>OU823267.1:13180280-14606045 GCA_917490735.1 Dryobotodes eremita
TTGTTTGTTATTTTGTAATTTGTGTATTTTATCTATGGGCTACAGTTGCCTGACAATAAAGGAATTATCATTATTATAATGCCTATGTCTCCGACGGAGTAGGCAGCAAAACCACTGTGTTGTGGAGGTCAGTTAGGCAACCATCATTATTTATTTATTTATGTACTAGCTTTAGCCCGCTGCTTCGCCCGCGTGGATGTCGGAAATTATCCCACGGGAACGTACTACCGGGATAAAACGTATCCTACATGTTAATCCAGGTTATAAACTGTCTGTGTTCCAAATTCCATCCAAATCCGTTCAGTAGTTTTTTCTTGAAAGAGTAACACACATCCATCCATCCATCCTCACGAACTTTCACATTTATAATATTAGTAGGAAGTAGGATTATTTATTGTACACCACAAAATACATAAGGTGAGTGGGGGGAAGAAGAAAAACGGGGTAACACAAAAAGTTGTCCATAACGCCAGACTTAATGCAGTTTTTGCAGTGATGGCAACATTTTACGCACTTTTACGCAAATTAATCGAGTGTTTTAATCTTACCCCGTGTCCTGTAACTTTACTTACGAGGTGGGTACGAATGTTTTATTGGAATATCTACTCATTATTTTTAATTCTTAGTTGTGTTATTACATCCAAATATGGATAGTTTTCGTATTTTAGGATTTATTTCAATTTTCCATCTTTCCCCACCAATATTTGACGGGGTAAGAAGAACATATAAAAGTTTCGACCTTACCCCGTTGTCAAAAGTCATACTAATAGACAGATGTTCTCAAACTGTTGTGATAAGATAAGTATACAAAATAAAATAATAGGTACCTACCCTTTTATGATTTTATGATGTTCATATAGAATATCGGTTGTGCAAATTTTGAATTAATAAATGTGTATAAGTGATTAGTGATTACATACTGTCTTTGAAATATTTAATTAGAATAAAATTATTGTTTTGTTTCAGCCAATATAACGGATGCACAGTAATAAACTGTCAGCGAGACAAATTCGGCCATTTATATCTAGAAGTACTTACACATATTATTATTATAAATACCAACTTAGGACTACCGAATGACTATTCAATAAATGCATTTTGCCAATTCAGAATCACCATGTCACGTAACTACGTCCGGAAACCTCTACGCGCAACTTCCTACACTCATGACGATGTTGCTAACACCATAGAGTAAGTAAAACGGAAGGAATTGACATTATACGGCGCGGCAAAACATTACAATATACCTATTGCTACTCTTCAAACTCTCTGTTTTGTAATATCTTGGTATTAAGATAGAGTAAAATAAAAATATATGTGATTGATAGCGATGTTTTATTTTCAGTAAAACCTTAAGCAATTAAAGTGGAAAGTTTGAGAACCTCTATGTCAATCTCCCCCGGTTGGGGTAAGATTGAAATATAAAAAAATACAAAAATATTATATCTTTGTTAACTAAAGGTATTTTGACATTTCAGGCAGTTCTCAGTTGTTATCGCACTTCAAACTATAGACTAGTGACGACCAACAGCGTCTGATAATCATTTGAACGATTTTAGAAACTATTTCGATCTTTCCCCATCACCCTTTCGTCTTCCCCCTGTTTCATTCTCGTGATAAACACATTTTATTTAATTGTTTTTAATGCTTTGGAACAGATTTAACAGGATGTTATCAATATGATAGAAAAATATACTCTTTGCTCTTTACTCAATATAAATAAATTTTTAGCATAAGCTAATATGAACTGTTCTACAAGACTTCAAATAAAACACTGCTCATCTCATCAAAAAAACCGTTCGATCTTGCCCCCACTCACCTTAACAAAAAAAAAACAAACATTACAAAATATACAATGGGCGGCCATCACCATCATCATCATGAGCCTACAGCAGTCCACTGTTGGACATAGGCATCTCCAATTGCACGCCATTAAACTCGATTCTCGGCAACTCTCATCCAGCTGCTACCAGCCACCCTGCGGAGATCGTCGCTCCACCTTGCCTGAGGGCGTCCTACCTTACGTTTGCCGATTCGCGGTCTCCACTCAAGAACACGTCTACCTCAACGGTCATCGGTTCTACGGCTAATATGGTCGGCCCACTGCCACTTCAGCTTGCTTATTCTGTGAGCTATGTAAACAACTTTGGTTCTCTGCCGGATCACCTCGTTCCGGTTTTGAACCCTCAGATAGACTCCTAGCATGCAGTCGCTCCGTGTAAAATACTGATATTTAGTTGCATCGGGTCAGACTGCAAGCCGATCCAAATATATAGTTGGGAATAAGCTAGGCAGATGATAATGGAGTAGGCAGCAGAGGTGCACCTACATTTCTGTTCGAGCCTTATAATTATCGTCTCATCAAACGGGCCAGAAAATCAGAGAAAGGGGAATGCCCTCAAGAGGGCGCCCTGTACCAAACGAGAACTCCGCGGTCACAAGGAGAAAATGAAATAAGTAATTCTTTGCTACGGTCTATTTTCTTATCAGCTTTAGACTTTTATTGGCTCTAATATAAACAGACTTCAAGATAGGATAAAGCTGCTAAACCAAAGTACGTAATTCTAGAGATAAATTGAAATATGTACCTACTTCTTATACATAGACAAAGCTGTTTTTTATTTAACTGGTTAAGTTTCAAAGTCAACACAATCCTTGGTTGAAGGATGACTTTTTTAAGATATAACTTTTATAATCTGGCATTTTATTATCCTCGTAAATAATCTGGATAAAACTAACTTTGTGTTTTTCCTTTGAACTAAACAATATTCTCGGGGGTATAGAACACTAAAGGGGATGGATAATCTGATATTGTAAAAGTTTTCTTCGACGTGCTCATAAAAAAAAAAATACTTGAAGAATTTCTGAACTAAACTTTATTTATTTGTGTATATTTAATCAACAAGTGACAGTAGACTCAAATATGTTAGTAACAATATTTCTTAACAACTATGTTAGTAAAGGTAACCTACACACTTAACCGAACACTGCCATATATGTTAGTGAAAGCCCCTGCCACAAGCTCAACACCGAAGTAGAAAGCTTGCAGCTGCGATTCACACACAAGCAGTCCAGTCTGCGTACACCGCAGTATAATGTTGGGGCTGGCCCGCACCCGGCGCACCGACGGCGCATATTTTTCGCATCTTAGCGTAGAAGCAATCGACACGCGCTTCAGCAAACATCCCTGGTGCACTACAGAAGCGGAACAGCGCCATGAACACCTGGAACGCATTATTATATTGAATGCGAAGGGTATTGTACGATTTTTGAGTGTAATCTAACCACAGACTGCACGTGTAGCCTGCCGGGGTCGCGGATTGTTCGAAAGAGTTACCGTGGTCCTGACGCACAGGCAACTGAAGGAACACGGGTGGGTTTTAGTCAGTAAGAGTCTGACACGCCCTTCCGCTCCGCCCTGAGCGGGAGAAGTCATTTGATGATTTCCCATACAAAAAAAAAAGGCTGCACGTGTAAAGAGGTGCTATATGCACGAAAAGAGGTTTTTTTCTCTACTCTAGAACAACGTGCAAACCTGCGAGCGATCATATTAGCTCTCACCGACAGCGCCCTTCTTTCTCTTTCAATATCCTCATCACCTTTGAGGTCAGCGGTCAAAAGATGTCCCTAGTTTTTCACCTTATATACCCTTACAAGCTATATTCCGTTCTACTCGACCGGAAGCATAGTATCAGAACATCGATCGCTGACACCAAAGACCATGACTTTACTTTTAGTGACGTTGTAGATCAATCCATGCACTAACGCATACTCCTCACAGATGGTCACCAACCTCCTAAGGCCACAAACCGAGGCACTCAGTAGAGCCATATCGTCGGCGTAACTAATGTTGTTAGCACATACTCCGTTAATTCAACAGCCGGCAGGCTCTCTGCTGAGCGCTACGATCAGCTCATTGATATACAGGACCGTGAGTGAAATCAACCCCTCCTGCCTCACCCCGCACTCCAACCTATACGGCTCTGAAAAGCCCCGGCCCAGCGTACCTGATTGATCTGGCCTCCACTTCTGCCAAGATAAGAATAAAATAAATATACCTATTTATTTATTTTTTATTGTCCACCACAAAATACATAACAAAAATAAATCAAACTTCAAAATAACAGGTGTAAAAAGACACTTAATGAAGCCGAGAGTCATTTTTTTTTGTTCTGGACCTTACCTGGGAACTTTCTGGTTGCGGAGATATTGAAGGTCACAATGCCAACTTTTATTGACGTTTTTTTTTACGAAAACAAGGTTTTAATGTTATAACACAACTTTAAATACCCCCACGCCCCTGTACCATTCCGTGCATCCATAAGCACAATGTTTTGCGTGCGTTACGTTGCGCAGTACCGCAACCCGCCAAAAATAAAAGTCATTTCCCTGCAATTATTTTTGTGCAATGTTACTTAGTTTAATGCACAGAATACGTAGTTGATGGCTATATGATGGGTTTTTGTACATTCTGTATACAATGGGCGGCCTTATCGCCTTCTACGATCACCTACCATACCTATGTTAAGATAGCCATGTTTATCTACTTGATGAATTGGCGATCACCAAAAACAAAGACTGTTGAACTACCCAAAGGAATTGCTATTGGAATTATTGGAAATAGCTTTTGGCAGAGGGATTGAAAAGCGTATACCTAAAGGTGAACGTGCACTGGTCCGCTTCTGCCGCAACTCACGCACGGCACGCAACGGATTTTGGTTTGCTTTATAAGAAGAAATGAACCGAGCCCTCGGTGTGGGCGGTACCGTTAGAGGATGTACATATGAACTCATACAAGGCAAACCAAAATCCGTTGCGTGCCGTGCGTGTGTTGCGGCCGGCGCGGACCAGTAGACGTTCACCTTAAGGCCAGGTTGCAGTACTTTTTGACATTCTTAAATCTTTGTAAATCTAGGCAAAAGTAAAGACAGCGTAAAAAAAATTGTTTAGGAATATTGAACATCAAGGGCTGTGTGAAGACAGAAACGTGAATTATAATAATTGCTTTTATATAATTAAAATAATTTTCTCGATAAAAAAAAACATAAAGATGACACTAAATCGCTATTTAACTCATTAAGCATCGCTAATGAGACACAATTGATTTTCTATTGACCTTTTTTTTTGTGTGGGAAATCATCAAATGACCGCTGCCGCTCTGGGAGGAGCGGAAGGGCGTGTCAAACTCTTACTGACTATTTTCTATTGACCTGGGGTCTGACTAGTGAAAACGTGTACCTTGAAGAGTTTCCATCATGAAACCACGTAAAAGTTATATCAAAAGATTAGGCTTATTGTTTTTTAGGGCATATTGTGAACAAATTGTATGATTTCGTTATTATTTTTAAAATATCAAAATCTAGCAGTTCAAGCGCTCGCACCAGCCGACCAGCGCCCGCCGAGACGCACTACAAGACATCGCACTACAAGACGGCCTTAAGTGTATTCTTGGTAGACAGAAGGATCCTTATGCGTATACTTTATTTAGATTTTAACCCTCCTGAGTCACCTTTCTCATTTACTTTTTAGTTTAACCCTCATGAGTCATCTTTCTCGTTTGCTTTTTGGATGAAAGGATGACTAATTCATTGGAAGTTGAGGAGCATAATGGTGATTCACCTCTATGTACATATTGAATTAAAATCAAACATTATTTCGAATAATACACAAAAATACCGTTGTAAGGTGTTCAATAACATCCCCATATTATCTATACTAAGCATTTTATTTTTATCTTCAAAAAATTTAGTAAAGACCTTTTTAAAAGCAAGCTTTTAATGAATATTAAAGTTGGTTGTTTACGTAAGTTTTATTTTGTACTTTTTAAAATTACAATTCGTTTAAATATCTGTTCTGTCTATCACCTTCACTTGAAAGGTACTTGTAAAGACAAATCCAACGATTCCAAACACGCCTTTACATAAGTCATGGTGTGAAGCCAACCGAGTTGCACTATACACGTCATGCCATACTTTAGAACGGGCTATCATAATTGAATGCATAAACAAAATTTCGTGCCTGTGCTGCTGACCGCTTAGAAGATCTCTAGTATGGAACCAATTCTGGGTCAGCAGACAGGACATGGTGTATGAATGCGTAGGCAAAATTTAGTGTCTGTGCGGTTGACCGTTTAGGAGTTCCCTAGTCTGGAGCCATCTCTGGGTACAGTACCTAGGTCATGGTGGATAACGGGCTATCATACGAGGGTCATTCAATAAATACTTAGCCTACAAAAAGTAAACGAAAATTTTGGAAAAGTGGCAATTTATTTTTCAACATAGTCTCCTTTTAGTTCGATACACTTAGCCCAGCGATGCTCCAACTTTTTTAACCCGTCCGAAAAATAGTTTTTGTCAAACTCTGCAAAATAGGCCTCCGTGGCGGCGATGACCTCCTCATTCGATCCATATCTATTCCCGGCGAGTGATTTTTTCAGATTAGGAAACAGAAAGAAGTCACAAGGGGCCAAATCTGGAGAATACGGTGGATGGGGCAGCAATTCGTAGCGTAATTCGACCAATTTGGCCATGGCAACGGCAGACGTGTGAACCGGTGCGTTGTCGTGGTGAAACAGCACTTTTTTCTTCGCCAGATGGGGTCGTTTTTTCTTTAATTCGGCGTCGAATCGGCCTAATAAATCGGCATAGTAAAGCCCTGTAATTGTTTTACCCTTCTCGAGGTAATCGATGTAGATCACACCTTGTGAATCCCAGAAAACGGTGGCCATAACTTTTCCGGCCGATTTTACAGTTTTCGCCTTCTTTGGAGCACGTTCCCCGGTCTGGATCCATTGTTTTGATTGCTCCTTGGTCTCTGGTGTGTACCAGTGGATCCAGGTTTCATCGACGGTCACAAAACGACGCAAAAACTCCGCTGGATTCATCTTAAACAGCGCCAAACACGTCTCCGATGTGGTCTCACGGTTGCGCTTGTTTTCTGGTGTGAGTAAACGCGGCACCCATCGCGCCGACAGCTTTCTCATGCCGAGTTCCTCGTGAAGAATATGATGCACTGTTCCTTCTGAAATGCCTACAGTCTCAGCTAGCTCCCGAACCTTCAATCGGCGATCTGCCAATACGAGATCATGGATTTTTTTAATGTTTTCCTCCGTAGCAGCTGTTTTCGGTGCACCTGGACGTGGTTCATCAAAAACCGACGTACGGCCACGTGCAAACTCGTTGAACCAATTCTTGACGGTGGCCATCGATGGAGAAGAGTCACCGTACACAGCATCCAAGCGCTCTTTGATTTCGATGCGCGTTTTCCCTTCCAAAAATAGGAATCGAATCACCGAACGATATTGCTCTTTTTCCATTTTTGTAAAACCGATCGACACGTTCGCTTCCATAAGTTGTCAAATTAAAACAAATGAAGGGATTGGAATGAAAATTTGAAAAAAGAATTAAAAAAGAATGTGCTACACTGTGGTAAAACTCTTTTGAAACTACAGCGCCCTCTGGCGATGAGGCTAGGTACTTATTGAATGCACCTCGTAATTGAATGTGTATATCAAATTTTGTGTTTGCGCTGTTGACCGTTGAGGAGTTCCCTCTTCTGGAACCAACCCTGGGTGCAGCAACCAGATCATGGTGAACTTTAGAACGGGCTATTATAATTGAATGCGTGTATAACATTTTGTGTCTGTGCTGTTGACCGCTGAGGACTACCCTCTTCTGGAACCAACCCTGGGAGCAACAGCCAGGTCATGGTAGACGTTAAAACGGGCTATCATAATTAAATGCGTATATAAAATGTAATGTCTGTACTGTTGACCGTTGAGGAGCTCCCTCGATTGAAGCCAATCCTAGGTGCAGCAGCCAGATCATAGTGGACTTCAGAATGGACTATCATAATTAATTGCGTATTTCTATAGCATTTCGTGTCTTTATTGTTGACCGTTAAGGAGTTCCCTCGTTTGGAGCCAATCCAGGCTGTAGAACAAGGTCATGTATTATGCAAAAATGCATTGTCATCAAAACAGAATCAACATGTAAAATTTCAACTCCGTAGGATAAGAGAAAGTGGTTTTAATTCTGGGTTAGTGGTGGTACTAACTAACTAGAGGTGTGCGCCGATGCCTTTCTCACCGGCGGCGGCGACGGCGTCTGGCGTAAAATTCGTCGGCGGCGGCGGCGTTATCGGCGTAAACGGCGTGGATGGTAAAAATACCACCACCTGATGATAACCGAATGAGAAAAATCTCTAAAGCGGGTGGGGCTCCAATCTTGAGAGAGCTAGCGAGTCTCTTCAATTCCTTCATCCTAGAAAGTAGCTGTACTTTCTAGGATGAAATAATTGAAGAGACTTGCCCGAGTTGCCAAGGTTCTGTTCTTCAAAAAAAACTTTTTACAAAAAAAAAACAACCATCTTCAAAAAAAGACACTACATAGTGAAAAATAACTTTAATATCGGAAGTCGGTGTCCTTGGATCTGACTTTTAGTTTTTTTGCCACCGACTTCCGAAATTAAAGTTATTTTTCACTATGTAGTGTCTTTTTTTGAAGTTGGTTGTTTTTTTTTTGTAAAAAGTTTTTTTTTTCACTTTTTAGTGATTCAGTTATTAATTTATCTAAGTTACAATAGCCTTATGTCAACTGCTCATCACCTTTTACAAAAGGCTTGTGATTAAACGCCTACCAGAAAAGTACCTATTTTACTACCAAAAAATTCGAAATGCTCACCAAATTGTGTTTCATAAAGTATTGTAGAAAGTAACCTATTATCCTTTTTTATTTATAAGGCGTAGTCGACGGAGCCCCACTCGGCAGGGCTCCTACTTCTGGGTAGTTTAAAAAAAATTACCACGAAGGGGATGGCGGGGTATTTCAGACCCTCCCATCCCCTTCTAACCTAACTTGTCCGAGTCGGGGTGCTCCGAGTCCCGAGCTCGCTTCGCTCGCTCTTGCATCCTATCCCACCCTTACATTTTGAAGCAAACTTATTTTTGGTGAGCAACTTAAACAAGATTTGGTGAGCATTCATTCATTTTGGTAGGCAAAAGGAATATAAATACAACACCTACAATTATTCTAATGAGTGTATAATTATTTTGGAACTTAAAACGTTGTTCTTTAGGCACCTCGGTATAGAGCGGGTTTAGTTTGTTTGAAGTTAACATATTTTACTTGGTATTTAGTCTTAGGGTCTAAAAATTATTTTGGTGAGCATTTAAATTGTTGCCTTTACAAAATATTCCTTTTTCCGATGCGTTAATTATTGAGGAGTTCTCCTGAAAAAGAACTGAGCTGATGGTGAAGCCACCATCAGCTCTATTTCACCATATGCATTGTGACGAGCAAAAATTCCTTAGCAACCATATTAAAGTAATCGAATCGCAACCCGTGAAATACTTATTATTGAGTAGTTCTGGTGGCCACCTCTGGGCTTCATCATCACTTCCACTTCGCGGAATAGTGCTTTCTGAGAGCAAATGCACGAGTAACTATAAAAAATACCCAAATCGCTATTGGTGTGCCTATAAAATTTGAGGATTTCCCTCGATTTGCATCGGATCCCTTCATCAGATTCAGACTTGGTAACAATGGGACCACCTAGAGAGTATACGCTTTCAAACAAAAAAAGAATTTTGCAAATCCGTCTATATATGACGGAGTTATGCCCGAACATACATAAAAAAAAAAATATAAACATCCGAATTGATAACCTCCTCCTTTTTGAAGTCGGTTAAAAAGATTATAAAATCTTGCTAAAGAACTATATAGGCCCATTTCACTTCAGAGCCATGTGCACCTACAACTGTTCTCGAGAGTCGTCACAAACCGTATCACCAGGAGATTTGTGACAGGTGACCAGAACAAGCCGGGTTCCGAAAAGGCTTCAGTACCGTAGCACACAGCCATACTATTCTGCAAATTGCACAGGTGACCGAAGAGTACAATCAGCCACTTTGCATGACATTTGCAGCCTACGAGAAGGAGTCACTGGAAATATATACAGCTCTGGTCTCTCTGCAACGATGTCGAATTGACTGGCACTATATCGAAGTGTTTGCGATGTTTGTATGACGCTACCACATAACTGTCAAGATTCAGAATTAGAAAACCATTCCCTTCCAACTGCTCAGTGGGGTGAGACAGGGGAGTTGTGATATCCCCGAAATTATTAATCAATCTGTAGTCTTTAAGACACGACTGGACTGGACAATCAACGTGCACAGCGAGTATATCTCACATCTTCGCTTTGCCGATGACGTCGTCATAATGGCGGAGTTGCTGTGACAGTTAGACCAGATGCTGCACTGCCTATGAATGAAATGAAGCAAATACAAGACATGACAATGGGATAGTTTCTGACATCCACGCGGGTGAAGCCGCGGGCAAATGCTAGTAATACATATTTATACATTGACGCCGATGACGTCGAAAAGATTTCCGCCGCCGATCGGCGCCCACCTCTATAACTCAAAAAAACTGACTGGCTAATACGGCAAGTTAAATAAAAGCTTGTAAAAAGATAACCAACTAGTTATGTGAGTTGAACTTGCTTATAACTCAGTAACTAAGCCTAGTGTGCACGTGCTGAGAGTGTCAACAGCAAAAAAAGTTTTCAGCCGATTAAAGCATTCTGACGTAAAACTGTAAAAGTACCGTTTTCCCTTATCAACAACATAAATTGTTAATTACTGTGCAAATGAGAATGAAATTAAAATACTGTATTTTAATATGACGGCTATAAAGCCAAGCGCGTCCATGTTATAATTAATTAATTTCTATTGAATTAAAAGAACAAGGAATCGTTTCTGATGGCGTGTTTCATATAATTTGTTATTAATTTATTTTTAGAATTGCGTGGTTTTGTTGGTATAGTGGTTTTTGGTTCTGTAGGTATATTTCATGTCTATTTTAAGGAAGCTAATTATAACAGTCAGTCTATTTTATAAAAAACCTCACCGTGAAAATTTAGGTGAGTTTGAAGTGATCTGTCATCCCGGATTGACAGCTCACTTCAAACTCAGCTTACCAAAATTTTCACGGTGAGATATTTACAGAATATATGTCAGGGCTATTATAAACTAACAAGTACATACCCACTTAACGAAGTAGTAAGAAGTAAAGTGGGAAGTGTCAATCATACAAAATAAAAGTGGATATAGTACGATTCAAACTGAATGGCGGCTGTGAAGTGCGCTACTCGCTGCACAGTATCTCACCCCTCACCCCCGCTGACACGTGAATTGGTTACTGCGCAGCGACTCGCCTCATGTTCCGAGCCGCCATTAAGTTTGAACCGTACTATACCTAATATTTTCTGCATCCGTAACTAAAGTTGTAAGTTTAAATGAGGGTAGCTGGGTAGAAGTTCAAAGAAACACTACGATACTTGTAAAGTCAGTTGTGATATAAAATCTCAGTTTTCTTGGAGTTGTTTGTGGCAAGAAATAAACAATATTTTTCCATTATAAGTTGTTCAACTTTATAACTATTGTGTAAAACTTGTTGAAACATGATTTACAATGTAAGAAAGGGGGCTTGCTAGATAGTTAGTAGTAGTAGAAGGAGATGTGGTGGCCAAGTGGTACAGTCCGATTCAAACTTAATGGCGGCTCGGAACATGAGGCGAGTCGCTGCGCAGTAACAGATTCACGTGTCAGCGGGGGTGAGGTGAGGTACTGCGCAGCGAGTAGCGCACTTCAGCGCCGTCATAATGTTTGAATCGGGCTGTAACGGCCGTGACTTACGAGTTGTAGGTCGTAGGTTCGAACCCAGACAGGCGCTTTACTTTGCAAAATTATTTCATCACCACCAAAACAGCATCAGCTCTCAACACGGTGAAGGAAAAATCGTGAGGAAACCGGCATGTCCTAGAACCCCAAATTCGAAGACGTGACATCTACCAACCCTCACTGGGCCCGCGTGGTGGATTACGGCCCACTCCCACACCGAGAGGAGGCCTGTGTCCCAGCAGTGGGAACATTATAGGCTGATTATGCTATGAGATTGTTTTTTAATATTCAAGCTCGTGCCTTCTCTGTATGAGAAGAGAGCTTTGCCCTACAGTGGGACAATAATAGGCTGGTAAGTGGTATTGGGTTTTTCCATCTGGTATTTCCCAGTAGCAGCCCGAATTCTGGATTTGTGCCCGGTTTATGGCAATAGGCTCGCCCCCTATTACATGGGGCCTAAACGTGACTTGCGAAATGTGGGTGTACTATAGTTACACCTCTGCTTAACCTTTCGGGGAATACAGGCGTGATTTTATGTTATTATATTATTATTCAAGCTGAAGTCTGATGTGCCCGTTATTTTAATATGGCAATGTGTATTGAAAGTGCACTTCGGAAAGGAAAATGAAAAACCCTTTTAATTTCCACAGAACAATTTCACTGACGAGCAATTAGCCACTTTGCTTATCATGAAATATTTTCGAAACCACGCAAAATAGCTCTTGAAGTGAAAAGCAATATTCAAATGTTTTTAATAACGCTTTAAACTAACAACAAATTGAAACAAAAAATAATGTGTGCAACAAAAATAGGGCCATTCGGACAAAAAACAGTAACTTCTTAAAGTGGGTTAATGAAATTGCAACAATTTTTTTTAATCATTCAATATTTCGTATTGCCTCTGCGTGCTCTCAATACGGCTTGTACACGATTTGGCATGCTGAGTACCAGATTCCTTAGCATATGCTGAGGTATATTCTCCCATTCAACTGCATTTGTCAGGGTGGGAAGTATGACTGGAGGTGGATTTCAGCTTCTAACACGTCTGCCAAGCTCATCCCAGGCATGTTCTATAGGGTTTAGGTCAGAGCTTCTCGCTGGCCACTCCATTTGATGGATTCCCACGTCTTGAAGGTACCCGTTTACCACATGAGCTGTGTGGGGCCGGGCATTATCAAGCATAAACAATTTACGATCTTTATTTTAGCTAAACTGTACCCATGTCACAGTTAACTCTGGAACGATGTGTTTCCTATGTTTAGACGGGCGTTGATAGCTGCGACACAGTTTTTAACTTTTGTAGCTGTCATCGTTTCCAATGTCAATTTGTTTCTGTTCCAAAATAAAAATAAACTTTTACTTTTGCTATGCATTATCGCCCATATTGACCAAATACGGAATGTTCATCGGGAATCTCGTTTACGTATTTCACAGCGGTCAGATTGCGATTTTCTTTTGGCACTAGCGCTGTGCGACCACCTGATGAAATACCGACCCACACGTGTACAGAACCTTTATAGGATTTTTTTTTTCGAAACATGCTTGTGTAAAAAATTCTCCTGGCCGTCTGTACACTCGACGTCTCCAGCCATGATTATAAAACACGAATCTCGATTCTTCAGAGAACATTACTCTGCCCCTGCATTCTGCATTATTCGTCCTTACCCCATTCGATGTGCAACTTTTTGATGCCGTTCGAGTTTTGGGCAATTTGCTGGCCGGTAAGGCTTTAAATTGGGTTCTGCAAGACTTCTCCTGACTGTCCACTCACTGATTGGGTCCCTTCGGGTCTGCAAAAGTTGTTGACACAATTAATCGATCTTCTCGGGCAACGTGCACCGTGGCTTGCCATTGCTTGGTCTTGTTAGGTTAAGTCGAGTCTCCGAAGCACTTGTTGGACAGTATGTAGAATGTCTCACACCCATTGTTCTGTGTGTTTGTCTCTGGGATCTCCCTAATTTCACCATAGAGATGATCCTGGGAATTCCTCTGGTGTGAGAGGCATGATGATACCTTTATTTACAAGTCAACGTCTGCTGTAAGCGCTTTTAGTAAAAAAAATCGGTACGCAAAGCTAAAAACAATAATTAAATCAACCTGGAAATAAAAGCATTCAAATGTAATTCAGAATTATGAAACGTGTAAATTTTTTTTTACTTCATGAACCTAACTTGTGTGGTTTAGGAGATATTTAGATTTCTTTAGTCACTTTGCAAGTGGCTTTTTTATATAGCTCGTCAGTGTAGTTGATCTTTTTGTACTAAAGTAGGTACGGATTGATTTTTGGCTAAACTTAAACCGTGCTCATGGCCTCTTTGACCATTTTGCCCTATATAACATACATAAAACATAAACTTCTGATGTTTCTTTTCATATTGTGACAGCATTAGCTGCATAATGTAATAGCAAGTTCATGTCGATGGAGTATCCAGGTGGCCGTCCACTTGCACCTTTGATTACCTAAAGATGAGATGCCACTGATGACGCAATCAACGTGGCCACCTACCGGGCTAAAACAATAAAATAATATTCAATCAAAGTACTGTCAACACGAAAAGAAGAATCTCGTGGTGTATAAAAATTATCCCGACAGGAAGCTGTACAGCACGGCTAACTGTCCAGCACGCGTAGCGTGACCACCAAGAAACGGGTTTTGTCGACCGAAGAATAGACAAAATGTCAGATTGTTGACAGATTTGTAAAGAAATATTTCTACAATCTGTCATTTTGTCTATTCTTCAGTCTACAAAACCTGCACCCTAATTACGTAACACACTATCTATCACAATTTGAATCATTTTGAAGCCTATTGCTAATCCATTGCGTCATATGTTCGAAAAATTTGTCTGCTCAACAAAGTAAATAACACAATGAATGTTGTTGAACTGTCAAAATGAAACCCATTCCTACTGTTAGTGTGTTATTTAGTTACCCCGCCGTTTCTATGGTGGTCATGCTACGCGTGCTGGGTGCAGTAGGTACGTTCATGATAGAAAAACTTACATCATTACTCGTTAAGGCGAAAGCGTCAGGATAGTCAGCGAAACTCAAATTTTCTTACGTTTTTTGCCATTTGCAGGTCAGTATCGGGTTGTATGTTGATCTAAATATGATTCGCGGCCATATCAAATATTTACTTTTAGAATTATAATCATAAAAATCATCAATACAACTTTTTAAGTTCATATTACCCTATTCAATTACTATTTCATGAATTCATGACATTTGAGGCTACTAGTTGCTGACACTAATGATTATTATCCTGTAAAGTCATATTGGTTATGGTCGCCAATCATATTTTAATCAACATACAACTCGACACTGACGTGAAAATTGCAAGAAAAAGTAAGAAAAGTTGAATTTCGTGGGTTACCTTAACGCATCCCCCAGCTCTTTTAACACAGCCCAATATCACGTTCCCCCTGATCCCTTCGACAATGATCACAACAAACTCAGACTGCCATGAAAATAATTACATGCTTTAAACATCGTTATTTGTACCCAGCTGTAGATTCACAAACCGATGGAATCCGCCATCTTTACACGAGGAGTGTTTGTTTCCGCGAATAGGCGATGCTCGAAAGGAGATAAAAAAAGTTGACCCACACCCTTATTGCGTAACACACTATCCAATTGCAATCTGAATCATTTTTAAGCCTATTGCTAAACTATTGCTTCATATTTTCGAAAAAATTGTCTTCTCAATAACGTAAATAACGCAATGAATGTTGTTGAACTGTCAAAATGAAAGCCATTCCTACTGTTAGTGTGTTACGTAATTATCACGCCGTTTAAACGGTACGTACGATATTCGCTTGTAGACAGGCGAGAATCGTTTCGCCTTTGAAAATTAGAAGTGTCTTTGAAAACAAAAATCGTATCTGTCGAGTTTTCGAATCACAACACAATAGTACAATATGACGCGGCGGCCCATGAATCGAACCGTCTGAACATACGCTCTCTGAACTTTCGCGCATGTTCTCTCCTCATGTCACCATTTGGTTCATAAAAAATGTTATTGCGCAGCCATCTGCGCAAAGTTCGGACTGGCCATGATGATCGGCCGTATTGTACTTATAGTACACCCATTTTCTTAATGTCCCTCAGCAAACTTCGTGTGTTTCGTCAGTCGTCGGATTTCTATCAGTTGCCCCTTTGCACACCGGACGCGCTCAATGGGGGCTACCGATTTTGTGCTCACCAGTTGGCGCCTCTGTCGATTAAGGTCCTGTTGCAGTACTTTTATTTGATGTTTTGGATATGTTTTAGTACTCTTATATTCATAGTATGTTTTTTTTTATTACATTTTAAAACTTCAAATTAATATTTAGATTATAATGTTCCTAAAATTGGAAAGCATGAAACAGACAAATTTTATTCTTCCTTCAAGTGCTACCAAATTAGATCCTAACTTTTTACTTAAATCTTAAGCCATAATAAATCAAGAATGGCACAAACATAACAGCTATTATGAATCATTCGTTAAAATCCGTGATAAAAAATCTCGCAAGCAGTGAACGTTCAGTACATATTTTGACATCTAGATACCTTACTCTACACTAGCGTCTCTAGCGGCAAACTCAAGCGCGATAGCCCTCATTGCTTTGGAATATACTTTCAAGTTGATTGAGAGCGTCCGGTCTACACCAAGTGCAAAAGACAACTGATAAAAATCTGACGACTGTCGAAACACGAAGTTTGCCGAGGGACATTAAGAAAATAGTTGTACTGTACGATACTTGCATGAACATTATTGCCTCTCGATAAGCAACTAACCCCGTGTAAAAGAGCCTTAAATAAAATATTTTCAATTTCGTATTTCATACTTGTTCGTCGAGTTATCAGCATTACACCGTATTGTGCTGTTCCCATTAATTTTGTTATAATTACACTAATTATTGGGGATTCAATTATCAAAATGTATGAGCAGATGGTGTAATTGTTAATGTAACAGTTGTGTTTTGTACTTATGTGATGTAATAAATGTACTACGTTAGTATGATGTGGCATATGTTTGATGTTTTCGCAAAGGGAGGGGACGCCTTCGAAAGACATATAGTGACCTTACTGGTGATGTTCTTCAGAAACGGTGCGTAGTACTCGCAACCGGCGTGCGTGTATGACCAGCGCGGTAATTCCATAACACACTATCAGTAGGAATAGCTTTCATTTTGACAGTTCAACAACATTCATTGCGTTAATAATGTTGTTGAGCAGACAAATTTTTCGAACATATGAAGCAATGGATTAGCAATTTATAGGCTTCAAAATTATTCCGATTGTGATAGATAGTGTGTTACGCAATTAGGGTGCAGATGTATGAACGTAAACGAAGCAAAAGGAGTATGTAAAGATTGTACCCTCATGGGAAGGCGTGAGTTTATCTCTGCGTATGTGTTTTTTTCTAAAAGAGCCACTTTGACCTGTCATGATTGTTGTGAAAGCGTACCTACCAAAATATGTTTGGTATAAAACGGTTGGTTAACCTCAATTCCTTTATCTAACCGACCGTTATTGGTTATGTTTATCGGTCGCCTTATCTTCGCCCTAACGTAGCATGTATGTACAATCAGGGAACTTAATCTTAAGATATAAAATTCTCGTGTCACAGTTTTCGTTGCCATACTCCTCCGAAACGGCTTAACCGATTTTGATGAAATGTTTTTTTTTTTTTTTTTTTTTTTTTTTTTTTTTTTTTTTTTTTTTTTTTTTTTGGTAGGTAGGGTAGGGAGTTAGGGAGGTAGGTAGGTAGGTAGGGTAGGTAGGTAGGTAGGGTAGGTAGGTAGGTAGGGTAGGTAGGTAGGGTAGGTAGGGTAGGTAGGTAGGGTAGGTAGGTAGGGTAGGTAGGTAGGTAGGGTAGGTAGGTAGGGTAGGTAGGTAGGGTAGGGTAGGTAGGTAGGGTAGGTAGGTAGGGTAGGTAGGTAGGTAGGGTAGGTAGGTAGGGTAGGTAGGTAGGGTAGGTAGGTAGGGTAGGTAGGGTAGGTAGGTAGGTAGGGTAGGTAGGTAGGTAGGGTAGGTAGGGTAGGTAGGTAGGGTACGCCGTAGATAAGTACCGCAACCCGTGCGAAGCCGGGGCGGGCAGCTAGTAGAATATAATATAATACTAGAAACAGAATAATTAGTAAATATAGTTAGTTGGTGGTTGGTTTGTTGGTGGTTGTTGGTTGATGGTTGTTGGTTGGTTGGTTGGTTGGTTTGTACTAGTTACTATAGTTTATCAACTTGACATACTTCGCCAATTTGCCATATCATAGCTATTTCATACAACTGTAAAATAATTACAGTTGTGATGAGAATATAGATAGGTACGGACAATAAAAGTTGGTGGTTGGCGGTTAAAGTCTGACAACCAGCCTTACCAAGGGGTATCGTGTTATCCAGTAACTGGATTGTGGAGGTCAGATAGGCAGTCGCTCCATGTAAATATTGGTATTCCTATTCAACTGCATCCGGTTTGACTGGAAGCTGACCACAACATAGTTGGGGAAACACTAGGCAGATTTTTTGGTTAATTTGATAAAGAATCAATAAGTTGAATTTAATTAAAGTCTAAATCAAACAAGGTTCGATATTCCCCGAGAAATCTTCACGAAAATAAAACAGGAACGAATGAAGAAATAAAACAATCCGAGTGACTGATATAAGCCCGGATGTCCGAAAGCATGTCACAATGACACAGTATTTTCGTTAGGCAACGCTTAATTACTACGGGCGACAAATTAATCAAGGGGAAGAATCGGTGAAGGAAAAGTCACTTTCGACTTTCTTTTCTTTGGATGAGCAAGATTGGCTATTTTGTTGTTAGAGACAATGTAAGATTGCCTTTAGTTGTTATTAAAACAATTTAGACACACAATTTCTGAAAATCTTCATTGTGATAAAGTAGTTTTTCTCATCATCGGGCTATATCCTTAAACGAAAAATATCTTAACGATTTCATATCCTATCAGGACATGCTTTGAAATATAAAATGATGTTAGGTACGTTTTTCGTAAACTTTGAAATTACTTAGGCCAAAATTAGCGCAAATTCTAAGGGGGAAAGACCAATAAAGACAAAGAAAAGGGGGATAAATTGGAAACCTTTGCCTAAGGGGTTATATTATAAACATTATACGGTATTGTACCGTGTTAATTAACTATAAAAAAATGAATGTATTATAGGTAAAGAATGTAATTAAATAAGGAAGGTGTAGGTAGGTCCTGCTCCTGAAAAAAAAGCCCTTGATTGTATAAAATTAAATTCCAATTCAATCATTATTAATTCGAATTACCATAAAACACACCCAATCCGAACAAAAAATCAAATAAGCTTTTAGCTCCAATAAAAAATAATTTATTCCATTTTCAAATCTCCGCACAAAATGGCGGCATTGACAGCTAACGTCAATTTTAATTAGGGAACCGCCATATTTCAAAACAAGTACCTACGAGAACGTACATTTAAAAATTCAAAATAGGTACGCATCGAAATCGGAGCGTAGCTCGCGTCGGGGAAACGATCGCCCGTTGCCTAGCAACCATCTCCGGGCGATTACCATAGACCTATAGGAGTTTCAGACATGGAGAACGGTGTTGGGGGAGATTTTTTAATGATTTATCCCCAGTTAAAGATTAGTTAGCAATATTTAACAAAATATGGACGTGGGACTTCTGCAACTGCTCCATTAATTGTGGGAGACCGCAACGAAATCAAAACCTGTAAGTACCTAAATTAATAGTTTATTTATTGACCTCATTATTATATAAATCAATCAAATTGCAGCTTCTTCATTAAAGTAGGCCATGGTAGTTCGATAAAATTAAATAACATTGCCGTTAATTTGAGAGTTCTCATTAGTTCTCATAGTTTTCAGCGGGCACAAAGAAATATTTTTTTTAGGTCTATTTGACACAGACATTTGTTTTAGCTTTTGTGATTTGTTTAAATATAGAAACTTGACTTCTTACAGTTGAACGCGGTTTTGGGGATCTTTACATCCCCAAAACCGCGTTCAACTGTAAGAAGTCAAGTTTCTATATTACTTACAGTTGAATACTTCTTACAGTTGAACGCGGTTTTGGGGATTTTTACATCCCCAAAACCGCGTTCAACTGTAAGAAGTCAAGTTTCTATATTTAAACAAATCACAAAAGCTAAAACAAATGTTGCAACTTGCAACTAATTGAAAATAGCCTCTACATGTATCCGTAAACTAAAAACAGACCACATATTCTGCACAAACCACGCACACGACGTGGCTAACACGCCTAACATGGATTAATTGATTGATGTGCCCTAATTGGTTTGAATTTGGAATGCACTGCAATGGCCGCGGTTGTTTCGGTTGCAATAATGATGGTGCAGGTTTTGATTATGGTACTGCTTTTGGGATTATTTGCTGGCTGATTATAATTTGGATATGATTATGATTAATTGGAAAACTACTCAATTAATTTCAATTTATTTACTCACTGTTGGGGAGAATGCAATATTATTATCGGCTTATACATAGTTTTAAAATAATCACATGAACACGCATACATAAACTCACGCCTGGAGGAGGCTGGAGGAGCTGGAGTCTGGATTTATGCCCGGTGGATGGCAATAGGTTTGCCCCCATTACATGGGGCTTAAACATAACTGGCGAAATGTGGGTGTACTATTGGTTCACCTCTGTCTAACCCATCGGGAAATACAGGCGTGATATTATGTTATGTAAAACATTTTAAATATTTTCAGTTTTGAAAGGCCTATTTACCTAGTATGAAATGAATGTAAGTAACCCTGGGGTCTTAGTGCCCATGTTTTGTTCAACGAAATCTCCAAACGCCTTTTTGACACTTCCCATGACCCAAGGGCTTGCTTTTACCTAGGCCAGAGTCTAATACCATACAACGTGGCAATGCCGCCAGTCTCTTGGGTACATTACCAGTCGACAGCGATGCGGGTGAATTTTTCGACGCCATATTTTAGTTTGTTAATAGTTTTAGTCAGGTAGGTTATTGTTATTTTAATTGTAAATACTGTAATTTGATATCAGTAAATACGAATAAAAATAATCATGCAAGTAACTAACTTATTATATTTTCGAGATAGTTCCTTTGTAGTTTCTGGGGCTTATTCTTGTTGAAAATTTGTCCAATCGCACCCAAGATGCCAAAGAAGTAGTATTATGAGTTTATCTGAAGTTACAGATTAAAGTTTTTTTTACATAGCCCATCTGTGTCATCATAATCCAACTCCAACACCTACAAAAACATGAACATGATTGCCTTAAAACCAAAAAAAAGAAAAAGAAAAAGTAACTAACCACCAAATAAGCAAAAACAATTTTTCAGCCGCAAAAAGTAATAAATCCCTCTGTCCGTTTTCATTAGTCTGTATTTGAGGCAGACATCACGTCGCCCGCGTGCGAATTCGCTCCCCACCCGACCGCTACCATGATACATATAAAAACATAGTGTCGTATTGTATCGCTATAAATACATCAGATGTTACCATGGAAATGCGAAAGATGGGCGAACGATTCTATTTATTTTTGATAATTTAAGTTGTAGACTGATTTATATACAAAATTTGTATCATTTATTGAGATTCGTTTGTAAGTTACTGAAATTAGCTTAAATAATTCAAAAACAAAGAATAAAAACGCGTTACCGTCAAACGGGGTGAATAGGGATGATCATTTATTGAGATTCGTTTGTAAGTTACTGAAATTAGCTTAAATAATTCAAAAACAAAGAATAAAAACGCGTTACCGTCAAACGGGGTGAATAGGGATGTAGGGGTGAATCGGAACGAAACTTTAATTTGGATTTTAACATTGAAATAATATAGTTTGTTGCCAACAACGGTAATTATAATACAGTAAACTCATTAGAGTCCTTTTTGGCAACAAAATATATATTATTTCAATGTTAAAATCCCTTTTAGAGTTTCGTCTCGATTCACCCCTGCATCCCTATTCACCCCGTTTGACGGTATCTATTATCTTTTGACAAATTGTTAAGTAAAAGTCAAAGTCAAATCATTTATTTCAAATATGTACATAAAAGGCACTTTTGAACGCCAAAATTTCGAAGAAAATAGAATTGATTCCAGTTGCCCCTTCCAAAAGGTAGTTTCGTATGGAAAAGAATGGGCAAGAAACTCCACCGTTGCTCTTTTAAAATGTTTTACAATATTATATAGGCATACATTAATTATATAATTATATGTGAAGACGATGCACGCGCCTGTTACGCTTCTATCTATATCTTTTGGAATTGCATGATCTTGCTTGTCATTCCCATACATTTTTCAAGATACAACAAGAGTTTATGAACTAAATGATAAACTGAAACCGTGTTCACAATTATGTTTTAAATTTTTGACTAACGACAGTATACGAAAACTATGCTTTATTAATTTTCGTATCTCCTGAGTTAATTATTTCGACTTTCCCAGCAACATCCGCAACAAAAAGGGGATGTATTTTCAAACATTAGGCTTGATTTTGCTACCGTGACTCACTGTTGTAAGCGAGACACTTAGAATGACATATTGTTATGTAATTTTAATTAATGATGCACAATTTTTTCTAATTTTATTTTTAAATGTGACTAATTTGAATTGTATGTTATTTTAAATAATGTGACTCTGTGTGTTCTTGTTACTGGTATTATGAGTCTATGTTACTTTAATTAAATGATTTGAAAAGTTTGTCGCGTTGATCTCATGGTACCAGCTAGAGAGTAAGTACTATCATAATTTTATTTACCCGCGTTGTCCGTAGATGTGAATTTTCTCGTAATGCCTGCTGCATGCACTGCGTTCTCTGAATTTTTATAATACTCTGTACGATGCGATATGGCGTATGGACTATGTAAACTATATTTGAAGGTTTACAAAAGGTTATTAAATGATAAATGATTTTATTTCTGTAAGTAGGTTTATACAAACACTTTTACACGTCAGTCATATTTTAAAAACTAGATGAGGTTGGCGTTTCCTATCTGACTACTCTGAGAAGAAAGGCCGAAACATACTCAGAGGTCACAGTCTCTTATAAAGTCCAGACTTAATCTTGGTCAGACTTGGTATGGTGTATGAACTATGTAAACTATATTTAAAGGTTTACAAAAGGTTATTGTCCTTTCTGCAGGGTCAAATTGAATTAGCTAGCGTAACTCCGCACACGTGATGACTATCGATATCTACACATGATTAATTAAAAAATAAATTAATTTGATGAGGTTTTTTTTGGGTCATCAACCGCAAATCCGCCTCAAAATTCCTGAACTGAAAACGCTTGAAACGATTTTGTGATAACTCTTACTGACACTACGTTAAGTCCACGAACTTCACGTTTTTCGCGGCTTGTGTCGCATTTTCCCCTATTTTGTAATAAAACTACACAAAAATGTCATCTATTTAATGGTATCAAAACCAGCCAGATACCTACAAACAGTACAGCCAAAGAAATTTTACTACAACTTTATACCTATAAAATACGAAAAATCTTTTTCACCTCAGCATCTCAAACAAGCAGGTTTTGCTGTTTTTATACAGCAAAACCTGCTTGTTTTCATCGTATTTTGCTCACTGTCATTAGACAGAGAGCAAAATACGATTTTGCTGCGAGCGTGAGACATAGAAACCGAAAAAATAAAAATGCCGAGAACAGTGCTGGGTCTACTCACAAAATTCGAAAGATTTGAACTTCTCTTTGTTCTGTCACTTTCACTTCGATATGAAAAAAGCGAGAGATAGAAACAAGCCGATTTGAAGTTCGATTTTCAAATTCCATACCTAGTAGGCCCAAAAGAGAAACAAACAGTAAAACGTTCGGATACACATATAACCGTAAAATTGCAAATCATCAGCTAAGGTTTTAAATGTAATTAATTTTTGATTTACAAATATACATGTGGTTTAATTTTTACCATATTGTGTTTTTTACCTTTAGGTAATAAATAAGAAAGAAAGAAAAATGCGTTTATTGGCATTGCAGCAACAAAAATACACCTTAAAACTAAAAAATACGGAAAGCAATGATTATAATGCCAATGGGGCCTCAGCTCAGCATAATGTCAGATGACAACACAAGGTTTACCACCTGACGCTGATTTTCAGCTGCAACCCACGAGTGCCATACGCTAGAATAATAAAAAAAAAAATAGGGAAGTGTGTGTCCGTTCTAATAAATTAAAAGTGTTGTGACATGGGTGTGTGTGTGTTGTGTTGTGTTGTGATTAATGAAAAACTAAAATAAATACCCAATACCTGCGTACATTAAACTAATAAATCTATAAATAGAAAGTCCCTAGATCTAAAGGTAAAATCGTGTGAATGCGTTGTTCTTCTTAACTGCGAAACGGATTTTCATGCGGGTAAATGTTCTCACTCTTGAGTTGAAAAGTTGTATGTGTTACACGAGACCAAAGTTATTTGCATCTCGTGTCTTTGAATCCCTCGCTGCGTTCAGGATTCTAACCTAGAATCACTAGACACGCTCGTGATTCAATTATAGAATCCTTCGCTTACTCTGGATTCAAAATTAACACTCGCAGCAAAAACCAACTTTGCTCTCTTGTTGCGGAATAGTTATTTGTGCAACAAGAGAGC
Organism: Dryobotodes eremita; assembly: GCA_917490735.1. Taxonomy (NCBI): domain Eukaryota; kingdom Metazoa; phylum Arthropoda; class Insecta; order Lepidoptera; family Noctuidae; genus Dryobotodes; species Dryobotodes eremita. Next base: position 13,204,552 of record OU823267.1, read on the forward strand.
AAAGTCGTTTTTTGCTGCGAGTGCTGATTTTGAATCCTGAGCAAGCGAAGGATTCAACGATTGAATCACGAGCGTAGCGAGTGATTCTAAAGTTGAATCCTGAGTGTGGCGAGGGATTCAAAGGCACGAGATGCAAAAAACTTTGCTCTCGTGTAACACACATAACTTTTCACTTCAGCAGCGAGAACACTTTAGGAGATAAAATAATAAACAGGAATAGATTGAAATAACTATTTATTGTGAATCAAAATAATTAAGATTGTAGGTAGAGGTACCAATTCAATAAAATGGAACATTTTAAAAGTTAAAAGTAAAATTACTGCAATTCTGCAAATTAAAAGTAGCCCGCTCTTTTATTTAAATTAAGGCGTGTTCGGAAATAGCACCCATGATATTTTATTATTCAAAATATATTACGCAACATGATTGAAACTAGAAATAAATATGTACATGTTAAATATCAGTTTTATTTGCAGTAAATACTTATTTTCGTTTAAATACAACAATAAGTAAAAAATTCAATAAATTACATTAAAAGACATAATTATCTTTTTGAAAAATTTCTTTAGTTAGTACGAAATTCCGAACGTGTTTGTCTTTGAGGTCGAATTCAAAATCGGAACTTCGAAAGGGCTGGTCTTTGTCTCTCTCTCTTTCTAATGGCGGGAAAGAGATAGAGTGTGAATGTTTCGAATTGTATGATTAACTCAAGGAAGAATAAGATATTCGCGGCTTTCTGAAAAAAAAATAATTAAAAAGTTACTTGGTCTCACTCAGTGAGCAAAATCGCATTTTGCTCACTGATTTCAGGCAGCAAAACCTACATGTTTGAGCTACTGAAGTGAAAATAACTATTCCCCGACCTATTATTAAGCTAACATATATTAGAAAAATCTCGGTGTTTTGTGAAGTTGTAAATAACGATATGTTCTGGTGGAAGATAAAAGAGGTTATAGGCATTTGTTTTGAAATCGTTTTTCTTGTTAGTCGAATGAAAGAAAATGGTGTTCATGCTTATGGGGTGATAAAAATCAATGGTGGTTGATTTTTTGTCACACGTAGGAACACGGGTGGGTTTAAGTCAGTCAGAGTCTGAGGCCCTTCCGCTCCGCCCAGAGCATTCCCATGCATTTGCATTGTCATTTGATGATTTCCCACCAAAAAAAAGGTACTTAACTGTTATTTTGTGGCCTAGATCGGCGACCGATAAAAACTTAAACGAACAAATTATTTTTATTCAATAACATCCGCGAACAATAATCATATATTCAAATGAATATGCCATCATTTAAATTCACACTAGGACACGCAACATACATAACACATAAAGTGTAAAAGTAAGTAATAAAGGGAAGTAAGACCCATTTGCACCGCCAATCACTTAACACGTTTAGCGCTAACACAGACTAGAAAAAAAGGAAGGACTCCGCGCCACGCATATCGCAAGCGAAGCACCGTACCGATCTATGTGTGTATAAATAAGTGTCTTACTTGTGATATGTTATTCCTTGACACTTTTTCTGGGATGTAGAATTATTTTTACACCATTTCACAACACAAGAAGGTATTCTTTTATTTCATTACTTGAAGTAAACAATACCTACAATGACGCCGTAGTTGCGGCCGGTCGGCACCTTATCATGTAAATGTGTGCGTGAGGCATATTTGTACAAACGGCATACTTATAGTGCTTCACTTTCGATACGCGTAGCGCGGACTCATTCTTTTTTTTTCTGGTCCGTGAGCGCTAAACGAGTTTTGAACGCTAATACATCATTCTGTCTCTGTTATCTTCAAACATTTGGCAGAAAAAGAATTATGTTTTAAACTCGTTTATCGCTAAACGTGTTTAGTGATGGGCAGTGCAAGTGGGCCTAATTTATCCTCGTATTTGCCAGAGACGTGTGTAATTGAGATATCTAAATCGTACAACACACTTGAAGTGTAAAGCTCTCTACAGATTATCAATCTTGAAGGATTCCACGACAGTTTTGCCCGATCGTGTTCTACGCAACGTCGCGTCGTGCAAAGTTTCGTGCTTGGTTTGCACAGAGTCTAGACGCGTAGAAGTGTCTATTGGTGAATTAAACAGGAGGCATAACTAAAAAAAATGCTTCAGGTTCAAGTAATGTTATAAATTAAATAAAGCCAAATGATTAAAAAAACTTTTTTGTGAATAAAGTATAATAAGTAAAGGACATTGCTCTGCGCCCATACATTGTTCGCCCTGGAACCAAAAGCATCGGAAAATTATGTATTGTATTGTCGATCATTAGTAAATTCCTATATGATGTTATATTTATAGCGGACTAGCTAAAAAACAGATAAATTTCGAAAAAAGTATCAGATTTTTAGGTTATAATCGAACCACGAATATTATGGTTTTTCATAACTCCGTGACTCCGAGTGATTTTTAAGAAACTAAAAAACAATATCTTAATGTATTTAGCTATTTTTAATACCTACCTAGATAATTAGGTATGCAGTTTTCGTTCTAAAGCCTAGGTAAGTAATAAATAATAATAGTAATATGTTGGTATTAGTTAAGAGATTAGTAATACTCTATGGATTCAAGTATTAGTAATCCGACGAACTCTGATATACTAATACTTCATATTCACATAATCTATAAAGTGACCAATCAAAGCAGGAAGAATAATATCATTCGGATTCGTTTCACTCGGCATGGGTCGGATCGCTAGGAGTATTATATTTTCTGTGGATCTGGACCGGATTCATTATGCTGTTCGTGAAGTGTACGGATGAATAGCAACAAATGAACAAGTACGGCAGTGATACTTATTAGGTCTTAGTTAAATATCACTGATACTCAAATATTAGTTAAGATATTATAACATTACTAGACGAATATATTCATATTAGCTAATACTGATATATATTGGTATTAACCAATCTTTAGTGACAAGTGACCATTTAGTGACGTCAAAAATAGGGGTGCCAAATATGATACGTTAAAAAACGATATTTCCTAAGATTTACTATGGCCATACGTTACAAACAGCATTACATCAACTTTTGTCAACCGATAATATTAATACCAAATAACAATATTCTACTTACAATAAAACCATACTTCTCCACTTCTTCTATACTTGTAGCAATATTAATAATAACATCTGTATCTAGTTTGCAATATTGCTTTTTTTAACGAAAATATTTATAATTCATCCAGTAACGATAAGTATTTTTTTTTATATTAATTGTCGTAAACTCGTAAGTGACCGTTTAGTTAGAAGTAAACCACACACTTTTCTAAACAATCTTAGAAAACCCTGAATATTTATCATGATGAATTAAGTAGGTTTTGTTCACTTCAGGATTATTCTTACTACCTATTTAAAACTACTACCTATCACCACCCACCCATTCAACAATAATGGAATGGTGATTGAATGTTTTTATTGTAGCTTCTATTTTCACTATAATCGAAATAAATTCAAAATGTGATTCAGATTAAAAAATATGCAACAGTTAAAAAAAAAAAACATCGATTACAATCGATTGGGCATCCCTAATCTTCTTCGACGCGACGTGACATACCGTTTGGCGAAGATGGCGGCGATTAATAATATTAGTTGTGTAAAATACTTTTAATGTTCATTTTGGCATGCAGCTAGTCCGTGTTATAAAAGTATTTGCAACTAATTTAATAAAAAGCACAATTAATTATCGTGCATGTCCGATGCTTTTATTGCACAGGGCGATTCTGGACATTGTCTTTTTTGTAAGGTAGGTACCACAACCAAAAAGTGAAAAAGAAAAACTTTTTTACAAAAAGAAACAACCTACTTCCAAAAATCACTACAAAGTGAAAAATAACTTTAATTTCGGAAGTCGGTGGCAAAAAATCTAAAATACAACACCAAACACACGACTTCCGAAATTAAAATTATATTTCACTTTGTAGAGTTTTACCTCTTTGTTGGCGTAATTGATATACACATTCCTACAAAATTACAGCTTTCTAGCATTAGCGGTCTCTTAGCAAAACCTCGGACAGACAGACATGACGAAACTATAAGGGTTCCTTGTCAGAACTGCGGAACCCTAAAAATACAGTCGAATTGAGAACCTCCTTCTTATTGAAGTCGTTTAAAAAAAGGTAATTCCTCACATACTTACAGTTAAATTGCTTAATTAAAAAAGAACATAATGAGTAAAGTCTTTCTTTTTCCTTTCTTACTCTCTAATAGTATGTGTTGTTTGTTAGATAAATTATTAGTATTTTAATCTATGAAACTGAAACAATTTTTACAGGATCGTCGGTCTAGTCCACACTACGGGGTAATTGCGTAACACACTAACAGTAGGAATGGCTTTCATTTTGACAGTTCAACAACATTCATTGCGTTATTTACGTTGTTGAGCGGACCAATTTCTCGAACATATGAAGCAATGGATTAGCAATAGACTTCAAAATGATTCGGATTGTGATAGATAGTGTGTTACGCTATTAGGGTGCAGTGGTCACAAGTACGGCTGCTGAGTGTGGGATGGAAAAGTTATAGGGATTTTTCATTAGGAAATTCTCTGTAGCTACAGTCCGAAGTTTGGATTTGTGTCTTGTTTATTACAAGAGGGTTGCCGACCCCCTATTAGATGATACTTGGATAAAACTGACTAAATGTACTGTTACAATACCCATTTGGAGATTACAAGCGTCACGTTATGTTATGTATTTTACCAAAAAAAAAACAAATAAATTGCACCTTCAACATGTAAATTGCACAACGTTCACTGTCGTGCAAAACACACGATCGTTTTACGTCGTGCAAACTACACGGACGGATAGCACCAATGTATAATGCATAGAGAGCTTTACCGAAGTGTCTCATTCAGCATCCCGATCTCATCAACCTCAAGGGCTTTCGATTACTGAGACGAAGGTATACCAAGATGTCTATTAATCAGAAAGCGGTCGTTTATGGTTTAACGGAAGCGTAGTTATCGCTGTATCGAGTTTTATAGATGTTGTGTTTATAATAGCAGGTTTACACACACACACAACACTTCCTCTCTCCTTAAACATCATCATTACATTTAGTTTCCTTGCTCTTGTTTCATGTTTATTATTGTATATATTACATGTAGATAAGTAAATGTTTTATGTATGTGTGTATTTGTTGTATATGTAAATGGTACACCACTTACTACCTGCATTATTCTCTCCTTCTCCCTTGAATCCATCCAAAGGTTGTCTGTAAAAGATCGCTTTTAGCGATAAGACCGCCCATTGTGTCACCCTGTGTAAAATGTCTACATTAGTATCTGTAATTTTTATGGTGTACATAATAAAGAGTATTCTATTCTATTCTATTCTATTCTATTCTATTCTACAGTTAGGTACGGTAGAAGTGGTAGTGATTTTAAATTAGTTTCGGTATGATCAATTATTAAATGTGGGGAAGTTTTGAATTTAATAGATATTTCTTGTTATTAAATATATAAAGGAATGGTGGGCACAGAATTTGGATTCAGGTTAATTATAAAATCAGCAATTAATGATTTAAATTATTCAATATCATTTTAGTATTTAAGGAAAATACTTATTATGTAACATTTTCCTTGGTGCTTTTTCCTTGTGAATCATTGTGTGCAATTATTTAAAACTAAATATGTAGCCATCAAATCAAAGTGCATCCTGGGGTTATGTTGTACTGAATCATTTTTTTTAAATTTGGCCAACTTTATTTGTGAACCCTGTAACAACAATAAACAATAATTATTCTATCCTAAAATATAAATATGTATGTCGAAAGTGACAAAAGACAAAACGCTGAATCAAGAAGGGAATTTTGTCGTTTCAGAGGAGTCGAAAAAAAAGAGTCTACCTCCTATTTACGTCATAAAAACTAACATAAATAAGGACCTTAGCCACATAGTTTCCCACCACTAATTACGCAAGTCCACCACTCACCACCAGCGCCGGTCATGCGTATCATTAGGCCTGATTAGGGCATTATTCCGGTAGAATAAGCATCATTTACATAAAATATCGCTTTGATCCCCGCGCGTACGTAGGCTAGTAATAATTAGTGACAAATCGATACTTTCCGATAAAGTTCCGGATCAATTTTTTTTATCGTCGTGTGACGTAACACGGTAATACCAAGTTCACACGATTCGATTTTAGTTCATCAACTGCTAAGACGAAAGCGATTTGAACCGTCTGAACAGCACCCTAATTACGTAACACACTATCTATCACAATCTGAATCATTTTGAAGCCTATTGCTAATACATTGCTTCATATGTTCGAAAAAATTGTCTGCTCAACAAAGTAAATAACGCAATGAATGTTGTTGAACCGTCAAATAGAAACCCATTCCTACTGTTAGTGTGTTACGTAATTACCCCGCTGGCCTTCTATCAAATTGAATTTCAAACGCAAATAATTTTTTGATGAATAACAAAAGTTGTTCAAGTAAATTCGAACTGTGTGAACCCGCACTCTAAAGTAAAAAGTCGAAGTCAAATCATTTATTTCAAATAGGCACATAAAAGGCACTTTTGGACGTCGAAATTTAGAAGAAAATAGAATTGATTCTAGTTGCCCCTTCCAAAAGGTAGAGAAGAATGGGCAAGAAAATCCAAATCCATCTCAATCACAATCTGAGAGTTTTGAAGGATATTGCTAATCCATTGCTTCATTGATTTGAACAATTCGTCTGCTCAACAACGTAAATAACGCAATGAACGTGGGTGAACTGTCAAAATGAAACTTATTGCGATCAAATTGTCATTTTATATGTGCTAAGCAATTACCCCGACTCGTAAGAGATAGCACGGTGTGACGTCAATTTTGATTCGATATCGATAAAGTGGTAGGAAGTTGGTTATCGATACGAATTTTTGAATGTTTTGAACCAGCGGGGTAATTACGTAACACACTAACAGTAGGAATGGGTTTCATTTTGACAGTTCAACAACATTCATTGCGTTATTTACGTTGTTGGGCAGAGAAATTTTTCGAACATCAATGGATTAGCAATAGGCTTCAAACTGATTCAGATTGTGATAAATAGTGTGTTACGTAATTAGGGTGCAGGATGCAAGTTATGGTAATATGAATGTTATGGATTGGTTTTTAAAATAAAATAGTTGTGTGTGGTTTTTACGTCATCAGTTATTTTTTGGCTTCAGGCCGAGCGCATACGTGGTTGAAATGGTACTGTGAAGACACCGGTAGGTATATACATATACAATAACATGTGTATTTACTTGTAAATAATGTAGTATGTTATTTTAATTATTGTGAATGTGAGAACTATGTGGGTCTTTGCTCCTTTTTTTTTCTCTCTTTTAATTTTAATCATGATCTGGCAGTTTGAATAATTTATGCGGCCTACCCAAATGTCCTTCCTTTGGTATAGTTCGTCGAATCGTTGAGCTTATTAAGTCCTGACTTCCTGAGTCGAGCGGCACGATTACTGACAAATGCGTGCACTGACCGGACAGGCCCACTCAATCTGTGTGGTTCTTTCCTCAAAAGACCATTTCAGATACCAATCTACATGGTCTTCGCATGATCTGACCAAGATTATGTCTGAACTTTAAAAGAGACTGTGACCTCTGAGTTTGTTTCGGTCTTTCTTCTCAGAGTAGTCAGATAGGAAACGCCGACCTTATCTAGTTTATAAATATGATTGACGTGTAAAAGTGTTTGTACAAACCTACTTACAGAAATAAAATCATTTATCATTTAGCACAAAATAGTTTGAATTCGCGATTGAGAGGACTGGAATCTAACCCAACCCCCTCACTGATGCAAAAGGACATTTCGTTTATTTACTGAAATAAGCAGAAACGTTAGTAAAATGTGACCCGAATTACTACTATCTTATATTTAACGACTAGAGCTTCAAAGAAAATTGCTTACAGACACTAAAAAAGGGACCATTTTCCCCCGAAAACAGCGTAGAAAAGTAAGTAAACAAATAACATATAATAAAACGATCACCCACACGCTCTTAAAGCGTAGAAAAGTCCCCCAAAATACGGGGGACGAAGCCCAGACGTTTTCCGGCTTACTGAATTTGAGCTATGCGAAGGTAGGAAGCACAAAATGGGTACAGAAGGCTTGCTTCACACAACGAGCAAAAACAGGCGCACGCACATACAGGATAAATTTTTAACCAGTGCGCAAACTGTAACCATGAATTCAGCATATGATTCTATACCCCCTAGCGTAGAAAACTTTCGTCAATTATGTTTTTTTTAAATTAGTTGTTCCATACAGTTGGACCGCGTAGGTATTGTACTTTTCTATGAAACAGCAGATTTTTTTTTTTGATAACTGACGAGAAAATCTCCGCTAGAGGGTCTAGAATCATGCGCTGAATTCATGGCTACAGTTTCCGCACTGGTTAAAACAAACAACTGGTCAAAAACAAATCAGTTGTTCCCTACATTTATAGTCGCATAACTCGTCAAAATGAGAGAGAAATGAGGGAGCAACTAATATTTTTTTACGTTTTCGGGTTTGGTCCCATAGTAAAGAGTTGTTCATAATGATGGGTACAGTGACCGTTTTTCAATTTCAACCTGTATATGCGTGCGTTTTCGCTCGTTGTTTGTATCCAACCTTCTGCATCTATCTCTTTTGTGACAGGAAGTGATACTTCACATAACGTTTGTCACAGGAAAAGGGGTCGATACGTGTACCGCAATTGCTGACTTCAAACGTGAAATTAAACTGACGACAGTCACAGTTACAAAATGGTCCTTGTATTTTCTTTTGAGAATGTGTGATGATCTTTGATGTCTTTGTTTTGGTCGACACATTGGATTTTCATGAAAAAAAAAATACTCTTAATTTAAAGCTATACAGGGTGGCAGGTACACCGACGTGCAACTTTCTACCATGGATTCAGTACATGATTCTAAACACCCCTTGCGTTGAAATTTTTCGTCGATTATTAAAAATAAATTAAGGTGTTCCTTAAATTTGACCGCGTAGGTTTTGCACTGTTCTATGAAAGAGCAGATTTGTTTTTATAAGCGTGGAAAAGGTTCTACTCTAGGGTGTAGAATCATGTGCTGAATTCTTGGTTACAGTCTGTGCGTCAATGTCCCTGCCACCATTTTTTTTTTTTTTTTTTTGGGTGGGAAATCTTCAAATGACCTCTACCGCTCTGGGCGGAGCGGAAGGGCGTGTCAGACTCTTACTGACTAAAACTCACCCGTGTTCCTTCAGTTGCCTGTGCGCCAGGGCCACGGTAACTCTTTCGAACAATCCGCGACCCCGGCAGGCATCGGCCCTATCGGACCCCGTCAATGATGCTGACATCTCTTTAAGGCGTGCGTGGAACACGACGGGCCGTCGACCCGGGTCTGGTCCTTACCGGACGGCGAGCTGCCCATTGCTCGCCGTCTCCTGCCACCCTGGACAGACGTTTCCTTATATGTGCTCATGGCATAATTGGATGTGTACTGAAAATGTGAATGTAATTTCTATGTTACTCACGGTGAAGAAAAAGGTCATTAGGAAACTTGTAGGTACGAAATAGTCTGTAAGGAACACGCAGTCAGCAAGCGTGAGCAGAAACTCTCTAGAATTTGAAAATAATATTACGAGTAAGTTTCTGCAGAATTCTCTATCCAAGTCATTATTATTTTAACTATAACTCTGCCAATTTATTAACCGAGTTCAAAAAAGGAGGAGATTCTCAATTCGACTGTATTCTTTTATATGCTTGTTACCTTAGAACATTTTTCTAGGTGAACCGATTTTGATGTTTTTTTTTTTAAGCTATTGCATAGCTTTTATCACGGGCTTTGAGCGCGGCGACCGAATCAAGAAATTCCGTAACGAAAATAAAACCTAACACCCCCCCCTCCGCCTACCATGTAGCTCGGCCGAGCGTTCGCTTAACGTGTATGTATATGGTACGACTGTACTTGAATTAATATCAAAGAAAAAAAATACTGCATGTATAAAAAATAAATAAATAATTATAATTGCATAAGTTGATAAAAAATGCTATGCAATAGCTTTACCGCAGCAGTCCCCGAGTGCCACACGTGTTTTTTTTTTATGTTTGTTACCTTAGAAAATTTTTCTGGGTGAACCGATTTTGATGATTTTTTTGGAAGCTGGTGCTTCTCATATAGTCCCATATAAATTTGATCAAGATCTGAGCAGTAGTTTTTGAGTTATCCTTAAGAACGCGTATTTTTTCAAATATTGATGATGTTTTAATAACTTCCTGTCACTGTTATTTACATATCAAGTAGTGGTATACGATTTTGTGTGGGGTAGGTACCACAACTAAAAAGTGAAAAATAAAAACTTTTTTTACGAAAATACAAACCAAAGACACCGACTTCCGAAATTAAAGTAATTTTTCATTCTTTAGTGTTTTTTTTTGGAAACAGGTGGTTTTTTTTTGTAAAAATGTTTTTATTTCTACGTCATCATTCATTTGGGGTCGGCGCATGTTTATTAATATCCCCGCCTCCCTTTAGCAGTAATCGAATAAAATTTTCGTACACATAAAACAAATGAGCAAAGCAAGCATTCATAATAACTCGCTCTACCCTCTTTCAACCGTTTTCAACTGGCCACGGTTTTGTAAGCAAACGACTTTGAAGTCAAGTTCCTGAGCCACAGGATAGATTAGGTGCAGAAAGCCGTCTCCGTACAATCAGCGAAAACGCACGCTCACATACACACGCTTCACATACAGCGAGTGCAAGCGTACTCGCGACTGGCATTCCTTTGAGATCTCCGTACGTATAGTCTGTTCCAAAAGTATATGATGAAAGTGTAAACAATCCCTGTTCAGTTTAAACTCTTACGCAATCACTCACTAAAGGGAATTAGTAAGATATTCATCTGTATTAAGAAGTTTTCAACTTTACATTTTACCTCTCTTTGTAACGATTATTGTTTTACACAACATTATTAAATTAATGGTAATTGAATAATCACTGACAAAATTAAGGTTACCTACTCGTATAAAATTAACCTCAATAATTGTCAAATGAAAAACATCTTTAAGATGATTTAAAATTAGAATTTCGGGTTTAAGTATTCAAATAATCAGATCAAGAACTCAATTTGTAAGTGGCATCCACAGAGCATCACCATCATTTTTATTAACGCTTTTAACGTGCACGTCTTTCTACATCGTTTTCATATAATATATATATAATTTCAACATGAATGATGTAACCAATTTTTGTAACAATATTTCGATTTAAAAGTGTCCGTGGAGTTTCTTGCCCGTTCTTCTCCATTGGTACCTACTACGCTTTGGAATGGGCATCTAGCTTCATCTTTCTGACTGTCCGACCCCTTGACAATTCAAAAGTGCCTGTAATTGGTTTATTTGAAATAAATGCTTTGAGCTGAGTTTAGTTGGTGGTTTCTGATCCATTTGTTTACATTTTCATCAGATACTTTTGGAACGGATCATATGCGTCTATGTGTGCGTGCGCCTGTTTTCGCTCGTATAAAACCGACCTTCTGTAGTATTCTCTGACTTAACCCCCAGTTTACGGTTATGATATGAACTTAAGTTAAGCTTAGCTTTGCAGTACTTCGCTTAGTAAATAATAATATTCGGTTTTGCTTTGCGAAGATAACTTGCTGCGTTGGTAGTTTTTAAGTTGATTTCTGTAAATGCGGGTGCTGATTTTGGGCAAATGTTTTTCATAGTAAGGTTTCTTAGGAGCATGCGAGGCAAAGGATTAAGCTACCTTTTCTCTTTCGTACGAACATACAAAAAGAGAAGAGTATTATAAAAATGGAGAGCTGAGAAAATTATGTTGAAATTTAGTTGATAGGTATAATTATTATGTTGAAACTGTTTATTACTCATCCGTCACTTGTCCCTTTGGGTTCATTAGTAAACCAGCGTTATGACTTGTCTGGAATGCTGAAATGGACGCTTTTTGTCGCAGCCTTGAGGCACACACCTGCGGGGTAATTACGTAACACACTAACAGTAGGAATGGGTTTCATTTTGACAGTTCCACAACATTCATTGCGTTATTAACGTTATTGAGCACACTAATTTTTCGAACATATAAAGCAATGGATTAGCATTAGGCTTCAAAATTATTCACATTGTGATAGATAGTGTGTTACGTAATTAGGGTGCTGGTTAAAACTTTTGTGTTTCACGATCTGTTGCCAAATAAATGTTATTATTTCTTTGTTTCTTTTCTGAGTTGTGGAGCCTATCCTGTCCTCTATGCCCCAAAACATCCAGTCAAAGTAACCGCTGCGCTGCCACCAACGGTGACGTGGAAATGGCGAAGTTTTGGGCCAACATTATTAGAATTTATGTCGTGCCAGCGACAAAAAAGAAGAAGAAGATACATGCCGTTTGGCATGGATATACATATTTGTTACGCCGACAAAGTGGTAAAACAAAAACACGATAAAAAAATAAAAAAAAGTGCACGTAAAGTGGGGATTTATTTTTTCTCGTCTACCCCATGGTATGGGGTATCGTTAGATAGGTTATTCAAAAATATTGCCGGTTTGTCACAACAGTTTTTCTATTAAAGGATCCGTTTGTGTAATATCAAGCTATGAATTGCTAACTTTTGTTAGAGTCAAGTGTCTCCCCCTGCCAGCTAAATGTTTTTTTTTTGGATATGTGAAAAAATTCACGGTAGTAGTATATGAAACGAAGTTAAAAGGAAAACTATCACAGCTACGAAGGCTTTACAAGTTTACGTGTAATAGTCGACCAACTTACATTTGCAGTTGGAACGTATGGGAGAACATGTTTTTCAACTACGATGTTAAGTTTGTATTTGGGGTAAATTCATCCCAACTACGGAACCCTTCATTGTGCATGGTCCGACACACACTTGGCATGTTTTTGTATTTTTAAAGCGTGGTCAAACTGTAAAATTAATCACAAATAAAAGATATAATTATTAATTACTGGCAACCCGCACCTACTTCGCACGGGTTTTACGTCTTGACAAAACATCGAGATTTTTTTATTTTATGTAAGAAAGAAAGAAACGATGGAAAAATAATTTATTGGGACTCGCACAGGATTATCACAAACTAAACTAAACACACTCATAAAAACAAAAACAAAAATTTTATGTTTTATTTTTAATAAAAACAAAAGTAAAGTAAAAATATATGTGTAAGTTTAATATTAATGTAATACACGTAAACCTTCCGTAATAAATTCTCTTAATGATGATGAAAACCGCATCACAATCCGTTGCGCAGTTTAGAAGAACAAACCTGTCATACAGACAGACAGTAAAGCGAAATTAATTTATAATATGAACAGATATAGGTACTCCTAGATGTAAATTCAAACTAACACAAAATTATACGAGAGTTTAATGTCCAAGTATAAAAAAGAATTTTCCAAATCGGTTCACGCGTCTTCGAGTAATCGGTGAACATACAAAAAAAAAGATTCCGACGAATTGAGAAATTCCTCCTATTTTAAGTCAGTTAAAAAGGGCTCATTAGGCTTAAAAAGTTAGAGATAACATTTTCATACCGAAGAAACACCATTTTAAAACACAGCAACATAGTAATGAGCTACAAACTACTAACAGCTTAGTTAGCAGCAAATTCTCAAGCTGTAACTCAAGAAGACGGCAGTCATTTGCAGCCTGCAGGTCATAACGGGCCATAACAGGCTATAACGGACTATAACCATAACTTAGGATCTGGCTACGTTCTCATACGGCGGGAATCTAGAATTTATTGTAAGAGTCGAGCAAATTGTATGTATTGCGAGCTCTGGGTTCCGGGAAAAAACGTGGTTTACTGGTTTTTGAGTTAGGAGTTCAAACACGGTTTTTCAGTTAGTTTTTGTGGGAATTCAGTGCAAAATTTTGTTATGTTGGGGTGTACACTTTCCTGGATATTTTGGGAAGTGTGCCTTTTCATAATGTTGCTAGTATTTCAGAAATGGGTAGGTTAGGTGGTAATGTACGTTGGTCCTAAAGGGTTTCAGAATGAGACAACCAACTAAATTGAATGTGGTTTATTCAATAAAATAATTTGCATTGGTGTAAACTCCTTACTTAGCATAAAACGATACTGTAAGTATATCAGGAGTACGGTTGCAAAATTACGAATATTTTACCATAAAGCCGCGTAAAATACCGATAGTTTACGGTCATTTAGATGACGGTAAAATACTGGCGACCTTCGGCTGACGTTTAACTAATTGACCAATTAGTTCGTCGACCAATTTTCCTTCCAATTTACCTTTAGTAAATAGTAAAATCTATAACTAAAGCTGAATCTTAAAATATAAAAATAAAATAAAATATAGAATTGAATGGCAATAGCTTGCACCAACTTCACTTCAGACTTCACATAGTTGAAAGTATTTTTTTTTAAATTATTGCTGCTGGTGGAGTTTGCTGCGTCACTTCTTCATCCCAACTAAAGCACTAGAAAGTGGTGAAGGGCGGGCGTTTTGGGAGAATGTCTTATATAATTTTGACGTTCGAAAAGTACAAATTCTCAGCCACCGAGGTAATTGCGTAATACACTGACAGTAGGAATGGCTTTCATTTTGACAGTTCAACAACATTCATTGCGTTATTTACGATGTTAAGCAGACAAATTTTTCGAACATAATGAAGCAATGGATTAGCAATATCCTTTAACATGATTTACGCAATTAGGGTGCTGGTTTTAATAAATGACTTTTGATTTCGGTTTTGATTTCCTTACTTTGTTATTTATGTTCATAACGTAGTATTTGTTTGTACAACTTTTTTTTTCTTGGTTGGGAAATCATCAAATGACCTTTCCCGCTCTGGGCGGAGCGGAAGGGCGTGTCAGATTCTTACTGATTAAAACCCACCCGTGTTCCTTCAGTTGCCTGTGCGCCAGGTCCACGGTAACTCTTTCGAACAATCCGCGACCCCGGCAGGTTGTTTGTACAACTGGGAATTTTACTAAATTAACCCAATAACACTTTCAGTCTACCTGCATACTCAGTTCTTGGAACGAGTACACAGACAAGGCAGTCATGATCTAATGGTCTGTCTGATCTTGGCTTAGCAATCGGCAGTTAGTCACCGTAATAAAATCTGCCAAGCCTGTTCCGAACTGAGTCGAGGTCGGCTTCCAGTCTAACAGGATGCAGCTGAATACCAGTATATTACATGGAGCGACTGCCTATCTGACCTCCACAACCCAGTTACTGGATAACACGATACCCCTTGGAAAGACTGGTTGTCAGACTTTCGGGCTTCTGACGACCTGTAACGGCTGTCAAAGATACACGAATGACAGCCGGGATCAACGGCTTAACGTGTTTTCCGAGGCACAGAGGGGTCTTGGTATGTAAAGATGGTTACCCATCCACGGACCAACCGCGGCAAGTGTAGCTTAACCTGATCGATCGACTCGTGCGGCTGTTATTACTCAGTCGCGAGCCCACAAGTCACCGTATGTGAAATTGTAGATATAACATATTTTCCTTGCATGAGCTTAGTGCAATAAAGAATTTTATATTCTGTATAAAATAGTTTTTACTTCAGCACAATAATATCTAGATTACGAAGCATATAGCATGTATGAAACGGCTGCTAGCCTTCTCACGAGCGAGTCATAAGCTGCTGAATCTAATAAATGTTTTATTTATTTGCAAATGAGAGTACAATCGACTGCTGCTTGCGTCCTTTATTTTTATTTTCGCGTTAGTCTGGGTGGAGATAAGATTATTTTGTTAATACCAGCTGCTGTCTCTGTTGATGCAAAGGCTGGAGGCTTAGAGAATATAAAACGTTGGAGGTCATTTTTTGTCAGTTTGCTGAGTAATTTTTTAAAGTAGGTAGCTATTTTTTTCATGTACTGGATGCAAAGTGTGTTATGTTCTTCTGACTTATACAGCTATTAAGCTACAGTATTTTTCTTTCACGAAGCGACACGCGATTTACTTGTGGTTATCAAGTGTACAAACACGATGTGAATGTGTGTGTAAGCGCAGGAGCTCTCGGTACCGTCCGAGACAATGACGAAGTTAGAAGTGTGTGTGTGTCTGTGCTATGTGTTGACGCTACTCGTCTTCACGCACAAATTCGCAGCGTGTTTGTACACTTGGTAACCACAAGTAAAGCGCGCGTCGCTCCGTGAGAAAAAAACACTATAGCGTTCTGCTATTGTCTTGAAAAGACAGACAAAATTACTAAAACCCGGGATATTGGAAACTTATTCAGTTGATTTACTTTGATGATTGACTGTTGTTGTTTCTGTCTCCTCCCACCCCCCACAAACGCTAACATGAGGTTTGTTAACAGTTTTTCTCATTTAGAGTTTCATAAAACTCAGGGACATGAAAACAATTTAGCTGAATACATCATAACAGTGCGACTACTGAGATGACAACTAAAAGAGAATGATGGATGAACAAGACATGTTGCACCTACTCCAAAAGTGAAAGTCAAAGTCAAATCATTTATTTCAAATAGGCACATAAAAGGCACTTTTGAACGTCCAAATTTACAAAAAAAATTAATAGGTTCTAGCTGCAAATAAACTGGAATAAGGGTAAAAGAATGATGATGACACACAACAGTGTGCGTGTAGTGCTTCTGACCAGACGATGGCCCACATGTTAGGTCTCAAACTGCATTAAGCGGACGCCCAGAACGGGCACCCGTCGCGTGTCTTCGCGCGTGGCCTCGCTGGTGGGGTTCGTGGGAAGAATAAAGAAAGACAAGGTGGTGGGAATATTATTATTATTATTAGGGCCCCCTGCGTGCCCCCGAAATGGATTTCATCACACGGAGTCGGGCCCTGTTTCGCTGGAGCGGGGCCTGCCTTCCCGCGACGGACGCCCGCACGTGTCCCCGCGACTGCTCTTTTCTATGGAACCGCGCCGTCGTCCGCTCAGTACAGTTTCAGGTCTTAGTGTCCAAAGTGTCCCTACTCTTGCACATTAGAGGACGTAAAGTTCGCGTCTGCAGCCGTCATCAACGTGGCTATCTACTGGGCCTGTAGCGGCATCTACAACGCCACATGCGAGCAACGCGTCACACTGACGTCACGCAAAATCCTGCATCGCGCAAGCAGAGTTTACCGCGCACCTAGCATATATATAATGTCCCGACATCAATCGTCACGTCGGGCAGTTGCCCACCAGACACGACATCCGGCTGTCGGAGGATCCAATCTTTTCTATGGAGCTATGAGTGAACTTTACACCCTGTTCTTCATACCTCTATAGGCCAAAGTAATCGAGTTAAATAGACGAATGTTATATCATCGATTAAAAACGTAGAAGAATCACAACATTTTATAATAATTTTGAGTAAGTATTATAAATTAAATATTGTGAACGTACTTATGTGTATTGTGGATCAGATAAATCCATAGTACCACTATCTCTTAAAGTGTCGTCCATCCCAAAAATAAAGTTACAGTCATGGTTCTCATTCATTTAGCAGAAAGGGACCGTAAAGTTTCCGTTGGTAAAGCTCGTGGGTGTACCTTCATCAATTACTGGCCAAATCTGCGGTGTCTACGTCTTCACTCATCGGGCGATTTATCTCAAATGTAATTTTTCATCTTTTCATCTGAGGATATTTTTGGTAGCAGTTTTTTGTAGGCTATTGATTTGAGGACGGTATTTTGGACTGAAATGGTTTGGACCAGTGTTTTCGAGCGATATTTTGGATATTTTAAATAATAAATGTTGTTTGTAAGGTTTCGTTCCTCAAAAGGAAAAAAACGGAGCTCTTATAGGTTCACTTCGTTGTTATTTTGCCTGTCTGTCTGTCAGTCTGTCAAGACCCTTTTTCTCAAGAACGCGTGAAGGTATCAATTGGAAATGAATGTCAAATATACGTAGAGGTCTACGGTCCCTTGGAGCTGTAAAAAATCAAGCTTCCAAGGTCCACAAGATAAGAAATATGGCCATATATGCGACATATTTTGATAATCGCGCTAATTTGGAGGCGATATGTTACTATCTTATTCGCGATCTCCTGACTTTGATTATAGGTAAGTTAAAACTTGTTCCCACAATCCTAAAACAGGGCTTCCTCTCTCCCACCCTTTTGCTGTACCCTACAGGGTCCATGATGATCTCAATTATATAGTTACCACCTAAGTACACATTATGCTAAAGTAATAAAGGTATTGAGTATTAAATCAAAACCTAAAGGCTACTTCCCATTGACCTAGAATCATGCAATTTGGCAAGAAGCAAGGTCTCACAGCACAAGTAAAGGAAAAAGTGCGAAAATCGTTAAGTGAAGTTTATCACATTAAAAAAAACATTTTTTTTGCGATTACAAACTTACATTTGCAGTTGGCGAATTGACCGTGACGTATATCGATGTATTGGAGATCATTTTTCAACTACAAAGTTAAGTTTGTTCTTGGGTTAAATTTATCCCAGCTACGGAACCCTTCATGGTCGGTTTTTGTTAAGTATTTTACTTTTAATAAAAAGTTTAATGGGCAGATTTTGGTAAGTCATATCAAATATTACGTTTTCAAAATAAATAGTTTTATACATCTTTGATATAATTTTCATTAATATTAGTGTGTCTTGAAGATGTTTGAAGTGAAAACTGCTGTACATTGCGGTCTCTCTGAAAAGTGAAGGAAATTGAACCGTCACGCTCGGGTCGGTGACGTTGAATCGGGTATTCTCGGCTCCAGTCGTAAGTTTTCACTTCTATCGTGCGATCCTATTATAAGTACAGAACCTCTTTTTCTCAGTGTAACTATGAGGGGCTTTCAATGTATTCTAGGTATGAGGGTGATTTCCTAATGATGTGGGTAATTTGACTAATTAATTAATTAATGACATTATCTTACGGTATAAAGGTAAAATTTCATATAGTTGTGATCATTAGTTTGCTTGTTATCCTTAGTCAACGACAACTTGAATGGCTAATGTGACAATGTTGAAAAAAAACGAGCACCGCGCTGTTATTAAATTCCTTAACAAACCAGGAAAAAGTCAAAAAACTATTTACAAAGAGATGCCAAGATTCTGCACCTTCGTTATCCACGGTTCAAAAGTGTTCAAGTGAATTTAAAAGGGGTAGAGAGAGTATTGAAGACAACACTCGCTCGGTCGGCCCGGTTACTGCCTCTACGGAAGAAAACGTGAAAAAAGTTGAGAAGCTTATACTGGAGGATTTCCGAATGAAGATGAAAATGATAGCAGAGATGACCCACCTCTCCCTTGGTACCGTGTACACTATTATTCATGACCCTCTTTACCTTTCAAAGGTCAGTGAAAGATGGGTGCCGCGAATGCTCACAGTGCCTCAAAAACAAATGCGAATCGAGTGCTGTAGAGAGTTTCTAGAGCTCTGTGGTGAAGTTCCATCAAGTATTTTCGATCGAATTGTTACTGCAGATGAAACGTGGGTTCATTTCATAATTATGACCCTGAAACTAAGCAGGAGTCCATGCAGTGGCACAAGAAGGGTACTGCGCCCCCTAAGAAATTCAAAGCCATTCCGTCTGCCGGAAAAATCATGGTCACAGTGTTTTGGGAATCAAAGGGAATTTTGCTAATTGAATACACAAAAAAAGGTGAAACCATAAACAAAAGTACACTTAGGCATCGAAGTACTCGTGCGCATCGCTGTCATCTAGAAACGTGCCCAGAAGACTGGCAGCATTACCACGTTGAATGGCAATGCTAATTCTTTGGCCAAAGAACGAGCCAGCCCAGGCCCAGGCCACGCGAAGTGTCAACCAATCGGCGAGAAATTTCCTTAAAAACCGGCCATGTGCCAGTCGGATTCGCACACGAAGTGTTCCGCACCACCTTAAAATATTTAAAAAAAAACTGGCCAAGTGCGAGTCGAACTCGCACAAGAAGAGTTGCGTGCCACCAAACAATATTTAACACTACATATTTAAAAAAAAAAACACGTTTATTGTATTTTTATTATTTGTTGTTATAGCGGCAATAGAAATACACACTCTGTGAAAATTTCAACTGTCTAACCTATTACGGTTCATGAGATACAGCCCGTTGCAAATAGACGGACGGTCGGGCGGATGGATGGACGGACGGATAGCGGAGGCTTCGTAATAGGGGTCTGTTGGCACCCTTTGGGTACGGTACCCTAAAAAAAGACGCGTACTCGGGCGTCCCCATGACCCACGCGTTTGTCCTAATTACTTGATTTTTGGCAAGAAATTCTAAGTAGTGGCGGTGGAATTCTGACCAATATAAAAGGGGTTCGTCCCAAATAACATTCCTGGGTTTTATACTCACTGCCAAAGTCTAACCGTTTCGACTTATAAATTGTATCTCCCTTTTTAGGAAAAAAATAATAATATAATGACATAAAATTACTGTAAAAAGTAATAGATAAAATGTACAAAAATAAACCGCTACATTTCTACAAAACTCATTAAGGCGCGCTAAGAAGCAAATTTTTATGTAATTGACAACAGAGCATCTCGGCAACAAATAAGGTTCAAAACAGCGATGCGTTTGATGTTAGGTGAATCGAATGACCACCAACTTTAGGCGTTATAATTAAATAAAAAAATTAATACACGGCTCAGTGGAATAATTTTTAGGTATTTCTTTAGTTGATTGAATTCCCCGTTATTATCACTACATAAAATATGATAGTTTACGCTCAAAATTTAGAGAATTATCCGACGAAAAATATTTTTTTGAGCTCTGTTTGACGATTTTTTTATCATGATTCTTTTTTATTTTTATTAAATATCTTTGAAAGGGTCTTTTCTTTGAACATTTGATAATACTTACACTAATTTTTTTTCTGGCTTGTAATATGTACCAATACTGTGCAACAAAAAACTAAACACTAAACTAAACTAACTGTGCGACAAAAAACTGAGCGTTATACGGTGTTCTACGTTTGGTCAGTGCCTTAAATTCTTTACAAAAAATATGACTGATTTATCATCAGATACATAACCGCTCCTGATTTTAGCGAAATTGTACACTCGGGTAGTTGACATGGCGGCCCGAGTTAGCAAACACTTACCCACAAGAGGGTAGGACCAAATGTCATTACATTACTACTAAAGGACCATGGGCGTACTTGAATATTGAGCTGTTTTAAGTTACGTACAGTCAGGAAAATTTATTCTTAAGCAAATTGAAACCCTACGGCAATTTGCCGTGTTAAATATGAAAGTATGTGTATTATAACCTATTTAGGTACTTGTATATCTATTTTATTTATAATTAATTATGTTATCTGTTTAATATTTTTTATTATTATTAACGCCTGTTAAGCAGAGCACCTGCCATCTTATCTCTACACCACCCTTGGTTGACTGGTAGAGAATGCCTAAGGCATTAAGTCCGCCTTTGTATGTTACTGTGTGCGAGAAGTTTAAATAAATAAATAGCCATTTCATAAAATTGAGAAAGTATGACCGTTGTAATTTAAATATACGGACAATTTAATTTAGTAGGCAATTTGCTTAAGAATAAATTGCTCTGACCTTACGGTCTACCTACAAGTGTTATTGATGTCTAAAACAGAAGTGAGAATACTGATAATGTTTGGTCTACAAAGAGATTTAGATGTTCTTTACGTCAGCGTCATCATTAGCCAAAAGATTTTTACTGCTGGAAATACGCTTTCTCAAGCATCGACGCAACGAGCCTTTGTATAATCTATATATTATTTGTACATGGTATAATAATATACTTCGCCAGGTCTAGCATTCCGAGACACAGTGGTCACGTGGGAGACACAAGCCTACGTCACCACCGCTGTGTTACCAGTAGTGTATAATAATAACTCCCCAACCGCCTTTATTACCTGTGCGAATCCGATAAAACAATGAGGTTTTAACTAACAATTACGTCGGTATATGTTTAAATTGAATTGTTTTGTTTGATTAGAAAAACGAAACGACAATTTAAATGCTTTATATATATTTTTTAACAGAATGGTGACTGAAAATGTTTCCATAATTTGTGATTTGTTGCAATAAAGTGGCAACGGGGTAGTGACGTAAGCGTGTGTCACTCCCGGAGTGACAGACCTAGTTTTTTTAGACCATGTTATTGTATTATCTACAGCGCTTCTGCAGCGCTTCTGCAGTGCTTCGCAGTTGTTCGCGGAAGCCCGCGTGTTGAAGATTGTTTTCTTATTTTTAAAGGCTTTATCGCTAAGCGATAACGTCACCCTGTAACATCAGCACAATCAACTAAACCTGTAAACAGTTAACACTTACTTTAAAATAAAAAATGCCAGTTTGTACAGTATCCTAGCTTGTTCTGATAGAGGACAAGCCAGGATAGCGTTACACTCTCCAATATCATACTTATTTGTTGGGCCAAGTAAGCTAAATCGCAAAGCTTCAGTCCGCACACACTCCATCAAAACATTTTGCACATTTTCGACTACTCCAAATTCTTCACAGTTCATTTTCATTGTATTACGAAGAACAGCGTTAATAATGGGTACGTTGCGCGGAAGCTCCAACAGCATCCTAAAAACTGTATTAGACAAAGTGGACATTAAGTTCCCTTCAAAATGATTGAGCTGAATGGTGCTATTCCATGCGTCATGTTCGTGAACGGGCGCCGTCAGTAGGGACTGGTAATTTCTAAGCTGCCACGGCTTATTTTAATTTAATATAATATTTGAATTGTTTTTGTCTTTTTATTACGAACGCTTTTAACTTTCTGCATCGTTCTCACATGCATAATTTCAACATGAATGATGTAACCAATATTTTGATTTAAAAGAGTGTCCATGGAGTTTCTTGCCCGTTCGTCTCCATAGGTACCTACTATGCCTTGAAATGGGCTTCATCTTTCTGAGCGACCGACCCCTTGACAGTTCAAAAGTGCCTGTAATTGGTTTATTTGAAATAAATGCTGTGAGTTTGAGTTCAGTCTCTTTATAAGGTACTGGGTACGGCGGCACGTGCCAACGTGTGTTGGGCCACGTCATTTTTAGTTGTTTTAGTTTGTGAAAGTATAATAACATAGTTTTTAAGTAATTGTTACTAATACTATATGGATTGTGAGTGCTTGTAGTCCGAAATAGAGAATAATATATATGTCGGAAATACGTTAAATCAATCGTTTGACTTTGACTAATCGGGACGCCAGTGCCGCCAGGTGGCGCTCGACAGAGTCTATAACATAACGCTTGACCAGAGTAAAAGCAGAGTTTGATGTTGGCGGTCAAGCAGTGAATACGTTTAGAAACTGTCGCGCGTTCCGTATAGTTGTGTCGTCTACCTACAGTGTGTGATTCGCTAGTGTGATTAATTTGTTCGTAAATTATAATTGATTTCAACTGCAAACGGTTTTTCTATTGCGCAATAACCAACATTACCCATAGTACGCCCACAGTAGTTAGTAAACGATTGATTTAACGTATTTCCGACATATAATTATATATATATATACAATGTGTGATTGAAATAAGTGACCCGCTTAAGTGGTCATGGTACTCATAATAATGAAGTACTTTTATTATGAGACCGAATCAGAATTCGCGAAAAAGAAATCAGATGCTCAACACATATTATTTTGTTCGCATACTCGACAAATGTAGGGAAGTGCTGTTTTTTATCGCGATTTTATGGTTGACGAAGAACATGAAGCAAGAAATATAATACTCTTATAAACGAAGAACGAGGTACAGTCATCAAAAGAGATAAGTAACCAGGGTCCTCGGATACAGTTGAATTTTAGTAAGAA
Organism: Dryobotodes eremita; assembly: GCA_917490735.1. NCBI lineage: Eukaryota > Metazoa > Arthropoda > Insecta > Lepidoptera > Noctuidae > Dryobotodes > Dryobotodes eremita. The sequence goes on from OU823267.1 coordinate 13,228,221, forward strand.
ACCGATGGATGTTTTTGTATGAAATTTAATTGGATAAATTGACTGTTTGTTTTCTGTTAATTAAATTAATTTTATTCGAAAACATCCATCGGTTTCTTACTAAACTTCAACTGTATTCAACGACCCTGGTTACTTATCTGTTTTGGTGACCGTACATTGCAGGCTTTATTTGGAAAGTCTATATAGCAGAAGCTAATTAATTATTTAACTTGCCGTTTGACGATTACTTTCAGCTACTTACCAACCTGCCTGCGTGTAGAAACTTCGAAACAAATTCAGGGTTCAAGGATGGTCAAACCAAGCGGTCAAGGACTGTTTCTAGTTTATTCAGTTTAGAATATTTCTCATGTAAATAAAAAATACATGAAAACGATCGATTGATGTAGAGTAAGGCCTGATCAAGAATCGCAATTTTAAGAAAATACTTTAATAATTTGATTTCAATTATAGAAGTGTAGCGGCATCTACAAACGCCACATGCGAGCTACACGTCACACTGACGTCACGCAAAATCCTGCATCGCGCAAGCAGAGTTTACCGCGCAACTAGAATATATATAATGTCTCGACTTTAATCGTGGCGTCGGGCAGTTGCCCACCAGACAAGACACCCGGCTGCTCGGAGGATCTTATCTTTTTATGGAGCTATGAGTGAACTTTACACCCTGTTCCTCATACCTCTATAGAAGGTCAAATTAAATTATCAGCGAAACTCCGCAGACGTGGTGGGTATCGATATCTAAACATGAAAAAACAAAAAATAAAATGTAATGTTTTATTTAAAAAAAGATGGTGTTTCAAAAATCTGTTTTTTAGTTAGGTTTCCTTAACCAAAGGGTGCCAACGGTATCCTATTACTATAAGCCTCCGCTGTCCGTCCATCCGTCTGTCTGTCAGCGGGCTGTATCTCATGAACCGTAATAGGTAGACAGTTAAAATTTTCTCAGAGTGTGTATTTCTATTGCCGCTATAACAACAAATAAAAGTTGACCCCACACAAGAAACGTGTTAAAAAAGGAGTGTTAAATATTGTACGGTGGTACGGAACCCTTCGTGTGCGAGTCCAACTCGCACTTGCCGGTTTTTCTTGTGTGAACTTAACAGATGTGATGGGTATCGTAATCTAAACACGATAAAACAAAAAAAACTTACTTTCTCAACTCATACTTCAAGTAATTACACTACCCGCGGTCGTTGACAAAAAAAAAACAACATCAAACCATTCCTTTGTGTTTTGTCATGTTAAAGGCTCCCACAGACAGGCGCGACGCGACAACGCTACACAAAGGCGCCGCTCGCACGCGGTGCCTTTGTGTCGGGGGTCGCGTCGCGCCATTTTGTACGAGCCTTAATACTGGCAGGGGCATCGACGCGCGACCTGTTACCACGGATTCAGCGCATGATTATGAACCGACCTGCACTTTTGAATTGTCAAGTGGTCGGTCAGTAAGCCAGAATGTTAAAGCTATTTGCCCATTCCAAAACGTAGATTTCCTACTATGGAGCACAGAAACTCCATGGACACTCTTTTAAATCTAGAACATCGTCAGTACATGTCACAATGACATGTCATCTTGATAATAAGTTCAGCTGTGTGATTGAGCAACAAATTATTCACTAACTTTTAAATTTGGAACCTACTTCAATAAAAGGAGGAGGTTCTCAATTCGACTGTATGTTTTTTTTTAATGTGTACTAGCTCAGAACTTTTTCAAGGTGAACCGATTAGGATAATTGTTCTTTTTTTATTTGAAAGCTGGTGCTTCTCATGTGGTCCCATATAAATTTGATCAAGTTCTGACCAGTAGTTTTTGAGTTATCATTAATAATGCGTATTTTTTCCACTTAGTTTAAGTATATTGATGATGTTTTAATAATTTCCTGTCACTTTTATTTACATATCAAGTAGTGGTATACAAATTTGTGTGGGGTAGGTACCACAACTAAAAAGTAAAAATAAAAAAAAAACGAAAATACAAAACCAAAGACACCGACTTCCGAAATTAAATTTATTTTTCACTTTATTTTTTGTGTGTTTTTTGGAAGTCGGTTGTTTTTTTGTAAAAATGTTTTTTGTATTAATACTCTTTACCTACGTATTGATGGAACAGTGCAGGTTTACTTAAATAAAACAAAGATTGCACAGAAATATTTGGATTTAATCCGTTCTGTTCGATGGCAGAATATTAAGTGAGCTTCTCAAAATTTAATTAGACAGTTGTCATAGTATAATGACAACTGTAACGGCATGACAGTTAAATAAAGATAGTGAAATGAAATGTAAATAATCGATTATAAGTGACACCGCCATGAGAAATAACTCGACTAAATATTACTAGGCTAACAGTATAAAGTACAAAAAAAACTGAGACACATTTTTATTGTATTTTATTTTTTCTGACGGCATGAGCTAAGCAACATGGGAAAGCTCTTTACTTTCTCGTTGCTTTACAAATTATATTAGTCTCAACCTAGCTTTATCCTACGAAGATTTATATATTGAAGTCAGTTTTCATCCTAACCAGAGGCAGCTGCATATTCGTCTCTCTCTGTTTAAGAAAGAAAAGGAAAGTGTATTTTCTTTACAAGTCTAATAAGGCTCAACTCACAACAAAAGAGCGTCGAAGCGCAGCGAAGCGGAGCGCAGTTTCAGTGTCATATGAATTTTAACTTTATTTTCATTACTATAATACTTATTATCGCATGAGAATCTCGAACGAGTCGCGCGGATGCCCGCGGCGCCGCGGGAATTCCGGCGAATTCCATAAACGGAGCCGTGCGACTGCGCGAGAAGTCGCGGGAAGTCCCGAGAATGCTCGAGCAGTCGCGAGCGGCCGCTGGCAATAGCCCGCCCCTCGCGGCCGCTCCCCGCGCGCGTCTGTTGCGCACAAGCATTCGCATTCATTGCTTGCAGTGCAACGAATAAAGAAATGATGGAAATGGATGAAGAAAAGATTATTTATTTGGTGCACATTAGCATTCCAGCGACTTCTCGAGCAGTCGCGGGAAACCGCGCGCCTTCTCTACCGAGCGAGTCGCTGCGCTTCGCTGCCCTTCGCTGCTCTTTCGGTGTGAGTTGACCCTAAGACTTAAAAAATATATATATTAATATTATTAATTTGTTATTAATTATATATTATTATATTATTTGTTTATAAATTTGTTATTTATATTTTTTTTATAAAATTAAATACATAAACACGTTACTAAAATCAAGGGTTTCCGCATCAATCAATATGAACGGTGACCTTTGTAGAAACATATGGTATGGCTCCGTTTATACGGCGATGATCTGGGTGGAATATTAATATAATAAGTTTATTTATTTCGTAATCGACAGGTTTTATCAAATATATTTTAGAGGCCTTCTTTTAAGTATGGAGATACCTGTAACAGAAGACCTCCCTTTTACATGTCTATGTGTAAACATACAAAGCCTGCGGGGTAATTACGTAATACACTAACAGTAGGAATGGGTTTCATTTTGACAGTTCAACAACATTCATTGCGTTATTTACGTTGTTGAGCAGACAATTTTTTAGAACATTTGAAGCAATGGATTAGCAATAGGCTTCAAAATGATTCAGATTGTTATAGATAGTGTGTTACGTAATTAAGGTGCTGATAACGACATAATCAATAACAAAATAGTTATATAGAGGTATGAGGAACAGGGTGTAAAGTTCACTCAAACCTCCATAGAAAAGGGAGGATCTTCCGACCAGACGGGCAGTTGCCCACCAGACACAACACCCGTCTGGTCGGAGGATCCTCCCTTTTCTATGGAGGTTTGAGTGAACTTTACACCATGTTCCTCATACCTCTATACTGGTGACCCCGACGTGATGAACGTTAGCGCAGCCTTCGTGCAAGTACATCAGCGTGACGTCATCATCCCGACATCAACCGTCCCTTCTACATCCCGAAAGATCTGCATACGCCCTGTTCCTCATACCTCTATAGTTACAACAAGAAAAATAAAACTAGTGAATTTATAGATAATTAATTAATTAATTAGGTACTTCGTAATCTCAGATAATTTACATTTTGAATGACAGTTCTCTTCGCCTAAGTTTCTACGGTGCGATTTTTACAGAATCTCACTAAAATGCTTGCGGTATTTTGATTTTCTCAAAATTGAAATCCTATGTCGCGATTTTTGTACACAAAAAATACACTTAAATAGTCGTATTTTAATAGTAGTGAAAGATTAGTCAGCGCAAACCGAAATTAGAAAAATACCGGTCAAGTGCGAGTCGGACTCGCGCACGAAGGGTTCTGTACCATTATCTATAAAAACGGCAAAAAAATAATGTCTGTTATATGTGAGCCCCCTTAAATATTTATTTTATTCTGTTTTTTAGTATTTGTTGTTATAGCGGCTACAGAAATACATCATCTGTGTAAATTTCAACTGTCTAACTATTACGGTTCATGATGTACAGCCTGGTGACAGACGGACAAACAGACGGACGGACAGCGGAGTCTTAGTAATAGGGTCCCGTTTTGTCCTTTGGGTACGGAACCCCAAAAAAACGTGATATTATCTATGTACAGTGAACAAAGAATGAAGATATTATTGAAGTTTATTTTTAAATTGGTTTCTAATTCATCAATATTCTAACAGTACGGCACAATATGACCGGTCATTCACATCAAATAAGGTTACCTTCTACGAGTTATTATAGACCCTAACCCTAATTAAAAATACATGAAGGTAGAAATAGAATACTTATTATTTTTGATGCGTAGATTTACTTATTAATCGCAATAATTGTTCTCTACGAACTAAACTGAGACAGATAATGGTATCAAGCTGCAGTCAGTTGATCCTAAATAAATAAATAAGTATCGGGAGCGATTCGGCTTGTCCTTTCCAAGATGGCCGCCATCGGGGTAGGTACATATTTTATTAAAGGATAGCATTACGACAGTGGATTGGCACGGAGGTACGAATGAGGTATGATAGTCAATTGTTTATTTGAAGAAAAATAATATGGTTAAATATTATAATGTTTTGTTATTTACTAGTTCACTCGACAGCCGTAGTTTTGTCCAAATTTAAAACTCCCATAGAAAAAAGGACGTTCAGTATTTTCCGAATTTGAAATTTGTCCGGGAAACTTTTCCAATGTTTCTTACTATAAAACCCTAATTCGGGCTATAACGAACATTTTAAAACAAAAAACAGCCAAATCCGTCCAGCCTTTCTCAAGTAATGCGCTTACCAATGATCAGCATTTCATTTTTATTTGAGGTGAGATAGTAAATTTTTCTGTCGAAATGGTTTGTAGATAATAATTTTTTACTTAAGGTCCTCTTGTAGTGCGGTGTGTCTTGTAGTGCGTCTCGGCGGGCACTGGCCGGCCAGTGTGAACGCATGAACTGCTAGATTTTGTATATATTTAAAAAATAATAACGAAATTATAAAATGTGTTCGCAACAGCCCTAAAAAACAATAAGCCTTATCTTTTGATACAAGTTTTACGTGGTTTCATGATGAAATTTCTTCTTTAAAATAGCGATTTGGTGTCATCTTTATGATTTTTTTTTATCGAGACTATTATTACAATTCACGTTTCTGTATACACACAGGCAGCGCTTGAGCGCATGTTCAATTTTCCTAAAAGATTTTTTTTTTTGTGCAACATTTGGGTAGATGTATAGAGGTTTAAGAAAGTTAAAAAGTATGGCAACCTTGCCTTAACGCGGACAAAACTAAATGTTCTCATTACCAAATGTGCCCCAAGTGGGTCTAAATTTAAAACTTGATGGCAAGAAACTAGATGTTATTACGGAAACTGTATTTCTAGGAATTACTTTAGATTCACAATTGCAATGGGGCGCCCACATTAGAGCTCTTTCAGGTAGATTAAGTTCAGCTGTATATGCAGTAAGAAAAATAAGGCGGTTGCCTGATATAGCCACAGCTAGGTTAGTATACTTTGCTTATTTCCTCAGTATTATGTCTTATGGCGTTCTGCTGTGGGGATCGGCAGCTGACGCAGATTCAATTTTCGTTTTACAAAAGCGTGCCCTCTTTTGCTAAATGAAAATCCGCGCGATCTATAGAATGAGTCCTTGCGAGTCTCTTAGAAACAAATTCAAATAAATTAATATTCTAACTCTGCCTTGTCTTTATATCTTAAAAAGTATTTTGTATGTTCGCAAAAACCTAGGACTTTTCAAAATAAGAAACGATTTCCATAATATAAATACACGTAGTAAAAATGAAATTGTGATACCCAAATTTAGACTAACTAAAACAAGCAAGTCATTTCTTATAAACAGTGTCCGCTTTTATAAAAAGTTGTCAAAGTCGATTACAGAACTTAGCGATGCAAAGTTCAAACCCACATCAAACGTGTCCTTATCAAAAAAGCATATTATAAGATTAAAGACTACTTTGAAGACAAGGAAGTTTGGCAATAATTCCTTCTGCACATGTGGCTTCCCTGGTACCTCATTAACAGCATCACTAAGTAAATGTCTATTAACTGTTCCCAAATTACGATACTTATTTTATTTTTTACATACTTCTTTGTCTTTATCTTCTTCTTATTTGACATTATATACCTACAATTCAAATTTCTTCTCTTTATTAGTGGTTTTAATGCCAATCATGTCATTTGGTTAAAATACGTTGTTTTCATATTTTATTTATCTTTTATACAGATTATTTTATATTTTGTGAATGTGATAACATTGTAGGTCTTGTAGAAAATTTTCTATTTGATTAAGGGTACTACTGGGTACTGGGTACTGGGTACTAGTTCACAGGCCTACACTGTCCTACCATACCTATTAACACTGTAATTTAAAAACATTAAAAAGGCCAATTATTTTTAAAAGGAGTTGCTTGCCGGCTCTTCTCCATATGACGACCAATTGGAACCGTGCACCTAGCTTCAGCGGGGTAATTGCATAACAAACTAACAGTAGGAATGGCTTCCATTTTGACAGATCAACAACGTTCATTGCGTTATTTACGTTGTTGAGCAGACAATTTTTTCCATCATATGAATCAATGGATTAGCAATATCCTTCAAAATTATTTAGATTCTGATTATTAGTATGTTACGCAATTAGGGTGATGACGTTTCATAAGTGCCCGTGTAGGTTTATGTGAAATAAAATATTTTGATTGATTAATGGAATTATTTGAAAAAAATAAATGTGGTTAAAGATTAAAATGATGTTTTGTTTATACAATATAATAGAAAATAATATTTTTATTTTCATTAAAACAGGACATACGAGGTAAGGTAAGTTGTTCTTATAATTATGATATTACATGTTTCGCCTTGGACTGGCATACAAATATGTAAAATGTTAAATGTAAAAAAAAACACGTGTGGTACTCGGGGACTGCCGCGGTAATGCTATTGCATAGCATTTTTTATCAACTTATGCAATTATAATTATTTATTTATTTTTTATTTATGCAGTTTTTTTTTCTTTGATATTAATTCAAGTACAGTTGCACCATATACATACACGTTAAGCGAACGCTCGGCCGAGCTACATGGTAGGTGGAGTGGGGGGTGTTAGGTTTTATTTTCGTTACGGAATTTCTTGATTCGGTCGCCGCGCTCAAAGCCCGCGATAAAAGCTATGCAATAGCTTAAAAATATACAACACATTCATTTGTTAAAATTGTTATTATTACATGTCTAGTAACACTGAATTTTACAGCTAGAGACTACAGCTAAAAATAATAACAGGCAATTAGTCATAATTACTCGTTAATTTTGGCAATGTATATGAAAAAGCCACATTTCCATTTTAATTTTGTTTAGTTCTCATTATATTCTACATATTTAGTGACTCCTGCTATCCGTGCAAAAGTAACGTTTCTCACGAAAGTAACAGTAAAAAAAATTAGGTTATCAGTAAATTAGCACCCTAATTGCGTAACACACTATCAGTCACAATCTGAATCATTTTGAAGGATGTTGCTAATCCATTGCTTCACATGTTCGAAAAATTTGTCTTCTCAACAACGTAAACAACGCAATGAATGTTGTTGAACTGTCAAAATGAAATCCATTCTTACTGTTAGTGTGTAACGCAATTACCCTGCTGCTCGATAAAGTCTACATTCAATGTTTGGTGTGTAAAAAGCCTGTATAATAAGCATTTAAATGGCACAATGTTGAACATCTTGAAATTTATAAACTCGCTTTTCGTGTCTGAGTTTTGATGCAGTTTTCACCATCAATTAGATAATTTATTCCGAAAGGTGTATGTCTTTATTTGTAAACACAGGTTAACATAGTGTGCAAGATGTTACAATAATTGATATATTAAAGGTTTTCTATGTTTTGCCGTTTGGCGTACAAATATACATTTATGGGAGGCTTCTGCCAATTATGTGTATAACACAATAATATTAAACTTACATATAACAATGAATCTCGATGTTTTGTCAAGTTGTAAAAACTGTGCGAAGGCGGGGTCGGGTCACCAGTGGCTAAACATGTAAACAGACGCTTCACCATAGATTATGACCAATCACCACGCTTTATAGGCGGATTGGTGAGTGCAGTTTGTTTTTGTCATTGTCTGAAATAAATAGAATTGCATTGAAAGGATAACTATCGCATCAGTTGCGAGTGTAGCCTTAGGGGTACTATGGAGCGAGGAATTAGAATTTTTTTTAATTTTTTTTCCCACAAATTTTCCAATTTTATTACAGTATCTGGTTGACCTTGACCATAGAAACCATTTAGATTCTGGCATGGCCCTATGACGCACCCGTTTCCGAGTTAGGAGATGTTGTTTTTATTTTTTATTTTTATAAAAAATAAAAAATAAAAATATGACCATCTCATCACCATCTCTGCTGCCCTTCTCCTAATTTAATTTGTACTCGATACAGCGTCTCTTCTTATCTTCATCTCTATTAACAGTTGCGGCTTTTTCAATCTCTCAGGTTCTCTATCTCTTTCAATTGCCAAAAGAAAACAGGAAAAAAAAACAATGACCATGTTCACTTATTTCCTTGCCATAATCTTTACTTCGCCAAAAATTCAGGAGCGCTGCTTACGCTTTTGGTTATAATCCCTCATTGCGAATACTCCAAATGTCGACGGTATTAAGGGTACCACATGGCCAGGAAAAGCATTGATCATTGTCAAAATTTTATTGTCAAGCCGGCCTTTGTTATTTCAAAATTCGCGAATAATGGCGGATAAACCACGCCAGTACACCAATATTTCAGTCTTGTACCCATTATGCTAACAAAATTACCTTTATTTATCCTTATTTTTCACTTTATCGCCCATAAAAATGATGTTTAATAAATTTTACTCACCGAATTTTGTCAGACGCTCTGGGTAGGATCCAAAGCAGGGGACCAGTCGGTCCCGCACCCTAGCTCGACACAGTCGTGTTCCTTCTCCGTGAATAATCCCGCGCTTTTATTCACTATCTGTGCTAGTGTAAATTTGAATTTGGAATCGTTTTGTGCGTGTGGTGTGTGTGACATTTGGATTTTTTCTACGCACGAGTATTCGAGTATACAGCTTATTTTGTAAGTAGAATCTTTTTTCTTTTTTTTTGTGTCGGTCTGTATTTATGAGCGAATCGATTGAAAGGACTTTGATGTCCTGAAAGTTGAGTTGGGAAAACATGTTTTTCGTGAAAATTGTGTATGAAAATCTCGGTTTTCTTTAGTGAGACAAATAATTCGGTTATTGAGTCATTATTGTATTCTTTCCCATTATATGTTGGTTTTGAATCATTCGAAAAAATTTGCAACAATTGTGAAACAAATGGCGGTCACGACCTTTGTGTGTAAATGATGAGGTTTTATCACGTCATGTCCATTTCATTTGCTAATTTCTGGAGGTGGGTAAGTCTATTTATAGTAATCAAAATGTTTCATAGAATTTAGGTAGGGCTGGGTTAATTATGAGTCTATTGTGTATTTCAGCTTTAGCACTATTTTTAGACTTGAATATTTTAAGGCTTACGTTTTTGAACCTAACTTTTTGGTGCCTATTGGAGTGTTGACTAATTTATGAAGCATGCAGTTGACGACCTTCAATTTTGTTATTCGAATTTAGAAAACCTGCGGTTTTCCGGGTTCTATATTTATGATTAATTTATTTCCAGATTACTTTTTCCTTTAATCCTGTTGCATAAATATGATAATTATTTAGGTATTTGGTATTTCAGTGGTCGTCATAACTATTTTTAGTTTAAAATCTCCGCTTAATTATTACGAGTTTTCTTGAAAGTACTTTGAGAAAATTTTATTTTACCGTTTATCTGGGGTATAAGATATACCGACTGTTTGTCTAGACGAGTTGCAACGGGTCGATGACCTATCTCTGGTGTACCAATGGAACACCTTATTTTTCAACCTTTCAAATGACTTTCAGAATAAAGGACTTCTGCCCGTCTAGGATCCTTCTAAAACTTTTATTTAATATTATAATATATGGGAACAATGCGCGTTGCTTTATCCCCGTAACTGGTACTTATCTGGAAATTACTGGAAATTTTATTGATTTAGGCTTGACCAGGAGCTATGATCTTAAAACAAGGACCCGCGATGATTTTAACATTTTCAAAGCGTATCTATATTATAATGTTTTATTAATGAGAGAATAGAATTTGCAATAAATACATTTTGCACCATATTTCGATAAGTACGTATAAATGCATGGAAATACGAACCTTAAACGGAAAATCCTAATAGGACAAAACTATTCTACATCTTATTATGTAACGTTTATTATTTGAACTTTTATTGAAAAAGAAACCGATTTATTCTGACGAACAAGCCTCGGGCAAATCTGACGGTCTTCAAATCAGAAAGGGAAGCGAAAGGTCACTGACCTTACAAGGACCTTAATCTTACCTCAAATTGTCAGCAGAATCGGTAACAATTTGAATTTCGAAGTGTCTATTGTTACATTCTTCTTTGGAACAGTTTGATTCAAATTGCTTCGTAGACAATTGTAATCATAGGGCCATATTCTGGAAAGATGCTTAAACATTTTAATGTCGATTTACAACGAGATTTCGAATTCGTATTCAAATTAATTACTAATTACGTGACACTTATGTAGGTGACACATTATGTGTGTCGTGTGCTGTCATAAAAGTAAAGATTCAGTATCACTTTGTGCTGCCTTGCATTGTTTTATATTAATTATCGAAAATAATTAATTTAAATGTAAGGATGACAATTTAGATTATTAATTGACTCGAACTTTACTGATCATAGTTTAGGTGAGTTTGACTTACAATATTTCACTATAACAATTTACCTTCCTATTGTTATACGGAATTATAGTGAGTACTCCAGGCAAAGGAAACACGGTATTGAAAATTATGATTACTTTCTTTATACCAAAGGAAAGGTTTAATCTGGAATCCTAATTAATCCCTAGCCAATAACGTTCTGTAGCAATCATGCTAAAGTCAATATTGTTCGACGGTCAGTAAGCGTAAATTTAGTAACTGTGGCTATCTTGAATTTAGAGGGTTATCTCGTCCTGACCATAAAGCATTTTGGCGATAACTGATGTGTATCTTTTTGGGATAGGATGACGTGATCAATCAGCGGTATGTAATATTAACCACGGTCTGTTTTGTTTGTAAATAAGACTGCTATTATATTATTTGAGCAACATAATAGTAAATTATAGAAAGCGTCGAGCATGTCTCATACCTAGAGGAATTACACTCGTTCATGAAACCTTTAATATAACTTCATTCGTTTTCTCCCTACAATCACATCATTCTACATAATTTATTTAGTCATCAACCGGCCAACCATTTTCAGACACCAAATAACTCACAAAAACAACCGCACCCAATTTAAAATTAAAATAATTACGTCTATACGTCTAGCCTAAACCAATCCAATCAGACCACCACAGTCCCCCTAGACAAGAACAGCATTAAAACCATGATTTATTTAGGTACAGTGCACAACAAAATTTCACAGACAAATAAACTGTGTTGGCTATGCTGACTGTACACTAGAAATAAACATTTCATCTCGACACGACTGGCGTTTTTGGCAACGGTATTTTATGACCTGTGGCTCCTACCACAGATAATCTCGATTCGACATTAAATCGAGATTGCAATCGAGATGTGAATTTTTATCAAGATGGCGGCGGGACGTGGGGCTTCAAAGGTAATTTATTCGATTTTAAATTAGATATTTTGGTCTTTGGATGTTGCTGAATTGAGTTTTATTTGAAAAAGGTGGTTGATTTTGACTGGCTGTGTTTTGCGGCGTTTGAAGTTAAATTATCAGTGTATCAGGAAGCTTTTGATGCTGAAATTGAGTTTTTAAATTACGTATTCTTAAACAAAATATTAATTAATCATTTACATAACCTCCAATTAAGATTTGGAGAAAACATTTAGCAGTTGTATGTTGTAGGAGAAGTTCTTACAAGTTGTTGGTATTCATTTAAATTTCAGAGATTATATTTACGTAATAATTTAAAAGGTAACAGTCGTAAAATAATAATATGTACAAGTATATAAAAAGGTGGGGGGAAAGAATCACAGGGCAAAAAAAAAATCGGAAGCAGTAGTGGCCCATTGGTAACGGCCGCGACTTACGAGTTGCAGGTCATAGGTTCGAGCCCTGACAGGCGCTTTACTTTGTTGTAAATTATTCCATCCCCACTGCTCTCAAAAACGGTGAAGGAAAACATCGTGAGGAAACCGGCTGGTCCTAGAAACAAAGATTCGCAGACATGTGGCATCTAGCAACCCGCACTGGGCCCGCGTGGTGAATTACGGCCCACTCCCTCTCACAGAGAGGAGGCCTGTGTCCCAACAGTGGGACCATCATAGGTGGGTTATGCAAAAAAATCGTCCGCATCACTGTCAACAGGAAAGGTGCCCAAAAGACTGGCAGCATTGCCACGTTGTATGGCGATGCTGATTCTTCGGCCAAAAAATAGGCCAGCCCTCTGGTCACAGGAATGTTGGTTGTTTAAAACCATGTCTAGGTTTAGAACATGTATTAAAACAACATACTTAGCACCTTAATTTTTATGGTTCTAGTAATTCCCACTATTTTCTATTTGACATCATAATTACCTGTTTTAGTACTGCGGTTAAGCGTTCGCTGAAAACCTTACGTCTGGTTCCCAGAAAGTTTATTAGTATGCGGTCTGCTCATCAGTAATTAGTGTAATTACTTAGTTAATTATAAGTCTAGGTAGCTAAACCAACTGTGCACCTACTTCAGGTTTAGCAAAAATGTTTTCGAACCATTTCTTTTTTTAATATCATCATATTTCTTTGCCCTTATTTGGGGTCTTTTTCTACCATACTTATGTATTAAGGATGATTTCCACCAAACTGCTCGCATCGCATCGGATCAGAAAGGATACGAATGGATGCGGCGACAGCCGATTGCGTCCGGCAGTATGTCGACGCATACGATCAGCTCCGTAACATCGCTTGCGAACTTATCCGTTTCTGCGCCTAGTCAAATAGTTATATTGTTACCGTGTTGACGTGTTCTAATTCGGATGAATATGTGATCGGATACGACGACAGGCGAACGGAGCCGATCGCGCGGCGCAGCATACTTTCGACTACGATCACGTGTCGCGGAAGACGCCCGCAGTCAAGCTGCTGTGCACGGTTTGGTAATATAGACTTTAAACACTGTGTACACGATTTAATATCGTTTAAAGATTGTAAAACCCGTTCCGATCCGATGCGATGCGAGCCGTTTGGTGGAAATCATCCTTTAGTCGTCATTTGGATAGTCTCCCCCATTCTAGTCATATCATCTTTCACACAGTCCATCCATCGCTTCTTTGGTCATCCCCTAATCTTATAGCCATCCACATCATTCGTACTCAAAATTTTCCTCATTCCTCCGCATCCATGACAACCGATTTCCAATCAACTTTTCAGTCACCGGTGCGACTTTCAGACTTCCTCTTATGTACTCATTTCTTATTCGATCCCTTTGCGTAACACCACACATAACTCTTAGCATTCTTATTAACAGTATTATTTTCATTCTAAATACTGATTATGACTGCTTTAATGGTCTAGTGGCTGCAAGCGCGACTGCCAAGCTTAATCTCTTGTATTTGATTCCGCGTCTTCGCGGAGGTTATCGGCGGCACTGATCTCTCGCGTCCGGCCCTGCTCTAGGCCATGGTACGGAGCGAGAGGGCATGGGAAGCCGTCACTTCCTTCTGCGAAATAGTAATGCTCGCGAAGGAGGAGGCGGAGCGCGTGAGGGACAGGCAATCGTTACGCACTCACGCCCCTAGTCGCCGCAGGAGACGTCCTGGGCGTCGGGAGTCGATAGCCGATTCCCGGCCACCGTAGGCGCGGGCTTGCGGACGGCGAGTAATGGTCAGCTCGCCGTCCGGTAAGGACCAGGCCTGAGTCGACGGTGCGTCGTGTTCCTCGCACGCCTCAAAGAGATGTCAGCACACACTGACGGGGTCCGATAGGGCCGATGCCTGCCGGGGTCGCAGATTGTTCGAAAGAGTTACCGTGGCCCTGGCGCACAGGCAACTGAAGGAACACGGGTGGGTTTTAGTCAGTAAAAGTCTGTCATGCCCTCCCGCTCCACCCAGAGCGGGAGAAGTTATTTGATGATTTCCCAACCAAAAATTAAAGATCCGAGGAAGTGGAATAAAGATTATGTTCTCAGTAGCAGCACGGAGTACAGATCACAAATCAAAGAGTACACAAATCTGTACTCCGTGCTGCTACTGAGGCACGGAGTACAGATTTGTGTTCGGTGAATGGCAAAAGGCTCGCCCCTTATATACATTGGCTAAATGGGGATCTCTGTCCACCTCTCCAGAGATTACAGGTGTGATGTAATGTATGTTATTTCTAAACTATTTTGTCAGTTTAAAAAAGTTATTCTAAAACGAGCTGCTGTATGCAACGTGTCAGTTTTTACAGTTGTCAGGGCCAAACTATTTATACTGCGAGCATCGAGTTACGTTTTGTTTGCGAATTTTGAACTGAAACTATTAGTTCGACGTGTTCGAAAGTTATAGTAGAAAACAGATTATTTTAAATACATTTTATTTTATATTAATACGTCTCTACTCAAACGTAAATTAGTCGTTATCCCTAAAGCGAGCTTGATACTGTAACTCCAAAGTAGACCACCCCCCTTTCTATTTTCTCTCGACGTTGCCGTCCTTATACCAGTTCTTCAGAAAGACACAAAGGCACCGCCTATCACGCGACGAGCGGTGCCTTTGTGTCGCGTGCGATTTGCGTCGCGTGTCGTGCCTGTTAGGAAGAGCCCTAACGCGTCCCATCCTCTTAGCAGCTCCACAGTCTGCAGCGATCCCGTCAATTTTGTTGTCTTTAGAATACTACGGATTAAGATCTTGATATACCCTATTTATATTTTTTTTCTCTACCTATACCTTTTTACATATACGAGTACAATGAAATGAATAAGAACCGTAAAAAGTATGATATTATTTTAATTATTGTGAATGTGAGGACTATGTGGGTCATTGTTTCAGTTTTAATCAGGGTCTGGCAGTTTAAGTAGTTTATGCGGCCTACCCAAAAGTCTATTTTTAGGTATTGTTCGTCGAATCGTTGAGCTCTTTAAGTTCTCAGTTGAGCTGCACGATTACTGACTGGACAGGCTCACTTAATCTGTGTGGTTCTTTCCTCGAAAGTCCATTTCAGACACCAATATACATGGCCCTTAAAGATTATGTCCGAACCTTTATATACACATTGACATTGTTTAATTTTGTAAATACAATGACATAAGTATTTACTTTGTAAAGTATTATATTATTTTAATTATTGTGAATGTGAGGAATATGTGGATCATGATCTGGCAGTTTGAGTAATTTATGCGGCCTACCCAAATGTCCCTTTTTAGGTATTGTTCGTCGAATCGGTGAGCTCCTTAAGTTCTGAGTTGAGCTGCATGATTAGTGACCAGTGCGTGCATTGATTGGACAGGTCTACTCAATCTGTGTGATTATATTATGTCTGGACTTTAAAAGAAAGTGTGACTTCTGAGTTTGTTTCGGCCTGTCTTCTCAGAGTAGTTATATACGAAACGCCGACCTCATCTAGTTATAAAAATATGATTGACATGTAAAAGTATTTGTACAAACCTACTTACAGAAATTAAATTATTTATCATTAATATCAAAATTAATCGTGCCCCTAGTGTTGATCCGATACAGTCCGTCCTTTGCTGCCCTCCCCCAGCGACGCCCTAAGCTGAGGTCAGTACCCCATAGGTTTATGAGTGTTTATACCCTGGCCGGAGGCCTTAATTTATTAAGGCATCCACAGGACAGTCCGGTTAAGCAGCAACAAAAAAAAGCCCTGTATGCCCATTTTCTGTGATAGCTAACTTAACTTATTAGTTAAGTAGTTATTGATTCGATATCTGGACAAAAACTTAGTTTAAATAGATTAAGGAGATTGCAGGCTCCATATTTTCTCCGACTTATGTAACCAAAAAATTTTTTTTTGAAGAATAATCTACTTTTCAATATTTGTAAATATGTGAGCAGCTTGTATCTATCACATAATTAATTTACCTGTCTTTGCATTATATTTTTTTTTTTACCTATTGTGGTATAGTAATTTTATTCTAGGTGCATCGTCTTCACATATAATTATATAATTAATGTGAACCTACATAATATTGTAAAACATTTTAAAAGAGTAACGGTGGAGTTTCTTGCCCATTCTTCATCATACGAAACTACCTTTTGGAAGGGGCAACTGGAGTCAATTCTATTTTTTTGTAAATTTTGTTGTTCAAAAGTGCCTTTTATGTGCCTATTTGAAATAAATGATTTGACTTTGACTTTGACAAAAAATTAATACGTCTATATTTAGTATCTATAATTGGCAGATTTAAAAAAAATGTCAATAAGTAAACGTACGAGGGAAAGTCTCAATCAAAGTGACTTTGCTTACAACTGTATCTCTAAAACCAATGGTAGTGTCTCATTGTGAGGTCCCTACATAATTAATGTAAGTAGACGCTAGATAGCGCCGTGAATAAGACACAGGATTGAAATGGGAGGATCCAGAAACTATTGCCGCTGATTACTCCCTTGGCGAATAACAAGATACTGGGCTTGTTCGGCGTGTACTCTGAGACTAGAACTGTTTTTGTGTTTCTTTGTACTTTTTGTTCTTCGTAATTAATTTGGAGTGTTAGGGAATGTATGTTCTTGGTTTTATGTCTTCTAAGAACTCTGCAATTACTCTTTGTATGAGGCCTTTTAAACCCAGTGGTTTAAGTTGCGCGTTGTTATTCAGTGAATTTAAAGAATTTTGTTAAGTAGTTAGGTACACCACTTTTGTTTTTCTTTTTGTGATTTGCTTCTCTCAGGTCAATCTAGGAGGTTGTCGGCTGCTTAACCGGACATGCCTGTGGTTGCTCCAATAAATTAAGGCCACCAGCCAGGGCTTAAAAAATTTACAAACTAGGCGACAACACGCTAAGGGCACCCCCTGCGGGGTACGAGGCTCGGTTTAGGGCGTTGCTGCGAGAGGGCAGCAAAAGACAGGCTGGATCGGAATTATAGGTACACCACATGAAACAAACATATTTTAAACTAGTGCACAATGGGCGGTCTTATCGCACAAGGCGATCTCTTTCGGACAGCATTTGGATGAACTGAAAGAAAGGAGGGACGAGGCGATGTTATAAAAATCATAGTTTGTTCGGGTATAAAATTGTGTTTTTCAATCACCAGATTTCTCAAATACAGGGGGATTTTCGTATAGTCGACTTCGTAATAGTTTAATAACTTTTGACAACGAAACTTGGCTATCTAACTACCGCATAGACATAGATATTGCCATTTTATGACGTGCAAGTGAAAAATTGATCATTAAGGTTGAACTAGTCACGGGCTCAAACTCACTGGTGGGCGTGGCCAAAAAGCACGCTGTGTCACCTGACATCGTGTCCGACAGAGATAATATCAGTGATGAGCAGTTACACGCTATTCTATACGCACACCGTCTAGTTCGCACGCACACAAACACCGTTATTTTAATTCATAGTAAAACGACAGCGTCAAAAATTACGAAAAGTCCTTTGGAAAATCGAGTTTTATGAAAAAAAAAATCTGCTTAAATCAATAAAAATAAAGTTTATTGAACTTTTCGATAATTGAGCTTTGTCGGTGCTGACTTTGTTTTGCAAATTTTAAACATTTTTTATTACTTTTTTTACGCCCAAAGTTGCGTTAAAATTAGTAAGTAACACGAATCTTTTTTGGCTCCTAACTTTTTAATGTCTTTTTATTTTACTATTCTGTTTCCGTACAGACAAAATTAATAATGAGGCAAAACGATATCATGTTAAACGAACAATGTCAAACGGTGGAGTAATACCCTCCCGAAATTTGGAAGTATGGAAAAAATGTCGACTAGTGCAACCTTAAGGTAGTAAAGTGATTACTAGATTGACTATATCTGACTTATAAGTATACAATTATCGCGACAAAAGCTTTGCATTTAATAATAGAAAGAAAGAAAATACGTTTGACACCAATGTGTCACTTATAAATTTCTATATCTTAATTATGACAAAACAACATTTCACAAATAAACTGATTGATTGATTGTTTATTTGCGGTACACATGACGCAAAGAAAAAAACTCAAACACAAAAAAGAACAAGTTGGGGGAAATTATGCGTCACGTTCACGCAAAACGGCCATCGCTCAGCAAAATTATGTGTAATGCG
Organism: Dryobotodes eremita; assembly: GCA_917490735.1. NCBI lineage: Eukaryota > Metazoa > Arthropoda > Insecta > Lepidoptera > Noctuidae > Dryobotodes > Dryobotodes eremita. The sequence goes on from OU823267.1 coordinate 13,246,956, forward strand.
AGACAGAGCCACAGCGTTGGTTTTCAAGATAAACACAAGAAGAATGAAGGTTACCTATTTTGAAATTAAACGCTAACTTGACTAACCATGCTAGATAGACCTAACACAATTACTTTGGAGTATCTCTTGAGTTTCGCTCACAGCGTTTGCGAAAAACGAGAGATAATCTATAAATAAAACTAGCGACCCGCCCCGGCTTCGCACGGCTGCAATGTAGATACTAATGTGGTGTCAGTGTGGAGTTATTAATAATATTATGTTACTAATAAGTAACATATTGGATTGATTTATGCGCACGCTGGCCGCTGCCACCCGGGCCGGACGAACAGCCTTACGGCCGCTCTGCCCCCGCATTTTAAATCTCTGATATCTTCTAAGGTATTCATTTTAATGATATGCTGTAAAGGGCAATTTTGATCTACATTAAATGCACAACGTTCGTAACGTATCTGATTGGATAAGGAATATTACTGTATTCTTTAATATAGCTTCGTAAATAACCCATTATTTTTTTGTAGTATGTAAAAGATAAAAATTGTTACTGTGTAGGATAACCCCTTAGGAGATAGACATACACCATCCCGAACTTTTTTGTAGAACTTCTAAGATATACAATTCCGTACTACATTATTTTGATCTATCTCGTAAGGTCTAACCAGCGTTTGCAATGTAAGCGCACAAAAATATGTTTTTTACTACAACACATTACAAATCTTTGAAATTCTCGGCTTTTCTCTTGTACAATATGCATGTATTATACATATAAACCTTCCTCTTGAATCACTCTGTCTATTGATGAAACCCGTATTCAAATCAGTTACGTACTTTAAAATATCTAAGCGTACAGACAAAACAATTGACTTTGTTTTACATTATGTAAAAATAAGCTTTGTACGTAGGTGTAAAGCACCGCATCCTTCCTCTTTAAGCGAAATATGCTTTTCCACGGAATATTTTACTTTAGGAAACGAGTTGGGTACCTCTGCTGTGGATCTTTTAAAACCTTGCCAAGTTTTTACTTAAATACAGGCTGTAAAAAGACCCATCACTTAGCCGTCAACTACGCATTCTGTACATCAAACTAAGTAAAATTTAACTAAAATAAATGCTGGAAAACGACTTTTATTTTTGGTATGAAATTTTTCTGTTTGTGGTAGTGCGCAATGTAACACACTCAAAACATTGTGCTTATGGGTGCATGCAACGGTGCAGGGGTCGCGTGGGTATTTAAAATCGTGTTATATTATTAAAAACTTGTTTTCGTAAAAAAACGTCAGTAAAAGTTGAAATTTTGGCCTTCAATATCTCCGTAACCAGAAGGTTCCCAGGTATGGTCCAGTACAAAATAATTATTACAATGACGGGGAGTACAAGTGACTCTCGGCTTTGTTAAGTGTCTTTTTACACCCGTTATGTGAAAAGTTTTTTGAAGTTAGTTTAGTTATTAGTACATTACGGTGTTAAGTATGGATAATTAGAGAGACTTAAGAAACTGGGAGAGAGGTTTAAAAATATAATTTAGTATCTAGCAGGCAGTTGGGTATTAAACTGGAGAATGAAGTTAACATTAAGAGAGAGCTTTCTTTTGTTGGGACTACGTTTTGTTCTATAAACATATAATTATCAAATAATATCAAGTTGCTTCACAGTTTACTCAATTCAAGGTCATTTAGGGCAGATGTTTCCAATGCCAGATATCCTATCCTACTAATATTATAAATGTAAAAGTTTGTGAGGATGGATGGATGGATGGATGGATGTTTGTTACTCTGTCACCGGAAAACTACTGAACGGAATTTAATGAAATTTGGCACAGAGATAGTCCATGACCTGGATATGAACATAGGCTACTTTTCATTCTGTATCTCAGACGAAGTCGCGGGCAACAGCTAGTCTTTTATACATGGAATAAAATTTGACGTCTGACAGTTTTTGGATGCAAAAATTGTCAAAAAAATTTGCTCGGATGAAGATCAGATATCTTTGCGTTACGTTGGAAAAATCAGCCGTAAGAAAACAAAAGAATAGGCTAAACTTAGGGTATTAAAAACAAAATATTTTATTTCACATAAACCTACATGGGCCCTTATGAAACGTCAGAAGCTAGGTGCACGGTTCTAATTGGTTGTTTCCTATGGAGAAGAGCCGGCAAGAAACTCCACGGTTACTCTTTTAAAAAAGGTGGCTTTTATAATTTCGCGTACGTGGTATCGCGAACCTATCTTGCGGCTTAACACAAAACCATTACACAGAACGTTGTGATGTGATGTTCGCCCTTTGTTACTAAACACAGCTCGCCATTGGGTATAATTATTTCTGACAGCTCTATGTTGCTATACTAAAATACTAACCAGTGCTGCCAATATTCCGAGAATTTCGTCCCCCATGATTTAAAACCTTTTTATCCTTTTGTTCATCGAACCTGCGTGTGGGCATGTGGACTAATTAACGGTTGCTTTGTGTATCATTCATTAATGTAATTGTGTCGCAATTCCTTGGAGTAATACTGACCCTATTTAGGAGTGTCGCCATAGGTTAAAAAAGGGTAATTATTGTTTTGTTCTTCATGTTTTCCTGTAATAATTTGTACGGTAACATGAAATTGTGTTGTCCTAGAAATACGGTAGTGTATCATGCATGCATGAAATAAAAATAGTATAGCTTAGGAAGTTATAATGCGGCTATGTGTAAATGTGTTATTTTTGGTGATGTAAGGCCTTATTACGGGTGTAAAAATAACCCTTAATGAAGCCGAGTGTCACTTTTTCTTCCCATTATTGTGATCATTTTTATAGACTGGCTTATACCTGGGAACCTTCTAGTTGCGGAAATATTGAAGGTCAAAATTCCATATTTTAAAATTTTTTATTTACAAAATCAAGTTTTAAATGTGGTATCATAACTTTAAATTTTATCACGATCTCTGTTCCGTCACATATTTTTTTTAATGCATTTACCTATAACATATCATTTATTTTCGACCAAACACTTTTACACATTTCATAAACCTGCCAAACTGCGTGACACTTTGCATGGTAACAAAAACATGTTACACCCATAAGCACAATGTTTTGCGTGCATTACGTTGCGCACTACCGGTAAACAGCGAATTTTAATACCATAAATAAAAGTCGTTTCCCTGCTGGGAATCCCGAATTCGAAGTTTTGAGCGAACTGTACTTTGTGTAAACATATCGCTATATGTTTACACAAAGTACAGTTCGCGCAAAACTTTATTAGCTCTCGGAAGTTGCACGCGAGTGGCTGCGCAGTATGCATAATATGTATAGGTGTCCGAGGGACCTCTCTCACTCTCACTCACCTGTACCATGCGCGGTTTCGTTCTCCGGCCTACGTTCAGAGGGCTCATAAAGTTTTGCGCGAACTGTACTTAGTTCGATGTACAGAATGATTTATACAGATGACGATTTCGTAAAGGTCTTGCTACATCCTGTATTTCTTTCATTTTGTTACTTGTTATTTTTTTTTTACACAAAATTGAATTAGAGTCTCGTTCCCTCTTTGTATGAGAAGATGCCTGCCACCTGCAGTGCTACTGTTATCGTTTTTGTGCTCACCAGGTGGCGCCACTGGCAAGTAAGGTCCTGTCAGCACTTTTATTTGATGTTTTGGGTATGTTTAAGTACCCATAAATTCATATAAAGTATGTTTATTTTATTATATTTTAAAATTTCAAATGAATATTTAGATTATAATGTTCGTAAAATTGGCAAGCATGAAGCAGACAAAATATTATTCTTCCTTCAAGTGCTACCAAATTTGATCTTAAGTTTTTACCTAAAATCTTAAGCAATAATTAATCAGGAATGGCACAACCATTACAACAAATTGAATGATTGATTAGTTAAAATCCGTGATAAAAAATCCCGCAAACAGTGAACGTTCAGTACATTTGACATTCAGAGATCTTACTCTACACTAGCGCCTCTAGCGACGAACTCAAGCGCGATAGCCCTCATTGCTTAGCGCCGAGTTGAAAATCCAACAGTGTATTTTTTAACGTACTGCGATGCACACTGTTGGATTCACAAAGCTCGGCTCAACACCGACAGTTGAAATCCAGTGCGCGATAAGAAATCATCGCGGGAAAAAGTCGCCCGTGCGTACGAGGGCTTATCTATACATATAATAAAATTGTAGAAAAGTGGTGTCTGTACAATCGAAATATATAAAAAAAAAGTAGCAGGGGTTGTTATTATATCGATGCCGAACCCGAGATTGTAATTAAATTTTTTTTTGTCTGTTTGTCTGTTTGTCGGTTTGTCTGTTTGTCTGTGTGTTTGTGCACGCTAATATCAGAAACGGCTTATTCGATTTAGATGCGGTTTTCACTAATATATTGTAGTAAGCTTCACTTAACATTTAGTGTTTATTTCATGTCAATCGGTTCATAAATAAAAAAGTTATGTCAGTTTAAAGAATCACGGCGAACATTTGTTAAGGTATTCTATCAGAGTACGTACACGCCTCGCGCCTGCGCGTCCGTGGCTATATAAAGCGCGCTGAGAGCCGCGCCGCTGCTGCTCCTGGCTGGAGGCCCTTTAGAGTAAAATCCGAAAGGCAACCACAGGACAGTCCGGTTAAGCAGCCACGACCCCAGTGGTCAAAACTGCGAGTTGCCCTACCAAAAAAAAAAAAAAAACGCGCCGCTGCCATAAGGATTCAGTTATTCGTAGCGAACGCACGTATCCTGGAGAGTATAAGCGAATAGTTTCATTCGATTATTGCGATTCACTTGAATACTGACTGTTTGCATATTTCATTTATTTACATTTTAGGGTTTTTAGGTTAGGTTATTTTTCTTAATTTTCTTTAAAATTTTGTAAATAAATATTGTAAGTATTTTTAGGCGGTTCTTTCCTTGATTTTTGGGTATTTACTTATCTTAATTTTTACCCAATTGAGGAGAGATTACGTGAAAGTCAATTGAATCGTTGTTTATTGGCTATTCAAGATATAGTTACATCTATTGGGGGTAATCCTATTTCTCAATATGGAATGCCGGAGGCATCATTTGACGGTGAACGTATTAATAGAGATTACGCGATGGAAACCAACTATGATCCAATTGACCTGGCCGAAATTTTACAAACTGATGTCTCGAGGCTAACTGATGAACAGTGTTTGATATTTGATCGGGTGTGCCGCAGCGTTGATAGTACTTTGGGAGAAACGCTATTTGTAGATGCACCCGGTGGAACGGGTAAAACATTTCTTACTAAAGTTATTTTGGCGAAGGTACGAAGCCAAGGTAAAATCGCGCTTGCTGTCGCTTCATCAGGCATAGCAGCCACATTGTTGCCAGGTGGGAAAACTGCTCATACAATGTTCAAAATTCCGATCGATTTAGACCGCACAGAAAGCCCTGTTTGTAATATTTCAAGAAACAGCGATAAAGCGAAGGTTCTTCGTGATTGTAGCCTTATTATATGGGATGAGTCCACAATGGCCAATCGAAAAGCAGTAGAAGCAGTAGACAGAACGTTGCGTGATGTCAAGCAAAATGATCAACGCATGGGTGGCATTACTATGCTTTTTTGTGGCGATTTTCGTCAGACTCTCCCTGTAATACCACGTGGAACAAGGGCTGATGAAGTTAGAGCCTGTCTAAAGAGTTCTCGACTGTGGCATTACATTATCCCTTTGCATTTGACAATAAATATGCGTGCGCAAATTGGAGGCAACGAAAATGCTCAAGAATTTTCAGATTTGCTACTTGAGATTGGTAACGGTGTGTATCCGCAGGAACAAGGAAAAGTTGTTCTTAATGAAAACCTATGCAACATAGTTTCATCAATGCGTGATCTCATATCATCTGTGTATGGAAATGCAACGCAAATACCAACTTGCGAAAATTTATGGCTTTGCGAAAGAGCTATTTTGACGCCACGAAACGACCAAGCAGCAACAATAAACGCTGAAATTTTGAGCTATGTTCTGGGGGATTATGTTGAGTATATCTCCATTAACAGAGTCATGGAAGAAGGAGAATCTACAAGCTACCCAGTAGAATTTTTAGAATCCCTCAATGCTCCTGGACTACCAGCACATAAAATAAAATTAAAAGTAGGCGTACCCATAATGCTTCTTAGAAATTTAAGCCCCCCAAAACTTTGCAATGGCACCAGGTTAAAAGTGACCAATTTACAACGAAATCTGATAGAAGCAGAGATTTTAACAGGGTGTGGAAAAGGTGAAAGTGTTTTCATTCCTCGGATTCCGCTCATTCCAAACAATTTTCCATTTAGTTTTAAACGAGTCCAGTTTCCAGTCAGCCTATGTTTTGCGATGACAATTAATAAAGCCCAAGGTCAGACGCTGAAAGTTGTGGGTGTAGATCTGAGTATCAGCTGTTTCTCGCACGGTCAGTTGTATGTGGCTCTGTCACGGGTTAGCAATCCTAGGAGCCTGTATGCTTTCATCCCCGATGGCCATACGTCAAATATCGTATACATTACTGCAGCATTACTGTAAAGTAAATTTTTTGCTACCCAAACGACGGTATATTATTATGTAATTCAAAATATGCTGCCCAAAAAGTCAATATTCCACGCGGACGAAGTCGCGGGCACAGCTAGTAATAATAATAATATCGTACAGACAGGCAGTAGAATAATTACAGCTAATAGGAGTCAGAAAGGTCTGCCACAGACAGGCTATGATGACCACTTGGTCTACAACTTAACCGATGTCAAACTTGTGGGTAGGTTCACGAGTAGGTAGTTATCGACACGAGTGAGGAAGTTTAGTTATGATGTATGACGGAGTATGTGTGCGGTATAATTAGTTGAATCCTTAGGGCGTATGAAGTGGGCACGCCACAATTGCGGCGGTAAGTCCCCTCTTTGAGGAGTGGCTTGAGAGGCGCCACGGCGTCCTCACCGGACATGGCTGTTTCGGGAGGTTCCTGTTTCGGATAAGGCGGGAGGAAACGCCCGGGTGTTACCATTGTGTGGATCGACCGGAGGACACGGTGGAGCATACGGTGGAGGTCTGCCCGGCTTGGGCGGAGCACCGCCGTGTACTCGTGGCGGCGATCGGCGGCGGCGATCTCTCGCGTCCGGCCCTAGTCCAGGCCATGGTACGGAGTGAGAGGGAATGGGAAGCCGTCACCTACTTCTGCGAAGCAGTAATGCTCGCGAAGGAGGGGGCGGAGCGCGTGAGGGTGAGGCAATCGTTGCGTCCTCACGCCCCTAGTCGCCGCAGGAGGAGACACCCTGGGCGTCGGGAGTCGATAGCCGATTCCCGGCCACCGTCGGCACGGGCTTGCGGACGGCGAGCAATGGGCAGCTCGCCGTCCGGTAAGGACCCAGACCCAGGTCGACGGCGCGTCGTGTTCCACGCGCGCTTCAAAGAGATGTCAGCATCATTGACGGGGTCCGAAAGGGCCGATACCTGACGGGGTCCGATAGGGCCGATACCTGCCGGGGTCGCGGATTGTTCGAAAGAGTTACCGTGGCGCTGGCGCACAGGCAACTAAAGGAACACGGGTGGGTTTTAGTTAGTAAGAGTCTTACACGCCCTTCTGCTTCGCCCAGAGCGGGAGAAGTCTTTTGATAACTTCCCAAACAAAAAAAAGGGCGTATGAAGTGTGTAGGTTTTTATATTTTTGAATTATGGCTATAATAATAATAATACCATTTATTTCAGGCGACATAGGCCCATAGAAAAATACCTTAACCTAAACATACATATTTTTATATAAACAAAACTTGTGTTAATAAAAAGGCTTAAAACTATACCTATTAGTAGGGCTTCACTTAGCACTATCTAGACTTTGTGCTGTCCAGTAGAACTTGTCCGCGGAAGCGACAGAACACCACGTCTTGCGGCCAAAAGTGTTCTTCCATGACGAGGGGCAGATAACAGTTCGGTATACGCACGACGAACGCCTTGAAGTTGACGTTCCGGTGCTATGTAATAACAGCCGCATGAGTCCATCCCTCAGGTTAAGCTACGCTTGCCGGGGTTGGTCCGTAGATGGGTGACTATCTTTACATACCGAGACTCCTCCGTGCCTCGGCAAGCACGTTAAGCCGTGGGTCCCCGGTGTCATTCGTGGATCTTTGACAGTCGTTACCGGTCGTCAGAAGTCCAAAAGTTTGACAACCAGTTTTACCAAGGAGTGTCGTATTACCCAGTTACTAAGTTGTGGAGGTCAGATAGGCAGTCGCTCCATGTAAAATACTGGTATTCAGCTGCATCCGGTTAGCCTGGAAGCTGACCCCAAAGTAGTTGGAAAAAGGCTAGACAGATTTATTTTACATTAAACTCACGCCTTATTCCCATGGGGTAGGCAGAACTTGAGAACGTCACCTAGCTTCGATCCTTACATACTCCATCCTTTTATTATTCAACTTAATGTTGCTGTAGCCCGCCAAATTCAAATTTTCTTTGGTTTTTTGCAAATTGCAGCTCTGTTTTACGTAGTATGTTGATCAAAATGCGATTCGCGACTGTAGGAATGATATATTTGCTGAATAATAATCATCAATTTCATATCAATCGTCAAACTTTGGAAGTTTGTTCCACCTAACAATTTTTCAGAATATTTCATATGAAAATTCTTAGGTGGAACAAATTTCCATAATTATTTCGTATTTAATGCAGTCCGGGAAATCTATTGTTTATTAAATTGACACACTAAGGGCTCGTTCGTTTGATCACTAGTCAATCATATTAATAGTTAAAATGCGTTAGTTAAACGAAAAAATGTTTGACAAATGGTTAAGCTAACTAAATTTAAAAAAAAAATACATGCTATAAAAGTTAACCACGCGCAGACAGAGTAGTTAAAATTTGACAGCTATTGACTACATTCAAGTGACTAATTGTTAAATTAACTATTGGTCATGTTTAACTATGTATCAAACAACGGGCCCTAAGTCAATTGCCCGTGTTTCAACCAACGGCTAAAGACTCAAACAGACAGGCGCGACGCGACAGCGCTACACAAAGGCGCCGCTCGTCACGCGACGCACGGTGCCTTTGTGTCGGGTGTCGCGTCGCGCCAGTGTGTACGAGCCTTAATGAATGACAGCTGTCATTTTAAATATACGAAAAAAGTTAGTAGTAAATTTGGTAAACAATTAATTTCCCTGACTTTACATAGGTAGAAACTTCTTCACCATTTATTTTGAAAAGCATAATTTTGTGGCATTTTTACAGGCAGCGGAATTCATATAGTTGAGAGCATATTCATAGAGTTTGTTTCGGCCTTTCTTCTCGTCAGATAGGAAACGCCGACCTCATCTAGTTTAAAAAACATGATTGACGTGTAAAAGTATTTGTACAAACCTACTTACAGAAATAAAATCATTTATCGTTTATATACCAATGCTTAATTTTCAGAGTGCGAATTTCGAACCTAGTACTACCTACAGGGTGTCTACTCTTTAAGTCCGTTGACGAACATACGAGCCCGACCGAAAGTATTGATACGTCAAATCAAGTGCCAATCATATTTTTCGGACGGAAAATTCATATCGGAAGTAGGGACAGCTGTTAAATCGTGTTGTCTTTCATTCTTAATTCTGACCCCAAAGTAATCATATGTCCGTAAGTGATAAGTAATTGTAAACGCCCGTAACATCAGCCGAAACTACGGATTTCGTGCTGAGGGAGTAGACCCTCTGAATTCAGCGAACTAATCTACGGGATATATTTTGACTCCTGACAAAAGTAACCTAATTCCTCCCCTGTTTACCCACTAACATACACAAGGCTCGATATCTCCGGCACCCCTAATTAATTACTAACGTAACATACTATCTATCATAATATGAATCATTGTGAAGCCTATTGCTAATCCATTGCTTCATATGTTCGAAAAATTTGTCTGCTCAGCAACGTAAATAACGCAATGAATGTTGTTGAACTATCAAAATGAAACCCATTCCTACTGTTAGTGTGTTACGTAATTACCCCGCTATTTACTAGCTAATAAACTGAATTCGCTTCCTTAGGTATATTAAGTAAACATCCTACCAAAATTTGGTGAGACGTAAAATTATTTTGTAATTGGTTCGTGAGATAAACCTCTCTTGCAATAACTATAATGTTTGTCAATAAAGATATGTTATTATGTTTATATTGTTAATACTGTATTATTATCAGTGATAGGAATAGGTAGTGCCTATTTGCCTAAACTTCGAAGAACAGAGACAAGAAACGGAGACTTCCTTAGGACTACATTTTTTCCGGGACATCTGTCCCGAAATTCGGGACAACACTTTTAAATACATTAAAAAAATATGTTATTTGGAATAAGTAATTCGTCTCTATTTACCTAAAGTTTGCGACTAGACATAACATAATAAATTACATTCACAGTCGTTACAACCATTTTGTAAATGACTTATTGATCTTAATATGAATCACAATGTTTGTATAAGGAGCCGTACACGTTTCGAAGTAAATATCTTCTTTCTAGCTCACTCTCGGCTACGTTTAATGAGATTTCTAAAGTTCAAATGTATAATTGAAAAAAAAAAAAGACATTTTGTCTTTAAAATAATAAAATGGTATTTTTTATAATTTTAGCATTCTCTATAGTAGGACGAATTTATCATTTCGTTCAAGAAAATCGTTCTTTATTTTTTTATGGTATTTGTAACACAAATAAAGATTTTCAAAGTCTTATCAATTTTTAATGCGTCAAGATCTGTATCAAAACCGAACAGTTAGTAGTTCACTATTAAAACTGATTGTCCTAAATGTTATACTTCAAAGGTTAATTTGTACTTTGATTTGAGTTAAAATTGCATCACTCAACGGCAGTAAAATAAATATGACATAGATAGATAAACAGGAATTTGTAACTTAAGTTTTTTCCGTCTGTACATTTTGTTTCATGCTTTCCAATTACGTCATATTTAAAAAATAATATAAATATACATATATTTGTTACAACAATATTCTATGTGTTTTATTTTTCCTTGAGAGCCCATAGAGGATAAGTTATTATTATGGAGTTATAAATTATAAATGTTATGTCTAGTCGCAAACTTTAGGAATTACTTATTCCAAATAACATATTTTTTTAATGTATTTTTAAGTGTTGTCCCGAATTTCAGGACAGATGTCCCGGAAAAAATTTTGTCCTAAGGAAGTCTCGTCTCTGTTCTTCGAAGTTTAGGCAAATAGGCACTACCTATTCCTATCACTGATTATTATGTTATATTTGAAGGCGCAGGAGGGCCATCATCATGCCTGCCGGGGTCGCGGATTGTTCGAAAGAGTTACCGTGGCCCTGGCGCACAGGCAACTGAAGGAACACGGGTGGGTTTTAGTCAGTAAGAGTCTGACACGCCCTTCCGCTCCGCCCAGAGCGGGAGGGGTCATTTGTTGATTTCCCACCCAAAAAAAAAAAAAAGGAGGGCCATCATCAGAACTCATCTGACAGGGCGAGGAAATAATAAGGCAGTGAATAAAACCGAATACCTCCGAAAATAAACTGTTATAATGCTTTTCTTAAATAATTAATCACAATATCACTAAAATTTACCCGCTACAATTAAAACAATAGTCTCTAGTCTTTAAATCTTAACAAAACTTATTAAAAATCACTTTGATTGAGGCAATGGAAAGCGATGTCTAACATCATCATGTCAAAAAGTGTGTTTTAAAAGATGGCTGCCTCGCTACCATCGACACGACGCTCCGCTAGAGTGGCTTTGACAGCGACCATAAAGCCACTCTTGACGTTGATATTTTGATTTTGACGTCGACGCGCCGTCATATTAAATACTGAATTCTCTATTCTATCTTGTGTATTATGATCTGACCGACATTATTTCTGGATTTTTGTATGCCTACACATTGACATTGATGAATTTTATAAATACATTTACATGAATATTTACTTTGTAGAATAGTATATTATTTTAATTATTGTGATTTCCCATCCAAAAAAAAGGGAGATATGGAATGTAGTCATGATAATTGAGTGCTCTGTAATGGCAAATACGTGGATTATCCAATGCATAAAGGCTCCTTCAACCAGGCGCGACACGCGATGCAAATCGCACGCGACACAAAGGCACCATTCGTGCTCGACAGGCGGTGCCTTTGTATAGCTATAGAGTAGTAGGTAGATACCATGGTCTAAAAAAAAAAATAGGTTTGGCACTCCGGGAGTGACACATGCTTACGTCACTATCCAGTTGCCACTTTATCGCAACAAAACAGGAATTATGGAAACATTTTCAGTCACCATTCTATTAAAAATATATATAAAGCAAATTTAAATTGTCGTTTCGTTTTTCTAATCAAACGAAACAATTCAATTTAAACTTATACTAACGTAATTGTTACTTAAAACCTCATTGTTTTATCGGATTCGCACAGGTAATAATGGCGGTTGGGGAGTTATTATTACACACTACTGGTAACACAGCGGTGATGACGTAGGCTTGTGTCACTCACGTGACCACTGTGTCTCGGAATGCTATACCTGGCGAAGTATATTATTATACCATGGTAGATACAACAATAAATGAACTGTTGAACGTTGCAGGTATATTGTTGGAAGTTCCAAGAGACAATATAAACAGTTTCAAGAGCTTTCGATACTCGAAACTACTTGAACGTTGGAAGTATATTTCCTGGTTATTTGGCTAGAACGAACGTAATATCGGTGGGATGAACTTTTGTACTTTCTTCAGAACTATTGTTGGAATATCTTTATTACTTTTCCTGCTCGATTGGAGCGGTAAGAAAATTTGCAGTTCCGCTATTTCTTAGTTTGCATATAAAATTCAATAGTTATGTCTATGTAAAAGTATCCGTACTGGTGGAAGCTCTTTTCATCATGAATGATGTAACTACTCATAATTTCAACATGAATAGAATCAATTCTAATTCCTTGTAAATTTTGACGTTTTAGAGTGCCTTTTATGTGCCTATGAAATAAATGATTTGACTTTTGACTTGGACTTTGAATGGACTTAGCTTCATCTTTCTGACTGACCGAGCCCTTGACAATTCAAAAGTACCTGTAATTGGTTGATTTGAAATAAATGCTTTGAGTTTTTATTTAATGCACTGCAAATCTGTGATGAATATTGGATATATCGATGAAATCCAACAATGTTTTTGCTTCATTTTATATCTGAAAATCTGCAATGCTCTTCATTTTTCGTGTTATGTAGCTGATCAACTGCATTACCGGTTGATAAGGAAATCTGTAAATGTAAAATGAATTTCCAGTTTTCGATTGATAAAAATAAATTGTATTTTCTTTTTATCTTTGAGTTGGATTTGGTACGTTGGATGTTTTAATGAATCGCGTTTATTAATACAGTATTTTATTGGAAACTGGGTTGTGGAGGTTGTGCAGCGATATATTTGTGTGGTGGATGCTGATAAAGTGCTGGTAGCGTTGGTGCCGGAGGAAGAAGAAATAAAATGGCAGACAAGTAATTTTCACGTGTGTATTAGGACCTGTGTCACAGCTGGAAGGGAAGCGTCAGATCACAGATCACATAATACTTTACATTTTTAATGTTAGTGTTAAATGATAAATGATTTTATTTCTGTAAGTAGGTTTGTACAAACACTTTTACACGTCAATCGTATTTTAAAACTAGATGAGGTCGGGGTTTCCTATCTGACTACTCTGAGAAGGTAGGCCAAAACAAACTCAGAGGTCACAGTCTCTTTTAAAGTCCAGACATAATCTTGGTCAGATCATGTGAGGACCATGTAGATTAGTGTCTGAAATGGTATTTTGAGGAAAGAACCACTCAGCTGTGAGTGGACCTGTCCAGTCAGTGCAAGCATTTGTCAGTAATCGTGTAGCTCAACTCAGAACTTAAGGAGTTCAAATTAGACATTGCAAAAAAACAGGCAATACCTACAAGATCCATAGAATCAAAACACCAACATCCAAAACATTATTCATATCGAGCAATTAAAAAGCAAATGGTGCTCAAACTTCCAAACTGCAGTTCAGCTAGTTAATAATAAAATAGTCTGAAACTTTGTGCGCTTGTGATTCCTAGTCGTTTTAGGCACCTGTCCCATCGCCACCGCCAACGAGGAAGCGACTAGCTATCAAATTTTCTTGCTCAAGAAACGTACAAAAGACTGTAGGTGCCGTGTACGTAAAAGAGATACATATATGTCAATAGATCACTTGATCGCTGACTGTTCACACCGCCGGCGAGTACTCGTTTGTCGCAGCGACAAGAGCTATCTATGAGAGTACTCGCTCAGCAACGCTCGCTTGGCGGGCAGAACACTCGCTGGGAGACTCACGTTTGGTACACACACATACCAGCGAGTAATCGCTCGTCGCCGTCGCGGACTCGCTGCTCGTTGCTCGCCAACTTGTTGTTTAAAGTCAAACACAAATATATATTTTTTCAAATATGCACATAAAAGGCACGTTTGAACGTCAAAATTTACAAGAAAATGGAATTGATTCTAGTTACCCCTTCCAAAAGGTAGTTTCGTATGGAGAAGAATGGGCAAGAAACTCCACCGTTACTCTTTTAAAATGTTTTACAATATTTTGTATACATTAATTATATAATTATATGTGAAGACGATGCACCTAGAATAAAATTACTGTACCACAATAGGTAAAAATAATTAAATATAAAGCAATGACAGGTAAATTAATTATGTGATAGATACATGGTGCTCACATATTTACAAATATTGAAAAGTAAATTATAGCTAGGTTTTATTTGCTAGCTGTACTGGCTTCTCGTTAATCGCCGGCGGTGGGACAGGTGCTTTAGACGCGATGTAGCCAAAGTTCTCAGACTGTCTGAGGCAGTGATTTTCAAAGTTTTCCGTCTGTCATAATTTATTTTTATAGCTTGCGGTGCATGCTTTTGAATTTAATGTTAGGGCAAGCGGTGAAAGTTTGAGGTTAATAGACGCCATTACTTTGAAGAAAATATTGTACCAATGTTCGTTGGTTCATTTGTGTTGTTTAATGTCATCATTATACAGGGTTATCGGTAAAATGTCGGCAATCCATTAAGGGGATGCAGGGGAGGTCATTTGCAACCAAATTACCCCTTATGACCCCTATGCAAATGTCCACCATTTTCGAGTAATTGATATTTTAATATTTTTTTGAAGACATCTGGTATCTTATTGTGACTCGTTGGATAGCTGAGAAGTTGAACATGTTTTTGGAATGATCTGCCGATAAAGTACGTCCGTGTATTTTTGCAGAAATCGACTTTTTTTTGTCAAATAACCTGCTCAAAATGATGAAAATTGTAACGATTTGTAGCTCTGATTTAAAAACTATGTATTAAAGATATTTGTAATTTTACGGTTGAAGTAGAAGCAGATAATACAAATTTAAAAAAAAAACACATTATTTTGTTTTCAAAATTTTTAAAGATGTGTACCGACAAAAAAATATAAAATGACAAATTACTCGATAATGGTTGACATTTGCATAGGCGTCATAAGGGTCATTTGGTTGTGACGTGTGGACTGCCGACATATTACCATTAACCCTGTATATTTGGCAACAATTAATCTATACCCATCTATCTATCTATTTATCTATTTTCTTTTATTATTTATCTATCTATCTATTTTTTTTTTTAGCGTATTCTATTCTATTCTATTCTACCTAGCGTTTTCCCAAATATGTTGGGGTCGGCTTCCAGTCTAACCTGATGCAGCTGAATACCAGTATTTTACATGGAGCGACAGCCTATCTGACCTCCACAATCCAGCTACTGGGTAACACGATACCCCTTGGTAAGACTGGTTGTCAGACCTCCCGTAACGACTAACGAGCTACGAATGAATTTCCGAGGCACAAAGGGATCTCGATATTGAATGGATGGTCACCCATCCAGGAACCAACTGCGGCAAGCGTAGCTTAACCGTCGATCGATCCGAGCGACTGTTATCATACGACTCGTACATATTCGAAGTACTGAGAGGGAAGTTACATAAAGGCTCGTACACACTGGCGCGACGCGACGCCCGACACAAAGGGACCGCGTGTCGCGCGATGAGCGGCGCCTTTGTCTAGCGCTGTCGCTTCGCGCCTGTCTGTGGGAGCGTTAATGCGGACATTTTAGGGCACATAGATTTCTGTGTTCCGGACAGGTACGTGTGGCGACGACGATAGCCGCGGCTGCTGGCGGAGCCGCGCACGAGCACCAATCTTTTAAGTGAAGCGCCACTGACGCGCGCACTCCGCACTCTCAACCTCATAGCTAGTGACTCGGACCTATTCTGTTGTTCTCTGAGCGAATTCAGAAAGAATACATTATTTGTAATAAGTTATGAATTATAATAATAAGTTAATGATTACTTAGGATGAGACTTTAGGTAAGTACACTATCGCATTAGGTTACTCCTGTAATGATAGATGTAAGTTGGAAAAAAAAATCATTTTGGCACGATGTATACATGATTGACATATTGACAGATTGTTATTCTGATTGACATAATTATTGTGATCCAGCGGGGTAATTACGTAAGACAGTAACAATAGGAATGGGTTTCATTTTGACAGTTCAACAACATTCATTGCGTTATATACATTGTTGAACAGACACATTTTTCGGTCATATGAAGCAATGGATTAGCAATAGGCTTCAAAATGATTTAGATTGTGACAGATAGTGTGTTATGTAATTAGGGTGATGGTTCAATTACTTTTTGTTTCCGTTTGACATTGTATAGTCTTATTTTTTTTTTTTTTAATCCTGTGACCACACTGACAACTTTATTGTATTTTTTTTTTGTGATTCCAAATATCTGCCACATATTTTAGATTTTTTTATGTTGAATTTCAAACCTTTGCATGGCCCACGTGACGGTAAAATATGGAGAACTTCATTATAAAAACACCTACTTATGTACTTACTATACCCATGTTTGCAAAGAATTAAATGATTTGATTTGATTTGATAACATTAGGATGTTGCGCTCACGTAATGAGTGTACCTAATTACTATTTGGCTTGGGCAAGGCATCAACAGCAGGAATTTAACCACGCGGCTATACGCTTAGATGATGTATTATTCATTTATTAGACATAGAAAATATTTAATATTATTTAAATTACAAAACAAATAAATACATAAAAACAAAAATAATCTTTTCTTATTACCAGCTTAGTGCGTTGGCACTTGAACCAATCAGCTATTCATTACGATTTATTGTCAAACATTCAGTTTTAGGTATGAACGCCTGCAAAACTTTCTATGGCAAAAATACCACTTTAGCCCCGGAATTGCGAGCAATGGGCAGCTCGCTGTCCGGTAAGGACTAGGCCCGGGTCGACGGCGCGTCGTGTTCTACGCGCGCCTCAAAGAGATGTCAGCACCATTGACGCGGTCCGATAGGGCCGATGCTTGCCGGGGTCGCGGATTGTTCGAAAGAGTTACCGTGGCCCTGGTGCACAGGCAACTGAAGGAACACGGGTGGGTTTTAGTCAGTAAAAGTTTGACACGCCCTTCCGCTTCGCCCAGAGCGGGAGAGGTCATGTGATATTTCCCACCCAAAAAAAAAGCCCCGGAATTAGAGTTTACTCTTAAAAAAAAAACATATTAGGTACTTACATACTTAATTTTGAGATACATTACTTTTGTGCTGGGCCTGGGTTTTTTTTGAGACATCTCCTTTTACCTTTTTATATTACTAGTACAGATTGATAAATTAGTTTATATTAGTAGGAGTAGTTTTATATTTAAATTAGTTTTATTTATGTACAATCGCCAGCAGGTCAAGCTACACGAAACTGTCAAATTCCTCCAAACGATTTTAAACCTTAAAATATTGATAGTTAAGTTCAAAATCGAATGAGAAAATCTGACAGTTTGTGGTAACATGATATGCTGCCGACTGTACAGTCAACAGCACTTAAGTGGTAACACTAGCAGTACGAATATCACCCTTACTGCAACGACATAAGGCGTTGTCAATTTCAAACAGTTACCTACCACTTTTTTGTTTATGTACCGCCTTAATTTATTGACATATCATTAACTATTAAAATTTGGCATGAAATTGTAACATCTACGTAACTATTTACTTTATTTTTGTTTCTATTTTGTTAATTGACATTCGATTATCTAAGCTATTTTGTATGCCATTTGGTGGTATGGACCAACATTTTTTATATAACATCTGGCATATTTTTAGCCCAATGAATCAGCATTGCCATCCAACGTGGTAATTCTGGCACTTATTTATCCTATTGACAGCGATGCGGACGAATTTTTTGATGCCCAATGAGCTCTACCTTTTTTTTTAGTTGTATACTTGTAAATAGTAGGTATTTAATATTTTATTGTTAGATTGGATATTGTACTCTATTTAGATTTATTAAATAAACAATCATTACTTATGAATAAAAAAAACATCTGTACAATTTTATCCTATGTTCACAAAATGAAAAACTGAATTTGAAATTTTATGTGCGGTAAACCACTTCATGGATATTTGGTACTAATGGCACCGCCAATTATCCTTTAAGGTTAACTTCAATTTGTTAAGAGGTTAAGAGGTCGCACACGGGTCCACTAGCGCCACTCCTGAAAAAAAATATTGTCTCGTGACTGAGAACGAATTTTGAATAACGGCTCAATAAGCTCCCTCGGTGTGTCTAGAATTTTCTAATACCTTTTATAAACTTTCATATTGAGACACGAAGCAACAAAATACGATCTAGAGTAATGTTGCCGCTTTTCTTTAGATCGAATTTTGATGCTTCGTGTCTCAATAAGAAATTTTATAAAAGGTATTAGAAAATTCTAGACAACCTTAACGAGGGAACTTATTGAGCCGTCATTCAAAATTCCTTCTCAGTCACGAGATAATATTTTTTTAAAGGAGTGGCGCTAGTGGACCTGTGTGCGCCCTCTTAAATTCTATGTATTTTTCGTTATAAGTAATCATATGATTATAATTATTTATCCATCTAAAATTTCTCAGTAACAGCCCGGAGTCTGGACTTGTGCCAGATTGGTGGCAATAGGCTCGCCCCCTTTTACATGGGACTTAAACTTAAGTGGCGAAATGTAGGTGTACTATAAGTATACCTCTGCCTGGTCCATCGGGAATACAGGCGTGATGGTGTGTTATAATTATATTTTTCTATTACACTTCTTCGTAATGTCTGTACGGAAACGGTTAACAAAAAAGGATTGTGATCAAATGAGGTAAAGTTGCCCACAAGCTCGATAGATGGCGTTAGTGGAAAAATTAGAAGTCGCTATGGTTTCGTTACCGCGCGGAGTATAAGTACTCCAGCGCGCCATATTTCGGTACGTTTTTGACGAAATTCTGTTAAAGAAACAAGCTTTATCTTGATAGGGAGCTGATTGGCTAGTCTGATCAGCGCCCACAGAAACTATTGATTATACGGTAGGGTGCTGTTAAAGGTACTTACCAAAATTTGGCCACGCCCTCCGCCTGTTTACTATGCTCAGGCTGCGCTGACGTCGCTTTTCGCGGGCGACCCCTGGCCAAAGGAAGGATATGATTGTGACCATGGGGCCTGGGGGTTAAGTATTGTAACATTTTGCGTGTTACAATATACAGTATTTCGATCCGGTTATAATAAAACTGATAAAAAATCTGTTTCGTGGTTGAGAATTTACTTTGCTATTTTGTTAAAAAGGTATTGTAATTACTTATTGTATTTTGAAAAATCCGTCAATAATTTTATTTAGATTAAATAATGTCTGTATGCAAATAATTTATAATCAGCAACATAAAATATTGGGATCTATCTTGATTTTAAAGTTATCCACAGGCTCGATAGATGGCGCCACAAGACGCTAAGGTTTCTTCACCGCGATAAATAAAATAAAATACCTTTACTAAATCCCTAAAATAGTCTTAAATAGTAATGACATAAAACCTAGAAAATAGATAAACATAAAAATGTATTTAATCGAAACTAATAATCTCTATTTTGGGGTCCTGAAAATACTAAATAGCCAAGTACCTAATTGCGTCCTACTTGGATGTACCGCTCGGCGGCCGGTGACTTTTTTGTTTTGTTCCTGTTTGGAAAATCCTCATGAATGTACTCCGCCCTAGGGCGGGCGAAGGTCTGTCAGGACTCTTACTGGCCATCCTGGTGTAAGGTGTTCCCTGCACCGGGGGTCATGGGAACTTGCGGCCGCTGCCTAACTTAAGTTTGGTCGGGGTACCCTAGTTTAGTTACTGTGACCAGCTGTGAGAAAAGAGGCTAAATTATAAAAAAAAGTGAGCATAATTTTTTATTTTTCTTTTTTTTTTGAACTTTGCCCCACACTAGGAATTTCTCCTGTATTGTAGGTGCGTTTACAAACATTTAAACTCACATACACAAACAGCCAGACCCGGAACAACTACTTGTAGGTCATAAAAATATTTGTTCCGTGTGGGAATCGAACCCGCGACACGCAGCGCAGCAGTCAATCGCTTAACCACTGCGCCAACCGTGCTGCCGAAGAAGCATGCATTAGAAGCATAAAATGTTTTTAGAGGCTTTTTCTTTTTATATATTAATATATTTCAGTAATTGAATTATAATATATACCTACTATTTACAAGTGTATAATAAAAAAATAAAAAATAAAAAAAATATTTTAAAGTGAATAGCTCATAGGGCATCAAAAAATTCGTCCGCATCGCTGTCAATGGGATACGTGCCCAAAAGACTACTACTACTACTACTTTTTAGAGGTTCATTTAAATATTTCCATATAAAAATCTACCTATCCCAAAAATAAAGAAAAAGATACCAAAAACTCGCAGAAACACCGCTTCAACGTTTTCAAACATTTCTAGGCTCTCCTAATTCGGTTGACGTGTTCCATAGATCTCCATCATGGCGGCCACTCCCGCTCAGTCTCATTACTGCTGTCCCATTTCAGGGTGAGGCCTTAACTAATACACGAAGATGTTACACGTTATTCGGTTTTTGCTAAAAATATATTTTAGTTGTTTAGGTAGGGGAAATATTTAACTGATCCTCAAAAAAGTTATTGACCGTCTAATAATGGTCATTTTTTTATATTAATGATCCTTCGCTGCGGTATCGGCTAGCGAGTGCTACATCCAAGTTGGTCGCAGTTACTAATTATTTAATGTTTTAGGAGCCCAAAATAGTAATTATTTGAGGTTCACAAAAAGAGGTTGCATTGGTATATTTGAGTGTTCAATAATATTTTAAGAAAATGGTTCGATTAAATATGTACAGGGTTTCGAATAGTAGTATTGACAAAAAATAGTGCTTAGATTGTTTGGTCATGTTGAGAGACTAAATTGTCACGCGACTAACAAAATTGCATAAACGAACACATAACTAAAACTTTTATAAAGATAAAGATATTTTATTTTGCAAATACGGGTACAAGTCAAGGTGTTACAAAATATAAATACAGGAACAGCCATATTTTGCCAATTAAAAGGCATGCAAAAGTATTGAGTTTAGGTACAATTGAAATTCAAATTTACTAATAATTCATAATAACATTCTAATTCATAATTCATTAATAAAAATAATCAGTCAATAATAAAATTAATGTCACAATTTCTAATAGTTATTTAAATACAATATACAAAATAGTCAAACAACTTCTTTCTCCAATAAAAAATCTTCAACCCTATAATAAACTTTGTCTACTAAAAAAAATTCTAAGCCTTTTTTTAAATAATGTCAAATTATAGTCCTTCCAACAACTTGGTATTTTGTTATATATCACCGGTGCCATGCAGCAGACACTCTTGCGCATCAGAGTTGTTCTAGCACTAGGGATACACAGACAACTATTGTCACGCCTATTCCGTGGAAATACGTCAGCCATTCGTGCGAAACGATCCTGGTTTAATTTTACGAAAACTGCCATTTCTAAAATATACAAACATGGTAGGGTTAATAATTTATATTGTTTAAAATATGGTACGCAGCTAACAGTACTTTGCAAATTAAAAATAGACCGTATGCATCTTTTTTGGGCCTTAAATGCAGTCTCTTTTTCTGTTGAGTTGCCCCAAAAGATTATAATTTAGATTATAATACTTTTCATAATGTACATACATCTCTGGTACCTACACCATATAAATTACAAATAAAAGAGTAGAAATTTTACATTTATGGTGACACAATGGGCGGTCTTATCGCTAAAAGCGATCTTTTAAAGACAACCTTTGGATAGAACTTTTTTTGCAATTATTCCTAGAATTTATACGACTTATTTTACGTCATGACGCCGCGCCGGCTGTCTTCTCGCGGAGCTGTCTCTCTAAGTACTCTTTTTTCTACTCTTCTAAATTGGAAATAGTGTTTATCTCATAATACAAGCCAGGAACCTATACAATATTCGTGCAGGTTGTAAAAACCAACCGGAAAAGACCTCTAGGTACTGTGAGCTCGAACACCTGTTCTGAGAATGATTTGTTGGAGGCATACCTACCATGTCGAGACCACCACCTATTCATGTCGAGACTGCAGGGCCTGGTGTTTTAAAGCATTGTCGATTCTTTGATCACTGAGAAAAAATTATCGTTGGGATGACCACACAAAACTTTAACAGCAAGGCAATGTTTTTAACAACAGCATAAATGACACAATCTTACTCTTACTATATTATTATTTAATATAATATTATAAATGTGAAAGTTTGTGAGGATGGATGGATCGATGGATGGATGGATGGATTGATGTATGGATGTTTGTTACTCTTTCACGCAAAAACTACTTAACGGATTTGGATGGAATTTGGAACACAGTTAGTTTATAACCTGAATTAATACGTAGGATACTTTTTATCCCGGTAGTACGTTCCCGTGGGATAATTTCCGACAACTACGCGGGCGAAGCCGCGGGCAAAAGCCCTACTTCGTAATGAAGGCTTACTCTATATCAGTTCATACGCCAAAATAGAGTATGGAACACATCTTTTTTTTTTTTTTCTTTTTATTTGTTTATTTAGACCATAAATACGCGGTCTCCACTCCAGGACTCGTCTGCTCCACCGGCCATCAGTCCTTGGACAAACACGGCCATCCCACTGCCACTTCAGCTTGCTTACTCTGTAAGCTAAGTCGGTAACGCCGGTTCTTTTCCGGTTATTTTGATTTCTGATTTTATCCTTAAAAAAAAAACACATGTGGCACTCGGGGATTGCCGCGGTAAAGCTATTGCATAGCATTTTTTATCAACTTATGCAATTATAATTATTTATAAATTTTTTATTTATGCAGTATTTTTTTTTTCTTTGATATTAATTCAATTAGTCGTACCATATACATACACGTTAAGCGAACGCTCGGCCGAGCTACATGGTAGGCGGAGTGGGGGGTGTTAGGTTTTATTTTCGTTACGGAATTTCTTGATTCGGTCGCCGCGCTCAAAGCCCGCGATAAAAGCTATGCAATAGCTTAAAAAACTCTGAGGATAGCCCGCTACATAGCTCATCTTATGTACTCAACACTTTCCATCTGAAACTGAACAAAACATCTCATTAAAAACGATCGGAAGTTCACTCGTAATATTCCAACATTAGAAAACACAACAGCTTGTAAAGTTGTAACTTTTTAATTAAAATCTATTATTAATTCATCTCAATTTGCAGAGTGCTCTTAACAAAGGATGCGCTGTTCACTAACTCTGTTTTATGTTAAGAGAGTATGGAAAGGGGAGATTTATTTTGTTTGTTTGATGTTTAATAATAATAATATAATATAATATAAAATTTATTTCGGGCTACAATGGTCTTACAATGGCCATAGACACATACCTTACAAACTAACATATATAAAGTATAATACAAAATTTGTGTTAATAAAATAGTTTAAAACTAAGTATGTTAGTTGCACTTCACTTCACTAGCTCACACACACACACACACACACACACACACACACACACACACACACACACACACACACACACATACACACACACACACACACACACACACACACACACACACACACACACACACACACACACACACCACACTGTTTAATAGAGAGGAGATATCAGAGGGGCAATTCCCGTTTTCTTAAGAACGTTTGCATTATAATTTGTGTCAATATGTCAAAAATACGTCTTTAACTCAATTTTTGTCAAATTTCTGAAATTGATTGTCTATGAGATAAGGTTGCGATCATAGGTCGACTTTTTCGTTGATCCCATGGTTCACGCAGGTGACGGGGCGTACTGCGGGGGTGGATAAAAGTGTGTGGGCGGCTTTTCTATAAATATTTTGACGAAGAACTACAGTGCCGCTGTCACGGTCTTTAGATTTTCTAAAGTTAACTATATTTAGTATTACAGTACAAATATTCTGTTACAAACAACAGTAAACAAACATGCCTTAAAATTGTTTACTCTATACCCTATCGCTAATCGCTGTTTTCATCACCTCGTCATTCCCAAGACCCACAGCGACCGTCAATTTTCACCCTCTAACGTAAACACGTGAAGGGTTTAAATATCAAACATTATCTACGTCTATTTGTTAACCCTGCTTTCAACAGATTTCAACCCCTTACAGCCCTCTTAGGGACTTTCAAAGCGCTCCTTTTTAAGGGGTGTTGAAGATTGCTTTCTTCGAATTTCCTACGGTTTAGAAAGTTTTTGGAAACTTTGATCAGTCGGTTAGAATTATGATTTAACTTTGGTATGGGGCTTCAGAATTGATAGAACTGAAGGGTAGAGAAATTATAAAACGAAAACGTTTGACGGATGCAAGTGTGTTTGATTGATGAAAAATTAATTAAAAGAGAGCTACAATGATTATTCCAAAATTAATTTACAAAGAAAAGGAGGACAAAACTAATAAATTAATAATACATAGAGAATTTATTTGCGATAAACTTGACGCAGAGAATAACACACAAATACAAAAAGAACGAGTTGGGGGAAAATATGCGTCACATCCACGCAAAACGGCAATCGCTCAGCATAATGCTACGACCCTATGCGAGACAGAGCCCCAGCGCTGCAACAGC
Organism: Dryobotodes eremita; assembly: GCA_917490735.1. Taxonomy (NCBI): domain Eukaryota; kingdom Metazoa; phylum Arthropoda; class Insecta; order Lepidoptera; family Noctuidae; genus Dryobotodes; species Dryobotodes eremita. Next base: position 13,271,928 of record OU823267.1, read on the forward strand.
CGGCGTTGAAAATAAAAAAATATAAATACACTAAAGCTAGTTTTAATGGTTTATATAAACATTATATTTATAAAATGGTAACATCCAAGTAATTACTTGAGAAGAAAGAAAAATAGCTGCGAGGCTGTTCAAACATGTACCGAAGCATTATCTCTTTCTAAGAGGACGTAACATCTAAATAATGAAGCAAAAATAATATCTAACAAAATTGTTAGGTATAATTTTTTTCTTATTTATGATATCGTATTAATGTTCTTATACATCGCGGGAAAATAATTCCTGGAAGGACTTGGTGGAGGCTTTAGACCAGCAATGGGACATTATAGGCTAAGAAACAAAAAAAAAAAAACAAAAATAGATATAAAAACACAAAAAAAAAATGGAAAATTTACTATTACTAAAAACATATTTTTAGAAACAACCTGTATCGATTCCTATACCACTTTATGTTTTAATGGCGGTCAGATCGGTCACCGATGTAATAGATAACTATTTTGCTTATAACCTCATTGTAAGTTCTTTGTTGTTACATACTAATTAAGAACTGCGGGGTAATTGCTTAACACACTATCAGTAGCAATGGCTTTCATTTTGACAGTTCAACGACATTCATTGCTTTATTTACCTTGTTGAGCAGACAAATTTTTCGAATATATGAAGCAATGGATTAGCAATTTCCTTCAATATGATTAAGGTTAAGATTGACAGTGTGTTACGCAATTAAGGTGTTGGTTTTAATTCCCTAAATTATGTGGTCGTTGATTTTAGTGCACCATAAATTCCAATGAGTTTTATTTTAAACGTATGTGTAATAAATAATAATAAAAAACCATCTCACACAACATTTTCATCTCACGTTTAAAACAGAATCGTTCACGAAGCGTGATTGGAAAACTTTCCCCCTTGTATTAAACACTCACAAGAACTTAAAACGCCCTTATTTATTCCCCCTCAGTTGTAGGGATTAACTCGGGCCTTTGGTCGGCTTACATAGGGAAACCTTAAGGACATCCCTTTAGAGAATTTAATTTTAAATGTGCTGTTACACTTATCCGAGATTCTCTGTGGTTAAGGGTATGGGAATACGGGTTTTGGATGTCCCTATGTGTTCGCCAATTACAGGTAAAAGGAAGGTAGACACATGACATGTGATAAACAGAGATCGGATATTCGGATACATATTTACCTAAAGTTAATTTTTAGCTGTGAAAGTATGGAAGCGGCTTCGCGGCTTTTTTTTTTTTTAGTTATCTCGTGTTTGTTATTGTAATACTTGTGATTGTAATATGGGAGAACCTGAAATAAATGGATTTTATTTATTTATTTAATATACAGGGTTACTGGTAACTCGACGTATTCCTTGCAGAACGTCATAGTAGGGTTAAAATGCAACAAATTAAGTCACCAAATGTTCTACCGAAATTCAGTAGTTTTTGAGTGATTTTAGAGACCTTACTCTACACTAGCGCCTCTAGCGGTGAACTCAAGCGCGATAGCCCTCATTGTCATTTTACATATAACACAGTGAAAGTTCTGCGCTCCTGGTCGATCATAAATGTTTGAATTTCGAATGTCATATTTTTTTAAACTTTAAGAAACTCATTCATTGATAAAAAAAAGTATTTTTGGCGGAATGTCGCGTGTCAATTGTTTTTTATCACAAGTTGAACTTCGTCGTCCGTAGAAAAAATGGAATTAACGCGAAACGATTTTAGGGCGATGATTTTTTATGATTCAAAAAGTTCACTGTCTCCGCAAGTTGCAAGACTTCAAAATGCTTTTTGGAGAGAAGCACCTCAATTGAGCAGCGTAAGGAGTTGGTACCCAGAATATGATCGTGGCCGTTTTTCTCTCCACGATGAAATTCGTGAAGGTCGACCCTCAACTTCGATCACTGAGGAAAATGTGGCTACTGTCAGGCAATTGTGGCTAATTGTATACTTATGTGTGTTTTCGCAACTACCCCGTTGGTCTTTGGAAACGCCGGGAGCAGGGGGACACATTAGAAGGAGATGTAGTGACCTTTTTGGGGATGTTCTTCGGAAAGGTCAGGTGCGTAGTACTCGTAACCGGCGAGCGTGTATGACCAGATGTAAGAACGAAAGCGAAGCAAAATAAGTATGTAAGGATCGTAGCAGGTGGCGTTCTGAAGTTTCTGCCTACCCCCATGGGAAGAAGGAGTTTTATGTTTGTATGTATGTTTCCACTATGTGAAACTTCACTAAAGTTGAAACTATAGAGGTATGAGGATCAGGGTGTAAAGTTCACTCATACCTTCTAGGAAAAGGGAAGATCCTCCGACCAGACGGGTGTCATGTCTGGTGGACAACTGCCCGACGTTTGATGTCGGGACGTTGTATATATGCTAGTTGCGCGGTAAACTCTGCTTGCGAGATGCAGGATTTTGCGTGACGTCAGTGTGACGTGTAGCTCACATGTGGCGATGTAGATACCGCTACAAAACTATCGAACTGTCACATAGAAAAAAATAGACTTTGTTGTTATATGACGAAGCAAGTGACAGTGAACCGGTGATAATGCAGTAACGAGGTGGACTCAATTAATCTGCCTAGCTTTTTCCCAACTATTTTGGGATCGGTGGTTTCCAGTCTAGCCAGATGCAGCTAGGCCATATCTCAGGATTAGTCCTGAGATCAGGATTTCTAAGTTCCTGACAGGATTGCGGCCGGATTGAGGGAAATCTCGTGAATCTCAGGATTTTGCGATGTTTCAATAAAATAAAGTATCTCTGTCTAGATTTTTCACGTTTTATTTTATTTTATTGGTAAATTATAATCAACATAAACGAAAATATAATCTTCTGTATATAGTAGGGGAGGGGTGGCATGAAAGGGACATTTTTGATGTTGAGGCTCTAATAAGTGATTGAGATAATATTTGGAACAGGTTGAAGTCGAATGGGAAGCTTCCATTATTATACTATTGAAATAAAATGCACTAATTGACATTTCTTTATTCTTAGTTATTTATTTTCGCATCTTTAAAAAATATCTATTTTGTCCCTTTCATGAATAGCCTGTATTGAAAGGGACGCAACGATTTATGAAAGGGACAGCACATAAAAATCAAGGAAAACCACATTACACTTTGCTAAACATGTTCTAAAAATATGAAGTATGTATACAATAACAACTTAGGTATGTTTCAAAATCAAGTCTTACCGTCTCCATCTTACAGACTAACAGAATTAAACTTAAGTGAATTAAAATTAATTTATATAGAAATCAACAATATTATAATCTTTTCTTAGTCATAATTTACTTAAAAAAATATTATTGCTTTCCTTACAATCAACAGTCTCGTTATAATTAACAAGAATTGAAACATTTATATAAAATTAAATATAAATCAAACATTTTATAAGTCTTTTCTTAGTTCTTAATATATTTATAATCAACAGTCTTCCTTAAAGTTTAGTTAACTATCATCACTCACTGCACATCATCACTGCCTCTTCAATTTTGTGTGCATCGACACGTGTTCGCTTTTTAGGTGGCATTTTTAATCTGTAAAATTATAAATTAATAAGTAAGTAAGCCAAGACGAAATAGCAGTTATGAAAGGGACAGTTATAAAAGGGACGTCCCGTTCATAACCGTTTGTTGAGTCCCTTTCATAAATATCATATCGAAATGGAAAACATAACAACAAAATTTACAATTTTAGATTAAAGTTTACTGACCTTTTGTTCACGTATTTATCAATCTCTAGCCGATCCTAAACAGTGGACAACAAATAAATAGTTAACCCGCAGCACTTGACAAAGCGTTTCACAATTTTAACAGAAAAAATACTTTTTAACGCTAATACAAACAGTTGCACGCCATCTTTGAAATGACAGGAGTGTGAAGTTAGTCGCGAACAAATGCGTATTGGGGCTGCCATACGACATAAATAGTGTTGACCCGAAAATGTTTTCTTTTTGCTAGCTATTTAAATTGTCCCTTTCAATACTTGTCCCTTTCATACCACTTCTCCCCTATCACAGCACAACGCATTTTAATTCATACATGGGTGTGAAAAAAAAAATGCGTCGTCTTTAATTACGTTTGCGACAAAATCTCAGGACTTTTTTATAGAAATCAGGCTTTTTGTCAGGACTTTTCAATTTTCTATATGGTAACTCTAGATGCAGTTGAATACCAAAATTTTACATGGAGTGACTGCCTATCTGACCTAGTTACTGGGTGATACGATACCCTTGGTAAGACTGGTAGTCAGACATTTGGGCTTCTGACTACCCGTAACGACTGTCAAAGATCTACGAATGACAGCCGGGACTAACGGCTTAACGTGCTTTCCGAGGCACGGAGGAGTGTCGATATGTAATGGATGGGCAAATTGGTCACCCATCCACGAAACAACCGCGGCAAGTGTAGCTTAACCTTCGATCGACTCGTGCGACTGTTATTATTGACACTTTCAAAATAAACACGAGGGCCCAAGTTTTGATTAAAAAACTTCGTATGATGAAGTGTATTAATATTTCCAGTTTTACAATTAAGAAACACTTCCTCTCTCCTTAAACATTATCATTACATTTAGTTTCCTTGCTCTTGTTTCATGTTTATTATTGTATATATTATATGTAGATAAGTATATGTTTTATGTATGTATGTATTTGTTGTATATGTAAATGGTTTCCACTGACTACCTGCATTATTGTCTCTCCTTCTCCCTTGAATCCATCCAAAGGTTGTCTGTAAAAGATCGCTTTTAGCGATAAGACCGCCCATTGTGTCACCCTGTGTAAAATGTCTACATTTATATCTGTTATTTTTTATGGTGTACACAATAAAGAGTATTCTATTCTATTCTAAACATTTTGATTAGATTCGCCTATACACCGGGATTTCTAAATATGACTTTATCAACTTGCTGTGCCCGCGACTTCGTCCGCGTGGAAATCGGGAAACAACTTTGGGTAGTAAGTTGTAAATTAATGTTTGTAATCCGTTGCTTAAAAGCAGGGACCATTTCGGTTACCCATTGAAAGGGTTTTCGGTAGGGTTTTTCTAAGCAGTTAATTAAAAACCCATACGATGTGGGTAACCCTTTTGAACGGCTTAACTAAGCCACTAAAATTATGGTTACCCATTGAAAAGGTTTTCGATAGGGTTTTTCTAAGCAGTTAATCAAAAACCCATACGATGTGGGTAACCCTTTTGAACGGCTTAATTTAAGCCAGTAAAATTATGGTTACCCATTGAAAGGGTTTTCGGTAGGGTTTTTCTAAGCAGTTAATTAAAAACCCATACGATGTGGGTAACCCTTTTGAACGGCTTAACTAAGCCACTAAAATTATGGTTACCCATTGAAAGGGTTTTCGGTAGGGTTTTTCTAAGCAGTTAATTAAAAACCCATACGATGTGGGTAACCCTTTTGAAAGGCTTAATTTAAGCCATTCAAAAGGGTCACACTTTCAACTCTCTTATAAACGATAACAGCGTAACATTCCAATTCGGAACAATGTAATATGATCTCTCTATGATGGGCATAGGTTTCAAAATGGAATAGCGCGCGTTAAGCGGCCGCGGCGGTGCCTTTGTGGCTACTTACCGATCGGCTTGTAAACAGGGATCTATGGTCATTATGGCATGTATTATAGAGTTCATTTTAGCTTTGCTGGCCATATATCGGAATGACATAATATTATGATTTTTTCATGTCTGTACTTGTTTATTACTTTATTGCAGCAGGGACCTTACAAATCGTACAATTGTCATATTTGCCGTTTGATTTTTGAACCCGGACCGGATTATGGTCTTTTCCGAATATTACTCAGTGCAAATTTTTAACAATTTAAAATGCCAAAACCGAGACGAGATGCCGTACATCGCTATTATTTATATGATGCATCAAATAATACAAGTAAATGTAATTTATGTGGAAATTTATTAAAGGTATGGTTATTTGTTATAATTTGCCTTCACTGCCTTCCTTACAATAAGTAGGTAGATACGTTAATTTATCAATCACGGACTAGAAAAAAAAGAAAGGAACATACACGTACGTACGTACGTACTTACGTATACGTAGGACAATGCACAACGATGCTATGTCTTATTATACCTACCACTTGATTGTTGATTGATCATTCGTGATGTATGTCATGGATAGATTATTGGTCACTAAACGCAAAAATTGCAAAAAATATAAGCTGCCAAAAGATCGAAAATAGATTGATTCCTTCTCGTGTGGCACAAATATAACGGCGTCGCCGGATGTATGAGATGTAAGTAGTGGTGGTAATTATTGTAACAACAGATAATATAATGCATTATTCTTACGCAATTTATAATGAATTATTAAACTCCCAACTCATCCCGTTGATATTATTGATTTTATTATTATTGTCAACTCTGTAACTACAAATGCGCGGTGAGATGACGACCAACCGAACGCGACGACCCACGGGTGCGAATAAGCAAATTAGCAAACAAATACAGGTGTGAGAGAGATGGTGCTACTCAGATTTTTCACTTCAATTACGAAATCTGAAGTCTTAGAGAACGCTATCACATTTTTGAAACACTCAAGTTTAGGCATCTGAGTCGCAACACAACATTACGCGCACGCACAAATTGAAACCGCCGTCCGTTCGAATTTATACATTAGTAACTAATCTTGGTACTTGAAGGTTTTATTTTTTTAATATTTACTATATTTGTTGAGTAAAGTTAGTAGTAACTTTATTGTATTTGGTAACAGTAACTAAGTATTATAAGCATGATCATCATTATTTTTGGAATTATTTGAAATTCGTAGGTACAAAAAATGTTCAAGCCATAAAGAAAAAGAAAACCCGAGGGCTGACAATAAAATACTATAAATATTATTTTTACCTACCATTTTTGGAGCATGACATTACACAAATATAACCGACCGATAACCGTATACTAATGGTGTGATCGTTTTAAAATACACAGGATATTAATTCTACTATCTATCAATAATACCAAATGAACGACATCTTTAAATTTTCAAAGTTTTTGAGAGTTAATTACCAACTTCACATAAAAACAATTAAAAGGTTAAGTACAAACTTTTAGATTTACATAAAAATTCAAATTCACGTTAAATATTAATGATCATTATACCAAAACTCCCAAAATTAATACCCTTGTCGACTTTTCATCAAAAGAGTTCATCTGCCATCTTAAATAAAAAAAAGTAGGATACATTTATAATCATCACACCCAAAGGAGATTGTTCTGCACCCATACATCTTTCGCACCAGAACCAACAGCGAGGCAAAATTACTTTGCGTGTTCTAAATTACAAGTATATGCCCATGAAGGCAAAGTTTAATGACGGACAACATGCAGAAAGCATTTATTTAAAAAGAAAACAACGTTTTTGATGTTATATTTAGTAAGAAACAAGAGTACGTTCCGAATTGCACTATAATCGATTAAACACGCGTTCCGCATTTGTGTAAGCGCGATAACGATGTCCTGTGAATCACCATAGATGACGTCATGACATGCGCCATCTTGCGATAACGCCGACCATGCCTTAAATTAATATCATCGTGAGCGCTCTCAAAAATGACAGTTGTCCGTTGTGCTGTTAAGTTGTTTTGAGTCGCATCTTTGATCTCATACATCTCAACCAACAAAACAGAAATGCCAATGCGTAGAACTTTCATTTTCAAAAAAACATCCTGTCGGTCTTTCTTTCTTGTGAAAAGTTTGGGGTTGACGTTGAGCAAACACTGTGAGCGCGTTCACGAGCGTTCCGAATTGTTGACAGCTCTCAGCTGTCATAATCGTGATATCTAAATCGGAACGCAAATTATTGATGTGAGCGCTATGAGCCACAGTCTATGAGCGATTATAACGTAATTCGGAATGCAGCCAGTGCAATAACTTGACAGTTGATTAACATGACATGACAAGGATTAGGGATGCCAATACATTAGATCCGTGTCGATATATTTTACACAAAATCGATACCGTTCAGTACCCAGCGAGTTATTCTATTTGAAATATTACAATGCATCTCACTTAGGGCGTTTATGCACTACCTCGTATTCGGTTCGTATTCGTGTTATATGAGTGAGCGCGAAATGCTACACACATTATAAAAGCGATCTCTGCATAAGATTTTTTTTTAGTGAATACTCAAATCTCGGATCGTTGCTCGTAGACTCTCGTATTCGATTTGTATTTTTAAAACGAATAATGAAAAATTCCCCAAAACGAATCACGAATACGAATTGACTACGATTGAATGCAGAGCGCCCATTCGTGAATTTCTGATCTGTTTTTATGCAGTTTGTAAAAAACACGAATATGAATCGAATATAGTGCACAAATGCCCTTATGTGTAGTAATTGTATAGAACAATATAATTAATTATTTAGGATGATTGGATTAAGATATGAAAATAGGTATTGTTGTTGAATTCTTTTCGCATCTAAGGTGTATGGTACCACTAAAAACATGGATAGTACGTAAGTACGGATGCTTAAGACATCCGTGAGCTGGTGGTCAACTCAAGTAATCCCGATATCGATGTGTGAAATGAAAGATTGGGCATCACTAATTGTTGTGTCAAATCTAATAGTCAAAAGCTTGCTACATATTAGTAATCTGTGGTCAAAGATGGGAGCATTTTTGATGTGACGTCGTGAATCGTTACAGCTCTTTTAATTATTCATTACGGAACGCAGAATGTCCGTTTAATACAGATATTCTCAATTAGTATAATAAATTATATTTATAATTATTATGTACGTCAGATGTTTGTTGGTCGTGGGGCCATTTCTGTCGATGTCCTTTCCAAAATTGATTACTTTGATGACTATTTATAAAAAAACAAACTTTTAACAAAAAAAACAACCGACTTCCAAAAACAAACACTGAAAAACGTGAAAAATAACTTTATTTTCGGAAGTCGGTGTCTTTGGTTGTGTATTTTCGTTTTTCAGTGTTTGTTTTTGGAAGTCGGTTGTTTTTTTTTGTAAAAATGTTTTTAAATTTCACTTTTTCACTTTTTAGTTGTGGTACCTATCCCACATACATTCGTATATCACTACTTGATATGTAAATAACCGTGACAGGAAATTATTATAACATCATCAATATAAACTAAGTGGAAAAAATACGCATTATTAAGGATAACTCAAAAACTACTGGTCAGTACTTGACCACATAAATGGGACCACATGTGAAGCACCAGCTTTCAAATAAAAAAAGAATTATCCAAATCGGTTCACCCAGAAAAAAGTTATTAGCTAACAAAAATATTAAAAAAAAAATTTAAAAAGAATACAGTCGAATTGAGAACCTCCTCCTTTTTTTGAAGTCGGTTAAAAAAAACACCTGCCGTGTTTAAATAAAATATGGATAACACATTCGTAATCACTATCCTAAAAATCCTTAAAAATTAAAGCAATGTCCAATTTTTTTTATAAAACTAAATATTTTATATCTGAATTCAATAATGGATGACATGCGTAATTGCCACACCAAAAATGGATAGTCATATCAATTTATCATAAAAAAAATTATCCGCCATCTTGTATTCTAAAACTGAATACGTGTTCATAATCATCACTATCTCCAAAATCTCCAATAATGACTACCAAAACAAATTTAGAAAAAAACTGAAGTATTTTCCGCCATTTTGAATTTGATTTATTTATTAAACGACTTCAAAAGAGGAGGAGGTTTCTCAATTCGACCGCACACATTTTTTTTTTTATGTGTGTTCGCGGATAACTTCGTCGTTCATCAACCGATTTAGATGATTCTATTTTTGTTAGAAAGGAGATATCCCAAGGGTAGTCCCATGATAAAGAAACCAGGATCTGATGATGTCATCCCAGAGAAATCGAGGGGAACCTTCGAAAATCGTAGGGGCAACTAGTGCGTTTGTTAATTTTTTCATTAAGTATTTTAAAGCACTACCATTTAATAAAGGTCTGGAGTCGATCTGATAATGGAGCCGAAAGACAGTCGAAGGAACTCCTCAATGATTTACAGCAGTTACCTTGTGTTTGGGCTTGATTAATTTGTATTGATGAGAACTTTACATCTAAATGGGTTGTGACTGTGATTAGAGGTCTGATAATGAAGACGAAGGACAGTTAAGGGAACTCCTCAACGGTTTACAGTAGCTACCTTGTGTTTGGACTTTTCATTTATATTGATGAGAACTTTGCACCCATATGGGTTATAAGTAACATTACTGGTCTGATGATGGAGACCATAGACTGTCGAGGGAATTCCTCAACAATTAACAGCAGTTACCTTTTGTTGGGCTTACTTCATACGGTTCAATATGCCAAAATGTTCAGTTCGTACAAAAATAATACCTAATTAAGATTGAAGTTTTACATAGGACAACCACTACCTACTAGTCGTGCTGAGGCCTCAATTTGAGACTGAATTTAAGTTGAGTAACCGCGTCATCTCTAGCAATGCTCTTTCGTAGTGTCCTACTCAATAATATGTTTAAATCTAAGTCAGACAACGATATTCCTTCCATGGTTTATGCACGACTCAGAGCAACATACACCTGTCCGTTGGCGAAATTTTTCTTGCCTAGATCTAAAACAGCTTTTTTAACAGACTTAAAAAAAGGAGGAGGTTCTCAATTCGACTGTATTGTTTTTTAGGGTTCCGTAGCCAAATGGCAAAAAATGGAACTCTTATGGATTCGTCATGTCTGTCTGTCTGTCCGTCCGTATGTCACAGCCACTTTTTTCCGAAACTATAAGAACTATGCTGTTGATACTTGTTAAGTAGATGTATTCTGTGAACCGCATTAAGATTTTCACACAAAAATAGAAAAAAAACAATAAATTTTGGGGGTTCCCCATACTTAGAACTGAAACTCAATTCTTTTTTCATCAGACCCATACGTGTGGGGTATCTATGGATGGATAGGTCTTCAAAAATGATATTGAGGTTTCTAATATCATTTTTTTCTAAACTGAATAGTTTGCGCGAGAGACACTTCCAAATTGGTAAAATGTGTGTCCCCATCTGTAACTTCTAAAATAAGAGAATGATAAAACTAAAACAAAATATACGATGTATACATTACCATGTTAACTTCCACCGAAAATTGGTTTGAACGAGATCTAGTAAGTAGTTTTTTTTTAATACTTCATAAATCGTAAACCACAATTTACCTTTCATTCAATCAACTCAAATATAAAAATAAAATAAAACATTTAATTGCATAAACATAAACCTTATGCATAAACCGTGAACCATTATTTTCTAATAATAAATCTGTAATAGGTGCCTAAGTAAATAATAATTATTATTCGCGCGGGGCGTGGCTTGATCGGTAGTGGATGCGGAGCGCGCGGGGGGCAGGTTCCCGACTGCGCTTACCGGAGCGGGCAGACACGTGAGGGCAGACGTCGTTGACACTCGTGCGCGCGGAGCCAGTTAGGGTTCCGTACCCAAAGGGTAAAAACGGGACCCTGTTACTAAGACTTCGCTGTCTGTCCGTCCGTCTGTCTGTCACCAGGCTGTATCTCAAGATCCGCGATAACTAGACAGTTGAAATTTTCACAAATTATGTATTTCTGTTGCTGCTATAACAACAAATACTAAAAACAAAATAAAATAAATATTTAAGAGGGGCTCCCATACAACCAACGCGATTTTTTTGCCTATTTTTGCTCGTTATCAATAAATGGTAACAGGTAGGCACCTAATTTGTGTACCTACCGTTGTTTACCTAGTCAATGGTACGAAACCCTTCGTGCGCGAGTCCGACTCGCACTTGGCCGGTTTTTATTTTTTTAAATGTTATTAGCTCAGAAGTTTTTTCTGGGTGAACCGATTTGGATGATAATTTTTTATTTGAAAGCTGGTGCTTTTTATGTGGTCCCATATAAATTTGAGTTATCATTAATACTGCGTATTTTTTCCACTTAGTTTATATTGGTGATGTCCCAAGTAGCAAAATCAGTACTTATAATGGTCTCAAGACTATTTTTTCATGCACTTATAAGATACTTGAAGTATGCTACAAACAAGGATTTGGGCGCAAATATAGGAACATATATTTCTGTAACGATCTTACAATGAACTTGGATAAAGTCATTAACTCATATAATATACTTGACGAAAAACAATAGTTTCTATAACAATCTTAGCCTATGCAGTAACAGGCACTAGTGCTTCTATAACGCTTTGACTCCAGTATCTTATGAAACCTATCAATTTTATAATGCGCTTGTAACATACTTGGTTATTTGTTATAAGTACATTATATAGGTATAAACTGTAACGTGCACGTGTTTTGTGTTTGAGAAATTTGTTTCTTTTTATATTCCTTACTAATATAAATAATTCCATTAGTATTCATTCGTTTTTAATATAGCTGGTTACTTTGTGAATATAGTGTGGAAACTGGTGGGGAAGTCATATTTACTGTGAATATGTACCGCATATTGTTTTTTTCTTAACGCCTAGAGCAAAATTGAACATTGTGAAGTTGTTGTTAAAATTTAATTTCAATGATTCTTGTGAATATTCGCCATGTTTTAAAAATGCTCTGCATTGAGTACTTTATAGAATCACTATTAGCAAATTAGTACTTATTACAGTTTTGGTAACTATCACTTCTCCTCCATTTTAAAACAAATTAGGGTTCCTCATGAATTGTTTATCAACCTCACCCGTTTAATCTGACTAAGCTTTGATTATTTTTTCGTCCGTCAACTGTTTAAGCAAGTTTACAAGACTTTTATTTGTTTTTAACAAAGTTCGTGCATCTTTGGGTAGAATGTTTTTAATTCTTTTGTATAATATTATTGATAGTTCATTTGGTGTCAAATGCATTATATTCAATTTTATAGCCCAGCTTTGTATATCTTGAAGTAATTCATGATTCTTTTCAGAGTCTGTGCTTTCTTTTATTTCTGAATCATATTCTTCCTCATGGCCTTTTCTTCCTGTTCTTCGTGATTAGAATAGCACTCAACAGGTACAGCATCACTTTCGACGGAACCCTCCATTACATAATATGTTGCACTTGACTATGAGATGACAAACTATAAGTTGACAAAATGGCTGACGTTTACTTACAAAGTACTTGGTCCAGTAATTTGTAAGCATGTTTGCTCTCATAGCGTATTCCTAACATGCTAACAATCATATAAGAGACTTCAACAAGACGATAATGCCAATACTTATAAGGATCTCTGATAAGTATGTTAAAAGTAAATGTATCCTATAACTGTCCTATAAGTTAATCTTGTAATAGCTATAGGACTTAGTTATAGCAACCAATGCTCTTGAGTATATTTAGTCTTGTGAAATGCATTTATAAGTATATGAGTCTTATAACTGTTCTATAAGTTAAACTTGCATTTACTAGAAGACTAAGTTATAGAAGCAAATGTTCCTGAGTAAATTTAGGCTTGTGAAATGCTACTATAAGTAAAATAGTCTACACTAATGCACTTATAAGAATCTTATAAGTGTTAATACACTTATCATATTTTTTTATAAGATTACTTTGCTTGTTGGGGTTTTAATAATTTCCTATCACTTTTATTTACACATCGAGTAATGGTATAGGAATTTGCGTGGGGTAGGTACCACAACTAAAAAGTGAAAAATAAAAACGTTTTTCCATAAAAATCAACCGACTTCCAAAAAAAGTGAAAAATAACTTTAATATCGGTGTCGGTGGCAAAAACGAAAATACAAAACCAAAGACACCGACTTCCGAAATTGAAGTTATTTTTAAATTTTTTTGCGTTTTTTCGGAAGTCGGTTGATTTTTTTGTAAAAAAGTTTTTTCAAAACCAATTTTTGGTAATAAGTTTGGTACTCGTACTTTTAGTCCGAAAAGTATCAACTTTTTCCAACCACAGTAGGTATACAGCACGGCACTCACTTTATTATTATTTTGATCGTATTTTTTTCTTGCAAGATAGCGATACACCCGTCCTTCCTAGGGCGTGTCTGAGCCTGCACGCGGAAATCGGAATGACTAACCGCGAGTAGAAAATGTATGAAGAAAGAGAGCGTTCTTTATTTTTCTCATAAAAGAAAAAGTTATTTAATTAGGTATAAAATATACTAATATATAATATACTTACTATATAATATATTAACTGATTGGAACAAAGTTGATTTTAATACGATACGTTATTCGATAACAGAAAAATTTACAACAAAATAATATTATTTACCTACTTGCACGTTGTTGCAATTGCAATGAATAATGACAACTGTCTACCCCGTAGGTATACATATGTTAAACGCTTGCTACATAGTTGCCAACCACCCACTTAGCATACTTTACTGAATAACTATATGGTAACCCGAACAAAACCCTTATAATTGTATAGGTTATCACAATGAAAGGGTAACCCTTTCACTGGGTTTCAAGTATAGAACCCATTCAATGGGTTATCATGTAACCCTTTTACTGGGTTTCAAGCATAGAACCCATTCAATGGGTTATCATGTAACCCTTTTACTGGGTTTCAAGCATAGAACCCATTCAATGGGTTATCCATATAGAAGGGCTAACCCTTTCACTGGCTTTTAGGCATAGAACCCATTCAAGGAGTTACACCATGATAAAGGTAACCTCATAAATGGCTTACCCTTTTGAAAGGCTTAACCCTTAACCGGGGTTGTACGGTCCCTGCTTAAAAGTTACGACAAGTACTGACTGTTAACGAAGAGACGATTTAGCTTTAATCCTTTCGGACGATGGAGTTACTTGCGTATCCCTTTTGCCTATCATTTAGTATCAAAATACCGATACAAACATAATCAGCCTATAATGTTCCCACTGCTGGGACACAGGCCTCCTCTCTGTGAGAGGGAGTGGGTCGTTATCCACCACGCGGGCCCAGTGCGGGTTGGTAGATGTCACATGTCTTCGGATTTCGGTTCTAGTTCATGCCAGTTTCCTCGCGATGTTTTCCTTCACCGTTTTGAGAGCAGTGGTGATGAAATAATTTATACAAAGTAAAGCGCCAGTCTGGGTTCGAACCTACGACCTACAATTCGTGAATCGCGGCCGTTACCACTAGGCCACCACTGCTCAAATGACGATAGTTTGATGTTAGATGAGAGCCAAGTTTAATTTAAATGTATGCAGTAGGATCTACCTAGTTTGATGTAATGAATGCACAAACAATGATTTCTTAACTAAAATTAACATATATACCATAACTTACGCCTTTCTCCCATGAGGGTAGGCAGAACTACAGAACGCCACCTACTACGATCCTTACCTACTCTATTTGTTTCGTTTACGTCCATACCTCTGGTTATTCACGCACCCGGTGTGCAAGTACGACGCACCTGATCTTTCTGAAGAACATCACCAATAAGGTCACTATAATATGTCGTCCTATGGCAGGGATGGTGAACCAATGGCACGCGTGCCGCTGGTGGCACGCGACAAAATAATTTGGGCACGGCATCAATCGAGGAACTTAGGTACCTAATTCACGGTAACACATATAGAAATCTGAGTGCGCCCTCTAGGATAGGCGCTTCGATTTCGGCTATCGCATAGATATAAGTATAGTTCTATGGGCTATCGTCGCCGCGTAAATGCAAGGGAAAATGTGAACCTGATATAAATTATTTGGCATCTAGTTTGTAACAGCAGAAGTGGCACTAATTTGTTCTTTCATTTAAATAAATATAAAACTGTAAATGTTAAGAAGATTGAATAATAGTAAAGGTCTATTTCTGTTTGCAAACAAGGAGGATTATTCTGAAACTATTTCGCTAGTTTTCCATTAGTCAAGAAGTCAAGATTGTTACTTTGTTGGCACATCATGGCCACATTAAATATTTATTAGGAAAAAGTGGCACGTGGATGTATAGAGGTTCGCCATCCCTGTCCTAGGGCATCCCCTCCCGGCGTTTCCATTCACATCTGCCTTGTAAATACCTTTTGTTAGCCGTCTTTCATTTATTTAACCGCTGTAATAAAAAACACATTTTTAAAATAACAAGCCAATACTATTAATATTCTTTTATTAAAACTGACTTGTGCCGACGCTGCCTGTATTCATTATGCCGGTCGTCCACAGGGACTCTGGAGTAAATAACCCTAATTGACTACGCTCTCTGGGCAAGTCAACAATTATTATTTAAAGATATGGTGTTTTTGCTTTGTAATTAAAATAATCGCATCGCATCTTAGAAATCTCCTCAAATCCCCTCCCCACTCAACCGACTTCTACTCCTACTCTTTCACTGCGCATGCGGTTCGATTGTGGAATTCACTTCCGCCTGACATTAGGAATTGCCAAACTGTTGCAATATTTAAAAGTAGAGTGAACGAACACTATCTTTCCGCTTTGTCATAATTGCATAAGTATTTATTATTTAAATTATATTATATTTCATATATTTTAGTGATATTTATTTTAGAAGTATTTATGTATGTAAGTATATTCTCATATTGTATGTTTATATTTAAATTGTTTTCGATTTTATGTATTTTGTTTTCCTTTCTACTCTTACACACGTTGTCTACATCTCTTTTTGTATAATCTCCTATCGCAGGTATGCTGGAAGAGATTTCTCTAGAAATAAGCATCATCTTTGTACGTATTTTTCTGTTCTTTTCTTCCTGTGTGTACATAAGAGGTTAAACAAAAAAAAAGGAATAAAAAAATAAAAAAAAATATAATTGTCATGCTGTAGCTTAAAATTTCTGAGTGATGTTATTGGTACCTTGGGCTGCTTGCATTAATATACAGGTTCCATTTACGGACAAGTCGGAACGGATCGGTACTGATCTGTGCGGGTAACATAGTCCCCAACTCCCTAGCCTGTTCCCAACTATGTTGGTGTCGGCTTCCAGTCTAACCGCATTCAGCTGAATACCAGCATTTTTTCATGGAGTGACTGTCTATCTGACCTCCACAACCCATTTACTGGGTATCACGATACCCCTTTATAAGACTGGTTGTCAGACTTTTGGGTTTCTGACTACCCGTAACAACTGTCAAAGATCGACGAATGACAGCCGGGACCAACGGCTTAACGTAGTTTTCTAAGCACGGAGGTGTCTCAATGTGTAATGGATAGTCACCCATCCACGGACCGACCGCGGCAGGCGTAGCTTAACCCTCGATCGACTTGTGCGGCTGTTATAAGTTAGCCACGAGCCCCTCTTTCCTTTAGATCGTAATACAATTTAAAAGAGATAAGAAATATAACATCGTTGTTAGTCGTATTAAAGGCCCGGGCTAGGGTAGTGCGGGCGCAAATAATTCAATAAAGATATTTTGGAGTGACATGGTTACTTTTAGAGCCAGTCTACACGGCGTTTTGCGTTGCGCAAATATTTTGACGCATTGTCGGCCACATAGAGGTTGCGTCATCGCAGCGTTGCTACGACTCATTCGTAACGTTCCGTCGTCGCAGCGGCGACGCACAGTCCATATAATTTCTCTCTCCTGAATTAATGCAATGAAGTAATCCATGCCAATTTCTTCAATGGTACTCATTTTACACTACAAATAAAACTGAATACAAAAATACGTAAAAAAACGAAATGGCTTTGCGTGTCTCCTCCCATGTCAACGCACAAATAACTGAGAGCTGCCACATCCCGCTCCGACGTCGCAGTGTGCACCCCTCTCGCTGCATCTCGGGGGCTGCAGTCAGTCGAGTGTGCGTTGCGTCGACGCAGCGCACCGTGTGTACTGCAGTACACTATGGTTTTTAGTATGTGAAACGAAGCAGCGACAGCGCTACGTCGACGCAACGCTGACGCAACGTGCCGTGTGGACCGGCTCTTACCTTCTCTCCTCTGAACTTCTTTGATGTTACTCAAAGATAACAGTGTTCAATTATATCGAATGTTTTATAAATTGCTGTTTCGTTTGTATAGTGGTGGCAAGCACTTCTGCTGAGCATGAGGTACTGGGTTCGATTCCCGGGTCGGGTTAACGTGTCATTGAGTTTTTCAATCTAGAATTTCTCAGTAGCAGCCCGGAGTCTGGATGTGTGCCCGGTTGATGGCAATAGGCTCGTCCGCTATAAAATTATCTTTAAATAATATAATATAACATCACGCCTGTATTACCAGAGAGGTTAGGCAGCAGTGTACACCCACATTTAGCCAGCTATGTAGTGCCTATTGCCAGCAACCGGGCACAAATCAAGACTCCGGGGTGCTGCTGAGGAATTCCTAATCAAAAACCCAATGACACTTTGCCCGACCTGGGAATCGAACCCAGGACCTCATGCTCAGCTGTAGCGCTAGTGACTACTAGACCAACGAGGCAGTCTTTAATATTTAGCTGAAAACAAAGAATAAAAATCACCCTAATTGCGTAACACACTATCAATCACAATCTGAATCATTTTGAGGGATATTGATAATCGTCGAATCGAATTTGTCAGCTCAACAACGTAAATAACGCAATGAATATTGTTGAACTGTCAAAATGAAAACTAAAACTTAAACTCAAACTCAAAGCATTTATTTCAATTAAACCATTTACAGGCACTTTTGAATTGTCAAAGAGTCGGTCAGTTAGTCAGAAAGTTGAAGCTAGTTGCCCATTCCAAAACGTAGATCTCTATGGAGAAGAACGGGCAAGAAACTCCAAGGACACTCTTTTTAAATCAAGATATTACAAAAGTGATTGCTATTGGTAGTGTGTTACGTAATTAGTCCGCTGGTTCATGAAAATAAATGACACCACAAGGTCCTTTCAGCATAGAATTACGTAAACGGAAAAGTGTTTTGTAACTTTTTCTGTCTGAACTTGTGACTAATGATACTTTAACAAGAATTTAAACTGTAACTTTCCGTGTATTTTATTATTATTTCATCTGAATTATTTTTTGGAGAAAAATAGAAGAATAATCAGATTTGTGAGTTGGTTTGGTTGTTTATTTTATTAAATATTTAAATGATAAATGATTTTATTTCTATAAGTAGGTTTGTACAAACACTTTTACACGTCAGTAATATTTAAATAAAAGAGAAAGATAATAGAAGAGAAATTAAATATTTTAAGTAAGTATCTACCTATTACAGTTCAAAAGATACAGCCCTGTGACAAACGGACGGACTGACAGCGGAGCCTTAGTAATAGGATCCCGTTGGCACCCTTCGGGTACGGAACCCTAAAATAGAAGAAATGCCGCGTCGACCTCTAATGAATGGAGATGAGGGCAGTAAGATAATCATTCAGTGTCAGAAAAGTGTTATAAGATTTAAGTAGAAAACACAAACATAGGTAGGTACTCAGATCCATGTGATTTTCCGTCAACTGCCTTTAATTACTCTAGCAACATAGATTTCATTTGACCT
This sequence comes from Dryobotodes eremita, assembly GCA_917490735.1. Lineage (NCBI taxonomy): Eukaryota > Metazoa > Arthropoda > Insecta > Lepidoptera > Noctuidae > Dryobotodes > Dryobotodes eremita. The sequence continues at coordinate 13,291,245 of OU823267.1, forward strand.
ACTCAACAAATGGCCAATAACTCTCGTGAAACCCAATACCAGCTTACTGTTCACTTATTAAACAAAGTTCCTAAGTGCGTTTGTCCACCGCAGCAGTCACCCGAGCGCCGTCACCCCGGCCGCCGAAGTTTCGAGTAGTTCGGCACGACCGCTAGATCACGGTCCGATATTGCTCATTGGCAAGAAGGGTGACAACTAAAAAATCTGCAATTTTGAGTAAAGTATAAGTACAGGTGAACGCGGCATTGTTCCACAAAAACGACATTACGCTAAGCCTAAAAATGAGGGAGTTGGAGAGGTTGGGACTCTATGCTTCGTCACACTCTTAACGCTGGTTTTGAACTTTTAAATCATTATACCCAAAAATTGCTCTTTTTGAATTATTTATTTCAATTGGATTGAATTATGTCAAGTTTCTCGCAAATTAACAATATTGTGATGTGCCGATGCGCCGGCAATACAAAACACGTTTGATCTTGTCCACACACTGCCGTCGCACCGGGCGCCAGCACCATTCGCCCGGCTTTTTTTTTGGTCTATCAAACATCTGAACCGCCGCGTTCGGTCGCAGTGGACAAACGATCCCCGTCACCAGGACGTCAAGTTCGGTTCGAATAATCTCGTTTCTCGGTGACGTTTCGGTGAGGGCTACGGTGGACAAACGCCCTGACACTACCACGACCAGCAACGAAGTACATTAAGTCATTGTTATGGCCGTACCTAACACTCTGTTAATGGCCATAGCATACGTATTAACGACTTAATTAAATGAAAATGTGTTCCAGTCTGTTTTGGCGTATGTGCTGATTTGGAGTAAGCCTTCATGACGAAGTAGGGCTTTTGCCCGCGGCTTCGCCCGCGTGGTTATCGGAAAATATCCCACGGGAACGTACTACCGGGTTTAAAAGTACCCTAAGTGTTCACTCAGGTCAATAATGTATTAATTCCGTAATACATTGTTTTCATATAACTTGATTGCTTTACGCGGCGCACGTCAGTGAAGTTCAAGTCGCGTAGTCGGCATGATTTTTTCATCGACATCTTCAACAATCATCGTCATTTTTCAGTCAATTTCCACATAACCATTATGAATTATACACCTAAACCTTCCTCATGAATCACTCCGTTCATTGGTGAAAAGCTTATGAAAATCCATTAAGATTTTTTTGAGTTTATCTCGTTCAGACAGACAGCCAGACGCGGTGGAGGGACTTTATTTTATAATATGTAGTGATGACTCTTGCAGGAGGAGATGTAAGCATAATCAGCCTAAAATGTTCCCACTGTTGGGACACAGGCCTCCTCTCTTCGAGAGGCAGTGGGCTGAAATCAACCACGCTGGTCCAGTGCGGGTTGGTAGAAGTCACATGTCTTCGAATTTTTGGTTCTAGGACATGCCGGTTTCCTCACGATGTTTTGCTTCACCGTTTTGAGAGCAGTGGTGATGAAATTATTTACACAAAGTAAAGCGCCTGCCCGGATTCGCACACACGACCTATAACTCGGTAAGTCGGGGCAGATACCACTGGCCCACAACTGCTCCGTGCGATAGTCGCACGCACACATACTCGTATAGAAAGAGACAGAGAGAGAGAAAGTGTGAATTGAATACGCCTTTTTAATACAGAAGCTCTCATAAAGGATTTTCATGGATTTTCATTTTCACCTCACTATTGACTTTAACACCCTCGAAAACAATGAAAACAAAACCTAGGATGAAAAATTTAAAAATTCTTGCAGTCGCCATAGTGGATTTTCATTTTGATCTCACAATTGGCTTGAGCACCCTCGAAAACTATCCCTCTTTCTCTTTGTCTTTGGGAGAGAGAGAAAGTCGCGTGGAGGAGGCATAACGCTATTTTGTTACGTGACGATTTCTACCAGTTTACTCGTACCGAAACCCGCGTTAAAGAACTTCGTTCCAATAAAAACCACTCCGAAAATACTTTTCCTAAGAGGAATATATTATTATCGATAATTGAATTTCAAAATAAAATTTCACGGAAAGGTGTATTGAAGTCAAACCCACACAGGACCTTCGATAGGTTTACAATTTCAAACCGTATTCTGATACTTTCCTGTTTTTTAAGCTAAAAGCTTATAAGGGTCTGTTTCCTTTATGTTATTATGTATTCAAATTACTTCACGACTGGAATTGATCATAGACCTTATTATGAATTTTGTTGTACATTTTCTTGTTGAGGTTTTTAGTATTATGTGTTTTTGGTGTTTGCAAATTTGGACTTGTTTATGGTCTTTAAAGAATTGACAGATCGTATAAATTTGTTGTCTGAAATAAATGGGTGTGCCGAATTTAAACTTAGTATCTATGACTTGGTATCGGTTTCGACTTGCGAGTCGTTTCATCACCACAGCTCTCAAAACAGTGAAGGAAAACATTCCACACAAGTTTCACACAAGAACCAAAAATTCGAAGACATGTGACATTCACCCACGCGATAATGTTTGGCCCACTCCCTCTCACAGAGAGGAGGCCTGTGTCCCAGCAGTGGGAACATCATAGGCTGATTATATTATTATTATTATTTATTACTTTGTAGTAAAATATGATGTTTGCTGGCCATTTTATGTTAAAGTAAAATAAATAAATAATGGGTAAACTTAAAAAGCTTTTGTATATTTGGAATGTTCATTAAAATCAACAACGGACTGAATATGTAGCCTTGAGGGATACGTCAATATTGTATATCAAGCTCCAGGTGTACTGCTGGTGGGCTTGACTGAATAAAACTACTTGATTTCGATGATATGACTGATTTCTTGGGTAGGTGAAAATTATAATTTTTAATGAGACGACCGATGTGTGCGCACGCTTAAGGTATCGGCGAGTGAGTGAAAGGCAGGAGGAAGCTCGTGATCGCGGTGTTGTTTGTGATCCGATGTGACGTCAGGACACAATGTTTATACCTACTGCTACAACGCCATGGAAGTCGGTGGCAAAAAACTAAAATACTGATCCAAAGACACCGACTTCCGAAATAAAAGTTATTTTTCACTTTGTAGTGTTTTTTTTTTGAAGTCCCTTGTTTTTTTTTTTTTTTGGAAAAGAGTTTTTAGAGGTATCTTCGTGTTTTTTTTTCTATCGTATCAAATCAGTTGTATTAAGTTTTCAACACACTTACTAGCATATATCCTGAAGAATATCATATATTCTTCTGATTTTGTTTACTGCAGTGGATCATATACTTTTAGGCATTCTAAAACTTGCGTTTAGTTCCTGTTCCCTTTAAACACCTCCATTGTCTCCCGTCCTTCGTCATTACGTCCACACTTGAGGTCGAAACCGGCCATCCATACAAATTTCTCTTATCGTCATACAATGGGCTCTGGCGATAATGGGCTCCCTAAAGCGGGTCAATCAACACAAACGAATGGCCCTTCTTCAAAGTGACATTCACACCTGGGTTCATTGCGCATACAATGTAAGGGATGTTTTTGGTTTGTAACGTTAGCAGGACTCTTATTAATAGTATCATTATCTTCCTAGCTTGATAAGTTCGGGTTAGTTTCTCGACTAACGACATGTACTCAAAATATATACCAGTGTTTAAATATATGAAGTGACGTTCATTGTCTTCCCTTGATGTCACTACCTATTGCTAGTGGCTCTGTGAGCTGTAGACCTCGCGAGACTGTCTTTAAATAGTTTAAAACTGAATAAATGTTCACCGCGCACCTTAAAACAAAATCCTTAAAACAAAAAGCGCGCGCAAAGGGCGCGAAATGGCTGAAATTTGTTATGTTTTACGTTTTCAAACCCCGTGTCTCCTTTTGAAAAATTTCGAAAAACTGAATCGACAAAAACAATCCATATAATTATCGAATCTGCTCACAAAATTTCACGAGAATCGGTTGCGACCTGTAGAGTAGAACAGCCGGACATCCGAACATACGAAAGCATTTTTGCCAAAGCTGAAACGGAGACGCTACACGCTCGCTCGGTCAATAAGAAAATTGATCAGATAGCTTTTCGAAACCTTTTAACTACAAGTTTTCAAACAAACTGTTAAGCTTTGCTATCGTACCTCACTGTCGAGTACGGCCGATCTATTCCCTGAAAATCTCTTTATTTCCCAAAAATCTCACCCTGAACATCAGGTGAAGTTAGTTTGAAGTGAACCGTAGGTATAGTGTATTATTATTTGATTTTTTTTAGATTTTCGTATGCTGCACCGATTGACGTCATCACGTCAACGCCGGCTGTCGCTGAAAACCAGCGCCGGCTCTGTCTCGCATAGGGTCGTCGCATTATGCTGAGTGCTTGCCGTTTTGCGTGGATGTAACGCATATTTTCCCCCAACTCGTTCTTTTAAACCGATTTGGAAAAAAGGAGGAGGTTCTCAATTCGACAGTTTTTTTATTTAAATGTATAGTAGCTCAGAACATTTTTCTGGGTGAACCGATTTGGATGATCTTTTTTTATTTGAAAGCAAAAATCAAGTTCTGACTAGTAGTTTTTGAGTTATCCTTAATACTGCGTATTTTTTCCACATAGTTTATATTGATGATGTTCTAATTATTTCCTGCCACGGTTATTTACATATCAAGTAGTGGTTTACGAATGTGTGTGGGGTAGGTACCACATCTAAAAAGTGTAAAGTTAAACACTTAAAAAAAAAAACCGACATCCAGAAAAAAACACAAAAGAATACGTGAAAAATAACTTTAATTTCGGAAGTCGGTGGCCCAAAACGAAAATACACAACTAAAAACACCGACTTCCGTAATTAAAGTTATTTTTCACGTTTTTTAGTGTCTTCTTTGGAAGTCGGTTGTTTTATTGTACAAATGTTTATTGTATTTATATGTTTTTCTCTGTGTCATGTTTACCGAAAATAAACGTATTTTCTTTCTGTCTAAGAGTGTCAATCCCTATTGTCACGTGGAATGACAACTCCCTTCAAGCTCACTTGAAATTTATTTTTACGGTGAGATTTTTACAGATTAAATAATAAGCAGGTGTTAAGATAGGTAGTATTAATATACAGCAGTTAAGCAAGAACATGAATCTGTAACTTGATATAGTCTCAAAAGTAATGACGTCACAGTGTCACACTTGACGTAAGAGGGGTAACTTATTGATGCCAATTTGTAACACCTGACTGAAATGAAGAAGCAACGAGGTATACCTACGGGATTCTCGAAAAGACTACGCTATTAATTCCTTTGAGAGTATGTTAGAAGAGTTTTTACTTTTGCTTTGTCAAGATAGATGTGTGTAATTGTGTTTCGTAATGTTAATTAATTAGCATACTATTGCATAAATAATAAATGATTTTATTTCTGTAAGTAGGTTTGAACAAACACTTTTACACGTCAATCATATTTTAAAAACTAGATGAGGTCGGCGTTTCCTATCTGACTACTCTGAGAAGAAAGGCCGAAACAAACTCAGAGGTCGCAGTGTCTTTTAAAGTCCAGACATAATCTTGGTCAGATCGTGATCATGTGAAGACCATGTAGATTTGTGTCTGAAATCTTTTGAGGAAAAACCACACAGATTGAGTGGACCTGTCCAGTCAGTGCATGCATTTGTCAGTAATCATGCAACTCAACTCAGAACTTAAGGAGCTCAACGATTCGACGAACAATACCAAAGAAAAGGCATTTGGGTAGGCAACAAAAATTACTCAAACTGCCAGACCATGATTAAAATTAACTGTGGAGAAAAAAAAAGCAACAATGACCCACATAGTCTTCACATTCACAATATTAAAATAATAATCGTATATTCAATATAGCCTGCATGTTACTCACATTCACAGACAGTTTTCTCTTTAAAAAGTCATCAAAAACACCATAAGTTATGTCATGTAAATCAATAAAAATGACATTAATTCTAAAATTCATAGAAACAAGTTCTTCTAACTCAGTGGTTCCCAACCTTTGTGATCTTGTCACCCCTATGACTAAACTAGGGAAACTGTTTTACACCCCACCTCCCTCATGTTACCAATGAGTATATTACATATAAAACAAATTGACTTTATTAGACATATTAAAATTGCACAAAAATATTGAGGAAGTTCTAAGAATCACATTACCCATGTATAATCTTTACAGACTTTACTAAATATTAAAAAACTTACGAACGCAAAATTTTTAGTGTGAAGGTTGGTACTGTTTCGCATTCTCAATTTTATTAATGTTAGCATATGTTTCACTTAAAGCGCATCTCAAGTCATGTTCCAAATTGAGACGATTTCTGGCCTTTGTTTTTAGTGTCACTAAAGTTGAAAAACCACTGCAATGCACTGGCTAGCTAGATTCGGTCTTATTGGTTTAATCTTTGTTATATGTTACCAGCTTATTACGACCGCAGAATACCAGTTTTACCCACGCAGGCGTAATTACCCCCAGGTTAGGAACCGTGGTTCTAACTACACAGACTGGGGAGTTTATTGGGGAGTTTGTTGCACCACTTCTTCTTCCCAGCTAAAACACTAGGAAGTGGTGAAGGGCCGGCGTTTAAGGGGGACTGTCTTATGTAATTTTGACGATTAAAAAAGTGCTGATTCTCAGCCTAGTTTGAATAAATGACTTTAGATTTTATTTGATGGAAAGATAGAATATGCTTTATTGTACAATAGAAAACAAAGCTCATTTAAGAATAGTAATTATGGCAATAATGTCTTGTTTTCTCTCTACATTGGACATTTACCAACATCGAACTGAAGGTATTTATTTATTCAGAATTTAAATTATATGTACATAAATAACAACTTACATCTAATTAATTAACCTAACCTAACTAAAACTATTAACAAACTACAAAAAGGCGTCAAAAAATTCCTCCGCATCGCTGTCGACTGGTAATGTATCCAAGAGACTGGCGGCATTGCCACGTTCTATGGCAATGCTTAGTCTCTGTCCAAGTTAAAAGCCAGCCCTTGGGTCACGGGAAGTGTGAAAAAAATAAATAAATACTGAATAAATAAATAAATAAATACCTACATCGAACTTAATTCCGTCTTCAGCAAACCAACTTACTTTTCCTCTCCTCCACACAATTCCCCACATGTTCTATTCTTGGCTGAGACAAAGGTAACTCATCATAAAGGTGTCAGCACACGACAGCGCGATATGTCCGGTCTATACAATGTTTTACGTGGCAGTGGTAATGGCAAACTTGGTTGTATATGTTTCGTAATTTGTGAAGACTTGAGAAGGACTTGGTTCTGAGAGATAACCAAGTACAAATACTTATAGGGCTAGTAATTTCCTTCTACTTTACTCACTACCGTTTGTTTTTTTCTGTTTGTGTGATCTTTGTTTCCTCATGAACATGTTCGTGACAGGACGCCGTCGGTAGGGACTGGTCATCTCTTAGCTACCACGGTTTATTTAATTTCGGAATTGTTTTTTTTTTTGGAACATAGTTCCCTATCGCACGGTACGGACTTGGCGGATGGGAGCTAGGCGAAAAAAAGTGTATGAATTTTCTGTCACGACCCTTTCTTTATTTGTTTGTTTGGTTGAAAGCGCTAATCTCAAAAACTACCGGTTGGAATTGAAATAATCTTTTTGTGTTGGATAATCCATTTATCGAGGAAGGCTTTAGGCTATATAACATCGCAGTACGACTAATAGGAGCGGAGTATAAATGAAAAATGTTGCAAAAACAGGAAAAAAATATTCCTTTTGAGAGCTTCCGTTGCGTACGCTGCGTAAACGGTTAAAGTTACGCAAAAATAATGTATGAAGGAATTGTTTCTCTTTAAAAGTTCTAAAATAAAGTCCGGAACAGCATATGTCTATCTTTTAAGGATTACTCAATATAACCCTTTTTATGGTAATCAAATTTGTTCTATGGATGTCCTAAATATACTCGTACTACGAAAGGAACGTCGTTCCAACCGAGTGTTCCACGACACTCCCGCATTTTTTATTATACTTTTGTATCAGAATATTCCTTTATTTAAACTAGATATAGTAACATAAAAAACGGTATCAGCGTTACTACCTTCACTATTTAGCTAGATCTCCCAAAGGATACAGCTTCCTAACAATCTCTTCTTCATTATTTACCTTCAATATAACCAGAATCCCATTAAGGGTATAATTAAAAGGATACAATGAAGTTAATTAATAGACCACGATGCTGAAACCATATATTAATATTGGTTTAGTGACGTCAAAGGTTGCCAGAACCAATTAATTGTTATTGCATTAATAATGAATAGTGGTTAATAAGTAATTAGTGGGTAATATTCAGTTAACCTCAATTTAAATGTAGATGCTTTAGGACATTGTACGTTATTACCATTTTATTCTTTAAGAGGGCCCTTTCCGGTCCACCTATCATCAACGCGAGCATGATTGAAAAGCTTGTTGTTTCATCCAATGGAATGTTTGAAAAAGAAGCAAGAGTGAGAACGCGATAACATCGAACGAAAATTGGCGTGCAACGATTTCACAAAACATGTTCCAGGAAATACGTGTTCTTGAAAACGCCTTAAAAGTTTTTGGAGAAAATGTTTGTAATTTATGAAGTTGTTATGTTATGAAGTTATTTATGAATCTCCATTACATGTGCAAGGTTTCCATGAAGATGTTTTCTTTAGTTTTACAATTTATGAGTACCTACATTGTGAACGGCCAAAGTTCAGTTAAAATTTGTGCAAAAAAGGAGATTTATGTAGGCTTATACTGAATTTGTTTCTCCAAATTTTGATTTTTTACTTGCATAGAAACCTAGAAAAAGTGCAAAAGATACCTATTAGTTCAAAAATTTCCATGAAAGATGTGTTACAACGCCATAATAACGTACGAGCGTTTGTATGAAAAGTATGACGGGTTGGCCGATCTTAACCTTCAACAGCAATTTTATAAGATTTGTGTTTGGATAGACTCGCTTGTGACCACTATATTTCATCTGCTGATAAATAATGATGGTTTCAAAACTCACTCAATATCATAATTTTTATTTCAGAAATAATAATTCATCCGGTAAAAGTAATATATACAGGGTGGCGGGGAGACTGTTACCTTGTATTCAAAATCGCAAAAAATCAAAAAAAATTGTTTGCTCAACAATGTAAATATCGCAATGAATGTTGTTGAACTGTCAACACTGTAATTTGAAACATTGTAAAAGCCCCTTATTTTTAAAAGAGTAACCGTGTAGTTTCTTGCCCGCTCTTCTCCATAGGAAACAACCAATTGGAACCGTGCACGTAGCTTCTGACGGTTCATAAGTGCCCATGTTGGTTTATGTGAAATAAAATATTTTAATTTTAATTTTGATTTTGTCAAAATAGTAGTAGTAGTACTGTACTGAATAGCTAGGTAGCAAGAATTCGAGTATACACTGACTGAGTCACGCTAACTCAAAGTTGCATCAAACAGCTTAGGGGTGGTACAGAACTATGGACACACAGAATAAAGTCAGTTCAAATCCTTGTTTCCAAATTACATTATTTCTACTTCAGCAAATGTCAACTTTATGTTAGTGTAAATTAAGTTACTTAATACTCGAATCGAATGTTGCATTCTAAAAGTGTACTTATGTGGTAACTTAAAATTCTAAACGATCATTATGGACCCTGTCGGGTACAGTAAAATACACTGGCGTGCAATAAAATCGACCCACCCCGTGCTCTTCGATTTGAAACAATATAATTCAACAAGGTTTACTAACAATAACCTAATATATTGTAAACTAAAATTTTCCTGAAAGTATGTAGATTACGATAGTTAAAGAATTATCAAAACTGATTTATAAGTTTCTGAAAAAATCACGAACTTACAAACATGGGGGTTCGAATAAAGCACCTCCTTTTTTGGAAGTCCATTAAAAAATCAGGTTAAATTTTTATTAAACGAACAAAAATAAACAAAATTATTCTTTTGTCAATTTCATTGGCAAAAAAAAGGCACGCACTATATCCGAGCAAAAGTGAGCGATGAGGACATCTGAAGAATTGAATCGATCTTGTCAAGAATATTGATTTTATCCAAATACAGTGTATGTGCAAATAGACTGTACTTTACCTACCTTCACACAATATAAATTAATAAATTATATTCATTAAGATTTTTGAGATATCGTCTCTCAAATTGAAAGCTCGAGGTGGGTCGATTTTTTTCCACGCCAGTGTAGTAGGAGAGAGGAAGCTTTGACAAATCAAATTATCAGTCTGATCTTATATTGATTTTAGAATGACTGGTACTATTGAAACAGTCATAAAATTTGATGAAGTTTTAGGCAAACCGAACCTTATGTGTAGGTACTACAGTATTTTTTGAAATACACATATAATGCTAACATTTTTGGAAACTAAATTACGAACGCAGAATAGCTCGCTTGTTTGTTGAGCCAAATAGAGAAGGTGATAGCTCGTATATATGCACTATATACAGCGCTTATATGCAGTGTACAGGGCGTGGGGATTATTCCAAAATCAAAATCCAAATCCAAAATATTTTATTTCACATAAACCAACATTGGCACTTATGAAACGTCAGAAGCTAGGTGCACGGTTCCAATTGGTTGTTTACTATGGAGAAGAGCCGGCAAGAAACTCCACGGTTACTCTTTTAAAAATAAGGGGCTTTTATAATGTTTCAAATTACAGTGACGTTCAAAAGTGCCTTTTATGTGCCTAATTGAAATAAATGATTTGACTTTGACTTTGACTTTGAGTGTTGATAGGTATGGGAGGACAGCGTAGGCCTGTCAACAAGTAACAGGCACTTAAAAAAATATAAAAAGGTCTACAAATCTACAGTCTACAAGTTAGGCCTACAACGTTCTCACATTCACAAAATATAGACGAATCTATATAAAAATAAAAGCCTATTTAAACCAAATGACATGATTGCCATTACAACTGTAACACATCTGATTTATTTAGTGTTAATATTACGTTTGCGATGATTTTAGGTATTGTGCGCGGGTTCATTACTAATTACGTGACGCATTCGAGGAGAGCATTCGTCGCTGAGGACTCCCGGGAGTAAGGACTGACCTGGAATACTGGTGTGGGCTGTTTAGCTTGCTGGTTCCACTCGTGCTTGTTTAAACGTATAGAGGTATGAGGAACGGGGTGTAAAGTTCACTCATACTCTATGGAAAAGGAGGATCCTCCGACCAGACGGGTGTCGTGTTTGGTAGGCAACTGCCCGACGTCTGATGTCGGGATGTTGTATATATCCTAGTTGCGCGGTAAACTCTGCTTGCGCGATGCAGGATTTTGCGAGACGTCAGTGTGACGTATAGCTCGCATGTGGCGATGTAGATACCACTACAAACGTGAAACATGGTGCAAGGAAAGTGAGATAAAAATGGCGTTCTTCTTTGAGCAACTTAATTACATTGATCATCAAGTTCATTGTGAAGCGTGGTGATAATTTTGTTAAATATTTAGAAGCACAAATGTATAATCGTAAACGAAGCAAAAGGAGTATGCAAGGATCGTAGAAGGTGGCGTTCTGTACTTTCTGCCGTACGTGGGAAGAATGCCTGAGTTTATGTAAAATTTTAATTTAACGGGTTTTCACTTCAAATTATTCAAATTCAGAAGTAGGGTGTAATTGACTAAACCACGCTTCTGTGGTTACTTCATACAAATATGAAATTAGAAATACTTCTTACTGGGGCTGAAAGTTTACAAGGATTTATCGAAACTTGATCTCAAAGTAGGTGAGTCAATCGGGGGTAAAGCTTGTATGGAAGCAATATCGTGGGAACCAGCTAGTGATGTATTGAAATACAAGTTATAATATCGATATTCAGGTACAGTCATTCTCGTAATTCCTTGGCCACCTGTGTTTAATGTCACTTGTACCTCATAAAATAAAAAGGTACTGTACAACTATTTTCTTGATATCCCGCGGGAATCATCTCGTTTCCCAACACAAACGAATGCTAATTTCCATGTCCATCAATTATTAGATGTAACGTGTGTAATAATTTGATTTCAGAACTAAGTACTGTATTGTTGTTTTGTTTTGATGTAGCAACAATAAAGTACTTAGTTCTGAATTCAAATTATTATACACGATAAATCTAATAATTGACGGACATGGAAATTAGCATTCGTTTGTATTTGGAAATGCGATGATTGACGAGGGACATTACGAAAATAGTTGTACTGTGACAGTTAGATTGTTAAATAGTTTCAAACTTAGTGAAGTAGGTATTAATTTACTGGGAATTGTTGTCAAAAGTGGTATTGTATTGTGAAGTGAAATTGTTTATTTTGTAATCAAGATATCGAAATCATTTTTACACGTTATATTAAGAAAGAAAAAAAAGCTACATGGAAACGAAATTTCCTTTCTGACTACCCTTGGGAAGAAATTGTGAATCAAACTCAGGGATACAATCGTGGCTAGATCATGTGAAGACCATGTAGATTAGCGTCTGAAATGGTTTCTAGACGAAAGAACCACACAGATTTGTGTGGATATGTCCAGTCAGTGCAAGCATTTGTCAGTAATTGTGTAACGGGCTGGTGTCCGCAAATCAATGTCCAAGCACGTATTTAAAAAAGTCAAAAATGATAAATCAATGAGGGCTATCGCGCTTGAGTTCGCCGCTAGAGACGCTAGTGTAGAGTAAGGTCTCTAGATGTCAAAATATGTATTGAACGTTCACTGTTTGCGGGATTTTTTATCACGGATTTTAACGAATGATTCATACTAGCTGTAATGGTTGTGTCATTCTTGATTAATTATGGCTTAAGATTTTAATAAAAAAGTGAGGATCTAATTTGGTAGCACTTGAAGGAGGAATAAGATTTGTCTGCTTCATGCTTGCCAATTTTAGGAACATTATAATCTAAATATTCATTTGAAGTTTTAAAATGTAATAAAATAAACATACTATGAATATAAGGGTACTTAAACATATCCAAAACATCAAATAAAAGTACTGCAACAGGACCTTACTCGACAGTGGCGCCAACTGGTGAGCACAAAAACGATAGCCCCCGTTCTGACATGGACTATACCTACCTACCTATCTACATTACACAATTCAGACGACAAAGGTAACCTCGAGAAGGCACCGACATATTAATAAATAAGTGCTCTCGTGCGCCATTTGTCACTTGATCGAAATAAAGTCGTTACACAGAATATTGAATGTGAAGAATAGGAACATCATGACATTTTATATATATCTTGACGTTTGTGACTTATTTTCGACCTTGTCTCAACGAGGGTATGGTTGGTTTTTCGGTGGATATATTTTTTCTTGTGACCTTATCAAATAGATGTACGCTTTCTCTTATAGCTTGTCAGGATTTTTATTTTCTGTTATTATAAGTATCTATGTTATGTCTTTCATATAACAAGCTGCCATTTGCAACAAATTATCCAAATCAATTTGTAACTAATACCTCAAACTGCCCGTCTTTAACCCGACTATGACAGTCTAACCGGATGCAGCTAAATACCAGCATTTTATAACTATATACATACTTTACACCTAGTAAAGTAATAATGTAATTCTATATTATGTTCACATAGTCGTACAATAACTCGAAGTCAGAAATGATAAACTAGGACCATCTAGGACTGACAAATGTGTGCACTGACTGGGCAACTCCACTTAATCTGTGTGGTTCTTTCCTCAAAAGACCATTTCAGATAACAATCTGCATGGTCTTCGCATGACCGGACCAAGATTATGTCTGGACTTTAAAAGAGACTGTGACCTCTGACTTTGTTTCGGCTTTTCTTCTCAGAGTAGGCAGATAGGAAACGCCGACCTCATCTAGTTTAAACAAACATGATTGACGTGTAAAAGTGTTTGTAGAAACCTACTTGCAGAAATAAATTATTTATCATTTATTTATACCTGCCTACTAAAAAATAATGTTTTCCTTAATTAACAAAAACAGTTGAAACGGAATCATTTTACAATCACAGATGAATGACGTCTTCGGATCTAAAAATAAAAAAAGTACTAAAAGGAAGAAGTAAAAACTCTTTACAGAAATAAAAACAATTTTATGGTTACTTTTCTAAGCTTTTGAAGTTTCTTTTTTATAATTTATCGTTCGCACGGTTTCGCGTTTTGTTTATAACCTGCTTTGAGGTTAGAGCAGCGTAATTTCTCATTTAAATTCCTTTTGGTATCTGTTTTAAATGTAGCACCTGTAACTCTTAGATGTCGTTAAAATTAAGGGAGTTTTATGAGGTAGAAGTACCTAAAGATGTGGTTTAAAGGTTAACGTACTCGTAGATCTATATGTTATGATTTACAACTTGTTTTCCGTACGTCATTTCGGGGTGATCACTGCAAATCAGTGCTGTGCTGTGAGAGCACAGCATCATGTTGAGTGGAAGCCTTCTTGTCACAGTCACTTGTCACGTGCAACTGCCGACTATTTCTATTCTGTGCTCGTAGACTTTTTTTTTTCTTAACCTTTCCGTCTTAACTTATCTTTTTGTGTGCACTTGTTTCTCTGATAAATAAACCTATTTTTAACCCCCGACGTAAACAGAGGGGTGGTATAAGTTTAACGTGTGTTCTGTGTATATGTGTATCTGTGTGTCTCTCTGCTCCATCGTACGAGTAGCACCCAACCGGCTAAACCAATTTCTTTTTGTTTGGTTTTTGTTTCTGTATTTCTATTTACTAGAGGTCGCCCATTGGTCGAAATTCGACCTTAATTCATTATAAATAAAGCACAAATATCTATTAGACAAATTGTAGGATAAACAAAATAGGTTTTATTCTCCCCTTTATTTTTTTATAAACCTTTACTTTGGTCACCTGAATCCATAGCAACCGTTTGTTTACATGGCATTACATGCGTGTGTGTCAAATACATGGTAGTGTGTGTAATGTTTTTTTAATTGATTTAATGTACTTTTTATGCAAAATAAAAAATAAAAATAGTATTCTGCACTCCTTCTCTATATAAACTATAAGTATGCGAAATTTCATACTCCTCCGTCCGCGCAATTTTCGTAAAAAGGGGTACAAAGTTCTACTTCACGTATTATTTCCATTTCTGTAGGTGAAAAGTGAAGAACCTTAAGTCACATTTTATAAAGTATTCAGTAGAGCTCATTAAAGATGTCCATACCCGAAATTAGAAATTAAAATGGACAGAGTATAAAAAGTAATTAGCGTATCATTGTCGAATAAAAAGTATGATTATGATGGTTACTTAAGCTATTATATTGAGATATTTTTTTAACAAATATAGTTCCATAAGGCTGTATTATCGGACATAAGGTTTTTTAACTTTGAGGCTTTACTATATATCTTACAGTATGACGGTACTTACGTCTCTCCTGCATCAATAATGTATAGTAAATGTAATTATTTTATAAGTTAGGTACGATACAACATCATAGAAAAATATATTAAAAAGTTTTAATGACCTTAAAAATGAAATACATAATAATTTTTTATTTAATAAAAATAAAAATCTTTGTATTTTAAAATCTTTATTATAATAACTGAAATGAAACAAAACACTTAATGTTATTCTGGTAAGTCACATGCTGTGCCGTCGTGGGCTAACGTATTATAAAAATTATGAAAAATGGGTGGAATCCATTGCAGAGCTTTCTGTAAATCCTGAAATTTCTTTGTGCTTATAGGTTTGTGGCCTAATCGAATAGGCTGCAATATAGGCATGACAAATTCTTCTGGGGATCTCCTTCTATTTCTTATTAAGGACACTTTTTCGAACTCTTGTTGATTAAAAGATGTTTTATAACTCATTGTGCCATACTCTTCTTTTTCAAATTTCATCCATACTATTTCAGAGTAAGGCACTGACTGACCCATTTCTCCTTTTTTGCGGTGAATAAATGGCGCTGTAGGGCCTTCTTGGATATTCAGTATGTTTTTAAAATCTTCACTTGACATGTCAATAACTTCAATTGATGCCTTCTCTGAAGAACAGGACTGTATGAACTGGTGCCAGTCCCATGGGGTCATTATGGAAAATTGCGGCTGTCTATTTTTTTTTCTCTCTATAATAGAATGTACACCATCCACCTCCATATGAGTATGACCTTTCATAAGGTATTTATGGTTAATGCATTGCAGGTTGGGTATTTTCCATAATAACCATAAGTAACACATGATGATATGTATGTTTTTATTTTGTCCTGCACAATTATCGGACCAAATAGTGATTTCTCTTGTCGGCGTGTTGAGGACGTTCTTCTCAAACCACTTGATTAAACCTGACGATAATTCGTTTCCTCCACGCCCTGATATAGATTCGTCCCACATAACGCAGGTACTTTTGTTTGTGACACTATCTAAAATTGTATAGTTGAATGTCCACAACTTGCGTAAATAGAAACTAAGGCTATTCGTTAGTAGAGGAGTAGGTAAACATTTCTGTAAGTCGACAGTGATCATCTTACAGTCAGTATTTATTCCACAATGAAGTTTATCAAAAGCTTTCAAATCATATCGTTTCTTTGCTTCCTGCACATGTTCTTCATATTTTGCCTCTACAGTTTCCTTTTCGGTACCTTGAGAACTACGTATCTGAACGACAAACCGATCACAATCATCACATGTGTCAGTCTCTGGTGGCTTAAACCCTAAATTAAAATGAGTGTTCAAAATCCTTCTGTACGTCCAAATTTTAGCAATCAACTTATTATCCACATTATCTTCTCTGCACTCTTCTATATATAACTTATACATTAATTTTAAATCTATATGTGCCCCCAAATACTCACGTGCTGTCTTTTCTCTGCTGTAGTGGCTTTCATATTTGGGAAAAGTTTCTATGTGCTTTTTAATTCTGTCAATGACTTCGTTCGCAGTCTTATTAGGTGGCTCTTTCTTGCCTCTTCTATCTTCTTCTACAATACCATATTTAGATTTTTTGATAGAATTTCTTACCACCGTTTCTGATATCCCTAGAGTTCCTAGGAAGTACGTTTTGCAAACAATAATTTCTTTCTTATCAACAATAAAAGTGTATTCTAAAGTACAGTTTCTTTGTTTTGTACTTTCTTCATTACGTACTCTACGTCTTTCAACAGATTTTTGTCGCACACATGCTAAGATGAACTGTCGTTTCATGTCCCAGGTTTTTAATTCATTCCAATAATTTTCAAATATAGCTTTTCGCTGTGTATCATCTATTTTGTCACCGCATTTTTTCTTACAAAAACATGAACTCTTCATAGTTTTAGCAGATATGATCTTTCCTTTTTGTGTCATATGTGATTTGCCACAAACAGTTTTTTTACGCCTTATATTACACTTCCACGTTTCTGGTCTCTTTAACCGTTTTCTGGTTTTTAACTCCTTTAAATTAGTATCTGTTTCTGAATCTATTTCTGAGCTTTCGTTTATTGTAATGGATCTTGTAAAATTAGTTCTACGCTTAGATTTTATAGAATTGCTTGAAGAATCTTCACTTGTATTAGGAATGTAATCTTCATCATCATCTGGAGAATATAAACCGTCTGAAGTATCAAAAGGTTGGTCTATTATTATGTTTTGCTTATCAGGTAATTGACTGGATGCTAACAAAGAAGGTGAGAATATATCCTGATCTTCAGGATTGTGTTCAGGAGTATGGGTCATGATATCATCTACCGGTTCTATTACAATATTTTGATCTTCAGCAATTAATGTATCTGGCCATGTAGAGCATTGTGGTTCAGCTATCTGTTGAACTCGTTCCATTTCGACATCGGCACCATCTTTAAAATAGAACATAAATTTTCATAATTATATTTAAAGCTATAGCGTAGGGTAAAATAAAACGATCCGGGCATTCCTCATTAGATGTATACCGTGAGTAGGTAACCCAAAAAACTACACTAAACCTAATCCACTTTATTAACCCGGGCTCAAACCTCCGACCTCTGCATGCGTTTGTACAAAGTACTACAGAACAACGCTTCTATAGGGTAAGATTAACAAGCCAAAGGTAAACTTTAACAAGCCGTAGCAATTTTTTTAAAAGTTACCCCACACTAGGAATTTCTCCTGTATCGTGGGTGCGTTTACAAACATTTAAACTCACTTATACACAAACACCCAGACCTGAAACAACTATTTGTAGATCATACAAATATTTGTTCCGTGCGGGAATATCGAACCCGTGACACGCAGCGTAGCAGTCAATCGCTCAGCCACTGCGCCAAACGTGTATATCCGTATATCATACGTAATATATACCTACTAGAATCTAATCGTTCTAGTTTAATATATTTAAGATTCGCTCAATAAGTAAATACCTACAGCGACATGCAACAAGTGTTAAACAATTAGATAATGCAAATAAACTATTCGAATATCCATCAAATCTGAAACATAATAACTTATTGGGTGGTAAAATCATCAAATGAGTCCTTCCGCCCTGGGTGGAGCGGGAGGGGCTGTCAGACTTTTACTGACTAAAATTCCACCCTGTTCCTAAGGTTGCCCTTTGCATTCCAGGGCCACAGGGCCAGTCCCGCGATCAAAATAAAATAACCTCATCATTATGTTAACATTCAGATTTCGCTTAAAAGTAATAAAAAAATGAAATAACGATAAATATTTACGTACCTGCCAATTTTATCATATCAACAAGCCTTCTCCCTCGTCCCGTATTCATTTTCAAAAGTTTACTCTTTATTGCCAACACAACACAATTCGAGTACTTACGTCTAGTTTTGCACGAAACACAAATCAAACTAAACGGAGGGAGTGCATGCGCGGGGGCGCGGCGGGAATCGTAGGTACGATGCACCCGCGCAAATCTAATCCGAGCGTTATGGTAAAGAACAGTAAGTCCCACATACAATCATTTAACATTTATCTATATTTATTGTTTAAATAGTGAACAATATTAAGTAACCATACGATCATTCACTTTTTCACGTCTAGGGACTTAATGTTATTTATAATTTTACATCTGCGAAATTAGCGGCTGTAGGACTTAATGTCTTTTACCATTTGATCAATACGGGTATTCTGAATTTAAATCATTTAAAACATAAAAATGACAAAAAATGGACTTAAGGTCCTTTAGCTTTCACCTACAGATTTATAACAATTTGTTTCGTGTTTATGCCATATCCATCATGATTTAAACTGTATATCAGTAGCCTTAGTTCTCTATTGCCGGACCAATATAGAAACTTTTGCCATTTTCTTAAGTCAACTCACTAGTAGCTCGGGAGAAAAACTCATAGCCCTCCCATCCCTCCTCTATACTTCTGCATGCGAGCGAATATATGAGTCAAACTTAGTACGGCGTCATTTTCCATTATAACCTAATTACTGCACGATTGGCCGATGGAAATATAAGACACAGAGCCTTGAAAATTTGTGTTGATTATCGTTCCAGAAACCGGGCGTTAGTCTCCAAAAATATGAGTTAATCTAGACTAAACCAAAATTGAGATACACTTGAAACACACACACACTACGCTCATGCTCACACTACGCTCTTACACACACTACGCTCATGCTCACACTACGCTCAAACACTCACTACGCTCATGTGAACTAAGCATAACATAGACACACACAAGTCGGACCGTACGCCAGCTAATGAGGAAAACAAAAGACAAACGAGCTAGCTGGGCATACGCTCCCCTGAACAGGGTTTTCATTATAAAAGTAAAACTCAGACTGCGTGATAATGCAGCCGAGTTGTTTTGTGTTCTGTGTTGTAAAGAAAATAATAATTGTTATGAAAACGTATGAAGATTGTAGTTTGTAAGTATTTTACGTTCTAGGGAATATCTAAGAAAGAAAAAGTGCCTGGATTATGAATATTGCTTTACTAGTGTTTTCTTATAAATTATGATTCATTACCTACTTACGTTATTACTGTAAGTTTAATTTTGCGCAAGTAATGGCGAAGAATAGGTACTTCTACCCTGCATAAAGCAAAAAAAAAATGTAGGGTTTATTTGTCACAGAAACAAATGCATACAAAGAGATAAGTTAACTAATAAAGAAAAATAAATAAATAGATCTACGAGCACAGAACAGCGGGGTAATTGCGTAACACACTAACAGTAGGAATGGCTTTCATTTTGACAGTTCTACAACATTCATTGCGGTATTTACGTTGTACGCAGACAAATTTTTCGAACATATGAAGCAATGGATTAGCAATATCCTTTAAAATTATTCAGATTGTGATTGATAATGTGTTACGTAATTAGGATGCTGGAATACTGTGACAAAAAGGCTTCCACTCAGCATGATGCTGTACTCTCAGGGACTTACAGCGCAGCGCTGATTTTCAGTGGTCACCCGAAAATGACGTACTGAAACCAAGTCAGATTTTAAGACTTGTAGAGAAATGGTCGACGTATTTATCTAAATAGTCAATCGCGGAGGTCAGATAGTAATTCTTACACAATTAGGAATATTCAAACGCATCTGCACACGTCACACTGAAAGCCTTTCTCAACATTACCTACGTAGATAGGATAAAAACTACTTTCTCTATATTATAGTAGCTTCTGCTCACGTCTTCGTCCGCTTGAAACATCTTGTTTTAACATAAAATGTATCCGACACTCGGCAAAACTGTAGTTTCCCATTAGTGAAAGGATTATCGAAATTGGAAGATAATACCCTGCTTACAAACTCACAAAGGAGATGTCCCAAAATGTATGGAGCCTGGGCCAGGTCCTTGTACACCATACAAAAAAATAGGGTATAGAGGTATGAGGAACAGGGTGTAAAGTTCACTCATACTCTATGGAAAAGGGAGGATCCTCCGACCAGACGGGTGTTGTGTCTGGTGGGCAACTGCCCAACGGTTGATGTCGGGATGTTGTATATATGCTAGTTGCGCGGTAAACTCTGCTTGCGCGATGCAGGATTTTCCGTGACGTCAGTATGACGCGTAGCTCGCATGTGGCGTTTGTAGATGCCGCTACAAGGGAAACACATTTAAAACAGTTCTCAACTGTCCAATTATTTTAAAATGGCTTTGTTTACTGATAAACCACGAGAAATTACACTTGAAATTGCAACACACAACAATAACCCGTCATGGCGGTAAGCTGTCATTTTAATTGATTAATGACTTTTGCATCGTTGGCATCTTTGTTAACGATGCCAACGAATTTTTCGATGCCCTATGATTCTTTCCCTCCCCTTTTTTTATACTTGTCCATATTATTATTATTATTTTAAGACTGTTAGCTTAGATACATATTATTTCTTTCTCTTTTATTCAATAAAAAATTCAGTACAGCATCCATTGTGTGACTAAGTTATAGAATTCGAGAAAAGTTACATGTTTTATAAAAAAACAGGCCAAGTGCTAGTCGTACTCGCGCACGAAGGGTTCCGTAACATTATCTATAATAACGGCAAAACATCATGTCTGTTGTATGAGAGCCCCCTTAAATATTTATTTTGTTCTATTTTTAGTATTTGTTGTTATAGCGGCCAACAGAAATACATCATCTGTGAAAATTTTAACTATCACAGTTCATGAGAAACTGCCTGGTGACAGACGGACAGGCAGACGCACGGACAGCGGAATCTTAGTAACAGGGTCCCATTTCAACCTTTGGGTACGGAACCCTAAAATTGAAGTGAAAGTAGTAAGACTTGTTTGAATAATAAATTAGGGACTTGAAAAAAGTTTATTTCTATAAGTAAGTAATTCCTTAGCTCTGAATTTGTGTTTGGTTGGCAAATAGTGACTAGGTACGTAAATATTTTAGTTTGCAAAAGATTTCTTAAGTTTCTAGTACTTGCTCAATTCATTCTAATAAATATTTTTAAATTGTTATTGCCTACGAGCTAGTTTATTTATCAGGATGAAAATATCCTGGAGGGGTCGCCCAAGAAGGACATATAGTGACCTTATTGATGATGTTCTTCAGAAAGGTCAGGTGCGTAGTACTCGCAACCCGCGTGCTTTTATGAATCAGGCGTGAGTTTATGTAAAATATCCTGTGTGTTATTCAAGACATGGTTTATTTATTTAACCATTTATGTTCACACATATAAACAGACAGGAGAAAGGAACAGAAAAATACGTACAAAGGTGATGCTTATTTCTAAAGAAATCTCTTCAAGCATACCTGCGACAGGAGAGTATTAAAAGAGATCTCGACAAAGTGTGAGTTGAAGGGAAAGAAAACATAAAATCATAAACAATATTCCAATTTAGCATCAAGCAATAGACAAAATTGTGAAACTTTTATAACTTGAATGCGAGGCTTTTGGCTATTTTGTATGTGTCTTTAAATTAATGTCGTTCATTCGTTAGGTGCGTTTTGTTTGTGCAGAGTAAAATATTTTTCTTTTATCTTTCTTCTTTCAATTTAAATATAAACATACAGTAAGAAATATCTGTGTGTCTTCCATCTAAATCTGTTTAGTCGATAATGCGTGGATGCGTCACAAAATCCTGATTTCACCGTGCGATTTCATTGACTGCTGCACAGGTCAAAAGTCTGACAACCAGAATGACCAATGGGTATCGTGTTACCCAGTAACTGGGTTGTGGAGGTCAGATAGGCAGTCGCTCCATGTAAAATACTGGTATTCAGCTGCATCCGGTTAGACTGGAAGCCGACCCCAACATTATAGTTCGGAAAAGGCAAGGCAGATTGATTTTTGATATAGGTAGGGTAAGGCTGGTAAGTTTAGCTAGCACACAACTTCAATCTCAGATCAATACATCTGCTGTCAAATCTTTTGTTGGACAAAGTGATTGATCGACTACCTAAATTATCAAACAACGAGCCTGTTCAATATTATTGAACATGAGATATTTTTGTTTGATTATTTACCTTCTGAAAAATTATAAATGTAATTCGATTCTGCATTATTACATTCCTTTGTTATTCAAGGCACGCGAATCTTGTAAAAAGTACAAGGATATTTACATAAAATTTATAAAAGGAAAAAAAATTAAAGAAAGCAAGCAAATTAATTTGACCGAGGTTAAGGCACACGATATTCACACAAAAAATAGTAAAAATAATAAATTTAAAAACAGTATTGTATGCCAAATAGGCCCAGCGTGTGACTGGGCCAAATATGTCCAGTTCAGCATAACCACCAGACAACTAGTGCCTGACGCTGGTTTTCAAATGGACCCTACATTACGAGGACGCCTTACAGATGTAAATCGGTTTTATAGTGTGTGAAGTATTTTACTTAGTGGTCGCTTAGTATGAAATCTGCTGTTTCATAGAAAAGTCCAATACCTACGCGATCAAAATGTATGGAACAGCAAGTTTTTAAGCTATTGCATAGCTTTTATCGCGGGCTTTGAGCGCGGCGACCGAATCAAGAAATTCCTTTACGAAAATAAAACCTAACACCCCCCACTCCGCCTACCATGTAGCTCGGCCGAGCGTTCGCTTAACGTGTATGTATATGGTAAGACTGTACTTGAATTAATATCAAAGAAAAACATATACTGCATAAATAAAAAAATAAAAAATAATTATAATTGCATAAGTTGATAAAAAATGCTATGCAATAGCTTTACCGCGGCAGTACCCGAGTGCCACACGTGTTTTTTTTTTATAACGGTTGAAGAATTTCAACGCACTAGGCTTCAGAATCATGTACTAAATCTATGATAACAGGTACCGCGTCGATGTCTCTGTCACCTTGTATAATTCGTATAACATCAAGCTTCGCAAAACACCGATACCTCAGATAACTCCAAAATTAGTTTCCAATCAATACATTATCGCGTTTCGTTCAGCCATTTAATATATTCGTCGTATCAGTCAACTTTCCGATAAAACGAACGCCAAATATGACACTAACACACTGTCCCAGGGGAGTGATGAATACAATGTCACGCTACTTGACACGTAAAGATAAAATCAAAATTAAAATATTTTCTTTCACATAAACCTACATGGACACTTATGAAACGTCAGAAGCTAGGTGCACGGTTCCTATTGGTTGTTTCCTATGGAGAAGAGCCGGCAAGAAACTCCACGGTTACTCATTTAAAAATAAGGGGCTTTTACAATATTTTCAAATTACAGTGTTAATAGGTATGGGAGGACAGTGTAGGCCTGTCAACAAGTAACAGGTACTCAACAAAATATAAAAAGGTCTACAAATCTACAGTCTACAAGTTAGGCCTACAACGTTCTCACATTCACAAAATATAGAAGAATCTATATAAAAATAAAAGCCAATTTAAACCAAATGACATGACTGCCATTACAACTGTAACAAATTCGAATTAAAATTCTGATTTGAATGAAAAAAAAGATATATGACGACCACATAGTACATCGTCATCATTTCAGTCAAGAGAGGTCTACTGCTGGACATAGGGCCTCCCTATAGCATCGCCACATCGCTTTTGCATTCATCGGATTCTTGATACCATCACTAGGTCATTAGGCCACTTTGACCACATGTTATAAAACCACATAAATAATTAATGTCAAGTCGCATAAAATAATTTGCATTGTATAAATTACTTTCATTGACTTGAATGTGCCCTGGCGGCTGAGAGTATGTCATGCTCACTCAAATGTGTCGCTGGTGGTGGCGTGTGTGTTGGATCATTAAGTTCCTTTCAAACTGGTTGAGCTGAATGGTGCTGATCCATACGTCATGTTCGTGAACGGGCGCCTTCTGTAGGGACTGGACATCTCTTAGCTGCCACGGCTTATTTTAATTTGAATTGTTTTTTTTTTGTTTTATCGTTTTTATTACGGACGCTTTTAACGTGCACGTCTTTTTATATCGTTCTCTCATGTATAATTTCAACATGAATGATGAAACCAATTTTTTTTTGTAACGTTTTGTTGATTTAAAAGAGTGTCCATGGAGTTTCTTGCCCGCCTTCTCCATAGGTACCTACTACGCTTCGGAATGGGTAACTAGCTTCATTTTTCTGACTGACTGACCCCTTGACAATTCAAAAGTTCCTGTAATTGGTTTATTTGAACTAAATGCTTTGAGTTTGAGTTTGACACTAGCGTTCTGCGGAGTAATTGTGTAACACACATAAAATGACAATTGATCGCAAATGATTTTATTTTGACAGTTCAACCACGTCCACTGCGTTATTTACGTTGCTAAGCAGAGGAATTTTTAAAACCTATGAAGCAATGAATTAGGAATTTCCTTCAAAACCCTCGGATTATGATTGAAAGTGTGTTACGCAAATAGGGTGCCGGCCGGCATGACTCTCCTTATGTGAGATATCAGTCCACAATTACCAAGGACTTGACATCAATAGACGGATAGAATTGAGACTTAGACGAAAATTATAATTGTCTAATACTATTTAACAATTAATTTTAGTAATATTGATTAATTCATCAAAACAGCCAAATATTTGACAGCTATTTGCGACGTTGCCAACTTTCAGGATGCACCCTCATAGAAAGAAAGAAATAATGTTTTGAATGTTACTGAAACACGTACAGTTTACAAAAGAAGTTAAAACAAAACAAATATATAATTAAAAGCACGAAAAATACAAGTAAATCCTGTATATTCTGTTAAATCCTCCTTGCCGATCATTAAGACTTACCTTGGCCGAAATATCTGTAGAAGAAAAAGGGTTCGATATCTTCAAATATGATCGCCCTAACGCGTACCTTTCACGAACGTCAGGTAATGTTTACCAACACAAGGCCGTAAAGTTTGACGGATTGGCATGTCAGATTGGGAGTTTGTCAATCGATGGATTGTGCTCATCTTGAGAAGGTCGCGACCGTAATCGTGAATCGATGCCATCGTGTATGAATTAATTTGGGTTAACTTTTTATTGATCTCTTTAATACAGTCAGGCACAGGCAGTTATGGCGTTTTTTCATGTTGTTTTAATTTTACGAAATGGCAGGTGGTTTTTCATATTAAGAACTAGCTTTTGTCCGCGGCTTGGACGGCATGGAGGTCTGAAGTTATCCCACGGGAACGTATTACTGGGGTAAAAAGTATCCCACGTGTTAATCCAGATTATAAATTATGTGTTCCAAATTCCATCCAAATCCGTTCTGTAGTTTTTGCGCGAAAGAGTAACAAACATCCATCCATCCATCCATCCATCCTCACAAACTTTCACATTTATTGATAATGTTAGCAGGATAGGATAAGATAGAATTAACTTCCTTGCAAGTTGTTACGTTTTAGCAGTGACACCGATTGCAGTAAATAAAAATTTGATAACTGCGGTGGCTAAAGTTAAGAGACGTTTAAACGTTAAAAATGCATTGTTAAACAGTCGATAATAATTAACGTCTTAACTTTAAGCAACGTTTATATATA
This sequence comes from Dryobotodes eremita, assembly GCA_917490735.1. Taxonomy (NCBI): domain Eukaryota; kingdom Metazoa; phylum Arthropoda; class Insecta; order Lepidoptera; family Noctuidae; genus Dryobotodes; species Dryobotodes eremita. Next base: position 13,317,451 of record OU823267.1, read on the forward strand.
AAGGGGAATATGTCTATGGAACTCACCAATTCAAGATAACCTTATTATTATTTTGGTCACATTTTATTACTGCAAATAATATCATACATAGATTTCATAGGATTATACTGTTATATTTACAGATTCAAAGTTAACGACTCTCACTTGCCCATTACTTTGTCGCTTTTCATTAAAAGCGTCATCAATATTTCCATTTCAAATTATATTTATCCCATTAAAAACATTAATGAATCGCACCGCAGTTACTAAGGATTAAAACCACACGTCATAAAATATACAGGACGGAGCAAAATAAAAGCTACATGGGTGGAGAGTAAAGTACCGCCAAAGGGGTGAATAGGGATGCAGGGGTGAATCGGAACGAAACATTAATAAAAGGGATTTTAACATTGAAATAATACAGTTTGTTGCCAACAAGGGCACTTAATCGTTAATTATAATACAGTTAACACATTAGAGTCCTTTTTGGCAACAAACTATATTATTTCAATGTTAAAATCCCTTTTAAAGTTTCGTTTCAATTCACCCCTGCATCCCTATTCACCTCGTTTGACCGGTAGTTAGAATATTGACTTTGGTAAATGTTGTTACAATGTTTACCTACACGAATTTACCCATATTTTTAGGTAAAAATGTAGCAGCTTTATTGTATAACTCAATCACAAAATGATAATCTATTTCGTTTTAACAATTCAGCTATAAAGTTTCGTTGAAATAATTAGCAATCCTATTTTTCAAAAACATGAAACGCTTGATTTTTTTGTGTTGCAAAAATATGGTGCAGGATGTCCTGTTTTTGTAATTGTATCAATTAGATCCCCAGTTTATACAATCCGCTACCTGCATAGATTTTTAAATCTATTAAAATAGCTTCTCAAAATTTTAAATAAAAACAAAGCCTCCTCTAATTAAAAGTCTTTCCTAAATCGTGGCGTATTTCCACATCCTGTATATTGCGAAACACGAAGTTAATTAATAGATAGTGCTAATAAAAGTACGCCAGACGCGTTTAAAAGTACGCCAGACGCGTTTAAAGGTACGCCAGACGTGTATAAAGGTGCTTTGAAAGCTAATATGGATGCGTTGAGGGTTGAAATCTGATAGAAAAATTGTAGGGTTAGAATTTAGACTGTGTCTAGTTTTCATTTGTTTGGAAATAGGATTTACGAAAAGGGGTGAAATGGAGAGTGCGTTTTTAAACTTATTTGTTTTTTTTTTTGAAGGGTTGATAGTACAAGGACTCTTTGTTTATCCCTACGCAACGGAAGTCTAAATCGGTTGAACAGACTGTAAAAAAGGCTTATTTAAATTTCTAATCTTATTTCAAATGGAGTATAGGGTTTTCCTAAGACTGCGTTGCCCGCCACATAGCGCCCGAAATTTACCGTCGAATGACGCCAGTGAAACGTTATTTATAAAAATTAGTTGGTGTGTTTTCTTAGAGAACATTTTTTGAGACCGTAAAGCCAAACCTCGGTGCTATATTATCATGACGCTCGTTACCTGGCGTTCACCGCTCTTCTAGCACACCGTACCGTAAGACAAAAATCAAACAACCGCAAACTAATCAAAAACAAAAGAATAAAAACAAGTCCAAATGGAGGGTAATGTTTTTTCTTTCCCCCACGTGCAGAGAAAGAACAAAACATCTATTTATTTCACCCCTTCTACAAATAACTGTCTGCATTGAGTCTAGACCGAGTTCTTTTGTTTAAATAGAATATTACTCGCTAAGGCGGAGATCGATACCACGCATGTATGTGTTCAAGTTAGAAGACTTTGGGCCCGTTGTTTGATACATAGATAAACAATACCAATAGTCAATTTAACTATTAGTCACTTGACAACAGTCAATAGCTGTCAAAGTTTAATTACTCTGTCTGCGCATGGTTAACTTTTATAGCAAATTGTATTTTTTTTTAACTTTAGTTAGCTTAACCATTTGTCAAACAACATACTTCTGTAATTTTTAACAAATTGTTAGTTTAACTAACGCATTTTAACTGTTATGTTTGACTACGACTACTCATCAAACAACGGGCCCTTAGAAGTCAGTTCGCGTTACAAGTTTTGATATTTTCAGAAAGGTGAAATTTATTTTATGTTACCCGTGAAAAGGATGATGGGCGTTTTGGTACAAACAGCAATAATTGTGGTATCGTTGAAAAAGTCTTTCCAATAGGAACAATATTTACTTTTTATGTTTACTATTTTGTACTTCTTCAGTTCATTTTTATTAGAGCAATTATGGAAACGCTCACCACACGCGAACGTTCGCCGAGAGGAGAGCTCCACATTCCCTCTTCCCCCTCTATCATCTACTCACCGCGGAGCGCGTGCGCCGAGCGAGCCGCAGTTGTTCAGTAATGTTGTTGTGTTGTATATGAGACTGGTTCCACCCTGCTTTGTACAGTTCGACTACTTTGGCGTTCTTATCGTAGTTTCATCATTGACCTCGGCTTTCTTTTGGACATTGTTACCTGTTATAAACGTTGACCTAGCCTTGAATAGAGGAATATTGAACTGCTTATCATTTTTTATTAAATTTTTTACTTGTCTATTGTTGTTTTTATTGTTAATTTTTTTAGTTTTAAATACTCCTTTTTTATTTTTATTTTTTACTCTTTGTATTTCCTGCGCGTGTCCCAAATAAAATATTATTCTTTATTTCTTTCTTTCTTTCTTATCGATCGGAAGATCATAATGGAAGTAAATCATCAATAAATATTGGAATTCAAAATAACTCGAAACTGACAACAAAACAAAACAAGTGATAAAGTACCCATTATAATACATGAAAATACCTTTCTAGTCATATATAAATGATTGCTGTTGGAGCGTGTACCAGGTTCCATATATTTTTGCCCATCATCCATATAGATATGAATTTGCATTGATTTGACTTCATTGACACAAAATGTAACAAAGCTAGGACTTTGTTACATTTTGTGTCGATAAAGTAAGACTTAGACAGTATTTTAATTTTAAAATGTATGTAAAGCAAGCTTTGGTGTGTATTCGTCCAGAGGTCTTTTTGTTTATCTACAAAATATACATATTCAAAAAACAATTGAATTAAGTCCTCTGTGAGAATTGTAGACGATGCACAAGTAATCCCTTTGGTATTGTAAATGTACATAGGTGGTGCTAACAACTTATGGTAAATGATAAATGATTTTATTTCTGTAAGTAGGTTTGAACAAACACTTTTACACGTCAATCATATTTTAAAAACTAGATGAGGTCGGCGTTTCCTATCTGTCTACTCTGAGAAGAAAGGCCGAAACAAACTCAGAGGTCACTATCTCTTTTAAAGTCCAGACATAATCTTAGTCAGATCATTTGAAGACCAAGTAGATTTGTGTCTGAAATAGTCTTTTGAGCAAAAACCACACAGATTGAGTGGACCTGTCCAGTCAGTGCACGCATTTGTCAGTAATCGTGCAGCTCAACTCAGAACTTAAGGAGCTCAACGGTGGTGGGAGACCAAGTCTTGTTGGCTACGTGGTAAAATACAAAAACGTTATCACAAATAGTATTGTTCAACAAGAGTCATAACGATGTAGTTCTAAATGTTCCATAGCATTATTCATATTAAATACACACAACAACCAGACAGACACGACACACAAAAAAAAAGTACCAAGTGTAAAGAGTTGGGACTCGACGCGTAGCGATTCGTTTATTTGCTACGGCGTAGCAAACTGTGGTCACGCTAGCTACGCCGTAGCTGCAGTTTTGTTAAGGAAACTACTACGGGTTGCACAGTAGGTCAATAGTTGACCGACTGCACTATGGTACTACAAAATGAATTAGTAGAAGAATTGTTCCTTGTATTAGTACCTACTATTAACCCTACGTAGACATTGAGGCTTTGCTATCATCGCTTCCATAATCTATCCTATAATTAATAGGACCGCGGTAGCGAAATTGTTAGTCGAGGAAGCTGTGCCTGGCTTCTTCCGATCCCAAGACGTTGTCGCAGAGCTAACTTAAACCTAAACCGAAAATTAAAAACTAATAAGAAAAACTCAACTTAAATTAACTCATATACACAATGCACATGCAAACTATTACACAAACACACTCTAAAACTCACCCCCATACATCACACAAGCGCTTTATTTTTACTTAGATATTTTTATTTGTCTTTAGTTTTACAATTGCATACCAGTTATAATGTTAAGTGGAGGGGCGGAGACACCTTTTTTTTTTTGTTTGGGTGGGAAATCATTAAATGGCCTCTCCCGCTCTGGGCGGAGTGAAAGAACGTGTCAGACTCTTACTGACTAAAACCCACACGTGTTCCTTCAGTTGCCTGTGCGTCAGGGCCACGGTAACTCTTTCGAACAATCCGCGACTCCGGCAGGCATCGGCCCTATCGGACCCCGTCAATTATGCTGACATCACTTTGAGGCGCGCGTGGAACATGACGCGCCGTCGACCCGGGCCTGGTCCTTACCGGACGGCGAGCTGGCGGACGGACGAAGACGAGGACGGGCGGAGACACCTAACACAAACATACTTTTGCTTAAAAGGTGATCTCGAACTCACGTATGTAAAGCAGTTGATGTGATTGCAATAAATATTTTAATTTTACTTTTTTATATTAAAGAAGCTGGGTGGACCAAATATTAGGGGCTCGTGGCTCAGTTTGAGCGGTACGGGTCGATAGATCAAAGATTAAGCAACGCTTTCCGAGCATGGTCTGTAGGAGACTTACCAAAGGGGGTACTGTGTTACCCAGTGAATGGGTTGTGGAGGTCAGATAGGCAGTCGCTCCATGTCAAATACTGGTTTTCTCCTGCATCTGGTTAGACTAGAAACCGCTTACTACTCAACTGTCTCGCTGACGGTGGCACGTGTGTTGGATCATTTAGCTCCCTTCAAAATGGTTGAGGTGAATGGTGCTAATCCATGGGTTAGGTTCGCGAACGGGGGTCGGCAGTTGGAACAGGTCATCTCTTAGGTGTCACGGCTTATTTTAATTATTATATTTTTGGATTGGTTTGTTTTTTACGTACGTCTATTTTACATCGTTCTCACATATAGTTATAAATTCGACATTAATGATGTAACTAATTTTTTTGTAACAATATAATTGTAAAGAGTGTCCATGGAGTTCCTTGCCCGTTCTTCTCCAATATACCCTACTACGCTTTGGAATGGGCAACTAGCTTTATATTTCTGACTGACCGACTCCTTGACAATTCAGAAGTGCCTGTAAATAGGTTTAATTGAAATAAATGTTTTGAGGTTCAGTTTTAAGTTTGAAACGACCCCGAAATGGTTGGGAAACAGCTAGAAATCTGATGATGAGGTAGACCACATATTCAAAAAGTTTAACCACACGTACTAATAATAGCTATCACAGATATTAAAACTATTATAAAGTAACATAAAACTAGGTATTAAAGATAGTTTCACTATCAACTCTTTTCTACAGTTGCGTGACAAAGGCATATAAAGTGTCGACACTGTATCCTGGTGGTATCAGACCGTAGCCAATCACTTTGGGTTTCAATTGCATTGTGAATAGACCTTGATGAATTGTATTTTAAACCGACTTCAAAAAAAGGAGGACTTTTTCAATTCGACTTTTTTTTAAATGTGTTTTAGGTACCTCAGAACTTTTTTCTAGGTGAACCGATTTTGATGATTCTTTTTGAAAAAGCTGGTGTTTCTCATGTGGTCATAAATTTGATCAAGTTCTGACCAGGAGTTTTTGAGTTATCCTTATTATTGCGTATTTTTTCCATTTAGTTTATATTGACGATGTTTTAATAACTTCCTGTCACTGTTACACATATCAAGTAGTGGTATACGAATTTGTGTGGGGTAGGAACCACAACTAAAAAGAAAAAATAAAAACGGCAAAAAACGAAAATACAAAACCAAAGACACCGACTTCCGAAATTAAAGGCTCGTACACACGCGCAACACAAAGGCACCGCGTGTCGCGCGACGAGCGGCGCCTTTGTGTAGCGCTGTCGCGTCGCGCCTGTCTGTAGGAGCCTTAAAGTAATTTTTCACTTTGTAATGTTTTTTTGGAAGTCGGTTGTTTTTATAAATTATTTATAGAATTGTTTACTTTTGAGTGCTCAACCATAAATAAATATCTAAGTCATCATCTGCCTAACATTTTCCTAGCTACGTTGGGGTCGGCTTCCAATCTAACCGTATCAAGGAGGATACCAGTACCTACCTAGCTGGGTAACACGACACCCCTTGGTAAGACAGGTTGTCAGACTTTCGGGCTTCTGATTACCCCCTAACGCTTGCCAGCAAAAAATATCTTCAAAAAAGAAACTTAAAAAATCACTCAAGAAATAAAAACTCGGGAGGTGTCATGGGACACCAGATTGGAACGAAATTCCTTTCGCCGTATGTATAATGTATTAAAACAGAGCCATCTAATATGGTCCCAAGTTTCAAGTGTCAAAACTTTTGACAATTAATACTAAGTTTTTCGGGCATAAAGCTTTTTCGTTACGTGACATTTTCTCCCAGTTTACTCCTACCACGAGACGCGTTAAATAACTTCATTCCATTAATAATATTCCTTTTCACTCCTCTTGCTCAAAAAGTCCGTCATTTATAGCGTATCAGAGCGGGCATAAAATAGCATATTTTCTTTTAGTGGAAAACGTTTTTTTTTTCTGTTTCCAACGACCCCACAAAAAAAAAAAAAGAAAAGCGAAAAAGTCTTTATTGATAAGTAGAATAATCATGAATAAATACTCGACTTATTACTGTTTCATAAAAAGAACATTTTATTTTTGAAAATGGAACTAAAAGCGCCGATCTTTTCGGTGGAATGCGTGCATTGCGTTGCGATTACAGAAGATGTTAAAAAAAAGTTAACTATTTAATATTGTATTGGATTATTTATTTTTCTCGCAATCGTAGTGAAAAGTAGAGTAAAAACCCACGGCGCTAAAAACTCATTATAATTCGGCTTCTATACCTACCTCGGTAAAACTACCACGTATATAATGGGTCATTTTAGCCCCTTGTATAATAATCTACTATTATTTCAGTCCATAGAGAATCCATACAGTAGTGTTAGTAAAGGAAACCTAAAGTAATATTAGAAATACACAATATTTCGCCAAAGAATTTTTCACGCCTTAATCCCGCCCGGCAGGGGACGTCCTAGAAGGACCATATTATAGTGACCTTATTGGTGATGTTCTTCAGAAAGGTCAGGTGCGTAGTACTCGCAACCGGCATGCGAGTATGATCAGATGTATTCATGAACGTAAACGAAGCAAAAGGAGTATAAAAGGCGAATGATCGTAGCAAGTGGCGTTCTGTAATTCCTGCCTACCCCTATGGGAAGAAGGTGAGAGTTTATTAATGTATCTATGTAAGAAAAAATATGGGAAATGGAATGGAATTGTTTTATTATTATTTTTGGCTTACCTATAACAACATACTCCTTTTAACCCAAAGGATCGGCAGAGAATGCCTTGCAGCATTGCGCCGGTCTTATGTACCTATTGTACATAAAAACATAAATAAATAAATAGGAAAAGCAACGGTAACATTTCATGAAAGTATTTCATATAACAAAATAAAGAATTTATTCATGATCTACCCAATTATAAGACAAGGTGGTTGTATTTCATGAAAAATTTCAAGAACGGTATATTGTAAGGTACATTTTTCACTTGGTATTCCCGTGGGGCCGGGTCGTGGCTAAATAATAACGGACTATAACCTTGTTATGAAAGACTAGGCGGATAATAACTAGGTCCAGGCAAGCAATTAGGACGAGGCAAAACGGTTAAATTCGTCGAACACTAAGACCAACATACTCTGTTACAACACAGTCACGAGCATAAATATATTACGATGAACAACTCGGCAATAATATCTGATTTCATGATTCATCCATTAAATCTGTCGTCAAGATGACGGCAAATATATGTGATCATTTGTGGAAGGCATATATAAGTGTCAGCACAAATATCTGACATCGAAAGAACACCAAAACTATTTGCAGAGACATGTGACGCCAAAATATAGGATGCTACATCGTCTTCAAAAATATTATAGTGTCACGTTTTGAAATGCAATATTATCGGACATGTCTTGCGTTATAAATATCTGCCTACTCAGTCAAATTTAGAAGAATGTGATGCCTTGTGGTAATCAAAAATATCTGACTGACTGCCGAACTGATACTCTCGTGATACCTACTATGGGCTATATCTGGAAATAAACAGTTTCATTTTAATACCAGTTTCCTTTATTGAAACAATTCGATTTTCTAATCATTGTAATTTTGTTTTAACGCAAGACAGACATAAATAGACTTGAAAGAAGTTTGAAATGTGTGCGTTTAATTGTGTAGAAAAAACAGTTCTTCTTTCTTTCCTTTCTTATTAAAATTAAAAGTAACAATGTGTATTGTCTTTGGTCTTGGTGTGACCAATAAATTATGACCTGCCCTGACATCAAAGCAATTGACAAAATAATAAAACGTTAAACTTTTAATTATTGGGTACGAGGCTTTTAGCTACTTCTCATGTTTGTAGTTTTCGTCTTTTTTTTTGTAATGTGCGTCTTGTTTGTTCGGAATAAACAATGTTTCTTTTTTTTCTTTATTTTACAACTAAATGTGCTCATTCCGTCCAAAATAAATTATAGAAACAAAGTCGCGTAAGTTTCATATTGTAGATACTTGTCGTAGATAAAATATTGACTATTCATGTATTATGGCACTTACCAACTGAGGTATCTAGTATTTAAGTTGTTGTTTCCCATAAAAACTGTGAAATTCAGGCGGTCATTAAAAACGTCATAAAATAATATTATCCAGGACAAACTCCCCATTTCCCAATGCTTTAAATAATATTATCCAGGACAAAATCTCCATTTCTCATTTCTTTAAATTCAACCCGAAGCTACCATTATCATTATTAAAATAGCTATAAATATATGCTTTTCAGTACATAACCATTTCCTTAATACGTAGCCTGGCAATTGGCCGAGAATAAGAAGAACATTACCCTCCTTTTGGACTTCGCAGCAGTCGGTTATAAAAATAATAACACAGCAGCAATCTTGGCACATACCGTATTGTAAGTACTAAATCATACTGCTTTTTGTCACTTCATTTATTATTTCGAAGTGCTGTACGGAATGAAAAATGTGAAGGAGGTTTTAAATATTCAGTGGGGTTAATGACCTCTTTGTATTATGTTACGCAATAGTTCGTGTCATTTCAGAGTTCAGAGGCACAATATGAGCCCATTAGTTACGTGAAGATGATGGTTAAGTTTATTGAAGGTCTGCTATTAGTAAACAATCAATATACATAATAGGAAACTTAGGTACTTACCATATTAGAATTTGCCAGGCAACCGGAGTGTTACCTGGTTGGCGTATTTTGGTTTAATTTCGATTGAAAATAATGTAGATTCTACCGTCAAATGTTAAGGTGCCATCAATCAGTCAAAGAGCACCGCATGGGGGTGACATTGGAGAATGTTGGCGAAAAGCCTCCAGAATGATCCATACCTACTTACTTTCTGTCTTCAAGCAGTGCTGCTGAGCTGCCTTTAAAATTACAGGCACAAGTTATTGGAACTTCATCTCTCTAAGGTACGTTCCAGTCGGGTAAAAAAGTATAAGATAGTGTTTGGTACATAACCTAGTGTTGGTACTTAATCATACAGCTTTTAAGTCAATTCATTTATTATTTTCAAGTGGTGTACAGCATGAAAAAATATAAAGATTTTTACAAAAAAAAAAAACAACAGGCTTCCAACAAAGAAACGTGAAAAATAACTTTAATTTCGGAAGTCGGTGTCTTTGGTTGTGTATTTTCGTTTTTGGCCACCGACTTCTGAAATTAAAGTTATTTTTCACGTTTTGTTTTTGTGTTTTTTTTGGAAGTCGGTTGATTTTTTGTATTTTTTTTTGTATTTTTTACTTTTTAGTTGTGGTATCTACCCCACACACATTCGTATACCACTACTTGATATGTAAATAACCGTGACAGGAAATGATTAAAACATCATCAATATAAACTAAGTGGAAAAAATACGCAGTATTAAGTATAACTCAAAAACTCCTAGTAGGGACTTGATAACATTTCAATGAGACCACATGTGAAGCACCAGCTTTCAAATAAAAAAAGAATCATCCAAATCGGTTCACCCAGAATAAAGTTCTGAGCTAACACAAATAAAAACAATACAGTCGAATTGAGAACCTCCTCCTTTTTTGAAGTCGGTTAAAAATGAAGGAGGTTTTAAATATTCAGTGGAGACTATGACCTCATTGTATTATTAACTTTATTACGCAATAGTTCATGTCATTTCAAAGTTCAGACGCACAATATGAACCCGTTAAAAATTCAGCGTACGTATGGTACAGCAACTTGACTTTATTAATGTTCTGATATTAGTAAATAGTTTTCAGTCATTGACGTTTGTATTGTTTTTAGGTCGCTTCAAATAGACAAGAGGTGGTGCCCAGCAGTACTATTCTTTACAGAATCCTTAGGGATACAACCTAGGTCGCGGATTGTTCGAAAGAGTTACCGTGGCCCTGGCGCACAGGCATCTGAAGGAACACGGGTGGGTTTTAGTCAGTAAGAGTCTGACACGCCCTTCCACTCCGCCCAGAGCGGGAGAGGTCATTTGATGATTTCCCACCCAAAAAATAAAAAAAAGGGGTACAGCCTAGCACGCAGCGCTGTTCGCAAGGCTATATCCTTAGAGAATAGCACCGCAGGAACCAAAAGCGATAACATTGAACTTGAACTGAATTTGAACTTTAATTATATAATATTTGAATTGTTTTTATATTTTTATTACGGACGCTTTTAACGTTCTGCATCGTTCTCACATGCCTAATTTCAACATGAATGATGTAATCAATATTTTGTAACCATATTTTGATTTAAAAGAGTGTCCGTGAAATTTCTTGCCCGTTCTTCTCCATAGGTACCTACTACGCTTTGGAATGGGCAACTAGCTTCATCTTTCTGACTGACCGACCCCTTTTTTTTTTTTTTTTTTGGGTGGGAAATCATCAAATGACGTCTCCCGCTCTGGGCGGAGCGGAAGGGCGTGTCAGACTCTTACTGACTAAAACCCACCCGTGTTCCTTCAGTTGCCTGTGCGCCAGGGCCACGGTAACTCTTTCGAACAATCCGCAGCCCCGGCAGGCATCGGTCCTATCGGACCCCGTCAATTTTGCTGAGATCTCTTTGAGGCGCGCGTGGAACACGACGCGCCGTCGACCCGGGCCTGGTCCTTACCGGACGGCGAGCTGCCCATTGCTCGCCGTCCGCAAGCCCGCGCCTACGGTGGCCGGGAGTCGGCAATCGACTCCCGACGCCCAGGGTGTCTCCTCCTCCTGCGGCGGCTAGGGGCGCGAGGGCGCAGAGATTGCCTCTCCCTTTCGCGCTCCGCCTCCTCCTTCGCGAGCATTACTGCTTCGCAGAAGGAGGTGACGGCTTCCCATACCCTCTCGCTCCGTACCTAGGCCTGAACCAGGGCCGGACGCGAGAGGTCGCCGCCGCCGATCGCCGCCACGAGGACACGGCGGTGCTCCGCCCAAGCCGGGCAGACCTCCACCGTATGCTCCACCGTGTCCTCCGGTCGATTCACACAATGGTAACACCCGGGCGTTTCCTCCCGCCTTATCCGAAACAGGAACCTCCCGAAACAGCCATGTCCGGTGAGGACCTGCGTCAGGCGGAAGGTGAGGACGCCGTGGCGCCTCTCAAGCCACTCCTCAAAGAGGGGTCTTACCGCCGCAATTGTGGCGTGCCCACTGACCGACCCCTTGACAGTTCAAAAGTGTCTGTAATTGGTTTATTTGAAATACATGCTTTGAGTTTGATTACGTATATAAAAGTCATATGTAAAACATGGGTCTTTCAGTGACTAGTACCAATTAACTATGACACGAAGAAATGCCAGTAGGAACACCACACTTGGCAAGCATAGCATGTCATCTAATCAGCCTATAATGTTCCCGATGCTAGGACACACGCCTCCTCTCTGTGATACGGGTGGCCGTAATCTACCACGCGGGCCCAGTGCAAGTTGGTAGATGTCACATGTCTTCTAATTTTTGGTTCTAGGACATGCTGGTTTCCTCACGATGTTGTCATTCACTGTTTTGAGAGCAGTGGCGATGTAATTATTTACACAAAGTAAAGCGCCTGTCTGGGTTCGAACCCACGACCTACAACTCGTAAGTCCGGGCCATTACCACTGGGCCACTACTGCTCCCTCGGCAAAAAAACCGTTAATTGCAGTTTGTTTTACTGTTAAAATCAAAATCAAAAGTCACTTATTCAAACCAGCGAGGTAATTGCGTAACACACTAACAGTAGGAAGGGCTTTCATTTTGACAGTCCAACAACATTCATTGCGTTATTTACGTTGTTGAGCAGACATATTTTTCGAACTGATGAAGCAATGGATTATCAACATGCTTCAAAATGATTCAGATTGTGATTGATAGTGTGTTACGCAATTAGTGTGCTGGCTGAGGATCAACACTTTTTGAACGTCAAAATTACATAAGACAGTCCCCCCAACGCCCGCCCTTCACCACTTCCTAGTGCTTTAGCTGGGGAGAAAAAGTGGCGCAACAAATGTTTATCGCTCTCCATTTTGAAATTCTTATAGCCCTCTTTCACACAAGAACCCCACGGAAAATACACACATACATTGTACATGATAATTATTATTTCATTCACAGCCTTAAAAACCTAGTACGAACGCACATAAAAAACCTCATTACCCAAGTTTATAGCAAAAAAAGCGGCCAAGTGTGAGTCGGACTCGCAAACGAAGGGTTCCGTGCCACCGTTCAATATTTAACACTACATAATATTTAATAAAATACTTTAGTAAAAACAAAAACACGTTTCTTGTACCTAGTAGCTGTCCGGGAGACCCGTACGGGCCGACCGTACACGGGAGATGTATGATGGTCGCGTACGGACCAATCCGCGTCGCTGTGACACGATGTTCTAGTGCCTTACGTCTAGCCCGTACAGTCGGCCCGTACGGGTCCCGCTCCCGGACAACTGTGAAACCGCTCCCGGACAACTGTGAACTCAGCCTTAAATTTGTAACTGTATTTTAATTATATTGTTTGCTATTACAGCGGCCATAGTAGAAGCGCAGCGGCCACTCTGTGAAAATTTCAAGTACAACCTATTACAGATCAAAAGATACAGCCCTGTGACGGAATGACGGACAGTGGAGCTTTAGTCAAAGGCTCCCGTTAGCACCCTTTCGGTACGGAACCCTAAAAAAACAGAAAGTTTAATGAAACACACCTGAATTCTTTTACGATCCAGTTTGAGGGTAGGCGAATAAAATTTGTTGCGGTGTAAAGAAAAACAAGGAGGGTTAACTGACATTATTTTTTATTTGTAGGTTAAGTGATGAGGCGCGCCTAACGGGTTAACGGCGGAATTGTATTAGTTTTAACTTTAAAATTTATAGGTGAGGTTTTTTGAAGGTTAAATTAGTTTTCTAGACTAGAATAGTGATGGAAAGTTTATGATGTGTTAATTATATTTAGGTATTTTTGTTACAGCCTTGGGTTTGTGTGCTAGTAAATTTTCAGTTGAAGCTTTACAGCATAAATATTATGTAAAATCTGCTGTTTCATAGAATAGTCCAATACCTACGCGGTCAAAATGTATGGAACAACAATTATTTTTTTATTACCGACGAAACATTTCTACGCTAGGGGGTAACCCGCCGGGGTCGCGGATTGTTCGAAAGAGTTACCGTGGCCCTGGCGCACAGGCAACTGAAGGAACACGGGTGGGTTTTAATCAGTAAGAGTCCGACACGCCCTTCCGCTCCGGCCAGAGCGGGAGAGGTCATTTCATGATTTCCCACACAAAAAATAAAAAAGGGGGTCTAGAATCATGTGCTGAATTCACGGTTACAGTTTGCGCACTGGTTAAAATTTCTTCCTGCAGTTTACTGTTTTTCGCCAGTTATGTTATAAGTACGTACTATATATCAGTTGGCCCAAAATAGGCTTTAGTTTGTACTGAGATTTTCGAATGGGAAACCCAAAAGACTCCAATCTCAAGACCAATGAGGACCATGGATTCTACTTGTTACTTGTTAACATAATTTACAACCTAGTTTTCTTCTTTTCCGCACTCCATAACCGATTAATATCAATAAAATTATGGCATGAAAAAGCATATTAAACATTACAACTAGCAATTTATCTAAATAAACGCCTTCACCGTGCATGCGTCTGTAATGGGGTGAATGTCGAACGCAAATGGCGCAAAATAGATATAGTGACGGAAATTGGTTACAGTTTTATTTAATTCTTTTTACCTATTGTGGTACAGTAATTTTATTCTAGGTGCATCGTCTTCACATATAATTATATAATTAATGAATATGACGGAGACGGTATGTCTCTCTCGTTATTATCAGCCATATTTTAACTACTGTGGGCGTACTTTGGGTAATGTTGGTTATTGCGCAATAGAAAAACCGTTTGCAGTTTAAATCAAATTATAATTTACGAACAATTTAATCACACTAGCGAATCACACACTGTAGGTATACGACATAAATATACAGAACGCGCGACAGTTTCTAAACGTGTTCACTGCTTGGCCGCTAACAACCAACTCTGCTGTTTCTCTGTTCGAGCGTTATGTTGTAGACTCTGTCGAGCGTCGCCTGGTGGCGCTGGTATGGCGTCCCGATTAGTCAAAGTCAAACGATTAATTTAAGGTATTTCCGACATGTACAACAACAACAACATTCCTCTCTCACACTTTCATTCTCACAGACTCTAACACAAACACACACTCACAACATAATACACGCTTTACTCAACTAGCCTTCAAAACCGACATACTTCTTTCTGCTCACTCGCACTCCGACCCCCAAGATACAAGCTCTGCTTAGTTTGGGGATCAACGGTCAAACCAAAAAAGTGTGGTATACAACTTTTCTTTTAGCCAATAAAACTTTTTTCTTGTATATACATAATGTTGTAAAACATTTTAAAAGAGTAATGGTGGAGTTTCTTGCCCATTGTTCTCCATACGAAACTACCTTTTGGAAGGGGCAACTAGAATCAATTCTAATTTCTTGTAAATTTTGACGTTCAAAAGTGCTTTTTATGTACCTATTTGAAATAAACGGTTTGACTTTGACTTTTGACTTTGAAAACCAGCTTCATACAACGAGCAAAAACGCACGCATACATAGACGAGTACGTGCGGCGATCTCAAACGAATGCCGGTCGGGACCCAAGTAGCAAAATCAGTACTTATAATGGTCTCAAGACTATTTTTTCATGCACTTATAAGATACTTGAAGTATGCTACAAACAAGGATTTGGGCGCAAATATAGGAGCATATATTTCTGTAACGATCTTACAATGAACTTGGATAAAGTCATTAACTCATATAATATACTTGACGAAAAACAATAGTTTCTATAACAATCTTAGCCTATGCAGTTACAGGCACTAGTGCTTCTATAACGCTTTGACTCCAGTATCTTATGAAACCTATTAATTTTATAATGCGCTTGTTACATACGTGGTTATTTGTTATAAGTACATTATATAGGTATAAACTGTAACGTGCACGTGTTTTGTGTTTGAGAAATTTGTTTCTTTTTATATTCCTTACTAATATAAATAATTCCATTAGTATTCATTCGTTTTTAATATAGCTGGTTACTTTGTGAGTATAGTGTGGAAACTGGTGGGGAAGTCAAATTTACTGTGAATATGTACCGAATATTGTTTTTTTCTTAACGCCTAGAGCAAAATTGCACATTATGAAGTTGTTGTTAAAATTTAATTTCAATGATTCTTGTGAATATTCGCCATGTTTTAAAAATGCTCTGCATTGAGTACTTTATAGAATCACTATTAGCAAATTAGTACTTATTACAGTTTTGGTAACTATCACTTCTCCTCCATTTTAAAACAAATTAGGGTTCCTCATGATTTGTTTATCAACCTCACCCGTTAAATCTGACTAAGCTTTGATAATTTTTTCGTCCGTCAACTGTTTAAGCAAGTTTACAAGACTTTTATTTGTTTTTAACAAAGTTCGTGCATCTTTGGGTAGAATGTTTTTAATTCTTTTGTATAATATTATTGATAGTTCATTTGGTGTCAAATGCATTATAGGGATTCTACGTTGGGACGACTTACAAAGCAGACGTGTCGCGAAAATTATCACGGATTTAAATAACTAAAGGTAGTTCAAAGTGCACCTAAACTATACTAGTGACAAGGGTCAAAATAAACTGTATCGCGTATAAGTGTGTACGACGCTATTATTCTGAGAACACTATCATCGTCGACGGTTCACTGGCGCGAGAGCAGCTCTTCGCCCCCGCAAGAAAGAGACGGGCTCATTATTTTCTCACCTCCTCGCACAAGCATTCGCAAGACGTCACAGCGCAACAGTCACACCACGCACTGAGTGAGTAATATTTACAAAGATATCATGAGTGAAGTACGCTCGCCAACTGGAAGTGGCCTCGGCTTCGAACGTAGTGACTCGCAACCAAATTTGTCATCAAGCGTTTCTCAACTAGAATTTTCGGATAATTCGAAAGTCACCCAGCGCAACTATAAACGTAAGCAGTTGGATGATAATGAATATATTCGAACTGAATTAAGTGAAATGCGTAAACAAATGTCTGAGATGATGACAATGCTAAAAACTATAACGACTACACAAAGCGAGTTCACAACAAAAATCACTGAAGATATGAAAACGATTAAGGAACGAATTGACGGTATTAAATCCACTACTGATAATCTTGCCGCTGAACAAAGCAATATCAAGTCGGATATAATATCGCTACGGAATGACAACACTAAAACCGAGAAAAAAGTTGAAGAGATTAACCAGGCTATTAAACTGCTAAATTCAAATAGACAATCTCCTCAAGTTTCTTTCCCCACCGAAACACAAGAAAGCATCATTGCAGAAGTTAATGAACGAGAATTCCGAAGCAAGAATATTATTATTAGTGGTATACCAGAACCATCATCATCCAACAAGGAAGAACGTATAAACAATGACAAAAAAGAGGTCGTTATTCTACTCGAGTCGATTGATAAGGACTATCCCGAACCTAAAAGGATCATGCGATTGGGAAAGTATGATGCAAACAAAACTCGTCCAATAAAAGTATATTTGAATTCCCAGGAAATTGCAAAATCGATACTGCGTAACCAAAGTAATTTAAAACAGAACAATATTAAAATGTATTCTGATCAGACACCTAAACAGCGTGAATACCTGCAAAATCTCAAAGATGAACTTAATCGCCGACAGGCTAATGATGACAAAACTCTCACAATAAGATACAGTAACGGCATACCAAAAATTGTGGTGTTACCTTCAAAAAACGAATAACCACCGCACCTACTACAAATACGTACACGGATCCTAATAACGAGAAAATATCCTATCAAGTTGTCGAAAACTACAGTAACATTGTAACCTCAAACAATTCTTTTAAATTTCTGTACGCAAACATGCGGAGTATTGTAAAACCTGGTAAATTTGACGAATTAAAATGTGTGATAAAAGCTTTTCCATCTTGCTTACACGCAGTGGTTCTAACAGAAACATGGATAAAATCAGACGAAGAAGGAAAAAGATATCAGATCCCAGGATACACACATTATTACAACTTTAGAACTGATACGAGAGGCGGTGGGGTCTCAATATTTGTGAAAAATAACTTGAAACATAGTCTGACTGAGGAAACTTGTCAAAACTACAACCACTATCTTTGGATTCACATAGAAAACTATACTCTGGATATAGGTGTAGTATACAGAAAACCAGAACAAGCAAACACCAAAACCTTTTTGGATATCTATTCCCAACAGCTAAATAAAAACAAGCGGGGTGTGGTCTTTGGCGACTTTAATTTCAACCTATTAAATACAGAACGTGCAATAAACATGTATAAAGAAGTGGTCAAAGAAAACGGCTATGATTTTTTAAACAAAATAGATGAAGATCACTGCACAAGAGAATCAACAACATCCAAGAGTATAATTGACCACATCTGCTCAAATCTCAAACTGAATAATTTCCACCTAGCCATTATCGATACACCTATGTCAGACCATAAACAAATCTACTTAGAATTAAAACGATATAAACCAGAACCTCTGAAGAAAATTAGCTACCACAATATTGACTATGAAGTGCTCTATAAGACCATCCTAGAAACCCACGCCGAAAACAGTGATTATATATTCGAAACCCTGGAAGAAAAGCTAATAAAAAGTATAGAAACAAGCAAAAAGACCAAATACAAAATGCTAAATTCACCACGACAAGACTGGATTAATAGATCAATCATTAGTGAAATAAATAAAATAAACATTTTATGGAACCAACACAAAAAAAACCCAAATGACAAGCAAAAGGAAGACACATTCAGAAAGAAAAGAAACGAACTAACAGAATCTATACAACGAACGAAATCAAGTTACTACATGAAAGCCTTTGAAAACTGCAAGAAACAGCCATTGAAAATGTGGGGACTGATAAACAGCCTGTCCTGCAACAAAGTCACAGAAAAATCCGCCCCGCGAAAACTTCAGTCACAAAATGGCACTGTTACTGACATAAAGGACATCTGTGAATGCTTCAACGTTTTTTTTGCAAATGTTGGTTCGATACTGGCTAATCAAATACCCATAAAATATCACCCATCAGGTAGTGCTTTAACGAATTTATCTGGATCTGGCTCGTCTTCTCTTAGTGATCTGGAACCTGCCACAACAGATGAAATCTTAAAAATAATTAATAATTTAAATAACAACACCAGCGCAGGTTTCGATGGTATTACTACAAAATCACTAAAATGTGTTGCAAACCTAATTCTTGATGAACTCACTAGTTGCATAAACAAATGTATGAAATCGGGAACATTTCCAAATAGTCTTAAGGTTGCAAAAGTTACGCCAATTTACAAATCCGGATTTAGATCAGAGCCGGGCAACTATCGTCCCATTTCAGTTCTCCCTGTACTATCAAAATTTTTTGAGAAAGTCCTATACAATCGCCTCGAAAAGTACCTAACATCTCTAAACTTCATATACGAAAAGCAATACGGTTTTAGACCGAAATCGAATACACTCTCAGCTACAATAGACCTGGTGACAACTATAAAGCTTAACATTGATAAAAAGAAAGTGGCCATGGGTGTCTTTATTGATCTGAAAAAGGCATTCGACACAGTCAGTCATGAATTATTGCTAGGAAAACTAATGGAAATCGGAATACAAGGACCTGCCCTTGAAATTTTTAGATCTTACCTGTCAAACCGATACCAAGTAGTTAAAATTGGTAACACTCAGAGTGATCCCAAAATTATTACATACGGTGTACCCCAAGGTTCCATTTTGGCTCCTCTGTTATTCCTACTGTACATAAATAGTGTCCACAAAATTGGTCTAAAAGCTGACCTAACATTATACGCAGATGACACATGTTTGTTCTACTTCGGCCACTCAATCGATACTATTGTTAAGCAAGCACAGAACGATTTGGACTTACTCAACCTGTGGTTTCAACAAAATCTTCTCACGATTAATACAGCTAAAACAAATTACATGATATTCACTGCAAAAAATAAAAAAATCGGCAATTATACACCATTAAAAATAAATAATCAAACCATAAATAAAGTAGATCAAGAAAAATATTTAGGACTAA
Organism: Dryobotodes eremita; assembly: GCA_917490735.1. NCBI lineage: Eukaryota > Metazoa > Arthropoda > Insecta > Lepidoptera > Noctuidae > Dryobotodes > Dryobotodes eremita. The sequence goes on from OU823267.1 coordinate 13,337,202, forward strand.
TTTTGGACAGTAAATTGACGTGGCTTCCACATATTCAAAAAATTAAATCAAAAATACAATCACTCATGGGTGCCCTACGAGGTATCGTTCGTTGCTTACCCCGCCAAGTTCGCTATTTAATCTACTTCTCCCTTGTTAAGCCACATATTGACTACCTAGTGGAAATATGGGGTACCGCTGCTAAATCACATACGAACCTACTACAAACTGCTCAAAATAAACTACTAAAAACGTTATTTAACTATGACTATCTAACTCCAACAGAAACTCTTTACAAAAAAATTAAAGTAATGAACATAACACAAACATACATGTATAACACATGCATACTAATTCGAAAAATACTAAATAAAAATATACACACAAATATAACCTTCATAAAAAATATTAAAAAACACAAAATGAAACTGAGACGTGAACAAGACTTTTTAAAACTACACCCAACCCGCACAAACTACGGAAGAAAAACTATCGTGGACGAAGGATCTAAAATATTTAATAAATTACCTAGAGACATCAAGGAATCTAAATCCAAAACAACTTTTAAAAAGCTACTTAAACAATTTATAGAAAAAAATTCACATTCCCTACTATAGTGTCGAGCCACATCCAGTTGGCGTTTTATTGAGTGTTACACGGATACTTGTTTGCATGTATCGAACGAACATTTTGAGTGACCAAAAGATTTATAACCTACCCTCGAAACATTTTAGATAATCGATGTCTAAACTTTGTAATACCCCCAACTTTATGCAATTTTTAAGTATTTAGTTTTAATATTCTCATGTAAGTGAATAGTGTTATTCTTATGAGAATAAATGATCTTAAACCAGATTATATTCAATTTTGTAGTCCAGCTTTGTATATCTTGAAATAATTCATGATTCTTTTCAGAGTCTGTGCTTTCTTTTATTTCTGAATCATATTCCTCCTCATGGCCTTTTCTTACTGTTCTTCATGATTAGAATAGCACTCAACAGGTACAGCATTATTTTCGACGGAACCCTCCATTACATAATCTGTTGCACTTCACTATGAGATGACAAACTATAAGTTGACAAAATGGCTGACGTTTACTTACAAAGTACTTGGTCCAGTAGTTTGTAAGCATGTTTGCTCTCATAGCGTATTCGTAAAATGCTAACAATCATATAAGAGATTTCAACAAGACGATGATGCCAATACTTATAACAATCTCTGATAAGTATGTTAAAAGTAAATGTATCCTATAACTGTCCTATAAGTTAATCTTGTAGTAGCTATAGGACTTAGTTATAGCAACCAATGCTCTTGAGTATATTTAGTCTTGTGAAATGCATTTATAAGTATATGAGTCTTATAACTGTTCTTTAAGTTAAACTTGTATTTACTAGAAGACTAAGTTATAGAAGCAAATGCTCCTGAGTAAATTAAGGCTTGTAAAATGCTACTATAAGTAAAATAGTCTACACCAATGCACTTATAAGAATCTTATAAGTGTTAACACACTTATCATATTTTTTTATAAGATTACTTTGCATGTTGGGGAGTGTGCTTGCACTCGCTGTACGTGAAGCGTGTCTTTGTGAATGTCAATCAATCCCTGCCTAGCCCTTTCCCAACTATGTTGGAGTCAGCTTCTAGTCTAACCGGATGCAGCTGAATATTAGTATTTTACATGGAGCGTCTGCTTATCTGACCTCCACAACCCTGTTACTGGGTAACACGATATTCTTGGTAAGACTGGTTGTCAGACTTTCGGGCGTCTGACTACCCCTAACGACTATCAAAGATCTACGAATGACAGCCGGGACCAACGGCCTTACTTGCTTTCCAAGACAAGGTGGGGTCTCGATATAATGGATGGTCACCCATCCACCTTAACCTTCACCTTAACCTTAACCTTCGATCACCCGTGCGGCTGTTATCATTTAGCCACGAGCTCCGGATGGTGTCTATGTGTGCGTGCGTTTTTGTATCTATATAAATATATGTCGCAAATACGTTAAATCAATCGTTTAACTTTGACTAATCGGGACACCAGCGCCACCAGGTGGCGCTCGAAAGAGTCTATAACATAACGCTTGACCAGAGTTAGTGCAGAATTTGTTGTTGGCGGTTAAGCAGTGAACACGTTTAGAAACTGTCGCGCGTTCCGTATAGTTGTGTCGTGTACCTACGTGTGTGATTTGCTAGTGTGATTAATTTGATAGTAAATTATAATTTGATTTGAACTGCAATCGGTTTTTCTATTGCGCAATAACCAGCACTTGCCATAGTACGCCCACATTGGTTAAAATATGGCTGATGATAACGTGAGACGTAGGTACCTACTCCGTTATGTATAAATTTTGTGGCAAAGGGCTCGGTGCGCCCCCTTGTGAACCAACATCTGGGTTTAAAGGGCACAGTAAAGTGTTACGGACACGGTTCAAGAGGTTTTCGTTAAATAATATTCTTTATTCCATTGAATTAAAAACTTTACACTCAGGCAGAGGTGTACCTATACTAGATATTACATTGCGGCAGTTATTGACCGAGCGAGGGCGATGTGCGAGCAAAGCGACTCCTTTTCACAGAATTATAATCATTAGAATCAGCAATACATCTCTCTAAGTTCATATTACTTTATTGAATGACTATTTCATGAAATCATGATATTTGACGCCAATTCTAACTTAAGGAGTTGAATTGCTGATTCTAATGATTATAATTCTGTAAAGCCATATTTGTTACGGTCGCGAATCATATTTTAATCAAAATACAACCTGACATTAACCTTCAAATTGCAAAAAACGTAACAAAATTTGAATTAGTTGGGCTACCCATGCGCTTCCCCCTTAAATATAAGTACCCATTTTTTAGTCAATGTCAAACATAATTAGCGCTTCGTAGCCCTGATTCCGTTTGGCATTGACTATACTAAAAATAACAAACGTACATTTATTCCGCTATGTACATTACACGATAAAGTAATGTACTGCGAAGTAGATTACAAACATTATAAGACCTTCATGTGAGCCTATTTTTGTACATTCATTCCAAACAGTCGGGGAACACGGAGATACTGTAATACGCGAACAACTTTGTTACAATTACCGTTAATTTCGTTCAGTTTAAAGTTTAACCTTTAGTGAAATGGCACGGTTGGGTTAAAGGTTTAGCCTATGTTAATTTTGATAAATTTTGCTGTTATTTTAGAGGCAGAAATTGCAAGGACGGGGTACTTCCGCGTTAGTTAGATTGGTATTTGGTAATCGGTCACGGGTTAAGGGGCGTTTTCAATCAAATGAAATCAAAATATTTTAATTCACATAAACCTACATGGGTACTTATGAAACGTCAGAAGCTTGGTGCACGGTTCCAATTGGTTGTTTCCTATTGAGAAGAGCCGGCAAGATACTCCACGGTTACTCTTTTAAAAATAAGGGGCTTTTACAATGTTTTGAAATTGGTATGGGAGGACAGTGTAGGCCTGTCAACAGGTAACAGGTACTCAACAAAATTGAAAAAGGTCTACAAATATACAGTCTACAAGTTAGGCCTACAACGTTCTCACGTTCACAAAATATAGAAAAATCTACAAATAAAGAAATAAAAGCCAAATGACATGACTGCCATTACAACTGTAACAAATCCAAATTAAAATCCTGTCTACAAAAGCCATTAATAAATAGTTGAAATAAGAATTGGAGGTCTATAATATCAAATAATGAGAAGATTATGTCAAAGAAGAATGTATAAAACTAAAAAACATATTTTATTTAAATAAACTTCATAATTTGGTAGCAGTTAATAGACATTTACAAAGTGATGCCGTTAATGAGGTACCAGGGAAGCCATATTAGCAGAAGGAATTATTGCCAAACGTCCTTGTCTTCAACGTAGTCCTTAATCTTATAACATCCTTTTTTGATAAGGATACGTTTGATTTGGGTTTTGAACTTTCCATCGCTAAGTCTGTAACTGACTTTGGCAACTTGTTATAAAAACGGATACCTACTGTTTATAAGAAATGACTTGCTTGTTTTAGTTAATCTTAATTTGGTTATCACAATTTAATTTTTACTACGTGTGTTTATATTAACGACAACGCTTCTTATTTTATTTTAGGTAAGGTATAAGGTTTATATTATAGGTAAGCAAATAGGCCAGTGACCCCTCTTGCATATATACACTCAAGCTTTCTAACCTATGGGGGTAAGCAGAAACTACAAAACGGCACCTGCTACGATCCTTACATACTCCTTTTGCTTCGTTTACATTCATACATCTGGTTATACACGCACGCCGGTGCGAGTACTAAGCACTTGACCTTCCTGAAGAACATCACCAATAAGGTCACTATATGTCCTTCCAAGGCGTTCTCTGCCGGCGATTCCACTCACATCTGCCTTGTAAATACCTAAATTCATATGACAGTTAAAAACCCTTGCAATACCCCAAAGGGCTTGCTAACCTTAGATGGAAAGGTTAAATTGAGAAATTCCTTGCTCTTGTTTCATGTTTATTATTGTATATACACTCGAGAGCAATGAATCCGGGTCACTTAAAGAATGTTAAAAATCTCGGAAACTAAAAATGATAGGTTAATGCAATAAATTGTATTTAATAGACAATGTAATACTCCTTAAATGAAAGTAAAAAAAATATGAGTCACCATACATTTTATTAACACAAAATTACATAAAGAAAAAAACTGCTGATCTCTCCTTAAAACAAAAATAGGAAACATGAAATTTTTGAACTTTATTACGATTTTCTTGAATTTTAATACTTCGTATTGCCTCCTCGTGCTTCCATTACTGCGTTTACGCGGTTTGGCATGCTGTACACCAAGTTCCTTATACGATTTTGGGGAATATTCTCCCATTCCTCTGTGAGAGCAATTTTGAGCTCACGAAGCGTGATTGGGGGAGGGTTTCGTTGTTTTACGCATCTGCCTAGCTCGTCCCAAGCATGCTCGATCGGGTTGATATCCGGGCTGCGCGCTGGCCACTCCATACGAGTAATGTTCATCTCTTGAAGGTAGTCATTCACAATCCTACCTGTATGAGGTCGGGCATTGTCATGCATAAATATAGCATCCTCACCTAAATTGACCATAAATGGACCAACGTGATCATTGAGGATTTCTTCCACATATCTTACGCTAGTTAAAGAGCCGTTTTCTATGATCACCAGCTCTGTGCGACTTTCAGAAGAAATTCCGGCCCACACAAGTACAGACCCACCACCGTAGGCTACTTTTTCTTCGATGCATGCTTGCTTGAATCTTTCCCCTGGTCTTCGATACACTCTGTGTCTTCCATCGTGCTTGTAGAGCATAAATTTTGATTCGTCGGAGAACATAACTTTTGACCAATCTTCAATACTCCAATTTACGTGGCTCTGGGCATATCTTAGTCTTGAAATACGATGCCCACGCTCCAGTTTAGGGCCGTTTGCAGGTCTAAGGGGTTTTAAGTTAGATTCAGCAAGCCGACGTCTTACTGTCCATGCACTTGGGTTACTTCCTCCGAGGCGTCGAAACTGATTTGTGAGTTCAGTTCCTGTGAGAAAGCGATTTCGAAGCATGGTGTTCACCAAGTATCGGTCTTCTCGTGCTGTGGTACACCTGGTTCTGCCCGTTCCTGGTCTGCGTAGGTTAGAACCAGTTTCTTCGTAACGTCGGAGAACTCTTTGTACTGTTGACAGCGACACACCGACAGTCCTGGCTGTATCGCGCTGACTCCGGCCGGTTTCCAGCATTGTAAGTATTCTGGTGCATTCTTCAGGCGTAAGCGACATAATTTCAGCTTGAATAATGAATATAGAGCACTATCAACATGGTTTATGTACCCACATAAATGACAGATTACAAACAAAAGCAAAACCAAATGCTGTAATTTCGTAGTTCCATCTTCGAAAGTGGCCCTTTTTCAAATTTGATTTTTTTATGATATAACTTTACAATAACTAAGAAGTTTTAATACCTTCATTTAAGGAGTATTACATTGTCTATTAAATACAATTTATTGCATTAACCTAGCATTTTTAGCTTCCGAGATTTTTAGGATTCTTTAAGTGACCCGGATTCATTGCTCTCGAGTGTATTAAATGTAGATAAGTATATGTTTGATATATGTATGTATTTGTTGTATATGTAAATGGTACACCACTGACTACCTGCATTATTGTCTCTCCTCCCTTGAATCCATCCAAAGGTTGTCTGTAAAAGATCGCTTTTAGCGATAAGACCGCCCATTGTGTCAACTTGAGTAAAATGTCTACATTTATATCTGTAATTTTTATGGTGTACATAATAAAGAGTATTCGATTCTATGATCAAAGTGTCTGGTTTACGGTCTCCATCTTTTAAACCGGAACCTTTGGCAGTTGGTGTGGTGATTGACAGTCATTTGTTATTATTTGCAGACCAAGCCAAACGCTGTTGATCATACTCTGACGCTGACAATATCCCTTATCATCATCTACCTAGTCTTTTCCCAACTATTTATTTATTTAACCATTTATGTACACACATATATAAACAGACAAGAAGAAAGGAACAGAAAAATACGTACAAAGGTGATGCTTATTTCTAAAGAAATCTCTTCCAGCATACCTGCGATAGGAGAGTATATCAAAGAGATGTAGACAACGTGTGTAAGAGTAGAACGGAAAACAAAATACATAACATCTTAAATAATTTTCCAATTTAAATATAAACATACAATATGAGAATATACTTACATACATACATACTACTAAAATAAATATCACTCAAATATATAACAATATAATGTAATTCAAATAATAAATACTTTTGCAATTATGACAAAGTGGAAAGATAGTGCTCTTTCACTATACTTTTAAATACTCGCAACAGTATGGCAGTTCCTAATGTCAGGCGAAAGTGAATTCCACAATCGTACCGCGTGCATAGTGAAAGAGTAGGAGTAGAAGTCGGTTGAGTGGGGAGGGGATTTGAGGAGATTTCTAAGATGCGACCTACAAGGCGCATCAAAAGGGGTCATCAAAACTATGTTGAGGTCGGCTGCCAGTCTAACCGAATGCAGCTGAATACCAGTATTTTACATGCTGCGACTGCTTATCTGACCTTCACAACCCACGCACTGTACATCACGGTACCCCTCGGTAAGATTGGTTGTCAGACTTTCGGACTGCTGACTACCCGTAACGACTGCCAAAGATGTTTGAATGACAGTTGGGACCAACGGCTTGACGTGCTATCCGACGCACGGCACACGGGCCATTTGACACTGTCTCTCATTTACCAAGATGGAGAAGAAATATCTTCTCCTTTGTCTAAATCCATACAAAACCCTGTACTACATGAAAAAGAAATGTGACTATGAAAATTTTGAATACCTGTTTTATGCAAAGTACTAATCCAACATCCAAAATTAGCTGTTCCTAATGCTTGGCGTGCAAACCGAACTCAAGGCCATCCACCTGTTAGCCTGTTGGTTCGATACACCACGGTAACTGGTTTTAACTAGTTCGACCCAGTTCTGGCTGGTCTGATACGAAATGGTGATGGATTTTGAAGGGATGACAGCGTATTGGCGCTATGGTATGGTTCTTTGAAGGTTTTGGCTTGATTTAATGGTGGTAATCTTGGAATTTATAATGAGGTAGGTCAGGTTAGTTGGTATTTTAGTTTACTGGCGTATCATCGCTGTATGTCACGAGGACTTTATTCTGGAAAACTGCACTTTCTTGTCCAGTCGAAGTTGGCGTTAAGAGCCAACCGGTTTGAGATAAAATGTAGTGTCGTTCTTCTGCGTCGGCTTCGGAATCGCCATTTCGGAAAGTACATACTTACTCGTTCTTTTTTGTATTTCTGCGTTTTTCTCTGTGTCATGTTTACCGCAAATAAACGTATTTTCTTTCTTTTCTTTGTATTTACAAGTGGATTCTGCACATTCTATTACTGCTAGGCCACTTTTCACGCTCTTCAAAATCGTTATCAAAAAATTACAAGCACATTGATTGTCGCTGACGACAATCAATGTGCTTGTAATTTTTTTTTTATAAAACTACAAGTATTTTTGATTGATTGTAACTAAGGTAAGAATACGATCCTTCTTAAAAATACGGGAATTTTCCCTCAGATCAGGTTCTGTGGTGTTTCCTATTTGAACTGGAAACTACATCAATCCTTATTTCAACTCTTTATTGCTTTTGTAGACCGGATTTTAATTCAGATTTGTTAAAATTGTAATGGAAATCATGTCATTTGCTTTAAATAGGCTTTTATTTTTATTTTTATTATTTTATTTATCTTTTATATACATATAGATTCTTCTATATTTTGTGAATGTGAGAACGTTGTAGGCCTAACTTGTAGACTGTAGGTTTGTAGACCTTTTTATATTTTGTTGAGTGCCTGTTACTTGTTCAGGCCTACACTGTCCTCCCATACCTATTAATACTGTAATTTGAAAACATGGAAAAGGCACTTATTTTTAAAAGAGTAACCTTGGAGTCTCTAGCTGGCTTTTCTCCATAAGAAACGATCAATTGGAACTGTGCCCTAGGTTCTGACGTTTCATAAGTGCCCATGTAGGTTTATGTGACAAAATATTTTGATTTTGAATTTTAATCGTTTTCTACTTCACTCTGTCCTTAACAGAATAATCCTAACGATGAAATTATCGACAGAAATAGGGTCCTTCAATAGAGCAGTCTCCAGCACCGATATAGGGGAGCTCTTAATTGATACCAGAGTGCCCTGATTAAATAACTGAAACTCAATCTACTGCCATTGTTCTGTATCAGGTACCGGTAATTGGACCCGACGTGATTGAGTTAGAAAATAATTTTGACGAAAGGAATCTAGTAATGAATACCGGATATACGTTTAATGAAAATATTAACGAAGTTTAAAGAAAATTTTTGATTGGTTTTTCGGGCAATTGTTTATGGCATTATTAATTAAACCTCAAATAGTTTCCATTTTGCGCTCCTAAATATATTATTGAACACTCTAATATAATGATTGCGCCTCTTTTTGTGAACCTCTAATAAATCCTATTTTGGTCCTAAAAATACCTACTGTTAGATGTAGCGCTCGCTAATCTAACCTAACCAAACCTGTTTGGTCGGGGTTACCCTGGCTAAGTTAATGCGATTGACTGTGACAAAAGGCCAGACCGTTAAAAAGAGGCTCAATTAATAAAAAAAACTGTGCATGATTAGAGGCGCATTTTTTTGAGGGTTTGTTTATAAAAAGTTTCCATCATTACAAGGTCTATAAGTTTTTAGAGAATCAGTTACTTATTTCCCATTGCATGTTTCTAGCATTTTGTGTATCATATCATCATCATCATATCAACTACATTTTACCAGATAATGCCGAGTAGTCCTGGATTCCAACCCCGGTTCGTGCAAATTATTATTACGTTTTTCCATTTGGAAAATCCGCTGTCATTAGTAGCAGCAGATTTGAAATTTGTGTCCGATTAATAGCAATAGACTTTGCCAAATTGCGGCGTACACTTTTGTCTAACCCTTGCAATACAAGCGTAATGTTATCGTTGTATTGTGTCGGGGTAATTACGTAACACACTAACAGTAGGAATGGGTTTCATTTTGACAGTTCAACAACAATGATTGCGTTATTTACGTTGTTGAGCAGACAATTTTTTCGAACATATGAAGCAATGGATTAGCAATAGGCTTCAAAATGATTCAGATTGTGATAGATAGTGTGTTACGTAATTAGGGTGCAGATGTTACTCTTAACAGCTAATAATTCCACATAGAAATAAATGAGTAGGTTACCTGACCTATGGTACAGGGCCCTATACAAATTAGCCTCTATAGAAAGGTCTCTAATTACGTGTGAAGGTCGAGATAATTGCCTATGTTGGCCCCAATTACGTACAAGTGGACTGATTGTTGGAAGTGAGGTACGTACAGTTAAGAGCAAAAATGTTTTCTAAGCTGGATTGTGTTAAGTTTTTAAATATTTTTCTCATCTTTCTTTAGTATAACTTCTGCCAGCGACTTCGCGTGGAGGTCGTAATCGGTAATACTGAGGTCCAGTCGAGCGGCAGCGCTCGGCTCTAGACCCACCGCGTCGCATCGCATCGCCCGCCAGCGCTAGTATTTCGTTTTCACTCAGCGATCTTTCAGATTTTTTTATTTTTGCTTGACTCCTGAGAGCCGCAGGGAGATGTAAGATTTATTTCAATAAATAGTTTAGCATTAAAGCGCTTTTCACGTTAGCTAATACATATTCTTACACTTGACTGTAAAAGTTAATGTTGGTAATTACGTTAGAGACCTGTGGGGTAACTGCGTAATACAATTAACAGTAGGCATGGGTTGCATTTTGACAGTTCAACAACATTCATTACGTTGTTTACGTTGTTGAGTAGACAATTTTTTTGAACATATGAAGCAATGAATTAGCAATAGACTTCAAAATGATTTAGATTGTGACTGATAGTGTTACGCTGCAGATATATTATTGATTATGGATGAAAATAAAAATAAAATGTAAGATATTATTAATTTTGTTTGTAGGTAAAGTGATGACATTTTGTAAGTCATGTCAAAGGTTACTACACAATCGTTTAACATTCCATTAAATTCCTTAACGTTGGTCGATTCTCCAAATCGAAATCGCCACTGTGGATTCTGGCTTAAAATAGTTGCTACTTTGGAGAGTAGTAGGTATGGGGTTCTAATCTCAAAGATAAAAAACGTTTCTTCGAAAAAAGGCAAAAGAAAAGGGCCATTTTTGGTTCCGTCAAAAAGATTATCGGTAGGTATTAAATATAATGCCTTCCCCGTTCTATAGTATGATGATGGCCCCTTTTTTTGTGGAAAAACGTGTAATGTATAACATTCCTTTCTTAAGGGTTGCGTGATAAATGACTTTATATTATAAGGATTGAGTGATATTAGTTTTTCAAGATCTCGTACTAAGGAGCAAAAATGACTTGACTTTTTATTATTTGTGAAATTGAAGTAAATCGTGCATTTTGCTATATATTTTTTTTTTCTGAAAAGTTATATTTTTACTTACAAAATTGTTTTTGTGAACCGTAATTATGAGTTTTTTCTGAAATAAAATGTTTATTATTATATATTTATTATCATCATCATAATTAATTTCAGCCGAAAGACGTTCACTTCTGGACATAGGCCACCCCCAAGCACCGCTACTTCGACTGGTTCTGTATTTCTCGCATCCAGCGGATTCCTGCGGCCTTCACAAGGTTATAATGCTTAATATTACGGTACCTACAGATTTGCTCGATTTTTGAACACATGCTTTATTACTACTTCTGTCCCAAAAGACGAAGAAGTAGAAGTAGTAAAAAAACACGTGCCGATCGTCAAAATTCGAGCAAATCTCTAGCTACCTTTCCGTAGTCTGCTACCTTATCCATACTAATCCTACTTCCTGTCCTATCCTATCCTACTAATATTATAAATGTGAACGTTCGTGAGGATGCTAAGATAAGATATATTTATTTGCATAAACATGTTGTGTACACATACAAGAATAAAAAAACGTGCATGCAAGATAGCATAAAGAATAAAACGCAGGTTCAGACATGTTTGCCACATACCTACTATGGCGTGCAAATATGAATAGTTATGATTGTTAATAATTAATTTCAAGTCAATATAATTAATTTTGATTTGAAGTGAATTCAGCAAACAATATTAAATTAAAATGTCAACAGTAAGTAAAAAATAATCTGATGGGTGGATGGATGTTTGTTATTCTTTCACGCAAAAACGGCTGAACAGATTTGGATGAAATTTGGGACACAGATATTTTATAATCTAGATTAACACATAGGACCCTTTTTGTCCCGGTAGCACGTTCCTGTAGGATAATTCCCGACATCCACGCGGGCGAAGCCGCGGACAAAAGCTAGTTTAAATAAATAAACCATCAACTAAGCAGTCAACAAATCCTCAGCACACTTCACAAGCACAAAAGATTTACCCAACCATTCCAAACTACCCACTCGCGAGAAACATTTACGAGCAAAATTCCGGCATTCTAAACAAAATCCGGTCCGTAATAGCCGGTAGTCCATCAGGTCCGGTCCGTGGTTTGCCATCCGGTCCGGTTCCGGAGAAATTATTTATTTTTGGGGTTCCGTACCTAAAGAGTGCCGACGATATCCTATAAATAAGGCTCCGCTGTCCGTCCGTCTGTCTGTCATAGGCCTGTATCTTATTAACCGTAATAGGTAGACACTTGAAATTTTCACAGAGTGTCTAGGTACTACTGTGACCGCTATAGCAAAACTACATACATAAACTCACGCTTTCTTCCCATGGCGGTAGGCAGAAACTACAGAACCCCACCTGCTACCGTCCTTACATACTATCTCAAACAACAAAACAAAACCAAACAATAAACGAACCAACAAAAACAAACCAACAAAAACAAACCGACAAAAACAAACCTAACAAAAAATTATGAATGAAATGATGATTATGATGATTTTTTATGAATTATGATGATTATGAATTATTTATTTTTATGGTGTACATCTATATCTATACATATAATAAATACATATAATAAAATTGTAGAAAAGTGGTGTCTGTACAATCGAAATATATAAAAAAAAAGTAGCAGGGGTTGTTATTATATCGATGCCGAACCCGAGATTGTAATTAAATTTTTTTTTGTCTGTTTGTCTGTTTGTCGGTTTGTCTGTTTGTCTGTGTGTTTGTGCACGCTAATATCAGAAACGGCTTATTCGATTTAGATGCGGTTTTCACTAATATATTGTAGTAAGCTTCACTTAACATTTAGTGTTTATTTCATGTCAATCGGTTCATAAATAAAAAAGTTATGTCAGTTTAAAGAATCACGGCGAACATTTGTTAAGGTATTCTATCAGAGTACGTACACGCCTCGCGCCTGCGCGTCCGTGGCTATATAAAGCGTGCTGAGAGCCGCGCCGCTGCTGCTCCTGGCTGGAGGCCCTTTAGAGTAAAATCCGAAAGGCAACCACAGGACAGTCCGGTTAAGCAGCCACGACCCCAGTGGTCAAAACTGCGAGTTGCCCTACCAAAAAAAAAAAAAAAAACGCGCCGCTGCCATAAGGATTCAGTTATTCGTAGCGAACGCACGTATCCTGGAGAGTATAAGCGAATAGTTTCATTCGATTATTGCGATTCACTTGAATACTGACTGTTTGCATATTTCATTTATTTACATTTTAGGGTTTTTAGGTTAGGTTATTTTTCTTAATTTTCTTTAAAATTTTGTAAATAAATATTGTAAGTATTTTTAGGCGGTTCTTTCCTTGATTTTTGGGTATTTACTTATCTTAATTTTTACCCAATTGAGGAGAGATTACGTGAAAGTCAATTGAATCGTTGTTTATTGGCTATTCAAGATATAGTTACATCTATTGGGGGTAATCCTATTTCTCAATATGGAATGCCGGAGGCATCATTTGACGGTGAACGTATTAATAGAGATTACGCGATGGAAACCAACTATGATCCAATTGACCTGGCCGAAATTTTACAAACTGATGTCTCGAGGCTAACTGATGAACAGTGTTTGATATTTGATCGGGTGTGCCGCAGCGTTGATAGTACTTTGGGAGAAACGCTATTTGTAGATGCACCCGGTGGAACGGGTAAAACATTTCTTACTAAAGTTATTTTGGCGAAGGTACGAAGCCAAGGTAAAATCGCGCTTGCTGTCGCTTCATCAGGCATAGCAGCCACATTGTTGCCAGGTGGGAAAACTGCTCATACAATGTTCAAAATTCCGATCGATTTAGACCGCACAGAAAGCCCTGTTTGTAATATTTCAAGAAACAGCGATAAAGCGAAGGTTCTTCGTGATTGTAGCCTTATTATATGGGATGAGTCCACAATGGCCAATCGAAAAGCAGTAGAAGCAGTAGACAGAACGTTGCGTGATGTCAAGCAAAATGATCAACCCATGGGTGGCATTACTATGCTTTTTTGTGGCGATTTTCGTCAGACTCTCCCTGTAATACCACGTGGAACAAGGGCTGATGAAGTTAGAGCCTGCCTAAAGAGTTCTCGACTGTGGCATTACATTATCCCTTTGCATTTGACAATAAATATGCGTGCGCAAATTGGAGGCAACGAAAATGCTCAAGAATTTTCAGATTTGCTACTTGAGATTGGTAACGGTGTGTATCCGCAGGAACAAGGAAAAGTTGTTCTTAATGAAAACCTATGCAACATAGTTTCATCAATGCGTGGTCTCATATCATCTGTGTATGGAAATGCAACGCAAATACCAACTTGCGAAAATTTATGGCTTTGCGAAAGAGCTATTTTGACGCCACGAAACGACCAAGCAGCAACAATAAACGCTGAAATTTTGAGCTATGTTCTGGGGGATTATGTTGAGTATATCTCCATTAACAGAGTCATGGAAGAAGGAGAATCTACAAGCTACCCAGTAGAATTTTTAGAATCCCTCAATGCTCCTGGACTACCAGCACATAAAATAAAATTAAAAGTAGGCGTACCCATAATGCTTCTTAGAAATTTAAGCCCCCCAAAACTTTGCAATGGCACCAGGTTAAAAGTGACCAATTTACAACGAAATCTGATAGAAGCAGAGATTTTAACAGGGTGTGGAAAAGGTGAAAGTGTTTTCATTCCTCGGATTCCGCTCATTCCAAACAATTTTCCATTTAGTTTTAAACGAGTCCAGTTTCCAGTCAGCCTATGTTTTGCGATGACAATTAATAAAGCCCAAGGTCAGACGCTGAAAGTTGTGGGTGTAGATCTGAGTATCAGCTGTTTCTCGCACGGTCAGTTGTATGTGGCTCTGTCACGGGTTAGCAATCCTAGGAGCCTGTATGCTTTCATCCCCGATGGCCATACGTCAAATATCGTATACATTACTGCAGCATTACTGTAAAGTAAATTTTTTGCTACCCAAACGACGGTATATTATTATGTAATTCAAAATATGCTGCCCAAAAAGTCACTATTCCACGCGGACGAAGTCGCGGGCACAGCTAGTAATAAATAGTATTCTATTCTATTCTATTCTATGAAAAAATTGTACTTAGTGTTAAATATTGTACGGTGGTACGGAACCCATCGTGTGCGAGTACGACTCGCACTTGTCCGCTTTTTTAAACGTACACCTTTGAAGGGTCAAAGGGTTTCAAAAGCCAGTAATTAGAACTACGTGCGTACGGTTCGTGGGTTCATTACTCGAGGGTAAATAGTTTGGGTGTTGGTTTTAGTTATTTCCGTGTGTTTTTGTGTGAAATAGAATAGGGAATTTGAATTGCCTTGAGGTACAGGAATATTTGGAGTGAATGGGACTTTGTGGGTTATGTAAGTGAAAATGGAGATCAGGCGATTTTGTTCGTACAACTAAATTATTTTTTTATTTAATCAATCTAATTAGATTACAATATACAAGCTAAAACTAAAATAAATATACCTACTATTTACAAGTGTATAATAAAAAATAAAAACTTAAATTAAAAAAAAAAAATATTATTAATATTAAATATTAATTTATTATGATTATTTTATAATTTTTTATGATTATTTTAAAATTAGTCCACATCGCTGTCAATGGGATAACTGCCCAAAAGACTGGCAGCATTGCCACGTTGGATGGCAATGCAACTAAATGTGTTGCTCCGTTTTTAGGAACAGTGTGATTATTATTAGTAACAAAAAAATCTGTCTTCGTTTAACTTTAATACTTATTATAAGAAGAGAAGAGGTGATGAATTCTAATTTAAACATTCGCTGAACGCTTAAACCAACATGCTTTTCGAAAAATTCCTTATCTTGAAATACTCTTGTGAACAAGACACCAATTCTTCGTTAATAGTCTTCAAAGGCATAAATAAGATAGGCAGCTAAAAGGCCAAAGGCAAGATCCAAAAAATAAAAATGGTCAAGCACAGTATAATAAAGTTTGCAGTATTACGTGTTCATACAAATCGGCCGAAACGAGGCGCTTCGAAATCTTGGTGTACACCAGTATTGAACAGTAGCGCGTACGCCGCAGTTACGTAAGGACGCGAACGGTGCGACATGCTCCCGCGCGTTTCATTGCGTAAAATATGGCACGAAGATATCGTTATATTGTTCAGTGTCATTATCGGCCTACAGCAGTCCACTGCTGGACATAGCCCTCTCCAATTGCACACCATTCAGCTTGATTCTCGGTAACTCTCATCCAGCTGCGACCAGCCACTCTGCGAAGATCACAAAATTGTTCAGTGCATGGGTTTTTGAATTCATCAATACCGAAACCAGAAATAACATTTTTTGAATTACCAACTCAGTCGGTTTGGTAAGCCTATAAAAATAACATTATTTTAAAATTTTTTTTTCTTTTTAATGTAGGTTTATATAAACTTACTGAAGCGTAGTGAACATAACTTCCTTGGCAGGTACTTAGTAGGTAAGTTTCTCTCTTTTTTCATGCGATCGATGCCTGATTGAAGCAGGAGAACAAAATATACCTATATTAGCTTATGCTTGCGGCTTCGCCCGCGTGGATTTCTATATCAGGCATCCCGCGATAAAAAAAAAAGTTCGTGAAATCTGAACCATTCATCCTATATTCATCCTAATTGTTTTGGTGTAAATTGCTATTTTAATCTACATCAAATTTCCCTCACAATAAGCAAATTTTTTTTGATAGAGATTTAACATTACCTTCTTAAATTACCCTAGACCAGAAGATATAATTATGTGTTTTAAACAACTCTATCATTTTTATCAATATTTGATTTAACCTGAGCATTTAGATTTACGTCATCGCGGATTTTTTTATAGGCCTTGGCCTTTTATGTAACTTTTCCATAGCAAGTATCTTATTTTTGATCCCAAATAAATCGATAATATCTAAAAAAAAAACAGACTGTCCCAAATGCTTCGGCTGGTGTGCCGAAATGATTTTCGAAAAACATTATAATGTAAAAGATCTTCAAAAAATTGCAAGGTTTTAAAAATAATGCTCTACCTTCATTGTTGTCAGACTTATAAAGAACAGCCCAAGAGACACTGTCAGTGGGCAACCCTAGTGTGTGTTTATCTACCGAGCGGTCTTAGTTAATTATTTCAAGGACACTGCTGAGACGTAACACTGCATACTTTATTATATTGACATGAATATTTACTTTGTAAAATAGTATATTATTTTAATTATTGTGAATGTAAAGACTATGTAGATCATTGTTTTATTTTTTTCTTTCTTGATTAGTTTTAATCATAGTCTGGCAGTTTGAGTAATTTATGCGGCCTACCCAAATGTCCTTTCTTTGGTATTGTTCGTCGAATCGTTGAGCTCCTTAAGTTTTGAGTTGAGCTGCACGATTACTGACAAATGCGTGCACTGACTGGACAGGTTCACTCATTCTGTGTGGTATTTTTTCCTCAAAGGACCATTTCAGACTCAAATCTACATAGTCTTCACATGATCTGACCAAGATTATGTCTGGACTTTAAAAGAGACTGTGACCTCTGAGTTTGTTTCGGCCTTTCTTCTCAGAGTAGTAAGATAGGAAACGCCGACCTCATCTAGTTTTAAAATATGATTGACGTGTAAAAGTGTTTGTACAAACCTACTTACAGAAATAAAATCATTTATCATTTATACTGTGGTAAAAGCAGGCTTGCTTTTACCTCATAAAATTGCCAAGCAATACCACTAAAATAATTTGACTACCAAAAACACAATTAATTCATGTCCCATTAGATTAGTTTCACTAATTATATTTTAGTACCAAGTTAATCATGAGGACGCTCCTTCACGCCATGCTTAAACAGTATGACG
This sequence comes from Dryobotodes eremita, assembly GCA_917490735.1. Taxonomy (NCBI): domain Eukaryota; kingdom Metazoa; phylum Arthropoda; class Insecta; order Lepidoptera; family Noctuidae; genus Dryobotodes; species Dryobotodes eremita. The sequence goes on from OU823267.1 coordinate 13,354,990, forward strand.
CATAGATCGGTATGAGTCAGAAATGGGGCTGGTTTTTATAGTTTTAAAGGTTGAGTGGGATTACTGGGTTTTTAGAGTACTTTTCTGAATTAATTTTGATGCAATGGAATTTATATATTGTCTTGAAATATAAATCCTGAGTCATCGATATACAAACTTCCGTATAGTATATGAAAGGTAGATCATATTGGATTTCTTTTCACAATTATTATTATTATCAGTCTATAAAGTCCGACTGCAAAGCAAATACCTCTTTCATAAAAAGAAGTTCCTAGGTATCTGTGTTTCCTGATAGCTATAACTTACAGTCAGACTTTTCATTAGCTGCAGTAAAATTACACTTAATTTTACTAAAGGTGGGTAGGCCTTTAGTGTGGGACGCAACATGTGTCGATACTCTTGCGCCATCCCATCTTCCTGTCTCGGCGTGCTGTGCTGGCGCCGCTGCTGCGGCTGCAGAAAACCTCAACCGGCGTAAGTATAACAACCTTGTCGGTCATTATATTTTCGAGCCGTTTGGGGTTGAAACCCCCGGGCCATGGGGTCCGAGTGCCAATGCTTTGTTCAAGGATATCTCCAAACGCCTGTTTGACACTCCCGGGACCCAAAGGCTGGCTTTTACCTTGGCCAGAGGCTAAGCATTGCCATACAACGTGGCAATGCCGCCAGTCTCTTGGGTACATTACCAGTCGACAGCGATGCGGAGGAATTTTTAGACGCCATTTTTTAGTTTGTTAATAGTTTTAGTTAGGTTAGGTTATTATATTTTAATTGTAAATACTATTGTAATTTAAAATTTGAATAAAATGATTATTTATATTTTACTAAAGAAACAATAACATTGTTTAAACAATAAAATGGCACATAAGCTGTCATTTTACTGCAGCAAATTAATAGTCCAACTATAAATGTCTTCAAGTCGAGAGTGAATAGATTACCTCTGGGCAAACCATTGTCGACCACGTCGTGGTCAAACGCGAGTCTATTAATTATAATTAAATGAACATTATCGAGTGCTACCATCTTGTGAATCCTCAGCTGTAGCCCGCCAATATAAAATTTTCTTTGGTTTTATGCAAATTGCTGCTCTGTTGTACGTCGTATGTTGATCAAAACTCGATTCGCGACTGTAGGAATGATATATTTACTGAATAATAATCATCAATTTCATGTCAATCGTCAAACTTTGGTAATTTGTTCCACCTAAGAATTTTCATATGAAAGGTGGAACAGATTTTCAAAGTTTGGCGATTTTGAAATTCACACACAAAAGCACACTTTCGTATATATAAAAATGGAATCAGGATAACGTGGTGAAGATGGTCGTAGTTTGCAAATCCGTTTATTTTATTCCCGCCTTTTCTTTGACACTTCTTCGGCTCTATACATTATAATTGCCATTCACCTAATAAACCTCCCCAAGCTTAAAGACGTGCATTCAAACAACAAGCTATTACTGTTTTTTATGAAAGCTAACTCTAACCCTCATTATTAATATTCATCATATTATTATATTATGCTAGCTGTAAACCACCGCAACACAAACCACGCCACAATGCCACGCTAACGCAATACCAACTAAATATATATAGAGTTTTTGGGCCAGGAACCCTCGCGGGTGTCCCCAGAACACCCTACTAAAGTTTCATCACAATCTGATCAATGGGTTCGGAACGCATAGAGGACAAACATACAAACATTTATAGAGGTATGAGGAACAGGGTGTAAAGTTCACTCATTCTCTATAGAAAAGGGAGGATCTTCCGAACAGACGGGTGTTGTGTCTGGTGGGCAACTGCCCGACGGTTGATGTCGGGATGTTGTATATATACTAGTTGCGCGGTAAACTCTGCTTGCGCGATGCAGGATTTTGCGTGACGTCAGTCTGACGCGTAGCTCGCATGTGGCGTTGTATATGTCGCTACATCACTCCCCCCCGGAGACCGGAGGTCGATAGTGGGCTGAGTCGTGTATCTTGCGATGCTTGCCAGGGCCAGAGGTCAGGTTCCAGTGAGTCGGAACCGGGTGTCGCATAGTTCGCGGTGAGTCGGAACAGTCTGCGAAGATTCCCCAGTGAGTCGGGGTGGCGCTGCGTTATGCTCCAGTGCGTCGTATGTGGTACAGCGCCGGGTTGAGGCTGACTGCTGGCGTCGACCAGGAGAGGGTTTGAAGGCTCTGCTTGTGGACCGGCCGAGAGTGCAGTTTGCTGTGCCATGGTTGCTGATGAGGCTGAGGGTGATGACCAGGTATGCGCGGTCGCGGCATGCTGGTGGTCAGGATACCCGTTGAAGCCGTGGGTGCTGGCTGGCTGTGTGACTCGCCGCTCTAAAGCTTGCGGAAGTGATGATGATGACGTCACGCTGAAGTAGTTGCACGAAGGCTGCGCTGACGTTCATGTTCGGGGTCACCAGTATAGAGGTATGAGGAACAGGGTGTAAAGTTCACTCAAACCTCCATAGAAAAGGGAGGATCCTCCGACCAGACGGGTGTCATGTCTGGTGGGCAACTGCCCAACGGTTGATGTCGGGATGCTGTATATATGCTAGTTGCGCGGTAAACTCTGCTTGCGCGATGCAGGATTTTGCGTGATGTCAGTATGACGCGTAGCTCGCATGTGGCGATTGTAGATGCCGCTACACATTAATTTTTATTTATTATAAAGTATGATTATTTATTTATTTTTAATTTTTTCATTATTTTTATTATTATTTTTAGATGTTAACATAGCTCGGTCGTTTGGAAGGCATACGAGGGGCCAAAGCCAACTCGCAGAGGCCCCTTTGACAATTTTAATTTAATGATCTACCCCATTTGTTGAAAACCCAACCACAAATGGTGTTATTTGCTGACGATACTTCTTTAATTTTTAAAATTAATAGACGTGCATCAAATCTTGACGACGTAAATAACGCCCTACTGCAGATCCAAAATTGGTTCACAGCTAATAATTTAGTATTAAATGGGAAAAAAACTAAATGTATAAGATTTTCTTTACCAAATGTCAAAAGTACTAATTGTGAGATAGGAATAAATCAAGAGAAACTAGAATTCGTCGATAAAACTGTTTTCCTGGGGATCACGCTCGACTCAAGGCTTCAATGGGGTCCTCATTTAACATCCCTTGCAGGACGGCTCAGTTCAGCGGCATACGCTGTGAGAAAAATCCGTCAATTTACTGATGTAGGTACCGCGAGGCTAGTCTATTTTAGTTACTTTCATAGTATTATGTCGTACGGTATTTTACTATGGGGACGGGCTGCAGACGTTGAGTCTATTTTTATTCTGCAGAAAAGAGCTATCAGAGCCATATATGGCCTCCGCAGGCGCGACTCTCTAAGGGAACGGTTTAAAGATATTAACATCATGACGGTACCTTGTCAATATATTTATGAAAACATCATGTACGTAAGGAAAAATCTACATAGTTTTAGTAAAAGAGGTGAAAGACACAATTATATCACTAGAAATAGGGACCAATTAGTTCAACCAGGTTTCAGGCTGGCTAAAGTAGACTCTTCTTTCATGGGGTACTGTTTAAAATGTTACAACAAAATACCTCCCCATATACTTCAATTGAATGAAACGAAATTTAAATCCTGTATAAAACGCACACTATGCAGTCAAGCATATTATAATTTGGGGGATTACATCGCTGATAAAAATGCTTGGCTCAACGCTGGTCCTGCTCCACAAGGGCGCATTAACTAATTGATTAGCATTCGGAACTACTGAAGATTGTAAAAACTGTCTTTACATTGTATAAATTCAATCTTGTAGTATTGTATAATTGCATAGCACATGTGTGAGTACTATGTACCTACTATAAAGCTACCATTTTCTAGGTTTGTCTTTCATTGACTTGAATGTGCCCTGACGGCTGAGAGTATGTCATGCTCACTCAAATGTCTCGCTGGTGGTGGCGTGTGTGTTGGATCATTAAGTTCCCTTCAAAATGGTTGAGCTAAATGGTGCTGATCCATACGTCATGTTCGTGAACGGGCGCCGTCAGTGGGGACTGGTCATCTCTTGGCTGCCACGGCTTATTTTAATTTAATATTGGAATTGTTGTCGTCTCTTTATTACGGACGCTTTTAACGTTCTGCATCGTTCTCACATGCATAATTTCAACATGAATGATGTAACCAATAATTTGTAACCATATTTTGATTTAAAAGAGTGTCCATGGAGTTTCTTGCCCGTTCTTCTCCATAGGTACCTACTAAGCTTTGGAATGGGCAACTAGCTTCATCTTTCTGACTGACCGACCCCTTGACAATTCAAAAGTGCCTGTAATTGGTTTATTTGAAATAAATGCTTTGAGTTTGAGTTTGAGTTTTAATTGATTCATATCTTATATACTATATACTTTATATATACATATATACTTATATACTAATATTATAAATGCGAAAGTAAGTTTGTTTGTTTGTTTGTTACCTTTTCACGCCTAAACCACTGAACCGATCATCATGAAATTTTGCATATATACTGTCAGGTGTATAGAAACGGTCATAGGGTACCTTTCATACCAAAAAAAGTACTGTTCCCGAGGAAAACAACAATAACGTCCTTATGATAATAGGTGGCGCCACGTATCTTTCGAATCATGATTGAATTATAACCCGAATTGATAGTCAAAGTCGAACTTAACGAAATTAACGCGAGCGAAGCCGCGGGCAAAAGTTAGTCTTATATATATTTTTTTGTCATTATTTTTTATTACTATAATTATTTTTATGTTGTACATAATAAAGAGTATGCTATTCTTTTCTATTCCATTCATTAATTATGCAAGCCATAGCAAGCAGCTTGGAAATCGATACTCACCAAAGGGTTACGCAGTATAATACCTAAGTTTATTCTAACTATGTTCAAGATAACTACGGTTGATTCACATATGATCATAACGCATATTGGTCGACTCAACTTGCTCGCAGAAATGTTTTTACCACTGTCTAATTATCCGTGTTTTCGCAATATCCCTAGGGTTTTCGCGAAAATTCGAATTAGCGGATTATCCAATCGACATATATAAAATCACCAGTAAATCTAAACACAAGACCACAGATAAATCAACAGTAGGTGAATCGACAGTTAGTTTAATCAACCTTAGTTTAATTAATTGTAGTTGGATAAACCGTAGCTAAATTCTCCTTTATGGATTTCGTTCATTAGTTATTACAAAAATCGGTGAAACGATCTTTAGATATTTTAAATGGTAGGTCTTTTGACCGTAGTTATCTTGAAAATAGAATAAACTTAGGTATCATATACGTAACCCACCAATGATACCTTAAGGCTATGCAAAAGCGACTGCCCTAGCCAATGGTAACTTTGTTGACTCTGCACGTAGCATTAAGGCTCCCACAGACAGGCGCGACGCGACAGCGCAACACAAAGGCGCCGCTCGTCGCGCGACACGCGGTGCCTTTGTGTCGGGCGTCGCGTCGCGCCTGTGTCTACGAGCCTTTATAATCTCCTGTCTGATGGTTTTGAGTAGGTCCGATCACCAAAAATGATAAGTAACCAATGTCGTCGGATATAGTTGATGTTTGGTAAGAAATCGATAGATGTTTTCGAATAAAATTTAACTTAAATAATAATAACGAATTGGAAACGACCAATTGGAACCGTATACCTAGCTTCTGACGTTTCATAAGTGCCCATGTAGGTTTATGTGAAATAAAATATTTTGATTTTGATTTTGATTGAATAGAAAACCAACACTTAATTTATCAAATTAAATTTCATTCGAAAATATCCATCGGTTTCTTACTAAACTTCAACTATATCCGACGACTCTGGTTTCTTATCTCTTTTGGTGAGTGTACCTAAATATTATCTTGAAGGAAATTTCTCCAAATCCAGTCCGGATTGAAATTGCAGGTGGTAATGAAGATAAGCTTAAAGCTCGTTACATTGAGACCTAATTTGCTCTTTAGCAGACTGATCAGCACACATTTGGCTTATCTATAACTTGGATATCTTTAACTATTCTTATCTCCACACTTATTAAATGCAAGTTCATCACATTCTGTTCGTGACAAAATATGTACTGTATGTGTTTGGAATATTTGCGTCTTTTAAACACTTCGACGACAGTCATTAACTAGATTTTGACTCAACATCTGCACTTTTGGCAAAAGCTCCTAATTTTATTGGATATTGTGTTGCATATGCAATACAATAACCAATACAATTAGGTGCTTTTCAGAAAACAGGGAATGAATGAATGAATGTTATTATATTATATGATATTTGCAAGAATATAGGTAGCTAACATATCTATGGGTTTCACTATATTCGGCACTTCAGGCGTCCAAATATTTAGACTTTATATCTTGGTTATATAGTCCTCCAGACCGTATTTCGGCCATGGCGGCCAATCTCAACGGAAACTAGCTTTCGACGCGGGAGATATTATAGTGCACAAGTGTGTGCGCAGACACAGGTGCACTCTCTCTTTCCTCACTTTCATAGTCCAATTGGACGGCAATCCAACACCACCGGAGATAGATCAGGCGCAGGACCAACGGCGTAACGTGCTTTCCGAGGCACGGGGGTATCACACCACCAACTTCCAAACTCCGGGCTGTTACTAAGAAATTCCTAATGGAAAACCCCAATAACACTTTGCCCGACCTGGGAATCGAACCTAGGAACCCTCGATCAGTTGGAACCACGAGACAGACGGGGCAGAATCTCGGTTATACATACAGCATGTAGTACACATTTAGTAATTAGCAATAACATAAAAAGCAGCAATGTCTTATGACAATGCTGCTTCCCTGTTTTCTTATAAGAAATCAGCTAAATTGGCATCACACACGCACACTGAGAGTATGAAGTTAATTCTACTTAACGTGCGAAGTGCGACATGAGATCTGCCAAAAGTCTTTGAAAACCATTCGGAACTCCAAACAGGGAAGAAACAAATGACAATATTCAACTTTTAAAAACAATACTCCTCCAAACTAACCCCTCTTTTACCACCCAGAGTATATTTATCAGTGATATCATCCTCTACAGTGCCCCCAGTCTATTTTGGGTGACACTTCATTACAATGATCGCCTGATTCTGATTTATGTGCAGCGCGTGACCGAAGATCTTTAGCTGTAGTATTCCAATTATAAGGAGTGCCCACAATTATTTAGGGGGAGGATTTCTGTAATTTAGTTGATGTTATTTACGAGGTGCATTCAATAAGTACCTAGCCTCATCGCCAGAGGGCGCTGTAGTTTCAAAAGAGTTTTACCACAGTGTAGCACATTCTTTTATAATTCTTTTTTCAAATTTTCATTCCAATCCCTTCATTTGTTTTAATTTGACAACTTATGGAAGCGAACGTGTCGATCGGTTTTACAAAAATGGAAAAAGAGCAATATCGTTCGGTGATTCGATTCCTATTTTTGGAAGGGAAAACGCGCATCGAAATCAAAGAGCGCTTGGATGCTGTGTACGGTGACTCTTCTCCATCGATGGCCACCGTCAAGAATTGGTTCAACGAGTTTGCACGTGGCCGTACGTCGGTTTTTGATGAACCACGTCCAGGTGCACCGAAAACAGCTGCTACGGAGGAAAACATTAAAAAAATCCATGATCTCGTATTGGCAGATCGCCGATTGAAGGTTCGGGAGCTAGCTGAGACTGTAGGCATTTCAGAAGGAACAGTGCATCATATTCTTCACGAGGAACTCGGCATGAGAAAGCTGTCGGCGCGATGGGTGCCGCGTTTACTCACACCAGAAAACAAGCGCAACCGTGAGACCACATCGGAGACGTGTTTGGCGCTGTTTAAGATGAATCCAGCGGAGTTTTTGCGTCGTTTTGTGACCGTCGATGAAACCTGGATCCACTGGTACACACCAGAGACCAAGGAGCAATCAAAACAATGGATCCAGACCGGGGAACGTGCTCCAAAGAAGGCGAAAACTGTAAAATCGGCCGGAAAAGTTATGGCCACCGTTTTCTGGGATTCACAAGGTGTGATCTACATCGATTACCTCGAGAAGGGTAAAACAATTACAGGGCTTTACTATGCCGATTTATTAGGCCGATTCGACGCCGAATTAAAGAAAAAACGACCCCATCTGGCGAAGAAAAAAGTGCTGTTTCACCACGACAACGCACCGGTTCACACGTCTGCCGTTGCCATGGCCAAATTGGTCGAATTACGCTACGAATTGCTGCCCCATCCACCGTATTCTCCAGATTTGGCCCCTTGTGACTTCTTTCTGTTTCCTAATCTGAAAAAATCACTCGCCGGGAATAGATATGGATCGAATGAGGAGGTCATCGCCGCCACGGAGGCCTATTTTGCAGAGTTTGACAAAAACTATTTTTCGGACGGGTTAAAAAAGTTGGAGCATCGCTGGGCTAAGTGTATCGAACTAAAAGGAGACTATGTTGAAAAATAAATTGCCACTTTTCCAAAATTTTCGTTTACTTTTTGTAGGCTAAGTATTTATTGAATGACCCTCGTAAGTCTGGATTTGTTCCCAATTTATGGCAACAGGCTCGCCTTTAAAAACACGAGTAGAGAACACCCTTCTGGCTATATTTTCGGGGAACATGTACGTGATGTTTTGAATAATGTTATGCATGTAAAATTTGCACGCTTAAGGCGCTACCCCGAGCGCCCTTGCAATAGTGCGTAATTCAGAGGCTATTAACTCATTAATTATCAGTAATAAACTACATCTAAAAGAAAATTATTAATATTCGATATCCTATCATCACATTGCACGTTCTTATTTGTTTTTATATGTTATAAATACATTTAAAATCTCCTTGTAAAAAAGTGACTAAAATTCTTGATTGCATGCATCTTTTACTAAAGGTGACGTTCTAATAATTTGAGGAATACACTAATGGATAGATCATTTAAAATCTCAATAATTCACGTTTTATTTTATTTCAAAAGATCGCTTGTCTTTTTTTATTAAATAATTCCAATTTCTTTGTGAATTCTTTGATAAATGGGCGTGCTGAGGGAGCGGGACAGCGCGAGACTCAGCGACGGGACAGAGAAGGACCGAACGCTCAAGGTGGTTTGGTCGGGGAAGTGCCTTAAGTATATCTATTAAGCAAAACATGTTTGTTGACATTATTAACACTACCATCTTTTATACCATGTTTTTTAACAAATAAATGATACTATTATTATTAATAAGAATATTTTTCTTTGCATTAAAATATCTTCTACTTATTAAAATTCTTAAATTCATTCATTCATTCATTCATTCAATGATAGACAACGCCAAGTCTAAACCGCTGGGTTTAGAAGAATGAAATTTTGCACTAGAGTTCCTAATACAGCGAAAGTGAGCACAAAGAAAGGGTTTCTGAAAATTCTCCCCCAAAGGGATTAAAAGTTTGTGTGGATGTTCATCATTTTTGCTGATGCGAAAACCCCATCGGTCACACGGTTTGTAGATTGTGCGCAAAATAAGCCAGCGCGCGGCCAAAATCGGAAATAAGGCTCACACAAACAGGCACGACATGCGACGCGAATCGCGCGCGGCACAAAGGCACCGCTCGTCATGAGACACGCGTTGCGACTATAAGAAGGAGCCCATAATCGTTTGCAGCCATCTCGAAGTTTATATCAGCGGGGTAATTAGGTAACACACTAACAGTAGGAATGGGTTTCATATTGACAGTTCAACAACATTCATTGCGTTATTTACGTTGTTGAGCAGACAAATTTTTCAAACATATGAAGCAATGGATTAACAATAGGCTTCAAAATGATTCAGATTGTGATATATAGTGTGTTACGTAATTAGGGTGCTGGTATCAAGAGAGTGTGCTGTTCGGTGTTTTTCAAAATAAATAATGATTAAAAGTGCTGGTAGGGATATAGTCTGGAAGGTCAAACACGTGCTCAGACTTATCTTGCGCGCACTTTAGTACCTACACTTACCCTATTCGTCCACCGCACAACGTCAACGACGACAACGACATTATTCGAACACAGCGTGAAGTCCCGGTGACGGTGTGCGGTGGACACACGGCTTTAGTAATTGTATGTATCGCTACTTCGGCGCCGTCATCCCGTTCTCGTTGACGTTCCGTTGACGTGGCGGTGGACAAACGGCATTAAGGCAAAATTATATAATTGTGGTCCTACATATTTCTCTGTGCTTTTATTATTTAAGATTTTTTTAAGTTTAGCAAACTCCTTGAAAATACACATAGCAAATGATATTCTTATAAAAAGTTACGTTACCTCTTTTCATTACGAGAGACAAAAGATGAAAACTCAAAAACCGTCATACATTTTAATAAAAATAAACTCGGTTCCAAAAAAAAGGCACAAATTGTAAACAACGACTAGGGGATGTCCTGTCCATATGTAATTAGTGAAGCGATTACGTATTCATAGCGGGCCCTGCTAGGGATGTCGCCGCAAAATTTTAATAATTACACTTGCGCATATTAATTCACCTTTCCGCTGAAACGTTCAGCATTCATGAAATGTGGTTAATTATTTCAGCGAATTAAAATAGGAAGTTCTCTGTGTGATGTGTGTGCGTGCTTGTGTGTTTGTTTGTTTTGGATTTTTTCTGAAACGACTGTATCGATTTTGATGGTTGTAACTTTTCCTTCTACAATAGGTGTTCTGGAAAGGATTTCAGTACCGACGTGGGTTGGGTACAAGTCATGGATTTTATACAAAAATATATATTTTTAAAGGAGTAATCTTTTTTTTTTGCTGTTAATCTGCTTAGCCTTTTCGCAATTATGTTGGGGTCGGCTCCTAGTCTAACCGGATGCACCTGTATACCAGTATTTTAGGCCTGCCTATCTGACCTCTATAACCCAGTTACTGGGTAAGGCCGGTTTTAAGTTTTTTTTTTTGGGTTCGGCTACCCGTAACGACTATCCATCGGGACGGACAGCTTTTCGTGCTTTCCGAGGTACGGACGGGTCTCGATATGTAATAGATGGTCATCCATCCACGAACTGACCGCGGCAAGCGTAGCTTGGCCTGCGATCGACCCACGCGACTGTTATTACTAAGCCACGAATCCTATGTTATTTTTCACTAGAAGCAATTAATCATTTCTATAAGCGGGTCTCAAACCCACGACCCCATATTCATCAGTTTTTCGCCTAAACGAGGCGAAGATCTCGTTAAATAGTAGATTGTTATACAAGGGGCTAAAATGACCCATTGTATACGAGGTAGTCTTATTCCCGAGCTTTCTCGAGGGAGTAAATAGAAACCGAATTATAATGGGTTTTTAACGCCGTGTGTTACACTCTACTTTTCACTACGATTGCGATAAAATAAAATAATCCAATACAATATTAAAGAGTTTTTTCTGTAGCCGCAACGCAATGCACGCAATCTACCGAAGAAATTGCCGCTTTTAGTTCCATTTTCAAAAATAAAATGTTCTTTTTTATGAAACAGTAATAAGTCGAGTCTTGATTCATGATTATTTTAATGAATAAAGACTTTTTCGTTTTTGTAGGCTCGTTGGTAACAGAAACAAAAAAACCTTTTCCCCTAGAGAAAAATATGCTATTTTATCCCCGCTCTGGTACGCTACAATGACGGACTTTTTGAGCAAGAGGAATGAAAAATAAATTAAAAAATCTCCATCTTAAAAGAACTTGATTGATTAAGTTTAGGGGATAAGAGACAATTCCCGACGAGTTTGCTCGAATCATTTCCGAGTCCGATTTTTAACATCAAAGGATATTAATACAAAATGAACTAGTTTTAGCAAACTCTTTGCGAATTTAAAACTCTATTATCTATGGTAAAGTATCTCGTTAATGCTGCTCTAGAGTATATAATAAGATTAAAATTTTAGTTAGTCATAATTAAGTACCTAGTTAGTTTTCGTGTCTCACTGGTGAAAAAAGGTGGCACGGTGGTGGTCTCTATTTCCCCCCTACTTTCTGACCACGTTGGGTGTCATAGATGGAAATGCAATGCCATTTCAATTTATGACGCCCAGCAGCATGCATAGGTTGATGTTTTCATTTGCCAAATACTTGACGCTGTAACGTCCACGCCGCGCGATTTTTGACCCGCGATACGTCCACTCGCGCGTTTCTAGCGTTGACCCCGCGTGACCCCCGGTCATTTTCAACATAAAACGTAATAACTAGAAAACTACTGCAGTTTATTTTATTTTATTTTATTTTATCGAAAAGGAACAACAAACAGCTACAATATAAAACATGAAATCTGAAATACACAAAACACATATACAATATTGTAGCCCACGACGCTGTTCACAGATTAACTATGGGATAAAAATAATAAAATAATAATCGCTAGGTTTACAAATATATATAGTTTTTTTTTTTTTCTAACTAATTAACTATCGCGTTTAAGATATAAATAGTATTTATGAAAGACATGACATGACAAAGATAAATATAGCAAAAAATGCTCAAGAGAGCTCCTTATGTATAAAATTTTTGAACTTATAGGGAGCACATGCAAAAATATCTATATGTTCGAAACTCTTATTGTAGGAATCGACCATTCTGCGAACAGGTGAACGCAAGCCAGAGTTGGATTTGCAAGCGCCCACCGAAAATAAACTGCCAGCGCGCACCTTACGCTTGTGGACTGTCCTAGGAACCGCATAACATAACATATTGGACAGTTCAATACAGTCAAATTTATTTCTAACAATATTATATAGATTCATGGCATCTAAGTACCTTCGTCTATTTTCAAGTGTTGCGAGCTTATACTTGCCAAGCAAATCTTGGTAAGGCAAATAATATCCATGGCATCTATAATGCATGGTACGCAGGAATTTGTGTTGAACACACTCAATCATCTCAACATACTTTTTGTAGTATGGACTCCAGACGGACACGGCATACTCCAGTTGAGAGCGCACTAGAGACTTATACAGGCAAATATAGGAAGAAGGCTTTTTAAAATCGACTGTTGATCGCATTACAAATCCGTACATTTGATACGCTTTATTAACAATCTTTCCTATGTGTAGGTCCAAGCAAAGCTTGGAATCAAGAAGAACACCGAGAGCAGTTATACCTTAATATAAAATCGTGGGTATACCTGAAACTACTTATACGAAATCAATAGGTGTGAAAAGTAAATGACGCTTTAATAGTCAAAAGTACGATAAAAAATTGTTAAACTTGAGGCTATGTGTTGATATTCCGTAAACTATTTGTTCTAAGTGAAAGTATGTACAACATTTTGTAGTTTGAGTCAATAAAACCTATTTATAATTAAACTAGACTATATAACCTTTTTTTTGATGCCCATATGTCTATTATTTGGTATATACAGATTATGACTAGCAAAGAATCGAAGATACCATCAAACGGAGTGAATAGGGACGCAGGGGGTGAATTGGGACGAAACTTTAAAAGGGATTTTTACCTTGAAATAATATAGTTTGTTGCCAACAAAGGCACTTAATCGTTAATTATAATACAGTAAACATATTAGAGTCCTTTTTGGCAACAAATTATATTATTTCAATGTTAAAATCCTTTTTAAAGTTTCGTCTCGATTCAAACCTTTTATTTGTTTTTTTATTTTTTTTTCGAGTGGGATATCATTAAATGACTTCTCCCGGTCTGGGCGGAGCGAAAGGGCGTGTCAGACTCTTACTGACTAAACCCCACCCGTGTTCCTTCAGTTGCCTGTGCGCCAGGGCCACGGTAACTCTTTCGAACAATATCCTGCATCTGTATTCACCCTATTTGATGGTTTATGTCCCACGGAAGAAGAGAGTATGATCTACCAGTGGGATGGTTGTAGCTGATTTTGATAATAATTTGTTGGGCACAGGTCTTTACATATATCCATTAGGTTTTGTCAGAGAGCCGTGGTGGCCCAGTGGTAATGACCGCCACTTATTTTCTCCTTATTTCGTAACTTATTTCGGATAAGGCGGGAGGAAATGCCCGGGTGTTATCATTATGTGGAACGACCGGAGGACACGGTGGAGCGTACGGTGGAGCCTGCCTGGCTTGGGCGGAGCACCACCGTGTCCGTGGCGGCGATCGGCGGCGGCAACCTCTCATGTCCATCCCTGGTCCAGGCCGTGATACGGAGCGAGAGGGAATGGGAAGCCGTCACCTCCTTCTGCGAAGCAGTAATGCTCGCGAAGGAGGAGGCGGAGCGCGTGAGGGAGAGGCAATCGTTGTGCCTCAGGCCCCTAGCCGCCGGAGAAGGAGACACCCTAGGTGTCGGGAGTCGATAGCCGACTCCCAGCCACCCTAGGCACAAGCTTGCGGACGGCGAGCAATGGGCAGCTCGCCGTCCGGTAAGGACCGGGCCCGGGTCGACGGCAATTCGTGTTCCACGCGCGCCTCAAAGAGATGTCAGCAACATTAACGGGGTCCGATAGGGCCGACGCCTGCCGAGGTCGCGGTTTGTTTGAAAGAGTTACCGTGGCCCTGGCGCACAGGCAACTGAAGGAACACGGGTGGATTTTAGTCAGTAAGAGTCTGACACGCCCTTCCGCTCCGCCCAGAGCGGGAGAAGTCGTTTGATGATTTCCCACCCAAAAAAAAGGGGGGTTCAGAAGTCCCTGCCACCCTGTATTAGTAGGAAGCGCTAGTAACATAATCTTAAGCCTTATTATTACCACAACTGTTGTTTATATGAAAATATGTATGTTTAGGAAAAGGTATTTTACTATGGGCCTGTGTCGCCTGAAATAAATGGTTATTATTATTATGTTGTAGCGGCATCTACAATCCATCGCCACATGCGAGCTACGCGTCATACTGACGTCACGCAAAATCCTGCATCGCGCAAGCAGAGTTTACCGCGCAACTAGCATATATACAACATCCCGACATCAATCGTCGGGCAGTTGCCTACCAGACACAACACCCGTCTGGTCGGAGGATCCTCCCTTTTCAATAGAGTATGAGTGAACTTTACACCCTGTTCCTCATACCTCTATACTGGTGACCCCGAACATGAACGTCAGCGCAGCCTTCGTGCAACTACTTCAGCGTGACGTCATCATCATCACTTCCGCAAGCTTTAGAGCGGCGAGTCACACAGCCAGCCAGCACCCACGGCTTCCACGGGTATCCTGACCACCAGCATGCAGCGACCGCGCATACCTGGTCATCACCCTCAGCCTCATCAAGCAACCTTGGCACAGCACACTGCACTTTCGGCCGGTCAACAAGAAGAGCTCTTAATCCCTCTCCTGGTCGACGCCAGCAGTCAGCCTCAACCCGGCGCTGTACCACATCCGACGCACTGGAGCATAACGCAGCGCCACCCCGACTCACTGGGGAATCTTCGCAGACAGTTCCGACTCACCGCGAACTATGCGACAACCGGTTCCGACTCACTGGAACCTCACCTGGCCCTGGCAAGCATCGCAAGATACACGACTCAGCCCACTATCGACCTCCGGTCTCCGGGGGGGAGTGATGTAGCGGCATCTACAATCGCCACATGCGAGCTACGCGTCATACTGACGTCACGCAAAATCCTGCATCGCGCAAGCAGAGTTTACCGCGCAACTAGCATATATACAACATCCCGACATCAATCGTCGGGCA
Source organism: Dryobotodes eremita (assembly GCA_917490735.1). NCBI lineage: Eukaryota > Metazoa > Arthropoda > Insecta > Lepidoptera > Noctuidae > Dryobotodes > Dryobotodes eremita. The sequence continues at coordinate 13,370,537 of OU823267.1, forward strand.
GTTGCCCACCAGACACAACACCCGTCTGGTCGGAGGATCCTCCCTTTTCTATGGAGGTGTGAGTGAACTTTACACCCTGTTCCTCATACCTCTATAATGTCATTTATTTATTTATTTATGTACTTATTAAATACATTTTTAAATATTTTTATAAAAATATTAAAAAAAACATTTAAAAATATAAAAAATAGTGGTCCACCGGTATCGGGAGCAGGGTCCAAGCTGCCGGTGGTTAGGACTCCAGAGATAGGAACCTCCTCACAATGCGAGCCGTATCGAGGAGTACTGCCTTCTGGATCAGGCTCTTGATCCAACCGTCTAACGAGAGCCTCGAGAGATGCTGGTCGAGGCTTTCGGCCATCAGGCCATTGGCTGATACGACAATCGGCACAATGATAGCCGAGTTAACATTCCACATGTCAACAACCTCGTGTGCTAAGTCGAGATATTTAATTTGTTTCTCTTTCTCAGCTTTCACGAGGTTCTCGTCATGCGGAATGGTAATATCGACAATCACTGTGCCACGCCCTAAACGATCTATCACCACTATATCAGGCTTATTGGCGACAATAGTCCTGTCAGTAATGATAGATCGATCTCAGTACAACGTGATATGGTCATTTTCGAGAACTGGGTCGGGCACATACTTGTAATACGGTATCTCAGAATCCACTAGTTTATATTTCAAAGCAAGTTGCTGGTGAATAATCAATAATAATAATAATAATTATTATTATTGTGATCATAAACCCTTTCTCCTTTTATACCAACAAAGTTCCGAACATTTATCTAAATAGTTTCGATTGCCTCAATCCTGATATTTATTAACGTGTGTAACGAGCGGTATGGAAGGAAGCCTTCCGGCTCGCTGCCTGAATCGATCAAACTCTGTCTAGTCGAGCACGGACAGGATAAGATACAACACATTAAGTACAGAAGGATCAGTTCAAATAATACCTTAAAAAGAACTTACATTACCCATGAATGAGCGGCGTCTGTTTTGCAGGATTAAAATCCTTCCTGCGCGTGTCCCAAATAAAATATTTTTCTTTCTTTCTAACAATATTTCTCTTGACCAGAGGGGTGATTGCGTAACACACTAACAGTAGGAATGGCTTTCATTTTGACAGTTCAACAACATTCATTGCGTTGAGCAGAGTTTGTTTTCGAACATATGAAGCAATGGATTAGCAATATCCTTCAAAATGATTCAGATTGTGATTGATAGTGTGTGTTACACGATTAGTGTGCTGGGCCGAATTTACATTACACACATTTAATTTACACACATAACTTGTAATTCCTGAAGCTATTCAAATTAAGCTAGTTCGACAAAGGTAAAACGACAATACGGTGTTTTGCAACTAAAATTTGTTTTACGGTAAAAATCTGTTGCATCTTTCTTCCTTTGTTTCAATTTATCTTGGGTTTGTAGAGGTATGAGGAACAGGGTGTAAAGTTCACTCAAACCTCCATAGAAAAGGGAGGATCCTCCGACCAGACGGGTGTTGTGTCTGGTGGGCAACTGCCCAACGGTTGATGTCGGGATGTTGTATATATGCTAGTTGCGCGGTAAACTCTGCTTGCGCGATGCAGGATTTTGCGTGACGTCAGTCTGACGCGTAGCTTGCATGTGGCGTTGTAGATGCCGCTACAGAAGAAATATTTTTTTTACAACTTAATTAATCCAATTCTTATTTTGATTGCATAGTTGGTAATGATACATGCTAGTGCTAGCATACTATAGTTTGTTAAAGGAAATTCGTCATTAAAGTCTCGTTTAATAAGAATTACGGCTGCGTATCTCTCTTACGCCTTCTAAATTGCACTTTTTGCTTTGCCAATATTGTTGTTGCTGGCAGAACTTGTAACGAGAAATGGAAGTTCTGCACTTTTTTTGTAAGTTTGGTCCTTGTGTTTGATGTCTAGTTTTATAACATTTTTATTGTAGTTTGTTGAGTTTGAATGTTTTTCTTTTTAACGTTCTATTTTATATTCTAATAAAGTTTTGAATGTCTGGACACTCAAGACCAAAGCCAGTTTTTTTATCAAAGAAGATTCGATTTAATAAGGTTAAGTTTGCATGTACTTAATTGATGAACGAAGCGATTAAAAAAGTATAATACATTATAATCTGTAGATTGAGATGATTATGTTTTTTTTTTAAAGAATATATTTTTGTAAAGGTCCCCTTCTTTGCAGTATTATTAAAACAATGCCCTTCTTATAAAATGATTAAATGTTAGTGAAATCATTTATGCAGTTTAGAAAACACTTTGCCCAACACTGGGCTATAATATGTTTAGAAATAATATTTAATTATTGAAATAAGGCAAAATAAAAATGTATTTTATTTTTACTCTAATGATAGAACCTATAAATTACTTTTGAATTGATTGATTTCTGAAGTGAGAATTTGTCGAAACTCATTTTCTTTTTCAGAAATGGTTTAAGCTAAATACCAATGAAATCATATTCTTACCATTTTTTATTGTTTATTAATCAAACAACTGCTTACAGCACATGTTGAACGTTTAAACATATCACACAAACCATCGCGGGTTTAACAGTAGTATGGTACCTTATGGCGCGGTAAGAAGCATATTTTTAGGTACCTAATTCTAATGAGTAGTAATTAGTTTAATATCGGCAACCAATAACGTTCAAAACTGCGATGCGTTTGTTGTTAGTTGAATCAAATGACCACCAAATTTTGCAGTTTTAATTAAATTAAATAATAAATGCATGGCTCAATGGAATAATTTTTACGTATTTTTCTTTAGATAATTGAATTCATTTTTTGTCATTACATAAAATATGATAGTTCATCCTCAAAATTTTGAGAATATTGCGACGAAAACAATTTTCTTGAGCTGTTTGATTTTTTTTATCATGACACTGTTATATTTTTGAATACTTGAGTCTTTTATTGAACATTTGATAATAAACAATTTTTTTCTGGCTTTTGATATGTAAGAATATGCTTAACCGTGCGATAAAAAAATCAGCGTTTTACGGTGTCCTACGTTCAGGCAGCGCCTTAAAGTAAGTAAACCTTTACGCCTATCACACTGCTGAAACCTGAAAACCTCACATTTACAATAATGACACGTAACTCAATTTAAGCTTATAGCTTTGGGTCGCAACCTACTATCAAAGACTTACATTTTAGACCCTTAACAACAAAACCGAAACGATTGGTTTCAATCGAAGGGCTCCAAGACCCTAGGTAATGTCAAAAAACTAAATCTAAACTAGGCTGAGAATTAGCACTTTTTGAACGTCAAAATTACATAAGAAAGTCCTGAAAACGCCCACCTTTCTCCACTTCCTAGTTCTTTAGGTGTGAAGAAGAAGTGGCGCAAACGCAAACTCCCAGCTGCACAGCTGTCTATTTAGAAGAACTGGATTCTATACAATAGTAAATAATTGAAATTACGAAATACAAAACATTAAATTCAATTATTTGCTATATATCAGCTAGCACACGCCAATATACCAACAAAAACATTGAAAACGATACCAAAAAAGAAAAAAAAAAACAAGAATTAATACCTAAATAAAAGCCTCCACGCATAAAGGACGTGACAGTTTAAATATATTGCGTAACTAGCTTTTGCCCGCGGCTTCGCTCGCGTTAATTTATACTTTGACTATCAACTCGGGTTATAATTCAATCATAATTCGAAAGACACGTGGCGCCATCTATTATCATAAGGACGTTATTGTTGTTTTCCTCGGGAACAGTACTTTTTTGCGGGATTAAAGGTACCCTATGAACGTTTCTGTACCCCTGACAACGATCTATTCCCATCCAATACCAAGAGCTAATACCATTTGGTATTAGTTTATTTCCGAATTTATTTTCTATTCCCAACGAGTACCACATTTTTATAAATAAAAAATCTATTACTAACGAATACCAAAGCGTGACTTTTTGTACACTCAGCTACACAAAGTTTTATTTAAATTACGTTTTACCGAAATCTAGGGTAATCTAAATATAGGGTTAGGGTTAATAAGCTGGTGGACGGAGCCCCGCTTAGCGGGGCTCCTATTTCTGTCTAAAGGGTTTAAAGGAACCTAACCAACCGAACCTCAGGATGCCACTGACGTCGACCGTCTAGGGTTAGGATTTTCGGGAACATTTATTATGTTTTCGGAAACTTAGTTCGTCACTCAAAGCATTTTAATTTTACTGAACCTGACTGTATCTGATTTCTTCAAACTTGTTTTGGTATTGGTTTTAAAATGTGGTACTCGTTGGGAATAGAAAATAAATTCGGAAATAAACTAATACCAAATGGTATTAGCTCTTGGTATTGGATGGGAATAGAGCCTGACAACGCATATGCAAAATTTCAGAATGATCGGTTCAGTGGTTTAGGCATGAAAAGGTAACAAACAAACAAACTTACTTTCGCATTTATAATATTAGTTAGGAAATAGAGGATAGTTAGGATGTGTGTAATGTAAATTCAAAAAATAAAATAATAATAATAAAAATAATAATAATAATAATAAAGTTAGGATTCTATATTATGTTCACATAGCTATACAATAATTTGAAGTCACAAATGATAAACTAGGACCATCTAGGACTGACAAATGCGTGCACTGACTGGACAGGTCCACTCAATCTGTGTGGTTCTTTCCTCAAAAGACCATTTCAGATACCAATCTGCATGGTCTTCGCATGACCTGACCAAGATTATGTCTGGACTTTAAAAGAGACTGTGACCTCTGAGTTTGTTTCGGCCTTTCTTCTCAGAGTAGTCAGATAGGAAACGCCGTCCTCATCTAGTTCAAAAAAATATGATTGACGTGTAAGAGTTTTTGTACAAACCTACTTACAGAAATAAAATCATTTATCATTTATCATCGAAGTAAAATAAATAAACAGTTAATTACTAATAACAATAACAAAACCATGGTCAGCAAGACGACCAGTCACCACATGAAGCACCCGTTCACGAGCATAACGCAAAGATCAGCCACTACCCCCCTCCTCATATTTGAGGGAAAGAGTCAACCCGACCCCCGACGCAACGCTACCGCAAGAAGTGACATCTAAGGGAGCATGGTGACTGATCGGTAACAATAACCCGTTCTATTGCTTTTCCAATAGCTCCATAAAGATCGTCGGATAAATCTAACGAAATCGAAATTCTTCCTCTGGTGTGGTGGATTCATGCGATAAAATTGAATGTGATGGTTTCTCGCTGGTAGAAATTTCCTTTTCAGTTGGTACTGCAATGTCTGACTCAGAAGTTGGTAATTATTCGGACTCTGTGACAAGAACAGATGTCGATTCATATTAGAAAAAGAAAGAAAGAAAATACATATATTTGTGGTAAACATGACGCAAGGAAAAAACACACAAACACAAAAAAGAACGAGTTGGGGGAAAATATGCGTCACATTCACGCAAAACGGCAATCGCTCAGCATAATGCTACGACCCTATGCGAGACAGAGCCCCAGCGCTGGTTTTCAGCGATAGCCGGCGCTGACACGATGACGTCAACCGAAAATAAAAAATAATAAAATAAATACACTATACCTAGCCACCCATCGCCGCCGCGGCCATTGTTCATATTCATATTCGATTTTTTGCATTCCACAAGGTAAAAAAATATGTTAACCAAAGGCTTAGAGCTAAGAGCCGTTGTAGACCCTGTTAGGGCACAGCAAAAGGTATTGTTTGTTATCTAACTAACATATTTGTAAAAGTAAAAAACCTAAATTGTAGTAACAAAAATTTCAAAATTAAAATTATGCATTAACTGAGCAATTCAATTCGGAGAAAAGTAAATAACAATAATATAAATAATAACATCAGCAATAGGTCGACCATAACGTCAAGGGAGGTGCAGACGTCCGTCAGGCTCCTGCTGCCCGGCGAGCTCGCCAAGCACGCCGTCAGTGAAAGCACCAAGGCCATCACCAAATACACCAGCTCCAAGTGAGTGAGCGGTCGGTAGGCTAGCAAGAGCCGGCGACGCTCCGTCTCGTGGTCAGCTATTTTCATAAAATACTTACTATTTTTACATTCAGATAAAGTTATATTTAGGCAATTATTACAAACACTTATTTAATACGAGTTCATGTTTTGTTCTGTAAGATTACAAATAAATAATTAATAGGAAAATATATCAGTTTTACCTGTAGGTATCACAATTAGAGACAATTTACAGATTCAGTAGATAATAACATTTTATAATTTACTTACAGTATATTTAGTAATGTAATGTTTAATTAAATAATCTTCTTGAAATACAACTTAAATATACAACTTAAAACAAAAACACAAAATATATATTTAAGAATGTATTTATTGCAATTACGGTTTATCATTTAAGTATTCATTTATATTATAAGTAATAGTTCTTTTTTTTTGTTTGTGTGTTTTTTCTTTACGTCATGTTTACCGCAAATAAATGTATTGTCTTTCTTTCTTTCTTTTGTTTAATAATTCTTCAGTAATTAGAGTGGTACTGCAGTAGTATATTCTGTATGATCAGCAGTATACTTAGTACCTTCAACTTGAACAACAGCCGGTGTTGTCTGTTCTTCTGGTACTGATTCTGATACTTTTTCAGACACGTCTTCAGGCAAAGGCTCTTCACTGGAATTAGTAGTGCCGTCCGTTTCCTTCGTTGCGGTTTCAATATCTTCGTCAGTCTTCTTATTGGTTAGTTCAGACACTTGAGGTTCCAGTCCAGTAATCGTATTTTTAAGGAGTTGGTCATAAGATTCGAAATCTGTTTCATTGTATTGTGATTCTATGAGTGTTTTACAATAAATTATAGCACGATTTAAAAAGTAGGGTCAATTCAGTCGAGATTATGCTGAGAAAACTATCGGAAACCATTTAATTGAAGCCGGTTTATACTGTAAAAGTGTCAACGTCTAAAAATTGAAGTCAGTTTGAAGTTAGCTGTCAGTAGTGTCAAGTGGAATGACAGCTGACTTCAAGCTCACTTCAGGTGACATATCTACAGAATAAATCTGCAGAACTTCTACTAAAAATGAGGCTATGAGAGTCAGAGTGGCCTAGCTACTTAAAAAATAGTTTTCAGTAGTAAGGAAAAAACAGAAGCTCTGATTTCAAATAATTTTGTAGCGGCATCTACAAACGCCACATGCAAGCTACACGTCACACTGACGTCATCCAAAAGCCTGCATCGCGCAAGCAGAGTGTACCGCGCAACTAGCATATATACAACATCCCAACATCAATCGTCGGGCAGTTGCCCACCAGACACAACACCCGTCTGGTCGGAGGATCCTCCCTTTTCTATGGAGGTTTGAGTAAACTTTACACCCTGTTCCTCATACCTCTATAATTTAAATTAAACTATGTTCTAAATTAACTAATTTAAATACTTAATTTAAAAAAAAAAAAAACTAATTTGTAGGCCACTGTGGCGCTATGACTTTTACCGTTTAGAACAGTTTTTCTGAAATAAAAACAGCATTGAAAAAATTACAGTTAGGCCACTCTGGCTCTCATGGCCTCAAATTATCATATGCCCTGCATCACCAGAACTCTGTTCGGGTCGGCTTACAGTCTAACTGGATGCATCTTAATACCAGTATTTTACATGGAGCGACTGCCTATCTGACTTCCACAACCCATTTACTGGGTAATATGATCAAATCAAATCAAATCAAATCATTTATTGGTTTGCAAACATGGCTAATTAGTACATAGATGTTTTATTATAATAGTCCTCCATGTTCTACCGTCACATGGGCATGCAAATCATATTATTATTTAATTTACTTAAATTTTAAATTTTAAATAACAATTAGGAAAATTAAATAATACAAAATACAAATGGTTAGTAATATAAGAAACCAGAACGGATTGGGACAAGAAAACGAACAGCGTAACGTTATAGCTTTTTATTCTACACGGAACTAACTTTTAAAATGCACTGCCATGTGCTTTTATACCCTTTTACAAAAAAAAACGGCCACCAGGTGGCGTGCTAAGCAACTTCCGGAAATAAAATATTAAATATTATTTTAATCCAGTTTGCAACGACTTCCGTTTACTAATCTGAGTAGGTATTTTGAGCACCGGAAGTCAGTTGCAAAGTCTTAATTAATTTACACAAACATTTACAAAATAATCTGCATCCAGTAACATTTAATTACATTATAAAACCAAAAGCTAACATTCGGCCTTCCTGACATTAAGTTTGTCCTCAAACTATAAATCACACAAACACTGTGGTGATTGCTTCTTCAATCAATATTATAGAGTACCTGAATATTTAACGTTAATTATTACAGTATCTAATTAAAATTAGTCAGTGACAATTTAGTCTAATAGCACAGGAACCGCTCAAAAGGTAAGATATTACATAATCGCAGTTGTTAATTTCTCATTTTCATTAGCTCATTCATACTTTTCAACATTAATTTACATCCGTCACTCATTGCACCGTAAGCTTCACTGATCAAGCACTCTCACCTGTCAGCTACCACACGACTTCCAATGAGCGACTCAAAATATGGTAAGACAATCAGTTACTTTATCTGTCTATTATCAAAATCTCAACATCTTCTGCGCATGCCACCCATTGCACCGCAAGCTTCACTGGTCAAGCTCTCTCACTTGCCAGCCACTGTACGACTTCCAATGAGTGACATCACATTCTGTACATGCCAGACATTGCACCGCAAGCTTCCTTGGTCAAGCTCTCTCACTTGCCAACCACTGTACGACTTCCAATGAGTGACCCCTCATTTTGCACATGCCACACATTGCACCGCAAGCTTCACTGGTCCAGCTCTCTCACTTGCCAGCCACTGTACGACTTCCAATGAGTGACATCACATTCTGTACATGCCAGACATTGCACCGCAAGCTTCCTTGGTCAAGCTCTCTCACTTGCCAACCACTGTACGACTTCCAATGAGTGACCCCTCATTTTGCACATGCCACACATTGCACCGCAAGCTTCACTGGTCCAGCTCTCTCACTTGCCAGCCACTGTACGACTTCCAATGAGTGACATCACATTCTGTACATGCCAGACATTGCACCGCAAGCTTCCTTGGTCAAGCTCTCTCACTTGCCAACCACTGTACGACTTCCAATGAGTGACCCCTCATTTTGCACATGCCACACATTGCACCGCAAGCTTCACTGGTCAAGCTCTCTCACTTGCCAGCCACTGTACGACTTCCAATGAGTGACATCACATTCTGTACATGCCACACATTGCACCGCAAGCTTCCTTGGTCAAGCTCTCTCACTTGCCAACCACTGTACGACTTCCAATGAGTGACCCCTCATTTTGCACATGCCACACATTGCACCGCAAGCTTCACTGGTCAAGCTCTCTCACTTGCCAGCCACTGTACGACTTCCAATGAGTGACCTATGCTTTAGGTGGGAAATGCACCGTGGGACTTCGCTGGCGGTTGACCACTCAACGTGAGCTTCATCAACACTTATCTATCAAACCAACCACCCCACGACTTCCATTTCCTAATCATCCATTTTTCTTTCTCTTGGTAAGTACTTACTATGTATTTTCATTTTAACTTAACTTAAGTAGTACCAATATTTTATACTAATAATTTAAGTTTCGTTTAAATCATTGCATTTATCTTTATTATTTCTAACAGACTGACTAACACAAGAACATATTTAATTCACATTTCCTCTTCACTTTCAAGTTACTAACTTAATCCTAAAAATCATTAATGAATTATATTATATGTTATTCTCTGCATTATTATTATTTTTTTTTTTTTTTTTTCTTTCAGGTCAACCATATCACATGAAGAAATGTAAATCGTAAATTTCTATCAATTTTCATAATGATATAACTCAATTTTTCTTTTGTATAACCTACAGCCAATTACATACTCTACAATGCATGTCTTTCATTTATCACCTACCTAATCAACTTGATCATTCTTTTTCAGACTCAGATCCTGAACTTATTTCATTAATACTTGTGCTAATCCATGGCTGTATCTGATCAACAGCCCAAATATTACAATACTGCTTTTTACCAATGTTGGACCCTGGTATGCTTGAGACTTCATACCTATCATTATCTAAAACTTTTGAGATTCTGTATGGACCCGAAAATACAGGTAATAGCTTTTTACTCTGGCCTTCATTATGACCTATCTGTTTTTGAATTTTTACCAAATCCCCTATTGCGTATATTTTAGCTGTCTTACGTGTCTTGTCAAATCTATCTTTCTGTTTACGTTGGTCTTTTGATATGTGTTCGCTAACTTCGGCTCTTATCTCATTAATATCCCTATCTAACTGCCTAGTGTCTAAAAATATTTCATTCATAATATTCTCACTACTATGGATTAAATTACGACCAAACAGAGCTTCTGATGGGGTTTTCCCTGTACCTTTATTTATTGTATTATTCAACCCCCATTGAATATTACCCAGCTCAGAATCCCATTTGGTTTCCCCTAATTTGTCGGTATATGAAGTTAACGCGCTTAACACGGTCCGATTGTAGCGCTCTACCTGACCATTAGCTCGAGGTGAGGCGACAGCGTTTAAAACGTGTTTAACATGGTTTTTCTCGCAAAACTTTCGGAACTCATCAGAGGTAAATGAGGTGCCTTGATCGGAGATCAAACGTTTCGGATAGCCAAATGTTGTCAAAACATCGTCTAATGCTCTAATAGTTAAACTTGACCTTAAATTGCGCAAAGGTTTTAAAAAACAAAACTTAGTATACCCGTCAACAATGACTAGTATGTAAGCATTACCCCTTGAACTTTTTACAAAGGGGCCCAGGTGATCAATGTGAACTGTTTCAAAGGGAATATCGTTTTTTGTTATTGGATGTAAAAAACCTTCACTCTTTCCCGCAGGCATTTTACCGTATGCACAATGTAAGCAAGACTTGACATATTTTGTAATAAACTTTTTCATCTTTGAGAACCAAAAATCTTTTTGAATTTTAGATAAAGTTTTATCAACTGAAAAATGCCCAATGTCATCATGATTTTGCTTACATATTTGCCACCTGGCCCCCTTTGGAACTACCCATTTCAATTCACCATTAATTTTTCTAAACAGCCGGTTACGTTGAAAAACAAAATTTTGTTTTATATCAATAATATCTTCGTACTTTGGATCATTTAATACATCTTTAATAAAACATATTTTAGGATCTGTCAGTTGAACACTAAGTAACCAATCATCTTGCGTAATATTTAAAACTCTTAACGAATCTACGTCATGATTTGTCTCGCAACTTTCTTGAGGGTTTCTACTCAACGCGTCTACATGAGTCATACTGTGATTAGGGCGATACATGATGCTACAGTCATACTCTTGCAAGGCCAGCCACCATCTCGCAATTCGTGGTAGAATGTCTCTTTTAGAAAAAGTTGACCTTAAGGCATTACAGTCTGTGATTATTGTAAATTTTAATCCGAGTAAATATACACGAAATCGCTGAAGTGAAGTTACTACTGCTAACGTTTCCAAATCATATGCGTGAAACTTTTGTTCGTCAATAGTAGTTTTTCGACTAAAGTAAGCAACTGGCCTGAAAGGAGCCTGACTGTCTTCTTTCTGCAAGAGTATCCCTGCCAATCCAATCTTACTCGCATCAGTGTGTAATTCTGTGACATAATTTGGATTATACAAAGTCAACAAAGGGCGTTCTATTAATTTATCTTAAGAGACTGAAAGGCAACCTCCTGTTCGTTTTCCCATCTCCACGAACAGTTCTTTCTTGTAAGATCAGTTAAAGGTCTTGCTATTATTGAAAACTTTTCTATGAATTTACGAAAGTAACTAGCCAAACCAATAAATTGTCGGACTTCGTGTACGTTTCGCGGCGTTGGAAAGTTTTTTACAGCATCAATTTTAATTTTTCCCGGTTTAACACCTTCGTTCGTAATTTCGTACCCCAAATAATCAATAGAAGTTTGAAAAAAAATAACATTTCTGTATATTTAAAGTTAATTTAGCTTCATTAAGCAATTTAAAAGTTTTCTCTAATTTTTGAATACCTTCTTCAAAGTTTTTCGAGGGTATTATCAGGTCATCCATATAAGCAATAGCCGGCTTATCCGATGCTATTTGAGTAAACCCTTGAGCAGAATTTAACCCAAGGGCTTGGTTCATTGTCCTTTGGAATACAGAGGGTGCATTGGCCAGACCAAAAGGCATCCTCTTAAATTGATACAGACCATCAGGCGTAACAAAAGCCGTGACGTGTCGGCTCTCCTTTTTTATAGGGACCTGGTAATACCCACTCATTAAATCTAAAGTTGTAAAGAACTTACAGCCACTTAATTGGTCCAACTGATCTTCTATCAATGGCAGTGGGAAGTGGTCTTTAACAGTTCGACCATTCAAAGTTCTGTAATCTACACACAAGCGATGTCCCCCAGTTTTCTTTGATACGAGTATGATCGGACTAGCGTAACATGATGAAGACTCCTCGATAATGTCATGTACACAGGCCAAAAGAGATAAGTAACCAGGCACGCACACTACAAAACTATATCGCTACTGTTAAAACGATTAATTACGTACTGCTCACAATGACTCACGCACACATCGCATTCCTAGTGTGAGTGCACTAACGTCTTCTAAATGATAGTATAACATAATTTTGCAACAAAAACTGAACCATTCGTAGCTCAACGAATAAGGCATACACTTCTGGAATGCTAGTGTGTAAGTTCAAATCCCGGAAGGGGTGGTACTTTTTGCGATTTAAAATTTTAAGCTAAAGCAAATAGAATACTTTTTGTTCAAACATTTTTTTATTTATTAAAAATAGCTTAAATAAATAAAACCATTTTTAATAAATATCTTTATTCAAAAAATAAAAGAACATCACAAGTTAACATGTTTTATTATAAAAGCAACAATATATTTAGAACATACCATTACATCTTTTTATAAAATTATATAATAAACAGTGGGCGGAGTGAATAAACATGTCACATAGATAAAAAATATAATCTGATCCAGTAACAATAACATCACTCACACTCCAGTACCGCCGACTTATTTTATAAGCTGTGAAAGTTTTGAAGATTAGTATTAAGTATTTGGTTTATTCAGTTATCACATAATTGAATTACATTTTTAAATATTAATGTAAAAAAAACAAAGTAACCACCGGTATCGGGAACAGTAATATAATTATTACCAACACAGTTTCCAGGAAAATAATAGATTTAAACACGTTAAAATGTCTGAAATTTAAAGGTAGTAGGTAAGTATAAATGTTACGATAAGTCGGCGGTGATTTTCGATATTACCTACACTTCCTCAAGATGACGCGTAATTAATAATATTAGTGGATATTTTACATATTAATAGTTATATTTTATCATCATATCAGCCGTAGGATTTCCGCTGCTTATGTTTTAATAATGAATGGGTGCCCCTTCGCTGTCTATGACAAGTTGCAAACGTCTGCTCATACTAGCAACCATGTTGTTACAAAGGTCACTACCACGTAACGACTCCCAAGTCGAAGTTACAACGTCATGCAGATTAGACTTTGTTCTAACTTCAGATGGGTCCCAGTTCAACACCATATGACCCCATAAATTTTCTATGGGGTTTAAATCGGGACTCTTAGCAGGCCAATCAATAACAGTCACATCTGTTTGTGATTTTAGCCAATCTTGAACAATATGTGCTATGTGGACGGCACAGTTGTCGTGCACAAAATAAATATGCTCGTTTGGATAGGCAACTCGCACTGTGGGCAGCATAACATATTTTAAAATATCTAAATAGCCTTGACTATTATTACGAGCTCCCACTTCAACGAGCTCACCGGGACCCATCGACGACATCTAGCCCAATACCCGAGTGTAATGCGGCCACTAGTCCTAAGTGGCAAAATGTTTATTTCAGTGTATCGGTCTCCTTTTTTTCTCCATAGTATTTTTCATCCATCCTTATCTGATTTGAAACATTTTTCATCAGTAAATATGACGACATTGTTTTGCCAATCGAAGTGCTGATATTCTTTCGCGAAGCAAACGCGATTTTGACGGTGCACAGTAGATAACAATTTTTTTCTAGCCGGTCTGCAACATTTCAAACCGTCCGCTCGCAGGTAGTTCCGTACAGTTTGCATAGTCACGTTGTGTGCTGCTGCTGTTATGCTGGTCTTAGCAAATGGATCTGATGTATGGGTGGCAGTAATCTCACGGTGCGGCGGCGAAGCATTTGTGTAAGCCAATGGTGTCGGTCCAGGCACGCGACGGTTTATTTCGCCTGTCTCAGCGTGACGATGCACCCACAATCGAACGGTTTTTCTCTACAAAAAAGAGTGAAAATATTAGAACAAAACATACACCGCCCAAATTATAAATTAAGAAATAAATATTACACAATATAAATCCAATGCAGAGAATATATTTATATAAACACAATTCATATACTTATACATAAATATAGTTTATTTAAATTATACATATATATCAAACTAATAAAATAAAATAAAAAATATTTATATAATATAATTATGACACTTATTATTTACTTTATTCAATTAATGCACATATAAAATTCATCTTTTTTATTTTTTTCTAAAAGTATTAATGGATATTATTATGCATTGTTTAGAATTTCCTTTGTTTAATGTCCAAACATGTAATTTACATTTTTAAATATTTTAGGAAAAAAATAAAACAAGATTGTTAGTTTATTATTATCTCCTATTCATTTAATTCATTTACATTCATTATATTTTTTGAATATTTCATTGCAAAATACAGATAAAAAAAACTATTATTATAATACTGTGTAAAACGACGATGGTAATTATTAAATATCGATATAGTGAGTGGCTATGCAGTCAATAAATAAAAACTCCGGTGTCATTTCCTATTATTTTCAACTATTCATATCCACAATTCGTTAAATGAGACACAACAGACAATCTTATTGAAATTACTGGGACACGGTGACATAATAAATGAATACATTATTATTAATAATAATTTTACTCACCGATATCATTAGGCGCCTTGCGATTTCACTAACAGAAATGTTTTGCTCGTGCAAAACAATAATCTGAGTTTTTTGGAATATTGTTAAATGATGCATGGTCTAAGGTTAATCAATTTAACACAATCACAAACTTCGTAAAACTGTAAAAGAAGGAGTTTAAGTGTAGTTGCTAATGCAGACTGACTCATACGTAAGTTCACTATTAAAGGTAGGAATATATTTTTAAAGCGGGTAGTTAGCTTCTAAACTGGCAAATAATTTTAAGTAGGCGAGGAACTTGTGGTTGTTTCTCAAACCGGTAAGAATATCGCTTTATTCAGTTAGTATATTATCTCTAAACTGCAAAATACCAAAAACAACATTTTTGTGAACTCGTGGTTCGAACTCGAATCATTTGTCACAGTAAGTAGAATGCTTACCCGTTGCGCCACGAAAACGGTTATGTATTATTTTGAAATCATGTTATACTATCATTTAGAAAACGTTAGCGCACTCACTCTACGAATACGATGTGTGCGTGGAACTATCATTGTGAGCAGTACGTACAGTAGCGATATAGTTTTGTAGTGTGCGTGCCTGGTTACTTAACTCTTTTGGCGTGTGTACTAACAGTTCCCTAACCATTTCTTGTACTATCTCTCGCTCTTTAAAACTCAATCTGTATGGCCTATAAACCACAGGGGTGCCATCAGTTAATTTAATTTCCATTTCACTGAGATTAGTGCAACCCAATTCCGAGAGATTTTGAGCAAAAGTTGTTCTATATTCTGATATTAACCCTTGTACTTTAACAGTTTCTTCTTTCGTTAATTCTGAATTAATGTTAACCTCGCTAGCTTCAAAGGGACTATAATCCGATTGTAATCTAAAACAATTTAATTCTTTGATATTATTATCATAACCGATTTTATACGCTCTAACCAGTAGCATATCCTTTTTTAAATGCAGCGTTGCATCATTTAAAATAATGATTGGAATATCACAACAGTTACCCACTATCTTGTAAACCCCTTCTTTTATCCAATATTGACAATTATTATAGTTGCGATGGCTACCTACAACAAATACCGTGGAGTCCTCACTTGCAGAAGTATAACATTTAATTAATTCTGTGTTAGTACCAATAGAATCCATGAGAACGTATAGTTTGATAATACTATTATCTTCATGTTCAATACCAGGCAAAATTCCACTACAAATATCACCACGTTTTAAAATGTCTAGACTATTATTAGTCTTAATAACTAAAATATTTGGTAGTTCGGTGAAATTTTGTCCAACTAATAAGGGTACATGTAGCTGGTTAGATGCGACAACATAACTAGTGATCACAGCCTCAACTCCATCTATAGCCAATAATATTTCAGCTTTACCTATGGGTACAATGTGGGTCTCTCCTACCCCTTTAATGACAGGTAAGGAACTCACTAATTATTAAATTATACTGATATGCTAATGTATCTCTAATAAGTGTACATTGGCTACCGAAGTCGATAAAGCATTTAACTTGAATAGAGTTATTATTTATAGAAGCATTTTTGTAATATTTATTTTGGTGAACTATCTAAGTCAGTCGTAGTGGACCTTAAAACCCGTTTATCTTGGTTATTATTTTGTTCTCTATTTTTATTTGAAAAACAGTCTTCAGTTTTATGTCCATATTTTTTACATTTCTCGCACCTAATAATGGGTTTTGAACATTGTGAAGCTCTATGGCCAGTTTGTTTACAATTAAAGCATACTGAAGGAGTATTGTTTGATTGCCTGCATTGGTTCGCACGATGACCACTCCTACCACAATTATGACAAATTATGGTGGAATTATTGGGAAAAAGGGATTTAGATTTATTTTTTGCCACTAACTCTCTTTGATCGCGGCACATATCTTTGAGATATTTTAATAAATCTTCAGGTTGAGCAAAACGGGCTGACGATGCTCCTGCTCTAATAGTCCGGTCCTCAAGACCGTAAATGATACAATCTACTGCTTTCTTGCCTGATATATCACATGCATTCAACAAAATCATTTTGTCGTAATAGTAATCATCGAGCGAATCACCTATTTTATATCTTTTTTCTAGCATTTCAAATAATAAAGCACCATAATTAGTGTCAGTAGGAAATGCGCGTTTCAAATTATGTTGCCATTCTAACCACGTATATTTTATAGTTTTAAGCCCTTCATACCATTTTTTGGCATGACCTACTAATCGTGGCAAAGCAAAATGGGCAGTTTGATGATCAGACCAGCCATAGATATGAGCACATTCGTCAACTTTAGATAGCCACGTATCTATTCTTTGATTTTTAATGGACGGGTCAAATTCAGGAATTATATTTTTGTCACATTTTAATGAAGAATTATCAGATTTCACACGAGAAGAAATAAAGCTCACTAAATCTAGTAAATTGATTGGCAAATTAAAATTAAGTGGGTTACTTTCCAAACCTCCATCTGGAACTCCTGAAGGTCCTGGCACTGCCTCTCGTTCAGTTGCCGCAGTATAGCTCCCGTTTTCTTCCACGGGTCCTGGTTCAGGAACGTGGCAATCCTCAACCGCTACAGAAGCAACCTCGCCTCCTGGTTGCCGTATTGGAGTTTCACAAGACCTTCCATCATTCAAGGTTCTTCTATTCGGACTTCTGCTGCTTTCTCTCACTCGGCGTGATCTTTTAGATTTCTGTTTTCTTTTGTGGGTACTTGTACGACTTCTAGATTTTGACTGTTTTTTATCATTTCGTCGTTTTGAATGTCTCTCTCTATACGAATATCCACTTGTCGAAGAGTGACTACTCACATCACGAGTGCGTTTGGGCATATTAAAGTTCACCACAGTAACACCGTACCGATTAACGTTGACCACAGTAACACACCCTACCTTCAACTTAGAAACACACCGTATGTTCACCACACGAAACACACCGTACGTTCACCACCGTACGTTTACCACACAAAATACACCGTAAGTTCACCACACAAAACACACCGTAAGTTCACCACACAAAACACACCGTAAGTTCACCCCACAAAACACACCGTAAGTTCACCACACAAAACACACCGTAAGTTCACCACAATGTCTGTTTTTAACGCTCACAAATAGGGTATAGAAAACAATAACACGAAAAAAAAAAAGTATTGCTTTAGATTAAAAACTTGTTAATTCTAAGTTCACTTGTACTTTAGGTATTATCCCACTTCTGATATAAGAAACCAGAACGGATTGGGACAAGAAAACGAACAGCGTAACGTTATAGCTTTTTATTCTACACGGAACTAACTTTTAAAATGCACTGCCATGTGCTTTTATACCCTTTTACAAAAAAAAACGGCCACCAGGTGGCGTGCTAAGCAACTTCCGGAAATAAAATATTAAATATTATTTTAATCCAGTTTGCAACGACTTCCGTTTACTAATCTGAGTAGGTATTTTGAGCACCGGAAGTCAGTTGCAAAGTCTTAATTAATTTACACAAACATTTACAAAATAATCTGCATCCAGTAACATTTAATTACATTATAAAACCAAAAGCTAACAGTAATACATTAAAAATGTCATAATAATACAAAAATGTCAAATGTCAACAACGTTACAGTAATAAAAAAATTAAAAAAGGTCAATTGTGAAAAATGTTACAGTAATAAAAAAATGTCAAATGGAATAATAGCATGTCAATCAGCCAGTGATTCATCATTAAGGAAGTCATCAATTGTGTAATAACTTTTTTCAATTACGATACCCCTTGTTACGACTGGTACTCAGACTTTCGGGCTTCTGACTGCCCGTGACGAGGACCAACGGCTTAACGTGCTTTCCGATGCACGAAGGAGTCTTGATTTGTAATTAATGGTGACCCATCCGCGGAACGAACTCGGCAAGCGTAGTTTAACCTTAGATCGAACTGCGTGGCTGTTTTATTTAGCCACGAGCCCCTTTCGAACAGAACTTATAGTACAAATATAGCTCAGCAAATGCCCGCTATCGCGACCGATAAGAGCTATTTTCCCGGCACTAACAATTTATTACTCTCTAGCTATTGACACATTACAGTTCATATTATCCCTAAACGATAAACAGCCTTACGAACATCGAAAACCAATAGTGAAACCTATTACAGTCATAAAAACAAACACAAAAGCATCATATATGTATATGTAGAGCATTTGTGCAAATCTCCCCTGCCTCCCCACGATGAATAGGATTCATTAGTAACTGCCAGTTCTCCCCTTTGTTTGAATTCGTCCCTTGCTTCGAATGTCCCATTCAAGAGACATTGGACGCTTCTGATTGTGTGGTCTGTACCAGGTGATATGTACTCGGATTTATTTAGGTACGAATGTATTTGTTATATATAACAGTTGCTACTTCCTGGGATTTAGTTGGCTGAAAACCTCTAATTCTGAAGGAAATTTGAGCGAAAATTCCGTGAAGAAAATGCGGCCTGCGTCGACATACGCTTACAATGTATTTCTAAACGACCTCAAAAAAAGGAGGAGGTTCTCAATTCGACTGTATGTTTTTTATTTTTATGTGTGTTAGCTCAGAACTTTTTTCTAGGTGAACCGATTTGGATGATTCTTTTTTATTTGAAAGCTGGTGCTTCTCATGTGGTCCCATATAAAGTTGTTTGATCAAGTTCTGACCAGGAGTTTTGGAGTTATCCTTAATACTGCGTATTTTTTCCACTTAGTTTATATTGATGATGTTTTAATAATTTCCTATCACTGTTATTTACATATCAAGTACTGGTATACGAATTTGTGTGGGGTAGGTACCACAAGTAAAAAGTGAAAAATTAAAAAAAAATTACAAAAAAAATCATCAAAATCAATCAACTGACTTCCAAGAAAAACACAAAAAAGTGAAAAATAACTTAAATTTCGGAAGTCGGTAGCACAAAACGAAAATACAAAACCAAAGACACCAACTTCCGAAATTAAAGTTATTTTTCACTTTTTTAGTGTTTATTGGAAGTCTGTTGATTTTAGAATTACCAACTTACAACAAACCAAGCTGACACTAAGTCGCGTAATCATCTTAAATTAACCACGCCGAATGAACGTCGTGATATTTTCGTTTGCTGTGTCGTTACACTTAAACGAAAGGCAAATGGTTAACGTGAAATGTGAACGAAGATTAATTAATTGA
This sequence comes from Dryobotodes eremita, assembly GCA_917490735.1. NCBI lineage: Eukaryota > Metazoa > Arthropoda > Insecta > Lepidoptera > Noctuidae > Dryobotodes > Dryobotodes eremita. The sequence goes on from OU823267.1 coordinate 13,390,693, forward strand.
GAAGTATCTTTAGTAAAATAAAAATGTTTCATAATCAGGCTATAAAGTTCCTACTGCTGGGACACAGGCCTCCTCTCTGTGAGAGGGAGTGGGCTATACTCTACCACCCGGGCCTAGTGCGGGTTGGTGGATGTCACATGTCTTCGAGTTTTTGGTTCTAAGACATGCCGTTCCTCACGATGTTCTCTTTCACCGTTTTGAGAGCAGTGGTGATCAAAATCAAAATCACAATATTTTATTTCACATAAACCAACGTGGGCACTTATGTATGAAACGTCAGAAGCTTGGTGCACGGTTCCAATTGGTTGTTTCCTATGGAGAAGAGCCGGCAAGAAACACCACGGTTACTCTTTTAAAAACAAGGGGCTTTTACAATGTTTCAAATTACAGTGTTGATAGATATGGGAGGACAGTGTAGGCCTGTCAACAAGTAACAGGCACTCAACAAAATATAAAAAGGTCTACAAATCTACAGTCTACAAGTTAGGCCTACGTCGTTCTCACATTCACAAAATATAGAAGAATCTATATAAAAATAAAAGCCTATTTAAACCAAATGACATGATGGCCATTACATGATGATATTAAATACACAAAGTAAAGTGCCTGCCTGGGTTCGAACTCACGACCAACAACTTGTAAGTCGGGGCCGATAGACTAGGCCACCACTGCTCTCCCAATAAAGTTTGTCTAACGTATGTTTAAGTTTCAAGTTAGTGTATTGGTAGGAGAACTAAGAGAAAAGTTCGGAATCAATTCGTCATGATTTTCCTGTAGATTTGTTCGTATAGTCGACTGCACGTCTGTGGTAAAACTTTGACCTTAAGCAAGCTTAGCGTATTACGGAGTTTCAATAGAATTCGAGGCCAGCTGATACTGACTTTGTTACCACTGACGTTCGGCCTATTGTACTAATAACTCTTTGTTGCTGGGGAGTTTGTTACGCTACTTCTTCTCAGCTAAAGCACTAGGAAGTGGTGAAGCGCGGGCATTTTTCGGGATTGTCTTATGTAATTTTAACATTCTAAAAGTGCTGATTCTCAACCTAATTTAAACATACATAAACTCACGCCTTTTTCCCGTGGGAGTAGGCAGAAACTACAGAACGCCACCTGCTACGATCCTTACGTACTCCTTTTGCCTAATTTAAAGGCTCGTGTTTAAACACCTACCAGAAAAGTACCTATTTTACTACCAAAAAATTCGAAATACTCACCAAATTGTGTCCACCAGAATGGAGAAATGCTTACCAAATTGTGTTTCATAAAGTATTGTAGAAATGAACCTATTTTCCTTTTTTATTTATAAGGCGTAGTCGACGGTCCCGGCCACCGTAGGCGCGGGCTTGCGGACGGCGAGCAATGGGCAGCTCGCCGTCCGGTAAGGACCAGGCCCGGGTCGACGGCGCGTCGTGTTCCACGCGCGCCTCAAAGAGATGTCAGCAAAATTGACGGGGTCCGATAGGACCGATGCCTGCCGGGGCTGCGGATTGTTCGAAAGAGTTACCGTGGCCCTGGCGCACAGGCAACTGAAGGAACACGGGTGGGTTTTAGTCAGTAAGAGTCTGACACGCCCTTCCGCTCCGCCCAGAGCGGGAGAGGTCATTTGATGATTTCCCACCCAAAAAAAAAAAAAAAAAAGGCGTAGTCGACGGAGACCCGCTCGGCGGGGCTCCTACTTCTGGGTGGTTTAAAAAAGTAACCACGAAGGGAAAGTGCGGGGTCTTTCAGACCTTGCCATCCCCTTCTAACCTAACTTGTCCTGTCCGAGTCGGGATGCCCCAAGTCCCGAGCACGCTTCGTTCGCTCTTGCATCCCATCCCACCCTTGCATTTTGAAGCAAACTTATTTTTGGTGAGCAACTTAAACAAGATTTGGTGAGCGTTTATCCATTTTGGTAGGCAAAAAGAATATAAATACAACACGTACAATTATTCTGATGACTGTATAATTATTCTGGAACTTAAAACGTTGTTCTTTAGGCACCTCGGTATAGAGTGGGTTTATTGTATTTGAAGTTAACTTATTTTACTTGGTACTTAGTCTTAGGGTCTAAAAATTATTTTGGTGAGCATTTAAATTGTAGCCTAATTTTAATAAATTAATAATTGAAATTTTTGCCGAATTTATCCGAAATTCACTAATGACTTTTTCGATACTGTTCTGTCAGTTATCCGAGTAATATGACCGCCACGCGGATATTTCCGAGAAACACCGGAATATTGGAAAATGGAACCTTTGTCACTTGAGCAGCATTTCGAGCGCTATATTCATATTGTTCGTTTGAACTGCGTATGTAGGAATATCAGGAGTTATTGGTTCGGCGAAAATGAATATTGAAATACTCGTAGCTGAATATAAGAGGTAGGTGGACAATTACGTGCTTTAATATTACCAGGTTCTACAGTCATCATCATTTCAGCCGAAACACGTCCACTGCTGGACATAGGCCTCTCCCAAGCACCGCCACTTCGACCGGTTCTGTGCTTCCCGCATCCAGCGGATTCCTGCGGCCTTCACTAGGTCATCGGTCCTCCTTGTGGAAGGCCTTCCAACGCTACGTCTTCTGGTACGCGGTCGCCACTCCAGAACTTTTCGGTCCCATCGGTCATCTGTTCTGCGAGTGATGTGCTCTGCCAACTGCCACTTAAAAGTTTGGCAATTCCTACCGTACTTATCTATAAAGCAGTCATGAAAATGATGGCATCAGGGTAAAGGCTCCCACAGACAGGCGCGACGCGACAGCGCTTCACAAAGGCGCCGCTCGTCGCGCGACACGCGGTGCCTTTGTGTCGGGCGTCGCATCGCGCAAGTATGCACGAACCTTAACGCGATCTTCGCGCGAGTATGCGATCGGCGCGTTCATTTTATTCGGCGAACCTGGATTTTTAACCACGTTCATCAGTCGTCACTTATTTAATATTGGTAAAACATAACAAACACAACATCACGCCTTTAATTCCCGAAGGGTTAGGTAGGGGTATACATAGGTATAGTACACCCACATTTCGCCAGTTATGTGTAAGTCCGATGTAATAGGGGGCGAGCTTATTAAAAAAACTCTAGAAAGGTAAAAATACCTATTTTAGTCTATGTTTCTCTTTGTTTCAGATTTACCTACTTCAACGAGAGCTTCACCAGACTGCTAAATATGTTATAGTGGAAAGTTTGTTCCTAAAATCTAATCAAGTGCAGTGTTCCTAACAAATTAGTATTTTTGACGCTACTTTACATTAGTGTACCAATAAGTGCAAAAAGATGGGATGCAATACGAGTTCCGAAGCCAAAACTGCCAAAGAAGAGAAGAATAATGCCCAAGAAAACCAGACCAATACTGCCACAGGTATTTATAACTCATTGAATGTAAAAAACCTAATCTTTTAATATTTAGAAAAGTTTCATTTGTTCAAAACATCGCCATCTATCGGATTTTTTCGGCACTACTACAAGAACACGCAGCCTAAAACGTGTGGATAATAAATAGGCATCGTTTGTTGTGACGTGAAGAGTTACAATAAACGTTTCATAGATGGCGCTCTTTTGTACTGTGAGTTTTCATTTTCAGGCATTTGACAATAGATGGAGCCGTATACATTTTTATTAAACAAATGTTTTTTTTTTCTTACTTTAATATCGATTGGTCTAATATATAATAGAATAGAATTTTAGAATATGTTAATTGTTGCTGTAGGTGGTTAGCAAATAGAGTTAGTCAAAATAAAAAAGGATCTTGACGAACTAAAGAACTACCTACTCGTAGGTATTCAGTGTGCTGTACACCGTAGATACTGACAATGTATTAAAACATACATTATTTTAAGAACTAAAGTATAACTACATATAACAAAATAGATAGGTATTGAATACTTACTTCAAAGGCAATTTTATTTACAAAAGTCTCAAAAACAAGAGATTGTAGTAACTTAATAGGGATGATATCATGATTTTTTTTTAAGCTTATCATAGCTTATATCGCGGGCTTTGAGCGCAGCGACCGAATCAAGAAATTCCGTAACGAAAATAAAACCTAACACCCCCACTCCGCCTACCATGTAGCTCGGCCGAGCGGTCGCTTAACGTGTATGTATTTAGTACGACTGTATTTGAATTAATATCAAAGAAAAAAAAATACTGCATAAATAAAAAATAAATAAATAATTATAATTACATAAGTTGATAAAAAATGCTATGCAATAGCTTTACCGCGGCAGTCCCCGAGTGCCACACGTGTTTTTTTTTTTTGGTAAGTATGGCATTTCGTAGTTTTGACCACCGAGGTCCTGGCTACTTAACCGAACTGTCCTGTGGGTGCCTTTATGATTTTACTCAAAAGAGCCTCCAGCCAGGAGCGGAATTTTTAATACTAAAACTTATATTTAAATGACCGCACGCTAAGGGCACCCCCTGTGGGGTACGGACCTCGGCTGAGGGCGTCACTGAGAGAGGGCAGCGAGTGGGGACAGGATGGATCGAAAGGTTTATAATTTCATGATTATTATCAGGGGAATTTAAAGCTACAGGCTCAGCTACGGCGCGGGCTGAGGCATCGTCGGACAAGATAATATCATGAGTTAGGTAGGTAGACCTTGTCCACTCTGAAATGACGCGCCCCACTACTTAACTAGTTGGTTTAGATGTGTGATTGCAAATATTAATAACGACACTTTATCTGTGTGCGAGCGTCGACTGTTCCGTGAACAGTCTGTATGCAAACATCGCGGTCGACTAGTCACTTGATAAATCCGACAACGCGCTCTATATTGGAGTATAGCGCTGGCTCATTGTTGTATGGAACAAGATGTCCGCTCCATCGCGCGTTTAAGACAATTATGACTAGTTGGACAACAAATCCTGTGCTCCTAAGTTGGAGTCTAACCGGCAAATGAATGACCAACTACAATGATGTTTTTATGTGTATTGCGTCCATATTTGAAATTTTATTGTGTGCGTAAATGCGCTAGTGCAGTGCGTCATTTCAGAGTGGACAAGCTCTTCAACTCAGACTACTGACTGTCACGAAAAAGAAAGTCCTGCTACAAAAACTTATCTACAAGATAATGGAGAGAACATGTTTTTCTTGAAACTGGGACATGTCTAAGAAAATATTGATAATAGAGAAAATGTCTCCTGTGGCCTTGAAAACGTTTCGTACCTTTAAAGACAAACCGTTACTAAACGAAAATATAACATTTTACACAGGAGCTTAAATTAAAAAAAATGCACGGTTTTTTCGCAATAGAATTTATGTTATACTTAGTGTAAATAAATATCCTTCACTATGAGCTCAAAAGATGACTCAAAGCACCATAATCTTAAATTCTATTGCGAAAAAGCCGTGCATTTTTTTAATTTAAGCTCCTGAGTAAAATTTTATATTTTCGCTTTAGTAACGGTTTGTCTTTAAAGGTGCGGTTTGTCATACTTTAAATTGTTCTGCCAGAATAATTTTTTGGTTGGAACTATTAAAGTTAACAGATAATTACAGGTAATAATATTATTATGGAGTTCTGTTAAAAATTGTATTCCCTTCAAAATTGTTGTGCTTTATGGTATTGATCTACGCGCCATGTTCGTGAACGGGCGTCGTCAGTTGAGACTGGTGATCTCTTAACTGCCAGGGCTTCTCTTTAATCTTATATTTTGAATTGTTTATTACATTGTTCTCATCATATAGAAGTAACACGAATAACGTACCCAGGATTTTGTAATGCCTTGATTTAAAAGTGTCCTATGAGTTTCTTGCCCGTTCTTCTCCATAGAGATCTACATGTTGGAATGGGCACCAACTTTAACTTTCTGACTGACTAATACAAAAGTGCCTGTAAATGTTTTAATTGAAATTATGCGTTGAGTTTGAGTTTGTCTAGTCTAGGAGATATACATATATACTTATATAGACTCGCGTTGGTATAAGGCATAATAATTTTCCTAGGAAGTCTCTAGTACCTACTTACTTGTACTCACCAACATCTTGAGCCATTTTTTTTTTTGGGTGGGAAATCATCAAATGACCTCTCCTGCTCTGGGCGGAGCGGAAGGGCGTGTCAGACTCTTATTGACTAAAACCCACCCGTGTTCCTTCAGTTGCCTGTGCGCCAGGGCCACGGTAACTCTTTCGAACAATCCGCGACCCCGGCAGGCATCGGCTATATATCGGACCTCGTCAATTATGCTGACATCTCTTTGACGTCGGAAACAACATTGCAAAGTCAAAGTCAAATCATTTACTTCAAATAGGCACATAAAAGGCACTTTTGAACGTCAAAATTTACAAGAAAATAGAATTGATTCTAGTCGTCCCTTCCTAAAGTTAGTTTCGTATGGAGAAGAATGGGCAGGAAACTACACCGTTACTCTTTTAAAATGTTTTACAATAGTATGTATACGTTAATTATATGTGAAGACGATGCACCTAGAACAAAATTACTATACCACAATAGGTAAAAATAATTAAATATAAAGCAATGACAGGTAAATTAATTATGTGATAGATATAAGTATGGTGCTCACATATTTACAAAAAAAATATTTACAAAAAAGTAGATGATTTTTTGTAAAATTTTAACAAGTAATAATTTAGTGTGTGAGTTAAAGTAGTTACAGAATACAAAATCAATGTCATAAAAATTATAAATTAAACAATTCAATTAGCAACCAGTTTGATTTTGTCTAGATTTGATTGATTTTGTTGCCTGTATCCTGGTGTGAAGATTAGTGATTCAATTCAAAGCACATGTGAAATTCTACTGTTGTAAGTGCTTTAAGGTTTGGAGTGTTTCGGGAATCCCTAGGTGTCGCAGATGTTAACATCATCCATTACTTGGGTCAAAGGCCTATTTTCCGACACATAACATCACGCCTTGTCACACCAAAGGGTCGGGCAGAGGTGTACCTATAGTACACCCATATTCCGCCATTAATATTTAAGGTCTATTGTATTTATATATATTTATTTATTGTCTATTGTCTATTCTATTTCTATTGTATCAAGGGGTGACCCTTTTGCTATCAACCGGGCACAAATGCAGGCTCCGGGTTGCTACTGAGAAATTCCAGATAGAAAAACCCAAGAACACTTTGCCCGACCTCGGAATCGAACCCAAGACCTCATGCTTAGCAGTAGTGGCTTGCGACCACTCGATTTAAGGCTCCCGCAGACATATGCGACGCGACAGCGTGACACAAAGGCGAAGCTCGTCGCACGACGAGCCGTGCCTTTGGTCGCGCGCGATTCGCGTCGCGTGTCGCGCCTGTTTGTAGGAGCCTTTACGAGGCAAGGGATTGTGTAATATCTGTGCCAACGTGCACAAATAGGTATTACACAATGTCGTTTACAAATATTCCTATACAAATTGATCTTCGTGATGACTGGAACAACCTCTTTGCATAAAATATAAATCAAAACAAGAATTTTGCAGAAGTTGCCAAGACAACCGATGAAAAAAAAAACAACAAAAAAAATACTCTGCTTTTCCACCGTTTACAGAGCACCGCAACTAAATAATTTCTGAGGGTGCCAGTGACTTCGTTCCCATTCAAATAATAAAATATTTACAAGTCCCGTGACTTGCCCGCGGCTCCGGGTTTTTCCTTCCATAAATAATATCTACTTGAATAATCCGCCATTTTGTATATCCCTGTCAAGTTTCTCTTTTTTTCGTTCAAGTTATTTTTAAGGACCGATGAATCTTGGGAAGACTCTTCCTTGTAAGTGTTGGGGCTAAGAATTTTGTTTCGTTTTCGTATTTTTTATGCGTTTCGAGTTGTTGGTCCATATTTTTCGTGTTCCATATCAGAGAATTAAAACCCTAATTCTAATATTATAAATTCGAAAGTAAGTTTGTTTCTTTGTTACCTTTTCACGCCTAAGCCACAAAGCCGATCATCATGAAATTTTGCATATACATTGTCAGGTGTACAGAAAAGGACATAGGGTAACTTTCATCCAGAAAAAAGTACTTTTCCTGAGGGAAAGAACAATAACTTTCGACGGTCACAATTGCTTTAGGACGCTAGATGGCGCTACGTGTCTTTCGAATCATGATTGAATTATATTATTGGAAACTTTAGTAGTGTGTCAAAAGTAAATAAAATAAATAAATAAGTAATACATTTTGTAAGTCTAGACTCTAGAGTGAACTCCAACACCGTTTGACCGAACACCATGAAAGTTGGCACATAGATAAGTTTTGCATGTATTTTAAGGGAGAAGGATTTACAGGATTTTTTCGACCTCCACGCGGGCGTAGCCGCTGGCAAAAGCTAGTATTGAATATTTCGGGTTAAAGATGTAGCGGTATCTACATCGCCACATGCGAGCTACGCGTCACACTGACGTCACGCAAAATCCTGCATCGCGCAAGCAGAGTTTACCTCGCAACTAGCATATAAACAACGTCCCGACATCAAACGTCGGGCAGTTGCCCACCAGACACGACACCCGTCTGATCGGAGGATTCTCCCTTTTCCATAGAGTATGAGTGAACTTTACACCCTGTTCCTCATAACTCTATAAAGCAATAAACTGTTGTGCTTTGATCAGCCTGTTTTGTGTGTCGTGTTTCGTGCTTCGTGCTTACCGTACTCCAATCAATCTACCTAGCCTTTACCGAACTATATTGGGATCGGCTTCCAGTGTAACGGGTTGCAGCTAAATACCAGTATTTTACATGGAGCGACTGCCTATCTGACCTCCACCATTCAGTTCAGATCTAAGAAATTGTTTTATAAGTACTTAACCTGTTTGAAATTTGGGTTCAAATTCTTGTAACAAAAGTACAGTTTAGACCTGCGCGGTAATTGCGTAACACACTAACAGAAGGAATGGCTTTCATTTTGACAGTTCAACAACATTCATTGCGTTATTTACGTTGTTGAGCAGACAACATTTTTCGAAGATATGAAGCAATGGATTAGCAATAGGCTTCAAAATTATTCAGATTGTGATTGTTGTGTGTTACGCAATTAGGGTGCGGAACTGAATTTAAAGTAAGCAAATTCAAACTCAAAGCATTTATTTCAAATAAACCAATCACAGGCACTTTTGAATTGTCAAAGGGTCGGTCAGTGAGAAAGATAAAGCTAGTTGCCCATTCCAAAGCGTAGTAGGTACCTATGGAGAAGAACGGGCAAGAAACTCCATGGACACTCTTTTAAATCAAAATATGGTTACAAAATTAATATTAGTTACCTACATCATTTATGTTGAAATCATTCACGTGAGAACGATGCAGAACGTTAAAAGCGTCCGTAATAAAAAGACAAAAACAATTCAGACATTAAATTAAATTAAAATAAGCCGTGGCAGCTAAGAAATGACCAGTCCCTACTGACACCACAAAGGTTAACTTTTAGTTCCATAAACCCACTTTTAACTTTAGGTTTCTTGTATCTTTGAAGACTAAGCATAAATCCTCAACTTTACAAAGTAGAGATTTTGAAATGACATCCAAAATAGTTTTGACAACTATCTGGGTTGTCTTTGAAACTCTCACCGCAGTAAGATTACCTCTCTAGAGACTTGTAGTTGGAAACAGGATTAGTAAAATTAAATAGCTCTGTTTAGTCTGTGATATTGTCTGCATTGTGGCCTGTGGTGGAGTTGGAAATACAGCATTGGTTTAGTGCAGTGGTTGGTAATGGTTATTTAGTGTATGGTTTTAGTGCCAGCGCAAACTGTCCATCTTTTCGCTGCGACTAGCCGCAGAGCTGTCGTTTGCGTTTGCGACTAGTCGTTACGACAGACGTCGTGCAGGAAGCGATCATTTTCTTTGAATTTTCGAGAGAGACTGTCGTGTTGTTTATCGTGTGAGTGAATATGGAGCCTCTAGGCACACTTGTCTCGGTGTTTACCTTGCGAAGGCGAAGCGCATTCGACTATCGTCGGGTGTGCGCTTGCATCGTGTGTCTAGTTCAGGGATGTCGAACCTCTACGCATCGACGTGCCATTTTTCCAAATAAATATTTAATGTGGCCGTGACGTGCCAGCAAAAAATCTTGACTTGTGACTACTGAAAAAACTTAATACTTTCACAATAAATAAGTACATACTCTTTATTTGCAAACTGAAAAATACCTTTACTATACAGTAGGTAATTCAAACATTAACAGTTTTATATTTATTTCAATGAATTAACAAATTAGTGCAACTTCTACTTTTGCAAACTACGATGCCAAATAATTTATATCAGGTTTATATTTTGTTACTTTTATCAGATGCAAGCTGAACTAGAATCATCTGGCAAACGGGTTCTAAGCGAGGCTTTAATGTTATCCTTTCTGCAAATAACGATAGGCATAGGTAGATGATAATCCTCAATTGGCTGCCGTGCCCAAATTATTTTATCGCGTGCCACTAAAAGCACGCGTGCCGTTGGTTCGCCATCCCTGGCCCTGCAGTCTCGACATAGATAGCGACAAAAATCAGTCGCTAAGTCGTATCGATGTCAAATTTCTTTAATAGATTTTCAACTTTATTTCCAAAGCATATGGTTGAAAACCTATTAAAGGAATTTATTGATAGCGACTGATTTTTGTCGCTATCTAATGTCGAGATTGCAGGGCCTGGTCTAATTGCTCAGACAAGTAGCAAGAGCGTGCGACTATCCTGTCGTTGCGACTCTGCAACAAAACTTGAACAATGGAGCATTGCATGAAAATTGTCGACCGCAGTATGCCACAGCTGTCACAGTCGCATGTCGCAAAGTGTGCGCCATGTCTTAGACTTGCTAGCTTCAACTTTCTGACTAACTCACCAACTCCTTGATACTTTAAAAGTGCTTTTGAATGCTAATAGGCCGTGCCCTAACGAAAAGCGATAGTTGCAAGAGTGCGCGAATGTCGCAATCTTTTACAGTACAACTATTTTCTTAATGTCCCTCGGCAAACTTCGTGTTTCGTCAGTCGTCGGATTTTTATCAGTTGCCCTTTGCACTTGGTGCAGACGGGACGCTCTCAATCGACTTGGAACTCTTTTAACTTAATGTAATTTATTTAAAAAAATGGGAGGAAACTGACGAAACACGAAGTTTGCCGAGGGGCATTAAGAAAATAGTTGTACTGTACATGAATATGAACTGTCGCGATCAATCAAGTCGAGGATAAAGTAAACTATCGTAAAGTCGCGTATGCACGCAACAGTCGCTTTGGTATGAGTTTGAAAATCAATAGTTTCATTATTATTTTACGAAAGATCATGATGAAGTTGGTAGTATTTTATTTAAATACTTAGTACAAAACACGTGAGTACTTGAGATGCCTTTCTATGTAGCCATCACCTGGACTGGTCATCTCTTAGCTGCCACGGCTTATTTTAATTTAATTTAATATTTGAATTGTTTTGTATTTTTATTACGGAAGCTTTTAACGTTCTGCATCGTTCTCACATGCATAATTTCCACATGAATGATGTAAACAATATTTTGTAACCATATTTTGATTTAAAAGAGTGTCCATGGAGTTTCTTGCCCGTTCTTCTCCATAGGTACCTACTACGTTTTGGAATGGGCAACTAGCTTCATCTTTATGACTGACCGACCCCTTGACAATTCAAAAGTGCCTGTAATTGGTTTATTTGAAATAAGTGCTTTGAGTTTGAGTTTGAATGTAAATACTCTATTAAGGTCGAAAAAAATTCTTACTTTTCTGTGACTTTAAAAATAAAAAAAACGTAGTTTTTCTGCCTTGTACCTTAAAATCAAGATAAAATGTAGGTAGGTATATTTCGTTTATATCGATTACGTGGACCATTACAGCCAGTCGTTCCGAAGTATTTGTGAAAGAGGCTTTTTGTAACGCTTTTTTCATGATAATAAATGGCTGGTGAATTCAGCGTGAATTATGGGCAGGCTTGTAGATAGTAACTACCTACGTAAGTTAAAGTTACGTGGTAACAAAATTGGGATTCGGCTTTGTTCCAATTTGAAATTGAAGGTTTTTCCTGATGTGTCTTGAGTACAATGAAGTTGTAGTAAAATATTAGAATTAACGTAATCATGTTCCGATCGAGTTTTTTACAGTAATTGTTAGAGCACCATGTTATATTTCGGTAGAATAAAATGATATACTAAGCGGAGATGATAATTGCATGCACAAAACGCATGTCATGCCAAAGCGAATGTTGAAATGACAAAAATATTTATTTTATCAGTTTTGCTATTTTAACAATGAATTTACAAAAAAAATTAACTGATACATTCATTTACATTCACATTAATAATGCATTTTATTTAATCATATGGATTGTGCAAAACGATGAAAATACCATTTTTTACGAAAACATTCCGATGTTATTTAAAGTATGCGCGATAAATTTTCTCCGATATGCAAATACGACACATCTCATTATAACACTATGACCACAGTGCAAGTAAAACAGTGAAACAGTCATTGAAAGAAAGCGGCAATAATTTTTCTAACACAGCCGTAATAATTGGACGGTTATCAGGATAAATGATAAATGATTTTATTTCTGTAAGTAGGTTTGTACAAACACTTTTACACATCCATCATATTTTTTTAAACTAGATGAGGTCGGCGTTTCCTAACTTTGCCCCACAATAGGAATTTCTCCTGTATTGTGGGTGCGTTTACAAACATTCAAACTCACATACATAAACAGCCAGACCCGGAACAGCTACTTGTAGGTCATACAAATATTTGTTCCGTGCGGGAATCGAACCCGCGACAAGCAGTGCAGCAGTCAATCGCTTAACCACTGCGCCAACCGTGCCGTCTGAAATGGTCTTTTGAGGAAAAATCACACAGAATGAGTGGAGCTGTCCAGTCCAGTCTGGAGCTACTATAGTCATCTTCATACCCTTATCAAAATTCATTTCGGTTCAATGCAGCATATCTTCTTTTTCCATACTTCTTTCTCTATTAGTAGTCATGTCAGTCGTCACCCCCTTTCTAGCCATATCATCTTTCACACTATTCATTTAAATTTTCTTTGGTTGTCTACTCTTCATGACTTGAGGTACATGTCATTCCTTCATTCCCTCTTGAATGAGGTACATGTCATTCCTTCATTCCTTCTTGAATGATGTACATGTCATTCCGTGATTCCTTCTTAAATGAGGTACATGTCATTCCTTCTTGAATGATGTACATGTCATTCCGTGATTCCTTCTTAAATGAGGTACATGTCATTCCTTCTTGAATGATGTACATGTAATTCCGTCATTCCTTCTTGAATGAGGTACATGCCATTCCTTCATTCCTTCTTGAATGAGGTACATGTCATTCCTTCATTCCTTCTTCAATGAGGTACATGTCATTTCTTCATTCCTCATTGAATGAGGAAGATACTCTATGTGACAACTGAGGGTTACCTGGCGTAGAGGAAACCGTGATCCCCGGGTTCCCCCAGGGCGAGGCCTTTTCATTGTACTGCGGATAGGGTGACCCTTGCGATTATCCCTAATGTGGAACTCGGACGTGTTATTTTTGGTGGTGAGAGACTGCGTCCACGCCGTCTCTCATATTTCTGCAAGGTTGGCGGATTGTTGACTGGCAGGCAACTGAAGGAATACGGGTGAGTTTTAGTCAGTAAAAGTCTGACACGCCCTCCCGTTCCGCCCAGAGAGCGGGAGAAGTTGTTTGATGACTTCCTACCCAAAAATAAAAATCAAATCAAATCTCAGTCCACGGTCTCAGTCTCAATGGTCTCGATCTGTTCAAAATACTCAATTTTTTTAATACATTTTGACATCTGTACTCACTAAGATGAGATTGCGAAACGATTTTGAACGTTTTTGCAATACGTCATTTTTCTTGCCTTCAGATTTCCACAAAATTGCCTATCATTGAAACAACGGTCAACTTGATATCAAAAACAATTTGTCTCTCAACCAGTCCGCTATCGTCATAGAAACGTTAATATTCAAGGATAAACAAAACTTCGGAGACGTCCGTCCAATTTCCTACAATCCATCTTGTGTTTGATTTTAAAGTGGCAATCTTCCCATTTTGTCGGTACTCAGTAACTTTGTTTCTTTAAGTAAAAATAATTAAAAAGCTTTTAACTCGTTATCTTTCGTGTTTCTTGTTATTATTAGATCCAACGGTTCTTATTTTTAACCGACTTCAAAAAAAGGAGGAGGTTCTCAATTCGACAGTATGTTTTTAATTTTTTTATTTGTGTTAGCTCTGAACTTTTTTCTAGGTGAACCAATTTGGATGGTTCCCTATCCATTTGCATAAAATTTTAACACCTAATATAACTTGGCATAATTTTGTTTGGCATAATTATATTTTCGCATAATATAATTACGCATAACAGCTTACGCATAATTTTTTTAAGCATAATTTCTCTAACCATAATAATGATTAAGCATAATATTCTAAAGCATAAATTTATTAAGCATAAAGTTCTAAAGCATAACTTTTTTATGAACAATTTTGTGGGTTTTTTTTTCGCTGTAGGAAGCATGAAGCAAGCAAGCATACAGCATGCAAGCAAGCATACAGCATGCAAGCAAGCATGCAAGCAAGCATGCAAGCAAGCATGCAGCAAACAAGCAAGCATGCAGCAGGCAGGGTTTCTGTCACGGCTCCGGCGCTGCGGGCCTCCGGCGGCCCCACGCGTGCTAATCGTCGCAGACGGCTTTCGCTCACCACCGCAGCTTCGGCTTGTTGGCCGGCTTCGCCGGCCAGCCTCAGCCGCGGCGGCTCGCTCCTACGCGCCTACGCGATTTTAAATTACACTCTAGGGGTAGGACAAACAAGACTACGTGGAGTCGGTTTTGCAGCAATTCGGTTCTGTCACTAACTTTTCTTGCACAGCATATTAAATTTTTAACCAACAATATTATGCTAATAGTCATTAGGCCTACTAACGTTATGCGAATCAAATTTATGCCAAAACAAATTAGTCTTTAAGATGATTATGCCAACATAAAATGTATGCCTAAAAAAATTATGCCGAAGTATTATTATGCCAAAACAAATTGTGCCAAAATCGTTATGCCGAAGTATATTAGGACAAAGAACATTATGCGAAAAGAAGGGATCCCAATTTGGATGCTTCTCTTTCTATTTGAAAGCTGGTGCTTTTCATGTGGTCCCATATAAAGTTGTTTGATCAAGTAATGACTCGTATTTTTTGAGTTATCCGTAATACTGCGTATTTTTGCCACTTAGTTTATATTGATTATGTTTTAATAATTTCCTGTCACTATTATTTACATATCAAGTAGTGAAATACGAACTTGTGTTGGGTAGGTACCACAACTAAAAAGTGAAAAATAAAAACTTTTGTAACAAAGTTTTACTTAATTATAATGTTCGGTTCGGTATAATTTGTTTGTCGATGTAAAGTTGTATCTCATGTTTGCGGATGAATGGACGAAGATTTTATCGACATGTCGAAAGTACTGTGAGAGGGATTTAAGAAAGTGTTGTTAACTTTGTACCTGAACTTGATGATTTTATTTTTCTCTTTTATGTGCATGTGTAATAAAAACTGTGTCTTTAATTATTGTAATTGGTTTTATACCGTTTTAATTAAGGAAAGAAATAAATAAATAACTTTTTTTGTTTCAATGAAATTATGCTCTGATTATTGCGTTGTTCTTGAATTAGTTATGAAATCAGTTGCTGCTAAATATATTGTGGTTTTTAGAAACAAATATTAGTAGCAATTCACTTTCCGTAACCAATAACTGGGTGATACCGAAATATCATCCCTAAATAATTTATCAACTAAAATCATCAAGAAGGCTTTGTTCAGTAGTAAATAACAGTTTAAAAGTCTGATAAAAAGAAAAGTAAGAAAGAAAGAAACATTGTTTATTCTGCACAAACAAAACGCACCTTACAAATGAACGACATTAATTTAATAGACACATACAAAATAGCCAAAAGCCTCGCATTCAAGCTATAAAAGAACAATTTTATTTGATGTTGAACTGGGCCCAGTTATTACTGCACTTATATTTGACCAAATGCAGACAACTGAAGGTCAATAAAATACAGAAAATATTTCATAAAGCACTAACAAAACATTTCAACTTAACACACTGTTTGTCTTCAACTACATACACGAACGTCTACGAGAGCTCTACGAATCTCGTAGACACGCTACGCTGCTACGCCGCTACGAACACTCGTAGCAGTTGTTTAGTCTTATTTTTTTAGACGAGTCTACGGTTCGTGGATGCTTGTGTTTTTGTGTAAAGAAGTATTGGCATCACACCTGTTTTCCCTGAAAAGTTAGACAGAGATGTGTCTAATATTACACTCATATTACGACGAAACTAAGACTTTTTGTGCTTATTTTTCGAAGTGGAATATGCACAGACTATGGAAAACATAAAAATTTGAATATAAAGACAAAGTCAAGGTCAAATCATTTATTTCAAATAGGCACATAAAAGGCACCTTTGAACGTCAAAATTTACAAAAAAATAGAATCGATTCTAGTTGCCCCTTCCAAAAGGTAGTTTCGTATGGAGAAGAATGGGCAAGAAACTCCACCGATACTCTTTTAAAATGTTTTAATATAGGTTCGATGAAATGAAATGAAATGAAATGAAATTTATTTGCAAGAATTGTAGTGTATACAGATGGTCGGGTTTTTTTAAACAGTTTCTAAAACAATTCGCTAGAACTAGCATGCAAGATGCACCTAGAATCAAATTACTATACCACAATAGGTAAAAAGAATTAAATATAATGCAGAGACAGGTAAATTATCAATGTGATAGATACATGGTGCTCACATATTTACAAATATTGAAAAGTAGATGAATTTTCCAAAATTTTAACAAGTATTAATTTAGTGTGTGAGTTAAAGTAGTTAAGTACATAATGTAAAAATCAATGTCATAAAAATTATAAATTATACAATTAAATAAGCACTATTTGATTATATTAAGTATGCTACGTGACACCTTGAATATACAATTTTGATCATAAAGCCTATGTACATTTGACCGCATGTTGCTAGTAGCATTATGACCTTGAGCTTGCCTATTGTACAGTATTTTTAACTCATGAAGGGATGCGCGCTTTACTTGTGGTAACCAAGTATACAAACACGCTGCGATTGTGTGCGTGAAGACGAGTAGCGTCGGCACATAACACACACACACACACACTTCCGACTTCGCCATTATCTCGGACGGTACCGAGAGCTCCTGCGCTTACACACACATTCACAGCGTGTTTGTACACTTGGTTACCACAAGTAAAGCGCGCGTTGCTTCGTGAGGTAAAATACTAGTACAGAGTTTCAATAGAATAAGACGCGAATTTGTACAGGTTTTTTTTACCACTGACGTGCGGCCTACTGTACTAGCTGGCAAAAGTACATAAAATATTTTTTATCATAATTTACATTACTTGAAACTAATCGTATCTTAAAGGATGTATAATATTTATTATACATCCTTTAAGATACGATCAATCTTTAATCATTTGATATCCGAAATAAATCCAGGATAAAGGTAAAACCGTATATATGAGTTTACAAGAATATGTATAACGAAAGTTAATTTACAAAAATATGTTCAGTCAGGAAATTTTTTTGTTAATCTAATTGACTACCAACTTAAATTTTCCGTTTATTCAAATCCAGTTGTATGAAATGGCAAATTAAAGTAGGATGTCAATTTGCTTAACCAATAATTTCACTCAATGTACCCACAATAAATATTTTGTCTAAAAATATCATCATTTTGCATCAGGACAAAACGTAATTACTTTTAGTTTGATAATTACTTTATAAACTTTTAATTGTAACTTAAGTGAAGCCTAATCGTTTGCCGCCAGGATAATACATCAACTAAATTAAATTAACTTTGAGTAAAACTGTATTATAATTACATTATATTTTGAGAACCATTTTGAGAACCACCGTAACATTATTACTAAAATTATTAAATTAAATTATAAACAGGAATATTAATCTTGTTTATGTTAATTGAGAAATCGATCGCTTTCATATTGTAATAAGTTAATTAATATAATAAAATTAAATTTTCAGTAAAAAAAAATTGAGTAACTAAGGTGTTATGTTATTTATCAGAATTTTAAGAAACCAATCGGGTGAAGTGAAGCTGAAGTGGCAATAGGCCGACCATATTAGCCGTAGACCCGATAACCGTTGGGGTCGATGTGTTCTTGAGTGGAGATCGCGAATCGACAAACGTAAGGTAGGCGCCCTCAGGCTAGGTGGAGCGACGATCTTCGCAGGGTGGCTGGTAGCAGCTGGATGAGAGTTGCCGAGAATCGAGCTGAATGGCGTGCAATTGGAGAGGCCTATGTCCAGCAGTACTGCTGTAGGCTGAGAATGATGGTGATGAAATGGATGAAGAAAGAATTACCTTTTCTGTGGTCTTTTCTCTGACAGCACTATATAAGGTGTATCTATTCATATACACGAAATATCTGAAGGGGTCATTGTACTCATTATTATGAACAACTATTACCATAGGACAAAACGTGAAATCGCAAAACAAAAATCTGCTGTTCCATACATTTTGACGAGTTCTGCGAACATAAATGTAGGGAACAGCTGATAATTTTTTCGAGATTTCAGGTTTGGTCCCACAGTAAAAGTTGTTTATTATGATGAATACAATTACCCCTTAAGAGATTTCGTATATGAATAGATATATCTTGTATAGAAACAAAATAGAAAGCTTAACGATGGGACTAGTCCTAGCGTAGGTGGACCCTCGGCCAAGTGGTTTTTTTTTTTTTTTTTTTTTTTTCTCTTTTAAAAACGTTGCCCCACACTAGGAATTTCTCCTGTATTGTGGGTGCGTTTACAAACATTCAAACACACATACACAAACAGCCAGACCCGGAACAACTACTTGTAGGTCATACAAATATTTGTTCCGTGCGGGAATCGAACCCGCGACACGCAGCGCAGCAGTCAATCGCTTAACCACTGCGCCAACCGTGCCGTTAACTTGACTACTTAAAGCAAAATACTTTATTCCACATAAACCTACATGCATGGGCAGTGGCACTTATGAAACGTTAGAAGCTAGCTAAATTATAATGACCTCATTATAATTTATTTAATTATACTTCATGTACAAAAAGTGATACTCGAGGCGGACTTAATGGTACCAGGTCATTATACACATTATTTCACATTTGGTATTCTTGGCACCCTTTATTATTATTTTGTTGGATGGGAAATCATCAAA
This sequence comes from Dryobotodes eremita, assembly GCA_917490735.1. Taxonomy (NCBI): domain Eukaryota; kingdom Metazoa; phylum Arthropoda; class Insecta; order Lepidoptera; family Noctuidae; genus Dryobotodes; species Dryobotodes eremita. The sequence goes on from OU823267.1 coordinate 13,409,855, forward strand.
TGACCTCTCCCGCTCTGGCCGGAGCGGGAGGGCGTGTCTGACTCTTACTGACTAAAACCCACCCGTGTTCCTTCAGTTGCCTGTGCGCCAGGGCCACGGTAACTCTTTCGGACAATCCGCGACCCTGGCCAGGCATCGGCCCTATCGAACCCCGTCAATTATGATGACATCTCTTTGAGCTGCGCGTTGAACACAACGTGCCGTCGACCCAGGCCTGGTCCTTACCGCTAGCCCGCACCTACGATGGCCGGGAGTCGGCTATCGACTCCCGACGCCCAGGGTGTTTCCTCCTGCGCGGTTAGGGACGTGAGGGCGCAACGATTGCCTCTCCCTCACGTGCTCCGCCTCCTCCTTCGCGAACATTACTGATTCGCAAAAGGAGGTGACGGCTTCCCATTCCCTCTCGCTCCGTACCATCGCCTGGACCAGGGCCGGACGCGAGAGATCGCCGCCACGAGGACACAGCGGTGCTCCGGCGCTGTCCTTTGCACCCTAGCTTCTAAAAAAGTATTTAATTTCTTTCTTTCGTTTCTCACATTCAGACGAAAGTGAAAAGGAAAAAAAGAAATAAATTAAATACTTTTTTGACTAAAATGTACACAAAATACGTTATAGGCTGATTATGATAGGATTATTTTAAACAATCAACATTTTATTTTTCATAACTTGATGCAACCCTAGATCGATTCCTGGAATTCAGGTCAACTGTGTAAGTTTATTTACTGCAGCAAAACAACTTCAATAGTTTGTTCTTGTTTTAATACAGAATTTTAGGGGTGCTACACACTTTATCGGGTCGGGACATTCGATTCCGCAGTACTTATTTAACAACTAAGCCGATGTATTGCTGAATCATAATCGGGTCGGCTTGACACAATTCGACCTAAGCTGAGCGGCTTTTTTCCGAACATATATCTACACTACCTTTTGCCCGCGTGGATGTCGGAAATTATACTACGGGAACGTACTGCTCTGGGATAAAAAGTATCCTATGTTCTTCAGGTTATAGTCTATCCATGTCCCAAATTTCATCCATATCTGTTCAGCCGTTTGGGTGTAAAAAGATAACGTACAGACCGACAGACAAGTTACTTTCGCATTTATAATATTAGTATGGATATTATTTACGACTAGCTTTTGCCCGTGGCTTCGCCCGCATGGATGTCAGATAATATCCCACGGGAACGTAGGAACTACCGAAAGTAAAAGTACTCTCAGTATTACTCCAGGTTATAAACTATCTGTGTGCCAAATTTCATCCAAATCCGTTCAGACAAACAAACAAGTTACCATGTTATTGTAAGTAGGTATTCGATTTTGTCATCCAGCTGTGCCGAATCATGCCGACCCGAACAAGTGTGTAGCTCGCCTTATAAGTTTAGCTTATAAAATGCTCGCTCATCTATCATTGTGATACTTCTTTCCAACTAAGTCGAACTTCGTAGAATTAATCAAATAAAGGAACGGGAATGTTTTCTCTCTTTGCTAAGGGAAGACTCGATAGCTAGGTATTCTATAAATAGAACACAATTGTTTGCTTGCTAACCCAACGGAGGCCAATCTAAAAGGAGGGTTATATCACATTTTGTCCTTAACAAGCACCCTAATTACGTAACACACTATCTATCACAATCTGAATCATTTTGAAGCCTATTGCTAAACCATTGCTTCATAAGTTCGAAAAAATTGTCTGCTCAAGAACGTAAATACCGCAATGAATGTTGTTGAACTGTCAAAATGAAACCCATTCCTACTGTTAGTGTGTTACGTAATTACCCCGCAGGTTATAGTTTATCCATGTGCCAAATTTCATTCAAATCCGTTCTGCCATTTTGGCGAGAAAAGATAACAGATAGACCGACAGACAGACACACCGACAGTTATTTTGGCATTTATAATATTAATATGGATGTTATTTTCGATGTTGCTACCCAGTTGTGCCGATCATGCCAACCCGAACAAGTGCGTAGCTCGCCTTATAAGTTCAGCATATAAAATGCTCGCTCAACTAACATTGTGATATTTCTATCCAGCTGAGTCCAACTTCATAGAATTAATCAAATAGAGGAACGAGATTGTTATTTTCTTTTGCTAAGGGAAGAATTTGTATCAAGATCCTATCCTAAATATCCTCACTAATATTATAAATGCGAAAGTAAGTTTGTTTGTTTGTTACCATTTCACGCCTAAACCACTGAACCGATCATGCTGAAATTTTGCTTATACGTTGTCAGGGGTATAGAAACGGACATGGGTACCTTTCATCCCGCAAAAACAACAAACTGTTCCCGAGGAAAACAACAATAACGTTCTTATGATAATAGATGGCGCCACGTGTATTTCGAGTCATGATTGAATTATATTATTATAGAAACTTTAGTTGCGTGTTTTTTATTTTTTATTTAAGAACCTAATACATTTTAAAGAAAAGAAAATAAGAAAAATGCGTTTATTGGCATTGTGAGTCTAGAGTGTCGATAGACCGGTTTTTCATCCTCCTAACTATAATTCCCTGAACAACCCGAATTGATTGTCAAATTCTAAATTAACGCAAGCGAAACCGCGGGCAACAGCTAGTATTCTATAAATGGAATACAATTGTTTGTTTCAAGACTGCGACTATAGCAAAGCTCAATAGAAAGATAATGTTTCTAAACTGTTATAAACTGTATTTTTTTTTCGCATTTGTTTTATTTTTCGCATTTATTTTATTTTTCGCAAATGCACTAGCTGTATGGATTTCGACACAAACCTACATGTTGTATTCGTCGATGCTGTTTTTCCACACTGCAATCGGCATTTTGTTTTTGTTTTGATAATTTGTTTGTTGTCATTTGCCAGTGTCGCAACACAGAGCAATGTGTATTGTCTTTGGTCCCTGGCCCTAACATCAAGCAATAGACAAAAATGTCAAACTTTTATAGCTTGATTGCGAGGCTTTTGGCTATTTTGTATGTGTGTATTAATTATTGTAATGTGCGTTTTGTTTGTGCAGAATAAACAATTTTTCTATCTTTCTTTATTTTAATGTTGATTTCTGAGATTCCAAAATAAAGGGCTCAATGAAATCATTTCGAAAATACAGGTTGTAAAAAGATCCATCACATAGCCGTATTTACGCATTCTGTACATCAAACTAAGTAACATTGCGCAAAAATAATTGCTGGGAAACGACTTTTATTTTTGGTGTGGCAATTTTATGTTTGCAGTAGTGCGCAATGTAAAACACGCAAAACATTTATGTGCTTATGAGTGCATGCAACGGTACAGGGGTCGTGGGGGTATTTAAAGTTGTGTTATAACATTAAAAACTTTTTTTCGTAAAAAAAAACAGTAATAGTTGTAATTTTGACCTTCAATATCTCTGTAACCAGAAGTTTCCCAGGTAAGGTCCAGTATAAAAAAAAAATTACAATGACGGGGAGTTTTTAACACCCGTGATTTATATTTTTTCGTACAATTATTGCGCAAAATGTCACTAAACTAGACGTCATTATGAAACTATCTGTAAACAATGTCAAAAGTCTAATAAGCTTTGTAAGTTGTCAATAAAACCCAACAATTTTCTCGTTTCCGAAGAGCTTTAATACTATAAGCTTTAAGTACATCACGTAGTGGTCGGTTGGCACTTGTCAGTGTCGCTGCGGGTACTTCGTGCCACTCGTTTTATTTTTAGAACAGCCTGTAAGTGCCTCTAACTGAATTAAAGTTTTACGTCAAGAAAGGGTCGATGTATTTTGTCTTATTTCTATTTTTACTTTTGGTAACATGTGATATGTTTATTTCCTCTTCCTTTTCTTTAAACATTTCAAAGGTTTTAAGCTATCCGTATACTGAACAACTGAACAATAAATAATAATAAAAAAAAAACAGCTGACTTTTAAAAGAAAAACACTATAAAGTGAAAAATAACTTTAATTTCGGAACTCGGTGTCTTTGGTTTTGTAATTAAATTTTTTGCTACCGACTTCCGAAATTAAAGTTATTTTTCACTTTATAGTGTTTTTTTTTGGAAGACAATTGTTTTTTTTTTTGGAAAAATGTTTTTATTTTTCACTTTTTAGTTATAAATGATAATGATAAATGATAAATGATTTTATTTCTGTAAGTAGGTTTGTACAAACACTTTTACACGTCAATCATATTTTAAAACTAGATGAGGTCGGCGTTTCCTATCTGACTACTCTGAGAAGAAAGGCCGAAACAAACTCAGAGGTCACAGTCTCTTTTAAAGTCCAGACATAATCTTGGTCAGATCATGTGAAGACCATGTATATTTGAGTCTGAAATGGTAATTTTGAGGAAAAAATACCACACAGAATGAGTGGACCTGTCCAGTCAGTGCACGCATTTGTCAGTAATCGTGCAGCTCAACTCAAAACTTAAGGAGCTCAACGATTCGACGAACAATACCAAAGAAAGGACATTTGGGTAGGCCGCATTAATTACTCAAACTGCCAGACTTTGATTAAAACTAATCAAGAAAGAAAAAAAAAAAACAATGATCTACATAGTCTTCACATTCACTTCACATTCAGTTGTTGTACCTACCCCACACAAATTCGTATTCCATTACTTGCTATATAAATAATAGTGACAGGAAGCTTTTGTAACATCATCAATATACACTAAGTGGAAAAAATACGTATTATTGAAGCTAACTGAAAAACCACACAAGCATAATTAATAAAATTTATATAAGCCCACTCCTGAGGCATAATCTATCCATTAAAAAGAGAATTTTCGAAATCGATCCACAACTGCCGGAGATATCACGTAACATACATTAAGAAAGAAAAAAAAACAATTCAGAACCTCCGTTTTGAAGTTAAAAAGTATCTGCTGTGTCACACAAAAATACAATACAATATATGAATAATTATCTACCCATTCGTTCGTGGATGTGGGTGACCATCCATTACATAAGAATATCGAGACTCCTCCGTGTCTCCCAAAGCATGCTAAGCTGTTGGTCCTGATGTCATACATATAGATCTTCGACAGTCGTTACGGCTAGTTATAAAAGCCCAAAAGTCTAACAACCAATTTTACCAAGGGGGGAAAAGGCTAGGCGGATTGATTTGATCTACCCCTTGCAAGTGCATAAAACTGTTGTTTTTGTTTTTTTTTGTAGTATCTAAAGTCGACTTGTAACGATGAGGGTTGCATAATCTGTCTAGATTAAAACCCTCTTTAAATAAATAAAGAAAAAAAAAACGTTGGTCCCATATTATTATAAATTGTTCATATTCATGAGTACTTTTGGCTACAAAAAGAAACTCAATAAATTTTAAGTCTGATATTAACAATAAATAGTCTTAATTAATATAATCGTCATCAAAATGAATCGCCATGAATACATGTTTGTTATTAATATTTCTTTGTTGTATTAAATGCACAATTAGTCTATCTTGTTTATTGTTTGTTCTTAATTAAGTTTTCTACTTCAATTACTCATTTGGTCTCTTTGTTAGAAATATTTTTCTTTCATTTTAACAAAGACTTGAAGTTACTACATTTGTCTGTGGTTGATTTAAGAATGGGAGAATGCATTTTTCTTTTGCATGCTTTTATTAGTTTTTCAAATTGAATTTGGTAATTCTTCACCATTTAAGCGTTATTTTATTCTAGGTGCATCGTCTTCACATATAATTAATGTATACATAATATTGTAAAATATGTATTTTAAAAGAGTAACGGTGGAGTTTCTTGCCCATTCTTCTCCATACGAAACTACCTTTTGGAAGGGGAAACTAGAACCAATTCTATTTTCTTGTTAATTTTGACGTTCAAAAGTGCCTTTTAGGTGCCTGTTTGAAATAAATGATTTGACTTTGACTTATACTAAATCGTTGAAAAGACTAAAATCGTGAAGGGTTCTCGTGCTTTAAAAGCATCCACGGTACGATCACCAAATGTGATTATGTAACCAGTGTCGTTGGATATAGTTGAAGTTCAGTAAGAAACCGATGGAAGTTTTTGAATGAAATTTAATTTGGTAAATGACCTGTTTGTTTTCTGTTAAATAAATTAAATATTATTCGAAAACATCGGTTTTTTACTAAACTTCTACTATAACGGCGACCCTGGTTACTTATCTCTTTTGGTGACTGTACATCTCTGTTTACCTTCAAAATTAATATGCTCTATGGGATGGGCCTGGAGAGGTCGACCGGATAAAAAAAACACGTGTGGCACTCGGGGACTGCCGCGGTAAAGCTATTGCATAGCATTTTTTATCAACTTATGCAATTATAATTATTTATTTATTTTTTATTCATGCAGTTTTTTTTTTCTTTGGTATTAATTCAAATACAGTCGTACCATATACATACACGTTAAGCGAACGCTCGGCCGAGCTACATGGTAGGCGGAGTGGGGGTGTTAGGTTTTATTTTCGTTACGGAATTTCTTGAAACATTCTAGTAACATTAATACTAGAAACAAAGAATTACTTATTGTGCCCTCGTCTAGGCTCCAAAAAATTAGTAATTCATTTAAGTGCCAAAGTATACGTTTTTACAACAAACTCCCAAGTCTTGTTAAAGAACTGAGCCTCAATAAATTTAAATTATTTATTAAACAGAAACTCTGTCAAAAAGGTTTCTATAAAGTTAAAGATTACTTGGATGACAAAAAGGCTTGGGATTAACTAAGCCACTTCAATGTACCCCCAAGCAACAATCCATTTTTATACTGTGAATGAGTGTTTTAGAATTGATGATGTCCTTATATAATAACTTATGGTATTTTTGATGACTTTTAAAGAGTAAACTGTCTGTGAATGTGAGTAGCATTCAGGCTACATTGATTATCATTTTAAAATTGTGAATGTGAAGACTATGTGGGTCATTGTTGCTTTTTTTTCTCTCCTCAGTTAATTTTAATCATGGTCTGGCAGTTTGAGTAATTTTTGTGGCCTATCCAAATGTCTTTTCTTTGGTATTGTTCGTCGAATCGTTGAGCTCCTTAAGTTCTGAGTTGAGCTACACGATTACTGACAAATGCGTGCACTGGCTGGACAGGTCCACTCAATCTGTGTGGTTTTTCCTCAAAAGACCATCTCAGACACAAATCTACATGGTCTTCACATGATCTGACCAAGATTATGTCTGGACTTTAAAAGAGACTGTGACCTCTGAGTTTGTTTCGGCCTTTCTTCTCAGAGTAGTCAGATAGGAAACGCCGACCTCATCTAGTTTTTAAAATATGATTGACGTGTAAAAGTGTTTGTTCAAACCTACTTACAGAAATAAAATCATTTATCATTTATCATTTATCTTGATTCGGTCGCCGCGCTCAAAGCCCGCGATAAAAGCTATGCAATAGCTTAAAAGAATATTGCTGTAATTGTATAAATAATATTGATATGCAATTAGAATGTTGCTTAAACCTTATGTAATCTTAAAGCTACAGATTCCCAGTAGAGAGGTTCCATCATGTTATAACGGCCGTCATGAAAATATTTCATTTTCACCGGTACCGTCAGGGGTGAATCGGGTCGAAACTTTAAAAGGGATTTTAACATTGAAATAATATAGTTTGTTGCCAAAAAGGACTCTAATGTGTTTAATAACGATTAAGTGCACTTGTTGGCAACAAACTACGTTCTTTCAATGTTAAAATCCCTTTTAAGGTTTGGTCCCGATTCACCCCTGCATCCCCATTCACCCTGTAGGTATTTGACGTTAAGCTGTCAAAAAACCCTGTTCTGTTTTCGGACAGCCGTATTGTGTCACGTTTTACTGTTTTCTTAACAAACCAAAGCTTACCTCGTGTTTTGTCGAACCTTTATTCAGTCATCAAAACTGACTTAAAAAGGAAGTAGTTAAACTCAAACTCAAAGCATTTATTTCAAAACCCCAATTACAGGCACTTTTGAATAGGAAATGGAGCGGGAGGGCGTGTCTGACTTTTACTGACTAAAACCCACCCGTGTTCCTTTAGTTGTCTGTGCGCCAGAGCCACGGTAACTCTTTCGAACAATCCGTGAACCCGGCAGGCATCGGCCCTATCGGACCCCGCCAATTGGTGCTGACATCTCTTTGAGGACCGCGTGGAACACAACGCTCTGTCGTGTCGCCTAAATTAGTAGGTACCTATGGAGAAGAACGTGCAAGAAACTCTTATCAAGCAAGAATTATCTTTCCTGGACCTCGCCAAAGCTTTTGACACAGTTTCCATTCCAATTCTGTTGCGCAAGCTTGAGATCATGGGTGTAAGAGGCACCCAGCTGAAAATGTTCAAAAGTTATTTAGAAGATCGTTCCCAGTGCGTAAAGATTGGCGATGTTCTCAGCGCTGTTCAAAAAAACACATTTTATGGTGTTCCTCAAGGAAGTATTTTAGGGCCCACCCTTTTTTTGATCTACATAAATGACCTTTGCAATCTTAAGCTAGAGCATGGCACTATCATAAAGTACGCTGACGACACTGCTCTACTTTTTTCGGCTGACTCAGAAAATGAAGTCTACAATCTTGCGCAACACGGATTCAATATTGTAAATAAATGGCTTCAAAATAACTCACTAACTCTAAACGCAGAGAAGACACATTACATTAAGTTTTCGATGCGCAAGCAAATATCGAAGAATCCTTTAGCTTTGCATGCTCATTGTTGCCTAGTCCCTGCAAATAGCCAGTGTAAGTGTCCCAATATTAAAAAGACAGATAAAATAAAATACCTAGGTATAATAATAGATGAAACCCTTTCCTTCAAACCACATATGGAAGCTCTAAATAATAGAATTCGTAAGCTGATATACTCGTACGTATTCAAAAAGTTACGATTTATTGCAAATCCAAAAATAATTAGGCAAGTATACTTTGCCCTTTGTCAGTCAATTTTGACTTACTGTATTACTTCATGGGGTGGGGCAAGTAAAACTTTGTTATTGCCCATTGAAAGAGCTCAAAGAGCTATTCTTAAGGTGGCTACTTGCCGCCCTTTCCTATTCCCCACTAACCTCCTGTATAAATCTTGTGAAGTACTAACAGTTCGACAGTTATTTATAATGAGCACTGTACTAAAACAACACACAGCACTTCCATACAGCACTGAATTTACTAAAAGGAGACGGAAAGATATAGTTTGCCCTCAAAAAAGTACAAAACATGCTTTCACGGCCAAATTTTATATGTTCCTCGGACCGCTACTCTATAACAGGCTAAATGAAAAAGGAAACGTCTACTGTTTAAATTATAGTAACTGCAAGAAAATCCTTAAGGAAACTCTTCAAACAATGTCCTATGAAGATACAGAGAAGTTATTACTAGTGCTAAAGTAAATATTGTTTGTATTATTGTTATTTTTTTAATTAGTTAGTTAAGATACTATAATTTTATATACCTTTTACATTTATTTACCAATAAGACTAATATGATATGTGATTATTTAATCAATTAATGTTACCTACAATCGCCTGAAACACAGGATTACCTAGTTCAGGCACAAATTATGGATGAACTTGACATAAATTTAAGAAAAACTGTGTTTAACCTTATACCTTATATTTTTGAATATAATTTTTATTATTATTATTATCTTATCGGGCAAGAATCGTTATCTTTTCTGTAATCTGAACATCATTATTTTTAATGAATACTACGTTTCTCTGTCATAAAACAACAGATTTATGTATACAGAATATTTATTAAAAACTGTAATTAATAACAGCCTATTAATAGAACACAAAATAAAAATCCATTTTCCCTCGTCAGCGACTGAAAAGGCAGGAAATTGTTACAAATGAACAATGAGGTGACAGCACACATCGTCGGCCATTGATACGATTTATAATTAACTCGGTGGACGATAGAGTTCGCGGGCAGATTGCTTTGCTTGCCCCTATATTCAGGTTAAAGTTGACTAGACTGATTGTTTTTTTTTATTTAGTTGAGTTTATTCTATATTAGTTTCAGTAGTTCTTTTTTGAAAATATCACTTTGAGTTTTACTCAGTTTGGTTTTGAGATATCCTGGGATGGTTTTAACATAAAAACAGACGCCAAAAGCAGTAACTAAATTATTAATAGTAACAGAGCTTCTCTTTTAAGACTTATGAAGAGCTAGACTTATAAAGAAGGTCTATCTACATCCAAAAATTATAAAATAATTATTTTTAAAGAAATAAATATTATTATTATAAGGCTTTCAGTCTGACTAATATAAAGTGTAGTCGTCATTCTCGTATGTAGCGTTTGCTTATGGTTTGTATATAAGTTTGCCAGTCAACAAAGGCCTCCTCTAATTTTCTCCGTTCCTGTCTCTCTCTGGCCACTCTGCCCAAGTCATTTAAGCGACCCGTCAGATTTCATCACCCCACCTTTTCTATGGTCTACCTTTAATTTTTTTTGCCGTATCTTGGGTAGCACTGGGTAACTTTTTGTCTCCATATGTCCTTCCCTTTTATCGTAGAAATAAATGTAATTTATCAAAGACAGAATAAAGGCTCCCATAGACAGGCGCGACGCGACGCCCGACCCAAAGCGCCGCTCGTCGCACCAAAACGCGGTGCCTTTGTGTCGGCCGTCGCGTCGCGCCAGTGGGTACGAACCTTAACAAGAAAAACTTTTTTACAAAAGAATCAACCGATTTAAAAAAAAGCACAAAAAAAACGAGAAAAATAACTTTAATTTCGGAAGTCGGTGTCGGGGTTGTTTTTTGTAAAAAACGTTTTTATTTGTCACTTTTTAGTTGTGGTACCTATCCCACAGAAATTCGTATACCACTACTTAATATGTAAATAACAGTGACAGGAAATTATTAAAACATCATAAACAGAAACATCCAAATCAGTTCACCTAGAAAAAAGTTCTGAGCTAACACACATTAAAAAAAAATACAGTCGTTTTGAGAACCTCCCCCTTTTTTGAAGTCGGATAAAATAAAACTGTTTATTCAGTTCCGCTCCATCGACAGTGAGGTAGAAGCACACATTGTTAGCCACAACGTTTATAATTAACTTTGTGATCGCTCGATGCTGACAGCATTGACATTTATCAACGCTCTCTTTTGTTTACTTTGGTGAGTGCAGTTATGGGAAATTGTGGAGGATATTTCAACCCGCAGATAATTATTATTTTTAAAACATACCTATTAAATTGTGGTTAGGAAAATTGGTGAAGAAAAAGAAAAAAAAAAATAGGTAAAGGTAAAGGTTGAAGAAAATGTAGACGTTTTAGTCTAAAATTGCCACGTAGTTAAGAAAGATTGGGTTTTCTAGGACAGCAGTTCCGTCATTATAATAGCTGCCATGAAAATCTGTAATTTTGACCAGTATTTGACAATAAGGTGTCAAAAAACGCTCTGCATTTTGACAGCAATTATTGTGTAACTGTTCACCGCTTTCATAAGAAGCCAAAGATAAACCGTGGTTATAATTGCTTCACCCTTCTGGGTTGTGGTTTTCGAATGGTGCACTAGTTTGACGTCATCACGTCAACGCTGGCTGTCGCTGAAAACCAGCGCTGGGGCTCTGTTTCACATAGGGTCGTAGCATTATGCTGAGCGATTGCCGTTTTACGTGGATGTGACGCATATTTTCCCCCAACTCGTTCTTTTTTATATTTGTGAGTGCGTCTCTGTGTCATATTTCCCGCAAATAAACGTATTTTCTTTCTTTCTTTTTTTATTTATAAGAAGTGTCATTAGCCGTCAAGGGAGAAAATTAGAAGGTTGTTTTTTAAAGCAATTATTTCCATCTTCAAACTTAAAAAATATACTCAATTCTAAACTCTCCTCTAAAGAACTAATCCCCTTCAATAAACAAGCAGGAATTTAATACCTTCTGCTTTCAAATCATGATTGAACGGCAGGGAGGTGAAAGCACGCATCGTCGGCCACCGCCTTCCGATTTATAATTAACTCAACGTCGATACCGGTTAGATTTGTCAACTGGGTTAGTTGGTTTAGTTCGATCGAGTTGAATAAATAAAGAGGGGTTTGGGTTTTACCTATAATTTATTTAAGCTTTATCTGTGTGTGAAAATACTTCCCGTAGGATATACAATAATTGTGTATCTATGGTAGGAAATTAAATAGTTTATTCTATAAATAGGTAATCGGAATCACCTTTACACGTCATATAAAAAAAAATAAGTTAGATGGAGTCGACATTTCCTATGACTACCCCTGAGAGGAAATGGCGAAACAAACTCAGGGATCAAAGTCTCTTGTAAACTCCAGACATAATCTTGGTCAGATCATGTGATGGCCATGTAGATTAGTGTCTGAAATTTTCAAAGTCATAGTCAAATCATTTATTTCAAATAGGCACGTTTGCACGTCAAAATTTACAAAAAAATAGAATTGATTCTAGTTGCCCCTTCCAAAAGGTAGTTTCGTATGGAGAAGAAGGAGTTCTTTAGAAGTATTCTTATTAACCCTTATAATGCTGGCGTTACTCAGCTATTAGATCGTAGAAGGCACTTCCCGACCCTAAAAAGAAGATCTATTCTGGTCTAACTTTTTTAATAACTTTATTCTTCAACAAAATTCAATAAAAATCTCATCGCTTAGTAATCACTTACATATGAATCTCATTTCGTGCCCAAAATACTCACAAATCTAATTCACAGTAAATGTATGTAATGTAAAATCTCTTAATAAATAGGTACCCTTTATTGCCATTAGGATCCGCGCATTTACATACAATTTGTTTAATTCTATTAACGTGACAAGAACAAACTCGAGGCGTGAAATAAAAATATATCTGAAAATAGTCCCCTTTCACCTTATATTTTTTAAACTGTTCTTTTTATGGCAGTCTTAATGACCAATAATGTTAATGGTTATAGAAGATATTGCAATAATCACCACGCTGGTAGAAGAATATTGGCGATCTCAGTAAGTGGTTATTAACGATGATGGGTACCATAGCCTGATAAGGCGTAATTTTGTAACAAAATAAGATTAAAACAACACTTTAATTTATTGAAAAATGATTAAACGTGACACAGGAGAAATTCCCTTGTCAAAAAAATCCTTATCGAAAACATCCATCCAAATAAAAATTACATACAAAAGGCTCCCAAACAAACGGTAAATCCATAAAACTTATTGATATGCCGCAGAGTACGGTGGTTCAGTACAAGAGTCCGTTGGCTTACTTCACACCGCACGGCATAGTCCCACGGGCAGCCGACTTGGCCGCACGCGTTCCGAATCTCCCTCGATCGTACTTACGACCTTTTCACTCCCCGACCACCAACCGACCGCGAGCGGACCAATCGAATTTGTGAATTTTGAATTTGGATCGCGACCTCCTGCTATCAAAGCAAGGTAAGTTTAAAATTACAAAAATAAACAATTTAATTTTGAGTAGAATTTTACGGTTGATTTAATTTTCTTTGTTGATTTTTCTGTGCTTAATGATTAGTACTTTTGATTATGATTAATATTTAATTGTTTGACGTCCAGTGAAGCGTTGTTTGTTATACTTAAAGGTCGGCTGAAGAAGGGCGCGCTAATTAGGTTAGAACTAATTAGAAGGGGAGGGTTTCCCTTCTCTTCTTTATATTTATACTACGTACGTGTGAAGGGTACGGCTATTCTAGTGGCTGTTATGGTTAACCTGAGAACAATGGGGTAATTATTACAAGGGTATAATTATTGTCTGTATTTTATAAATATTTAAAATAAGAAAAAAAATACATGCTTGAAATCAGACAAAAAGGTCATTAAAATGCCAGCGTTAGTTGCGTTTTTTAAGGTATTTAAAAGATTACCCCAGTAATTATAAACTTTAATGCATTTTTTTTAGAGTCAGGGGACTTTAATTTTACCCAAATTAATGATGGATACTCAATCTTCACTTATTTGGTACAGACTAAGTAGTGGAGTTTAAAATAAAAAGCATATTTTGTTCAGCCGTTCTCCGGTAAATTATTTAACAAAAAACAGTTGGCCGTTTTAACGACCTTTACCAAAAACAGCAATTACCAATAATTTCACGAACTGACTGGGTCTCATTAAATATTAACAAATCCCTAACACTAGACAATACTTCCCGTGCGTGTTACCCTCTAAATGTAAATAATAAATGAATTTACCCGGCCATTGTGCGTTAATAGTTAAGTAACATTGATTTTTCGCTTCATTTTGGTTAAAGTAAGTTATTTTTGTCTGTTAGGAGTTTTATTAGGAAAAGGAAAAGAAAAGTATCGCTATGTTGTAAAAATAAATTACATTTTGGGCTTATTTTTTTTGCAAAATCGTACCTGGCACTACCTCAATATTTATAAGTATACGTTAAAAAGCTACGTTTTTTTAATTGTGGGTCTTAGTCTGTATAATCAGATATGAGCATTATGTGGATTTTGTTTTATTTACCACAAAAATATATTTTCTGAAAGTAGTTATTTTTACTTTAGTAAAAACCCTCTTGTGGAGGCCTAAATTCCTTTATAATAATAATGAAATCCTCGGTTGTTACCAGAAAAATTCTCACATGCCTAAGTAATTTGTAAAATTTTACACATACCGTAGAAACTAATTTTAAACTAATAAATACGAAAGTGCTTTCTTTCATAAATATTTTGATACCTACAGATCAGTGAGGAGGTATCTTAATAGGAAAAGGTATACTTAATTTACTGCAGGTCTTGCTATGAAAGATTATCTTTGAAAGGAAATTGCAGCACAAAGGCACTTACATACTTTGATTTGAGTTATTTTCTGTGTAAGTACAGTCTGGAAAATTAATTATATTCTACTAGCTGTGTGCCTGCGACTTCGTCTGCAATCCAGGATGTAAAGTAGCCTATGTCCTTACCCAGGTGATAGTCTATTTGTGTGCCGAATTTCATTTAAATCCGTTCAGCCGTTTCAGTGTGAAAGCGTAACAAACAGACTCACTTTCGCATTTATATATTTTTTTATGGCAATTGGTGCCGATGTGGATAGTTCTGTCAGTGTCAGATATGTTGTGGAGACTCGTGTGGGATAGAAAGGGAAATTAATTCATAAACAATTATAGCCGTTTCACACCACTATCAAAGAATGACAGTTATGATTTGAGTATATGGGCAATTTAAGTTGATCGTCAATTTAATAAACAATTAATTAAGCATGAATTCGCATACCTAAATGAAATTGGTATTTTTCATCTCAATTTCCCTGTCTTTACATGATAATTTCAGCCGAAAGACGTTCTCCGTTCGACATAGGCCTCCCCCAAACTGACTTTACATGCCTAAATAAATAAGTATTTTTTATCTCGAAAAATTAGAAGTTTATTTCCGAACGCTGCTGCATGTTGTTACACAGAACACAGCTACTAGCCTATAATACATACTTATATAATATTATGTACTTACTTTTATTTACCGTGGAGGCTTATAAAAGGTTTATCGTTCGTCGGAGATAAATAAAAATAATATTCATAATTTCTAAGCCTCAAGCTTGTGAAGTCCAAAGTCCGTCCACCAATACGAAAATACGGGGAAAAATTACAATTCGCAAAACGTTTGTCGTGTATTTCGCATGTGATTAATTATTCAAAATCAGCAATACAAACAAAGAATTAGGTCAGAAATTAAAAATTAAATTATGGCCGTCGGGGTAACGCAAATAGACGGAACCCGTATTGCGTGAAAAGGGTTTTTGTAGCCTTTTGCTAAGTAGCCAGCTATGTAATATTATAAAAATACGTTTTTTGCCTGTTTTTTCTGCATATAATATTTCAGTTTGTAGCATGACAACACCTAACAACATGATTTTGAAAGAAACACTTTGATAATCATACAACCAATATTTTGATTTAAAAGAGTGTGTATGGAGTTTCTTGCCCGTTCTTCTCTATAGGAACCTACAACGCTTTGGAAAGGGCAATTTCATTCAGCTTTTCTTTCTGACTGACCGACTCCTTCACAATTCAAAAGTGCTTGTAATTAATTGGTTTAATTGTAATAAATCCTTTGAGTTTGAGTTTTTGTTTCTTGGGCTGGTGTCCAGGCGATATTCACTTTTTCCAACTGTCAATTATTATAATTTTTATGACATTGATTGTTACATTATGTACTTAACTCTTTAACTCACACACTAAATTAATACTTGTTAAAATTTTGGAAACATCATCTACTTTTCAATATTTGTAAATATGTGAGCACCATGTATCTATCACATAATTAATTTACCTGCCTTTGCATTTTATTTAATTCTTTTTACCTATTGTGGCACAGTAATTTTATTCTAGGTCCCATCGTCTTCACATATAATTACATAATTAATGTGAACCTACATAATATTGTAAAACATTTTAAAAGAGTAACGGTGGAGTTTCTTGCCCATTCTTCTCCATACGAAACTACCTTTTGGAAGGGGCAACTAGAATCAATTCTATTTTTTTTGTAATGTTTGACGTCAAAAGTGCCTTTTATGTGCCTATTTGAAATAAATGATTTGACTTTGACTTTGACAATCTATGTAAAAATCTCTAGCAGAAAATAGCATAACAACGGAATATATCATTACGACTGTTTTACCTAAAGACTAGGCAGATGTGTACACATTTCGTCTAATACATAAAAAGTGTAAAACTGGAACCATTGCAAATGGTAGACACTTTTTTTGGTTCCCTAAAAACCTCATTTACGCTGCAACATGTTGCGAACGTGTACATTTTAGAAGTTCGTGAAAAAATGGTAGCTCGTATTTTTCTGGCGCAACCTTTTATTTTTGGGGTATTTGGTACGTACGGTAAGCAAAGTAACATACCTTGCTTGCTTAAAAATAAAAAAACCTAATTCGTGTGGATGTCCACACGAATTAGGTTTGTTTATTTTCAACATGACATCTCGCCTGTGTTCCGCGTAAGGGTTAGACAGAGGTGTACCTATAGTACACCCACATTTCGCCAGTTATGTTTAAGTCCCATGTAATAGGGGGCGAGCCTATTGCCTTCAACTGGGCAAAAATCCAGACGCTGGAGATCTTTTATTTTAGCGTTTACATTATTCTGATAAATGAGTAATATCTATGATAAAAATATATACACTTAAACTTTAATATATTAAACTAAAACTATTAACAAACTAAAATATGGCGTCGAAAAATTCCTCCACATTTCAGTCGACTGGTAATGTACCCTAGAGACTGCCGACTTAATCTGATAAAATGATAATATTTGAAGTTGGTTTGAAATCTTAGAACTCCCAACCACGACAAATAAATGTACTTTATGCGGCTTACCCAAATTTCCTGTCTTTCGAGTCGTTGAGCTCCTTTAGTTCCGCGTTGAGCTACACGATTACTGACAAATGCTTGCACTGACTACACAGGTCCACTCAAATCTGTGTGGTTCTTTCCTTGAACGACCATTTCAGACACTAATCCACATGATCTGACCAAGTTTATGTCTGGACTAAAAGAGACTTCGACCCCTGAGTTGGTTTCACCATTTCTTGTCAGGGCTAGTCTGATAGCAAATGTTGACTTCACCTAGCTTTTTTTTAATCTGACTTGTAAAACTGATTCCGATATCCTATTAACAAAATAAACAATTTAATTTGATTTTATTACAAATACTCGACAAACCTTTTTAAGATTTGAAGTCCTTTACTGACAACCACTCAAATAACCACTGAACTCATATCATTATAAATACGTACAAAACAAGGAAACACCTTGTTACACCGAAAATCAATCGCCTGCCCTTAAGAAAGTGGGTCACGATGTCTTTACAAATGCTTAGCAACCTGTTACCACCCCTTAAGGAATGTACAGTCGAACTAATAGATAGGTTTACAGCACCCCATTTGCGTAACAATCAACGTTCATTTTGTTTTGAGAATACAAAATAGTCGATTGCTTCATTACGTTTGAAAAATTCGTCTGCATACATACAGGTTGTAAAAAGATCCATCACATAGCCGTATTTACGCATTCTGTACATCAAACTAAGTAACATTGCGCAAAAATAATTGCTCGAAAACGACTTTTATTTTTGGTGGGAAATTTTTATATTCGCGGTAGTGCGCAATGTGAAATACGCAAAACATTGTGCTTATGGGTGCATGCAACCAGGGGTCGTGGGGGTATTTAAAGTTGTGTTTTAAAATTAAAAATTTGTTTTCGTAAAAAAAACGTCAGTCAAAGTTGGAATTTTGGTTCCCAGGTATGGTCCAGTATAAAAAAAATATTACAATGACGGGGAGTACAAGTGACTCTCGGCTTCGTGAAGTGTCTTTTTACACCCGTTATAACGCAATTAGTATTGCTGAATTGTCAAAACGAAAGGGGGGCTTGTGTCTAAATAACAACATCCCCACGAGTCGATCTTAAGCAACGTTTGCCGACGTCGGACCGTGGATGGGTGACCATCCATAACATCCCGGCTGTCATTCTTAGACCTTTGTTTGTCGTTACGGGTAGTCACAAGCCCAAAAGTCTGACAACCAGTCTTATCAAGGGGTATCCTGTTACTTGGTAACTGGGTTGTGGAGGCGAGATAGGAGTCGCTCCATGTAAAATACTGGTACTCAGCTCCATCCGGTTAGACTGGAAGCTGATCTCAATATATTTGGGAAAAGACTAGGCGGATGATGATGGCTGCAGGTGAATTGCAACTATTTTTAAACAATGTTTTCTGAGTTGTCAAGTCTTTTACATTATTACTGTGAGAGTATTAAAATATAAAAAAAACATATGTGTAGTTCACACGCGATAGAAGTGAAACCTTCAAAAATGTTGTATTATGTATTCTATCTCATTCTCACCCACGTTAAATCCTATGGATGTTTGTGTTTGTCTCTTTTTCGTTTCATCGAGTTTCAAATCACAAGAGGATAAAAAAGTTTTCTCTTCAACAGTAGGTAATTACTCACACTAATAAAATGTAAATTGGCGGTATACGTAGTGGTAAAATGAATAATTTTTGTCTGTAGTTACGGTCACCAAAAGTGATAAGTAACCAGGTCGTCGGATATAAGTATTTGAAGTTTAGCAAGAAACCGATGGATGTTTTTGAATAAAAATAAAAATAGAAAACAAACAGTTCATTTATCCGTTTTTTTAAAAAAAAAAAATTGTTTTTTTTTCAAATTTCATTCGAAAATATCCATTGTTTTCTTACTAAACTTCAACTATATCCGACGACCCTAGTTACTTATCTCTTTTGGTGACTGTACCTATACCGATTTTATTTGTTGACTGTACCAGTAGATAGGTACCTATATAACTTACGTATTAGTTTTTATACTCAATATTTTACTACAGTGCGTGGCTTGGATCTGTCGTAAATGTAAAGTAACTATTCTGCGTGCTTATTTCATGGAAAATGTACCTAAGACTTCTGTCGTACCGGTACGAAATCTATGAGAATTAGAGTTGGTACCTCATACCGTTGTAAAATATTAGACTGATAGCAAGCTGCTGGCGAGATTGACAGTACATAGTCCACGTAATTAGTTATGGCTGATTTTTGTAGTTATTAAACTAGGGTATCCTTCTGGGTGCTTATTTCATGGAAAATGTACCTAAGACTTCTGTCGTACCGGTACGAAATCTATGAGAATTAGAGTTGGTAACTCATACCGTTGTAAAATATTAGACTGATAGCAAGCTGCTGGCGAGATTGACAGTACATAGTCCACGTAATTAGTTATGGCTGATTTTTGTTGTTATTAAACTAGGGTATCCTTCTGGGTGCTTATTTCATGGAAAATGTACCTAAGACTTCTGTCGTACTGGTACGAAATCTATGAGAATTAGAGTTGGTACCTCATACCGTTGTAAAATATTAGACTGATAGCAAGCTGCTGGCGAGATTGACAGAACATAGTCCACGTAATTAGTTATGGCTGATTTTTGTAGTTATTAAACTAGGGTATCCCGACCAAACAGGCTAGGTTAAGGTAGAGCTGTGGCCAACCACACGCGAGCCACATTGGTTGCAGTAACTAAGCTTAGGCACCCCGACCAAATAGGCTATGTTAGGTTGGAACTGCGACCAACCGCGCGCGAGCCGAGTGAGCAAAGCGAGCCAAGTGAGCAAAGCGAGCGGTACCGTGGAAGCGACCGGCGAGCGTTACATCCGAGTTGGTCGTAGTAATTCGACTAGCTAATATTTCGAGGACCCCAAAATAGGATTTATTTGAGGTTCACAAAAAGAGGTGCATTCATTATACTAGAGTCTTCAATATTATTTTTAGGAAAGCAAAGTGGGAATTATTTGAGGTTCGATTAAATACACGACTTAATAAAATTGATGGATCGATCGACAAGCCATTGAATTTATTATTCTGTAATGTGTTCTTGAACTAAATGGAGCAAGGTATTCCAAATGCCATACGTTAAAGAGTAGTAAAAGGCTTAGCCTTCATCGATTATCTTTGTTTTTCTAACGAAGGCATGGAACGGACAGTATTGAAATGTATTTTCATGTTGGTTTTATGACCAAGGGTTAAGAGCATACCTAGATAGTAAATCGTGTATTGTCACTGATAATTAATTTTTCAAGTTTGTTCATTTCAGCAGTTTTTCGTATGGCCATAATGGCCATTTTTCTGCTTGAAGCCATACGTCAGTTACAGGCCATGGTCTAAAAAAACAAGGTCTGGCATTCCGGAAGTGTCACATGCTTTCGTCACTATCCAATTGCCACTTTATTGCAACAAAACACGAATTATGGAAACATTTTCAATCACCGTTCTGTAAAAAAATATATATAAAGCATTTAAATTGTCGTTTCATTTTTATAATCAAATGAAACAATTCAATTTAAACATATAGCAACGAAATTGTTATTTAAATCTCATTGTTTTATCGGACTCGCACAGGTAATAAAGGCGGTTGGGGAGTTATTATTACACACTACTGGTAACACAGCGGTGATGACGTAGGCTTGTGTCTCCCACGTGACCACTGTGTCTCGGAATGCTATACGTGGCGAGGTATATTATTATACCAAGTTACAGGCTAAAGTTTTGTCTTTCAATTTGACTAAAACAACCTAACTAAACTCTATGCCTAATTGCCTATACCAAAAACGCTTTAAATTAAGATTTCTACCGTTAAAAGAAAGCTTATTTTCACCGGTTTTTGGTGTAAATACTATTAAAATAGTATATAGTTACCACCTTTTTTTTGTTTTGGGTAGGAAATTATCAAATGATCTCTCCAGCTCTGGGCGGAGCGGAATTGCGTGTCAGACTCTTACTGACTAAAACCCACCCGTGTTCCTTCAGCTGCCTGTGTGCCAGGGCCACGGTAACTCTTTCGAACAATCCGCGACCCCGGCAGGCATCGGCCCTATCGGACCCCGTCAATAGTGCTGACATTTCTTTGAGGCGCGCGTGGAACACGACGCGCCGTTGACCCGGGCCTGGTCCTTACCGGACGGCGAGCTGCCCATTGCTCGCCATCCGCAAGCCCGCGCCTACGGTGGCCGGGAGTTACCACCTAAATACACATTATGGTAAAGCAATAAACAGATATTGAGTATTGAGTATAAAATTTAATTTCTGAGAGTTATTTTAGCAATATTTTTTGGAATGGCATGGTGATGATTTTTCTCACTGATGTAGGCACGATATCTATGGATTTAGATATAACAATTCTCGTAATAACGAATTATATTTCACACTATTTTATACTTCACAAATCTAGTCGATCGAGCCCATTTAGAACCATGAAAAATTAGTAACATTATAAATATATATCCTCAAACTAAACGAAAATGTAAAATTTCAGTCACTACTTATTTGAAGACTCTTGACTATCAGGGAACTGAGAATTTTTTGATCCCTCTCAGATAGACTATCTCTACCTACTACTTATCCCCTTTGCTGCTTCTACATACCATCAACCATACTCGCACCACACTCACACAAGCAACCTCTCACATTCACTCTTGCATCCCTCTTATACACTTTCTCTAGTTACTAACTCACAGTCTAGTAACTTTTTATTTTTTGTTGTTTGTTTCTCAATTGAACCTTAGTTGAGTATTACTGCATTGCTATGATGGCCCAAATCACAGGCATCTAGCCGCGGGAGGGCCCTGGTGACCTGTAATACAGGTTTTTATATAAACCTACTTCAGACACCAATCTCTCACAAAGTTAGCTTCCTTGTTCGTGCACTATTCTCGAATATTAGCTGTAAGTACATAACTTGTGTAGAGAAAATAAACGTTTTTATATTATATATATTACACCTACGTTTATAATATTATTATTTAGACCGGAGTATCATGATAATATATTTTCCTCCATATAATTTGTTCGTACGACAGAAATAAGGAATGAAATATCGAGGAAAGAGGACGAAAAATAACGCAGTTTCGAACCATTGAGTTCTGAAGTCGTTACAACAACAACATACATAAATAAAGTTATAAAAGGACGAGTTTGAATATAAATTACTTACAAATGATTTTATTTTTGAAGTGGAGTGGAGTGGGAGAAAAGTGTAAATGTGATTTTGTAATTAGGTCTATAGAGGCATGAGGAACAGGGTGTAAAGTTCACACATACTCTATAGAAAAGGGAAGATCCTGCGACCAGACGGGTGTTGTATCTGGTGGGCAACTGCCTGACGTTTGATGTCGTGACGTTGTATATATGCTAGTTGCGCGGCAAACTTTGCTTGCGCGATGCAGAATTTTGCGTGACATCAGTGTGACGCGTAGCTCGCATGTGGCGATGTAGATACCGCTACAGATCTGTTGATAGATATCAAGGATTGTGGACGTAAAATCACGCCTGTTTCCACCGAAGGGAGGACAGAGAATATTAAATAGGTTCTCCAACATTTCCCTAGATGTGTTAAGTTCCATGTATTTAAGACCCGAGCCTATTGTCATCAACAGGGTACAAAATCTAGACACGGGGCTACTGCTGAGAAATTCTTTATGGATAATCTAATGACATGAGGATCAAACCCGGGTAGGTACTGGGTGCTGCTCCGTTAAAAACTAGTGGCTCTGTGAGCTGTAGACCTCGCGAGTCTGTCTTTGCATAGCTTAAAACTGAATAAATGTTCACCGCGCACCTTAAAACAAAATCCTTAAAACAAAAAGCGTCACCGTGCTATTTAAAACAAATGAGCGCGAAATGGCTGAAATAAGTATTTTTTACGTTTTCAAACCCCATATCTCCGCCATTTCGAAAAATTTCGAAAAACTAAATCGGCAAGAAAAAACCACATAGTTATCGAACCTACGCATAAAATTGCACGAGATTTTGTTGAGAAATGCGACCTGAAGAAGAGAACCGACATCCGGACATACGAAAGCATTTTTGACCAAGCTGAAACGGAGACGCTTCGCTCGCTCTTCGCGCTCGCTCGCTTAATAATAATAACTATTATCATACAAACCAACCGTTTTGTACTTCAAAATGGTCCAATTCTTAACATGCCTCAACACTAAGCTAGTCAAAACACTTTAAAAAGTGCGACAACTTACTTTTACCTCTAAATCTATCACCCTACTTGACATGCCTTACACATACCATCTTTTAACAGGTTATCTGCCCTCGTTAGTGTTATAGGGATTGAATTAGGAATTGCGTTAGGTAGACGGACCAGTTTCATCCTAGACGTTGATCGGATTAGGTCTCTTTATTGTGAAAGCTAGATCTCTTTTATAGCGATGCACGTTAAATGGCGGTACTCGCCGCCGACCAACTCTGCTTTAGCTCTGGTCGAGCGTTATGTTGTAGACTTTGTCGAGCGCTGCCTGGTGGCGTAGGCGTCCCGATTAGTCAAAGTCAAACGATTGAGGTAACGTATTTCCGACATATTATATGTGTTGAATTTGTCACATTTTTTTTACTATATTTGTTGACGAATAATGAAGAACAAAACATTTAAAAAATCCACAAACCCGATGTCATGGCATTAGCTAGTAAAATATTGCAACCTTTAAGGTTCTGACCTCGATTTTTTCAAATAATACCCAATTTATCTGAACAGAGACAAAAATCCGGAATCGTTTGTTGAAATACCTTTTTCATCCTTCATTTTTTAAAGGATAAAGAAAAGTAGGAAGAAAGAAAATTGAAGAGTTATGGTTTTATTCCGATTTGAAGAGAGATTTATATTGTTGGAGACTTGTTCTAGATTAGAAGTTAAAAAAGAAATGTGATCAGTATTTTTATGAAAAAATGTCTTTAGTTTTGTACAGTTAGTGACATTAATTGTTAAGCAAATTGAAACCCTACGTCAATTTGTCACGTGGCGAAATTTCCCTGACTTTACCCGCAAACTTATTTCTTTCGATGACCCATTTCAATCCTCGAGCTAAAAACTACATTCAAATCACAGTAATCAGTCACCAAACAAAATGGACATCTGTGATCGTTGCCGTGCTACAGTCGCGATTTATCAATTTAACTTCAATTGACCTTATTGCGAATCTACTCACAATTGAATCATATGCATAGTGTGACGTACGATGATTTTAGCAATGACCATGGGATGCAATGAACGAATGTAATAGTATTAGTAATAATAGTAATTTATTTCTCTCAAAAAGGTACAATTTTGGTGCATAGTATCTATCTATGTTACAGGCAGATTCAAACCTTTGTGAGACCTGCGCGGTAATTACGTAACACACTAACAGTAGGAATGGTTTTCATTTTGACAGTTCAACAACATTCATTGCGTTATTTACGTTGTTTTGCAGACAAATTTTTCGACCTAGTGAAGCAATGGATTAGCAATAGGCTTCAAAATGATTCAGATTGTGATAGATAGTATGTTACGTAATTAGAGTGCTTCTTTTTTTTTTTTTTTTTTGGGTGGGAAATCATCAAATGACCTCTCCCGCTCTGGGCGGAGCGGAAGGGCGTGTCAGACTCTTACTGACTAAAACCCACCCGTGTTCCTTCAGTTGCCTGTGCGCCAGGGCCACGGTAACTCTTTCGAACAATCCGCGACCCCGGCAGACGTAATTAGGGTGCTGGAGTCTATACTGGGTTCGGGACCTGTATGACAGATCTCCAGGCTCACACCCTTAAAATTACAATATTAAATTGTACTTACGTAGTATAACATTGTTATGTTTGACTTAAAGAAGAGCGTAAGGCACCGGTCCCATTGAGCTTTCATGATGTTATTTTAGAAAGACGAATTTATTCTAAAGCCGGTTTCCCAGAAGAGCGGTTCCGTCATGTTATAACAGCAGTTATGAAAATCTGTCATTTTCATCAGTATTTGATTTTAAAGTGTAAAAAATATATTTTTCAACACATTTGCCCAAAAAATGCATTTACGATGCCTGTATACATTGTTCGCTAAGAGCTTTTGTTCAATACGTTTATCTCGAGACAAACGTATTGAGCAAAAGCGCTTCCAAGGAGGTTCGATTATTCAGCTTATTTATTCTCGTAATGTGAAACTCCTTGGTGGAATTCTTATATATTTTTTATAGAAATTAAATATTAACCATAACGGATACCTACGCATTGTGCCATACAACGGAGTATGCGGTAAATCAGGTACTTAGGTGAGAGTACCTATTTTACCGCACGTTCCGTTGTGTGGTGCGTAATTTTTAACTTTCGAACAATTTATACAGGATTCGTAAATGCATTTTTTGAGCAAATGTTTTGAAAATAACTATTACCACTTTGTCGACGTGACTAAATGTATATCCATGCTAAATTACAGCCTCAGCGTGAAATTGTCGTGGATAACAGTTAAAGGCTCCTGCAAACAGGCGCGACACGCAACGCGAATCGCGCTCGAAACAAAGGCACCGCTCGTCGCGCGACAGGCGGTGCCTTTGTGTCGCGCCTGATTCAAGGAGCCTTTATTCATGCCGTAGAAAATAGAAATAGAATTTCATTTACTTGCTTATAATGTAGGTACACAGATAAGATGTAATTTGTATAGTCCCGATACATTTTTACCTTACGGCATGCAACATTTTCAATCTATACTAATATACTAATAATGAAGGTAAAGACTTTGGTTTGTTTGAACGCGCTTATCTCTGAAACTACCAGTCGGATTTAAAAAAATCTTTTTGCATTTGATAGCCCAACTCTTAAGGAAGGTTATATGCTATTTTCCATCAAGCTACGGCCTTTAGGAGCCGAGCAAAAATAAAAATAAACCAGAAAACGAAGTAATATTGTAAGCGGGCGATAGGATGCGACGTGATGGGTCGGGGTCAGAAATTTCACGCAGACGAAGTGCGTGCAGAAGGTAGTAGGTAACAAATGAAGGAATAAGAAGATATGAACATTAAGACTTTTTGTTGGCACAGCATGGTGTGAACAGCGTCTAAAAATATCAGTGTTAATTTTGTCTTCTATTTCCAAATTAAATAACACCACAAATAGAAATAAAAACACTACCCAAAATAACGAATTTAAACTACCCAGTATACCAGTCTAAAAAGTCTAAATACGAACAAAATTAGCATCTGCCACTTAGACTAGAGTGGTAACCGTAATGAAAGCTTTCCGATTATTTTAACCCAGTTTATTTGTACGCTAAAAACATTTTCTGTTTAAATTCAGTCTGGCGCTGAGTTAGACAGTCCGAATTTAGTTTTAGTTCGAGTGCCTGAAGAATTTATAAGTGCTGAATTTTTGATTGTGTTGTTTTTTCATTTGCACTCGTTTTAGTTAATATTTGTATTCAGGGAGGTTGTGTTTTATTTAGTTTGCAGAAAACGTAGTAAAACGTATTTTAGTTGTTGTTATTTTTTTATTAAAGCTGGCTTTTAGAGAGACTGGTTTTTATTGCAATTATTCTTGGAAATACGAAATATTGGTTTTCTGTATTCATGAAAAATATGGTAGCGAGAATGACTGCCCTTCTCCTTTATGTTCATGAAAATATTTCTGCTCCTGAAGGCATATATTCATATTTTAGTTTTGCAATTTCGTCTATATCTTTGTTGGTACATAAGAGGAAACCTGAAAGTGGCACGGGTGACTGAAAAGTTGTGTGGAAATATGCTGTCATGGTATGGGCACGTGATGTGGATGAGTGAGACGAACTAATGTTGTGATGAAGTTTTGATTGTAAATGTGGATGGATGTAAGAGTATGGTATGGGATGACCAAAGAAATGATGGATGTACATATCTAAGAGGTATGAGGAACAGGGAGTAAAGTTCACTCATACTCTATTGAAAGGGGACGATCCTCCGACCAGACGGGTATCGGGTCTTGTCGGCAACTGCCCGAAGTTTAATTTCGGGACGTTGTATATATGCTAGTTGCGCGGTAAACTCTGCTTGCGCGATGCAGGTTTTTGCGTGACGTTAGTGTGATGCGTAGCTGGCATGTGGTGATGTAGATGCCGCCACATATGGACTGTGTGAAAGATAATATGGCTAGAGAGATCGACTATCGAAATGACGACTAATAGGGAAGTACGGAAGACAAAGAACTTTTGCGCTGATCCCAAATAAATTGGCAAAAGGGCTAGAGAATGATAAACGATGATAAATTTCCTATGTATCTTTGTTAGGCCATCTGCAATCAACAAAATTCAGTTTTCACATTCTATTACAGTTTAAGAGCAACAAACCAACTCAAACAGAACAAATCTGATTTAAAAAACAGACCAGGAACAAGCTGGACGAATTAAATCGAATTTTTACCAAGCCGGCGCCATATTTGATTTTTAAACTAGATTGTGGCGCGAAATGGTTCGTGATTTCGACAATATTTGTAGTGTGAATCAGTTTTATTTGGCTTTACGAGCCGTTTTAGCAGTTTTGTTCAGAGTTACATGTTAACTGTTTGTCTATGGCGCAGGCAGATTGCAAAATTCGTTATTATATATACGGCGCCGTCCGTTTACATACTGTTGGCTTGTGTATAATGCCTAATGCAAAAAGTAAAACGCCTAGGCTTTATGTTAAAGTTTCTGAAACCCAATTAAAGAAAAGAAAGAAAGAAAATACATTTATTTGCGGTAAACATGACGCAAAGAAAAAAACGCACAAACACAAAAAAGAACGAGTTGGGGGAAATTATGCGTCACATTCACGCAAAACGGCAATCGCTCAGCATAATGCTACGACCCTATGCGAGACAGAGCCCCAGTGCTGGTTTTCAGCGATAGCCGGCGCTGACGTGATGACGTCAACCAGTGCAGCATACGAAAATTAAAAAAAAACATTAAAATAAGAAAAAATAAATGATTCGAAAGCCGTATACATAATGCCTAGGCAAATTGATACAACTAGTTCTATTTTCTACTATCTACCTGAGGCGCTACTAAACAAATAACTACTACTAAACTAAACTAAACTAAACTCTGCTTGCGCGATGCAGGATTTTGCGTGACGTCAGTGTGACGTGTAGCTCGCATGTGGCGATTGTAGATGCCGCTACAGTCCTAACCCCCGATGTGTTTTTGCCCGACTAAAAAAGTTAATTAATCGGGAGTAGGGTTCACTTCTAGGTATCGAACTACTTTCGGACGGGCCCGTATCTTCGTTGACTAGGCCTTTGAACCAATATCTATCGTGATCTTCAACATGTTCTATTAACGAAAAACCATACATAGTTTATTGTTTGGGTTCCTACGGAGACATATTAGGGAAAAGGGCAATGACCGCTAATACCACGCTAAAACGCAACCACTATAGGTGGATGTACCTAATACGATTTAACGTTCTCTTTGTGACCATATATACCTACATAAATTACTCTCAAATCAAATTTATTCGTAAATATAGGTTTCAATGCGATAGAATGTCATAATAGGATGGTCAGTTCACTACATATTACTCGAGAGTATACAAATAATAATAAAGTTATTGGTGTCGAAACAACAGATACACATTTAAAATGAAATAACTTAATTATTTACATAATAACACACAATTCCTTATGTGTGTATTATCACGAAATCGGCATCACTATCTACAAAAAAAGCAGCAAACAATTTCTTAGAATATTCATAATAAAACTCATTCCGTGAGCAGTTTATCCATCCAGACCAAGTTTTTCCGCCTGGAAATCTAATTTTCCTGTACATAAGTCATTGAACTTCCTAACAATAGGTACCGAATCCGAACTTGCTCCATACAAACTAGTTACAAGTCTATTTGCGACGAACTCATGTATCAATTATGTACAAAATGTTTTTGTTTTTCTTACTAGTCTAAATAAAGACAGATTTATGTTTCTGTTCGTGGTTTTGTTTCGGACCAAAACAAGGGCAAACTGTACGGTGTACGTACATGGTTTTAAAATATGTATTTTTGATGCATTAAGTTAGTTAGTAGGGACGCGTATTTGCACTTTGATCGCGACCTACATTTGGGAATGCATTGTCATACGGCGGAGCCTAGTTGATGCATTTATATACATAATTTAATTAGTGTTCAATTCGACGTGATTTGAGTCGGACAACTTGCATTTTTATTTCGATTCATATCCGTTGAGCATTCATTTAAATTCTTTGCATTATCTTGACTTTTTCTGCATACTTGTACCTTGCATTTGCATTGACAGACTACACACCGAACACAATCCTTCTTAAGTTTTGTACCTAATGCTTTATTTTATGAATTTAAATGATACCCTATATTGGGGGTTATTCAACGTGGAATAAGGCCCATCGTCATCGACGATACTTGTAAGTAAAGTGTTACAAACCTTATCGCCAGTAGCCAGAATGTCAAAACTCTAGTATTTCAATGTTGGTCCGTACACGACGCGATTTAGGTGCTAAAGGCTCCCACAAACAGGCACGACGCGACAGCGCGTCACTAAGGCACCGCTCGTTATGCGACACGCGGTGCCTTTGTGTCGCGCTGTCGCGTCGCGCCAGTGTGTACTAGCCTTAACGCGTTAATAAATAGTTTGTGATTGGTTGCGTCGTGTTAAGGTACACGTTCGTAGCCAACTGCAGGCAGCAGCAGCAGGCGACGTGTCGTCGCAACACTACTGGTTTCTATGTATTTCTATGAAATACCTTCCGTAGCTAGCGACACGTCGTTTTCATAGAAATACATAGAAACCAGTAGTGTCGCGGCGACACGTCGTCTGCTGCTGCTAGCTGCAGTCGGCTACGAACACGTACCTTAAGGCCCAGTATTGAAATACCAGCGCTGTGACATTCTAGCTACGCATAGATGACTTGAATTTGTAACACGTTACTTTTGAGTAGTGTTGTGGACGAGAGACTTGGTCACTAAACTTCCTAACAATTGCCCGAACTTGCTCCATACAAACCGAGTCACGAGTCTGACTGCCACGAACTCTCATATATCAATTATGTATAAAATATAGTTGTTTGTTTCACTAGTTTAAATGAAGACAGATTCGTGTTTCATAGTTGATAATTTGTCTCTGAAAAAAATAAATGGACAACTTTTTCACATA
The DNA here is from genome assembly GCA_917490735.1 of Dryobotodes eremita. Lineage (NCBI taxonomy): Eukaryota > Metazoa > Arthropoda > Insecta > Lepidoptera > Noctuidae > Dryobotodes > Dryobotodes eremita. The sequence goes on from OU823267.1 coordinate 13,440,162, forward strand.
GGTATGTTATTCATAAATAATGCTTTATTTTCTGGATGTTATTGTGAACGATTCATGATGTCTGCATTGGTTGATACATATAATATACTGTTTTGTATATTTTAACAGCTAAAAACGTGATATAATCTACACAAATAGTCACTCATTTTGTAAAGGTAGTAGATGGAGGAGTCTACATTATAGTAATAAGCCTGTGGCTATCTCACTGCAGAGCACAGGTCTCTTTTCATACAGAGGAATAAACATTTTAGAAAGAAAGAAAAGACAGAAAACAAAGAAAAGAAAGAAAGAAGGAAAGAAAAAGATACATTACGTTAATTTAAGTATTGATCACCATGTTAGCTCATTGCGTGTTGGCGATTTCTTACAATCAAGACCAGCGGGGAATTGCAACATTTAAGGTCATAGAACACATATCAACTCGGAAAGGGATCGTAACCGTATCGCTTTTCGCCTCGCCGTCAACCTAACCGACCTAAACGATGTAACCTAACGGATACGTCGACTCGGCAACGGCTAGGCGACGCCGCGCTTACGGCTCGCCGACCCCGAGGCAAGGCGATTACGTTACGATTCCGATTAGTGTGCATTGCAGTAAAAAAGAAAGAAAGAAAAATAGTTTATTCTGCACAAACAAAACGCACCTTTCAAATGAATGACATTAATTTAATAGACACATACAAAATACCCAAAAGCCTCATACAAACACAACATAAAAGTTCATACAAAGAATACTGAATGGCCCGATTTGATACGTGTGCTATTTCCTTTATAATGGCAATTCCTTTTTGCTATTTCGACGGTTCAACAATATTCATTGCGTTATTTATGTTGTTGAGCAGACGAATTTTTCGAACCCACAAAGCAATGGTTTAGGAATTACCATCAAAATCCTTCGGATTGCGATTGTAAGTGTATTACGCTATTACACCGCAGGTTTCCTTAAGATATTTTGTCGGAGTCTGCACCATGAAAGTTGTGTTAAAAATTCACTTAAACAGTACGTGCATAAAGTGGCTTATTCTCTCGTACCTACCTACAATTACAAAGTTTACTAACTCTGTTTTCATAAATGGTCGGGTTAACCAACCTTTTTTTTAGCCCACAACAGAATGTGAGAGAAAGAGGTAGAGAAGGAAAGTAATTTAAATAATTCACACGTTTACCCCTGACGTGGACGTGAGATATTTTGCCGGTAGCTGGATACCTATGTGTATAAATAAGTAGGCTGGTTTGTATACTTCATGTTTATTTTGTCTCAAAGGGCTTAGTAGGGATAAGCGGTTTGCAAACATTTAGCGAGTAAAAGACGGTTCTAGCCTCAGGGGTTTTCAGCCATTAATATGAATTGTTTGTTATATCTATAAGTAGGTGTCTTTTCTAAATGCTCTTATGGAACAATATTTAAGACCGTTTTGTAAAAGATACATCTACTTACTCAACTCAACTTAAAACATTTATTTCAATTAAACTGTAGCGGTATCTACATCACCACATGCGAGCTACGCGTCACACTGACGTCACGCAAAATCCTGCATCGCGCAAGCAGAGTTTACCGCGCAACTAGCATATATACAACGTCCCGACATTAAACGTTGGGCAGTTGCCCACCAGACACGACATCCGCTGGTCGGAGGATCCTCCCTTTTCTATGGAAGTATGAGATAACTTTACACACTCTTCCTCATACCTCTATAAACCATTTACAGGCACTTTTGAACTGTCAAGGAGTCGGACTGTCAGAAATATGAAGCTAGTTGCTCATTCCAAAGCGTTGTATGTACCCTTGGAGAAGAACGGGCAAGAAACCCCACGGACTTAATACCTGTTTTCCATTATTTATGTGGCACGTCTTGTGTATATCTTTTGTTGGAGATTCTAAAGAAATAAATAAGGTAGCGGCGGTATTTATCAACTGTCAATTTCTGGGAAGAATTAGCTTGTCAATTATACGTATCCATGGTCTTTCAAGTTCAAAACAACGCGGAGTAGAACTATTTCATCAGCTCAGCATGTATAGCAATCTGTATAATTAGCAATCAAGCATTACAGGTCCTCAATAGCGTACTTAACACACTTTGCCTTTTTCCTTATTTATCCTATCCTACTAATATTATAAATGTGAAAGTTTGTGAGGATGGATGGATGGGTGGATGTTTGTTACTCTTTCACGCAAAAACTACTGAACAGATTTGGATGGAATTTGGCACACATATAGTTTATAACCTGGATTAACACATAGGATACTTTTTATCCCGGTAGTACGTTCCCTTGGGATAATTTACGACCTCCACGGGGGCGAAGCCGCGGGCAAAAGCTGGTATTATAAATGTGAAAGTTTGTGAGGGTAGATGGATGGATGTTTGTTTGTTACTCTTTCACGCAAAAACTACTAAACGGATTTGGATGGAATTTGGAACACAGATAGTTCATAACCTGGATTAACACGTAGGATACTTTTTATCTCGGTAGCACGTTCCCGTGGGATAATTTCCTAATTCTTAAAAGCTAGTATTACTATAAATTTACCCTGTTTTATCTTCTCTTACCTCAAAGTTGTGATAGCATCTTTACGTGGCGTAGGAACGTCGTGCGTACAATAGAAATTAGGTCAGTGTATCCTTCAGCACGGAAGCGTGGTTTTAATTAACTCTTTTGTTACTCGTCTTGATAAAGTGGGTAAGTATCCGGATGTACTTAGACGGGGGGAAGGGCGAGGTTGAATTGGGGTAGTGAAATAAGATTGATTTGAAGGTTTTCGGGCCTATTTTCCCCTTGATTGGAGAGTAAATAAACCGGGTTTTACTTACACTCTTTCGACCTGTTGACTGGTTCATCTTTTTAACTTGATATGAATTACAGTACAAATATTTTCTTTATGTCTCTCGGGACTCATCGCGTTTTCGAATACAAACAAATGTTAATTTCCATGTCCATCAATTATTAGATTTATCGTGTATAATAATTTGAATTCAGAACTAAGTACTTTATTGTTGTTTTGTTTTGACGTAACAACAATAAAGTACTTAGTTCTGAATTCAAATTATTATACACGATTGATCTAATAATTGATGGACATTAAAATTAACATTCGTTTTTATTCGGAAATGCGATGTTTCCCAAGGGACATTAAGAAACTAGCTGTACTGTGCGTCTATGGGTGTATCTACACCCATTTTTTGCAAATAATATAATAAATACATTTGTCTTTGACTTTGAGTATAGTATTAAACGTGGATTTATATACCTACGTGATTTTTCTATTACGTTATTTTATGCTTTCTAAAATCACGATCTTCAAAAACTTTGACATACATATTGAGACTCAGGCTTCTTCTGTAAGACATTGAATTATGATACTCTTAAACAGCTTGGTGTTTCCTAATACCTAATGCAAGCTTTAGGAGTTGATGTTCATACTTAGTATACGTATAATTAAGCAGTCAGTCTGCCTAGCTTTTTTCCAACTATATTGGAGTCAGCTTCCAGTCTAACCAGATGCAACGGAACACTAGTATTTTATATGAAGCGACTGCTGATCGGACCTCCATAACTCAGTTGCTGGGTAACACGATACCCCTTGGTAAGATCGGTTGTCAGACTTTCGGGGTCCTGACTACCCTTAACGACTATCAAAGATGTACAAATGACAGCTGGGACCAACGGCTTAACGTCCTTTTCGAGGCACGGAGGGGTTTCGATATGTAATGCATGGTCACCCATCTACGAACCGACCGCGGCAAGCGTAGCTTAACCTTGTATCGACCCATGCGACTGTTATTATTTTTATTGTTTAAATAAGCTTTTATTTTTTATATAGATTTATATATCTTCTACATTTTGTGAATGTGAGAACGTTGTAGGCCTTACTTGTAGACTGTAGGTTTGTAGACCTTTTTATATTTTGTTGAGTACCTGTTACTTGTTGACAGGCCTACACTGTCCTCCCATACCTATCAACACTGTAATTTGAAACATTGTAAAAGCCCCATATTTTAAAAAGATTAACCGTGGAGTTTCTTGCCGGCTCTTCTCTATAGGAAACAACCAATTGGAACCGTGTACCTAGCTTCTCATGTTTCATAAGTGTCCATGTAGGTTTATGTGAAATAAAATATTTTGATTTGATTTGATATGATTGACCCACGAGCCCCTCTTATACGTATAATTAAGCATTTCCTAAATATTTGGAATAGCTAGTAGTAAGTTGGAACAGTTTGCTATAGAAATTAGGGTAGTTTTCGTCCAATGAAAAATTATTGATTTTCCATACACTGCCCATATTGCTCAGAAAGTTACGAGGGTCGAAAGTAATATCTAAAGTTGTGAACAAATAATGGTTTAAGAATGAACTTTATTAATAATGCTGTTTGGTAACCCTCAAGTGTTTATGCCTACGCTGGATCAGGGGATTTTGGAGTCTTAAATTAAGGGTTGTGGAATATACAGCATACAGTATCAGAAAGGTGTGGTGTGGTCTTATTTTTAATCTTATACTTTGAAATGTTTCCCCATTTTCAAACTATTGCATAGCTTTTATCGCGGGCTTTGAGCGCAGCGACCGAATCAAGAAATTCCGTAACGAAAATAAAACCTAACACCCCCCACTCCGCCTACCATGTAGCTCGGTCGAGCGTTCGTTTAACGTGTATGTATATGGTACGACTGTACTTGAATTAATATCAAAGAAAAAAAAATACTACATAAATAAAAAATTATAATTGCATAAGTTGATAAAAAATGCTATGCAATAGCTTTACCGCGGCAGTCCCCGAGTGCAACACGTGTATTTTTTTTTTTTGCGACAATAATAATGTACCCAGGGATATATATAGTGTGAGGGAGATATATAGATAGTGTGTTACGTAATTAGGGTGTTGTATAGAATCCAGCTGGCAATTAAATATCATCGTCATTCTCCTGCCGCTATCACTTATTTATTTGGGGTCATTGCAACATGACCTTTCACACATATAGAAGCAACAAGAATAATGTACCCAGGATTTTGTAATATCTTGATTTAAAAGTATCCTTGGAGTTTCTTGCCCATTCTTCTCCATAGAGATCTACGTTTTGGAATGGGCAACTAGCTTCAACTTTCTGACTAACTGACCGTGTCTTTGATAATTCAAAAGTGCCTGTAACTGGTTTAATATAAATAAATGCTTTGAGTTTGAGTTTGAATAGGTATTATCCCTGTAACTATTTACTATTAATAAATACCAAGGCAACAGGCAATTGTGTCTTTATAAACATCTTGTTGCCCCATTGAACAATCTAAATATAACACCTCCTGTTAACGCCATCTATTGGCGCAAAGACGACAACACGTGGAACCCTCTAGCGTCGAGTAGACGGAGGCTTGGCGCAAGAGGAGGGAGCGATAGTGGCGCACGGGGAGCGCTGATTGGTCGTCGCCGAAGAACTTTCGATAACATTCGATTCCTTCATTCCACAAATCAACAGTTCGACACAAAGAAAAAGATGGTAGTCGGTCCATCATCACAATTTTATTCTCATGTATATTCCATAATAACCGCCTAAAACCCTTACAAATAACAGGACAGTTCATTAAAGAAGCCTGACCCTTAAAACCCATAAACATCTCCGAATATCGCGTACGAGAAAACAGAAAACAAAATTTTTGTTCGTTGTAAAAAAAAAATGCTCTTCTATACATTTTAGTATTTTTTTATAAAACAAGTAACCGACGAAACGTTTAAACGCAGGGTTTTTCAAAATCATGTACTGAAGCCAGTTGTAGTGCCAGTATCAGGTTGCGCGTCGATGTCCCTGGCATCCTCTATTGTTGTTTCACTAAACAATTTAAATATAAAACTCTCCTTTGTCGCCTACGACTATGTCCATATTACATCCCACGTGCAGACGCAAGGCGACAAGCTGTCTGCGACTATCTAGGGTAACGATAAACTTCTAAAGATACGTCGACTAAACATTGTATAGACGTTTCGGAGTAAAAGATATGATTTGGGCTTACCATTTCACGAGCTTGTAAATACCAATTTCCGCACGTTTTTCAACACATTTGCGAAAAAGCAGTACAATATTAATATCGGATTCCTCGCTTGAAGTCATATTATTATTTTGTTTTTATGTATTAGTCGGGAAGTCGCAACAATCTTTGACGTTTCTAATATGAAAATGGCGCGAATTTGCAAATGACGCCACGTGCGCGTGGTGAAAATTAGAACTACATCTTTCGTCTCATTTTCTCTTTAGTATTAAAGTGAGACAAACGTATTGAGCAAAATGCGCTTCCAATGAGGTTCGATTAATCAGCTTATTTATTCTCGTAATATAAAACTGCTTGGCGGAATTCTTATATATTTTTTATGGAAATAAAAAGAACCGTATACGATACGTACGGCGCTATACAACGGAGTATGCGGTAAAACAGGTACTTAGGTGTGAGTACCTATTTTACCGCACGTTCCGTTGTATGGTGCGTAATTTTTAACTTTCGAACAATGTATACAGGCTTCGTAAATGCATTTTTTGAGCAAATGTGTTGAAACAGTAGATTGTTATTACAAGGGGCTAAAACTACCAATTATATACGAGGTAGTTTTACTGCAAAGTTTTGGCAAGGGAGTTAATAGAAACCGAGTTATAATGGGTTTGGGGAGAAAATAAAACAAACCAATACAATATTTAATAGTTTCCTATTTTTTTTATTTCTTCTGTAGCCGCAACGCGATGCATGCATTCTATCGAACAGATCGTCGCTTTTAGTTCCATTTTCAAAAATAAAATGTTCTTCTTTTTTATGAAACGGTAATAAGTTGAGTCTTTATTCATGATTATTCTACTTATGAATAAAGACTTTTTTGTTTTTGTAGGCTCGTTGGTAACAGACAAAAACAACTTTTTCCACTAGAGGAAAATATGCTATTATATCCCTGCTCTGGTACGATACAATGACGGACTTTTTGAGCAAGAGGAGTGAAAAAGTATTTTAATGACATTCGAAATCAGAAAGTGGAATTCCTTAAAATTAGGTCCCATGCTGCAGTATGGTAGTCCGTCCCTCTGCACCTTAACCGATAGAATTCCGGTGGCCCTCTGTAGGGCCGGTATGTCGCCCATACCGTCAAGCCCCGCTGGCCCTCTAGAGCGCGGTCGTGCGGTTAAATAATCATCATTATTGCTTCTAAATGAGGGCTAATATCGTCTTTTGAGCATTTCACTGTATGGGCTTTTTTTTTTGTCCTGACGAACTGTCTTGTTCCACGACATACCGGCCCTACAGAGGGCCACCGGGATTCTATCGGTTAAATTGGCCTGTGAAAATGCCTGCGTCAGTCAACGACTAAAACTGAATGGCAGCTTGACTGTGGTGTTGTTTTATGACAGCTGCGCGCACAGATTATTAAAGCCCGGCGGCGCATGAGTCGTTGTCCGGAATGTTACCACTTTATGAATATTATGTTTATATACATTTTGAACTAGGTATAGTGTATTTGTTTTATTTCTTATTTATTTTTAATTTTCGTATGCTGTACTGGTTGACGTCATCACGTCAATGCCGGCTATCGCTGAATACCAGCGCTGGGGCTCTGTCTCGCCTAGGGTCGTAACATTATGCTGAGCGATTGCCGTTTTGCGTGGATGTGACGCTATTTTCCCCCAATTCGTTCTTTTTTGCATATGTATGGTTTTTCATTGCGTCATGTTTACCGCAGATAAACGTATTTTCTTTCTTCTTTTCTTTCTATTGATTTTTAGAAAATAACAAGACGAGACTTTAACCCATGCAATCATCTTGTTGCTTCACTAAACAATATAAGCATAATACCTCCCTTTGTAACCTATAGATAAGTGTCTGATGTCTATACAGGGTGTCCCAGAAATCAAAGACATACTGTAGGTGGTGATAGCTTTGGTCAAGCCTTCCCATAAGAAAACATAATTATTTTCCGCATAATCTTATAGTTTTCTATTTCAATCAGATTTAAAAAGAAAACAGAATAGCCGCCATGCGTCATTCTTTTGACTCTCATGTGTGAAGAAAAACTTTTTATTAATAACTTTTTCCATCAAAATATTATTAAATAGTTACTCTATCGGGACTTACCATTGATTCTCCATAAAAACTTACAAATTCAACATAAATTCGCATTTTTTTTTTTTTTTTTCCTCAAATATTTTTTAACTTACTCGAAAACTATAAGATTTTGCGGAACATATATTTATTTCGGGAGGGCTTGACCAAAGCTAGCACCTACAATATGTCGGTCAGATTTTAGGTCACCCTGTATACTTATGTCCTTAGTAATCGTCCCACGTCCAAACGCAAGGCGACGCGCCGTCTGAGACAATCTAGGATAAAATGTTATACGACTAAAGAAATGTCGCGTTGGCAATATAGACGTCTTTGAGCAAAATACGAGAAAAAGATTAAAATGTTTATGTCGCGGGTAATGTGTTTATGCGCGTTACAATTTTGTCTTAATTTAAAGCTTTTATGGTGCATTTAACAGTCTTGAGCGTAGCTTTAATGAAATGACTAGCTTATGCATTTTTTTTTTTGTGTGGGAAATCATCAAATGACCTCTCCCGCTCTGGGCGGAGCGGAAGGGCGTGTCAGACTCTTACTAACTAAAACCCACCCGTGTTCCTTCAGTTGCCTGTGCGCCAGGGTCACTGTAACTTTTTCGAACAATCCGCGACCCCGGCAGGCATCGGCCCTATCGGACCCCGTCAATTGTGCTGACATCTCTTTAAGGCGCGCGTGGAACACGATGCGCCGTCGACCCGGGCCTGGTCCTTACCAGACGGCGAGCTGCCCATTGCTCGCCGTCCGCAAGCCCGCGCCTATGGTGGCCGGGAGTCGGCAATCGACTCCAGACGCCCAGGGTGTCTCCTCCTGCGGTGACTAGGGGCGCGAGGGCGCAGTGATTGCCTCCCCCTCTTGCGCTCCGCCTCCTCCTTCGCGAGCATTACTGCTTCGCAGAAGGAGGTGTCGGTTTCCCATTCCCTCTCGCTCCGTACCATGGCCTGAACCAGGGCCGGACGCGAGAGGTCACCGCCGCCGATCGCCGCCACGAGGACAAGCGGCAAGCTTATGCCTGCGACCTCGTCCGAGTGAAATTTTTGTTATAAGGTTGATCAGTCTCGTGAGTCTGCGGGAACTGGCAGTGAGTGTACCCTTCCTGAACCTGGAAATCCGGTCTACTATCCGTCTGTAACCTTAGGTCGCATGGTGCAGACATCCTGAACTTATTTATATATTTATCTATCATACTAGGTATATGATAGGTTAGGGCTGTAGGGCTTAGAGGGCTTAGAGTCGTAGGGACTCTTAGGCTTGTAGGTCTTAGCAACTTCCTTGACTTATCATATATTTTTCATGTATTGTCAACCCTTAACAGTATTGCGGCCGTACGTGATGTTTGTTAAGGGTGGATGTACAAAGGTGCATCCTCAGCTGTAGACCGCCAAATTCAAAGTTTCTTTGGTTTTTTGCAAATTGCAGCTCTGTTTTACGTCGTATGTTGATTAAAATGCGGTTCGCGACTGTTGGAATGATTTTATACAACATACTACGTAAATAGAACTGCAATTTGCAAAAACTCAAAGAAAAATTGAATTTGGTGGGCTACAACTGAGGATTCACCTTAAAACTTAATATAACCTATGACCCTCAGAAATACTGTAGCTCACTTACAATTAATGAAAGAATTTTCGAAATCAGATCAGTAGTTCTGAAGATTACCCCTTACATACAAACTCAGAAATTTTACCTCTTTATAGTATTATTCTGTACTAGCTTCTGCCCGCGACTTCGTCCGCGTGAAATTTCTAGTCCTCCGACCCACCGCGTCGCATCGCATCGCCTGCTCGCGCTATCACTTCGTTTTCGCTTAGCATTCTTTCTGACTTTTTTTCTTTTTGCTCGGGTCCTGAGGGTGCGTCGGGATGTCCGGCTGTTCTCCTCCACATGTCGCATTTCTGAACCGATTCTCGTGAAATGTTATGGGCAGGTTCGATAATTATATGGAACCTTTTGTCGATTCAGTTTTGTTTTTTTTTCAAAATGCCGGAGATATGGGGGTTGATAACATAAATAAAACATATTTCAGCCATTTCACGCTCTTTGCGCGCGCTTTTTGTTTTAAGGTGCGCGGTGAACATTTATTTAGTTTTAAGCTATGCAAAGACAGACTTGCGAGGTGTACAGCTCTCAGAGCCACTAGTAATATTAGTATAGATTATATATGATTGGTATAATTATAGATCACACGCGTGTCATTGCAAGCATTACATTATTCTAATTTCCACGCGTAGTGATTATTATGAAGAATGGTAAATTCGGTAAAAATGGTAAAGTCGTCATCACTCATCGCTATCTTATTAAAACGTAGTTATTTAGTTGAAGCAATTAAATCCCCATTTTATATTAAATGTAGAAAATCCTTAGAAAGGGTTGGCGTGACGCGACTCGGTGGAACAATTTCTATGTAAACTTCATGGAAATTGTTCTACCGGAGTGGCGTCACGCCGTCGCGTCGCGCCTGTCTGGGGGAGCCCGTTACAGTTTCTTCGACTTATTTATTTTTATATTGTATTCGTTCATACGTCTTAACTTGAAACAGCAAACGGTTCTATCCAGTGTTGTCTTTTCATTAACACATTGCGAACGGCGCTGAGCTTGTTTATACAATAGAGATACAATGTATATTGTATGTATATACACTATATACAGTCACCAGGTATTTGGTACGCAGGCAATTCATCTTTACACTACACTGCCGATATTTATTTTGGTTGTGCGTAATAACTTTTTAAGCAAGTCATACTTAAGAAAGTGATTGACTACTCAGCACTCTCACAATTATAAAAGCGATATATTCAGACCATTTAAGACTATTGCTACTTAAATAAAATCATTAACAAGTTAACGAAAACCAAAAAAACTGTTATTGCCCCGGCTGTCTTGGTCTTTGTGCCCATTCCTTCTACTTTTCCCTATTGAGTGCTATTCGAGTCCAGACTCATGGTCTAAAAAAACAAGGTCTGGCATTCCGGGAGTGACACATGCTTACGTCTCTATCCGGTTGCCACTTTATGCCAACAAAAGTCTAATTATGGAAACATTTCAATCACCATTTTGATAAAAAATATATACATATAAAGCATCGTCGTTTCGTTTTTCTAATCAAACGAATCTATTCAATTTAAACGTTTACCAACGTAACTGTTAGTTAAAACCTCATTGTTTCATCGGATTCGCACAGGTAATAACGGCGGTTGGGGAGTTATTATTACACACTACTGGTAACACAGCGGTGATGACGTAGGCTTGTGTCTCCCACATGATCATTGTGTTTCGGAATGCTATATCTGGCGAAGTATATTATTATACCATGGCTCGACTGTACCTATGTATGACTACATATTATATAGATACAGTCTGTGTGTGTATGAGGAAGACGCAAATCACTCTTGGGTATATTGCATATTGACAGGCTGACAAACAAATGCCACAATGAGCGAATATGTGTATCTATCGATTATTGTACGTAAAGTAAAATTGTAATAACTTTGTTATCAAACGGGGCACAGGATTTAAGCAAAAAAAATCTCCATAATTATAACTTAACGTTTCGTCCGTTTTCCCGCATATTCTCCATGTTTTTAAGTATCAAGGTACCTATAAACTGGAATCACTAATCACTATCCAGGAGCTATTATTGCAATATTCTCTCAAGAGCAGTATATGAAGAAAGTCCATTTTCGGCAGTTTATATCTCATAAGACGAGGGTTAATTTAATCTAATCGTTAATTTATCTTTTCGAGGCACCAATTTCTACTAAACCGCCATAATTTTCGTTACTTTTCTACCATCCACTGTTAGATCAAAACCTTCTCTATAAATTCCACCATCCAGTAAAGACAAAAAAAAAAGAAAGAAAAGAAGAACGTTGTTGAAATTTCAAATTCGAATTCAAAGCAGCCGTTCCATATTTTTCTGTTATATTCTCGCCCTTAGCTGCGTTCCGGTTGAGCGCGCTCGTCGACTGGCGAGCTACTGGAGCGAGTAAATCGGGCGAGGACAGCGCTTTGTAGCTAGTCAGGTAGTCAGCACTGGTTGGTGATTTGTGATCTGCTGGGAGATTGTGATTTGGTGGGTGGAAATGTGGAAATCGTGGCTCTTTATTAGCACTGCTTATTGCTGTAACTGTTTATTGTTTATTGAAAAGCATAGAAGTCTTGTTTTTTTTTTTCGATACCAGAGTCTGGTTATAAAAACCTGCGGGGTAATTGCGTAACACACTAACAGTAGGAATGGATTTCATTTTGACAGTTCAACAACATTCATTGCGTTATTTACGTTGATGAGCAGACAAATTTTTCGAACATATGAACCAATGGATTAGCAATAGACTTCAAAAGGATTCAGATTGTGATAGATAATGTGTTACGTAATTATGGTGCTGGTTTCGATCTAATCTTAATGTCATAGGTACATAATGATGACATTATTTATTACAATTATTACAGAATTAGAACAATCTTGTAGTACGCCAGACAAATATTTCGTACGGTATAGGAATAGCTTTTCTATAGGAATAAGAATTTCTTCTAACTCTCCTCTTTAGTATTTTGTCCTATCTATAGAATTCGAAAATAATTTTCGCATTGTGACTAAGAAATAACCTACTCCCAATTTAACTGCTAGGCTTAAATGATAATATCAAGTACCATATAACCCTGAAGTACCATTGGACTCTAATAATTCAGTTAAGATCATTTGAAGGGCATCAGTCAGTGGTTTCGTCAATTAGCGAATTTCCGAAGTGAATAAATTATTCGTCCCCTTGGAGGGCAGTTCGAACAAGAACAATAATAACAAAGGTCTACCCGTGTCTTGGTGACGTTTCAATTTGGAACGTGGGTTTCGAATTTTGAATTAGTGCTATTTTGAACTTGGAAATTGAATTCTTCTTTATTCCTTTGATTTTCATCTGATTTTTTTTTTTCATTTCATTTGAACGGTTTATTTTAGAATGTGCCTTGTTTCATGCAAACCCATTTCAATCCTAATAAGTACAATATGGCCGATGAATAATGGCCGGCCCGAACTTTGCGTAAATGGCTGCGCAAACATGTTTAGGAACCAAATAGTGACATGAGGCGAGTGACTATTCATGCGCGAAAGTTCGGAGAGCCTATGTTCAGAGCGGCGATGTTTCATCGGCCATATTGTACGTCCTTTTCAAACAAAAGTTTAAGAGAGCATCAAAGACAAGAAATAAAAATGCTAAGTTAAACAAGTTATTTAAAAAAAAAAAGAAACTCAAAGCATTTATTTCAAATAAACCAATGAAAGACACTTTTGAATTGTTAAGGGGTCGGTCGGTCAGAAAGATGAAGCCCATTCCAAAGCGTAGTAGGCACCTATGGAGAAAGAAACTCCACGGACACTCTTTAAAAATCAAAATATAGTCACAAAATATTGGTTACATCATTCATGTTGAAATTATGCGCGTGAGAACGATGCAGAACGTTAAAAGCGTTACTAATAAAAACAAAAATAATTCAAATATTGGCAGCTAAGAGATGATCAGTCCCTACTGACGGCGCCCGTTCACGAACATGACGACATAAAAATTAAAACTTATTCGTGATTTTATAATTTTAAAACAAATTGAGATAGTACTAAAATATGATCATGTAGGTATTTAAGCAGAGCTAAAACAATTATCATTTTAGAACGTTTGAGTTAGTGATCGTATCGGTCAGAGGAAAGACTAATGAGCCTCAAAGACCATTGCAGATACCAATCTACATGGTCTTCAGAAGATCTGACCACGATTATGTCTGGACTTTAATTAAAGAAACTATGACCTCTGAATTTGTTTCGGGCTGTCTTCTCAGAGTAGTCAGATAGGAAACGCCGACCTCATCTAGTTTAAAAAATATGATTGACGTGTAAAAGTGTTTGTACAAACCTACTTACAGAAATAAAATCATTTATCAATATAAGATTGTCCCAGACTAATTAATTTGAAAACATTTTTAACTGTGATTAATCAACTTATTATCTCATTTCGAAACAAAATGTTTTGTACGTAGACGAAATAAAAAGAGGAGGATCGTAGCAGGTGGCGTTCTGTAGTTTCTGCCTACCCCCGTGAGAAAACGGCGTTTAGCGTATGTACCTAACTCATTTCCAAGGAAGTCAAATAGTGTCAATCCCTAGCATCAGATGAAATGACAAATAACTTCACCTAAGTTTATACAGCGAAATTTTTTACACAAAAAGCCTGTTTTACAAAAAAACTACCGACTTCCAAGAAAAACATTAAAAAAAACGTGAAAAATAACTTTAGTTTCGGAAGTCACTGTCTTTGGTTTTTGGCCATTTTTGACCGACTTCCGAAATTAAAGTAATTTTTCACGTTTTTTTGTGTTTTTTCTTGGAAGTCGGTTGTTTTTTTGTAAAAAAGTTTTTATTTTTCACTTTTTGGTTGTGTTACCTACCCCACAGAAATTCGTATACCACTGCTTGATATGTAAATAACAGTGATAGGAAATGATTAAAACCTCATCAATATAAACTAAGTGGAAAAAATATGCAGTATTAAGGATAACTCAAAAACTGCTGGTCAGAACTTGATCAAATTGATATGGGACAACATGTGAAGCACCAGCTTTCAAATAAAAAAATAATCATCCAAATCGGTTCACCTAGAACACAGTTCTGAGCTAACACACATAAAAAGAGACTTACAGTCGAATTGAGAACCTTTTTTTGAAGTCTGTTAAAAAACTGGCTGGTATTGGTGCAGCAAAACGATAATTTAATCATAGCCCCATATATGGCACAGTTTACACTTAAGCTACAAAAATTATATAACTCGTGACAGCTATTTCGTGTTGTCTGCCTACTCGATGAAAATATATTCGTACGAGTATTGTTGTCTATGTAACTCTGCCCATTTCGCCCTTATCCGAAAATAGGACTTAACTATTTAAAGATTTGGCCATTCTATTTTCAAACCCTCCGACTTCATAATCCCTTAGACCTTTTGTAACTCCCACGCAGACTTTGGGTGTAACCTATTTTTAGCCTACAAAATATAACTTAGGTAATAACATGATAATCATGAGGATATATCTCATGCGTGTGTTTCATTGTTCTCACATATAGAAGCAACAAGTATAATGTACCCAGGATTTTGTAATATTTTATTTAAAAAGAGTGTCCTTGGAGTTTCTTGCCCGTTCTTCTCCATAGAGATCTACGTTTTGGAATGGGCAACTAGCTTCAACTTTTTGACTAACTGACCGACTCTTTGACAATTTAAAAGTGCTTGTAAATGGTTTAATTGAAATAAATGCTTTGAGTGTGAGTTTGAGTGTATCTTGAACAATACGTACCTTGTAGTGAACTGACAATAATTTCAAATTTTCAATCCCTAGATAGCATCTACTTAAGTGGCGGAAAATCTTAACATCGCGATTCACGATTCGACTACTAAAGAACAACGCCATCTATCGGCACAATAGTTAACTATTTTCCTCAAACATGGAACGTGAGGTCTCTTCAAGCTCACTTTACTTAAGTTTTCACGGATCGATTTTTACACAATACCGGCTGTTTTTTAAACCAAACCGATTAAAATCAAACGGGCACAATTTGATCGATACTATCTTCGTAAACACGATGACATAGCAAGCTATACATTTCCAGTTAATACCGACCTCTCATTGTACGGAAAGGCACAATGCGACCTTAGCTTATAATGGAATGGTATAGCTTGATACGAGTATGTGTATGTATGTCGTTGTGTGTAACTCACCATCGTCCCTATCCCGAAAGGGCGAGGACACCGACCATTGTACGGCGCAAGGGAATAAATTAGGCAAATGTGTGACCCTTTTGTGAGCTTTCAGTAACACGTGCGCGTCAATTTGTTGCCAATGAGAGTAAGGCACCAGTCCCACCGCCGACGAGGAAGCGACTAGCTATCAACGATTTTCTCGCTCACGAAACGTACAAAAGATTGTAAGTTTCGTGTAAATGAAAGAGAGACATATGTTATTAATAGATGATCGCTGACTGTTCACACCGCTAGCGAGTACTCGTTTGTAGCAGCGACAAGAAGTATCAAAGAGATTACTCGGTCAGCGACGCTCGTTTGGCAGGCAGAACACGCGCTGAGAGATTCACGCTTGGTACATGCGCATACCAGCGAGAAATCGCTTGTCGCCGTCGCGGACTCGCTGCTCGTTGTTCGCCAAATCGTTTTTAGTTGCAACCTCTACTCGCTTCTTATCAATCGCCGGCAGTGGGACAGGGGTCAAAGGAGAACGGACGCGTTGAGTGAGGTTGTCAATTGTTTTTATATTTATTTTATTGGAAGAAAGCGGAGTTGAATTTGAATTATATTATTTTTTATGTCTACATTTGTCAAAATAGCTAGTGACTCTGTGAGCTGTAGACCTCGCGAGTCTGTCTTTGCATAGCTTAAAACTGAATAAATGTTCACCGCGCACCTTAAAACAAAAAGCGCGCGTAAAGAGCGTGAAATATCTGCGCCATTTTGAAAATTTTTAAAAACTAATCTGACGTAAAAATTCCATATAAAGGTTCGATAATTATATGGAATTTTTATGTCAGATTAGTTTTTGAAAATTTCCAAAATGGCGGAGATATTTCGCGCTCTTTACGCGCGCTTTTTGTTTTAAGGTGCGCGGTGAACATTTATTCAGTTTTAAGCTATCTAAAAAAGTCTAAAAATGCCTAAAGATGTGAGTTTATGCTTCATCGCACTCTTACAAATACTTTTAAACTTTTAAATCATCATATCCAAAAATTTATCTTTTTGAATTATGTCAAGCTTCTCGCAAATGAACGATATGTATATGCAAGGCCAAAAAGGTCGTAACAGCTAAAAAAACAAGATAAAACTTTAGGGTCAAATAAATTTTATTCATGTCTTAAGTATAACCCATATATTTCTCCCAAGGGATGAATTCCAGCGTAAGTTACGGTAACTATAGGAGGATCGACAGACCGGAGACATAAAGAGACAGGTTACTCTCGAAGGGTGTGTTGCTAACCCTTGTTATAAGTTCAATTTGACGCTTGCTTTTATCATTTTTTATTTGAGAATAGTTATTTATGATACTAGTGCGGTAGGTTAGTTTTTACAAACGAGAGTCGAGGGCACATTCATTACGAAAATGTAATCCACAATTTAATGTAATGTAAAGTATCGTAAACTTCTCCAAAAATGTTACCAATGCCTGAAAAGATTGAAAACAGGCTAGCTATCCTCTTTTTTACCACAGTGTAGATCAAAATCAGCCTATAGCAGCCACATTGTTGATAAAAATCAGCCTCTAGCAGCCCCAGTGTATATCAAAATCAGCCTATAGCAGCTACAGTGTAGATCAAAATCAGCCTATAGCAGCCCCAGTGTAGATCAAAATCAGCCTATAGCATCCACAGTGTAGATCAAAATCAGCCTATAGCATCCACAGTGTATATCAAAATCAGCCTATACCAGCCACAGTGTAGATCAAAATCAGCCTATAGCATCCACAGTGTATATCAAAATCAGCCTATAGCATCCACAGTGTATATCAAAATCAGCCTATAGCATCCACAGTGTAAATCAAAATCAGCCTATACCAGCCACAGTGTAGATCAAAATCAGCCTATAGCATCCACAGTGTAGATCAAAATCAGCCTATAGCATCCACAGTGTAGATCAAAATCAGCCTATAGCATCCACAGTGTATATCAAAATCAGCCTATACCAGCCACAGTGTAGATCAAAATCAGCCTATAGCATCCACAGTGTAGATCAAAATCAGCCTATAGCATCCACAGTGTAGATCAAAATCAGCCTATAGCATCCACAGTGTAGATCAAAATCAGCCTATAGCATCCACAGTGTAGATCAAAATCAGCCTATAGCAGCCACAGTGTAGATAAAAATCAGCCTATAGCAGCCACAGTGTATAGCAAAATCAGCCTATAGCAGTCACACCATATAGCAAAATCAGCCTTTAGCAGCCACACTGTAGACCAAAATCAACCTATAGTAGCCACAGAGTAGAGCAAATTCTACTTAAACAGAGAAAGATAAGCAGTGAAAACCACGTTTGTTTACTGTGTTGGCAATTTTAGACCATTTGGTCCATATTTCTTTACCTTGTTTTCTTTACTTTAATACTCGTGGTGCTTGAGTTGTAACAAAATCATACACCATGGTGAAATTATAAAGTAACATTCTTGGATCATAAAAAGAGGCCCTTAAATTTTAGGCTTACCACTGCGATTAACCGTAATATTTTGACATTTAAAACAAGCTAGCATCGGGTCCGCGTGCCCGTTTGGTTTTTCGAGACATCGCCAAGCCGTTGATCGACGTTTCACGTAACCAGCAGGCTTAGCATGACGCTTTCTATTTCTTGGAAGACAAGACATAGCTACTTCTATACAAAGTGACATTTCGTTTCTTCATTTTTGACATCGCACCGTAAAAACCCTTCTACAATCCGTCATTTGGTCTTTCGTTTCTACCGATCGTTGTCAAGGTCCTTTTATATGTAGACTATTTCAGAAGAAAGTTTTCTATCCCAAACTTCAAAATCACACTGACAACTGACAGTTGTCAAAGGTAGTGAAGACAATTTGATTTTGTAATCGCCATGCTAAAGACAGTAGAAAATTTTTTACTCGACGTTCACAAAGTACAAAAATGGAATGGGAAAATGGAATTTTTCACTTTTTGTATGGAAAATGTAAAAAATTATTACCTACATGTTTAGTTTTAGGGGTTTAAGGTTACCATAAAGGGGGTCGAAATTATCATTATTTTTGCGATAGGACACACCATTTTTGAGATATAAGCAAAATAAAAGAAAAACGTGAATAAACTACTGAATTTCGTAAAAAGTGCAGTTGACTCTTTCTACTTTGCTGCCGTCGTACTGTCTTCACGGAACGTAATTTTTGTCTATTCTTCCGTCGACCATACCCGTTTCTGTGATGGTCATGCTACGCGTGCAAAGGGCTGGCCTATTTTTTGACCAAAGAATCAGCGTTGTCATACAACGTAGCAATGCTGCCAAACTTTTCCTGTTGACAGCGATGCGGTCGAATTTTTTTATGCCCTATGATTATTTTTCCTTCTTTTTTATAAATTATACATGTACATACCTATATAAATATATTATGTAAATATTATCTTGTTTGAAAAGGAGGACTTAAATTAATGATAATATCAAAATAAAAATGGAGTTCATATCTGTAGTATAAAAGTAAACTCAATACAGAAACTTTCTTTTCATATATTCACAAAAAATGACTTGCCGCATTAAAAGGTTCTTTTGTTAAGCTGTTTTGTGTGAAAATTCTTTATTTTCATACGGATCAAAGCGATCGAAGACTGGTAGGTATACAAAACAGTGATTGTGAAACAAAAGAAGTCTTTTCTTTGTGATGAAAGAGGCCGTTTAAGAAAACCGAGAAAAGACGACTGCTGAAAACATTTATGAATTGGAATTATTAAAGGAGGTTCTACAATGACAGCCTACTCAATCCATTGGTTGCAAGCGTGACGGCTAAGTTTAGGGTCAATGTGTGATTAGATTTTTCCATAAAATTAAACTTCTCAAGAGCAACCAGCAGGTTAATTGCGTAACACAGTAACAGTAGGAACGGCTTTCATTTAAACAGTTCAACAACATTCATTGCGTTATTTACGTTGTTGAGCAGATATATTTGTCGAATATATGAAGCAATGGATTAGCAATATCCTTCAAAATGATTCAGACTGTGATTGATAGTGTGTTACGCAATTAGGGTGCCGGAGTCTGGTTTTAATTCAGGTAATGACAACAGACTCGCCCCCTGAAACATGGAACTTGCAACATAACTAGCGAAATGTGTGTGTACCGTAGATCACTGCCTACCCCTACGGGAACACAAGAGTGATGATGTTTCTCGACAATGATTTATGAGTTCTTGGTTATACTTGTAGTTCTGACTTCAGGGGGTGAAGTTAGAGATATTTGTTTTCCAGTAGAGTCAACATAGTTATTTTATAGAGGTATGAGGAACCGGGTGTAAAGTTCACTCATACTCTATAGAAAAGGAAGGATCCTCCTACCAGACGGGTGTCGTATCTGGTGGGCAACTGCCCGACGATTGATGTCGGGACGTTGTATATATGCTAGTTGCGCGGTAAACTCTGCTTGCGCGATGCAGGGTTTTGCGAGACGTCAGTGTGACGTGTAGTTCGCATGTGGCGATGTTAGATACCGCTATAATTTCCTGCAATGTAGGAACCGGTAAACTGTCGTTACTGTAGAGCTCTAGTTTAAAACTAGGCGTAAGCGAGTCACCAGCCACAGCCACCGGTAGCCCAGCAACAAGTAGTGCACATGTTTTTCATACGTTTTGTATGGCTTCGTCGCACACTTGTGGCTGGTGGTGGCCACCCGTTACAGCAGTACTCAACACCACAGCAAGAGGCTATAGCCTCTAGTGGTCGTGACCGGTGACTCGAGTGCACTTACTCAAGAGAGTGCGGCGGCATCTACAACGAACTACACATCACACTGACGTCACGCAAAATCCTGCATCTTGCAAGCAGAGATTGCCACGCAACTAGCATATATACAATGTCCCGACATCACTCGTCGGGCAGTAGCCCACCAGACACAACACCCGTCTGGTCGGAGGATCCTCCCTTTTCTATGGAAGATGAGTGAACTTTACACCCTGGTTCTCATACCTCTCTAAGAGTAATCTAGTTTCTTGCCAGTTGTAACCAACCAAAGGAAACGACAGATTGGAATTGGTACTTGAATTTGTACTCTTCTTTATACTTAATTAACATGGCAAGTTTAATCTATAGACAAACTCAGACACTAACCTACATGGTCCTTACATGATCTGACCAAGATTGTGTCTGGACTTGCAATCTTTTAAAGTCCAGACGTAACAAAATAAAAAGACTGTGACCTCTGAGTTTATTTCGGTCTATCTTCTCAGTATAGTCGGGTAGGAAACGCTGAACTAATCTAGTTTTAAAACATAATTTATTTTTGACGTGTAAAAGTATTTTGACAAACCTACTTACAGAAATAAAATCATTTAACATTTATCATTATTTTATTGAATCTTTTGAAGTTTTAAAGCTGTTGGCTGCTCATATCGACTGTCAAAGGTTTTCGCTCGATTGCTCAACAAAATGAGTAAAATTCGAAGTTAAGAATAGGTCAATATCATTGTATACAACTTGCGTACTTCTTACGTGAATATATGAATACTTGTAATCTTCATTATATCTTCACACGATCGTGCAAAATCGTGCGTTACAAATCTGCTGCTCTCATCACGAAATGATCACAGAGAAACATCTTTTATGACGATTTTCATGAAATTCCTAGAAATATTATGATTTACTGGATTCTATATACAAACCGACAAATATATACATTTTCCGTGAACATAATCCTTGAGTGGTAAACATTTAAAATCCCACAAAATTACAATTTGCGTGGGAACGCAACATCTGATTCAATCCTAGCTCCGCTTTCATCGGCCAAAATTAGCTATGAAAATAAATAAATGTTAATTTCGTTTGAAATTTAAATAAACAGACCGTTTCAGGTTGAAAATAAGCTTGTTTTATATGTAAACTGCGCTGGAATGGGTCCGGGTAGCGAAACGCTTGCCGAGTAGAGGTTATAATAGAAACTGATATTTATGCCTATAGAAACATTGTTAATGGATCGTACACGTCTTTTTGTACACCTGGGTTCGAAATTAAATGGTTTGAAATGATGTTTATTTCTATAAGTAGATCTTGTAAGACGAATGATAAATGATTTTAGCTCTTTAAGTAGGTTTGTAAAAACACTTTAACACGTCAATCATATTTTAAAAACTAGATGAGGTCGGCGTTTCGATATATCTACGTTAAATATGAATGCGCTACACACATTAATCTTCCGGAACAAAGTCTTAAAATCATAGTGAAAATCGCATCAACATCCATTCTATAGTTTAGAACCGTCTAACCGTCGTCATAACCCAAAAATTTGTAATGTCATAAAAAAAACAATTATTACATTGCTAACGCTAGCTAAACCTTACGAGATAAATCAAAATAATGTACTACGGAATTATATATCTTAAAAAGGTCTATAGAAAAATCAGAAATGGTATAGGTCTATCTCCTAAGGATAACCCACAGTAATCATTTTTATCTTTTACATATTACTAAAAAATTATGTGTTATTTATGAAGCTATTTTAAACCAATACAGCATTAATCCTTATCCATTTAAATACACTAGAAACGTTGTGCATTTAATGTAGATCAAAATTGCCCTTTACAGCATACCATTAAAATGAATATCTTAGAAGATATCGCAGATTTAAAAGTGTAGTATCTAAGAATGGGGGTCGATATAGACCACTTTGGGACTTTAGGAGAATGAAGCGGCCACACTAAGGCCCATTTGCACGTTTAGTCGGGTTAAATGAATAAATATAGAGTTTGTATACTCGGAGTTAAGTAATTATCATTTTAACTCTTAATACTCGTTGCGCCACTAAAAAGTAACATCGGGTTAGTAAACCTGATATTTGTGTTTTTTTTTTTGTTGGAAACATTGCAGGTCAATCGACGACACATAAAATAGAATTGCAATGTCTATGCCCTGATAAGTAATCCGACCAAAAATTCATGAACGGACAATGAACGGAAATTGTATACCCATCTCTTTTAAACTACACTACGATACGTAATACTTTATTGTCTTTAAATTTTATAACATGACATTTAATTTTAATCGTATTGTATGTGGTTTCCATGGAGATTTAATTTATTGATTGACGGAAACGTCATCTATGGAAAAGTATGTTTCAAGTTTTTTTATAATTTGTATCTACATAGTTATAAATGAGTTCATGAATATATTGCCAGTTGATATTGTACCGAATTTGCACTTACTACAACGTTGAACAAAATAAGTTGTCAGCGGTAGCTCATAACGTAAATTTATTTTGACATTACTAGCACTAAGCCTGAGTTTAGCGACTTAACTCTCCCACATCGGCGGGTTTAATATTTAAAAGTTTAACTCTAGGTTTACCTCTAACTCTTGGTGCCGCAAGATGAATTATTTGTTAAACCCTGAGTTAGCTATTAACTCCAAGTTATTTAGGATAACCCATGAACGCGCAAGCGGTCCTTACAGTATAGGTATAGATTCTCTTGTTCGTCGTGTCGATGATACCACAAGTTTTTTATGATATTCATATTCAGAATCTGTAATTTATCGTGATTTTGTTAAAGATAAGAATTTTAGCCGTTCCCTATAGATTTAGATAACCTAATCAATAGTTAGTCTCTAGTTAAACAACCCTGGGAATTTCGGTAACTTTGTAATTGCGTAGCCAATAATGAACTCAAATATTAAGTGGAATCATCAAATATTTATTCCTGTGATAAATTAATTGAGTATACTCGAAGGAAAACCTGTAAAACTCAAACTCAAAGCATTTATTTCAATTAATCCATTTACAGGCACTTTTGAATTGTCAATGAGTCGGTCAGTCAGAAATATGAAGCTAGTTGCTCATTACAAAATCTAGATCTCTATGGAGTAGAACGAGCAAGGAAATCCAAGGACACTCTTTTAAATCGATATACAAGGTGTTTGGCAGAACGTTGAACATACGAAAATGGTGGATAGGTGGGGTCATCTGCTACTTACTCAGCCCTTTATTTGGCCCTGGTTCACTCGATATTATAAAAAATTGGCAGGAATTTTGGTAGTTGGCAGATTCTTATAAAATTATTGCTTTATTCAGATGTTAGCTAGAAAAAAAGTTATGAGTCCTCAAACTTACAGAAAAATACTTAAATCTTAATTTCAACATGCAAAAAAAAAAACATTAAATTAGGGCTGCGTAAGTAGCAGATGACCCCACCTATCCACCATTTTCATATGTTCAACGTTCTGCCAAACAGCCTGTATAAAAAAGTCGTGGGTACATTATTCTGTAGTATAAACTGAAATCGCCAACATGCTTTGAGTAAGCGCAGTGATCAATCAATGCACGTTCCTTTTTGTATGGGAGGAGATCTAGCCCTGCAGTAGGCCAAAATTATTACTAGAAACAATATTTTTTACTTAGTTTTTATATCTCGGGACAATGGGGTCCCCGTCCTTTGGAAAGCGTACTAGGGGCCGAAGCCAATTCGCATAGGCCCATTAGACAATTTTAAATGGAATGAGGCACCAGTCGACGATTATCCCTGTATACCCTATGCAACCTCTGGTTGGTGCAGGACTATTGCAGAACATGGAAACAAAACATTTTGAGGGTTTAGGTGGCTATGGTGGAGTGGTTACCTTGAACTATGTAAGGACTATGTCCCCTGCCTGCCCTGGGTGACTTGCACACTCAATAATGGGCCCCTGGAAACTGTCGCTAGCATACAGTGACGTAGCGACGAGGGGGCAACATGAGGTGTTTGAGAAGTGGAGAGTTATTCCACGGCTATCATGACAATCCCGGAAGTGCGGTCAAGGTCCCGGTCAAGGGCCAGCATCTTACTGGAGTACTTCCTTCTTCCGAGCACGTTTGCTCTTGCGAATCTCTCTCAAGCCGGCCAATAGAGGCAAGCTAGAGGTGAGGAAAATACGTCATCTCCCGGGAGATAGGGTTCGTGGGGTTGCTCCTGCCTAACAGCTCGCTACATGCTGCCCTGCGGGTTTATGTATCTCTCTTGGTCTGGCTCCTGATCCTAGACCTGTTTCGACGTCAACGTAGAGATACGGCGGTGGGGTTACTTAGTTTGTAAGTAAGATTATACCCAAGCACAGTAAAAATAAAAAATAAATAAAAATAAAATGAATATGATGAAAAAAAAAAATAAATGATGATGAGGAAATGGTGATGATGATGTTGATGATGAACGAGATGAAAATAGTTGTACTTGTAGGTTGCTGCTGTTTATCAAACGAAAACAAATTTTCTTTTCTACATTATTTACCCCAAACTAACATCATTTGTTTTTGTTTAATGTTATCTTATAACGAGATCAAAACTACACCTACACACACCTAGGTATTAAACCAACTAATCCTGTTCCAGGCCAAAG
Source organism: Dryobotodes eremita (assembly GCA_917490735.1). Taxonomy (NCBI): domain Eukaryota; kingdom Metazoa; phylum Arthropoda; class Insecta; order Lepidoptera; family Noctuidae; genus Dryobotodes; species Dryobotodes eremita. The sequence continues at coordinate 13,465,334 of OU823267.1, forward strand.
TTTCGAGGTTATAATAGAAAGTTCTAACTGGTTTATGGAACCGTGATGCGATACGGGTGATAACAATGTAGGTTGATTACGAGACGGACTGGGTATCTGATCATAGGACATGGGGGCTGACGTCATTGGCATGTACTTTGGATGCTGGTTTTGGGTAGATTTTAGTGTGATTACGTTCAGAGTGAGTAGACAGGTCGTTTTTTAAATGAAAACTTATTTAATAATGATAATAATTTTATTTAAAAGTAGCTTTTGCCTGCGGCTTCGCTCGCGTTAATTTAGAATTTGACAATCAATTCGGGTTGTTCGGGGAATTATCGTTAAGAGGATGAAAAACCGGTCTATCGACACTATAGACACACAAAATGTAATATAATAGGTACTTAAATAAATAAATAAAACTCTTACCACACTACTAAAGTGTCTTTAATAATATAATTTAATCATGATTCCAAAGACACGTGGCGCCATCTATTATTATAAGGACGTTATTGTTATTTTCCTCGGGAATAGTACTTTTTTGCGGGATGAAAGGTACCCTATGTCCATTTCTGTACCCCTGACAACGTATATGCAAAATTTCATGATGATCAGTTCAGTAGTTTAGGCGTGAAAAGGTAACAAACAAACAAACAAACTTACTTTCGCATTCATAATATTAAAAGTTAGGATCAGGATTCAAGTAAGATAGTACACAGGAAGTATATATTTACTGAACAATAATCATAAATTTCATATCAACTGTCAAACTCTGGAAATTTGTTCTACCAAAGATTTTTTTTGAATATCTCATATGAAAATTCTTAGGTGGAACAAATTTCCAAAGTTTGACGATACATCGTTCTTACAGTCGCGAATCGCATTTTGATCAACATACGGCGTAAAACCAGAGCTGCAACTTGCACAAAACCAAAGAAAATTGGTATTTGGCGGACTACAGCTGAAGATTCACTTTAACGTCATTGCCCATTTAACCAAAGCAATGTTTTGCAATGGATTCGCCTTAAACAGAAGTGTCTAGGTACGCTAGATAATTATTTTAACTTTGAGTTTTCTCTACAGCATCCATCAGAAAGGTAAGGTCATATTTATGGGTGTGGTACAGTTTTTTCATGGGACTAACACCGTAATTGCGAAAAAATAATCAGCCGTCCCATACTTTTGGATCGATCAATCAATCAATCAATCAATCTTTATTTGTGAACACAGGTATTACAATACTGGTCATATGTATACATTTTAGTCGTGCTCTATGCCCTACCAATGAAATTGGTGTACAAATATATTAGTTTTTTTAGTAATCAGTCTGAATCTATAGAACACAAAGTTACATTCGAATATATAATGTCAATTAAATGTATTATTGATCCATTATAATATTTTTTTTACATGTATGTCAGTAGTAAATTATATTAAAGGTCTAGTAATGTCATATTTCATCATATTGTAAATAATGTCAATTAAATGTATTAGTAATAAATAATTAATCAATTATAATCTAGTTTTTACATGCATGTCAATGGTAAATTACATTAGAGCTAGTTATGTCATATTCTATCATTTAAAAATTCTTCGATTGAGTAATACGTTTTATCTATTAGAAATAAATACAATTTACTTTTGAACTTGCGAACACTATCTTCACTCCTTATACATTTCGGTAATTTATTATAGACCTTCGGACCCATTACAAAAATACTGTTTCTGTATAGTGCAGTACTAGATCCGACTGTTTGTTACCTATCACAACGGCGCTGACTACTTACGCGAGCAAATTTATGAAAAATATTTTTGACGAACATAGACGTTTCAAAAATGTACAACGACGGCATAGTTAAAATTATCGAGTAGGTATGAAGTTTTGTATGTTGAGCTGGATGGTGCTGATGCACGCGTCATGTTCGTGAACGGGCGCCCTCAGTTGGGACTGGTCGTCTCTTAACTGCCACGGCTTATTTTTATTTTTGAATATTTTGAATTGTTACTTAATATATTATTTTACATTGTTCTCACATATAGAAGCAACAAGAATAATGTACCCAGGAGGATTTGATTAGGTTTATCTGGATTGAAAAGAGTGTCCTTGGAGTTTCTTACTTTCTGACTAACTGACCGACTCTTTGACAATTCAAAAGTGCCTGTAAATGGTTTAATTGAAATAAATGCCTTGAGTTTGAGTTTTATGGGTACATTGATAGCTTTTGTGCGATTTTTTCGCGAGAAAGTTTTTCAGTGTGATGGTCTGTACCACACTTTTATGATCCAAACTGTATATTAAAGACTATGACAAAAACTATCCATATCATACTGAATGACAAAAAAAGGTGATAATATTAATATTTTTTGCACTAACATACATACATATATGAGACATCGTGCGCGCGGAAATAAAGTTATGCATAACCACAGAAAATAAATTAATATTTTCCATAACTGACGCTTATGAACAACATAACCTTAAGAAACACTTAAATTATAAAACTTTTTTGTCCTAACTTTACCTAACATAAATAATTTCCACAAAAAATGAGGTAGTTTCGACCTTAAGACCGCCAGGTATTCACCTTAAGGATGATAGATGACTCTCGTTTAATCTACGTTTTTTCATCAAATTGCAATCAATCTCTCGTATAAGCTCTGGTTAACCAAAACGACGTGATTTGTTTATAATTTGGAATTTGTTATATACTCTAAGGGGATAGTAGATAAATATATGGTCTTGGAGGCTTGGTGTTATTAGGTTGTTCCATCTGGAATTTCTCAAAAGCAGCCCGGAGTTTGAAATTTGTGCCCGGTTGATGGCAATAGGCTTGCCCCCTATTACATGGGACTTAAACATAACTGGCGAAATGTGAGTGTATTATAGATACATGCTGTACACCTCTGCACAACCCTTTGGGGGAAACGAGGCGTGATGTTATGTTAATATGTGACCTTATTGGTTGTAGTCATAAATTGTTTGTAATTGGAGGAGAAAAGGATCGTATACCAATACAAAAATTATTATTTATTAATTAATTATTTTCATTTTTTTAAATTAGTATTCAAATTAAAATAGAAACTAAAATAGAAATTAAAATTAAATTAACGAAAATAGTTTCCTCTTGATTTGATGCCCAGTGAGGATGAGTCGTACTAATGTCGATCAGATCCGGCTCGAAGGACCAAAAAGATGATGGTTTGTCGCGCAAAATGTTGATAGGTAACTTTGAGACCGATGTCGTTATAATTGTGTTGTTTAGTTATCACCATTCGTTATTTTTATACATATTAAAATGTAGGTCAGAGGTATAATGTCCACAAAATAATACTAAACTAAAAGAAAACTGGTGATATTCTTCAGAAAGGTCAGGTGCGTAGTACTAGCAACCGGCGTGCGTGGATGACCAGATGTATGAACGTAAACGAAGCAAAAGGAGTATGTAAGTATCGTAGCAGGCGGTGGGCCTGTGGTTTCTGCCCGTCTCCATGGGAAGAAGGCTTGAGTTTATGTATGTATGTAGATTAAAAACATTGCTCAAACTTTAAACTCAATATTTTTGGTATTGTAAAGTTTAAAGTTTCAACGAATACTGTCTGTTCTGGAATACCTTTTGTTCAAGATACACGCATGAGATATGCCCTCATATCATGTTATTGCCTAAGTTATATTTTGAAAGCTTTAACCTATAAATAGGTCACACCCAAAGTCTGCGTGGGAGTTACAAAAGGCCTCAGGGATGAGTGCGGAGAGTTTGCAAATAGAATGGCTAAATCTTTAAATAGTTAAGTCCTATTTTCGAATAAGTTTGGCGAAATGGGCAGAGTTACATAGACAACAATAGATATTTATTTCAGTCGGGTAGACAGACAACACATAACACAAAAAGTGTTATAATTCTACGGTAAATGTTTCATTACGCTTTTAATTTAAGTAATAACTAATTTTAATTAGATATAAGTTGTTATTCATGTACTCAATTAAATTTAACTTATTTCATTATTCTTAAATAAATAAATAAAAGTAATAACAAGTATTACTTATGTTAATATAATTAGAAATATATACTATATACATATAGAATAATATATGAAATTAATAGCGTAATGAAAGATTTCCTGTCAATTGTAAAAAAAAAAAAACGAGTACCATCGTTGCATATTCTTATTTTTTACAAAAACCTCAGTTCTTCCAAATTTTTTGAATTAATCTTCCAAGCTCGTATCACTTAAATTGGTAATTTCTTATTGAACTTATTTGTGTGTTTAATATTTAAAGAATTAAAACTTTAATGATTTAAGTAAACTTTGTAAGGAAAACAGTGTTAAATTCATAAAACTCTTGTGTACTAAAGAACCATTTTCTGTTTAACAGAGATTTCCAATTTCAACGTAGACTAGGGAAAGCCGGTTTTCAAATATTGTGTCTTTCGGTTCAACTAGATTGAACTCCGGAGAATATTTACGGACGAAAATATTCCAGGAATTTAAATTTCGTTCTGGGGGAAAAATGGCACTAGAATATTGTAGTTTGAAGAAGAGACCTAGGTATAAAATCTGTGCTTTAGTTTTAGCAGAAATACAGAACAATTCGATTAACAAGCTAAAATGTGAGCGCTTCTGCTAAGCATGAGGTCCTGGCAAAGTGTTATTGGGATTTTCCATCTGGAATTTCACAGTAGCAGCTTGGTGTCTGGATTTGTGCCCTATTGATGGCTACAGGCTCGCTTCCAAAACTCCTCCTCACATGGGACTTAAATACAGGCGAAAATGGGTGTACTAGGTACTCCTCTGTCAACCCTTTGGGGAAAGCAGGCGTTATGTTATATTAAAACTAAAATGTTGAGAGCATTTTCGAAGTTCATTTTCTCTCTTGCCTTATTTCTGATGCTAATTCGCTGAATACGACTGGAGTGAATGTACGTTGCATGCGAAATTCTAGACAAAGTTATAAAATCTCAAAAATCCGATAAACACAAAGATTTAAATCATTAGATTTGCCCTCACCGTACTAAGTTGCGTGAAAGTGTCGATACTGAGATGTGAGCTCACACAATAACAACAGATATGAAGATAAACCATTTATTTGGTGCTAACAAAATGTAATAGTACAACACACAAAATCACAATTAAAATATAACAAATTATGTACGTGAATATAAACAAAATACAAGGTGCCAATAAACATTTAAAAAAACTGACAATCAAGTCAAGTCTCTGCAAATTTATGTCTGTCAGAGGTGTCTAACGAAAAAGAAACGCGACATTGACGCGGTAGGCTGAATCTACGATTTAAATCTTTGGATTAATACAAATATTCACCTACGTTCGATTTAACTATTGTGCCTCGTGTACACGCGACCCAGCGGCTCGGAATCAATCAATGTTCGATTTCGTGACTTGTGACTACCCCCTTACATGCGATGACATGTGACGATCGACAAAACGTTCGTCTGTGACTATATTGTTTTCGTAGGGGGAATTTGTATTTTATTTACAAATGTAATAAGTATCATATTTCTATAATGTTGTTGCTTTTAAGATTCTTACACTACCTATGCTTCGTTGTGTCCATGGCACGACCGTGTATTAGATTTTGGTAGCCCAAAACTTGGCCACTTCCACGGCATCGTCGGTGGCAGAGGTCACTGTGGCTGCATTTTTTGGGTCACAGGGGACAGGATAAGAAGTAGGATATACCTATGATAAATGTGATCTTGTAATGCCTTTAAGCAGCATGATCATTGCGTAACACACTAACAGTAGGATTGGCTTTCATTTTGTCAGTTCAACAACATTCATTGCGTTATTTACGTTGTTGAGCAGACAAATTTTTCGAACATATGAAGCAATGAATTAGCTATGGCTTCAAAATTTATCAGATTATGTTTGATAGTGTGTTACGACTCTCCAAAAATGGAAACGTATGGAAAACTCTACTGACAAAAATAACTAAAATTAATTTTCCATTCAGCTATTTATTTCTTCGATGCGACTTGAGAGGTGAAATTTCCTTTCAAATTCCTATCTATACATCCCACAATCTTAGTCTACTTTTGCACAGCAAGATAGCCCAAATACTACCATTGAAGCACCATTTTAAAGGAAACTACCATTTAATCCCACACTCAGCTTACATAGAGTCGATCTACAAAGAGCGAAGATTAAATTTTACTCTACATTAGATAGAGTTTGCAAAGGAATTCTGTGTGAGAAAGGTTAGTAATAAGCACGGAAGTTGCTCGTAGAGTTGGTAAATAATTACGTAGAAGGCTCTATCTTTGCAGTTTGTAGAGTCACTTTGTTGGGTTTTCAGTTTTTATTGTGTTTTGAAACTTGGTGTGTGGTAGGTAGAATTAATGAAAGTTTGTTTTGTTTGAAGCTCATTTTCTTTGCTGAAATTATGTCATTTCTTGTCTTAGTTGGCGAATATGACTTAGGAAAAATCATTTTGTCCCAAGGGTTTCATAAAACTGAGCATTGAAGATACGAAAATTTGTTGTGTTGGCTCGAATGATGTTACATTATTTATGTTCCTTACTAGTTGACAATAGTAGATTATTCACTAAGGGTGAATTTCCGCAAACTTTTGTACCTAAAATAAGTCTTATCCTAAGAATACATTTTGAATTTTTGACAGCTTTTCCATAATAGAACTATCAGACGTCAATTTTATTCCACGGATAAAATATATCTGACTTTGGTAAAATCAGCCCTATGGGGATAAAGCAGTGTCTTAAGTCAAGGGCGCCATTTTGAATCCCGAACGCAACGAAGGATTCGGTTCCAGGTTCACACCCAAAAAAAAAAGGCGCAGTGAGGGAGCTCTGAGTTAACGTTAAAAAAGTTAAGACTAGAATCCTGAGTACAGCCAGGGATTCAAACCTCACCCAAGACGAAGACACTTATTCCCGAGGAGAATACTCTACTTTTCGTACCTACTGCGAGATAATAAAAACAAATTCAATAAAAAAAAAAAGATTTTGGATAACACTACACAAACAAATATTAAACTTACAAAAAAGACATACACACATTACCTAAGAAATAGAAACGAAGTAGTTCTGCGGTTTCCTAGAACAGTAAAGTATGGAAAAAATAACTTTTTATATGAAAAAATAAAAACGTGTGGGGTCGGGGGACCCCCGTCAGGGACGAAGTTCCTTACGCTTTTTCTTCAATTCCGAATGTATGAAGATTTAGATGGTATGGCAAAAATTTTAAAAATTTCGCTGCCGCCCTCTTGGATTTTCATTTTGACCTCACTATTGGATTCAGCACCCTCGAAAACCATGAAAACTATCTTTCTTTCTCTCTGTCTCGTTCTGTTATATATAATCAAAAGTCGCACGGAGGGGGCATAAAGTTTTTTCGTAACGTGACAATTTCTACAAGTTTACTCCTACCTCAACCTTTAAAGAACTTCGTTCCATAAAAACTTTTATTTTTTGGTAAAAGTTTCCATACGATTTTCTCAATTTTGAGGTTCCAAATTCAAATCACATTAATGACCTGCGGGTCATAATGAAATTCAGTACAATATTAATGCCCGGCTTAAATGATTTGCTTTAGGTTAGGTTTGCATGATATATAATTTGACATTAGCGAGCAGGTGATTTGAAATAGTAGATTGTTATACAAGGGGCTAAATTGACCCATTATATACGAGGCAGTTTTTTCCCTAGCTTTAGCGAGGGAGTAAATATAAACCGAGTTATAATGGGTTTTTAGCGTAGTGTATTACACTCAACTTTTCACTACGATTGTGAGAAAATAAAATAATTTAATACAATATTAAAAATAAATTACGGTCACCAATTTAATTTATAATTAGAGAAAAATTCTAAAGATTCCAATGCCTTTTTTTTATTTCTTCTGTAGTCGCAATGCAAGGCACGCATTCTACCGAAGAGATCGCCGCTTGAAGTTGCTTTTTCAAAAATAACATATTGTTCTTTTTATGAAACAGTAATAAGTCGAGTCTTTATTCATGATTATTCTACTTATGAATAAAGACTTTTCGTTTTTCTTTTTCCCCTAGAGGAAAATATGCTATTTTATCCCCGCTCTGGTACGCTACAATAGCGAACTTTTTGAGTAAGAGGAGTGAAAATGATATTTATAATACCAGCTTATTACTGTCCCACTGCTGGGCAAAGGCTGCTTCTCATACAGAGAAGGCACGAGCATTGATCACCACGCTTGCTCAAGACGGGTTGACGATTTTAGAGTTATAAATTATATTTAGTAGTATTTAAATATATAGGCTAGAAAGTAGTTGAGTAATCGAGACAGCACAATGTGGAGGCTGTTATCAAACTGACAGATAGCTTATCATTTATTATGACTATCAAATAAGAGCCACTCCACAATATACGCGACATGCACAGTCACCAAAACAGATAAGTAACCAGGGCTATCGATGTAGTTGAAGTTTTGTAAGAAACCGATGAATGTAGCGGCATCTACAAACGCCACATGCGAGCTACGCGTCATACTGACGTCACGCAAAATCCTGCATCGCGCAAGCAGAGTTTACCGCGCAACTAGCATATATACAACATCCCGACATCAATCGTTGGGCAGTTGCCCACCAGACACAACACCCATCTGGTCGGAGGATCCTCCCTTTTCTATAGGGAATGAGTGAACTTTACACCCTGTTCCTCATACCTCTACACTGATGACCCCGAAAAAAAATTAAAATAATAATATTAAAATAAAATTTGATTTAATTAATAGGAAACAAACAGGTCATTTATCAAATTAAATTTAATTCGAAAACATCCATCGGTTTCTTAGTAAACTTCAACTATATCCAACTACCCTGGTCACTTATCACATTTGATGACCGTACCTTATAGAAACAATAATGTGCTTTTATAATTTCTGACGTGACAATATTATCGTGGATATCCACGTCACGGCAGCACGATAACACGGGGAAGTAAAATGTATGCAAATATATGAAAAGAAGAAGCCGTCCGTCGCGTACCGGCAGAAGTTGGCCGAAACATCCCAGCGTTGATTTGCCGGATTCGTTTTCTCCTCTACCGATCGTTATTTCTCCTGACAAAGTTTATTTTGTTCATATGTATTAGTATTTATTCTTGTATTTTATAGTTATTTCCGAGCTATCTATCCCGTATATTGCACCTGCCATGTTTAGTCTCTGCATCACCCTAAGGTTGACTGGTAGAAAATGCCACAGGCATTAAGTCCGCCTTTATACGGTATTTTTTTACTTGTGCATAAAGTTTTAATAAATAAAAAACGCTCACGTTGAAAATTATAACATTAGCTTCATGATTTACTAGCGGAGTTATATGACACGTATAGAATGCAAAAATATTAATCTTTTTAAACTCCGAATTGTAAAATTAAAAAAAAGATTTGCACGCTACAATTATTCCAAAAAATTTTGTTGTTAAATAAACTATAATAATAATAATCATTTATTTGTTCAGACTATCTTTCTTAGCCTATGTTAGTATTTAATAACTAAAACAGACCGTGTTCGATCGGCTAACGCCCAAACAAGCGGACTATCTGCCCGGGCGGTTATCGAGTGCAGAATGATGTTGGGATTGTCACACAACCTGCGAAGTAACGAGGCAGATTTCTTGCGCCATAATGCGTCAAAGCAGTCAGTGAGCATAAATAGAGGATTTGTTTTACGAAGTTTAAAGTTTAAAGTCAGGCAGCTGACATATCAATGCCGATTAGAAGTTGTAAATGTGTTGGTAGAACCAGCGGGGTAATTACGTAACACGCTAATTGTAGGAATGGGTTTAATTTTGACAGTTCAACAACATCCATTGCGTTATTTAAGTTGTTGAGCAGACAATTTTTTCGAATATATGAAGCAATGGATTAGCAAAAGGATTCAAAATGATTCAGATTGTCATAGACAGCGTGTTACGTAATTAGGGTACTGGTTATATAAACTAACACTAAGGCTATGTCTAGAGATATAGGCAGGGCAATGAGCGGAAGCGGTAGCGGGCGCGAATGCACCTAAGTCTGTTAGTCTCGCCATAAGTGAAATCCGGGTAGGTACAGAGACAGTAAGTAATGCTCAACGGTCATTAAGGACTAAGATATACAGGTGTCCGGTAAAGAATGGATAACCTTGAAATAGCATATTATAGACCTAATGGCAATTCAAAAAAAAAACCCAAAAACCCAATTTTTTTTAGAAAAAGTAATAACTATTTTTTACATTCTTGTTCACCACGACCACAAATGAATGAATTCTTGTGTTATTTGTTGTTATAATATTGTACTATTGTACGTTGACTATGCCTACTGAGCGGCAGTAAACAGTGTGTCTAGAAATTGAACAGTTAATTTTTTTTAAAAAGCTTGTGTTGGGTACTACTTGAGATATATATTGTTTGTATTTTTTTAGAACGGCCATAAGGTATTTTATATGATATTTCAAGGTTATCCATTCTTTACCGGACACCCTATATAAACAAGTAACCAAGAAAAGAGGATATTTTTGAAATTTTTAAGACGTTGAACATCTATTAAATAGATATAGGTACATATTATAAAACAAAGTAGCTTTCATATCTGTCTATGTGATCGCTATGGTCTTCTTAACTACACAATGGATTCTAATACGGTTTTCACCATCGCTGCATCGTTTAAAACATTTATTCCGAAATTTTTTGTGTTTAAATTAATATTTAACTTAAATATAGAACATATAATGTCATGTCATGGGCCATTGTATCCGTTCGAAGAAATGGGCGGGTCGCGAGTCAACTAATATTTTAAGGAGAAAAGATTTGATATTATGTATATTTGTTTATTAAGCTTTCACGCTAAAACGGCTGAACGGATTTGTATAAAATTTGGCACATGAGAGGGGACGAGGGGAAATGTTGCCGTTATACTAGCACTTATAAGCAACCTAAATTAAACATTGCAAATGTTTTAAGAATTTATTTTTCCAACATCAAATAATTGATAGCAGGGCCCAAAGGAATTGGTTTGCAATCTAAGGCCACTGCCACAGTGACGTGGTAAGAAATATGCTCGTCGAACTCGCTTCGTCACCGCCCCGCTATGTCGTACGCCCGCTTTTTCACAACCCGCAACCTAATTACTATACAAACAGAAGCCCTGTAAAATACGCTCAAAATGTAATTAGTCACATGTTTGGTGTAGATTACCGCCGTCCATAATTAGACCTGAGAGGTGGGACATCGTTAGCGGGGACCGTCATAACTTATTTTGAAATATTGTAGTTTTAAGCGCGGTATGTAGCAAACTTTTAGGTAATTGACATTGCGGCAACAAATAAGGTTCAAAACAGCGATGAGTTTGATGTTAGTTGAATGGAATGACCATCAAATTTTGCAGTTTTAATTACTTTAAAAAACAAATGCACGGCTCAGTGATTTTTTTTATTCGATATCCGTGGTTATTTGTTTTGCTGATTGAATTCCCTTTATTATCATTATATAAAATAAAATAGATTTCGCTCAAAATTTTGAGAATTTCGCGACGAAAATTTTTTTTTGAACCAGTTTTATGATTTTTTTATCATAAGAATATAAGAATATTTTTATTGTATAAGAAATTACAATCGAATGCGTTGATTCCTGGAACTCACACTAGGATTCCCTGTGTCGTGAGATCCAGGCTCCTTCGTTCCGTTTACATTTATAAGTTTAATAGGTATTCTTTACATTGAATTTCAATTTCATACACATACAATAAAAACTAATTGACAAAAGAAAAATATGTGTATATTTGTGTGGGTGAATGATTTAATATCGTTGTGTTGGTGATGAGAGTGTGTCTGAATGAGATATCTGAGGATGTATATAATAATTTCGATGTTTTGGGATATTGAATAATAAATAATACATAATAAAATAAAAATAAAATAATAAATATAGTATAAAATAATACAGTAAGTAATAGAGATATGTATCAGTACCTTTTTTCTTTTTTAGATTAAGAAGTTTTCAGTCATATCATAGTCCATAGCGAGAAGCCACTTTGTAACCGTAATTTTGCATTTATTTTGAGTAAGTTGTAGAATTTTGAGTTGGTTATTGAGTTTCGAGTACATGTGCGGTCCCATAAAACCGTACGAACTTCTACCGTTTGACTTACGACATCGAACCTTTTCCCACTGTACCCTTCGACTTGAGAGGATACAAGTGCACATGGATGTTTTGTGAAATCTTAGAGTGACTGATAGGATGTAAAGCTGTCTGACTCTAAGAATTCCCACTTCGGTCATCATAGTACTATTTTATTTTTATGAAATACTGGCTTTTGCCCGCGGCTTCGCCAGCGTGGAGGTCGGAAATTATCCTACGGGAACGTACTACCGGGATAAAAAGTATCCTACGTGTTAACCCAGGTTATAAACTATCTGTGTTCCAAATTCCATCCAAATCCGTTTAGTAGTTTTTGCGTGAAAGAGTAACAAACATCCATCCATCTATCCATCCATCCATCCAACCATTCTCACAAACTTTCACATTTATATTATTAGTAGGAAGTAGGATTTTTGAATAAGTCTTTTCTTGGAACATTTGGCAAAACATTAAAAAAAAAATCTGCCTTGTACGAGTAATATGTACCAATACGCATAACTGTACGACAAAAAACTGACCTTTTTACTGTGCCCTACGTTTGGGCACCGTCTTAAATATTCTTTAATGTGTGCGGATTTTAAAAGAAGCTGAGCTATGTACTCGTATGTTGGAACGAAGTTCCTTACGGAACGTTGTACTTTGCACATTTGCACGAATGAGAGCGAGACTGAAATGAATGTAACATTTTGCACATTTGCACTTTTGCTATAGTACATACTTATGTGTATTTGTGTGTTTACAAGCGTACACTACATAATTTGCAGTTGCAAAAAGTTATCCGTTAACTGGATTCTTCTTTACAAACACAGCGTTAAGCATAACAAAGGCATAACTGAAAAATACTAACTTTACTGCACAAAATAAAAAACTGTTTGACATGTTACCTAGTGCATTTAGCCACGGTAATTGCTTTTCACTTTATAAAAAGATTTCCTTTGAAGACAAAGCTTACCTAATTAATTAAAATTAACATCCTAGCTTAAAAGGCTGTTACTGAAAGGCAACATTTCAGGATCAAAATAGGTAGAATTCTCCGTTATGCCTTGCAAAACGTGAGCTGTTTTTTCTTTTCAAGGTGCTTCTAAAAGAAAAAAATAACAAGTAGCAGCATTTGCTTTCAAAAACAGCAAAGTTTAGATACAGTGATCCGCATATCAGATGTATCAATTTGATAATGAGAGCGCCTTTATGCCATAGCAGTTGATAAGGGCAACTGACATGCAGTTGACTGCACCTTTTACTTATTGGCTTGTTTAAAAGTGGCGAAAATACAAAGTCAACACATTATATTTAAAAAAAATATATAATCATCGAATTCCTCTAAATCGACTGCAATCTCCGTATCGATAATGAAATCGATACACCTCCTAATAAACATTGATGTCCCAGTATCGATAAACCGCTCGTTTACTTGAGCTAATATCATAAAAAGCGCGACCCCATGGCGCAATTTCCTTGAATGGCCAATTTACCTTGTTTTATAGACAAGCAGGATTAGGGTACAATGTTCATTCTCTAAAATGTGTGTCATGTTCATACCGAAATGTCTTTTCTTTGATATTGTTCGTCGAATCGTTGAGCTCCTTAAGTTCTGTGTTGAGCTGCACGATTACTGACAAATGCGTGCACTGGCTGGATAGGTCCACTCAATCTGTGTGGTGCTGCCCTCAAAATACCATTTCAGACACCAATCTACATGATCGAACCACGATTATGTTTGGACTTTAAAAGAGACTGTGATCTCTGAGTTTATTTCGGCCTTTCTTCTCGGAGTAGTCCGATAGGAAACGCCGACCTCATCTAGTTTAAAAATATGATTGACGTGTAAAAGTGTTTGTCCAAACCTACTTAAGGAAACAATATCATTTATCATTAAAATGGATGCTGAGAACTAAAATCATTGATATAAAGTAATTATACTAAATGACTGGTATGGGATTTAGTAAAAGATTCACTTATTTAAAGATAGATTCGTCTTTTTTTGTCGTAAGACACTGAGTATATACATAAGGGGAAGTTTGAAAATGGCGCCAGTGACGGAAAAATTGAAAGGAAATCGTTTGGATTGGTATGGATATGTGATGAGGAGTGAGGAAATGCATGTAACTAAAAGAGTCATGACTATAAATGGATGGAGAGGGAGAGGAAGGTCAAAGAAAAAATGGATGGATTGTGTGAGAAATGACATGAAAGAGAAGGGAGTAAATGATAATGTGACAGTTGACACGGGAGAATTGAAGAAAATAAGTGTTGCGCTGACCACAAGTAACATGGGACAAGAACAAGAAGATAACGCTGACTAAGACACTCTATAAAAAAAGTCTATGGTCCAGTAAAATCATTAGCCAGTCAGCAAGGCAGATTGCATGACTGATTGCTCAGGGCGTGTCAAAAGCGGACCCTATCGTCTCTCAACGCATCACACACTATGATTAGACCGAAATGGTAGGATCAAGGGTACATTTTTGTCACCACATTTTTGCAACCTTTAAATAAATTAAATGTTTCCGAATCTATGCTCCCATCCGGCCTTGCTACCATACCTGACGACAATACTATCAAGATTATAGAAATCCAAAATAAATACATACTTAGCAAAATCAAAATCAAAATATTTTATTTTGCATAAACCCACATGGGTACTTATGAAACGTCAGAAGCTAGGTGCACGGTTCCAATTGGTCGTTTCCTATGGAGAAGAGCCGGCAAGAAACTCCACGGTAACTCTTTCAGAATTGATTGGCAGTTACAATGTTTTCAAATTACAGTGTTAAAAGGTATAGGAGGACGAGGCGGAGCGTGTGAGGGAGAGGCAATCGTTGCGCCCTCACGCCCCTAATCGCCGCAGGAGGAGACACCCTGGACGTCGGGAGTCGATTGCCGACTCCCCGCCACCTTAAGTACAGGCTTGCGGACTGCGGGCAATGGGCAAGTCGCCGTCCGGTAAGGACCAGGCCTGGGTCGACGGCGTGTCGTCTTCCACGCGCGCCTCAAAGAGATGTCAGCATCATTGACGGGGTCCACAAGGGCCGATGCCTGCTGGGGTCGCGGATTGTTCGAAAGCGTTACCGTGGCCCTGCCGCACAGGCAACTGAAGGAACTCGGGTGGGTTTTAATCAGTAAGAGTCTGACACGCCCTTCCGGTCCGCCCAAAGCGGGAGAGGTCATTTGATGATCTCCCAACCAAAAAAAAAAAGTGTAGGCCTGTCAACAAGTAACAGGTACTTGACAAAATATAAAGCAGTCGTCTAATCTTATGTCGTACCATAACAATTAAGGGACCCAACAGTTTTTCTCTTACTTCCCTAAGTCTAACGACAATACCCCCAGATTTCCCGGAAAGCCTTTTAAAATACGACAATGACGAAAGAATTGGCAGACCGTATAACCACTTACCTCCATTCTCGAGACTTATATAAATAACATGGCTTTATCCACGCAACCCTGTACACGTTCTGAAAGGTGTATCTGATAATGCGTGGTGTTACGCCGCTGCCATTATCAGCTAAGTTATTACTCAAGGGTTTTTATGTAATAGGTTCAGTAAAAGGCCGTGTAAAACTGTGATGGAAAGTTGTATAAGCTACCATCAAGGATATTGTTAAATGATATTGGATGACATACAATCAAGGTGCCAAGTCTGCTACTTTCAATGATTGGTCATTATGACAACCATGCCAAGACAATGTAATTACCAATGTGCCAAAACTTTGTAATCTAAAAAATGCATAATTGAAAGAAAAGAAAGAAAGAAAGAAAAAGTATTTATTGAGACTCGCACAGGATTATCAGAAACTAAACTAAACACAGTCATAAAAATAAAAATAATAAAATAAAAACAAAAGTAAAATGAAAATAACAACAGTAAGTCCTGTACGAGGCCAAAAGGCCCCTATCTCAGCCCGATGCTGCGACATTTAAAAAAAATAAGTGTCGCAGCGCTAATTGCGTATCAGTGGTCAAAAGAAATGTCAAAATAATCGGAGATATACTTGTCATTATGAAAGAGATTACGAAAATAGGTTTTTTTATCAATGGAGTGTCAGTGGCACGCCTTCGGAAAACCGTAATGACACCTGTCAATTAAGAGATAACAAACCTGTCAAAAATGACAATTACTATGTCAATGATTGACCATCCTGACACAATGAGGGCTAGAGGCGCTAGTGTAGAGTAACGTATCTAGATGTCGAAATATGTACTGAACGTTCACTGTTTGCGGGATTATTTATCACGGATTTTAACGAATAATTCATAATAGCTGTAATGGTTGTGCCATTCTTGATGAATTATGGCTTAAGATTTTAAGTAAAAAGTTAGGATCTAATTTGGTAGCACTTGAAGGAAGAATAAGATACTTCATGCTTGCCAATTTTAGGAGCATTATGAAAACTAAACTCAGGCAGAAATAAATAATAAAAACGTAAACAGACCTTAATACCTAAATAAAAGCCTTAGATGCATAAAGGGCGTGCGCGCTTACATACGCAATGCAAAGCTCTAACTTGAAGTCACAAATGATAAACTAGAACCTTCGACGTAACATACATCATAAAGGAATTTGATATGTTGCTAGATTATGTAGTATTCTTTCTTATTGTCTTTTATTGTAAACTTGTTTCTTTGTGTTAATTTTGAAGGTGCAAATAAACTTTTTTCTTTATTTCTTTTTTATCTGTCTCACAACCGTACATCTTACATACCTTTTTAAGGTTTCGTACCCAAAGGGTGCCAACGGGACCCTATCACTAAGCCTCCGCTGTCCTTCCATCCATCTGTCTTTCTGTCAGCAGGCTGTATCTCATGAACGGTAATTGGTAGACAGTTGAAATTTTCACAGAGTGTGTATTTCTATTGCCACTATAACAACATATAATAAAAATAAAAAAATAAAAAATTAAAGGGTGTCCCACACAACAAAAGTGTTTTAAAAAAGAAATGTATTGTTTAATATTGTACGGTAAAACTATTTTCTTAATGTCCCTCGGTCAACTTCGTGTTTCGTCAGCTTCCTCCTATTTTTAAAATACATTACATTAAGTTAAAACAGTATTAACAACTCTATATATACTTCCAAGTCGATTGAGAGCGTCCCGTCTGCACCAAGCGCAAGGGCAACTGATAGAAATCAGACGACTGGCGAAACAGGAAGTTTGCCGAGGGACATTAAGAAAACGTAGTAAAAAATTAAAGGGTGTCCCACACAACAAAAGTGTTTTAAAAAAGAAAATATATTGTTAAATATTGTACGGTAAAACTATTTTCTTAATGTCCCTCGGTCAACTTCGTGTTTCGTCAGTTTCCTCCTATTTTTAAAATACATTACATAAAGTTCAAAGAGTATTAACAACTCTATATATACTTCCAAGTTGATTGAGAGCGTCGCGTCTGCACCCAGCGCAAGGGCATCTGATAGAAATCAGACGACTTCGTTTGAAAAACATTGTTGTACTGTACGGTGGTACGGAACCCTTCGTGTACGAGTTCGACTCGCACTTGGCCGGTTTATTCATGAGAACTGAGTGTAAAAAAACTGTACTGACCTCTAGGCACTCATTTGATTTCATTGAAAGACCTCATTTAATCAACTTTTCGTGAAAGCATTGCCTAATTTACTTAATAATCTTAGTATCAATATTTTCTTCAACTCTAAATGGTATGTTTGTTATTGTTTATTGCCCATTATAAGGCAATTCTGCAACTGTAGCTCCCTAAATTACATAGTTTCATAACGAAACTAAACATTGTTTTTACAATGGTAATACACTTCTATGAGAATGGACGAACTTTAAATTGTTACGTCCAAGGTTTATATTTATTCAAGTTTTTACTTCTTAATAAGTACTCTTTACTCTGCTAAAGTTTAAAAGTTAAAGAAATTAGTATTACACCCTTAGGCAAATTTAAAACGACTGTCACTCTTTAAAAACGGTTCATTGGACTCAGCATTGCATTGCACAAATTTTTGTACATTTTCTAAGTGAAATTCTACCTTCGCGAATTTCTTTAGAAAACTAGCAGAATTTACCGAAAAACACCTCCCCTTCTAAGAAAGGTAAAGCAATTACGTACAAAGGCAGAATGTTTTCAACTAAATGCCTCAATAAATCTGTGTATCCGAACGAAACACGCCAGTCATCCGCCATTTTACTAAATTATCTGAGGCACAAAATGGCGCCGGTAATGGACGCGTAGTTTCCCGCCAAAAGATTGAAACTTTATTGACGGCCATTAATTTTCCTTTGGAAGGTGACTGAGGTTAATTTTGCTTGTTTTAGGCTTGATTGATACGAAACAAGGCAACGTTTAGGGGCGAGATATGAACTGGTGTGAATTTAATTACTTATAAGGGGAAGCTCATTTGCATTTTATGGATTTGTATAGAAAGGGTTAGATATAATTTAATATATTTTGTGCTCTCTCTTACACATGGAATTATGATGAAGGGAATATTAATATGGATTATGTTCAATGGAATTTAATTTTGTAAAGGTGAAAGTATGGAATTACAGCTTTCGTAAGACAATAATAAATACCGTATTGAAAACGTGAAAGATGGTGAAACAAAACAAACTGATCTTGAAAGTTATCAATTTAAAAATAATTCTGGTGAGATACCAATACTGAATTTACTCCATACACATTTAAAAAGACTGACTCATCAACGCCAAGCCCAAACCCTTGGACATAGGAAGTAGAAATTGTGCACTGAGTTTTCCTAATTAACAAGTGGACATGTAAACAAGGAATAAGGTCGGACTTTTAGAATCCCATGGGATATGAAATTCACGGGTATACCAAGTCTCTGGCAAAGTCTACACTAACTTTATAAAGAGGTTACTTTGTGAGTTTGTATATATGAGGTAATCTTCAGAATCACTGATCCGATTCCGATTTTTTTTTCCACTAATGGGAAGCTACAGTATTGCCGAGTAAAATACTGTAAATTTTATGTTAAAAAAAGCATAATATTATGTAATTATTTATAATTTGGTGTACACGCAGACGAAGTCGCTGGCAAAGTGCTAAGTCTTAGTTAAACACCGATAAACTAATAACTATTAATGAATAGTAAACGTGAGCAGATTGTTGCGCTATAACAATTCGACCATATAATCGTAAAACGGGTCAGCAGACTTACACCTTTATAGTAGATAGTCGCTTTTATTAACACGGTATTGGAATACCTGGGGAAGGGCGATGTTGATTAAAATTGCAGAAATAGTTTATCCTTTGTTATACGGGTATTGTACTGGGTGTCTCAAAAATAGGTTTAGAATATATTTGTTCAATAAAATACGAACTAATTGGAATGTCCTCGTCATTTTATTTTATTTTAAAGAAGAGACTTTTACAATGTTTTTTGAACAGAATATCTACCAAATTACCGCCATTGCAAATGCCGATTTTGCCGAAGTTTTTCATTACATTTTCACACATTTCGCGGCTTATTTCACCAATAATTTAGTGAATATTGTGTTTCAAGTCGCCACTGTTATGTGGATCGTTAGCGTAGACCTTATCTTTGATACAGCCTCAAAGAAAGAAATGCAGTGGCGTCAGATTGCAAGATCTCGGAGGCCTATTGAAATCGCCTCTGCAAATTCCATGTAATTTTGGGATGTCTATGATGAAGACCCATTTACTCGTATTCGTCAGTCCTTTTTGTCTGATTTACTGTTAAATGATTATTTTGTGGCAGTTTGGTAAACGGTGGACGGATATTGCCCGTTAGAAAGCCTAATGTCATTGACAAAAAGATGTGTATTCACATATCCATATATGGAGCGGGGCGGTTTATATGCCCAAAGCAAATATAACTCGAGTTAATTTATTTTTCACTTCAGTAGCTCAAACATGTAGGTTTTGCTGCCTGAAATCAGTGAGCAAAATGCTATTTTGCTCACTGAGTGAGACCAAGTGACTTTTTAATTATTTTTTTCAGAAAGCCGCGAATATCTTATTCAGTCTTGGGTTAATCATACAATTCGAAACATTCACACTCTATCTCTTTCCCGCCATTAGAAAGAGAGAGAGACAAAGACCAGCCCTTTCGAAGTTCCGATTTTGAATTCGACCTCAAAGACAAACACGTTCGGAATTTCGTACTAACTAAAGAAATTTAGCAAAAAGATAATTATATCTTTTAATGTAATTTATTGAACTTTTAACTTATTGTGGTATTTAAACGAAAATAAGTATTTACTGCAAATAAAACTGATATTTAACATGTAAATATCTATTTCTAGTTTCAATAATGTTACGTAATATATTTTGAATAATAAAATATCATGGGTGCTATTTACGAACACGCCTTAATTTAAATAGAAGAGCGGCTTACTTTTAATTTGCAGAATTGCAGTAATTTTACTTTTAACTTTTATAATGTTCCATTTTATTGAATTGGTACCTCTACCTACAATGTTAATTATTTTGATTCACAATAAATAGTTATTTCAATCTATTCCTGTTTATTATTTTATCTTCTAAAGTGTTCTCGCTGCTGAAGTGAAAAGTTATGTGTGTTACACGAGAGCAAAGTTTTTTGCATCTCGTGCCTTTGAATCCCTCGCCACACTCAGGATTCAAAATCAGCACTCGCAGCAAAAAACGACTTTGCTCTCTTGTTGCACAAATAACTATTCTTTCGTTCTTTGGTTCTCTTTCTTCATTCTTATTTTCCTTTGTTTAAACGCGTTGAGAGCAATTTGAAGTATTGTAGACGTAGTTGTGGCCCTGGCGCACAGGCAACTGAAGGAACACGGATGGGTTTTAGTCAGTAAGAGTCTGACACGCCCTCCCGCTCCGCCCAGAGCGGGAGAAGTCATTTGATGATTTCCCACGAAATTACAAAATCCAAAAAAAATACGAACGCGTTTACAGGCTAAAATGTTTCATAACACAACTTACTTTTCCTTAAGTTTCCTTCTAAATTACAGACGATAATAACCTGTAATTACACCTTAAACTGGTGATATTAATCACCAACAAACCACACTTCGACTACTACTCACAAAGCCCTATTGAATATCCCCAGCCCGGCTGTATAACATCGGGCTCAAACTATTTTAATTAGCCAAAGTGACATTTGACTAATCTCAGTTGTCAAGACGATTGGGGCCACGAAATGCGCGTTCAGATGACAAGGGAAGGATTAAGTACTTATGTAGTCTGTTTAAAATGTTGACAAGTGTTCACATTATGTGGGCTATGAAATTCAGTGTGGTGAAAAAATATAATAACTCGGTAGAAGTGAAACTTCAGAAAAGTAACCTACGAGAGAATGAGATGAATATAGAGTATAAGGAGTGGCATAATTGTAAGATTTATTTTTTTAATAATATTTTTATCAAGTTTAAAAGTTATTTTTCATTTTATTTAACATTAAATTACAATACATATTATTCAGTCTCCATGTTTTCACTTTGAACAAATGACAGCAGAGGCGTATGGTAAAATAGGAAGCAAATGTTATAGATTTTTTTTTTCTTATTAATTTTTTTTTTCCGCCTATTCTCCCGACTCCTTTCAACATCAGTTTTCGGCATACTTACAAAATTTATTTATCAGGGAGATAAAAATAATCACACAAATAAAAATACACATAAATAATACACCGCGCTGGCTTTTTAACCGACTTCAAAAAAAGCAGGAGGGTTTCAATTCGACTATATTTTTTTTTTAATGTGTTTTAGCTCAGAACTTTTTCTAGGTAAACCGATATGGATGATTCTTTTTATTTGCCAGCTGGTGCTTCTCATGTAGTCCCAATTAAATTTGATCAAGATCTGACCAGTAGTTTTTGAGTTATCCTTAATAATGCTTATTTTTTCCACTTAGTTTATATTGATGATGTTTTAATAATTTCCTGACACTGTTATTTACATAAGTAGTGGTATATGAATTTGTGTGGGGTAGGTACCACAACTAAAAAATGAAAAATAAAATCTTTTTTACTAAAAGAACAACTGACTTCAAAAAAATACACAAAAAAAGGGAAAAATTACTTTAATTTCGGAAGTCGGTGGCAAAAAACGAAAATACAGAACCAAAGACACCGACTTCCGAAATTAAAGTTATTTTTCACTTTTTTTTAGTTTTTTTTTGGAAGCCGGTTCTTTATTTTTTGCAATAAAGTTTATTACTGAAGCTTTGTAAGAAGCAGGCGCATAAACAAGTATTAACACACGTTCTAACATACACACGTAGAACTCTCGGAGCAGAGCAAGTATTAGTGCAATATAGATACACACCGACGACGCTTGCTCTCTCACTTTAGCTCAGCAATATACTCGTATTTTTTTATTTTTTTTTTGTATGGCAACTCGTAGTTTTGACCACTGGGGGTCGTGGCTACTTAGCCGGACTGTTATACTCGTACAGTCGCTCACATAATTATGTATATACAATACTTAGTAGACGAGAGTGGAGGGGATATGAAGCTTAGCACAAAGAGGAGACTTAGAATATAAAATACTGTGTAATGTAATCTATCTCATTCTCTCGCCGGCTTAATCCTATATATTTATGTGATTGTCTCTTTCTTGTGACGCATTTTCGTTTCATCGAGTTTCAAATCACGTTTCTAAAGAAGTTTCACTTCAATCATTATTTATTTATCAGACAACGTATAGGTACAACATACAATCATATATACTTAGGTACAATTCTAGATCTCAGGCAACAATTTAACTTATATATAGGCTATGTTAGTACTTCTTAAATTCGACTACAGACAGGGAGGTTTTTATAAAATGTCTCTCTACGGGGCTTGCTTCATGCCTAACACCAATAACTTTCGAAATAATTATAATTTTTTTTTTCAATGAATAAATTTTTATTAACTTAATTAACTAACAAACTATTAAAATTAAAATACAATATCTTTACTTATCTAAAACTATTAAAAAATTTAAATATGGCGTCGACAAATTCCTTCGCATCGCTGTCGACTGGAAATGTACCCAGGAGACTGGCGCCATTGCCACATTGTATGGCAATTTTTAGCCTTGGGCCAAGGTAAAAGCCAGCCCTTGGTTTGTGCACATGAGCACTCGGATCCCACCGTCCGAGAGTGTAAATTATATACATTTATTAAGTAGTAAAGTGTTGGGTTCGATTTCAAAGTAGAAAAAACTGTTAATTGGATTTTTAGTCAGAAACATCTATTTTATTATAATTTTTCATCGAAGATATCCTAGTTCGTGAATATTAAAATACATTCTCGATTAAAGTCCATAGCCCGTGCCTCCAAATACCTTACAGAGGCGCGGAATTTGCTAGGTCATTCCACAATTTACCGGCACGAGGCCGGTTTCTACCCGAGTTAAGGTGTGACGGTACCTATCCATAATAATTATAGGTAACTTTGTTAATTGCATATTACAGACATTGACAAGTTGCACATATTTAAGCGGAAGCTAAAGGAATTTCTAACTGATAAAGTGTATTACAGTGTGAAGGAGTATCCAAAAGGGAATCCTTATGGCCAATAATATTAATCAGATATTCAATAATAGAAATGACATATGTAACTCACAATTATTATTTATTTAGGACTTTTATTTATTTATTCACTATTTACTATGCTATATATTTAATTATTTACTACTAGATACTTCTTGACATTGAAAAGTAAATTGATTAAAATGATTTTTCAATTTAACAATTTTGTAATGTTTATTGTTATTCAGCATGGTATTTTGATAGTAGATTGTTCATTTATGTGTAACATTTTGCATGCTCAAGTAACGGCAGAGCATGGAGAACATTATCAAAACATGTATTACTCGTATACACGTTGGCAAAAAATAAATGATTTGATTTGATTTGAACTTTCTATTTTATAACCTTAAAGTTCAAGTAATTTTCAGTTACAGTACCAAAGTATTTCAGCGCATAACCAGCTCACCACATTTGCTTTTGATGTTTATTTTAGTTATACCTTTTTTCATGCATTTACTTTAATTTTATTTTTCTTTATGGTTTTGACAGAGGTTGTCAAAATGTGAAAAATAAAATTTTATTGACGCTTCACATTTTTACACGCAGGATTTACCGTTTTTGATGTGAAACATCTATAGCCGCGGGTAAAACCGATTATAGCCGTGGCGACGCGTCGCCACGCTATATTTTCTATACTAAATAGTTTCGATGTTTCACTCACATTTGCCAGGCGTCCCGCGACGGCTCAATTTTTTTAATTCATATTATAAAAACTACTAGCCAATCTGTTCTTTGAAAATCTCACCGCAAAAAGACAGCTCACTTCAAGCTCCAACTTAAGTTTTCACGGTGGGATTTTTATAGAATAGATCGCCTGATCTAGTTGAACAAAATGCAATAATTTACCTAATAACATCTCAACATAATACCGTCAACATAACGTAACACCGTCCATTAATCTCCGGTGTCTTCAAGGCCACACCCTTGCGTTCCACTCCGCAGTAACACCGTACTTTGTTTACATAATTAATCTCTCCGGCTGAACGTAATGACGTTATCCATTCCCGTATATATCAGGATTTTGTGGTACTTTCATGTAAAAGACAAAAAGGAAAATATAGGGGCTCGTGACAGGTGGGACGGGGGCGTTAAAAAGTTAAACGTTTGTTGGAAGGATTGAGTATTTTATAATTCACAAAGAAAGTTACTAACATTAATTTTTATGTAAATAAATACATAATCTCACGCCTTCTGCCCATGGGTAGAGGCTGAACGTACAGAACGTCACCTGCTACGATCCTTAATACATACTCCTTTTGCTTCGGTTACGTTCATTCATCTAGTCATACACGCACGCCGGGTGCGAGTACTACGCACCTGACCTTCCTGAAGAACAGCACCAATAAGAACCAATTGTTGAGCCAATAATGCGAATTATAAATGGGCTATGGTTTAAATAATAAGGGGTTAAGAATTTGGTTATGCACTTTGGTTCGAGGTGGCTCACGATACCTGCACCCTAATTGTGTAACACACTATCTATCACAATCTGAAGCATTTTAAAGCCTATTGCTAAACCATTGCTTCATATGTTCGAAATATTTGTCTGCTCAACAACATAAATAACGCAATGAATGTTGCTGAACTGTCAAAATGAAATCCATCCCTACTGTTAGTGTGTCACGCAGTGCTTTACAACTGGAGAGCTGAAATTCTCCGCTACAGTTATCAGGATGCGGTTGCGACTGTCTCTCAATGCAGTTTAGTCGAAATAACTATGATATTATAGAGTTATGAGGAGCAGAGTGTAAAGTTCACTCATACTCTATGGAAAAAGGAGGTTCCTCCGACCAGACGGGTGTCATGTCTAGTGGGCAACTGCCCGACGATTGATGTCGGGATGTTGTATATATGCTAGTTGCGCGGTAAACTCTGCTTGCGCGATGCAGGATTTTGCGTGACGTCAGTGTGACGAAAATAGAAATTGCTCGCATGTGGCGTTTGTAGAGGCCGCTACAATATTAATACTTCTACACTTCTACCATTGTTGTTACAGTCGCTAGCAATTTTGTGCATTCAATTTCAGCCATAACTCTTTGAAATGGATGGCACTATACGAAACGTGTGTAAACTATTGATTCCACACGGATTTTTGCACCAAATTGCAAAGAGTACTGGCCAGGCGTTTTCTGTTTTAGTTTTTACGATGCAAGCGAAAATAAACCCTAATAAACCTCTTGATAAGGTTCTATTTATACACGGTGTGCTGAAATGAACTACCTCAGTCTATTGTTTTTGGATTTACTTTACAAGCGAATATAAACTCTAATTTTGATAAAAATAAGGTTCTATTTACAACAATGGATATGCAAACTTTGCTGAATCAGCAACATTCTCAAATATCGCGTGCTAACAACGCATTATTGTTATTATTACGTACAAAACAGTGCTTTAATAAAAGCAAGTTCATTGTCCTTTTTCATAGAAAAATGTGCTCGTTATTTCAGGCCAATATTTTATAACGATGTCGATAAGAATCTAGATTTAAATTGCACTGAGCCCTGTTTTAGAAAATGGCCCTGCTAAGTGGGTATTTCAGATGCATTTAGAATAATCCTAGGTATGTTTTTAGGAAAATTAAAACTTTATGTTAGAATTTCTCTACGCCGTTATTCGAAGAAAAAACCTTTATTTATTTATTTATGGACTTTTATAATCGCAATGCGTATGACAGTCCCATCATACCCTAAGTACACAACACGCTGCTACAGATTACATTTGGACATGAGCCTGAACAGACTCTTCGCATCATCACCATTTCGTTGAGACAGAATTCTATTGAAGGTGCCCAAATCACGTAGGTTCAACTCCAAGACCCCAAACAGATAATTTTTATCAGACTCTTATGGAACACAGTCCAATAATAAAGAAAGAAAAGAAAGAAAGAAAAATAGTTTATTCTGCACAAACAAAACGCACATTACAAATAAATTACATTAATCAATACACACATACAAAATAGCCAAAAGCCTCGTATTCAAGCTATAAAAGTTTGACAATTTTGTCTATTGCTTGATATTAAGGCCAGGGACCAAAGACAATACACATTGCTCTGCGTTGCGACCCTGGCAAACGTAGACAGAATACTATGTCTACGCTGGCAAATGACAACAAACAAACGATCAAAACAAGAACAAAATGACGATTGCAGAGTGTAAAAATGACTACTTTTGTAACAAACAAACAACAATAATAAGAAAAACTAAGCCGTGCGTCGCATCTGTGCAAGAACAGGTCGTTGCTCAACAAAATGCTGTGACTTCGGACGAACCTATCGTCAACAGCACTGATATTCAGCAATCACCTCTGGAATGACGTAATGACGTCCCCCTGTGTCACAATAAGTCATGTAGGTCTTCCACAACTCCATACTCCACACAATTAGGCGAGTTAGTATTTTTTTTTAGACTGTGCTGGAAAACCTAGCACATAAGTAGGTAGGTACAGCCCGATTCACACTTTATCGCGGCTCTGAAGTGTGCTACTCGCTGCGCAGTACCTCACCCCTCACCCCCGCTGACACGTGAATTTGTTACTGCGCAGCGACTCGCCTCATGTTCCGAGCCGCCATAAAGTTTGAATCGGACTGTATCAATGTAAAGTTTTCAATTTCATAGTTTTGTTTAGAAACACTTACGTTTACGCTTCAATTTCCTCTCTCAAATCACATTAAATATCAGATCATTACTTTGAACTACTACCAAATATTTATTCTTACTATGTATATTATTTCAACATTCTGTCCGTTCATTCCGCGAGTTAACACCTCCCACACACAGACGCGGCTTGTCGTGCGACGGAATCTATCCCTAGTAGTCGCGGAAATCTGTTTACAAGGAAAAAAGCTTACAATTCAAACAAAATAATGGGAAATGACGGATACGTTCTGGTAATTACAAAGCTGGTAAATTTCTGTCAGTAGACAGCGACTGTCCGAGTCTCTTCTGGCTTATACCAGGTGACGGTAGGTAATTAAGTCACGAGCATAAATACCTTACAGTTATGCAAAATTCAAAAGCGGTTTTCTCGTGAAACAAAAATTGCAAATTTGAGAAAAGACCAATTTCATAACAGTATGGTTTCGACAATACCATGTTCGAAACACCATAAAATATCTATCAATTCTTTGGGAGGAAATAAATGTTAGGTATTTATGCTCGTGACTGTACAACATTCAAATTATAACACATGTCGGCAAGGGGTCTGACATCTTAAATGAAATTCAGAAATATCGCAGTAATCAACTTTTATTCCAACAGCTTGTTAATTATTGATTAAATAAATACTAGAATAATTCTAAGCGCTACAACATGTGCACCGGGCCGAGCCTGCGACAAGAATCATCCCCTCCTCGCTGCGCGCTCGCTTATGTAGAGTGGCTTGAGTAGTGGGGAGAGTGGGGAGGCGTAAGTGACGCATAGCACTGCGTAACTCGGCCCGCTGCACGTGCTGTTTACAATGGTGACGCCGTCACGGCCATACTGACGTGCGGACGTCCTCGTGCGCGTAATCTCATCAAGCAGTATCTAAAAAGACAGAACGATATTATTCATGTTCGTTCATCCTGACTAGCAATCTGGTCCGGTTAACCCCTTCAAAGTAAGCTTTTAATTTTGGACCGCTCGTTATTGAGCCTTCAAGACTTTAGCATTCTGGTCCGGTTAACCCCTTCAGAATAAGCTTTTAACTCTGGACCGCTCGTTATTGAGCCTTCAGGACTTTAGCTACCTGGTCCGGTTAACCCCTTCAAAGTAAGCTTTTAATTCTGGACCGCTCGTTATTGAGCCTTCAAGACTTTAGCTATCTGGTCCGGTTAACCCCTTCAGAATAAGCTTTTAATTCTGGACCGCTCGTTATTGAGCCTTCAGGACTTTAGCTACCTGGTTCGGTTCACCCCTTCAGAGTAAGGTTTAAATTCTGGACCGCTCTTTATTGAGCCTTCAGAACTCCTCTTATTATTTTTATTTTTCTATTTATTTTTTATTTTTTTGTCTCTTTTTTTCTTTCCTTTTTTATTTTTGATTTCTCTCTTTTTTTTATTCCTCCTTTTTATTCCTCTTTTTTTATTCCTCTCCTTTTTTATTTTTTTTTATTTCTCTCCTTTTTTTATTTTTTTTATTCCTCTCTTTTTTATTTTTTTATTCCAACCATTTATTACTTAATGACCCTGCAAAACTATTATCCCCAGGACCAGTTATTGCTGACTCTACAGGGTCACCTCTTTTGCTAATTATTACGGCTGCTTTAGTAACAATAGTAATTGAATCTGGATTAAAAGACTGTTGATACAAAATGTTAACCAAGATGTTTAACACTTTCACTGGTAGGTGTTAAACGTGAGTCAGCAGACATTGTATCACTATCAATCGATATAGTATCACTATTCACGGACATGGTATCTCTATTTGCCAAAGTTATATTGCTGTTAGGCATGGTTCTCGTGGCTTTTTTCGTGTATCAGGGTACCGTCATCATCACTGCCCGCCGTCACGTCATCATAATTTTCCACGATATCTACCAGAACATTTTGAACATGAGATACTTCACGTAAATTTTTGTGAGAATATTTATAGACCGTATTAGCCCCATTAATGTCTCAACTCGTTTCGTTCAGTTCCTAACAGGGGGTACTAAAAAAACTCTTACAATCTGTATTATCATACGAACGCCCGTAATCAGCAATTACTCGTTTCGGCGCGTCAAACAAATGAACTGGATTTTAACTGCTTTAAGCCTTAGGGCAAAACTAATGCATGACTAAATGATAACAGCCGTACGGGTGCATCGAAGGTTAAGCTACGCTTGCGGCGGTCGGATCGTGGATGGGTGACTATCCATTACATATCGAAACCCCTCCGTGCCTCGGAATGCACGTTAAGCCGTTGGGACCGGCAGTCATACGTAGATCTTTGACAGTCGTTACGGATAGTAAGAAGCCCAAAAGTCTGATAACCAGTCTTACCAAGGGGTATCGTGTTACCCAGTCATTGGGTTGAGGGGTCACATAGGCACTCGCCCCATGTAAAATACTGGTCTTCAGCTGAATTTGGTTAGACTGGAAGCCGACCCCAACATAGTTTGGAAAAGGCTATGCAAATGATGAGGTCAGAAACGAAATTTGTACAGCGCTTGTAACCACCAAACTAGTCTAACTTTACGGTCGATTTTATCAAAGCTATTGTATGAATGATCCCTTATGAACGCGTTTACCTTAAACAGGCACAGCATACTAACGCGACCACCAACATGAATTTAGCCAATATGATCGCTTATGGCGCCAAGTAATAGTGGTTTCATTAAATATAACCCAACCACAAATGGTGTTATTTGCTGACGAAACTTATTTAAATTAATAGACGTGCATCAAATCTTGGCGACGTAAATAACGCCCTACTGCAGATCCAAAATTGGTTCACAGCTAGTAATTTAGTATTAAATGGGAAAAAAAAAACTAATTGTATAAGATTTACTTGACTAAATGTCAAAAAGTTCTAATTGTGAGATAGTATTGAATCAAAAGAAACTAGAATTTGTCGATAAGTGTTTCATTGAGGATCACGCTCGACCCAAGGCTTCAATGGGGTCCTTATTTAACATCCCTTGCAGGACGGCTAAGTTCAGCAGCATAATATGTTGTGAGAAAAATCCGTCAATTTACTGAAGTAGGTACCGCGAGACTAGTCTATTTTAGATACTTTCATACTATCATGTCTTACGGTATTTTACTTTGGGGACGGGCTGCAGACGTCGAGTCAATTTTTTTTTTCTGCAGAAATGAGCCACCAGTTATATATGGCCTCCACAGGCGCGACTCTCTAAGGGAACTGTTTAAAGATATTAGCATCATGACGGTAACTTGTCAATACATCTATGAAAACATCTTGTACGTAAGGAAAAATCTACATCTTTTTAGTAAAAAAAGTGAAAGACACAATTACATCACTAAGAACAGGGACCAATTATTTCAACCAGGTTTCAGGATGGCAACAGTAGACTCATCTTTCATGGGGTACTGTTTAAAATGTTACAATAAAATACCTCCCGTTATACTTCAACTGAATGAAACAAAATTTAAATCTTGTATAAAACGCACACTATGCAGTCAAGCATATTATAAGTTGGGAGATTACATCGCTGATAAAAATGCTTGGCTCAACGCTGGTCCTGCTCCAGAAGGGCGCATAAACTAATTGATTAGCATTTGAAACTACTATTGGAGCTGCTGAAGAATTTTAAAACTGTCTTTGCATTGTATAAATTCAATCTTTTAGTATTGTTTAATTGCATAGCACATGTGTGAGTTGATTTAAAAGAGTGTCCGTGGAATTTCTTGCCCGTTCTTCACCATAGGTACCTACTACGCTTTGAAATGGGCAACTAGCTTCATTTTTTCTGACCGACCAACCCCTTGACAATTCAAAAGTGCCTGTACTTGGTTTATTTGAAATAAATGAGATGATAATGATTCGAGTTTGAATTTTGAAGAATTGGAAATACATTTTCGAACGTATGTAGCTAAACCAATAAATTATGTGACTTTAACTCAAATTCAGTGTTCTAAAATATCACGACCAAATTTTTCTACTAAGTCAATCAACCGGCCATACAACGTGAATTATTTTAAGCAAGTGCTTATGTACCATGGTTGGACATTTAAATTGTAATAGGCGCACTACTTTTATTCACACCTATACCTTTTAGGATCACTTGTTCATGAAATTGCTCAAGACTAACGAGATTTCAATTACTATACTTTACAAGGCTACTTGAGCTTCTGAGCCAGGCTCAAATTATAATAAGGATATCTGTACCACTTATCTATCATACTCCACGAGCTGCTCTGGAGCAGAAGTTCACGTCCTTGGTGCTGGTGCTCGGTATGGAGTCTGCCTTCTTCCAGCGCTTGGGGCAGGCGTTGGCCGTATGTCCCAGCTCACTGCGAACTGCTTTTCTGGCCAATTTACTTGGTATCTTCTCAATGAGTTGCCACAGACGAATATCCGCTTCAGCTGCAGTTTCTTCATCACGGGTTGGGAGAACTTGGAAAACAGCATGTCCTTGATTGTTGCCCATGAGATCTTGTCAGGTTATATCTCGGTAAGATAAACAGCGGCACGGCCCTTCAGGGTATGTGTAAGCGCCAAAATCGGTCTATACCCTTTTTACTATCATTAGTGGACGGTGGATCCAATCCCACTTCTGATGTCGGCAAGGGGTCTGACATCTTAAATGAAATTCAGAAATATCGCAGTAATCAACTTTTATTCCAACAGCTTGTTAATTATTGATTAAATAAATACTAGAATAATTCTAAGCGCTACAACATGTGCACCGGGCCGAGCCTGCGACAAGAATCATCCCCTCCTCGCTGCGCGCTCGCTTATGTAGAGTGGCTTGAGTAGTGGGGAGAGTGGGGAGGCGTAAGTGACGCATAGCACTGCGTAACTCGGCCCGCTGCACGTGCTGTTTACAATGGTGACGCCGTCACACATATTATCAGGTGAGCAAACACACCTCATGTAAACACATTAATAGGTAGAGTATACTTACATTTCTTCGCGCGACTCAAAAAGTAACCGCCATGTTTTCGAATAGCTATGCAACATGTCGCGCGACTAGTAGCGCCTGTGTGAGGAAGCCTTAACATGTTTCACATCAAAGGTGTGGGTGGCAATAACGTTCCTTATATTTATAATACCGAAGAGTATCAGTTTCTTAGTAACACCCATAAATAAATAATAAATGATTTTATTTCTGTAAGTAGGTTTGAACAAATAATTTTACACGTCAATTATATTTTAAAAACTAGATGAGGTCAGCGTTTCCTATCTGACTACTCTGAGAAGAAAGGCCGAAACAAACACAGAGGTCACAGTCTCTTTTAAAGTCCAGACATAATCTTGGTCAGATCATGTGAAGACCATGTAGATTTGTGTCTGAAATGGTCTATTGAGGAAAAACCACACCGATTGAGAGGACCTGTCCAGTCAGTGCACGCATTTGTCAGTAATCGTGCAGCTCAACTCAGAACTTAAGGAGCTCAACGATTCGACGAACAATACCAAAGAAAGGACATTTGGGTAGGCCACAAAAATTACTCAAACTGCCAGACCATGATAAAGAAAAGAAAAAAAATATATATTAACTGAGGAGAAAAAAAAATACAACAATGACCCACATAGTCTTCACATTCACACACATTTATAAAGTGTACTGGAAGTCTGTTTTTCGATTTATATTTCAACATTTTATCGCTGTTTGTTACGAGTTTAGGCCACACAAAGACGCAGCTTGTCGCGCGATAAATCGCGGTGCAGAATCTAACTCTAGTACATTTTCTCTTAAACGTGACACGACTCAAAAAGAAACGCGGTGTTTCAGAGTGCCTACGCAACATGTCGCGCGACTAACTAGGCGCAATTGCGCCCGTGTAAGGAAGCTTTAACATCAAAACACATCAAAGGTGTGGCAGTAACGGTGCCTATATCCATTTTTATATTACATAAGAGTATTAGATTAAATTCCTAGTAAAACCCATAAAGAGTATTGGGAGTCTATTTTCGGATTTCCACGTAAGTTTTTTAGGTGTGCGCGGTCGTGCGGAAATTCTCTTCTATGTGTAGTTTTGACACGATTTTCTTAGTGTGTGTGCAGTCGTGTGGAAAGTGGGTTGTGTATATTCTTACACAGATTTTTCACGTGAACGTTGCCGGAGCTTTGGTTTTCTAAGAAAGCGGGGATTTATCACACAGTAACGGCTGTCCAAATACAGAGCGTTTTTTGACATATTAATGTGAAATACTGATAAAGTAATAGATTTTAGACTTAATATTCACTAAAGTATTTTTAATAACACACTAAACTTATACAAATCATACACCTTTCTACACAACCAATTATACACAAAAAATATATACACACACACTCAATACATTCAAATATCACACACACGTGCTAAAATAATTTTAGTAAATAAAAAGTATTTAGCAACTTTTCGAGCACGGCTACGATTGTCTAAGCAAAACATTCACAAGGTTCACAACATACGCATACATAATATCATAAATGATCTCTTACGGACTAACAGGCGAAATAACGCGGGCCAACCAACAGCATTTATAAATGAACATTCTATATATATAAATATAATACTGGAAGTATTGGTACTATCAGAGTGCTTGCTAAGTAAAACACCTCCCATCCCATCACTAGATGGTCTCGTGAGCCCTTACGTTGTCTCCTTTCAGAAATATAATTTTAAAATTCGATAATGATTTAATCAATGAGATTGATAACTATTCGATATCCGATATCGTATCCTGTGAACCTGAGTGTTGTACATCTATTCTGAAACACCCGAGTTGCTACTTAAAAATATTATCGCAAAACATTCGTAGTCTTAATGCTAACTTTGATAGTTTGAATATCCTCCTTCAGAGATTTCAATTTGAAAGTGATATTATTGTTCTTTCGGAGTGTTGGATGTCGTGCATTCGGAATCTTCCTATCCTCGATGGATATTTAAGTTTGTCCACATCCTCGCACTATAACCAGAATGATGGGGTTGTAGTATTCATAAAAAATAATATAAAAGCCTCTCTTGAAGAACCCGTCATACAAGAGGCAAACTGCATACTTATTAAAACTAATTATGATGTGGCTGTTATAGCACTATACCGTCCTTTTTGTTTCAAAACTATAAATAATTTCTTAACATCCTTGCAAAAAATAATAGATGGTTTATCTTCTTACAAGAATATAATAATTGTAGGCGACATTAACATAAATATTGCTGCCAACAGCTCTGATCGTTTTTTGTCTGAGTACTTTGATTTTCTATCTCTAAATGGCTTTCTTCCAGCTTACAATACAGCTACACGTGCTAATAGTTGTCTAGATCATGTAATTTTGAAAACGAATATACCTGTAAGTACTTTTATAATTGAATCCCTTATTACTGATCATGCACCTATTTTGTGCTGTGCTAAACTTAAAAACGTAAGTAAACCAATAAAAAACAAATAATAAAACTCGACTATGAGGCAATAAAGTTGGCATGTGATCTTCTTGACTTTACATCAATTTTTAAAGCGGTTAACCCGAATGTGGCTATCGACATTTTTATATCTAAAATTAGTTATATCATACAGATAAACACAAAAATACTAAATATAACGAATAGAAACCGAATTCTGAAACCTTGGATGACAACTGGACTCATCAGGTGTACTCGAAACAGGGATCGGATGCACAAAAAACTGAAACAAAATCCGGATAACGTAGTGCTTGAAATCACATATAAAAGATACAGAAATTTCTACAATAACCTTGTTAAGAAATTAAAGCGTGAATATGAAAAAAATCTACTCAGAGAAGCGGGTAAAAATAGCAAAAATATATGGAATGCTATAAATAATATAACGAATAGAAATGTAAAAAAGGATAACTCACTAGATCTGCTTTCAATAGAGCCAACACCGCATGAATCTGTCAATGCCACAAATAATTTTTTTGCTACTATAGGAAAAAACTTAGCTAACAAAATCACTCCTCCAACTGGATCACGTCACAGTGCCACGTCTAATGTTCAGCAATGCAACACGTCGTCTTTATCTAGCAATTCATTTGTTCTTCTTGACACTGATGAAATGGAAATTGAAAAACTAATCATTGGCCTGAAGTGTAAATGTGCTGCAGGTGATGATGGAATCTCATCTGATATACTTAAATTGATAAAAAATAAAATAGTGCGTCCACTTACGTATATCTTTAATATGTGCCTAAAGCTGGGCACATTTCCCGATTCACTTAAACGGTCTATAGTACGACCCATTTTCAAGGGTGGGGATGGGAGCCGTCTCACTAACTATCGACCTATTTCTATTCTTACATCTCTGTCAAAAATTTTAGAAAGGATAATTAATACAAGACTAATTAAATATCTAGAAAAATATAATCTACTTTCGAATCATCAATTTGGTTTCCGATCCGGCAAGTCCACTGAAGATGCATTAAACAATTTTACTGATCACTATTTTTCTTGATCTGGCAAAGGCTTTCGACACGGTTTCTATTCCCACTCTAGTTAACAAGTTACATCAACTCGGCATTCGAGGAAATCAACTGAAATTGCTTCAAGATTATTTATCTGGAAGAACACAAAGGGTGAAAATTTCAAATTATACGAGTGATAGTCTGCCTGTTACCCATGGCGTGCCACAGGGTAGTATTCTGGGCCCAACGTTATTCATAGTTTATATTAATGAGCTTACACAACTTAATATCGAAAACTGTAAAATTATCTCCTATGCCGATGATTCGACCTTAACATTCCATGGTGACACTTGGGATGAAGTTTACCAAAAGGCACAACATGGATTCAACATGGTCACTAAATGGCTTGCCTTAAATCATCTCTCACTAAATACAGATAAAACTAAATTCATCCCTTTCTCAATTCGCAACCCCGGTAAATCGCTTCAACTAACTCATCACTTAATCGCTCACACTTGTCATACTGAAACCGTAAATTGCTTGTGTCCGTCATTATCTTCCGTTGAATCTATAACATACTTAGGACTTATATTTGACAAAAATTTGAACTTTAAGAATCATATAATTAATCTCTCAAACAGAATTAGAAAGCTTATCTATGTATTCAAAAAAATCAGACACTCAGCCAATACTAACTTAATGAAAATGATTTACTATTCGTTGTGCCAAGCGGTTATAACTTATTGCATCACTATCTGGGGTGGTGCTGCCAAAACGCATAATTTAATTGTTGAACGCGCTCAAAGAGCTTTGCTGAAGGTTAGTTACTTTAAGCCCAGGTATTTTTCTACTACGGAGCTGTACAGGGTTAGTGATGTACTTACGGTACGCAAACTTTTTGTACTATTATTAATTATGAGACAACATTCCAGTGTCTGGCTAAATACCCTGACTGAAAAAGGAAATACAGGGAGAAGGCGGTTAGAATTATGTAAATCTATGCCTTGTAGTACAGCTTTTGCTCAAAGATTTAACTTGTTCCTGGGCCCAAGACTGTATAACATTGCTAACAAAAAAAATGAAATTTTCTCCATGACAAAGAGAGATTGTAAACAGAAAGTGATCAGCTGGCTTCTATCACTTACATATGACGAAACTGAAAAACTGTTTCATGTGCCTGCATAGATACTCCGTAAGTTTACGTATTTATGTATTGTTAACGCCACACACACTCATAGACACACCCTATACATAGACACACCCCACACATATACACACCCCACACACATATTCACCCTCATCCCCTCAATCACATCCACTTCCACGCACACACACACACCCAAACACACCCTCAACCCCACTCACACACACAACACAACATACAATCATACTTAAATTATTTTCTTGTTCTTAAATTATTCCCTATTAGTGTTATTTACTTACCTCAAAATTTTCCTATTAAATGGTAAATTTATTAACTTTAAATTATTTATCAAAAAAAAAAAAAAAACTTACCTGGTTTATTTTGTACTTAGAATGCTCCTTATCTTGTTAAATATTAAAACGGGAATTTAATTTCTTAAATTAAGTATAAAACTATATTTAGTTTTTTGGCTCTAATGTATAATTAATATTATGTGAATGCAAATAAGGGTGGGCGCTGATACCTATATTACAAGATATTAAGTTATCTTAGCTTAGGTATTAGTTGCAACTCTAACTTGTAAGATAATGTAACTACCTTTCGGCCTATTTTATTTAACTTGTTTCTCTCTGTTAATTTTGAAGGTGCAAATAAACATTTTTATTTATTTATTATTTATTTATTTTCGTGTCGGTCATTATAATATTGACGGGACCGCTTTCTTAAGAAACCAAAGCGTAAGTAAATATTTAAGTTATTGTATGTTTTGTTAAGTTCTATTTTAGGTTTCAGTCTTGAACTTTGAAACCAAAATAGGACGTCTTAATGCTATGTTAATACTTAAGTAAGTGGAACTCTGAAATTCGGCTGATGTTTATTTTAGTCACGACTTCACAAGTATTCGTTGTTGTGATGTCTGAGCCACACACATAATTATAACTTCTTGAGAGTCGCGTCCAAGCAGTCTTGTGATTTAAAAACCATACAAATATTCGTGGGTTGTCTGTATTATATATACTTAGACTAGCGACTCGCCCCTGCTACGAAAGGTTTTAAAACATGAAGATTTATTTCTTATAGGTATCTTGGTTAAATATCATTGTATTATACATGTTGGAAATACGTTAAATCAATCGTTTGACTGAGTAATCGGGACGCCAGCGCCACCAGGCGGCGCTCGACAGAGTCTACAACATAACACTCGACGAGAGTTAAAGCAGAGTTTATCGGTGGCGGTCAAGCAGTGAACACGTTTAGAAACTGTCGCGCGTTCTGTATAGTTGTGTCGTGTACCTACAGTGTGTGATTCGCTAGTGTGATTAATTTGTTCGTAAATTATAACTTGATTTAAACTGCAATCAGTTTTTCTATTGCGCAATAACCAACACTTCCCATAGTACGCCCACTGTAGTTAAAATATGGCTGATGATAACGAGAGAGACGTACCTTCGCCGTCATACACATAAACGTTCCGGAATAAATTCTCTAAATGACGTTGAAAACCGCATTACAATCCATTAATAATAATAATAAATCATTTATTTTGGACCAAACACTTGTTTACATTTTTATAAACCTGCCAAACTGCGTGACAGTTTGTCGGCAGGATTAGCACTCGTCTTAAAAACATTTAGTAATTAATCTAATTAAACATCAGTTGGCAGAAATAGTATAAGGACGGTAAGAATATTTTTGAATAGAATACATTAATTATTATCATCACATTTTACGGCTATTTCACTCAAAAGTTCCGCTTTTAATTTACTTCCCAGTGTTCGCCTGCTAATTACACGACTATCTGCTCTCAGCCAGTCGATACTATTGAACAGTGTAGGGGTCAAATACTTATTGGTTCTTTTGCCATAGTAATTTTTTACTGGTGCTCGCACGAATTTACGTTCTCTAGCACTTCTCGTATTGTAAGTGTTTTGCACATGTACTGTATTGCGCAGTTTAGAAGAAAAACGCGGACACACAGACAGACATGAAAAGCGACTTCAATTTATAATAATAGGTTTAGATGTATAGATTTAGAAGACATATTTTATTTCGCAATACTGCGTCATACGAACATCTGCAGTCCTATCACAGTTATACTTTAGACAACAGCAATCAAATAGCAATCTTGCTGCAATGACAATAAAGTTCTTTGTGATTTTGACAGTAATTCAAAATCAGAGGTAAAACACTGGAGGACTGTATTTTAATTTTATCTGTCATAATTAAACAAGCCATACCTGGAACTAAGTTCAAAAATGGAATTCACGCTCCACAAACCGAATATACATTCAAAAATGGAATTCACACTCAATTAATCGACCCCAACTTCGCACATACGATGCGGAACACGACACAAAAAATAAACAAATGAAAAACTGAAACAATAGATATTTTTGACTGAAGCACAAAAGCGAATGAATTCTGAAAAAAATCCCCCAAAAGCAACGAACGTGGAACAGCGAAACAATTCATCGAAAATACCAACCTACCTTACAATGGCGGACGCATTAAACAGGGGTTTATCTGTGACGTCATAAGCCCACCTGACGGCCCCCTACCCCCTCCTTTAGGGAACCCTTAGAGGGTGAAATCACACGGCGCGATTTTGGTGGAATAGCGCAAATCGCGTGGTTGGGTTACGCTCATAATTGGTAAAATGATTCTGGCAGACAGAAAGTCTCGGTTTTTTTTTATAAAGAAGGTTATAGACACGAGCACACAAAATGTTCCATTAGTCTTTGATAAAATATTTTGAGGGCCAAAAAAATACTTAGGCATAGCAATTACCAACTGCTCATGAAAACGTGAATTGTTATGCAATTATTGTTGTAAAATTATTTATTTAAAATTATATGCACAACATTACAGAATTGAATCCCAAGACGTTGTACAGAGCAAATTACAAACTAAAAAGTGACACAAACACATACTAAGTAGGCTAGGTAAAACTACAATAAAAAAAAATGTAAACAAGAAAAACAAAATTAACAAAAAAGTTTATATGTGTGTGTATGTGTAGTGTGTGTGTGTATTTATTGCGCATCAATAATCAAGTCATCCTCTGGGCCACAATGTAGGTTAACTGTTCATAATTATGAAAGCTGGCAGTCGCGTAGTGTGCGCACACCCATAAGTAAACGTTGGAATTTGGTATAACATGTATGATGTATAGCATTTTTCAATTATTTGGGATCTTCAGGTTAAACGTTCGGAATCACCTCGTTAATATTTTGCCGAAAATGCTTTTCGTTTATAATATCTTTATAATTTATTATTATCGTTTCGTATTAATTTGACTTAGATATTATGTTGGCCGTATGTGTAATATTATCGTTACTACTGCTGGGGAGTTTGTTTCGCCACGTCTTCGTCCCAGCTAAAGCCAGGAACCTAGGAAGTGGTAAAGGACGGGCGTTTTGGGGAACTGTCTTATGTAATTTACACTGATTTTATTGTTGTATTGATTACACTGATTTTATTTTTAATTACTGTAATCCGCGTGTCAGCAGCCGACGGAACATCAATTTAGGTAAATACCACACCTGTGTTAGTGGAGTAATGAAAATGTAGGCGGTATCTTCGGATCGATTGCAGAGCTATTAAAGGAAATAGCACACGTATCAAATCGGAAAGGGATCGCCGCCGTATCAACTTGAGCTATTCAGTATTCTTTGTATGAAACTCCCTATTGCAACGCACACTAATCGGAAAAGTAACGTAATCGCCTCGCCTCGGGTTATGCTCACGAACTGCAATGCGGTGCGTGGTCAACTTGCAGTACCCGCGCTTACGGCTCGTCGTCCCTCCGCTTACGTCTCTTCGTCCACCCTCACCCCTCCCGCGCCCTGCCTGCAGCACACTACTGTTGCCACACGTGCTGTCATTCCGTCAGCGAGCCGTAAGCGCGGCGTCGCCTAGCCGTAGCCAAGTCGACGTATCGAAGCTGCTGATCCGCTTTAGTTACGTACTTACGTTAGGTTGACGCCTATTTGACGGCA
This sequence comes from Dryobotodes eremita, assembly GCA_917490735.1. Classification (NCBI taxonomy): domain Eukaryota; kingdom Metazoa; phylum Arthropoda; class Insecta; order Lepidoptera; family Noctuidae; genus Dryobotodes; species Dryobotodes eremita. The sequence continues at coordinate 13,506,079 of OU823267.1, forward strand.
AGGCGAATGGCGATACGATATACCTTTACCCGTTTATAAATAGGCTACATAGGCTTATCGAAAACTTATGTACTCATTTCCTTATTCTACGCAAATGGATAGAATAAGAAATGAGTACATAGTGGAAGTCTGAAAGTGGCATCGGTGACTGAAAAGTTGTGTGGGAATCGGTTGTCATGGCATGTGATGCGGAGGAATGAGGAAAATGTCGTGAGGAAAGTTTTGAGTATGAATTTGGATGGCTATAAGAGTAGGGGAAGATAAAAGAAACGATGGATGGGCTGTGTGAATGATGATATGGCTAGAAGGGCGCTGACTACCTTGATGACGACTAATAGAGAAATATGTAAGAAAAAGACACGTTACGCCAACCCCAAAAAAATTGGATAAAGTTTATCAAAACCTGATTCAAGTCCCTCGGGAATCATCGCATTTCCGAATACAAACGAATGCTAATTTCCTTGTCCATCAATTATTAGATTTATCGTGTACAACAATTTGAATTCAGAACTAAGTACTTTATTGTGTTGTTACGTCAAAACAAAACAACAATAAAGTAATTTTTTAGTTCTGAATTCAAATTATTATACACGATAAATAGTAATTAGTTCTGAATTCAAATTATTATACACGATAAATCTAATAATAATTGATGGACATGGAAATTAGCATTCGTTTGTATTTGGAAATGCGATGATTCTCGAGGGACATTAAGAAAATTGTTGTACTGTAATGCTACATTGAATCTTAACTGAAGGTCATGAAAAATATCAGCAAATACCTAGACGTTATGTTCTGGAATTAGTTAATCGAATTATAATTATATTAATTATAATTATAATTATTAATTCGTAATACCTTTTCTGTATGAGAAAAAGCATTGTATAGGCTAAGCGCGCCCTACGAATTTTAATTGTTGCGGAGAATAATCACAAGTCTGTGAACAATACCAATATACGTCCGCGCACTGCGGTAAAAAATCGCTTGAGAATTCGCTTGAAAAATTATTTTCGTTTGCGATTTTACTTCGCAGTTTAAAAATTGCAACGATTAATATCTTAGACCCCTCGCCCACGGCGACTTTTTGTAACGATGCTGTCGCGCGTTTTGTAAACGCGCTTCTGCATCGCTACTATCGCACGTTAGTCGCGTTTGCAACGTGCGACAGAAACGATGCAAACGCGCGAACGTTTCTGACAACATTGGGGGAACGAAGGGTAAAGAACGGAGGGAGGGGTACTGGGGAATGTGTGACAGTGTGAAAGTAGCCGTGCGACCTTCTGTGTCGATGCTGATCGCATTTGCATCGCTTCTGCATCGCTAGTGCATTGCTACAAAAAGTCGCCGTGGGCGAGACCTCTTAGTGCGCGCTTAGCCTCAAACTGGTTGTCCAGTTTGAGGCTAAGCGCTAAGCTAATATTAAGCTGATATTATTAATTTTTATCCTAAATGATTTAGTAAAAAATCTACTAATATATTTTGGTATTAATAGTCTACTTCTTAGACTATTTGTAATGCTATTAATACTTATATAAGCCTATAAAGGTGCACACCTGAAAAAAGGTTTTAACGTTATAAAGAACCGAATCAGAATACAGTTACCTTTTCGATGAAAAGTAACCTTTTTATCAGGCTACCGTGAAGCAGAAAGGAGGTTTTGTTGCGTATGGCTCCCGATAGAAAATGGGTAACCCTTTCTCATCCCTTCTTCGATATATTACAAAGAGGCGGCCTGTGTCCCAGCAGTGGGAACATTATAGGCTGATTATGCTAAAGCAACTAATAATTATTGACAGAAAAAGAGCGAAATTTTTAATTGGTTTAGGGTCTATTTTAAATTCGTTTAGGATCTATCTTAAATTCGTTTAGGGTCTATTTTAAATTCGTTTAGGGTCTGTATTAAATTCGTTTAGGTTCTCATCATCCCTTCGAAATTCGAATTTCGAATTTTGTCGAGATGTAAATCCACCATGTTTTACGAGTTAACCCAAGCAAGTTTGTTTACAATTACAAATTGTTTGTGAAGTTCAAACGTGTGTGATACTTAGAACGTTTCTCAAGTAACCAACTTGAAGTTTATAGTTTACTTTAGAAAATGGTACCTACTAGCAGTGGCCGTACGTACATCACATTGTCTGAGCACGTGATACAATAGAAAAAAAAATACCTACCTACCTATTTCTATTTGTGAACGAATATATTTTTGCTGTCAAAATCCGTACATAATTAATTGACTTCCACCAAAAAACGCACGTGTATTATTTCTAAAAGTTCGGTTTCCTAGAGAGCAGTTGCTGATGTTTTGTTTTTTATTTTATTTTAATTTTGAGCTTAATTTTGTTTTTTTTTTTAATTACTTAATACTTGCACTCAAATAATTACCTACACATTCACCACCATTCAAATACATACATTCACCACCATTCAAATACACACGCACCACCATTCACCTTCACGTTAACTACCATTCACCTACACATTCACCACACACCCTGTGACTGCTTTTGTTATTATGTTATTTAATTTCTTTATTTACATTTAAGTTTTTATTTTTCTTTTAAATTGTTTAGTAGAAAAATACATGTTACCTGCCTGCTTATTTATGATGCCACTAAGTGGGATGTGGTGACCTGTAATACAGGTTTTTTTTCTAAAACCTACTTCAGGAACCAGCTCTCACAATGTGAATTTATATAGTTCAAAACTGTTAAGTGCTATAAAACCATTGTGAGAGAAAATAAATAAACTAATTTATTATTATTACTTTAATTTCATAAGTTTGCGAATTTATTTTATTTTATATTATGGCTTGCGTAAAATTTACTTATCGATATTTATCTGAAATAAATGATTTGATTTGATTTTGATATAACGGCTGCAGTGACAGCTGCCATAAAAGTGATGGCAGCGACGCACTCTGGATCGAAAATCGCCTCTAGAAGACATAGAGCTGCTAAGTTTTAAGTGTCTTTTTTGTGCTTGAAATGGTGTCTATTAAATATTACTATGGTCAAATATATCACAAGCAAGTAAATTCGCTTGAAAACTGAGGACTTGTAAATTTTTACGAAAAGTTTGTATGAAGCTCGGGTGAAAAATCCGCTTATCTTTGGAACTACAGGTTAAACCATCATAGCCTTAGATGAGGTTTCAGAACTAATTATTTATGATTTAATAACATACCTGGTTTATCTATTTCAAATGCAGAAAATAAAAAAATAAAACTATGCAAAATACTATTTAGATTAGTTTTTTTTTGTTTCTATAACTTCATTTTTTTTTTCTAAATCATCATTTAAGGATATGATGGATATGGTGGATGAGCACAAAAAACGACTCTTAAAATTTAGCAGCCCTATGTCTTCTAAAGGCGATTTTCGATCCACAGTGCGGCGTTTTACTATACGGTGTCAAAAAATTATCTCTAGGAAAACACACCAACTTACTTTCATAAATAACATTTCAGCCATGGTATAATGACGATTTTCCACCCAAAAAAAAAAAAAGCCATGGTATAATAATATACTTCGTCAGGTATAGCATACCGAGACACAGTGGTCACGTGGGAGACACCAGCCTACGTCATCACCGCTGTGTTACCAGTAGTGTGTAATAACAACTCCCCAACCGCCTTTATTACCTGTGCGAATCCGTTTTAACTAACAATTACGTTGGTATATTTTTAAATTGAATTGTTTCGTTTGATTAGAAAAACCAAACGACAGTTGAAATGCTTTATATATATTTTTAAACAAAATTGTGACTGAAAATGTTTCCATAATTCGTGTTTTGCAATAAAGTGGCAACTGGATAGTGACGTAAGCATGTGTCACTCCCTGCTAGACCTTGTGTTTTAGACCATGATTTCAGCGACGTCATTCGACAGTAATCTGCGGACGCTATGTGGCGGGCACAGCAGTCTTAGGAAACCCTTGAATTAACCAAGCGCTGCAAGTATATATTTTAATATGTACTTCATTATGGAATGGAGTAGCTAACAGATATAGCAAACAAAAACGTGAAATTAATGAGGCTATTCACCAATATAATAGTCCTGCCATTGATAAGAATCAACATTACTATGCATTTTGCAGCTAATTACATTCTAAATGGGAGGCATCATAAATTATTATTGCTTACCAAACAACAACAAAGTTTATTCACCAATTACAACAAATTCCACACGATTTTCAACTTTAACATCCTGTGTTTTAGTAAGAGTTTCCCGTGCGGAAAATTCACTTTATTCCCATATGTACATACGAGCATGTTTTCATTGTATATGCTGAGGTAGAACGATAAAAACAGACAACAGAATGTCAACTTTATATGTATTGTTCATTAAGGGTGATATTTCGTCAACATGTCATGCTGATGAAGTGTGTTGCCCGTAGCATTTTTGGTATGAAATACTTGACCTAACCTCCTTTTTGGTCTCGTAAGTCGGTCAAGGACTTTCGGGAGATACGTTAGAATGTACACGGTGGGAAATAAGTACAATTTATGTGAATAACACGCGGGAAATTCCAGGAAAAGCGGAATTCTCAGAGGAGTTCCCAACGGGAGATACTTTACATTTTACACAAGTTTGCTCTGCATTTCGCTCGCCATAAATTAGGTACTCTAGACAGGTACCTGCAATGGTTTCGTTGCATTTTTAAGCTTCGGAAGAAGGATTTAACTGCTTATCTTTTCTTACAATTTTACTTGAAACTTTAAGCTGTTGTATGACAAACTTCCATATAAAGTTACAGCCCCCATTTAACACCTTAAGGGGATTGATTGAACATCTTCACCTTCGCCATTTTGGTGTAGCCGTGAGGCACACACTGTTCTTGTTAAACATTACTTTCAATTTTCTTTTTTGTTATTTGTATTTTGTGTTTCACGCACTATGTCTTAATAAACTTTATTCTTTCTTTCTTTCTTTACACACATACGTACATAAACTCACTCCTTCTTCCTATGAGGGTAGGCAGAAACTACAGAACGCCACCTGCTACGATCCTTACATACTCCTTTTGCCTCGTTTACGTTCATACATCTGGTCATACACGCAGGCCCGCTGCGAGTACTACGCACCTGACCTTTCTGAAGAACATCACCAATAAGGTCACTATATTATGTCCTTCTAGAGCGACCCTTCCCGGCGTTTCCTCTTAACATAACCAAACCATCTAAGCGTACTCTTTTCAATTTTCTTCTTTTTTTTTTCTTTCTTTGTTTCTTCTTTATTAAAGAAACTCTTTTACAATATTTCATGCTTAACTAAGCGGTTAAGGCTGTGTTAGCGTTATCTGCCAGTGAGTGAAAAAATTTAAGATTTTCAATGAGTAGATTCATCCGCGAAAAAACGTGTGTTGTGTCAAGAAAAAGCTTTTTTAACTTAATAATTTCGATTTTATTCTTTACACACACTTATCTATACATATTTTCTCTTTATAATATTAAATATTTATATAATATTTATTTTATTTTTTATATTTATTTTCAGTATTTACAATTAAAATATAATAACCTAACCTGACTAAAACTATTTAAAAAAAAACGTAAAATCTGCATAAATTAATTTACTGACCGGGTCAGATCCTGCATGTCTTACTAAGGTGTGGTTTTATTAAAAAGTCACAAAAACGTCCTTCGTATGTATAACCTAATAATTATCATCCATAGCGTATTTGGTAAAATTTGGAATAATTCAGGCGAACATTATTAATATGGCAAAAAATATATAGTTCTTTAAGTGATTCTGTCACAATTATTTTGTCTGGTTCAGTATCAAAATATTTCACTGTTTAACTCATCTAAACAAAATATTATAAAAGGGTGTTCTTTTTTTTTTAGTTTGTATCTTCGGAACGACTAATCCAATTGCGAAAATTATTTCACAAATGAGAAGCTACAGTGTTGCCGAATATAATATCGTATATTTTATGTTAAAAACAAGAAATTTCACGCGGACGAAGTCGCGAGCAGAAGCTAGTCGTAATTATATTGTCTTATTAATTTAAATAGTCCAACTTTAATGTCATACCCGATGAAATTAAACAAGCAGAGAGTTTAACAAAGGAGATGTTCCAAAATGTATGGAGCCTGGGCCAGGTCCTTGTACACTATACTTAAAAATAGGGAAACACATTTAAAACAGTTCTCAACTGTCCAATTACTTTAAAAGGGCTTTGTTTGCTGGTAAACCACAAGAAATTTCACTTGAAATTGCAACACACAACAAAAACCCGTCATGGCGGTAAGCTGTCATTTTGATTGATTAATGACGATTGGCATGTTTATTGACACTATTGTGACAGCTGATAGTTCTCTTTCTATGGTCAATGGTTGATTTATGGTTTACTGTCATTGTTTTTAAGCACAGAGTAACTAAATCGGTGAGACGCCATGTTGAAAGTCGATAAAAATAATTGATAATTATTAATTAACTACCACAACAGTATACATTTAAATGAACTATCTGTATTTTTCCCAAATTCTACAGATTTTTCTCTTTATTTTGAGGTAGTGTGTGTAGTTACATAGACCTGGCCCATTTTGAAACATCTCCTCTAGTATCTTATTTTGTTATCAGACAATCCTCTTCAACTTTGTTTTGTTGTGATTATGCACAACAAAACAACCGTTGGTCGTTGTTGGTCGTGTTACCGTTTACATAATTCAGTAACTTTCAGTGTGTCACGCCATTCATGAGGAAACTAGTTGCATGTATTTTTCATATACCTACTCTAAGTTTTTTTTTGACGTAAAGTTGATGAATGACATTTTGAACAAATTTTGATGTGGAAGTCGCTGTGTTTGTAGGTTTTTGTTTTATGTTATTATTAAATCACATTTAACTCCTCTTGCTCAAAAAGTCCGTTATTGTAGCGTTCCAGAGCGGGTATAAAATAGCATATTTTCCTCTAGGGGAAAAAAAGAAGGGGGGATATTTTGTAGTGCTTCATTTATTTTTTGTTATGTATTTTGTGGTGTACAATATAGAATATATAAATATAAAAGTTTAATAAAGACTCGACTTATTACTGAATCATAAAAAAGAAGAGCATTTCGACAGTGGAAACGTAAAATGGTTAAAACGCCAAAACGTAAAATCCCAAGAACGAATTTTAAAGTAATAACTTTAAAATTCATTCTTGAGATTTTATTTTTGAAAACGGAACTAAAAAGCGGCGATTTTTCAGTAGAATGCGTGCATTGCGTTGCGGCTACAGAAGAAAAAAAAATTGTATTGGATTATTTTATTTTCTCACAAAAGTGGTGAAAAGTAGAGTGTAACACACTGCGCCAAAAACCCATTGTAACTAGGTTTCTAATTACTCCCTCACTAAAGCTCGGGAGTAAAACTACCTCGTATATAATGTGTAATTTTAGCCCCTTGTATAACAAACTACTATTTTATTATTGCTACAAGCCGTGTGGCCGATTAGATTTTCTATTGGCAAAAATGACAAACTTCTATACAAACTTTCATTCCCTATTTAAACCTTTCTAGGGACGATTTTTTAAAAATCTGTCCTTAGTCCTCACCTTCGTTATATTAGAAACTCTTGCGCAAAATTTCATGCTTCTAGACCCAGCGGTTTAGGTTATGCGTTCTCTGTCAGTGGGTGAATTTATAATTTTTATGTGTAAGTATTATACAGGGTGTATCAGAAAGGTGTGGTCAAATTTAATGGTGTGGTACAGACCATTGAATTGAACAACTTTTTCTATGGGACCAACATCGTAATCGCGAAAAAAAATTAAACTGTCCCATACAAAACTTCAATACCTACTCGACTTATGTACACACAGTAAAATAGATACAGATACGGCATATTAGTATTAAGTACAAAGGTACTGATTATTTCTTAAGAAATTTCTTCCAGCAGACCTGCGAAAGGAGAAATGTATGTGACGGTTTATATGTTTTTTTTCCGATTACGATGTTGGTCCCAGGGAGAAAGTTGCTCAGTTTGAAGGTCTGTACCACCCCCTTAAATTTGACCACACCTTTCTGAAACACCCTGTACAACGACCGGCACAGAAAAATACATTTATTATTTATTAAATAGCTATTTCCTATCTCATTTCCAACTTCTTTAACCAGAAGGTGGGTTACTATTAGAATTAGAGCCGTATACTCATGAAAATAAGGCATAATTTATCATGATTATAAAACAACATTCGCTATAGGTACAAACTAAATCTAATCTCATTCAACCAGCACCTTTATAGCGTAACACACTATCAATCACAATTTGAATCATTTTGAGGCCTATTGCTAATCCATTGCTTCATATGTTCGAAAAATGTGTCTACTTAACAACGTAAATAACGCAATGAATGTTGTTGAACTGTCAAAATGAAAGGTATTCCTACTGTTAGTGTGTTACGCATTTACCCCGCTGAGCCTATATAAATAAGAAGCCACATTCCGATACTAATTATAGCTAAACTACAAATACACTACAGTTGTATAAAGCCCACAGAAACATTACATTGTTTTTACAACGGACGCGTGGGCACCACTGTTTTCCTTCACCCTGGGGTTTTACGACATCACTCAGCTTGGCATTTAACGGCGACATTACTTGGGCGGTTTGTCATTTTTTTTAAATAAAATAAAAACTTTGGCCCTTTTCGTTTTTTTAATTTTTATTTACCAATAGGTACCTCAATGAAAAAAACAATCGAAGGCACAAATTAGAGGGTGTTTCCTAAATAATACTTCCCGACCCTGGTATCGAACCTAGGTCTTCAAGAAACTTAGCTTACGACCACTAGACCAACATGACAGGCAATACAATAGTTATTAAAGCTCTAAAATGATAACAGGGGCTCATGGCTAAATAATAACAGCCACACGGGTCAATCGAAACTTAAGCTACGCTTGCCACGGTCGGTTCGTGGATGGGTGACCATCCATTATACATCGAGACCCTCCTTGCCTTGGAAAGCACGTTAAGCTGTTAGTCCCGGCTGTCATTCGTAGATCTTTGACAGTCGTTACGAGTAGTCAGAAGCCCAAAAAGTCGGACAACCAGCCTTTCCAAGGGGTATCGTGTTACCCAGTAACGGGGTTGTGGAGGTCAGATAGGTAGTCGCTCCATGTAAAATACTGGTATTCAGCTGTATCCGGTTAGACTGGAAGCCGATTCCAACATAGTTGGGAAAAGCCTAGACAGATTAACTGATGAAACTTTAAAATAACTAAAAAACAAACAAATAACAAAAAAATAAGTACCTTTTTGTTGGAGCCAAACACAGTTCTCGTAAATAATAATTATACAGGTATAAAAAGACCCATCACATAGCCGTCAACTACGCATTCTGTACATCAAACTAAGTAACATTGCACAAAAATAATTTCTGGGAAACAAATTTTACTTTTGGTGTGAAAATTTGCTATTTGCTGTAGTCCGCAATGTAACACACGCAAAACATTGTGCTTATGGGTACATGCAACGGTACAGGGGTCGTGGGGGTATTTAAAGTTTTATTATAACATTAAAAACATTTTTTCTTAAAAAAAACGCCAGTAAAAGTTGTAATTTTGACCTTCAATATCTCCGTAACCAAAAGGTTCCCAGGTATGGTCCAGTACAAAAAAATATTACAATGACGAGGAGTACAAGTGACTTGGCTTCGTTAAGTGTCTTTTTACATCCGTTACACTTTTTTTTAGGTGGGAAATAACAAAATTACTTGTCCCGCTCTGGGCGCAGCGGGAGGGCGTGTCAGACTTTTACTGACTAAAACCCATCCGTATTCCTTCAGTTGCCTGTGTACCAAGACCATGGTAACCTTTTCGGACAAACCGGCGACCCTGGCAGGCATCGGCCCTAGCGGACCCCGTCAGTGAGTGCTGACATCTCTTTGAAGCGCACGTGGAACGTGCTACACTTAATACACGAATACTTAATCCAACAAACCCGTTGTTGCATCGTGCAAAAAGCTGAAAACATGAATACCTAAACTAGATTTAAATTCCATTTCCAAATTGGAAACACGTATAAAAAGAGTTATTCCGCAGGCACGTAGAACTGCACTAGCACTAAAAACAAAAGTTTTAGCACGAAATACTTGCATCGCATTTAAAATGTTCAACTAACTTTTTCAACGAGGTGCTGGTGCAGTAGTCATATAAAAAAATACGGTATTTTTTGTCATATAACGCTCCATTTAGTGCACGTATACACGAGCGACACGCGTCAACGCCAGAGGCAACTGTAGCCGTCGACACGCGTCGACTTCTTGTTGAGTTGCTTACAGTATATATATATAAATTAATAATCTTATCTAGCATCTAGTACAGTTGAAGAACAAAAGAATCAATGCGAAATAAATGACACGTGAAAGACATAGTCAAATACAAATTTCCAACTTGGACTTCACTCATAGCCAGGGCCGTTTTTAACCTGTTAGAGGCCCTAGGCACTTTAGGATACTGCGGCCCCTATGGAGAATTTAAGATGCAAGAGCGAGCGAAATGAGCTCTAAATTTGTAGCACCGTACCTCTGATAGCCCCTAGTTAGTTTCAGGATTTTTATATACCTATTAACATTGATGAATTTTTATAAATACATTGACATGAATATTTACTTTGTAAAATAGTATATTATTTTAATTATTGTGAATGTAAAGACTATGTGGATCATTGTTTTTTTTTTCCTCTTTCTTTATTAGTTTTAATCATAGTCTGGCTGTTTGAGTAATTTATGCGGCCTACCCAAATGTCCTTTCTTTGGTATTGTTCGTCGAATCGTTGAGCTCCTTAAGTCTTGAGTTGAGCTGCACGATTACTGACAAATGCGTGCTCTGACTGGACAGGTCTACTCATTCTGTGTGGTTTTTCCTCAAAAGACCATTTCAGACTCAAATCTACATGGTCTTCACATGATCTGACCAAGATTATGTCTGGACTTTAAAAGAGACTGTGACCTCTGAGTTTGTTTCGGCCTTTCTTCTCAGAGTAGTCAGATAGGAAACGCCGACCTCATCTAGTTTTAAAATATGATTGACGTGTAAAAGTTTGTACAAACCTACTTACAGAAATAAAATCATTTATCATTTAGTTCCGATGCTGGGGCCGAGGGGCCCTGGGCACTTGCCCAGAGTGGAAAATGGAAAAGAAGGCCCTGCTCATAGCATCGCATCGCATTCGCTAGTCTCGTGACCACACTGAAACTTCAGTTCGTTTATTATTATTTCGTATCGTACGTGTCCAGGTTTTAAAACGGCGTGGACATGCAACCCCATCGCGAATGCTAACGAAGGGTACTGTTTCATATTTTATGTTTACATTGTAGTTGTTTTTTTTTGTTGGCTTTCCGGGTCAGCCTTGTTATGTTACAGGATGGGCGTCGAATGTAACTATTTATGTTTTTTTTATTTTGCTTACTTTATTTTGGAAGGACAATTAGGTTTTTCAAATACGATATTTATGATTTAATCGTTCAGATTTCCTAAATTAAGAAGGTGTGTTTGAATTATGTACTGCCGGCTGTCGATTTTTATTCGGACTTTTCATGAAAATAGCCCATGTATGAATAACTATGTAGCGGTATCTACAACGTCGTATGCAAGCTACGCGTCACACTGACGTCACGCAAAATCCTGCATCGCGCAAGCAGAGTTTACCGCGCAACTAGCATTATATACATCGTCCCGACATCAAACGTCGACACCCGTCTGGTCGGCGAATCCTCCCTTTTCTACAGAGTATAAGTGAACTTTACATCCTGTTCCTCACACCTCTATACCTTTAAATCACTCAGCTGGATGGTAGTGGGGCCAGTTACCTAAGAAACGATGGATAGACGTACATTTAAGTTAAGCCATTCGAAGGGGAATCAAAAAATAATCTTATTAGAATGCAAACGCTTTTCTTTCTAAGTTGCAAAAGTAATTCAATCCAAAACTAAGTTTCTCCGAGTCTTATCTATAAGCTAGTGTCTAGGAACCAATCTACTGGAAACAGCTTACTCTGCTTCGCTTCATTATTGGAAACCGACTTACGAGGCCATAGTCTTAACCGTGACGATGGGTAATATACTCCCCACACGAACGCAATATTGCTTTCAGTGCGGTGAGTATATTACCCATATAGGTTTACTCTGTTTTCCGATAACTTTGATGATAACATAAATATGCATAATATAATCGCGCTTGTATTACTTGAAGAGGTAGACAGAGTGTACGTCACAGCATTTTCTATATGAGTTATTTACCGAGCAAGTGCGAAGCGTGTCCGTTTCAGCTTGGGCAAAAATGCTTTTGTATGTCCGGATGTTCAGCGGATGGCTGTTCTCCTCTACAGGTCGCATTTCTCAACCGATTCTCGTGAAATTTTGTGAGCAGGGTCGATAATTATAAGGAATTTCTTTGTCGATTAAGTTTTTCGAAATTTTTCAAAATGGCCGTGATATGGGGGTTGAAAACTTAAAAAAGAAAACATATTTCAGTCATTTCGCGTTTTTTGTTTTAAGTATTTTGTTTGAAGGTGCGCGGTGAACATTATTTTATTCAGTTTTAAACTATGCAAAGACAAACTCGCGAGGTCTACAGCTAACAGAGCCACTAGTTTTATATTATCAACTTTAATTATGCTCGCAATGTAATAAAACGGACTCATGCACTTTCCTGTGTTTAATTTTCAAGCGTATGGCACTCGTGGGCTGCAGCTGAAAATCAGTGTCGGATGGTATATCTTGTGTTGTCATCTGACATTATGCTGCTCTGAAGCCCTTTTGCCATTATAAGCATTGATTTATTTCTGTTTTCTTTTAAATACAGGGTCAAATTAAATTTGCTAGCGAAACTCCGCAGACGCTATGCGATATCTAAACATGTTGAAACAACAAAAGTAATTAATGTAATGTTTTTTTTGTTGGGTCATGGACCGTATTTTGTGTAGTCACTTAATATATCAGTTTTTGTTTTGTAAACTTCACAGACGTTATGGGTATCGACATCTTAATATGATAAGATAAAACAAAAGAAAACAGATTTTATCAACTCATTCTTCAAGTAACACTACCAGCGGTCGTTGACCCGGGGTCGCGGATTGTTCGAAAGAGTTACCGATGCCCTGGCGCACAGGCAACTGAAGGAACACGGGTGGGTTTTAGTCAGTAAGATGCTGATACGCCCTTCCACTCCGCCCAGAGCGGGAGAGGTCATTTGATGAATAGCTACAAAAAAAGGAGGTCGTTGACCCTCCAAAAAATCAGATCTTTTTATGTTGTTTTATTGTGTTTAGAATATATTGATACCATTCACGTCTGCAGTTTTGCTGACTAATTTAACTTGACCCTGTAGTTCTAAGGTACTTTTTTGTTTGTTGTAATGCCAACGTAACAAACAGCCAAATGTAAACGCATTTTTCTTTCTTTCTTTTCTTTATACTCTGTTTAGTTCACTCGCCACCCACAATGGTAAGTCCCAAAAACACATTGACCGATCCAGCGTTCGAACAAAATCACGTTTGAGACCTCTAGACTAAAGAGGCAGTATATAAAACATACAATTTCGATCCATATCAAGATGACAAGCGTCTATAAATATCCCTTGAACTCAACAGCCTTCCCACTTGTACTGAAACTGAAACCTTTTTTCTTCGCAAAATATTTAGAATAATATGAGAGGCAAAGATCTCAAGGATGCTTACGTATATATACAAATGAATTATTCAAGTTTGGGTGACGGCTCGACATTGTCTGAATGTCAGGAACAGTAATGCCACTGGATTTGTGGTGAATGGGATAATATTCCAAAATACACGACATTATATTTCGTTATATTAAAAGTGATAAAGAACTGAGGACCCATACAAGTGTCAGCCGCTTTCAAAACGTTTCGTATTTCTATAACGACTTTGAAAGGTTTTCGGTAGCCTATGTCAATGCAATACATTTTAGAATTTTTCATCATCTTTATCTGATAGAATGTCACTTTACCTCGAATCTCTGGCCGTAATCTTATCCATAGTTCCTACAAGATATTTATGAAATGATTTTAAGAGGATGGGCAGTGGTGTCCATCTTGTATCTATTTTCAAATAATCTTAAAAAACTACAGTCCAATCAATCGTATTAGTCAGTATTAACAAATCAGCCACCCAATATATGACGGCGGATGATTATTTAGTCAATTTATTGTAACACTTTTTAAAAGTTGTAATCGATTATTTTTACTCTGTGGTTTAGAATTTATTTCTTTAATGGTATTTTTAACTTAGAGCGGGTAACACCGAATGGGGTGTGAGTGTCATGGCGGCGATGGCGAGCACTTTGTGATGCGATCATCACGCGGTGCTTGCACAAATCCATTGGCTCTAAATGCAAGTTTATCAATTGTTGTGATTAGACTTAATCAGTGATAATCATTGTAATCATTAAATATTTGAAAGTAAATTAAGTGCGTTATTTTGCAAGTATTATTTTTCAAACACCTGCACGTACACGCGCATGATGAAGGACCAGTAGATAACGGATCAGCGACGACTCGTGGTGTCTCAGCCGCTCGAACATTCCGTCATATACAGTAAAACCTGGTTAATTGGGATCTCAAGGGACCAAGGATTTTGTACCATTTAAAGAGGTTTTCATTTATCCAGTTTTCCAATTAGAGAGGTTTAAAATTATCGTTGTCTCATTTACAGAGGCCCCCGCTTATAGAGGTCGAAATGTACTGTTATTCCATTTATAGAGGTGGAAAGGTTAATAAAAATGCGTATTTTTGGTGATATTTGTTATTGTTACGTGTCGAAACCTGTCCCAACCTGATAAATGTCTCACTTATACAGGGAATTGAGCTACAGACTCCCAATTATAGAGGTAAACATCGAAAAAATCCTAGAAATCAAATCTTATTTAACCAGGTTCGTAAAGTCCCATTAACAGAGGTAATTGGATGAAAAAGTGCCGGGACCTCATTGAAATTCTCAATAATAGAGGTTTCTCACTTATCCAGGTCCCGCTTAACCAGGTTTCACTGTATAACATAGTTTATATTTAGTTGTTAATAAGAGCCCCAGTCTTAGAGTGCATTAAGTTTGTTTGATAAATTAATTCTTCATTTGTATATCATGACACGAACTCAACATATTTAAAATAATGGCCCGTAAGGTGTTATAAAGACAAATACCCTATTCTCACGTGCATTACATTAAAATAAAATAATGAAATACATTTTATTTGCCCCGGGTTAATCGGTTGACGGACACTGAACAAGACCCAATAGAATTATATACATAATATATGTCGGAAATACGTTAAATAAATCGTTTGACTTTGAATAATTGGGACGCCAGCGCCACCAGACGGCGCTTGACAGAGTCTATAACATAACGCACGACCATGTTAAAGCAGAGTTGGTCGGTGGCGGTCAAGCAGTGAACACGTTTAGAAACTGTCGCGCGTTCCGTATAGTTGTGTCGTGTACCTACAGAGTACTAATTGCTAGTGTGATTAGTTTGATCGTAAATTATAATTTGATTTGTACTACAAACGGTTTTTCTATTGCGCAATAACCAACACTTCCCATATTACGCCCACATCAGTTAAAATATGGCTGATAATAACGAGAGAGACGTACCTTCTCCGTCATATATATTATTGTTATTACGTGTGGGGCGTTTAGTTCTCCGCAACGTGATAAGACACACAAAATCCAAAAAAATGACTTAGTTATATAGTATACTTATTTTTTTTAATTATTTATATATTATCTATAATTTTTATGAGTGTGTTTAGTTTAGTTTCTGATAATCCTGTGCGAGTCTCAATAAATACTTTTCTTTCTTTCTTTCTTTCTATTTAATTTAATAGGGAAAATAAACGGTTACACATTATATTACACAAAAATTTTGTCCCAGAGTGAGTAAATGTACTATGTGGAATAGTTTAGTTTTCCCCCGTTCTGTATTGTTGTTTCTTCTCTAACTGCCTCGTTGGTCTCGTCGTCGCAAGCGCGTCTGCTAAGCGGTGGGTTCTGGGTTCGATTCTCTGGTCAGGCAAAGTGTTATTGGGTTTTTTCAATAGGAAATTCTTAGTAACAGCCCTGAGTTTGGAAATTGATGGTGTGGTACCCCCGTGACTCGGAAAGCAGGTTACGCTGTTGGTTCTGCGGCTGGCCTCTCCGGTCGTGTCAGATTGCGTGCCGTCCCATCGAACTATGAGAGTGCACCTGTGTCTGCACACACTTGTGCACTATAATATCTCCCGCGCCTAAGACAGTCTCCGTTGAGATTGGCCGCCACGGCCGAAATACGGTCTGGAGGACTATTAATTCTCCCCATGAAAATCAATAAAAACTATCGTCAACTTACTCAAGCAAAAAATACTGTGGTAGAGTAGTAGTATTACGTCGTTATATATCCTCTTGAAGGAAAAAGTCACGTTTAACTACAGAAGTTATGAATATCCTTATTATCTGGTGTAAGTCGTAAATGTCGACAGAAGGGAAGATATACTTCAGCACTATGTATGCTAACGTTCCGTTACGTAGTAGGTTTATTGTAGTTTCTGTTTTATTACCTAAGGCTTTATTTACTAAAGAAGTAGTAAGATATCCTTTTGAAAGAGCCGTCAGGGAAAGCTCTACCATGTTTCCATTTCTGAAACTAAGAAGTGCTGTTCAGTGCGGTTCAGGTTGTTGGTTAGTGGTTGGATGGTTGGTTGGTTGGTAGGGGCGTAAATGTGACGCATATTTTCCCCCAACTAGTTCTTTTTGTGTTTGTGTTTTTTCTTTGCGTCATGTTTACTGCAAATAAATGTATTTTCTATCTTCTTTTTTTTTCTAATTCCATCGTCTCTAGCGTTAGCAGTTTACATTTTTTTATTAATACCTTTAAAAGTTTTCCTGTTTGATTAACATTTGCAACGCATGTTATTAAATCCAATACATAAAAAAAAGCTTGGCTTAGGCTTATAGTGTTAATAAATGACACTTACAAAGTCTTCATTTCACCACAAAACACAGTCAAACACTACCTTTCACTACTACCTCCCGCAATTAGTTCCTACAAAGGAATATAATATATTCACTTTGTTCGTCTACACCGTGAACATAGCACTTAGCATTCCCAATGCCTTCGAAGCAAACGTATACGTTCATTACAGGCTCATTTACACTAAGAAAGTTCCTCGCCCGTTGAGAGGCGAGAATGTCAATGCAGTATCGTGGACGATAAAGATCATAGCAAACATATCAATTCGGAAAGGGATCGTAACATATCGCCTTTCGCCTCGCCGTCAAACAGGCGTCAACCTAATGTAAGCACGTAACCAGAGCGGATCAGCAGCTCCGATACGTTGACTCGGCTACGGCTAGGTGACGCTGCACTTACGGCTTACCGACCGAGTGACAGCACGTGTGGCAACAGTAGTGTGCTGCAGGCAGGCCGCGAGAGGGGTGATATGGGTGAGAGGGGACGAAGAGACGTAAGCGGGGGGACAACGAGCCGTAAGCGGGGGGACGACGAGCCGTAAGCGCGGGTACTGCAAGTTGACCACGCGTCGCACCGCGGTTCGTGACCGAGGCGAGGCGATTACGTTATGTTTCCGATTAGTGCGCGTTGCAGTAGGGAGTTTCATACAAAGAATACTGAATGGCTCGAGTTCATACGGTGGCGATGCCTTTCCGATTTTAATACGTGTACTATTTCCTTTACGGCAGTCAGGCGAGAAAAAAAACTAGCCTACTATAAAGGTATGAGGAACAGGGTGTAAAGTTCACTCACACCTCCATAGAAAAGGGAGGATCCTCCGACCAGACGGGTGTTGTGTCTGGTGGGCAACTGCCCGACGATTGATGTCGGGACGTTGTATATATGCTAGTTGCGCGGTAAACTCTGTTTGCGCGATGCAGGATTTTGCGTGACGTGTAGCTCGCATGTGGCGATGTAGATACCGCTACACTACGATTATGTCATAATACTCTTTCCAATGCCCTTATCTCAATTTATTCAGGGTGGGGTGCAAAATGTCTTTCTTTTCTATTAGTTGGCATCTCGGTAGTCACCCCCTATCTAGCAGCACCAGAAGTATCATCTTTCATAAGTGTCATGTTCGTGAACAGGCGCCGTCAGTAGGGACTGCTCATCTCTTAGCTGCCACGGCTTATTTTAATTTAATTTAATAGGTATTTGAATTGTTTTTGCCTTTTTATTACGGATGCTTTTAACGTTCTGCATTGTTCTCACATGCATAACTTCAACATGAATAATGTAATTTGGAACCATATTTTGATTTAAAAGAGTGTTCGTGGAGTTTCTGGCCCGTTGTTCTCCATAGGTAACCTACTACGCTTTATAATGGGCAACTAGCTTCATCTTTCTGACTGACCGACCCCTTGACAATTCAAAAGTGCCTGTAATTGGTTTATTGTAAATAAATGCTTTCGGTTTTTTTTAAGTCATACGGTCCTTTAAAACTGCCTATAGTGTAATGGTAATTAATTCTTTTATTTTGACTTGCTGGCACACGAATATCGACAATAGGTACTGTCATCACGAGCAAATTCTATATCACCTTTTCAAGACGAGAATCAATCCTCGTGTAAACGAGCCTTAAGAATGAATAATTCAAGACATTCGCTTGGAAATGATCTGCGAACATTGCTAGTAACAAATTAATGTGTCTCAATTTCTATCACATGAAATGTCGGTAATTTTGGGATACATAATTGAATTTATATGCCCGCATAATATATTATTAAGGATGTTATTTTTTTACTCATTTAATAAGCAGTAACTATTACTACATTCTTTGTCATTATTTTTCAATATCTTATTAAACAACAAGCCGTGTGCCCGATGGGTTCCCATCGACAAAAATTAAGAGCTTCCATATGAAACTTTTGTGGTGGCATCGACATTGCCACATTTGGACTACGCATCGTACAGACGTCACGCAAAATCCTGCATCGTTCAAACATTTGGTTATTCACGCACGCACACACCTGACTCTTCTGAAGAACACCAATAATGTTACAGTATGTCCTTCTAGGGCGCCCCTCATGGTGTTTTCGTATTCATTTATTCACATTTAAATAGAGTAAGTACAATCGGTGGTTTCACATGTTACATTATTTGGTCTTATATTCTATTTAGCCTTAGTATGGCATGTGAAGCTTAATCATGCAAGATAAATGCCTTGAAAATACCTTTTGTTAGTCGCCTTTCATTCATCCTCCAAGAATATTACTGAATTAAATTAATTTCAAAATCATTGTAGCAGGAACTTTGCAAAACTATAATAATAATAATAATAAGACAAGGGCCTCACCCCGCTCTCCTTGGCTAAAGAGAACTGGCGCAAGCCAGTAGTGCTTGACACTAATGATCGCATGGAAGTATGGCAGAGTAAGGAGCTTCACGGACGCTTTTTTCGGGCCCTACATGGACCCGATATAGATCAACTAGCGTCCGTAGCCTGGCTGCGTTTCGGTGACCTCTTTGGAGAAACCGAAGGTTTTGTCTGTGCAATTATGGACGAAGTTATGATGACAAACAACTACCGGAGATTTATTGTGAAAGACGGCACGGTTGACATTTGTCGGGCATGCCACCGTCCGGGTGAATCAATCAGACACATTATCTCCGGATGTTCTAGTCTAGCTAACAAAGAATACTTGCATAGACACAACCTTGTAGCCAGGATTATCCATCAGCAACTTGCTCTCAAATACAGCCTTGTAGAATCGGAAGTGCCGTACTACAGGTATGTGCCCGACCCAGTTCTCGAAAATGGAAATATCACATTGTACTGGGATCGATCCATCATCACTGACAGGACTATTGTTGCCAATAAGCCTGATATAGTGGTGGTGGATCGATTAGAGCGGCGTGCAATGATTGTTGACATAACGGTCCCACATGACGGGAACCTCGTGAAAGCCGAGAAAGATAAACAAATCAAAAATCTTGACTTGGCTCGCGAGGTTGTCGACATGTGGGATGTGGACTCAGCGATAATTGTACCGATAGTCGTCACAGCCAATGGATTAATAGCCAAGAGCCTCGACCAACACCTGAGGAGGCTCTCGTTGGGCAGCTGGATCAAGGGCTTGATTCAGAAGGCGGTACTTTTGGACACGGCCCGCATTGTTAGGAGGTTTCTCTCTCTGGAGCCCTGACCGCCGGTAGCTTGGACCCTGTTCCCGATACCGGTGGGCCACTATTTTTTATATTTTTAAATGTTTTTATATTTTTATATTCTAATATTTAACAATATAATTTATATGTATATATCTAAGAAATAAAGGAAATAATAATACATAATCACCTGTTTCATATTAAATGACTACACTATTTCAATTCTTAGAACCATTGCGTTATAATACCGATCCGAGTTTAACGAGACTGCTACGTTGCTACGATCGCTACGCCGTAGCAGATCCGCTACGCGCCGCTATTGTTCTGAAGTTATTATGCATTTGACGGGTAGTTTGTCCTGGTTGATTTATTACTTTAGTTAAGTTTATTTTATGTTACAGAGAAGCAAGTTTTGTTAGGGAATGATAGGTTTTGTTGAACTATATATTGTAAGATTTGTCATGTAATTTAGCGGTTTACCTTTTTGTATGATAAGATACTTTTTTTTACTATTTATAATACCACACAATGGTTTGTCAGAAATAATCTAGAAGACTTTACTATTCAAAAATTAATGGTTGCATTTCAAGAATAAATGGCTCCTAATACTACCTGACACAAACTCAAACTCAAAGCAATGATTTTAATTAAACCATTTACAGGCACTTTTGAACTGTCAAGGAGTTGATCAGTCAAAAACATGAAGCTAGTGTCCATTCTGAAGCCGAAGTAGGTACCTATGGGCAACAACGGGCAAGAAACTCCACGGACACTCTATTAAATTATATTTTTACAAAAATATTAGTTATACAATAATAATTATTAGAACTGTCTAAGTTCAAAATAATAATTTATAAAAAAAACCACCGGCTTCCAAAAAAATACACTACCAAATGAAAAATGAATTTAATTTCGGAAGTCGGTGTCTTTGGTTTTTGTATTTTCGTTTTTTGCCACCGACTTCCGAAATTAAAGTTATTTTTCACTTTGTAGTGTTTTTTTGGAAGTCGTTTGTTTTTTTTTAAATGTTTTTACTTTTTAGCTGTGGTAACTATTTGCTATGTAAATAACAGTGACAGGAAGTTATTATAACATCATCAATATACACTAATTGGAAAAAATACGTATTATTGAAGCTAACTGAAAAATTACGGAAGCAAAGTTAATAACAGTTATATGCGACCACTACTTGAGGCATACCGTATCTATTAAAAAATAATTTTCGAAATCGATCCACAATTGCCAGAAATATCGCGTAACAAACATACAAAAATAAAACCTACAAACGAATTGAAAACCTCCTTTTTGAAGTCGGTTAAAAATACAAAAATTTGTCTTCATTTTAGTCCATACTAGCTTTTGCCCGCGGCTTCGCTCGCTTTAATTTAGAATTTGACAATCAATTCGGGTTGTTCGGGGAATTATAGTTAGGAGGATGAAAAACCGGTCTATCGACACTCTAGACTCACAAAATGTATTAGTTACTTAACTTTACTTTCTACAATAATATAATTCAATCATGATTCGAAAGACACGTGACGCCATCTATTATCATAAGAACGTTTTGTTGTTTTCCTTGGGACAGTAATTTTTGCGGGATGAAAGGTACCCTATGTCCGTTTCTGTACCCCTGACAACGCATATGCAACATTTCAGGATGATCGGTTCAGTGGTTTAGGCGTGAAAAGGTGAAAACAAACATGCAAACTTATTTTCGCATTTATAATATTAAAGTTAGGATTAAAATTCGCTCCAACTAACTGTTCAGAATTCCGTCTACAAACGAAAATTTCCTTATCGCATCCCACATTTGTTACCTTACAATGAATTATTCACAACCAGTTACATGTCAAACGGCGGATATCTTCCCGTCTAATGTTATTTAAAATGTAGGAACAGCCTTGGAATGAAGGTTCCCATAATTTTCAGTCAGATAAGATGCTGTCATGAAAATAGACACAGTTTTTAAATATTATAGAAAATATTTGATTTGCATAATATGTGGAAACCTAATTAAAATTATGATGTTCATAAAATGAAAGAGTCTATTATAAGAATAAAACATTACGCCTGTAATCCCTGAAGGGTTAGGCAGAGGTGTACCTATAGTAAAACCTACATTTCGCCAGTTATGTGTAAGTCCCATGTGATAGGGGGCGAGCCTATTGCCATCAACCGGGCACAAATTCAGACTCCGGGCTGCTACTAAGAAATTCATGATGGAAACACCCATTAACCTTTAGCCCGACCTGGGAATCGAACCCAAGATCTCATGCGGTTTTTGAATATTGCAGTAAATATTTGATTTGCATAGAAAGTAGGAACCTATTTGATGATGTTTGATAATAATTAGTTTGCATTATCTAAGACAATAATTAAACGATGTTTTTCAGTAACTTCGATTTCGGAAATGACAATTTATAATAATTATTTAACAGTTACTGAACCTCCTATTTTAGGTTGGCGCAAGTTTTCAATTTCATCCTGTATTCTAGGTTTATTAGTTTAAAACTAGTACCTAACTGAGTTTCGCGGTACCATTAATTGGATAACTTGCTTGTAGTGCATTTATAAGGACCGAGTTCTATTTAATATGGTTACTAAAGTTCTAATATGATAGGGAGTTGAAAGTAAACTTCCATACTAGCTTTTGCTATAAGCTTCTCGGGAAACAGGCCTCTTCTCTGTGAGAGGGAGTGGGCCGTAATCCACCACGTGGACCCAGTGCGGGTTGCTAGATGTTATATGTATGCAAATGTTTGGTTCTAGGACATGCCGGTTTCCTCATGATGTTTTCCTTCAACGTTTTTAAGAGCCGTTGTGATGAGATAATATACCCTACGTAAACCGCCTGGCTGGGTTCAAACCTACGACCCACAACTCGTAGGTCGTGGCTGTTACCACTGAGCCACCACTGCTCCTAAAATAGAAAAGAAAATATAGAATATAATGTAATTTATTTCTGAGTAAACGATATTACCGTATTCTCTATTAAGTCTTCAGAAAATAGCTTGAATGGCTTATTTAGATGTTACAATATTCCGAGTAAGCTAAGCTTATAACAAGCTGGATCAAGTGGTTACAAGTTCACAACTATAAGCTTTAGTTTACCCACTTCAGAACTTTGTGAGTAGTTGGAAAACTGTTATTGGAAACCAATTCCGTGTACCAATATTATAATAGGCATGTGATAGCATTATAATATTGCTTATAAGTACTCAGAATATTATTGTAATTTAAAATTGTTCTTTATAGGTAAGAGAGACAAGGTGTAAAGTTCACTCATACCTCCATAGAAATGGCGCCCGATACGCGATGCGACTTACAAACGCTTTATTAACAATAAACTATTTTCTGATAATGTATTTTGTATGGCAACCAGAGTTTATAACCAGATTATTTTAAACCTTTTAACTTTAGGACATTTAAATGTAAATTATTCAATTATCTCATAAGTAAATGCTACTACTCGACTAATGATTTTATAAATGAAAAGTAGACTTACATATTAGGAATTATTTATATTATTCTCTTCTTATCTCTTTGGCTTAATTCAATCCTTTTGACATTTCTATTGCTAACATTTAACAAATTTTCAAACTGAATGTTATCCAACACCCAAAAATATATTTGTACGCCGGAAACGGCAGAATATTTTGAACTGTAAAAACTATGTACCTTCTCTGTAACAATATTCTGAAAAATAAATGGACTATTACAATAGTAATAGTCAATTTATTTTTAATAACTAAGTCTATGATTGGTTGTGCTGTGACATTCTAGTTATTCAGTGTGGATTTGAGTCTGTAACACGTTACTTTTGAGTAGCGTCGTGGATGGACATTACTGACTAAAATCCTTTACTTGGTACCAAAAATACGACCTCCCTCTCGATAACAAAAGGAACTCTTTCAAGAACAATCTCGTATTAAAACCCTCCTCAACTCTGTGGATAATGTGGGACAATCGTTCACTCAGCCGGTGGATAATGGTCGAGAGTACCGACACTCAAACCCGAGTGCGACTAACGAGAACTCACGAAGATAAAAATGTTGGTATCGTTGGTACCTATTTGTTTGACCGCTGTCCCCTTTACTGGGGGATTGTTTTCGTGTTTGTATTTTCAATATTAAATAGGTATTTGGTAAAGCGCTCTAATAAACAAAGTTTCGATACAAATAAGTAAATATTATAGAAACCTAGCTTCATAATATCACAATACTTTGAGTATGTATGTAGGGGTTTATATCTTCGGAACTGCTGAGACGATTCTGAAAATTCTTTCACTAGTGGGAAGCTATATTATCCCTAAGTGTCATTAGGTTTTTTTTACTGAGAAATTTCACGCGAATTCAGCCGCGGGCTTAGTTCGCGTGGATCGTTGGCTAGTTTATTATAAACAGAGATCGGATATTCGGATGTATATTTGCCTAAAGTTGAGATGTTGGATAATATGGAATGCGCTTTTGTATCGAAAAAATCTTAACTTTAACTAACACACACCACCTCTCTTATACCCTAATTACACATATTTGCGTCGGGGTAAAATGTTAATTTTAAATAAATATGCATCTGAATAGTTATGCAATCCAAGAAATCCGGGTTTTTTGAAAATAAGTAGTTGCTTAGGAATTGCTTACATACCACCCGACTAGTCATCTTTTCCCAGTGTTCCTGGCATCCTGGGTTTTTTTTAACAAAAAATATATTCTAGGAAGTCACTTCCATACTTTCATAGCGAAATTAATATTAGGTAAATATGCATCCGAATATCCGTTCTCTATTTATAACCCATCAATTTGCACAAAGCATGTATTTTTTGTAAATATAAGAACTCTTTGCCTGAGTCTATGTTTTCGAGTAAACTTGTGTCATCACCGAGCAAAAAGCACTGATTACCCCAAGTAAAAATAAACTCTAAGAAAACCTGTACTATAAAAAATAACGTAGCCACTAAGTGTGAACACACCGGGCTACAGGTTGAAAGCACAAAATAGATAGCTTGTGCAGAAGGCCGGTTTAATACAACGAGCTAAAACAGGCGCACGCACACATAGACGCGAACGTGCGGCGATCTCAAACAAATGCCGGTCGCGAGTGCGCTTGCACTCGCTGTACGTGAAGCGTGTCTATGTGTGCGTACGCTTTCGCTCGTTATATTTATTATTTTTTATTAATCAAAACTTAATACGCAAGTAAAAATACTGAACAAAGGCGAACTTAATGCCTGAGGCACTTTGTACCAGTCAACCTTAGTAAGATGCAGATAGGAAACATTGCAGATAGACAGTACATCATGCGGGTTGGACAGCTCGGAAATACATAACATCTCGCCTAAAATCCCCGAAGGATTCGGCAGAGATATATCCATAGTAATATAGAGGTATAAGGAACAGGGTGTAAAGTTCATTCAAACCTCCATAGAAAAGGGAGGATCTTCCGACCAGACGGGTGTCGTGTCTGGTGGGCAACTGCCCAACGTTTGATGTCGGGACGTTGTATACATGCTAGTTGCGCGGTAAACTCTGCTTGCGTGATGCAGGATTTTGCGTGACATCAGTGTGACGTGTAGCTCGCATGTGGCGTTTGTAGATGCCGCTACGGTAACACATACATTTCGCGAGTTATGTTCAAATCCCATGTTATAGGGGGCGAGTCTATTGCCATCAACCGGGCACAAATCCAAATTCCGGGCTGCTACTGTAAAACAATTACCTAAAAACAACAACAATTTACTTTAAAATACAAGAATAAATACTAATACATAGATACATACATTCCTATCTTCTATACTTATACTTACTAATAATAAAGCTGAAGAGTTTGTTTGTTTGAACGTGCTAATCTCTGGAACTTAAAGTCGGATTTGAAAAAATCTTTATGCATTTGATAGCCCGATTCTTGATGTAGGCTATAGGCTATTAAGCATCACGGTAGAACTCTAAAGAGCATAGAAAAATAAATTAAAAAAGAACGCTAAGCGAAAACGAAGTTATAGAGGGGGCAGGCGATGCGATGCAACGGGGTGGGTCGGGGGAACAAGAAATTTCACGCGGTCGAAGTCGTGGGCAGAAGCTAGTAAAAAAAAATTACTGTATTTAGCCGGCCTTCTGTTCTTACCTATTCTGTGGTGCCAGCTTATCCATTGCTTAGTGACTCATTTCTTATAATTGACTCTTACAACTTCGCATAGAAACCATCTGATACCGTCCGGGATATTTTTATTTTTAGCTCGAAATGTTTTTCATTATGTAGATTTTCATTTCATTGTTAAATTGGCTCCAGCTATCGTGGTTTTGAAAAAGTTGACGACTTTAAAAATGTTGACGACTTTAAAAATGTTGACGACTTTAAAAATGTTGACGACTTTAAAAATGTTGACGACTTTAAAAAAGTTGACGACTTTAAAAATGTTGACGACTTTAAAAATGTTGACGACTTTAAAAAAGTTGTCGACTTTAAAAAAATGGACGACTTTAAAAAGTTGATGACTTAAAAAAATTGACGAGTTTAAAAAAGTTGAACACTTTAAAAAATATCTGCCTCGTTGGTCTACTGGGTGCAAGCACTACTGCGGAGGATGAGGTCCTGGGTTCGATTCCCAGGTCGGGCAAAGTGTCATTGGGTTTTTCTATCTGGAATTTCTGAGTAGCAGCCCGGAGTCTGTATTTGTGCCCGGTAGATGGCAATAGGCTCGCCCCCTATTACATGGGACTTAAACATAACTGGCAAAATGTTGGTGTACTATAGGTACACCTCTGCCCTACCTTTCGGGGAAACAAGGCGTAATGTTATGTTATGTTTTAAAAATGTAGTGGAGGAAACAAATTGTCTTTAAAAGTTGAGAATGTTTTAAGACTGATTCAATTTTGTTTAATGCCTTTTAGCTTAACTACATAATCAGCCTACGTTTCCACTGCTGGGTCACCGGCCTCCTCTTTTCGAGAGGGAGTGGGCTGTAATCTATCACGCGGGCCCAGGGCCGGCAGTCTCGACATTAGATAGCGACAAAAATCTGTCGCTAAGTCGTATCGATGTCAAATTCCTTTAATAGATTTTCAACTTTATTTCCAATGCATAAAGTTGAAAATCTATTAAAGAAAATTGACATCGATTGGACTTAGCGACAGATTTTCGTCGCTATCTAATGTCGAGACTGCAGGGCCAGGGCCGGCAGTCTCGAAATAGATAGCGACCAAAATCGGTAGTTAAGTCTAATCGATGTCAAATTTCTTTAATAGATTTTCAACCTAATCCTTTCGAAATAAAGTTGAAAATCTATTAAAGAAATTTGACAACGATACGACTTAGCGACCGATTTTTGTCGCTATCTAATATCGAGACTGCAGGGCCAGGGCCGGCAGTCTCGACATAGATAGCGACCAAAATCGGTAGTTAAGTCTAATCGATGTCAAATTTCTTTAATAGATTTTCAACCTAATGCTTTCGAAATAAAGTTGAAAATCTATTAAAGAAATTTGACAACGATACGACTTAGCGACCGATTTTTGTCGCTATCTAATGTCGATACTGCAGGGCCAATGCAGGTTGGTGCCTTTAGCTTGAGTAGTAGATAAAAACTTCAAGGTCGTTATTATGAGCGTACTGTGAGAACTTTTATTAATTATTTTTGTCTTCTCTTCCAGGTAATTATGACTTCTTAGCGGTGTCAACCAACTAAGACTGAAAATGTATGTATATTAAATTCCTGGTTTAGTTTATTACTAAGAGGTGGGGATGGTTAAGAAGGTTTTTATTTACGGTTTATCATATGCTTTTACCCGACTGCGCGACGCAAAGAAGGGTAATGGGTTTTTCAGCCTATGATGTATGTTTGTTCTTTTGTGGCGCTCTAAAGACCAAACTCGTGGGCCGATTCTGATGAATCTTACGTCAATCGATTTGTCTTAATCTTGTGAGTGTCACTAAAGACATGACAGTAATCAAAATTTAATGTGGCGACAACCTGACGCCATATTGCGAAAGAGAAAAAAAAATAAGTCGACGAACAATGTCAAGTGGGGTATCGTTAAATAAATCTTTGAAAATCGTTATTAGTTTTCTTTAATAATGTTTCACTTTGAATGACCATTTAGCATGTACAATGATTTAAAGTTGTTTAGCAACCATTCTCACTTACATTTTCAAAACTTATAATAAAGCTGTGATAAAGTTCTTTTATAACCGTATCATAGGTATTATTAACATGAAAAATAATAACTAACTTTAATATTCTCTATCTATATAATATAAAAATGAATCCCTATTTCCCTTGGTCTTGCCATAACTTGAAAACGACTTGACCGATTTCAACCATCTTTTGTTAAAGTTTTGTAATACTTTATAGAAGGTTCTTACGGAAAAAAAAAATGCGACGGGGTGGGTCGCGGGTACTCAAAACTTTATTGCATTCCATAATGTGTACATAAAAACAGTTGGTATGTTAAATAAAACATGGAATCAATTATGGACCCTGTCGGGCACAGCAAATTTATTTTTTCTATAGGAGAGAGGATGATGGCGCTTTTTGATAAGAATAAAATAAAATAATATATATAGTAATTTAAAATAGTATAATTTGCTTTTCTGGTATTTATATTTTATTCAAGTATTTGTATATTTGGTTTTAAGTTACATGTATATATACACAAGAAAACAACGCAACACAACAAGAAATACAAGAAACAAGAAACAAGAAACACAAGGTACAAGAAATTGCACGCGGACAAAGTCGCGGGTAGAAGCTAACTTAATATAATTCTTATAATCGAGTAACAAACTCAGAATGTTACTAATTTGAAAGATAATTTAAACGACCGTTACCTTAAGCATTACTTAAAAAATTATCATATTAAAAAAGTGTAAAATAAAACAATTTTTTTTATTAATATTGCTGACTATCAATTTTGCTCGTTGCGTTGCAGAGTGCTCAACCCAAATCGAGTCGATCAATCGAAACGCGTGAATAAAACAGTCGCTAAACAATAAAATACATTTTATGGAAGTTCCTTTGACTGTCCCAATTTCAAATAATATTCGTATTACTTAAACTTATTTTTCCAAATCTTTACGAAAACACATTAATATTTTGATAATCTCCTAAATATAGCACATTGAAGCCGTGATATCAGCAGGCTCTATTGTTAGTGCCGCCTCACATTTCAATGTCCGGGGCTTTTAGCGGCATCCCCAGGAAATTACTAGCCGACGTAGTCCCGATTGTGAACGAACGATTATGAACGGTTCTTAGTATTGAGGCTATTTTAAGATAATCTTCTGTGGGCTTGGCCCAAAAGTTTGGTGGGATTTTTCGACCTTGTCAGTAGGTCTTAGAAAATTCAAATTATAGTGAAAACTTAACTGTCTTACCTTGGACTGTTAGCCCCGCTGCCACTTTGCTGTCTGAATTTAAATTTTGCATGATATTTTGGGCCAGAAAGCTGAAAGACTGAAAACGAAGAACTTTTTATCTGTTCTAAAATTCTGTAAGTATGTTTGTACAAAACCTTTTACACGTCAGTCATATTTTTAAACTAGATGAGGCCGGCGTTTCCTATCTGGCTAGTCTGAGAAGAAAAGCCGAAACCAACTCAGAGGTCACAGTCTCTTTTGAAATCCAGACATAATCTTGGCCAAATCATGTCAAGACCATGTAGATTGGTGTCTGAAAAGGTCTTTCGAGGAAAGAACCACACAGATTGAGTGGACCTGTTCAGTCAGTGCACGCATTTATCAATAACCGTGCAGCTCAACTCAGAACTTAAGGAGCTCAACGATTCGACGATCAATACCAAAGAAAGGACATTTAAGTAGGCCGCATAAAGTACTTAAACTGCCAGACCATGATTAAAACTAAAGTAATGACCCACATAGTCCTCACATTAATTAAAATAATATAACACTTTTTACAGTAAATATTCATGTCTAAAATAGCAAAATTAAATAAAAAAATCATCATTCACTGTGTCAATTTATTATAGCAGCTCAATCCCTAGCCTTTTGTCCTCAATATAGTCCTTCACATTATAATAGGGTTTCTGGCATAGTTTCCGCTTTATTAAAGATTTGAATTTATTAAGTCTTAGATCTTGAATGTGGCTAGGAAGTTAATTAGAAAAACGTAAACAAATGGATCAAAAAATGTATTAGCTGCCAAATTGTAGTGCTATGTACAAATTGAGTGCTCTGATTTGATCATTTGAATACTCAAGCCCGAAATTCTAATTTTAAATCACCATAAACATGTTTTTCATTTGACAATTGAGGTTATTTTGAACTGACTTCAAAAAAAGGAGGAGGTTCTCCATTCGACTGTTTCTTTTTTTTTTATTTGTATTAGCTCAGAACTTTTTTCTGGTTGAACCGATATGGATGATTCTTTTTTATTTGAAAGCTGGTGCTTCACACGTGGTCCCAATTAAATTTGATCAAGTAATGACCAGTAGTTTTTGAGTTATCCTTAATAATACGTATTTTTTCCACTTAGTTTATATTGATGATGTTATAATAATTTCCTGTCACGGTCATTTACATATCAAGTAGTGGTATACGAATGTGTGTGGGGTAGGTACCACAACTAAAAAGTGAAAAATAAAAACTTGATACAAAAAAACAACCGACTTCCAAAGAAAACACTAAAAATCGTGAAAAATAAATTTAATTTCGGAAGTCAGTGTCTTTAGTTGTGTATTTTCGTTTTTGGGCACCATATTCTTTTTTCTTTTTTTTTGTTTTTTTATAACCTCAATTTTCGTCGACTATTCTTCAATCACAATTTCGTTTTGTTATTCCAACAATAATATTTCAGAAAAGTGGCGAGACACAAAGTTGAAACCTTCTAAATACAGACAAATATGTTACTAATTTCTTTTAGGGAGTGATTTTTTTCAAAGCTTTGTATACTTTTGGAACAAACTACGGGTGCTGTGGCGCAATTTGGGTGAGGCCTATATCCAACTGTAAAGTGCTATAGGCTGAATCGATGACCCATTCTTAAATACACAGTTTGTGCCAATAAGAATAGATTTCATTGAAGGCTACGAAACGCTGAGGTGAATTAAGATTTCTAAAGACTTAGGTAAGGATATACCTAATTAATTCAATAGCTGCGCAGCTGTTTTGTTACAAGCAATTTGCTTTACCGCAGTTCTTGTAACTCATTCCCAATTCAACCTCAATTAGCCTGAGTGTACAATGAACGTGCAGGGATGAATCGACTAGTTTACCCAATAAAGGTATTGTATACCTACCTTTAGAGATGTATGAAAGCATAGTCTACGGAAAATTTTAATAAGAGATATTTAATTAAACAAGAATATATGTAACAATAAAATAATGTGAAGGTTTTACTTTAGTTATTTCTGTTTTGTTGGAAATGTTTGTGGTAGAAAGTACCTAAGTTAATTGAATACAGGCATTTTGAGTTCATTCAGGCATCATTCCGCAATATTTCAGGGGGTGTAAGAACTCATTCATTTGAACAATGTCTAATACTTATAGAACCAACTCTGACATATCGAAAACAATATCTGCGGTTTCATACAAAAAATGCAATATTTATCCTTTAAGAATGTACATATGAACCTGTTTTTTTTTTTTTGTATAACAGAACCTTCATTAAAGTTATTATTTAAGTGTACTATACGCCTCTGCCTTCCCCAAATGGGGAATACAGACCTAATGTTATGTTTCACTAATGATAAATGATAAATGATTTTATTTCTGTAAGTAGGTTTGTACAAACACTTTTACACGTCAATCATATTTTAAAACTAGATGAGGTCGGCGTTTCCTATCTGACTACTCTGAGAAGAAAGGCCGAAACAAACTCAGAGGTCACAGTCTCTTTTAAAGTCCAGACATAATCTTGGTCAGATCATGTGAAGACCATGTAGATTTGAGTCTGAAATGGTCTTTTGAGGAAAAAGTACCACACAGAATGAGTGGACCTGTCCATTCAGTGCACGCATTTGTCAGTAATCGTGCAGCTCAACTCAGAACTTAAGGAGCTCAATGATTCGACGAACAATACCAAAGAAAGGACATTTG
Organism: Dryobotodes eremita; assembly: GCA_917490735.1. Lineage (NCBI taxonomy): Eukaryota > Metazoa > Arthropoda > Insecta > Lepidoptera > Noctuidae > Dryobotodes > Dryobotodes eremita. The sequence goes on from OU823267.1 coordinate 13,538,220, forward strand.
GGTAGGCCGCATAAATTACTCAAACTGCCAGACTATGATTAAAACTAATTAAGAAAGAAAGACAAAAACAATGATCTACATAGTCTTTACATTCACAATAATTAAAATAATATACTATTTTACAAAGTAAATATTCATGTCAATATATTTATAAAAATTCATCAATGTCAACAGGTATAAAAAATCCTGAAATAATCTTAGTTAGATCATTTGAGGACCATGTAAGATTGGTGTCTGAAATCTGACTAAGGGCCTGTTGTTTGATACATAGTTAAACATGACCAATAGTCAATTTAACAATTAGTCACGTGACAATAGTTAAAGTTTAACTACTCTGTCTCCGCATGGTTAACTTTTATAGCAAACTGTATTTTTTTTAACTATAGTTAACTTAACTATTTGTCAAACAACATACTTTACTCTTCTCTCTCTTCTCTCTTTACTGTTTCTTTACTTTTTATGGTGTACATGCAGCGGCATCTACAATCGCCACATGTGAGCTGCGCGTCATACTGACGTCACGCAAAATCCTACATCGCGCAAGCAGAGTTTACCGCGCAACTAGCATATAAACAACATCCCGACATCAATCGTCGGGCAGTTGCCCACCAGACACAACTCTCGTCTGGTCGGAGGATCCTCCCTTTTCCATAGAGTATGAGTCAACTTTACACCTTGTTCCTCATACCTCTATATACATAATAAAGAGTATTATTATTATTTATTTATTTAACCATTTTGTACACACATATATAAACAGACAAGAAAAAAGGAAGGAAAAAATACGTACAAAGGTGATGCTTATTTCTAAAGAAATCTCTTCCAGCATACCTGCGATAGGAGAGTATATTAAAGAGATGTAGACAACGTGTGTAAGAGTAGAAGGGAAAACAAAATACATAAAATCTTAAATAATTTTTCAATCTTTTTTTTTTTTTAAATTTAGTATTCTATTCTATTTAATTCTTGTGTAATTTTTTACAAATTGTTAGATTAACTAACGCATTTTATCTATTACTATGTTTGACTACTGATCCTTAGGATTATATCCTAGATAAGAATGCTTGGAAACATGCTGGTCCTGCTCCATAGGACAATCTAGAGTCTAGACAAAATCAAACTGGTTGCTAATTTAATTGTATAATTTATAATTTTTATGATATTGATTGTTACATTATGTACTTAACTACTTTAACTCACACACTAAATGAATACTTGTTAAAATTTTGGAAACATCATCTACTTTTCAATATTTGTAAATATGTGAGCACCATGTATCTATCACATAATTAATTTACCTGCCTTTGCATTATATTTAATTCTTTTTACCTATTGTGGTATAGTAATTTTATTCTAGGTGCATCGTCTTCACATATGATTACATAATTAATGTGAACTTACATAATATTGTAAAATATTTTAAAAGAGTAACGGTGGAGTTTCTTGCCCATTCTTCTCCATACGAAACTACCTTTTGGAAGGGGCAACTAGAATCAATTCTATTTTTTTGTAAATTTTGACGTTCAAAAGTGCCTTTTATGTGCCTATTTGAAATAAATGATTTGACTTTGACTTTGACTTTGATCAAACATCGGGCCCTAAATCCACAAAAACCGACTGACATGTTAGTAATTAGAAGCATAAACATTTTAAACACAGACTACAGGTCAGATTAGCCGGTACACAACATTACTACGGCTTGACTGAGCACATAAGTAGCAATTATGTCTCAGGCCGCAGTAAATAAATTATAATATACATAGGTACTGTCCACACAGTATACAGCCAACTAACATCACGTGATTCAGAAAGAATATTCATGTTATGAATACCATGGTGCTCGATATTCATAACGTAGATCGATCGATTTTTGTGTGGGTAGTAGGTATAATGACCTATTTGTGCTCGGAAGTAAATTATAATGATAGACACTGCCTTGTCTTGTTCGTGAATGTTTACTAGGTAATTCGTCTTCTACTTAATAACAATCTAAAATGCATTGTTTCACTCACTGACTGACAAAACACAGCTTAAACCGCTGGGTCCAGAAGCCCGAAATTTTGCACAAGACTTCGTTCTAATACTCGTATAACAAAACTGTTACAATTTTGCACAAGACTTTGATATACACTAACGAAACTGTTACAATTTTGCACAAGACTTCGTTATACAATAACGAAACTGTTACAATTTTGCACAAGACTTCGTTATCGCAAAAACGAAAGTGTTACAATTCCCTTATTAATCATCAAACTAGTACATGGAGTGTGGTGATCAATGCTCGTGCCTTCTCTGTATGTGAAGAGGCCTTTGCCCTGCAGTAGGTCAATAATAGTCTGGTATTATTGTTATTCAAAAAATTCGAGGACATGTGACATCTACCAACCCGGACTGGGCCCGCGTGGTAGACTACAACCCATTTCCTCTCGAAGAGAGGAGGCCTGTGTCCCAACAGTGGGAACAATATAGGCTGATTATAATTGTTATTCAGCACACTGAGGTCCTTTTTCACAGTGGCCGAATGGGCACTTTTCACTCGATAAATCTGCTAGAAAAGTTAACCGTATTTTAACGGAAATGGTAAAATATTATCATGCCATACACTGGTAAGTATACCATACTATCGATCAATTTGTATCATTAACAAAAACACAGCAACCTTCTTTACAAAAACAAAAAACAAAAACGTCATTAAATGTTTCTACGTAAAACTTGTTTGAACAAAAAGTTCGCCTCAATAATGACCAGCTCACCCTAGTCTGTCTGTATGCTCTTCGTATGTTTCAGTTGTAAACATAATTACGAATTAATTGGAACTTGAAGCAAGTTGCAATTAGGGTGAATAATACATGGAACGAACTTCGCTTCTTGTGCCTAAGGCTTCTGTCCCACCGCTGCACCGCCGACGAGGAAGCGACTAGCTATCGAATATTTTCTCGCTCAAGTAACGTGCAATAGATTTAGGTCCAGTATTAGTAAAAGAAATATAATATGTCGGAAATACATTAAATCAATCAATTGACTTTGACTAATCAGGACGCTAGCGCCACCAGACGGCGCTCGACAGAGTTTACAACATAACGCTCGACCAGAGTTGAAGCAGAATTTTTCGGTGGCGTTCAAGCAGTGAACACGTTTAGAAACTGTCGCGCGTTCTGTATAGTTGTGTCGTGTACCTACAGTGTGTGATTCGTTAGTATGATTAATTTGTTCTTAAATTTGATTGGAACTGCAAATGGTTTTTCTATTGCGCAATAACCAACACTTCCTATATTACGCCCACAGTAGTTAAAATATGGCTGATGATAATAAGAGAGACGTACCTTCTCCGTCATACATATTAATAGTTGATCGCTGACTGTTTACACTGCTGGCGAGAACTCTCTCCCCACTAATTTGTCACAGCAACAAGAACTATCAAAGGAAATATTTGCTCAACGGCGCTCGCTTGGCAAGCAGGAAACTCGCTGAGAGACTCTCGCTTGACACATACGCATACTAGCAAGTGTCTGGGCAGTCCATCTTTTGGTCGCACTCGTGCACTCGCTCATAGCCCAGCGAAAAAACTATTCGAACTGCACACTTGTTGTTCGTTGCTCGCCAACTCGTTATTAATTGCTAGCTCTACTCGCTTATCGCCAATCGCGGGCGGTGGGACAGGAGCCTTGACATAGTTACTAGATAATGTATGGGGAACCTTGGTATTTGATGATGCTATAATTTATGTAAACATTAATTCGCAGTTCTAAATGACCTGGTTTGTTTTTCTTGTTGATAGCGGAAAAGGTCGGTGTATAGTTTAGTTTTTGTATTTCTAGTGAAAGTCTGCTGGTCTGAATAGCCATATTAGAAGAAATTTTGCTTAATTTGGCCTCTTTAAAAGTCCCAGTCTTCACCCTCCTGCCCTTATCTCAAAGTATTTCAGATCGAGAAAAGCAGAAAAGATCTGTAGCGGTATCTACAACGCCACATACGAGCTACGCGTCATACTGACGTCACGCAAAATCCTGCATCGCGCAAGCAGAGTTTACCGCGCAACTAGCATATATACAACGTCCCGACATCAAACGTCGGGCAGTTGCCCACCAGACACGACACCCGTCTGGTCGGAGGATCCTCCCTTTTCTATGGAGGTGTGAGTGAACTTTACACCCTGTTCCTCATACCTCTATAGATCGCGAGGATGAATGAAATGCGACTAATAAAAGGTATTTACAAGGCAGATGTGAGTGAAAACGCCGGGAGGACACGCCCTAGGAGGACATATAGTGATCTTATTGGTGATGTTCTTTAGAAAGGCCAGGTGAGTAGTACACGCAACCGGCGTGCGTGTATGACCAGATGTATGAACGTAAACGAGGCAAAAGGAGTGTGTAAGGGTCATAGCAGGTTCAGGCAGGTGCAGGCGTTCTGTAGTTTCTGCCTACCCCTATGGGAAGAAGGCGCGAGTTTATGTATGTGTATGTGTGTATTTCAGATCGGTGCAGTACGTCTGCTTCCGAAAATCTCTCAGTGAGACAGTGCAAGTATTTGTCAGTAATCGTGCAGATCAACTCAGAACTTAATACCTGATGTTGCCCTTTATTTACGCATCATGAATATTGTGTTTTTCTTTGTTGGGGATCCTAAATAAATAAATAAACATATAAAAAAGTATTAAAGCTTAGTAGCTCAGCTTAGCTTATCAGAGTATCATGCTAATGAAGACCTATAAAGCCTATGATACATGCTCGTGTAGGACGTTGTTCGACCTACATACAGCTGTTACAGGTATTATAGTATTTGTATGTGTCAGATTTGAGTCTGCAAACACTACTAAATACGGAGGAAACTACGGTGTGCTAAGAATACTCTCAGACAATAATAAACCATTTCAATGAAACGTATTTTGTCTTTATCGTTGTATGGATGTTCCATATTTCGGATTCAAACGATACAACGTACCTAAATTGTCGAGCAATCCTAATAATTATGTGTCAATTTATTTATTTTCAGCATGTGTTCATTCTGTACGATGTGTACCTATAATTTTTAGGGTTCCGTACCCAAAGGGTAAAAACGGGACCCTATTACTAAGACTTCGCTGTCTGTCCGTCCGTCTGTCACCAAGCTGTACCTCAGGAACCGCGATAGCTAGACAGTTGAAATTTTCACAAATTATGTATTTCTGTTGCCGCTATAACAACAAATACTAAAAACAAAATAAAATAAATATTTAATGGGGGCTCCCATACAAAAAACGCCATTTTTTGCCTATTTTTGCTCGATATCAATAAATGGTAACAGGTAGGCACCTAATTTGTTTTCCTACTGTTGTTTACCTAGTCAATGGTACGGAACCCTTCGTGCGCGAGTCCTACTCGCACTTGGCCGGTTTTTCCTCTTCTTATTACCTGTTAAATTACACGAGGTTTTGATAAAATAACAGTTGTAGATATATTGAATAATGGTAATAATACAAGAGAGACTCACGCGCACTATGCAATGGTGGACGTCCAAAAGGGAAGAGCGAGATAGCACGTTAAGAAAGAGTTGGCTATATGACAGTGACCACAGATTAGAAAAGAATCTAATGTTATTTAAACAAGGGCTACAGATTTTCTAAAATTTGCTGACCAATTCTGTCTAAGCATGAAACTTATAAAAAAAAAAGTTTATGTATTAATTTTTAAACAAGAACAGCATTTTACCTTATTCCTTGTATCTTCATATCATAGGTAACATTTAAATATCGACCCACTTTAAGCTCGTTAAAAGCCAGGTACCTACACATATTTCAATGCAAAGTGTGCTAGGGTATCTCGGAGAACTTTCTATCGCTCGAGGTCACTGACTCGCCTGAAGCACTCTATCTCAAGATTCTAAAGCCTTTGAGATAGTGTAGCTCTTTAGAGGACATTATTGTAGGTAGAAAGGGTGGTATTAATAAATTAGATGAAAGAGACTAGTCCAAGACTAGTTGATATAGCTAGTTTTCATAGCTTGTGATGTTATTAAAAAACTAAGTTAAGTGGTAATTATGTATCTTAAATTGGCACGATTTTCTTACGCTACCGTCAAACAAGGTGAATAGAGATGCAGGGGTGAATCGGAACGGAACTTTAAAAGGGATTTTAACATTGAAATAATATAGTTTGTTGCCAAAAAGGACTGTAATATGTTTACTGTATTATAATTAACGATTAAGCGCTCTTGTTGGCAACCAACTATATTATTTCAATGTTAAAATCCCTTTTAAAGTTTCGTTCCGTTTCACCCCTGCATCTCTATTCACTCCGTTTGATGGTACTTATCGATTCATTGCGGTGTAAAAATAACCATAATTACTTAGCAAATGGATTTAACTTATCCAGAAATATTACATCTGTTTTCATTTCTTCCAAAATATCAAAACAAAAGTCGCTCATCAAGACTAGAGCTAATAAAATGCTAAGTTATCCAATGTCAACTAATTTCGTCAACTGAAAACTGAATAAGAAAAACTTCTCTACATCACTTAAATTAATCAAAACTGTCCACTGCAGAGTACATAATAATTACTTCCAAACCAAACGATATTTTAAATAGGTACTAGAAAAAACAATTATTCCAGAAAAATACCCACAACATAACATTACGTGCAGCTGGCGAAATTATTATTGCAGACTCTAATTACCACCCCCACGTATGGAGACAGGCATTTGTTTTTATTAGTTCTTGGGACAAGCTGTATTTAACTGGAATAAGTGCTTGTTTTGTAGACGTAAACACGTAACTACTGTACGACTGGTATACACTATTTATTATGGTATTAGTGGTTTAGGTATTTTACGTATATATTTTATATACTTCTTCTTCTTCTCCATAGGTACCTACTAGGCTTTGGAATGGGCAACTAGCTTCATCTTTCTGACTGACCGACCCCTTGACGATTCAAAAGTGCCTGTAATTGGTTTATTTGAAATAAATGCTTTGAAAAATTCTTTAAGTTGAGTTGAGTTGATGTTTTGTTTTTTAAGGTCCTGTAAAAAAATACAGTCAGTTTTTAAGTTGCAGATAAACCTACAAAAACTCCAAATCGAAAAAAATAATGTTATGTGAACCTATTTCAAAAACAATATTTAAATAGGTATTTCAATTATGTTTTGGGACTGACTTCCGACTGTTTATATTGATTTGAGATTTTCGTCATTTATTTTTCAGTGTAATGTAATTTTTCGGGATTGATCAATTACATAGGACTTAAACATAACTAGCGAAATGTGGGTGTACTATAGATACACCTCTGCCCAACTCTTCAGGGAAACAAGGCATGATGGTATGTTTATGTTTTATGTTACCCAAATGTCCTTTCTTTCGTATTGTTCGTCGAATCACTGAGCTCCTTAAGTCCTGACTTCCTGAGTCGGGCTGCACGATTACTGACAAATGCGTGCACTGACTGGACAGCTCCACTCAATCTGTGTGGTTCTTTTCTCAATTGACCATTTCAGATACCAATCTACATAGTCTTCACATGATCTGACCAAGATTATGTCTGGACTTTAAAAGAGACTGAGACCTCTGAGTTTGTTTCGGCATTTCTTCTCAGAGTAGACAGATAGGAAACGCCGACCTCATCTATTTTAAAAATATGATTGACGTGTAAAAGTGTTTGTACAAACCTACTTACAGAAATAAAATCATTAAATCATTTATCATTTATGCTCAATTAAAAGTACGCTTACTAAGTAGTCCAAAATGTCTGAATTAAACTAACACAAAAACACAACACTCTTCATTTTCATTACTACCCGTTCAACATTATCTAACATCATATCTGTCCAAAACTAGGACAAAACCATACACAATTTAGAAGCACGATATACATAAACATGTACACAACATCGAGCTATGTACATAAGCTGTACATAACTAAACACGGCTTTAGTACATAGCACGACATATTTGTGTACATCAGTGTGAAACTAACGAACGGGGACGGAACAATGGAGTAGGGAATTTGGACGCATAGTGTGATAATTTGACTATGATAAAGCCAGTGGAGTAAAAATAATAGATAGTGGATTCATAAGTACGTACCGAAGTGTTTGTAGGTTTATTGTTTCCTAGAACAAATGATTAAAAAAAGCAAACGACAAAAATTACAATAATTTCTAAGTCTTTGGTTTTGTCTTTTCGTTTTTTGCCGCCGACCGGCGACCGTCGAAATTAAAGTAATTTTGCACTTAGTAGTGTTTTTTTTTTTGGAATGCGGTTGTTAGGGTTTCGTACCCATAGGGTAAAAACGGGACCCTATTACTAAGACTTCGCTGTCTGTCCGTCCGTCTGTCTGTCACCAGGCTGTATCTCAAGAACCGCGATAGCTAGACAGTTGAAATTTTCACAAATTATGTATTTCTGTTGCCGCTATAGCAAAAAATACTAAAAACAAAATAAAATAAATATTTAAGGGGGGCTCCCATACAACAAACGCGATATTTTTGCCGTTTTTATAGTTAATGGTACGGAACCCTTCGTGCGCGAGTCCGACTCGCACTTGGCCTTTTTTTTGTAATAAAGTTTTTATTTTTCACTTTTTAACTGTGGTAAATACCCCACACAAATTCGTATACCTTCACTTGCTAAGTAAATAACAGTGACAGGAAGTTATTGTAACATCATCAATATACACTAAGTGGAAAAAATACGTGTTATTGAAGCTAAACTCTAACTCAAAAACCACTCATTAGAACTTGACCACCCTATAAGTATACCCTTTAAACAAAAGAAGAATTTTTAAATTGTATGACGACGACGGAGCATATGAGGTAACAAACATAAAAAATTAAAAATTAAATACAACCGAATTGAGAACCTCCTCATTTTATTTGAAGTCGGTTAAATAGACATCCTGCCAAAAGATTCACTTAAAAAAAAAACAGTTCAATAACGAGCCAATGAAAAGAGTACTTATTCAAGGTCTAACTAGGTGGTCTGAACGCGTCGGAAACAACTGCAAAAAAAAACCTACAGTTAAATTAGAAGATGAAGACAATTCATGTATACATATTATAAATTTTAGTCACTTTTCTTGTCTGTCTATGTGACCGCTTTGTTTTTCCACCCTAGGATACTTTGTGATGCGGAATTTTCACCATAATTTAAAAAAAATGTCCAGAACTAGTTTTGGTCATGGCGGCCAATCTCAGCAGAGACTAGCCATCGACGCGGGAGATATTATAGTGCACAAGTGTGTGCGCAGACACAGGTGCTCTCTCTCTCTTCCCTCACTCTTATAATCCGAGATCGGATATTCGGATGCATATTTACATAAAGTTGAGATGTCGGCTAATATGGAATGCGCTTTTGTATCGAAAAAATCCCGCTAAAGTCGCATTTTATTTACCAAACCGGACCAAATTATAGCGATCGAACGGTAGTGATTAAAGTTATTGTATCCGAGGTAATATTTACGCCCCATCAGAACTGAAAACTTAATTTAATAAAAATAAAAATATAAATTAACTAACACACAATACCCCTCCTCTTACACCCTACATGCAAATTTTTGCATCGGGGGTTAAACAATAATTTTAAATAAATACGCATCTGATAATTTAACAAAAAAAAAATATTTTAAGAATTCGCTTCCATACTTTAATAGGTAAAAAATAAGTTTAGGTAAATATGCATCCGAATACGCACTGGCCTCTTTAGTAAAAATCAAAATGGAGGTTATAAGCAATCGTATATTTCTAAAGGTCTATTATGGTCTATTATTGTGACAATTGTGTAATTTTGTATGTTAAGAGATTGACAACAGCTAAAGCGCGGTCACTGTCGGACTGAATAGAAAAGAAAGAGAAGCGCGATGACACAACGCTGGTAATTTATTGCAAAATATGAAGCAATTATCTATTTACAAAAATTCTAGTGATTGGACTGAAAAATTAAAACACTATTACGTTAACAAGTTGCTTGTCTGCCAAAAAATCTGAATGATTGCATGTATATTAGTATGGTTTTTAATCGTTAAAATAAAATTTTAGACTTATTTTCGTGATTTTTTTCTATCGTATCATTGTATTATGTTTTCAACACACTATCTAACTAGCATACACTCACACGCACACACACTCACATATATACACTCACATATACATACACACACACCCACCCTCACACATACGCATCAAGTAAGTACTGTATAATTTAAAATTGTTTAAATCTTATTGCATAATATCTGTAAAACCACTGGGAGAAGACACTGATTCCTGTAACACAGGTTACAACCTAGCGCAGGAGTCAGGGTTTCTATTTATAAATGTAACATACTTTTATGTCAATAAAATATTATTATTATTATTAGGTCTTTACCTATGAAATTGCCGTTCTGCAGTACTGGCCATTTCAAATCAAAATAATTTTTGTTTGGCTATGAATTCTAATTTCAAATTAATTTTATTTTAAAAACATGGATTTTTTTTTCTAAAAGTAGTCATTTCTTTATTGATTAGTGTTACATTTTCATCGCATTTCAATCTTTTTCGTCATCATGGATACGTTAAAAATTCGAGTAATTATGGAATATGAGTACCGTCGTGGCAGCAACGCGGCACAAGCGGCACGCAACATCAACGACGTTTACGGAGCTAACTCTACAAACCAACGCACCACCTGTTATTGGTTTGCTCGCTTCCGTTCTGGAAATTTCGACCTGAAAAATGAACCTCGCGGTCGTCCGAAGACTTTGGTCGACAATGACGAATTAAAGGCGATTGTGGAAGCTGATGATACACAATCTACGGCTGAATTAGCAGCAGCTTTCGACGTTAGCGTCAAAACAATATTGGTCCATTTGCGTCAAATTGGCAAGGTAAAAAAGCTTGACAAATGGGTGCCCCACGAACTCAATGATCGCCAGCGCGAAGTACGCGTCGAGACGTGCCTTGCACTGCTCAACAGACACACAAATGAAGGAATTTTGAACCGCATTGTTACCTGCGATGAAAAATGGATTCTGTTTGATAACCGTAAGCGCTCAGCAAGTTGGTTGGATCCTGGTTCAGCACCTAAACAATGCCCTAAACGAAAACTTACCCCTAGAAAAGTGATGGTCACTGTTTGGTGGTCTAGCGCCGGTGTGATTCATCACAGCTTCTTACCAAACGGGGTGAGCATTACTGCAGATGTGTACTGTGAAGAACTGAACACAATGATGGAGAAGCTGGCGCATCTCCAACCAGCATTGGTCAATCGCTCGTCTCCGCTGCTCCTGCACGACAACGCGCGACCTCATACTGCACAGCAGACGGTCTCCAAGTTGCAAGAACTGGGGTTGGAAGCTCTCCGTCATCCGCCCTACTCACCAGACCTTGCGCCTACAGACTACTACTTTTTCCAGAATTTGGATAACTTCTTGGCGGGAAAAAAATTTAATACCCGAGAGGCAGTACAAAATGCCTTTGAAGAATTTGTTGCCTCCCGTCCAGCTGATTTCTTTAAGAAGGGCATCAATAAACTGCCACTGCGATGGCAAAGATGCATTGATTGCATGGGTGATTACTTCGATTAATACAAATAAAAAATTCATGAAAAAAATTCGTTTAAATTTTTTCATACAAAACGGCAATTTCATAGGTAAAGACCTATTATTATTATTATATATCCTGAAGAATATCATATATTTTTCTGATTTTGTTTACTGCAGGCGATCGTAAACTTTTAGGCATTATAAAACTTGTGTTTAGGTCCTGTAGTCCCCTTAAAGTACCTAGTAGAACTATACGGCAAGGCAACCATGTATGACGTATACTTGTGGTTTGCCGTACCAAAGGGGGGGTTGGGGGGGATGCGATTGCCTGTGGCTTGTGCCTATTTTAAGACAGTGACGGACCTAATGTCGTCCATTTCGCAAACAGTGCGTTATTATCATGGTACCTGGAGGATAGAAGATACAACTTTTTTAGAAACCTTTAGAAATTAAACTTATTTTTTAAGGCAATCTTCCATCATTTTCAGGTTTGATCACAATGAATAATCAAATTAGAACGAATTTGGACGGGACTCAGCATTTTCCGTACTAAGTACATATATTATTATTACACATAGTAAATATTATAAGGTTTAGACTATAAAACAGACAATTACCTCTGTGTTTGTTTCGGCATTTCCTCTCAGGGATCAGTCAGTTAGGAAATAACGGCGGCATATTTAAAATATTGACAAACAAAATGCCTATACCAAAGCGTAGTACGTACCTATGGAGAAGAACGGGGAAGAAACTCCACGGACACTCTTTTAAATCAAAATATTATTACAAAAAATTGGTTACATCATTCATGTTGAAATTATGCGCCCTTGTGGAGCAGGACTAGCGTTGAGCCAAGCATTTTTATCAGCGATGTAATCCCCGAACTTATAATATGCTTGGCTGCATAGTGTGCGTTTTATACAAGATTTAAATTTGGTTTCATTCAGTTGGAGTATATGGGGAGGTATTTTATTGTAACATTTTAAACTGTACCCCATGAAAGATGAGTCTACTTTAGCCAGTTTGAAACCTGGTTGAACTAATTGGTCCCTATTTCTAGTCCTATCGTTATATCTTTCACCTCTTTTACTGAAAGATTAAAATTTTTCGTTACGTAAAAGATGTTTTCATAGATATATTTACATGGTACCGTCGTGAAGTTAATATCTTTAAACAATTCCCTTAAAGAATCGCGCCTGCGGAGGCTATATATATTGCCTCTGATGGCTCTTTTCTGCAGAATAAAAATAGACTCGATATCTGCAGCCCGTCCCCATAGTAAAATACTGTAAGACATGATACTATGAAAGTAACTAAAATAGACTAGCCTCACGGTATCTACATTAGTAAATTGACGGATTTTTCTTACAGCATATGCTGCTAAACTTAGCCGTCCTGCAAGAGATGATAAATTAGTACCCCATTGCCGCCTTCAGTGGAACGTGATCCCCAGTAAAACACTTTTATCGACGAATTCTAGTTTCTCTTTATTCAATACTATGTCACAATCACTACTTTTAACATACGGTAAAGCATGTCTTAAGTATTTAGCTTTTTTCCCGTTTAATACTAAATTATTAGCAGTGAACCAATTATGTAACTGCAGAAGGGCGTTATTTACGTCGTCAAGATTTGATGCACGTCTATTTATTTAAAAATTGAGGAAGTATCATCAGCAAGAACACCATTTGTGGATGCTTTTTTATTAAATGGGGTAGATCATTAATATGTACTAAAAAAGAGGAAAGGACCTAATATCGAGCCTTGTGGAACACCCATTTGTACTTATAAATTAAATGAATTGACACCATTTATTTGAACTTTTTGTTGTCTATCATTTAAAAAAGATTTTTTACTAAACTGTGGGCAAGATTACCTACTCCGTAACGCTCATGTTTGTGGTCGCCTGCAACGGTTACATATCCTGAAAGCCTGTTCTGGAAATGTAATTCCCTGTAATTCCGATGTTTTCTGGACAGTTTGACGTAATAGCGCCATTTTCTGGACGGTTGACAGTGAATGCCAACTTTAGGAAGATGGGAATTGAATTTGTAAATAGTTAAGTCGGATTTCGTGGGGGAAAAGTTAGTTAGGTTTGTTTGCTAATTCAGTAGGTAGGTAATGCATATTTTATGAAAGTACGTGATTGAGGTTTAATGTGAACAGGTTCGTCCTGCAAAAATATATAGTTATTTAGTTTCAAGTAACCGCAATTGCATATCGTAGCATTATGCTGAGATAGGAGCCTTTTTGGCCTCGCACAGGTTTTTTACTTGTTTATTGTTGTTTTATTTTTTTTCTTTTTTATTGTTAATTTTGTTAGTTTTAAATCCTCCTTTTTTTATTTTTTACTCTTTGTATTTCCTGTGCGTGTCCCAAATAAATTATTTTTCTTTTCTTTCTTTCTTTCTTTTCATAATACTTTCTTTATTTTTGATCTTATTCGTGTAGTACCAGCTTGAAATCTGATGCTTATTATAATAAAAGCATTTTATACCATGTGGAGCAGTGGTGGCCCGGTGGTAACAGTTGGGACTTACGAGTTGTTGGTCGTGGTTTCGAATCCAAGCAGGAACTTTACTTTGTGTAAATTATTTCATCACCACTGCTCTCAAAACGATGAAGGAAAACACCGTGAGGAAACCGGCATGACTTAGAACCAAAAATTCGAAGATATGTGACATCCGCCAAGTCGCACGGTGCCCGTGTGGTAGATTATGGCCCACTCTCTCTCATAGGGAGGAGGCCTGTGGCCCAGCAGCATTATCGGCTGATTATGCTACACTATGTGGAGAAAACAATACGACAATAAATGAAAACACTGGCAATACCGCTTAAGAGTATTTTGACAGATTTTTCTTTTCTGTACAAATTAGTAAAAGTTCTAAAAAATCTACAAAAAGATTTGTTCACACATACAATAAAATTATGACCGCACATACCGTGTTTTAACCTCAATGATTGATTACTGTAGTACGGTACTGGTAGCACGTTCTCGTGGGATAATTTATCCCGGCAGCACGTTCCCGTGGGATAATTTATCCCGGTAGCACGATCCCGTGGGATAATTTATCCCGGTAGCACGTTCCCGTGGGATAATTTATCCCGGTAGCACGTTCCCGTGGGATAATATATCCCGGTAGCACGTTCCCGTGGGATAATTTATCCCGGTAGCACGTTCCCGTGGGATAATTTATCCCGGTAGCACGTTCCCGTGGGATACCGTGGGATAATTTATCCCGGTAGCACGTTCCCGTGGGATACCGTGGGATAATTTATCCCGGTAGCACGTTCCCGTGGGATAATTTATCCCGGTAGCACGTTCCCGTGGGATAATTTATCCCGGTAGCACGTTCCCGTGGGATAATTTATCCCGGTAGCACGTTCCCGTGGGATACCGTGGGATAATTTATCCCGGTAGCACGTTCCCGTGGGATAGTTTATCCCGGTAGCACGTTCCCGTGGGATAATTTATCCCGGTAGCACGTTCCCGTGGGATACCGTGGGATAATTTATCCCGGTAGCACGTTCCCGTGGGATACCGTGGGATAATTTATCCCGGTAGCACGTTCCCGTGGGATAATTTATCCTGGTAGCACGTTCCCGTGGGATAGTTTACCCCGTTGGAACGTTCCCGTGGGATAATTCATCCCGGTAGCACGTTCCCGTGGGATAATTTATCCCGGTAGCACGTTCCCGTGGGATAATTTATCCCGGTAGCACGTTCCCGTGGGATAATTTATCCCGGTAGCACGTTCCCGTGGGATAGTTTATCCCGGTAGCACGTTCCCGTGGGATAATTCATCCCGGTAGCACGTTCCCGTGGGATAATGTATCCCGGTAGCACGTTCCCGTGGGATAATTTATCCCGGTAGCACGTTCCCGTGGGATAATTTATCCCGGTAGCACGTTCCCGTGGGATAATTCATCCCGGTAGCACGTTCCCGTGGGATAATGTATCCCGGTAGCACGTTCCCGTGGGATAATTTATCCCGGTAGCACGTTCCCGTGGGATAATTTATCCCGGTAGCACGTTCCCGTGGGATAATTTATCCCGGTAGCACGTTCCCGTGGGATACCGTGGGATAATTTATCCCGGTAGCACGTTCCCGTGGGATACCGTGGGATAATTTATCCCGGTAGCACGTTCCCGTGGGATAGTTTATCCCGGTAGCACGTTCCCGTGGGATAATTTATCCCGGTAGCACGTTCCCGTGGGATACCGTGGGATAATTTATCCCGGTAGCACGTTCCCGTGGGATACCGTGGGATAATTTATCCCGGTAGCACGTTCCCGTGGGATAATTTATCCCGGTAGCACGTTCCCGTGGGATAATTTATCCCGGTAGCACGTTCCCGTGGGATACCGTGGGATAATTTATCCCGGTAGCACGTTCCCGTGGGATAGTTTATCCCGGTAGCACGTTCCCGTGGGATAATTTATCCCGGTAGCACGTTCCCGTGGGATACCGTGGGATAATTTATCCCGGTAGCACGTTCCCGTGGGATACCGTGGGATAATTTATCCCGGTAGCACGTTCCCGTGGGATAATTTATCCCGGTAGCACGTTCCCGTGGGATAAGTAGTAAGAAGTTAGGATCACTCATTCACTAATGAGTGAGTGAAATTAGATATTATTTATTCCTCCGTCAAGTGTGACGGAAGAATAAATATTAATATTAATAATAATATAATATTTGTCTGCTTTCAAGCTTACCAATTTTAGGAACATAATAATCTAAATATTAATTTGAAGTTTTAAAATGTAATAAAATAAACATACTATGAATTTATGGATACTTAAACATATCCAAAACATCAAACAAAAGTACTGACAAGACCTTACTCGACAGTGGCGCCAACTGGTGAGCACAAAAACGATAGCACCCATTATTGTATTCTTGTTTATCTACACAAAGTAAATCTCGCAATAAGCTTTTTCATTTCTCATACACGGAAAGTAGTGTTTGTTTGATCTGAGTAGCGGGTGGAAGACGCTGCTCCCCGTCTTAGGGCGGGAATGACTCATAGTAATTGCTTCCCTCTCTAGGGCGGGAATGAATTTAAAAAATAGAAATAAATTTGGTTAGGTAGTCGCCTACGAATTTTTTTACATAGTAGTGACTTTATAACAGCCAGCTTTATAATACCTATTAAGGGGGAAGCCCCTTAATAGGTATTTTTTTAATTCACACTGGCTAAAATTGGCGCTGGCGCTAAAATTCAAATTTACTTACTTTTTTTCAATTTGCAGTGACTCACCAGAAACACAATTGACTTGATTGATTATTGCTACTAAAGTACGTAATCAATAAATCAATAAAGACTTAATTACAAATGTATAGTTTTCAGATTTTTCCCTGTACTTGTAGTATAAGACGATATTACTTGCCAAATTTCAAAGTTCTAGGTTAACGGGAAGTACCCTATAAATTTTCATTCCCTAGAGAGCGTCGAAATATACATTTTTTGCGGTATAAACGGGCGTATCTTTTTTTTATGTTAACTCAAACTGATTTTTTCACAGCTTCAAGGGACTGTAGACCTGCGTACCTATATGATTTTAATTTCAACTCGATACCTCCACGCGTTTCCGAGATAAAGGTTATTGACAGACAGACGGACAGACCGACAAACTGACAGACAGACAGACGGACAACAAAGTTATCCTATAAGGGTTCCTTTTTTTCCTTTTGAGGTACAGAACTAGGGTTGCCAACTTTTTTTGAGAAAAATAACGTATAATATTCTTTGAATAGGTAACAAAATAAAGTATTTGAAAGAAAAAAAAGTATTTTTCAAGTCTCGCCACTTCAGATTCATTACCGATAAAACTTGGTGAAAGCTGAAGTGGCAGGAACAGAGAGTAAATAAGAAATATTTATTTTACATTAATTGGTAAGCTATCAGATGTTTAAGTCTATACATATTGCCATTTGTCAACAGTATATTTCTCTGAAAATTCTGTAGCATTATTAATAGATTTTCTTTTCTGACATATAACTATCGATATATATGTTTCGTTTACGCATCATAGACTCACAGTTATGATTAGAAATAAAGTATTTTCGCATACTTTATTTGTATGCAAAAGTATAAAGTATATGTATCGGAAATAAAGTAGGATACGTTATTATAAAGTATGGTTGGCAACCCTATACAGAACCCTAAAAAACGTCAAAGTTACAAAAATACAAAAAAAGAATATTAAAATATCCGTAACACTTATAAAATATTACAAATCGTTTGATATAGGCCGCCCCTCCTGTCACACCCACGTTCAACCCTTCCGATGTTACCCAGTTTAACCCTGGCAAAACACGATTGTGAAATATTAATATTTATCGAAGTGTTTTATTTACTTACTCATAACCAGATATCGGATATTCGGATGTATGACCTAAAGTTATTTTTTGCAATGAAAATATGGAAGCGACTTTTAAGAAAATTATTTATTTAAAAAAAAAAAACTCGGGATCTTGGATTCTATGACTATTCAGATGCATATTTATTTAAAATGTATGTGGTTAACCCCCGATGCAAATATATGTATGTAGGGTGTAAGAGAAGCGGTGGTGTGTGTAAGTTAAAACAAAAAAAAAACGATGTTTTTTCGATACAAAAGCGCATTCCATGTTAGCCAACATCTCAACTTTAAGTGAATATGCATCCGAATATCCGACTACTCTTAGAAGGGTTTGTTGTTTTCGAAAATAAAATGACACACATCTTTTATGGGTTAACCATTGCAAGCAAA
Source organism: Dryobotodes eremita (assembly GCA_917490735.1). Lineage (NCBI taxonomy): Eukaryota > Metazoa > Arthropoda > Insecta > Lepidoptera > Noctuidae > Dryobotodes > Dryobotodes eremita. The sequence goes on from OU823267.1 coordinate 13,556,472, forward strand.
GTTTTGCAAGACAAACTCTCGACAGTAGTCGAGAGTTGGTCTGGCAAAACTTTTACTTTAACGTTTTGGAGGGAGTGTCAAAATGCAAGGTTCTTATTAAAAGTCAAATCGTATGTTTAAATTATAAAACCATTAAAAGGCACTTTTGAACGTCAAAAACAACAAGAAAAAAGAAGAATTTAATCTAGAAGCAGCTTCCAAAAGTTGGTTTTGTATGAAGAAGAATGGGCCAGAAACTCCATACAAAATTATTTTAATTTCAAAAAAGTTATAAAATATTTTGTTTTGTTTACATTAATTAGATAATCATACTGAGTTCGATGCTTTGTTATCAGTTTGTTGTTTGTCTTTTTTTGTCATTTTCGAGGCAAGTAGACATTGATGATTGGAAGAAATTAAAAACAGTTTCAAATTTTACAATAAACTTTACATACACAATTCTTTGTGGAAATACTGTCCAAAAAATTGTAAAATTGTTGCTTTTTCACAGAAAACCTCAAAAATTGTGTTTAATATAAATAGTATAGGAATTTATACTAAAACTATTCAAAAAACTTGTCCCCACTTATAAGTATTACAACTTACCAGAAAATCTTATAAACCTGCGTCCACACTGTACATTACAATACATACATAAACTCACGCCTTCTTCCCATAGGGGTAGGCAGACACTACAGAACGCCACCAGCTACGATACTTACATACTCCTTTGGCCTCGTTTACGTTCATACATCTGGTCATACACGCACGCCGGTTGTGAGTACTACGCGCCTGACCTTTCTGAAGAACATCACCAATAAGGTCACTATGTGTCTTCCTAGGGCGTTGCGTTTCCGCTCGCCCTTCATTCATCCTCTCAACATGACCAAACCATCTAAGCATACTCTTTTCAATTTTTGTCACTACATCTTCTTTTATACCGCACCGTTGATTTATCACATCATTCTTCAGCCTATCATTCATAGTCACATCACACATGCTTCATAAGGAACGCATTTCCACAACATTTATTCTAATTTCATGCTTCTTTTGCCCATTACAATAGATACATTACAATCATCCAAAAAATCTAGGCTACTCACATGAAGCCAATCTTAGCCCCTTCTTACTTCGTTACAAGCCACTCGACACCGCTGAGAGCGCTCTAGTCGAGTGTCCGCTAGCTTTGTCAGCTCTACATGAGGGTTCGCACGCCTATAGACACCCGCGACACTTGACACTAGGGAATAAATACTGTTTGTTGAGGCTGCAGTTTTGCAAGGCGCGGTGTGATTGGTCGGTGATTTTGATACAAGCGAATTTAGTTACTGTTGTTTGCATTTTTTACGGAAAATATTTAAGTGATCCTCTAAAACTTATAGACCTTCTAATGATGAAAGCTTTATTGAAGTTTCAATTTACTGGAAATTATCGACAAAAATGGCAAAGCTATTAGGAGACTATTCATTGCTGCATGCGTAGCATGGCCACTATTAAAACGGAAGACAAAATGACAGATTGTAGAAAGATTTCTACGGCGCGATGTCAAAATTCAAGAAAATAATGACTTTTTGTTAAGAAAGTGATTTGTCTTCTCTTCGTAGAGTAGAGATAGAAGTGGTCATCCTGCGCACGCAGGAAAGTCAGCCTCGTCTTTTACAGTAAGGTCATTGACTCGTCTCCCGGATCGAATACCAAAATTATGTTACAAAATTATGTTAATTGTGTGTAATTATGTTATTATGTATGTGTAATTGTGTTATTAATTATGTTGTATTATTAATGTGAAACAGGTATAACCGCGGGTAAAAACGGCGTGGCGATGCATGCCGTAGCGACGCGTCGCCACGCTATGTTTTCTATACAAAATACTTTCGATGTTTCACATCTGCCAGGCGTCCCACGACGGCTCAATATTTTTATGTTCCGGTTCGGTTCAAAAAAATTACGCTTCTTGTATGAAAAGTTTAGTATTTTTTATGTTTATGTATTCCTACCCTTTTTTATCTTAAATCTTGTAACAAGTATACTTGGCTGCGAAAATAATTGGACGCTTGTCAATACAATACCGTGTCTTTTGAGGACTCACTTTGTTTGGCATGTTCTTGTATACTTGTTGTGTTCACCATTATGTTCCTTGAAGGGTTTTGACACAAAAGCAATAATTATTTTCGTTGCTTTAGTAATATAATATTTCTTGATGTTGTTTGTAGCATGTACATAAATATAAAATTTCTTAATTTGGATACGTTTAATTATATTTGTTGGTATAGCCTCAATTTCCAATAGAGGTCGATAAATTACTGCACACCAGAGAAAATCTTCAATAATTTTTACTACTCTTTTTGTTTCTATCTACCATATTCAAGCATGTATTCACTCCAAGAAATTCGATAGTCAAGTTATAAGTACAGATTTTTTTTTATCAGTTGAAAAGTCCAGTGGGCCTTGAATACTTTTCTGTAGGTTATTTTGGCCAAATTTTTCTTCACCATTTTCTTAACGAGGCAAGTTCACGAGCATTTTCGACTATGGTGTCATTTTAGCATGGCCATTATTTACCTATACCTAAATATAATACCTACTAATTAATTAAGGGGGATACGCTAAGGTAGCCCGCGAAATCCAATTGTACTTACGTTTTTTGCAATTTGCAGGTCAGTGTCAGGTTGTATGTTGATTAAAATATGATTCGCGACCGTAAGAAATATGGCTTTATAGAATTATAATCATTAGAATCAGCAATACAACTCCTTAAGTTATAATTGGCCTCAAATGTCAAGATTTCATAAAATAGCCGTTCAATATTTTAATATGAACTTATAGAGATGTATTGATGATTTTCGTGATTATAATTCTATAATTAAATATTTTCTACGGCCGCCAATCATATTTAGATCGACACACAAGCTGATACTCACCTGCAAATTGCAAAAAACGTAAGAAAACTTTAATTTCGCGGGCAACCTTGACGCTTTCGCCTTAAGTAGGTATTAAAATTGTCATAGCATTGCTGCAGCTGCTGTGTATATATATCATGAACCAAACAACAGTTTGTTGCAAGAATACTTCACCAAACCATAAAGTTTTTATCGACTCCTTTCTTTAACGTAGCCACAGAGGGCTACCGCGCTTGAGTTCGCCGCTAGAGGCGCTAGTGTAGAGTAGGTTCTCTAGATGTCAAATGTACTCAACGTTCACTGTTTGCGGGTTTTTATATCACGGATTTTACCTGATGACTCATAATTGTTGTAATCGTTGTGCCATTCCTGATTAATTATGGCTTAAGATTTTGAGTAAAAACTGAGGATCTAATTTGGTAGCACTTAAAGGAAAAATAATATTTGTCTGCTTCATGCTTGCCAATTTTAGGAACATTATAATCTAAATATTCATTTGAAATTTTAAAATGTAATAAAATAAACATAATTATGAATTTATGAGTACTCAAATATGTCCAAAACATTAAATAAAAGTACTGACAGGACCTTACTCGCCAGTGGCGCCTACTGGTGAGCACAAAAACGGTAACCCCCATTCAGTGCACATAGTGATGTGAGACCTGCAGCCGCAACGCCTTTATGCATATCAGCGTCCGTATTCGAGCACATTTTAACGGCTCTTTGTTTTGACACCAGCCAAGCTTGCTCGGACTACTGTGATTTTATATTACCTTGTGTATTTTGGTGAGATGCGGTTGAGATATCTTTGTTGAGAGCTGCAGATATTATGTGGTTGAGTTTATTTATTTTATGTTTGGCAATGGGCTTAAAAACTAATATTAAAGTTAGTAAAATTTTATTTGTTCAAACTCAAACTCAAAGCATTTATTTCAAGTAAACCATTTAACGGCACTTTTGAATTATGAAGAAGTCGGTCAGTTAGTCAGAAAGTTGAAGCTAGTTGCCCATTCCAAAACGTAGATCTCTATGGAGAAGAACGGGCAAAAAACTCCAAGGACACTCTTTTTAAATCAAGATATTACAAAATCCTGGGTACATTATTCTTCTTGCTTCTATATGTGAGAACAATGAAAAAATATACATATATATAAAGAAACAATTCAAAATATAAGATTAATAATAAAAATAAGCCGTGGCAGTTAAGAGATAACAAGTCCCACCTGACGGCGCCGGTTCACGAACATGACGCGTGGGTCAGCACCATCCAGCGCAACCATTTTGTAGGGAACCGAATGATCCAACATACGCGCCACCAGCAGTGAGACATTTAAGTGAGCATGACATGTTTAAACATGGTGTACATGATGGATTACACGCAAGTTAATAACAGATACAGAAAAGTTCTAACAAGTAGTAGACAAGTAGTTCTTCTATTAAGCTATTATTAATAAACCATAACAATATAATCTTTTCGTAACTAAATACGCAAAAATTGGAAACAATAATATATTTCCATCGTGTTATTAGGCCGAAAATACTCCTGCTATTCAATATCTACGCCTGAAATTCAATACACCAGTAATCTTACGAAGTAGATAACTGTTTGAAGTGCCATTCTATCATATCAAAATAAACAGTATTAAGAATATAAATAGAAAAGGAAAGATCGTCACAATTTTCCCGGAAAATATTAAATTGAAATAATTGTTTTCTGCCTCGTCGGTCTAGTAGTTGCAAGGTCTACTGTTGAGCATGAGGTCCTGGGTTCGATTCCCAGGTCGGGCAAAGTGTTATTGAGTTATTTCCATCAGGAATTTCTCAGTAGCAGCCCGGAGTCTGGATTTGTGTTCATTTATGGGAATAGGCTCGCCCCCTATTGCATGGGTTGAGCATAGCTAGCGAAATGTAGGTGTACTATAGCTACACCTCTGCCCAACTCTTTGGGGAAACAAGGCGTGATGTTATGTTGTGTAATTTATGAAATCGTTTTCCCGTATTTTTGTGGAAAAGAGATTTGTTTTAATGACTATCATTTTATAAATGATAAATGATAAATGATTTTATTTCTGTAAGTAGGTTTGAATAAACACTTTTACACGTCAATCATATTTTAAAAACTAGATGAGGTCGGCGTTTCCTATCTGACTACTCTGAGAAGAAAGGCCGAAACAAACTCAGAGGTCACAGTCTCTTTAAAGTCCAGACATAATCTTGGTCAGATCATGTGAAGACCATGTAGATTTGTGTCTGAGATGGTCTTTTGAGGAAAAACCACACAGATTGAGTGAACCTGTCCAGTCAGTGCACACATTTGTCAGTAATCGTGTAGCTCAACTCAGAACTTAAGGAGCTCAACTCCTTAACAACCAACCAACTCCAACTTATGCGTGACTCTCGGTGATCTATAAAATGTAATGGTGGCGATTTAGAATATTGAATAGACCCAAATCTTTTGGAAAGTTTAACATGAATGTGAAAACTTTGTAAGCCTTGTAGACTGTAGATTTATAGACCATTTTTAACTATTTTATTAAGTACCTGGTACTTGTTGACAGGCCTACACTGTCCTTCCATACCTATTAACACTGTATTTTGAAATCATTGTGAAAACCAATTATTTTTAAAAGATTAACCGTGGAGTTTCTTGCCGGCTCTTCTCAATAGGAAACGACCAATTGGAATCGTGTTCCTCGTTTCTGACGTTTCATAAGTGCCCATGTAGGTTAATGTAGCAAAATCAGCCTATAATGTTCCCACTGCTGGGACACAGGCCTCTTCTCTTCGAGAAGGAGAGGGCTGTAATCTACCACACGGGCCCAGTGTGGGTTGGTAGATGTCACATGTCTTCAATTTTTTGGTTCTAGGACATGCCGGTTTCCTCACGATGTTTTCCTTCACCGTTTTGAGAGCAGTGGCGATGAAATTATTTACACAAAGTAAAGGGCCTATCTAGGTTCGAACCCACGACCTAAAACTCGTAAGGGGGGCGATACCACTGGACCACCAGTGCTCAGAATTTTGTGAAATAAAATATTTTGATTTAAATTTGATTGATACTTGAATGTTTTGGAGTTGGTTATCAACCGACTCATTTTCTTTCTTATTTTTTATCCGAAACTAGCGCTCTGCCCCTGCTTTGCCCGGTATTTACGACTTGAAAAAACATCGAGATTTTTTATTAAGTATAGTTATGTCGGTTTAATATTAATGTATCATACACATAACCTTTCCGGAATAAATTCCAAACGCTGGTGACAACCGCATCAAAATCCGTTATGCAGTTTAGAAGAATAACGCGGTCACACAGACAGACACGAAAAGCGACTTTAATTTATAATATTAAATGAATGACAACACAACAACAACAACAACAACAACAACAACAACGACAACAACAACACACATTTCAACATTTCTCATGTCATAATCATTTTGGCTTCAGTCTGTCGTCCTTCTAAATTTTCTGTGTTTTGTAATTTGACAGTAAATTTTGACATAAACACATATTTGATCTTTTGTTACAAGTTATGTAATTAATATAGGTCGCAGTCCTTTTAAAACAAGTGACCTTTTGTCGCCGGTCCTATAAAATGGCAAATATTTTGAATAGTTTACAATACCATTAAAAAAAAATATACAACCTACAACAACATATACAACCCACGTCTCTCCTGTATAACGTATATTACATACATAATATACGTTATACAGGAGAGACGTGGGTTGTATATGTTGTTGTAGGTTGTATATTTTTTTTTATACTTGTATAAAAATAAAATGGAACGTGAAACGGAATGCGAAATTTCGAATTTACTGCTCAGAAGCTTTACATAATGTTTTTTTTTATTGTCGTTGTGTGTAAACTCCTTACATTTTTATTAATACTACATGTTATACGACTCGAGAATTTTGAGTTGAACTACAAACATATCTCCCATTGCATGAGAGAAGAGACTACAGACAGACATTGCGCGGGTTGAAAATGTTGGAATACATTCCCACGTCTTTTTCCTATGTGTTGGATGGCTTGGTGTAATATATAATAAAATAGTGTAAAAAACGGTAATAAAACGAGTTTACTTTTTATAATATTTTTTTTTTTTTAAAGTTTCTATTGTTCTAAAACATGTTGCATAATTAGGCCAGCATCCTAATTACGTAACACACTACCTATCACAATCTGAATCATTTTGAAGCCTACTGCTAATCCATTGCTTCATATTTTCGAAAAATTTGTCTGCTCAACAACGTAACTAACGCAATGAATCTTGTTGAACTGTCAAAATGAAACCCATTCCTACTGTTAGGGCCTCTTTCACCACCCTCAAGTAAAGTGTCAAGTAGGCTAACCGCCAGTTAAAGTCACCCGTAACTGCATGTGCGGATTTCACGACGTTCGAGTAGCACTAATCATAAGATTTAACTGACCCGTAACTTACTTGCCACGACATCTGCCAAATAGCGTATTTACTTTACAGTTAAAAGTTGTGCGTTGTCAAAAACGACAACGGGTAGGTACTTATCAGATATACCAACGATTATTTTAAAATGTATGAATAAAAATCGATTTATTTGACTTGATTGGTCACCAATTGGATGAATCAAAATATTCTACACCGCAACGAGTACCTTGGATTCGAGTATTTAAATTCCGTGTTGATTATTTTATGGACCTAGAGGAAACTGTTTTTTTTTTTGCTTAATTTCGTCTATCGAGGTGTGCAATAAACCAAGTGCTTAACTTTATAAAACATCAAATAATCCCTAAATCGCAAAGCTGAGTGGTATTTTTTTCATTATTCAAGTGATATTACTATTAACAAACAAACCAACACAAAAAAAACCCAAACAAAAAACAACTTAAAAAAAAGACTACCTAACTTCTAAACAATAGGTAACCATAAATGATAAATGATAAATGATAAATGATTTTATTTCTGTAAGTAGGTTTGAACAAACACTTTTACACGTCAATCATATTTTAAAAACTAGATGAGGTCGGCGTTTCCTATCTGACTACTCTGATAAGAAAGGCCGAAACAAACTCAGAGGTCACAGTCTCTTTTAAAGTCCAGACATAATCTTGGTCAGATCATGTGAAAACCATGTAGATTTGTGTCTGAGATGGTCTTTTGAGGAAAAACCACACAGATTGAGTGGACCTGTCCAGTCAGTGCACGCATTTGTCAGTAATCGTGTAGCTCAACTCAGAACTTAAGAACTGAACTTCAGAACTGAACATACCCTTGTACACCCTGAAATCGATTTCTGTTACGTCATTAACTAATAAAAAATCGACCAATGACGTTTGACGAGCAACATTGACATATTATTGAACGAATGTAACGTATGATTCGTTACATCATTCACTTAACCAGTAAGTTGTTACTCGAACCTTTATTTTCGTTTGTGAAATTGACAAAAGATACTCGTAACTTTTACTTGCCAATTAACGTTAACCGGGAAGTAACTAATCAACGCTTTACTTGGAGATGGTGAAAGAGGCCCTTAGTGTGTTACGTAATTACCCCGCTGGTCTGTCCATAAAAGGAAACAGTCAATTGTTAGTATCGGTTCATAGAAATCTTTTGTTTACAAGTCATGTATAAGTGCCGGGGCGCCCCGTGGCGCGCCAACAAATATTGTACTGGGACAAGCGACGCACGGGTCATGTCGGTACCTGGACAATTTAGTGACTAGATGAAAATGATCCAATTTTTTATTGTATTAGAAAGAGTAAAGTTTAGCAATTATGAATGAAAAATGATATCGGGCAAATGTCCACCACGATCACGCTCGCAGTTCTCACCGCACAAGATACACATACAAAAAGCAATTTCCGGAGTGCACTGATTGATGGGCTCAGTAGCACCGTCGTCGTCTGCATAGCTCAGATTATTAACCACTAGCTTCTGCCCGCGGCTTCGCCCGCGATGAGTTCGCAAATTATCCCACGGGAACCTGCTACCGGGACAAAAAGTAACCCATGTCCTTCCCCAGGATGCCATCAATCTCCTTGCCAAACTTTATCGAATTCCATTCAGTGGTTTAGGCGTGAAAAGGTAACATACAGACAGAGTTACTATCGAATTTAAATTATTAGTATGGATGACACCATCTATTGAACAGCCGACATTGGTTCTGCAAAGTCCATTAATCATGTCATTCACGTACAGGTTAAACAGAGCAGGCGATGTCAACCCACCCTGTCGAACTCCATACTTCCACAAATATGGCTTGGAACACACATTATTCTACCTGACGCGATTTGTTTGTGAGCTGTACCAGAACTTCAACAAGTTAACTAGTTTTGTAGGCAAATTTAAACTAGGTAACTTAGACCATAGCTTTTCATATGATACGAGGTCAAAAGCCTTAGAAAGGTCAAGAAAGGCAGCATAAACTGGCGTGTTTCTCTGCGTATAATACTTACGGTCTGCTTGAGCGCCAGGATAGCACTCTCCGTTGACAGTTTGCTTCTGATCGTGCGGCACATTTTATATAAATAAAGTTTTATTTATTTTCTAAATCAAAAGTCATTTATTCAAACTAAGCTGAGAATCAGTACTTTTTGAACGTCAACATAACATAAGACAGTCCCCCAAAACGCCCGCCTTTTACCACTTCCTTGTGCTTTAGCTGGGGAGAAGAAGTGGCGCAACAAACTCACCAGCAGCAGAGCTGTCTGTTCAGTTAGAAGGTCTTGATTCTATACAATAGTCAGTAATTAACATAACGAAACACAAAACATTAAATTTAATTATATGCCATATTATTATTTCAGCTAGCACACGCCAATATACCAACAAAAAAATTCTATGGCAATACCCAATTCCTAGAAAGCTCCAGAACACAGCGATACACCATAGTACCAAAAACATACACCCCACAGTCTTAACAATTAATAATAATTGCTATAATTAGAATCACAGACATGCCCACAGTTTCGGACACAGCGTTGTTAGGGTAAATCAAGATAATGCTCGAGTAATTTGTTTGGCATCTAAATAGTCTATATTCTTATAATAAAACTGAAGAGTTTGTTTGTTTGAGCGCGCTAATCTCTGGAACTACCAGTCGGATTTGAAATATTATTTTTAGAATAGAATAGAATAGAATACTCTTTATTATGTACACCATAAAAATTACAGGTATAAATGTAGACTTTTTACACAGGGTGACACAATGGGCGGTCTTATCGCTAAAAGTGATATTTTACAGACAATCTTTGGATGGATTCAAGGGAGAAGAAGAGACAATAATGTAGGTAGTCAGTGGTGTACCATTTACATATACAACAAATACATACATACATAAAACATATACTTATCTACATATAATATATACAATAATTAACAAGAAACAAGAGCAAGGAAACTAAAAGTGGACAAGATTGAGCACGCCTTATCGACTCGGGCAAGGCATTTAGATATTTTTGCATTTGATAGCGCAATTCTTGAAAATGGATATAGGCTATTTAAGATCACGCTAGGACTCTTAGGAGCCGAGCAAAAAGAAAGAACGCGAAGCCACCAGCACTAGCGTTGGGGCTTTGTCTCGCATAGGGTCGTAGCATTATGCTGAGCGATGGCCGTTTTGCATGGATGTGACGCATATTTTCCCCCAACTCGTTCTTTTTTGTATTTGTGTGTTTCTTCTGCGTCATTTTTATCGCAAATAAACGTATTTCTATTTTTTTCCATTTAAGCGAAAACGAAATAATAGCGCGGGTAGGCGGTGCGATGCGCCGGGATGGGTCTGGGGAGCAAGAAATTTCACGCGGACGAAGTCGCGGGCAGACGCTAGTATATTATATGATTATTACCAACAAGATTTCTCATTACCAGTGTGGGAATGATAAATGTATTATGTAATAAAGTAATATGTAACAAATATGCATGTATATGTGTGTATCTATGTGTGTGTTGTATGTAATTATGACGTGTATGATTAATTATTTGTTTGTTCAGTTTCTACGGGCAGAAGTATGAAAATAGGTGGCATAATTAGGACATTTAGTATTATGTTTAGTTGACAAATGAGGAAATTGTCGTAAGGAAACTTTTGAGTATGAATTTGGATGGCTATAAAAGTAGGGAAAGACCAAAGAAACAATGGATGGACTGTGTGAAAGATGATAAGGCTAGGAAGAAGGTGACTCCCGAGATGACGACAAATGGAGAAGTAAGGAAGAAAAACTCAAACTCAAACCATTTATTTCAATTAAACCATTTACAGGCACTTTTGAATTGTCAAAGAGTCGGTCAGTTAGTCAGAAAGTTGAAGCTAGTTGCCCACTCCAAAACGTAGATCTCTATGGAGAAGAACGGGCAAGAAACTCCAAGGACACTCTTTTAAATCAAGATATTACAAAATCCTGGGTACATTATTCTTGTTGCTTCTATATGTGTAAAAAGATATATTGCAATGACCCCAAATAAATAAGTGATAGCGGCAGGACAATGACGATGATATTTAATTGCCAGCTGGATTCTATACAGCACCCTAATTACGTAACACACTATCTATCACAATCTGAATCATTTTGAAGCCTATTGCTAATCCATTGGTACCTACTACGCTTTGGAATGGGCATCTAGCTTCATCTTTCTGACCGACCGACCCCTTGACAATTCAAAAGTGCCTGTAATTGGTTTATTTGAAATAAGTGCTTTGAGTTTGAGTTTGATTGCTTCATATGTTTGAAAAATTTGTCTGTTCAACAACGTAAATAACGGAATGAATGTTGTTGAACTGTCAAAATCAAACCCATTCCTACTGTTAGTGTGTTACGTAATTACCCCGCAGTTGTAAGTAATTAACATTACGAAAATTTACGAATATACGAATTAAATTATTTGCCATATGTCAGGGAGCACATGCCAGTATACCAAAAAAAAAAAACATTGAAAACTATACTCAAGCAGAAATAAATCATAAATACTTAAACAGAACTTAATACCTAAATGAGGTCGATCTCTATGGTCTACGGATTTTGATGTATTCCGAATCCATTTCCATTATCAATGGTGCCGATTCTCTTGTACACTGAACTAAACTTTCACTAAAATTCCTTACTTTTTGCTATGAGAATCTATTCTGCAAAAAAATCTCTCTAAATTTAAAAATAATTTTGACGCAACTAAAATTTCATTTGACAATCGCGACTACACGTGGTACTACTTTGCCCTACCCCGCGATTTTTTTTAGAGCCGGAGCCGCGAATGGGGGTCAGCCTCGCCGTGTTTTATATGGAATTTTTCACTTTTTGTATGGTAAATATGAAAAATTATTACCTACATGTAGAGTTTAAGGGGTTTTAATATTTTATAAACGGGGTCGAAATTTTCATTATTTTTGCGATAGGACACACCATTTTCTAGATATAAGCAAAATAAAAGAAAAAAAGATAGGTACAGTACTGCTTTTGCACCTGAAGTCGAGGTGTTGTGGGGAATTTTAGTTCATGACAACTAATTTGATTCCACACTTTTTAATCGCGATTAAAAATAGTCAGATTTAGTCAGACAACCAAAATGTTTGGTGAAAAACGTCAAAATTCAGAATAACAAAATCGCCATTTTCACTAAATTACTAACTCAATGCCATCTTAGTGCTGTCAAACTAAAATATAGTTAAGATGTATCACTTTAGTCTATTTCAGAATGGGAAATCAAGCAATAGACAAAATTATGAAACTTTTGTAACATGAATACGAGGCTTTTGGCTATTTTGTATGTCTCTAAATTAATGTCGTTCATTTGTTAGGTGCGTTATGTTTGTACAGAATAAACTATTTTTCTTTCTTTCTTTCTTCTTCTTAAATCGTCGTTTGACAGGAATAAACAAAATTTTAGTGATTTTTAGTCTAGTCTAGAGAATTTTGTGACAAGAAAATCGTCACCAATATCAATTCAAGAAACACAAAAAGTATATTTCCTGATGGACTTCGAACATGCGACCATTTCTCAGGTGAGCCGCGTCTGTTACCGCTACGCCACGTCGCTACGTCTATGACACCTCGAAAAATGAAAACCTCCAGGCACAAAGGGCATACCCAATTACATATGCAACGCTGCATTATGTTCATATAGCTGTAAGTAACCTCGCCGTGAAACTTATGTGAAGTAAGCTTGAGTCAATCATGAGGTGGAATGACAGGTCACTTCATATTAATTTTCACAGTGAGACCTCCGGGTCATTGAACTTTGGGTGCGGTATTTCGAAAAGGTAGCTCTATTCTTTGCCTTCAGTATTGTTACAATACCTACCAACCTACAGAATTTGAATAAAAATCCAAATCAAAGGAAAAACAATCAACGGTCGCGTGTGAAACACTCATTAGGAACCGTCTATTTACTAGAACCTAATAACAGACCGGATTTAGGATTCCGTTGGCGGTTTTAGGTTTATTTGTTAAGTTAGGACAAACTTGTGTTCTATTTAGATTGAAGTTCTTAATGTGATATTATTGTTTGTAAAACACTTAGCAGTAGAGTTTATTTTGGGGCTATGTTGGAAAATTAATTTCCTTGTAGGGACAAAAAATTAGAGCGTCTAGTTTTCATAAAACCTAATCATGTTTCGGTATTTTATTTTGATTAACGAAGATTAGACATTTTGAACGTAAAAAAAAATCTTTTTGTAAGATACTGGTATTCAGCTGCATCCGGATAGACTGGAAGCTGACCCCAATATAGTTGGGAAAGGCTAGGCAGATTGATTGAGACATTTTGAACGGACTATTCAGAAACAAATTTTCAGTTAGGTCGGGTATAAAAAACACATTATCTAGCTGAAAACAAAGATTTAAATCGTTAGATTCGCCCTACCAACCGCATCAAAAGGTGATCATCACTCCGTCTCGTTTTGACACCTCTGACACACACAATGATGCCGTAATTTGACATAATTGTCATGGAAACGCCATGATTATTGTGTGAGCATTTTTTACTCATTATGGACACTATACGCGAATAAGGGTGGTCCCACATCTAACGGAAGATGCGTCAGGCGTAACTTCGATCCCGTCCATTTATTCGCTCGACGCAATAACGCATCATCGGTTGAGTATGTAAAGTGATAAATGATTTTATTTCTGTAAGTAGGTTTGTACAAACACTTTTACACACCAATCAAATTTTTTAAACTAGTTGTGGTCGGCGTTTCCTATCTGACTACTCTGAGAAGAAAGGCCGAAACAAACTCGGAGGTCACAGGTGAATGTTCTATTATCGACTTGTCAATTATGGCGCTACGCGACCGACGATACGCGATGCATCTTCCGTCAGATATGCGACCACCCTTAGTACGGTGAGGCCAAATCTGACGATTTAAATATTTGGCTAAAAATAATAAAATAATCTTTTTAACCTATAATAATGATGACATCAGCTTTACGATTTTAATCAATCAATCTACTTACCCATAATAAATTACAGGTGACAGTTTTATAATCCGTAGCTTAGTTAAAAATTAACCGGTTCATACATCACGTGTGCCAAGGTAATAAAACGAAACAGTTAAAATAAATTAACTGCCAACGACTCACGATAACTGTCAACTGTTATTATTAATGTTTATTTATTATTTCTGTCAATTAGTTTTTAAATAGTCTGAAAAAATCGGGACAGTTTAAAACTCAAGCATATACCTAGTACACAGCGAACAGCAAAACTTTAATAGATAAAGATAATGCTTTATTTATAATAATTATTATTAGAACTATAATAAAGTTGCGCCGTCAATAACAGATCAAAAGTAACGGGTAAGCAGCTCACCTGATTTCCAACAACTAATTTGAATAATTTTTAATTTTATTCAAATTTGGTTTTTTTGTGGTACAAAAATCACTTTTCAATACATTATTTTTTAAGCTAAATAAAACGTTATTTACACAAATGGTATCTTATTACATTAGTAAGCTATTCAGAAATGTTCAATAAAAATCATACCTAAAATGTTATCATTTGCAGCGACAGCATTAAAAAAACTGAATTCTGGTAGAGAAAATGGTAAAACTGGAAAAAAAATTACCGAGCCTTTTTTTAAACTATTCAAATTAGTTGTTGGAAATCAAGTGAGCTACCGACCCATTACGTTTGATCCATTATTCACGGGACACCCTGTATAACACAACTAGATGTAATATAACAATTAGATATCAAATCCTATACTTTAAAAAAACACCCGGCCGTTAATATTATATCCGCCGGCTATATTTACATATAGACAATACACAGGGTCAATTTAAATTAGCTAGCAAAACTCCGCAGATGTGATGGGTATCGATATCTAAATATGAAAAACAAAAAAAAAAACACGTGTGGCACTCGGGGACTGCCGCGGTAAAGCTATTGCATAGCATTTTTTATCAACTTATGCAATTATAATTATTTATTAATGCAGTATTTTTTTTTTCTTTGATATTAATTCAAGTACAGTCGTAACATATACATACACGTTAAGCGAACGCTCGGCCGAGCTACATGGTAGGCGGAGTGGGGGGTGTTAGGTTTTATTTTCGTTACGGAATTTCTTGATTCGGTCGCCGCGCTCAAAGCCCGCGATAAAAGCTATGCAATAGCTTAAAAACAAAAAAAATGTGGCCTCCTTTAGTGGCGGCGGTTAGTTTATTCACTTGAAATATCAGTTTAAAAAAACAGGTTTTTTTTTGTAAACTTCACAGACGCGATTGATATCAATCAAACACGATAAAACAAATTTTCTCAAGTCATACTTCAAGTACTCGTAAGTCTCTCACTCATACACTATCTGCGGTCATTGACGCCTGAAAAAAAACATTAAATCTTGTTAATTTTAATTTTGTCGGGTTTAAATATCGATACCCATCATGTCTGCAGAGTTTCGCTAGCTAACTTAATTTTACCCTGTATAGGCCGGCTAAAATGTTCTTAGTACCTATGACACATTACACTTAGCTTGCGCGATTTTGTGCTTGTTTTCTTTCTGTTTTTTTACAGTTTTAAGGTGTTTTCAGGGTTCCGTACCCAAAGGGTGTCAACGGAACCCTTTTACTCAGCCTCTGCTGTCCATTCGTCCGTCCGCCCGTCTGTCTGTCAGCGGGCTATATCTCATAAACCGTAATAGGTAAACAGTTGAAATTTTCACAGAGTGTGTATTTCTATTGCCGCTATAACAACAAATAACAATAATAAAACAATGTTAAAAGGTAGAGGGGTCTCCATACAAGAAGCTTGTTTTTTTCGGCATTTTTTGCCTTGTGGTACAGAACCCTTCATGTGCGAGTCCGACTCGCACTTGGGCGGATTTTTGTAATGATGCAAATAAACGTATTTTTCTTTATTTTCTTTCTTAGAAAAAAGTATGGCTGTATAGAGAGTCGTCTCTTTTACTTCTATTTATGACATTCGCTTTCTGAAGCACAAATACTTAGCCCAGGAAAGCACGGGAGATTTTTTCCCGCAGCGTTTTTTTTTCACTTGATTTTCAACGCACTGCTTAGCGCCGAGAGTTGAAAATCCAGCAGTGTCGTTTTTTGGAGCGCTGCGATGCGCTCTGTTTGATTTTCAACGCTCGGCTTAACACCGAGAGTTGAAAATCCAATACGCGATAAAATATTTATATATTATTACGTCTTGCCGAACGTGGGCTAAAGTTCACCGAAAAAATCTAGAACAATTCCGTCTTGTCTTAATAATCTAACTACTCATACGGAACGACACACAAAAAAAATACTTAATGGAACCTGTAGGTATGGATCGGTCGACGGTCCATTACATAAGGTACTATAAAAAACTTAGAAAGAACTATTTCTTTCCCTAATGGACCATTCTGTAACCATATTATTATTTTCTATTCTGAAACTTAATGTACGCATAAAAACATTCGTTTGATACAAATGACTGATTGAAAAATTATGAAGTTTTCCTAAATTATTTCCTGAATACGTGCTGGAATTACTGTAATCAAGGTGGATGTAAATAAATTACTTATAGCAATCGATTTAAGGTTTATTGTAACACTAGTTTTTGCCAGCGGCTTCGCTCGCGTTAATTTAGAATTTGACAATGAATTCGGATTGTTCAGGGAATTATAGTTAGGGCGATGAAAAACTGGTCTATCGACACTATGACTCACAAAATGTATTAAGTACTTAAATGGAAAATAAAAAACTCTTAACACACTACTAAAGTTTCTACAATAATATAATTCAATCATGATTTGAAAGACACGTGGCGCCATCTATTATCATAAAAAACACTATTGTTGTTTTCCTCGGGAACAGTACTTTTTTTCGGGATGAAAGGTACTCTATGTCCGTTTCTGTACACCTGCCAACGTACATGCAAAATTTCAGGATGATCGGTTCAGTGGTTTAGGCGTGAAAAGGTAACAAACAAACAAACAGAGTTAGGATTAGGATAGGACTAGTTAAGATAGTTAGGATTAACTTAATGGGAAATTTATTTATTGACATGGCATGAAAAATGCTTCCGTTTAAATAAACTGCTTTAATTATCCCCCTCAATTAGTACCGACTTTAATAATTATATAATTTAGTACCTAATTGCATTTAAGGGGCTCATCACTAGGTAATAACAGCCACACTGGTCGATCGATTAGGTTAAGCTACGGTTGCCGCGGTCGGTCCAAGGATGGGCGGCCATCTTTACATATCGAGAGCCCTTCTTGCAAGGGACAGCACTTTAAGCCGTCGGTAACGGTCACTTATAGATCTTTTATGGTCATTACAGGTAGTCAGAAGCCAAAATGTCTGATGCCCAATCTTACCAAGGGGTATCGTGTTACCCAGTAACTAAGCTGTGGAGGTCAGATAGGCAGTCGCTCCATTTAAAATACTGGTTTTCAGCTGCAACCGGTTAGACTGGAAGCCAACCCCAACATAGTTGGGAATAGGCTAGGCAGATTGATATTAAATAAATGGGATTTTTATGTGTAAGAGAGAGATAAAAGATACCTATCTTATCCTACTTCCTACTAATCGTACTATCCTACTATCCTACTAATCCTACTTAATATTATAAATGTGAAAGTGTGGATGTTTGGATGTTTGTTACTCAATCACGCTAAAACGGCTGAACGGATTTGGATAAAATTTGGCACATGGGTAGACTATGACCTGGATTAGGACATAGGTTACTTTTTATCCCGATATTCCCGCGGGATCGAGATTTCTGCGAGTGAAACCGCGGGGCGCAGCTAGTAATAACATAAATGTGAAAGTTTGTATGTTTGGATGTTTGTTACTGAATTACGCAAAAACGGTTGAACGGATTTCGATGGAATATGGAACACAGATAGTTTATGACCTCGATTAACACATAGGATACTTTTATCCCGGTAGTAAGTTCCCGTGGGATAATTCCCGACATCACCACGGGCGGAGCCGCGTGCAAAAGCTAGTTTAAAACTATAAGAAAAACTTAGAGTTAACGAGACGTACCTACAAACAATAAAATCTTAACACATTGAAATGGACTCCCATAAAAGTAATTTAATTGCCAGCTGCCACTACTTGCTACGGAAAATATAAATAAATACCTAATTGAATTTTACTTATTGACGTGACGCGAGAAAAGCTTCACTGTCAATAAAACGACTCTGTTTATTTCTCTTACTAAGTAGGTACCTATCGAAATTTAATTCATATACAGGGTGGCAGGGACATTAACGAGCAAACTGTAACCATGAATTCAGCACATGATTCTGGACCCCCTAGCGTAGAAACTTTTCGGCGGTTATAAAAAAAAATCTGCTGATAAAGAATCATGTACTGAATCCATGGTAACAGGTTACGCGTCAATGTCCCTGCCACCCTGTATACTTACACAGTGGAGCATACGGTGGAGGTTTGCCTGGCTTGGGAGGAGCACCGCACCGGAGTCCTCGTGGCGGCGATCCCTCGCGTCCGGCCCTAGTCCAGGCCATGGTACGGAGCGAGAGAGAATGGGAAGCCGTCTACTCCTTCTGCGAAGCAGTAATGCTCGCGAAGGAGGAGGTGGAGCGCGTGAGGGAAAAGCAATCGTTGCGCCGTCACGCCCCTAGTTGCCGCAGGAGGAGACACCCTGGGCATCGGGAGCCGATTGCCGACGACCGGCCACTGTAGGCGCGGGCTTGCGGACGGCGAGCAATGGGCAACTCGCCGTCCAGTAAGGACCAGGCCCGGGTCGACGGCGAGTCATGTTCCACACGCGCCTCAAAGAGATGTCAGCATTGGACGGGGTCCAAAAGGACCGATGCCTGCCGGGGTCGGGGATTGTTCGAAAGAGTTACCGTGGCCTTGGCGCACAGGCAACTGAAGGAACACGGGTGGTTTTTAGTTAGTAAGAGTCTGACACGCCCTTTCGCTCCGCCCAGAGCGGGAGAGGTCATTTGATAATATCCCACCCAAAAAATAAAACCCTGTACACTTTTATAGTACTTATCTAGTTGTTAATTTTTTAACAAAAGACATTATAAATTGAAACAAAGCTTATTTCTATTAATGTAAAATAATTATGAATAAAAGCGAACACAGCTTTAACTTTTTCCACAAACTTTTCCATTGTGTTACGTTCACTTCGATCACACAGTTCGTTACAAAACATCAAAGCGGAATGCAAATGGCGGCCAAAGTTTTCGGCTCAAAACATTTCCTTTACATAAGCCTTGTTATTAATGTAGTAGCTTTTACTGCGGCTTCACTCGTGTACCTTCCCCGTTCATAAATTATTTAGCCACAAGTCAGGTATCCTACGACCTAGATACAATAGTCAAGGTTCAACTAACTTTTTGTAGAACTATTTATTTGAAACGTGCATGGACTTGGTAATGTTGGGGTGGAGCGCCTTTTTTTGTCTTAGGTGGATGTATGAATGTTTGCCTAGGTATTTTTCTTGAGTTTTTATCTGTCTTGGGGTTCAAGTGAAATGTTTTATTCTTGCATAACGGAATTGTTTAACATACATACACATACATACATAATTTCATGCCTTCTTCCCATGGCGGTAGGCAGAAACTACAGAACGCCACCTGCTACGATCCTTACATACTCCTTTTGCCTCGTTTACGTTCATACATCTGGTTAAACACGCACGCCGGTTGCGAGTACTACGCACCTGACCTTTCTGAAGAACATCACCAATAAGGTCACTATATTTCCTCCTAGGGCGTCCCCTGCCGGCGTTTCCACTCACACCTGCCTTGTAAATACCTTTTGTTTTGTTTTTACCTTTTGTTGGGATTAACATTTTATTTATATTGTACTTGTGTAGGCAAATCCTACTTTCTCGCTGTTGATACTTCCTTACAGGTGTGATTGGGGCCATGGAATGAAGGTCTCAATTTCTATAATAATAACTTTATTTCCAATTTGACAATTCACATAAAGGCTGTAGGTTAATAAGATGACACTTTTGTTTTTAACTTGCATAAATCACTGACTATCTTCACTGGCACCCAAGCTAAGATTAGTGTTATGGGTGCCAAGGCTGTCTCTATTAATACATTTTCCAATTTATACAAACTTGTACGGAGTTATATTGGGTAAGTAGTTATCGTTGAGTACAAAAAGAAAATAAAATTAATAAGATGAAGAAACAGAAACAATTGAACTTTAAAAAAAAATGCGTGAGTGTCGTGGAACACTCGGTTGGAACGAAGTTCCTTTCGTAGTATATTTAGAACATCCATAGAACAAATTTGACTACCATATAAAGGGTTATATTGAGTCAACATTAAAAGATAGACATATGCTGCAGACTTTTTTTTTGAACTTTTAACGGAAAATAATTCCGTCATACATGATTTTTGCATAACTTTAACTGTTTCCGCAGCGTAAGCAACGGAAACTCACAAAAGGAATATCTTTTTTCGTTTTTGCAAAATTTTTCATTTATGCTTCGCTCCTATTGGTCGTAGCGTGATGTTTTATAGCCTAAAGCCTTCCTAGAAAAATGAACTATCCAACACAAAAAGAGTTTTTCAATTCCAACCAGTAGTTCCTGAGATTAGCGCGTTCAACCAAACAAACAAAGAAAGGGTCGTGAAGGAAACTCGTGACGGAAAATTCTTACACTTTTTTTCGCCTAGCCCTATTCACCAAGTCCGTACCGTGCGATAAGGAACTTCGTTCCAGTAAAAATATGTATAGTTTCTATGAAAATTTCATAATCGTTGTTCTACAAGAGTCGCGTCGCGCTGTCGCGTCGCGCCTGTCTGCGGTAGCTTTAACACGTTCCAAAGCACAGTATACATATATCAATACCCACAAGTAGAATGGAGGATTGAACAGCACGGATCGGTCATTAAGGCTTATCACAAAGTTTACAAGCAGAGGTGCCGAAAGCGAATGCACATGAGTTCAGGATAGCATGATAAATTCTGAACAGATTCTGACAGTTCAGTGAAATGCAAAATTACTTTTAGCATAGACTTTATGTGATATTCCATTGTGATAATTTAGGAATTTATTAATGTTTCAATTCACTTCGAAGAAAATTAAGGTAAAATCTTTCTAAGTTCACAATCAAGCCGGGCGCATAAAGGCGCGACGCGACAACGCGACGACACTCTAGTAGAACAATTTCTATGAAAACTTCACGGACATTGTTCTACAAGAGTCACGTCGCGTCTGTCTGCGGAAGTCTTTACTCTTTCTTTTGGGTTACGGAAGCTGTTACTTTTGTAACCAATATACTTTCGAAGGTAACTCTTTTGACATGAAACTATTTTGAAAACAAAAAAGAAGAAACACTTTTAAGCAAAGATTTAAATCGTTAGATTTGCCGTCGTTTTACTTAGATCGCACGAAAAAGTGACCATACTGAGAAGAGTTAACTCACACATCCCGTGTGGAACGAAAAGTACCATGTTCAATATACTTAAGTGAGCGTGGCAACTACTCAAAACTACTCAAATGTCATTTTCAACGAAACAAACGTGGCCATCTTTTGACGCAGTCGGGCGAATCTGACGATTTAAATCTTTGCTTTTAAGAGAAACAGTAAAATAGTCCACCTACTATTTAAATAAAGTGTTGGTTCCTAGCGTATAAGTTTAGGAAACAAACGTAAATCAATTTTAGTACACGTTTAGAATCTCAGTAGAGAAACAAGTAGGTACTTGAAGCGACAACTTTATCATTACCAGAATAAAAATCACATTCGGTACCATGTGTTGCCCAAATGTGCCTTTTATTTTTGGAGTTATTGTGTTTTACTGCTAAAATTACGATGCAAAGCTAGAAAGTTCAGACTTTCTTTAAGGCATTTTGGGAAATGAATCGTGCCGCAAAGTCCTATTAGGTAACCTTTTTCTGTCAAAAGCTTTGCTGTGGTAAAGTACTTATCCATGGGACATCATGTACTTGTCCATGAGACATCATGTACTTGTCCATGAGACATCATGTACTTGTCCATGAGACATCATGTACTTGTCCATGAGACATCATGTACTTGTCCATGAGACATCATGTACTTGCCCATGAGACATCATGTACTTGTCCATGAGACATCATGTACTTGTCCATGAGACATCATGTACTTGTCCATGAGACATCATGTACTTGCCCATGAGACATCATGTACTTGTCCATGAGACATCATGTACTTGTCCATGAGACATCATGTACTTGCCCATGAGACATCATGTACTTGTCCATGAGACATCATGTACTTGTCCATGAGACATCATGTACTTGTCCATGAGACATCATGTACTTGTCCATGAGACATCATGTACTTGTCCATGAGACATCATGTACTTGCCCATGAGACATCATGTACTTGTCCATGAGACATCATGTACTTGTCCATGAGACATCATGTACTTGTCCATGAGACATCATGTACTTGTCCATGAGACATCATGTACTTGTCCAAGAGACATCATGTACTTGTCCATGAGACATCATGTACTTGTCCATGAGACATCATGTACTTGTCCATGAGACATCATGTACTTGTACAGCTTAGCCTCTAAGGTTGCAACGCATTGCCATGCCCCGTATACGTTGCAAGTGCGTTTTTGCAAATAATGTACTTACCTAACTGATTACCACTTTTCTGGTAATTGAAACAGCAGCAACCCGGAGTCTGTATTTGTGGCCGGTTGATGGCAACAGGCTCGCCCCCTATTACATGGGACTTAAACATAACTGGCGAAATGTGGGTATACTATAGGTGCTCCTCTGTCGGACCCCTCGAGGAAACATGGCGTGATGTTATGTATGTATGTGAAACAGCTATAACTAGCGGTTTTGTTATTTTTTTTCATAAAGCCTGGAGTTAGAAATAGCTGGTTTTTTGTAGTGTTCCACAGAAGACCAGCTATTTCTGACTCCGGGCTCCGGGGCGGTTGCACTACATTTTAGAACAGCCTCATACCTACTGGTTACAATTTAAAATCTCAGTAAACAACTTTTTGTTAGCCTAAAATCCGACAAAAAAGATTTTTTTACGATAATACATTATCTAGCTATAGTTTCATAGAATTAATGCTCCCATTTCCGCAATCAAAACACAATCAAATTACAATAGTAAAACTATCTCTTTTATGTGCGTCTAAAATGCTACATGACGAAGGACAAACTCTAACATTTAAAACAACATTATGAAGGTTACATTTTAGTGCCCTTACTATAAAACGTGGCCGGTTTTTATCCCCCGCAAGAATTATGAGCTTAGGCATCTGTCCCACAGCCGGCGATTATCGAGAAGTGACTAGAGCTAGCAAGGTAAGGTGGATCCTCAGCTGTAGTCCGCCAAATTCAAATTTTATTCGCAAAAAAGTAAATAAAATTTGAATTTGGCGGGCTACATCTAAGGTTCACCTTAAAACGAGTTGGCGAGTAACGAGCAGCGAGTGCGCGACGGTGACGAGCGATTACTCGCGGGTATGCGTAATGTACCAAGCGTGAATCTCTCAGCGAGTGTTCTGCCCGCCAAGCGAGCGTCGCTGAGCGAGTACTCTTTTTGATAGCTCTTGTCGCTGCGACAGACGAGTACTCGCCGGCGGTGTAAACAGTCATTGATCAACTATTAATATTTGTATTTCTTTTACTTACATGCAACCTACAATTTTATAGACCTTTGTTGAGCGAGAAAATCATTGATAGCTAGTCGCTTCCTCTTTAGCGGTGGGACAGGTACCTTAGCATTATAAAAATAAAGGACTAAGGGCTATTACAACCCGTTGACGCGCGGTTTTTAGACGCGCATTGTCGCGATTTATATAAGTTTATAATTCTTCTCTTAATGTTCTTCAGAAAGGTCAGGTGCGTAGTAATCGCAACCGGCGTGCGTGTTTGACCAGATTTATGAACGTAAACGAGGCAAAAGGAGTATGTAAGGATCGTAGCAGGTGGCGTTCTGTAGTTTCTGCCTACCCCCATGGGAAGAAGGCGTGAGTTTATAAATAAATAAATAAATAAAATTGTTTATTTATCCCAATAAATAATACACACAGACACAGTTCATAACAATGCGACAAAAGTACAGTGAGCATAAAAAAAAAAACATAACTTGTGTACAGAAGATTTAGGTTTACAAAAAGAAAAAAGTCTATGCATACAAGAAATAATGAACCCTGTCTTTTAAACTAGGAAACCTGTATCTTAAGAGACAGTGCTCGGCCAGAATTTAAATTTTATAAAACTAAGTATACAGTAGTGTGAAAGTGTGATGATCTACCAGTACAAATGAATATTAATATTAATCAAATATGTGAGAGTATTGAGGTGCGTGTGTGTGTGAGACGGGAAAGGGAGAGTGTAAAATGTTTATGTGTGTGTGAGTGTGAGTATTATGTCAAGCGAAATATGATACTAGTAAAGACTCTGTTTTAATATAGTCCTGCTGTTTGAGCCACTCAGAGGTTTTTGATTTGACATTAAATTTATTTAGGTCTATTATGTCTAGTTCTTTCTGTATTCTTTTGAAAGAATGATGGCTTAAGACATAGTATTGACGTCTTGCAAATGAGGTTTTGTACTGTACACCTGGGGGAACATATGTACGCTTTTTTGGATTAGATGGAGGTAAGCGGGCATGTATCCTCAGGACAGATTGGAGGATAAACAGCTGCCGTACCGTTAGCACTTTGCAATCAGCGTAAATTTGTGCTGTGGGGTATCTGTAGGGTTTCCTTAACATAACTTTAAGTACAGCCCTTTGGGACCTTTCTGCTCTCATAAGATAGGTCTTCGCGGCTCCACCCCATACAGTTATACAGTAACTAATAATAGACTGGCATAGACTCAAGTACACCATTTTTAGAATGTCAAAACTGGCGGATTCTCGGAGTGATTTGAAAATATGAATCAGACGAAGTGTTCGAGAAGTTAAGGTATCTAGTTGTTTGTCCCATTTTAGTCCATCGTCTATATGCACACCCAAGTATTTGACACTGTTTGCTCTGGGAATGGGAGGGCATGAGCACGAGACTAGCTGATTCTGGCATGAGTGAGCCATTATTATGAAACTAATGGGAGGTTTGGAGTTGGACCGGATCGCAAAGGGTATGTAATACGTCTTTTTTAGGTTTAATGTCAGCAAGTTAAGGTCAAGCCAGTTCATGATTGAAGACATTGCAAATTCGGCCTTTCGTTTCACATCCTCCCATGAGGGCCCATCAACCAGAACCGCTGTGTCATCTGCATACGCATAGATTTTACAGGCTGGTATTGACATTCTACAAAGGTCATCTATGTAAATTTGAAAAAGGGTGGGGCCTAGAATGCTTCCCTGGGGGACACCGTACTGCACAAACTCTTCATCACTGAAGCTAGAGCCAATCTTTACCAGTTGAGTGCAATTCCTCAGGTAATCTTTGAAGATTTCCAAAGCTATACCACGTACACCCAAAAACTCGAACTTGGATATTAGTTTGGGAACAGAAACTGTGTCGAAGGCTTTTGACAGGTCCAAAAATATACCAAGGCACTTTTTTCTACTGTCCAGAGTCTTGGCAATAGATTGAGTTAGATCCAAAACTGCATCTTCAGTGGAGACTCCTGACCGGAAGCCGTACTGATTGTCCGCTATAATATTGTATTTATCGAGAAAGCTTCTAAGATTTTGATTAAGAATCTTCTCGAGGATTTTAGAGAACGACGACAGTACTGATATCGGCCTATAATTATCGACACAGCCTCTGTTCCCGCCCTTAAATTGGGTGGACTATGGCTCTCTTCAGAGAATCTGGAAAAACTCCTGTCTCAATGCAGAGATTGCAGATGTATGTTATCGGCGATACAAGTATATGACGACATGACTTAAGAAGCGAGGAAGATATTCCATCCCAGCCTACGGCACAGTCATGGCGCTTCTGAAATATAATAGTGTCTATGTCACATTCCTCAACTTTTTGTATAGCAAGTGAATTGACAGGCGGGTTCAGAGTTATGTTATTACCATCTCGAATGGTCTCGCGGTTTAATTGCCCTTTAGATGGGTCGTTAATTATTTTTGCAGCCATATTTTTGCCTATATTGCTAAAGAAAGAGCAGACGTTATTGAGGGAAGATGCAGGACTGTCGCATATTTTGAGCAGTTCAACAGGACTAGAGCATATTTTACCTGTATTGGTTATTTCCTTAATAGTTTTCCACAATGCTTTAGGATTATTCCTAGATTTTTCTAGCTCACTTTTCTCATAAGTCCTCTTTAATTTACGCAGTAGCATATTACAGTAATTCCTATAACGCGTATAGGTAACACATAGTATTAAATTGTTAGGTGACTTCTTAGATTTTACGTGCAGCTTATCTCGGTGCTTGATACATTTTAGAAGTCCCGGAGTTATCCACGGTTTAATTGTTCTTTGTTTTCTAGGGATATTGATGTATTTTGTATGTTTAGTTATTGCTGTTGATATCTTTGTAATTAGCGAACTCATAGCAGTATTTGCGTCTTTGATGTTGTAGATATCTGAAAAGTCTGTACTTTCTAGCTCTGTCTTAATAGCTTCATGATTTAATCGGATATAGTGAGACTTTTGTTTCGTGTCGGATTTGTATTTGAAATCGATAAAATAATCGGTTTGTGGTCAGTAATATGTGACTCCAATACCAAAGTGGTGGCCATTGATTTTGTTTCTAATAAGACGTGATCTAGGCAATTTTCCATTCTAGTTGGAAGGAGGTGGGTTGGTACTAGTCCATGGGACGCGTTAAGAATTAGGTATTCTAGCGCACGGTCATTCCTATTTCCTAGTTTTATGTCAATATTAAGATCGCCCACAGTAGAGATATTGGGGAATTTTGACAATTTATCATAAATATTATTTAAACTAGACAGAAAGCTGTCGAAGTGATCTTTGGTGTTATTCGATGGAGAGCGATAGATTGCTACCACAGTGAGCTTATTATCAATTTGACATACAAGACTATTTGCATACTTAATGTTAGGTTCCCATACCTTGACATTTAGCCCAATTTTGGTGAAGATTATAACCCCATCGTTTTGGTTTGAAATGTTTTTTGTGGAGTGCGACTGGTATCCATTTATAACTGGCAGGTTAATCAATTATGTTAAATAATTTTTATAAAGTAATTAGTAAGTAAGTTAAATAATTATGTATGTATTTATGTACTTTTTTCTTCACAAATATAAATTTGTTTCCTTTTTTAGGGTTCCGTCCCCAAAGGGCACCAACGGAACCCTATTACTAAGGCTCCGCTGTCGGTCCTTCTGTCTGTCTGTCAGCGGGCTGTATCTCATGAACCGTACTAGGAAGACAGTTGCCATTTACACGCAGTGTGTATTTCTATTGGCGCTATAACAACATATAATAAAAAAAACTGAAAAATTAAAGGGGTCTCCATATAAGAAACGTATTTTCAAAAATTGTGTTAAATATTATACGGTGGTACGGAACCCTTCGTGTGCGAGTCCGACACGCACTTGGAAGGTTTTTAATTTCTACTATGATCAAATCATCATTGTTTGAAACTATAATAGAAAACAATCGTTTTTGTTTTTTGTTTAGTTGGAGTACTAGGTATTTATTTTAGGTAATTATTTACTTAAACAATGCTAGTAATACATATAATTATTGTCATAAAAAATCTTAGAACATCGTCCACTGAATAAAGGCTCCCGCAGACAGGCGCGACGCGACAACGCGATTCGAATCTTGTACAACAATTTCCATGAAGTTTTCATAGAAATTGTTCTAGTAGAGTGGCGTCGCGCTGTCGTGTCGCGCCTGTTTGTGGGAGTCTTAACTAAAAACTGGCTCTAAAAATTAATGTTTGAGAACCAATCAATCTGCCTAGCCTTTTCCCAATTATGTTGAGAGGTCAGCTTCCAGTGTAACCGGATGCAGCTGAATACCAGTATTTTACATGGAGCGACTGCCTATCTGACCTCCACAACCCAGGTACTGCGTGGGCAACACGATGCCCTTTAGCAAGCCTGGTTGTCAGACTGAAAAGCATTTTACCACTTTTTTTCATGTCACGTTCGTGAACGGGCGCCGTCAGTAGGGACTGGTCATCTCTTAACTGCCACGGCTTATTTTAATTTAATTTAATATTTGAATTGTTTTTATCTTTCTATTACGGACGCTTTTAACGTTCTGCATCGTTCTCACATGCATAATTTCAACATGAATGATGTAGCCAATATTTTGTAACCATATTTTGATTTAAAAGAGTGTCCGAGGAGTTTCTTGCCCGTTCTTCTCCATAGATACGTACTACGCTTTGGAATGGGCAACTGTAGGTTCAACTTTCTGACTGACCGACCCCTTGGTAGTTCAAAAATCCTGTCATTGGTTTATTTGAAATAAATGCTTTGAGGTTAAGTTTGAGTTTACCGAAATATGTAGTTACAAGACAAAAAAAGAAACACGTTACGTTGGACGAAAATCGCTGTAATTAACGGCGTGTAATTTACGCGCGGCCAACAGTCCGCATTACCTCTATAATAAAATAACCTCTTTTCTCTCGCAAAGTGTCTGTGTCCTCACATTTTTTAATAATTCACCGCGTTAACGTGAGCCGTTGAAAAAATCTTTTATCTCTGTGAAAAATTCGGGTTTCGTGAGGTTATTCTGTGTCTAGGCTTTTTTGTGGCTAAAATTACGTCTCTTTTAATTTATTTTGGAGCTCTTTGTGTTTTAAAATGTAGGGCAGTGTTAGGTGGTTAGGCGCGTTTGAGTTTAATTTTCTGAATTATTTGTCTGGATTTTGGGACAGAATATCTAATTTAGGTTTTACTCTGATATCGCTGCTATTCAATTCTTTGACGAATTATATATTTTCCTTTCATTTTCTTCTATATAGTTAGTATGCTTTTAACGGATAAATAAATGGCAAATGAAGAAGAAGGAGTATCTAAGAATCGTAGAAAGTGGCGTTCTGTAATTTCTGCCAACCCCCATGGAAAGAAGGTGAGTTTGTGTGTGTATATAATTTGCAAGCAGGTCTTTTTGTGAAAATTGGTAATTTTTCATGACACGGGAATTCAGACGGGAACATTAATACCCAAAAGGTATTTTGGAAGAATAACAAGCTAAATATAAAATCTAAGCCTTTCTTCTACTGATTGGTATGTAAATTATAGTACTGGACTATAATTTACATACCAATCAAGTTATTTTTGCCCTACTTTTACTACAAAACAATAAATTCGTATATCAAAGAAGAATTATTCCACTTCCAGTCCTGACCTACATTCGGAATTTTGCCGAAATATTATACTTGACGATTCAGAAAAGTTTTGCTCAATTTTGCTCAACAAAAGTGTTTGTTTGGCATGAAACTCAAGACAGCAGATAAAACTACTTAATAAACTTCGGGACAGGTGAAAGAAACATTGCGACAGTTTTTTGTGCCGTATCATGTTCGTCATAAGGTTCCAAATCGCATAGCATTATTTGTGTTTTTTTTTTGTGGACTGCAGAAAAGAGCTATTTGATAAGAAAAGAAAAAGTTTGTAAAAAAGTTGAATAATGTTTTGGCCATAAATAAGGGAGATAGAAAAGTTATTGTCAGATATTGATTACACTTCACTATAATGGGTTGGTTGGGTTTGGAAAGCCTGACAACCAGTCTGGGGTATCGTATTACACAGTAACTAGGTTTTGGAGGTCAGATAGGCAGTCGTTCTATGTAAAATACTGGTATTCAGCTGCATCTGGTTAGACTGGAAGCCGACCGAGATGATGACGATGAATTGGGTTTGAAAAATAAGACCTACCTACTGTGAAATTGAACTTGATCATTACCATTACAAATTAGATCTACCTACCGTGAAATCGAACTTGATCATAACCATTACAAATTAGACCTACTATTTTAAAATCGAACTTGATCATTACCATTACAAATTAGACCTACCTATTGTAAAATCGAACTTGATAATTACCATTACAAATTAGACCTACCTACTTCGAAATCGAACTTGATCATAACCATTACAAATTAGACCTACCTATTAACCATTACAAATTAGACCTACCTATTGTAAAATCGAATTTGATAATTACCATTACAAATTAGACCTACCTACTTCGAAATCGAACTTGATCATAACCATTACAAATTAGACCTACTATTTTAAAATCGAACTTGATCATTACCATTACAAATTAGACCTACCTACTGCGAAATCGAGCTTGATCATTACCATAACAAATCGATCAAAACAGGTTGGTTGGTTAGTGGTAACCCCTATAGTACAGTAGGAGTCCACAGGCGGCAGTAACCTTCCCCATCCGGTAGACAACGGCTGCTTGTAACATAAAAACTCTTTTAACACCCCCCGTCTTTTTTTCCCAGAAGAGAAAGTGAAGGACACAGAGCCCAAGTCAGAAGAACAGGCGGCGACAAAGATCCAGGCAGCGTTCCGTGGTCACCGGACGAGGAAGTCAATGAGCATGAAGACCAGCAAGCAGCAGCAGCAACAGCAGCAGCAGAAGCCGGAGCCGCAGCCTTCCAAGGCTGAGCTGGAGGCGGAGTTCAGGGCTGATGATAAAGGTCAGTCCATTTTTCAAAATATCTTAGGTCTGAATTCCTCCTACGTTGATGTCGGTCGCGTACGTCAGCAAGAAATAAATAATAAAATACCGTACTGTGATGCCGACCGCTCTACGGTACAGTTTTCTGCCAAGCAATGCATTCAGCTGATCGTCGGTAACAGACTGAGGGCGCTAGCACCATTCCATGCTCGTCAGTCGACCGTCGCACGCGGCGCTGGCAAGTGAAGCAGACGCACGCGATAGGTGGCGCGTAGCAACGTACGCGCCGCTGACGTCAGCGTCGCGGTGTGTTGCTTTGTAGAACACAATATCTATTCGTACGCGCGACCGACATCAGCGCAGGAAGAGGATAAGAAGCTGTTCTTTGTTCGTGATATTTCATTGAAGTTCTAAACTACATTGTTGGATCTGAAGATAAAAATAATATTAGATGAGATTTACGTCTAACGCACCCTTACCAGTCGGCCCCGTTGTACCAAATTGCTGACTAATCTTTCCCACGATATAGATAGGAGAATATCACATTATTCCAGTTACTAATGAAGAAGAATCTTAAGACCTATCACTGAAGATGCATATTTTTTTGTTCGTGATGACCTTTAACTAAGAGTACAGTATTTTAAATCTCAATCAACCAATCAATCTTTATTTGTGAACACAGGTATTACAATACTGGTCATATGTATACATTTTAGTCGTGCTCTATGCCCTACCAATGAAATTGGTGTACAAATATATTAGTTTTTTTAGTAATCAGTCTGAATCTATAGAATACAAAGCCACATTCGAATATACATGTCAATTAAATGTATTAGTAATACATAATTAATCAATTATAATTTAGTTTTTACATGCATGTCAATGGTAAATTTCTCACTAAGCGATGCGCGCTTTACTTGTGGTAACCAAGTGTACAAACACGATGTGAATGTGTGTCTAAGCGCAGGAGCTCTCGGTACCGTCCGAGACACGGACGAAGTCGGATGTATCTGTGCGTGCTTATGTGTGCGTTATGTGCTCACGCTACTGGTCTTCACGCACACATTCACAGCGTATTTTATACACTTGGTTACCACAAGTAAAGCGCGCGTCGCTTCCTGAGACAAAAATACTACAATCTTCTATCAAAATGCAAAAATCATAAAATTTTCTGATACAGACCACGGCACGTCGGTGGTAACACTTGAGCTTGCCTAGCGTATACAAAGTTTCAATAGAACACAAGGCCAGATTTTACTTGTTTTCTTGCGGCCTACTGTACCTGTAGGATACCTGTAGGAGGAAAACGTGACTTATACAAATAGTGACTCTGTGAGCTGTAGACCTCGCGAGTCTGTCTTTGCCTAGCTTAAAACTGAATAAATGATCATCTTAAGGGGGATGCGCCAAAGTAGACCGCGAAATTCAAATTTTCTTACGTTTTTTGCAATTTGCAGGTCAGGATCAGGTTGTATGTTGATCTAAATATGATTCGCGGCCGTATCTAATATTTATTTATAGAATTATAATCATAAAAATCATCAATACATCTCTCTAAGTTTATATTACCCTATTTAATGACTATTTCATGAGATCATGACATTTGAGGCCAATCCTAACTTAAGGAGTTGTATTGCTGATTCTAATGATTATAATTCTGTAAAGTCATATTTGTTACGGCCGCGAATCATATTTTAATCAACATTCAACCTGGCAGTAACCTGCATATTACAAAAAACGTAAGTAAATTGGAATTTTGCGGGCTACCTGAGCAAATCCTTAAAACACGAAGCGCGCGCAAAGAGCGGGAAATGGCTGAAATATGTTTATTTTTACGTTTTCAAGCCCCCTATATCTGCCATAAAAAAGGGAAAAACTGGAACGAAAAATAAATTCTATATAATTATCATAAATGCTCACAAAATTTCACGAGAATCGGTTGAGAAATGCAATCTGTGGAGGAGAAAAGCCGGAGATGCGACAGCATTTTTGCCCAAGCTGAAACGGAGACGCTTCACGCTCGCTCGGTCAAAACCATTAAATTTTCAAGGTCGTCTGGCCTTCATCTTCTACCAGCTAGTCTGTCAGTTAAATCTGATAATCCGATCCTTTAATCATAATTAGAAGCTTCATATTAAAGCAAAAAACGCTGATTAGACCAATTGAGTTCGGGTTCGACTATGTAAGTCAACCTTCAAATCTAGTGATTGACCCAATCAATATACTTACTTATGTGAGAGGCATCTTAGCATTCTGGCTCAGTCTATCCTCAAAGTCTCCTTTGTCATTAGCAGAATTGATAGATTAAATTCTCTATTAGACTTCAATAGATCTAGGACTTTGGCAAAAGGTCATACCTATGTCAAAGGTTTCTTTAGAAGGCTAATTTGAATAGACACGATGCGTGACAAGGGCTTAGATTGTAAAAGTTTAGGTAGGAACTTTACTGACACTTTGGCCCATTTATCAGTATTTTCTTGAATGTGGAGTTTTTGCAGTTTGCTAGAGTGATAAGATACGATAATGGTTTATTTCTCACCACAATATATAGGTATATTTTCAAATGATTAAGAACAATATATTTGTTTTAATTATACTGTGGGAGACTGGTGCCTACGCTAAGCGTTAGGCTTGTATTTCAGGACACCAGGTCTCCACCCCTTCAGAAGCAGTTACATTTAAATCGGATTATGCGCTCGTACACAAATGCCGATTAAGAAGTGAATAATAAATGCCATAATACAGTAAAATAATAATTATCTCAAAAAAGAAATTGGCACACAAATATAAAACACTAGCTGTGCCCGCCACTTCGTTCGCGTGCATTTCGTAAAACAAATCGGATTGTATGAGTTTAAATTTTTTGCGCGGAACCCTAATTATTTTCAAAAAATTTAAGTATCTTAAGTTACATCTTATAACATCAGCTATCTGCCAGTGAAAGTTCCGTCAAAATCGGTCCAGCCGTTTCGGAGATTAACCGGAAAAAACAGACATACCGTTTTTATTTTTTTATAAGTACCGTATACACTTTCATATGAATTTAGTAAAAAGCTGTTAATTTGACATTACAAACAGACAGTTCAATTTAATTTATTTGTATTTATATGTATAGATAACCCTTCTTGACAGTTGGGTAAAAAAGAATAGTACAAAACACGTCACTATATTTTCGTCACGTAGGTAAATCTACTTTACGTTCATGCCACTGTTCTCTTTTTGTATTACATCAGGAACGAGGTGACAGTAACAATCCTAAAAATCCGCCATTTTGCGCCATTGTAAATCAGAGTCACTCTGATAATATCCAGGTAACGTCGACGTAAAGAACTCTTATTTTCGTCTCGAATTTATTATTTTCTACTGTTGGAAGAGTATCAGATTTTGTACAGTAAGTTTGAGCAGTAGAATCTCGTACAAAACGGCACCTTAATTGCGTAACACGCTATCTATCACAATCTGAATTATTTTGAAGTCTATTACTAATACATTGCTTAATTCGTTCAAAAAATTTGTCTGCTCAGCAACGTAAATAACGCAACGAATGTTGTTGAACTGTCAAAATGAAAGCCATTCCTACTGTTTGTGTGTTACGCAATTACCCCGCTGTTCTTAAATACCTTTCATTGATAGGAAGGCCAAGTCAATAGTATAGGTAGACATTTTTATATCCCGTTTTAAATGGTAGCTAACTTTACAGTAGTTTCCATGTGAGCTTGATCACTCAATGGGTTTATAGAAAACATACGTTTTCATTGAAATAATATTGTTTTATATTTGGATTTTTAAATTTTCATACTAAAAAAAAGAATGCAAATACGTTTTATTTGCGGTAAACATGACGCAAAGAAAAAACACAAAAGAACAAGTTGGGGGAAAATATGCGTCACATCCACGCAAAACGGCCATCGCTCAGCATAATGCTGTGACCCTATGTGAGTCAGAGCCACAGCGCTGGCTTTCAGCAACTGAATACAGATATGAATGAATATTTTAACCGAATGCATTTCATAACGTCTGGTTATAGTAATAATACTAACAGAACGTGAGTCGACAAATCCCGAGGAACAGCGTCTAACAATGATTGATGCCGGTTCCTTTCATTGTCTTCCTTTTCAATCTTAATTAATTATCACCGCTGAGATTATGAGTCAAAATGCTGAGGTGTGTCTTACAGTCTTATTACTAAACAAAGTTATTTTTTAGACATGGTTTAAACCATCGAGCCTGTTTTTGAAATAAGAATTGGAACCGTGCACCTAGCTTCTGACGTTTCATAAGTGCCCATGTAGGTTTCTGTGAAATAAAATATTTTGAATTTTTGATTTTGAACTTAACTCAAACTCAAAGCATTTATTTCAGTTAAACTATTTACAGGCACTTTAAAATTTTCAAAGAGTCGCGTCGGTCAGTTAGTCAGAAAGTTGAAGCTAGTTGCCCATTCCAAAACGTAGATCTCTATGGAGAAGAACGGGCAAGAAACTCCAAGGACACTCTTTTTAAATCAAGATATTACAAAATCCTGGGTATATTATTCTTATTGCTTCTATATGCGAGAACAATGAACAGCAATCGAAATTCAGTTCCTTTTACAAAACTGACAACTTAGTCCGGTCTTAGGTTGTCAGTTTTGTATTAAGAACTTTACTAAAGTCGGCATAAAGTTCGAAATACAAAAACTGGCTCAAAGGTTTAGGCTCGGGCTAAAGTTAAATCGTGTTTTGTAAAACGATGTTTTTTTTTTTTGTACATAAACTTTTTTTTATATTATTTGCTCGCCACTCTCATATCACAATAATTAAGAAAGACACAAAAGAAAACTAAAAATTTATAGCAAATGGCTGGATTTAATTAACCAAGTACGTGCCAATTTGAAAAATCAAAGATTTGGCGATTATCACGCTGCATGTTGCGTGTCAACGCACCTGAATGAACGCGCGTCGATGCGTTTTCTGTGTGTTGGACTGTGCGTGTTTTCTATACAAACGGAGATACTTACAAGCAATTAATTCTTTAATGTCCGTCAATTAAAAAATAAATTAAAGATACTGCTACAAGGGAAAGCATATTACAGTATCCTAGAATTTCTTAATGACAACATCTAATGCCGTGTAGTAAGTAATCAATATTATCAATACAACTTCGACATAATCTACATAAAGCGACAATATTGCTATGATCATAATTTTAATTAACATTTAACATTGACATTAACATTTTTTCTGTATTTTTCTTTTTGTGTTTTTCATATATTAAATTTATTTCAAAATTGACATATTTAACTGTTTTGCTCTTATGTAATCTAATATTAACTTTTATTACTGATATTTAAATATTTGTACGCCACGAAGGCCAAACATGACTGATCTTAAACTGTAATGCAATTTAATAACTTGCATGCTCTGTATGTGTACTCATGTTTCCACAAATAAATAATCTTGAATCTTGAATCTTGAACGTTAAAACAAGCATTCATGCGCTACGCTGCGTGGTGCCAGGCAGTCTGTTAATCGGCTTACGTTACACTAATTTGCAACAAATCTCACCTACCACCAAATACATTTTATTGATTTGGTGGGCTTCATCTTATTCAAACAAGTCTACACGAAACTCCCCATTTTGCATATGAAAGTTACAACTGAAAGTGTAAAAAATTCTCTAACTTGAATTCCAAGATTAGCGTTCCGCCCGCGCCCCAAGGCATAATAAATAGAACGTTTTTTGTAAATGTTACTGCGTAAAAAATCGGAATTATTACTTCCCTTGTGGAGTTTAATTAAAGGACTTACTTGGACGAAGGGAAAATAATAAGTATCTCTTTTTTTCCATATACTTTTTTCATTAATGTGTCATTAGGGAAGTAATTAGTGTCAAAACTTATAGAACAGGAAAGTTCATAATTTATGGAATGATTCATGTTTGTGTTTTTCCTTCTTTAATATTCCTTATTTTTACAGATGAATATCTAATGTAGTTATAGAGCAGTCATTAACAATACAACATACCTTTTTTTTTCCAAAGCTCCAATATAGCAATAACATAACATTAATATAATAACACACATAACATATATTTCAAAATAAAAATTGGTAAAATACAGTATAACTCTTAGAATTAATATAGGTATTACAAAGTATGATGCCTGTACTAGAATTAACCTGTATCACAGTCGGCATGAGGTCTTACAATTACTATTAGGACAACTAATTTCTTAACAATATTTAACAACAGTTTTAAGATTAGTGACATAGTTAATTTATAATGTTATAATTTACTTAAACACTAATAGTTATGGTCTTAAACATGTAGGTAGATGAAGATGATGATTCATTATGAAGGCATGATATCTAAAAATACGTTATAAATGACCTTACCGACCTTACCTGGGGGCCAACTCTCTAAGTCCGTCAACGAAGACACGGACCCGTCTGAAAGTAGTTCGATACTTACGAAGTGAACCCAACTCCCGATTAATAAACTTTAACTTTAAAGATCGCTTTTAGAGATAAGACCGCCCATTGTGTCACCCTGTGTAAAATGTCTACATTTATATCTGTATTTTTTATGGTGTACATAATAAAGAGTATTCTTATTCTATTCTATTATTTTTCGTACGGGCAAAAAAACATCGGAAGTAAGGACTACTGTCAAATCGAGTTTTAATTTTTTATTTTCTGAAGTATCTTTAGGTGGAACAAATTTACAAAGATTGACGATTGATATGAAATTGATGATTATCATTCAGTAAATATATCATTCCTACAGTCGCGAAATGCATTTTGATCAACATACGACGTAAAACAGAGCTGCAATTTGCAGAAAACCAAAGAAATTCTGAATTTGGCTGACTACAGCTGAGGATTCACCTTAAGATTAAATTCTCTATCCATCTTTTAAATAACAAAATTAGGAAAAGCACTAATTAGGGGCGATAAAATTTAATTGACGACATAATAGCTAAGCTTTTAAGGCCTTAATCTTAATAGTCCATTTGAAACTAAATGGCATAATCAGCCTGTATTCCTGAAGCCATTACAGTTTCATTTCTATTACGTGTGCCTTATTAAGTAAGTTAATTATTACTGTTGTTCTTGAGAGTAACATCTTTATTGTCGACTAGCTAGAGCCTGCAACTTCGTCTGCGTGAAATTTCCTGTTTTAACATAAATGATATCCTGTAGCTATGCCCGTCTGGTTAGACCCTTTATACAGTACGATTCAAACTTAATGGCCGCTGTGAAGTGCGCTACTCGCTGTGCAGTACCTCACCCCTCACCCCCGCTGACACGATAATTGGTTACTGCGCAGCGACTCGCCTCATGTTCCGACCCGCCATTAAGTTTGAATCGTAGTATACACATACGTTTTATTTACCGTGAAAAACTACGGTTTATTCGCCGTGTATAGGCACGGTTGTCAGTGTTGTATGGAAGTGACTTATAAGGAAACAGACAGCCTCATACAAACTTAAAGTATATTAATATCACATCACATATACACATACTCGCACTTTTCCCACACACACGCAGACGCACGCACGTCCAAACCCCCCCTCACACACACACTCACTCACACACACACTCACTCACTCACACACACTCACACACCCACTTATACTGCTACACCTATTATTAATAAATGTCTAGTTCTAGTTTTGTTGTTATTAAATGTTTATGTCTAGTTTCTACTTATAAGTATAACCAAAATTGTTGTTATGGAACTCAGTTGTCTTTCGCTCCTGCGGTGGGCGCTAATAACCGCGACACAGTTACTAAACTAACGCAGTATTAACGTACACAAAAATTGAAATATGTTTTTTTCCAATAAAATATTTGTATTTTTGCATTTGTATCACTGATGACCGTGGAAACTTATTCACATACACACATACATACATAAACTCACTCCTTCTTCCCATGGGGGTAGGCAGAAACTACAGAACGCCACCTGCTACGATCTTTACATACTCCTCTTGCCTCGTTTACGTTCATACATCTGGTCATTCAATGACACGTTTTTTCTTCGGCGCGGTTTATACGCCGTACCGTAAGGAAACCGTGCCGTGTACAAAGAGCCTTACTTCGTTTTCGCTTAGCGTTCTTTCAGACTTTTTTTTTTCATTTTGCTCGGCTCCTGAGTGTTATAGCGTGATGTTATATAGGCTATAACCTTCCTCAAGAATTGGGCTATCAGAGCCTTACTTCGTTTTCGCTTAGCGTTCTTTCAGACTTTTTTAAGCTATTGCGTAGCTTTTATCGCGGGCTTTGAGCGCGGCGACCGAATCAAGAAATTCCGTAACGAAAATAAAACCTAACACCCCCCACTCCGCCTACCATTAGCTCGGCCGAGCGTTCGCTTAACGTGTATATATTAGGTCTTTACCTATGAAATTGCCGTTCTGCAGTACTGGCCATTTCAAATCAAAATAATTTTTGTTTGGCTATGAATTCTAATTTCAAATTAATTTTATTTTAAAAACATGGATTTTTTTTTCTAAAAGTAGTCATTTCTTTATTGATTAGTGTTACATTTTCATCGCATTTCAATCTTTTTCGTCATCATGGATACGTTAAAAATTCGAGTAATTATGGAATATGAGTACCGTCGTGGCAGCAACGCGGCACAAGCGGCACGCAATATCAACGACGTTTACGGAGCTAACTCTACAAACCAACGCACCACCTGTTATTGGTTTGCTCGCTTCCGTTCTGGAAATTTCGACCTGAAAAATGAACCTCGCGGTCGTCCGAAGACTTTGGTCGACAATGACGAATTAAAGGCGATTGTGGAAGCTGATGATACACAATCTACGGCTGAATTAGCAGCAGCTTTCGACGTTAGCGTCAAAACAATATTGGTCCATTTGCGTCAAATTGGCAAGGTAAAAAAGCTTGACAAATGGGTGCCCCACGAACTCAATGATCGCCAGCGCGAAGTACGCGTCGAGACGTGCCTTGCACTGCTCAACAGACACACAAATGAAGGAATTTTGAACCGCATTGTTACCTGCGATGAAAAATGGATTCTGTTTGATAACCGTAAGCGCTCAGCAAGTTGGTTGGATCCTGGTTCAGCACCTAAACAATGCCCTAAACGAAAACTTACCCCTAGAAAAGTGATGGTCACTGTTTGGTGGTCTAGCGCCGGTGTGATTCATCACAGCTTCTTACCAAACGGGGTGAGCATTACTGCAGATGTGTACTGTGAAGAACTGAACACAATGATGGAGAAGCTGGCGCATCTCCAACCAGCATTGGTCAATCGCTCGTCTCCGCTGCTCCTGCACGACAACGCGCGACCTCATACTGCACAGCAGACGGTCTCCAAGTTGCAAGAACTGGGGTTGGAAGCTCTCCGTCATCCGCCCTACTCACCAGACCTTGCGCCTACAGACTACTACTTTTTCCAGAATTTGGATAACTTCTTGGCGGGAAAAAAATTTAATACCCGAGAGGCAGTACAAAATGCCTTTGAAGAATTTGTTGCCTCCCGTCCAGCTGATTTCTTTAAGAAGGGCATCAATAAACTGCCACTGCGATGGCAAAGATGCATTGATTGCATGGGTGATTACTTCGATTAATACAAATAAAAAATTCATGAAAAAAATTCGTTTAAATTTTTTCATACAAAACGGCAATTTCATAGGTAAAGACCTATTATATGGTACGACTGTACTTGAATTAATATCAAAGAAAAATACTGCATAAATAAATAATTATAATTGCATAAGTTGATAAAAATGCTATGCAATAGCTTTACCGCGGCAGTCCCCGAGTGCCACACGTGTTTTTTTTGTTCCATTTTGCTCGGCTCCTAAGTTTCATAGCTTGATGTTATATAGCCTATAACCTTCCTCAAGAATTGGACTATCGAACGCAAAAATATTTTTTTAGTCCGACTGGTAGTTCTAGAGTCTAGCGCGTTCAAACAAACAAACAAACTTTTCAGCTTTATCATTAAAAAAGAAAATAGATATAGACGATAGAATTTATTGATATCTTGAAATGATAATAATTTATAGAAAACATTTTTTATATAACTAAGCCATAAATATTTGTTACGGTTTTGGCGTAAATACGAAAGTAATAAGTTTAACCAACGACGGTCATTTAGATACAGAAACAGCAATAAAACATGTTATGCAGGGATTAAAAATTCATAAGCTTAAGCATAATCTGCCTATAATGTTCCCACTGCTGGGACACAGGCCTCCTCTCGGTGTGAGGGAGTGGGCCGTAATCCACCACGCGGGCCCAGTGCGGGTTGGTAGATGCCACATGTCTTCGAATTTTTGGTTCTAGGACATGCCGGTTTCCTCACGATATTTTCCATCACCGTTTTGAGAGCAGTGGTGATGAAATCATTTACACAAAGTACAATGCCTGTTTGGGTTCGAACCTACGTCCTACAACTTGTAAGTCGCGGCCGTTACCACTTGGCTCCTACTGCTCTTATTTCCATTGTGTGGTTAAAAATTAACGGTACTTAAATGCAGTAAGAACAACAAATGTTCCAATATTAATTATCTGAGCATAAAAAATCGTACTGCATACTGTGTCCTTGCGAACGAAACTCAAATAGGTATTGTAATATGCTTCATTCTAAGGCGGAACCTTCAGGGTAGCCCGCGAAATTCAAATTTTCTTACGTTTTTTGCATTTTGCAGGTCAGAAATTGACCTTTAAATTGCAAAAAACGTAAATTTGTATTTCGCGGGCTACCCATGCGCTTCCCCCTTAAGACGTCAAAATGTATAAAGGAAAGCCAGAAACTAGGGGAGAGATTACTTACCGAGCCAAAATACAAATTCTCACACCAAACTTTAACAGAATATATTCCAGCATCCCAAACTCAATAAATTGTAAATATAGCATCGTTTATACATAATAGAATGGTCGGCCATATTGAGAATTGAGCAGTTTGGTCTCGAACTTAAATATTAATACTTCGGCAGTGCCAAGTAGGAAATACAGGACAACACATCAAGTCTTACAGCTGCAGTATGTGCTGAACTCGGGTTGTCTTGTGGTCTGTTTCCTTGAACATAAGTTTTAGTTTATTTTCACTTGTTTCATGATTATTATATAGATAAGTATAAGTTTCATGAATGTGTGTATTTATTATATATGTGAATGGTACACTACAGATTACCTGCAGTATTCAAAATCAAAATCAAAATATTTTATTTCACATAAACCAACATGGGCACTTATGAAACGTCAGAAGCTAGGTCCACGGTTCCAATTGGTTGTTTCCTATG
Source organism: Dryobotodes eremita (assembly GCA_917490735.1). Lineage (NCBI taxonomy): Eukaryota > Metazoa > Arthropoda > Insecta > Lepidoptera > Noctuidae > Dryobotodes > Dryobotodes eremita. Next base: position 13,598,562 of record OU823267.1, read on the forward strand.
GAGAAGAGCCGGCAAAAAACTCCACGGTTTCTCTTTTAAAAATATTGTCTCTCCTTCTCCCTTTAATCCATCCAAAGGTTGTCTTTAAAATATCGTTTTTTTGCGATCCGTATTGTGTCACCCTGATGTAAAATTTCTACATTTATATCTCTAGATTTTATGGTCTTCATAATAAAGAGTATTTTATCAATCTATTTATTGTAAAAGTTTTCCATACAATGAGAGGTCAGGTTATATTAGGAATGTATAACTCGAAGTGTCTCCACGCATATAAAGCGGAAACTTCTTATTTTGCTCGAAGAAAATAAAATATGCAAATAAGTGTCTTGAATGTTTAGAAAAGTAGGTGATTTGGAGTTTGGAGTCTCCGAAGGATTATGTTTTTTGGGTAGGAAAGTCGAATTTGTTTTTATTTTAAATTGTGGAAACAAAAGGTCAAGGTTAAGGTTTTGGCTTATTGGGTAAAGGCCTTTAATAATGATAGAATTGCCTTTTGGTTTTTGGTTAGAAAAATAAGCCACCTCATCAAATGGCGCACGACGATTTCTAGAGTTAGTTATAGTGGTGAGGTATTACGATACCTTTCAGTCTTTCACTTTCATTAGTTGCACACATTATAGAAAAGGCTTTAAAAAAAAATCACGACTCCGTCAAAGATATTAATGTTGACCTCAACTACTTTAAAAAAATATATAAAATTGACGTCTAAAAGTGTTTGTACAAAACTACTTACAGAAATAAAATCATTTGTCATTTGAAAAAGATTTTCTTAAGCTTGTACCAGATAGGAGCTTGTCTCTATCTACTGATAGATTACAGAATGAATAGTTAATAATACATAAAACAATAATTCCACGTCAAGATTGATATTTCTTAACAAAAACAAACCTGTAATAATATCTTAATAATCTGTGATTATATTGTCACAACCAATCCGTCTACCGCTTGTCAGCTACCTCCCTCGAATTGACAGATCCCTATTCTTAGCTGAAATCTCAGAACTCCTTCCAAGTATAACTTCTCATTATTTATGTGAAGGCTCATTTACACGGGTTTAGTTTCTTGCCTCGATGACTCGATAATCGAACGACTTTAAAACTGTTGAAACATATACTTAAACTTTAAGTATGGTTTTCGTATGTCGGAAACTAATCACCACGCCTGGCCCTGCAGTCTCGACAAATATAACGACAAAAATCGGTCGTTAAGTCTAATCGATGTCAAATTTCTTTAATAGATTTTCAACCGAAATAAAGTTGAAAATCAATTAAACGAATTTGACAACGATACGACTGAGCGACCGATTTTTGTCGCCGTCTAATGCCGAGACTGCAGGCCCTGCACCCTAATTACGTAACACACTATCTATCACAATCTGGATCATTTTGAAGCCTATTGCTAATTCATTGCTTCATATGTTCGAAAAAACTGTCTACTCAATAACGAAAATAACGCAATGAATGTTGTTGAACTGTCAAAATGAAACCCATTCCTACTGTTAGTGTGTTACGTAATTACCCCGCTGGTCTGCAAAATGAGAAAGCTAACTACAATTATCTGCATGGATCTTTTGTCGTCTGAATGACATAGACAGGGGGCGTTTTGGTAATTTGTGAAATTGTCACAGAAATTGCATTAAAAATCAAGATGGCGGCGTTTGTTCCTATTTTGACACGCGCCAAAAATGGCAAATGGCAAATGTTACTGTCAAATCGATTCAAAAAGTGCCAGAAATAATAATCACTAAATTGTAACTGGAAAAATACGAACGACTTAGTAGAAAGCTTGTAAAACAAGAGATTGTGTTTACACAAACCTAGAAATATTAAGCAAGTATTGTGCACGCGACATTTTGTTTTTTACTTGAATGCTAACATGAGTGCGTTAATCCGCTGACAAGTAATACAAAACTGTCAAAAACCTTCTCCGTGTAAATGAGCCTGTACCCTCACTAAATATGACATTCATTATTCAACTAGTGAAACCCACGTAGACGAAGTTTGTCGCTTTCCGGGATTAAAAGTAAGTTATGATGATTTAGGACACAACTTGGTCTCCTGGTGACAGTTATAATACAATGATAAGTAGGCACGTTCTATGTGGACGTGATATACGAGGTATTGCAGTAATAATGAAAAGATGTGAAAAATGTGCTAGTGTTGCCACTTAAGAAAGTTTTTGGTTTTGTAGTTTATAAGGTGAATCCTCAGCTGTAGCCGGCCAAATTCAAATTTGGAAATGTGACGATTGATATGAAATTGGTGATTATTATTCAATAAATATATCATTCCTATAGTCGCGAATTGCATTTTGATCAACATATGAAGTAAAAAAGAGCTGCAATTTGCAAAAAACCAAATAAAATTTTAATTTGGCGGGCTACAGCTGAGGATTCACCTTAAGAAAATAAACCAGCCAACCATGGCTTATGTGACAATGACAAGGAGTTTCTCCAAAACCGATAGGTACGAATCCTTATACTTTTTTTTTCACTGTTGTTTTGCAACAACGTTGATGGCAAATGATAAATGATTTTATTTCTGTAAGTAGGTTTATACAAACACTTTTACTCGTCATTTTAAAAACTAGATGAGGTCGGTATTTCCGTTACCACCAGTTCCAGCTCCATTTCATTGACCACCAGTATGGGTCGTTCTAATGGGGATTTTCTTGTCTATGTTACGCATTGCTGGGGCGGGGCCATTGAGAGACACGGTGAATCCCTGGCTGTGTCGCTTGATATCTCAAAGGCCTTTGACAGGGTCTGGCATGCTAGTCTATTGGGTAAGCTTCCCGCATTTGGCATCCCTGCTGACTTTTGCAACTGGATTTCTGACTTCCTGAGTGAGCAATCGATCAGAGCGATCATAGATAGCTCCTGATTGAATCATATGACTATCAACGCCGGTGTTCCTCAGGGGTCTGTTCTTTTTACGACTCTATTTCTACTGCATATCAACGACGTGCTGCAGCTTGGTGCTATCGGGTATGCCAATGACAGCATTGTCTCAGAAAGATACTTGTCCAGTCCCAGAGCCAGCAGAAAGGAAAAAGATACTCTTAGAGAGGCCATGGTGGAGCGAATGAATTTGACCTTAAGTCTCGTTTCCCAGTAGGACGACGACAATCTGGTCAAATTCAATGCTCTGAAAACACAGGCGTGTCTTTTCACAGCCAAAAGGAGCCAGTTGCAGGTATCTCCTACTTTCCGTGGTGCGTCTGCACCAGCTACCGACCACCTAGAGCTTTTGGGCATGGAGTTGACGTCTGATCTCAACTTTGGCTCAACCATCGTGTCAAAAGAAGATTGACTTTGACAGTTGACTTCAGCCAGGAAGCTAGGCTGGGCATCCTAAATAAGATGAGGCGATATTTCAAATCTGGATAGCTTTTTAGTCTGTTAAAAGCACGGGTCCGTTCCTGTACGGAGTATTGTAGCCACTTATGGGATGGCTCAGCAAAATACCAATTTGCTGCACTTGAGTCGAAAAATACCCACATCATTACATACGTATCAATTCTGGCAAACTACATACAGGGTGTCAGGGACATCGACGCACAACCTGTTACCATGGATTCAGTACATGATTCTGAACTCCCTGCGTTGAAATTTTTCGTCGGTTATTAAAAATTATGTAAAAAAAAATATGTTGGCACGCAGATTTGCAAAATGCACGACTGACGTAAAGGCTACACTATTTACAGCGTACTGTCAGTCGTTCTATACATGCAGTCTGTGGATCAATTACACGCAGAGGGCATACAGCGCCCTGCGCGTACAATACAATAATGCTTTCAGGGTGTTGGTGGGGTTGCCGCGCTACTGCAGTGCTTCCGGCATGTTCGCAGAGGCGAGAATAGATAGCTTTCACGCCATCATGCGCAAGCGTTGCGCTTCCATAATGCGCAGGGTACGCGCCAGCCACAACAGCATCCTGAAAACTATAGCTGATAGGTGGGACAGCCCCATACTGGGACATTGGATACGCCTACATGCCACTGTGGCGTATAATTAATGAATAGTTGTGTTGTTTTTCTGGTAGATGTAAGTACTAACACTAGTCTCTAAGTCGTGTGTATACTAACCAAATGGACTATATTTATGGGTCCGAAATAAAAGATTTAATTAATTTAATTTAATTTAAAAAGAAAATTAGCTCTGCCATACCCCGTAGGCACTTGTCTATGAAACAGCAGATTGTTTTTTTTGATAATCGACATTAAATTTCTACGCTAGGGGGTCTAGAATCAGGTGCTGAATTCATGGTTTCAGTTTGCACGGCAATGTCCCTGCCACCCTGTTTAATGATAGCAGCCAGAACAATATACTCTGTTACCCCATCAGGAAATAAGATCGTCACATAATTCTTCCTAGAATATCAATTTACCTCCGCTACAAAATACAATTTTCACTCAAAATATCTTCCAGTTTCAGGCGAAACTTCACTAAATTCATTTACAATTTAGAGACACATCTGCTGAAATAAATCCCTGTTGAGTCGGGATCCGACACTTATTAGCAAAATGTTTACCCATTTTCAAAGAAGATTTGTATATTTTATTCTAATTTTGGGATACGGAAAATAACTTGTATTTTGTTGTGAAAAGATTTAGGTTTTACTATTTTGTAGAATGATAATGTTTTGGGGAACTTCTGTGAGTTTTGCTAAAGTTGAATCTTGTCCTCGATGTGGTTTTGGAGAATCATTATGTTAAACTGACTTAGTCAGTAGGTCTATACGGAAATTGATTGTTCACTATTAGTTAAGTACCTACTTAATTAAAACATTCATCTAAGATTCTAGAATTATTCTAGAACAAGCCGGGATTTCCCATGGGCAATTTGACGAAGATCCATTGCCTATTTAACATCGAGAGGACTTTTCAAAAATCCTTCGCGCTCACTTTCGAAGGAACTCTAGTGCAACATTTCAAGCTTCTAGATCAGGGATCGGCAACCTTTTGAGTCGGAAGAGTCAAAAATTACAATTTACAAAATTTCAAAGTTTTTAAAGAGCCACTTTTTTTTTCTTGCCAATAATAAATAGTACTTGCATAAATATTTTTTTTCATATACAAGTAGCATTTTTTCACAAAAAATTTGATAATATATATATGGTATAAAAATAAATAATATTTGCGTATGAAACTATAGAGCCAACACAGCTTAAAATCAAAGAGCCGCATGTGGCTCGCGAGCCGCAGGTTGGCGACCCCTGTTCTAGACCAATGATACCCAAAGTGGTCTATATCGACCCCCATTGTTAGATGTTACACTTTTAAATCTGTGATATCTTCTAAGATATTCATTTTAATTATATGCTGTAAACGGCAATTTTGATCTACATTAAATGCACAACGTTTCTAATGTATTTAATTGGATAAGGATTAATAATACTGTATTGTTTAAAATAGCTTCGTAAATAACCCATATTTTTCTAGTAATATGTAAAATATAAAAATGGTTACTGTGGGTTATCCTTAGGAGATAGACATGTACCATAGTGGAGTTTTCTGTAGACCTTTTTAAGATATACAATTTCGTAGTACATTATTTTGATTTATCTAGAAATGTTTCACCAGCGTTAGCAATGTAAGCGCCCAAAAAATATGTTTTTTTTATGACATTACAAATCTTTGAAATTCTCGGTTCTAGTCCCAGCGGTTTTAGGGTTAGCGTTGTGTGTCAGTGTATTTAAGATTTGATTAAGTAGACTATTAATTGATCTGTATTTCGAAGTTTCAACTTAATTAAAATTTAACTTAATTTAACTTACTTACTTTTTTATAAGGCATATCTTCATTAAATATATTCAGAATTGAAATTATATGGACATAAATAACAACTTACATCTAATTAATTAACCTAACCTAACTAAAACTATTAACAAAATAAAAAATGGCGTCAAAAAATTCTTCCGCATCGCTGTCGACTGGTAATGTTCCCAAGAAACCGGCGGTATTGCCACGTTGTATGGCAATGCTTAGTCTCTGACCAAGGTAAAAGCCAGTCCTTGGGTCACGGGAAGTGTCAAACAGGCGTTTGGAGATCGATCAGTAGATTATTAATTAGATGTAGATAACTTCTGATATCTAAAACTAAGAATATTTGACACAGTTAGACACAGCAAGTCGTATGAATGGCCAAAATGTCGTATAGACATCGATAAGTTTCCTCTTTCAAGATTTCGAATCGACATTAATGCCGATTCGAAATCTTGAAACCGGAATATTAATTCCTGCTGGTTCTGCTTTAACGGTTTGAAAACCCCTACATTTTCGCTTATCGTAAATTACCTTGAGGTGTATTAAACCGAAACACTAATGAAGTGGGTTATTTGACGAGGGAAACGTGTTTCAAACATAATTTATTAGTAGCAATGGTGAACGAAAGGTGTGAGGAAACCACTCCGTGTTAATAAATTAATCGCCAGTCGCGAACAAACAAGAACCGCTGCGGCAAAGCTCCTAGGGAGCCTGAAGTAAGCTAGCGTGCCGCAAAGCCGAATACACCGGTGTACATCTCCCGCCTACACTACACCACTAAGGCGGAGGACATCGTGGAGTACGTGCGCCAGAAGACGAGGTACACGCCGAGGGTGAAGTTACTGGAGTCGCAACGCAACGTCAACTTCAAGGCGTTCGTGGTGCGAGTACCAAATTGTTACCTGTCTGTCGTCATGGAAGAAAACCTTTGGCTGCAGGACATGGTGTTCCGTCGCTTCCGTGGACAAGTACTACAAGGTAGCTCAAGGACAAGCTAGTGTAGTGCTACTAACATAGTTTTAAGCAATTTTTAACACAAGTTTTGTTTTATACTGTATACATGTTAGTTTGTAAGGTATGTGTCTATGGGCCATTTTGCCTGAAATAAATGTTTTATTATTATTATTATTTATTAATATTAATAGAATAACATAATCAACCTTCAACATCCCATTGCTGGGTCACTAACTTTCTGTGTGTGAGAGGTAGCGGGCAAAGTCAAAGTCAAATCATTTATTTCAAATAGGCACATAAAAGGCACTTTTGAACGTCAAAATCGGGTATCGGGCTATAATCGGGTAAGCGGGCCCATTGCGGGTGAATGTCACAAGTCTTCGAGTTTTTGGTTTTGGGACATAGAGTAGGTAGATTTCCTAAGTATGTTTTCTTTCACAGTAATGATGAAATAAATTACACAAAGTACAGTACCTACCTTTTTTTTTGGGTGGGAAATCATCAAATGACTTCTCCCGCTTTGGGCGGAGCGGAAGGGCGTGTCAGACTCTTACTGACTAAAACCCACCCGTGTTCTTTCAGTTGCCTGTACGCCAGGGCCACGGTAACTCTTTCGAACAATCCGTGACCCGTACAGTGCCTATCTGGGTTCGAACCCACGACCTACAACTCGTAAGTCGCAACCATTACCACTGGGCTACCACTGCTACAAAAACTATGTAGGTAATTAATTGTTAAGCAAATTGACTACCAACTTTAATTGACCGTATATTCAAATTATAACTGTCATTCTTGACAGTCAAGTAAGCAGTAAGTTACTATTTATTTACTTAGAGTGTAAATATATAAAAATAAGATATAAGATGTTACAAATACGAAAACGTACGAATGTGTATGAAATAGCAATAGCACGGCAAATTGACATAGGGAGTCAATTTGCTGAACAATTATTTTCCCTAACGGTATTTAAAAGCTTCTATTCTTTCCTTTAAATTGTCTGAAATAAGACCTTAGCTTAACATGTAATTTACAATGTAAGCTTATTTTATTTATTTCCGCCATTTTGGCTTATTGCCAATGTCTTTCTTCATTTTCGCCAATTTTAAAATCGTATCGAGAAAAGATTTACGTTCACTTGAGAGAACGAATGAAATCTTAAATTAAGTTAAAATGTACACAGACTAGGAAGCTATTCGTTTTAAATTAAACGAAATCTGTCTTCGTGTTGGACAGTCTGTGCTGTAGTACTCGCAACCGGCGTGCGTGTATGACCAGATGTATGAAAGTAAACGAGGCAAAAGGAGTATGTAAGGATCGTAGCAGGTGGCGTTCTGTAGTTTCTGCCTACCGCCATGGGAAGAAGACTTAAGTTTATGTATGTATGTGTAAATCTGTCTTTATCCGGAAACATACTTACGTTATAGGAATAATACTTTAGTGTATGGTGAAAAAATTTATTACTTTCCCGTTTCAAACGATAAGGTGCCTATGTTTTAATTTAGGATTTAAAACGATTAGGAAATTAATTGTTTTTCAAAATGACTATAATTTTAATTTGTCCGTATATTTAAACCACAACTGTCATTCTTTGACAGTTGTATGGCGTGGCTATAACACGGCAAAATGACGTATTGTGAATGCGTCAACGACATAAAATTGTGATGATTTTTGTGTGGTTTGTGATTAGTTATGTACATTTAATAATATACCCAACAATATTTTTTGTCTGTTTGTTTCAGTGTACTAATTCTCGTTAACAAGTTTCACATTAAATTCAATCAGGATTTTGGTGTTTCGCTACATTAATTTTTTTGCTCTCCATTTCGCACGTTTTCTCGTAACACATCTGACATTGGCAGAATTGTCAACATCGGCACCATTGCCATAGAGAAAAATAGAATAGACGTAGTGTGACAATTTGATAAACAATTAATTTCACTGACGGTACCTGGTATTGTGTCGTGTATTTTTTCGTTTACTATGACATCATTATTCCTTTAAATATGAGAAATGATAAATAAATAATTTTATTGCTGTAAGTAGGTTTGTACAAACACTTTTAGTTTTACACGTCAATCATATTTCAAAAACTAGATGAGGTCGGCGTTTCCTATCCGACTATTCTGAGAAGAAAGGCCGAAACAAACTCAGAGGTCACAGTCTCTTTTGAAGTCCAGACATAATCTTGGTGAGATCATATGAAGACCATGTAGATTGGTATCTGAAATGGTCTTTTGAGGAAAAACCACACAGATTGAGTGGACCTGTCCAGTCAGTGCACGCATTTGTCAGTCATTTGTGTATATATATATATTTAAAGGAATAATTGTCTGTCATATTAATTAATATTAGACGAAAAGACTCACTGGGTGTAATGCCGAAATTCGGGAGAGACAATATCCAGCAATAAAATAGTCCAAATCAATTGATACCAATAATATTGTCCATACTGAGCTAAATACTTATTAGCTGAATCCTTACACGTTCAATAGGAGCTAGGCAGTTGGCTTACAAGGAACATAATCATAAATACACAGTAATATTCGCACTACACACAATACTGTACGGAGTTAACAGGATTAAGGTGGCGTTCGTATTGGGGGAGTAGGCGAGTACTACTGCAAGCACACATTCTAGTCCAATAGAGGAGAACACACGGAGGACATTTTAAAAGAGTAACAATGGAGTTTCTTGCCCATTCTTTTCCATACGAAACTACGTTTTGGAAGGGGCAACTAGAATCAATTCAATTTTTTTGACGTTCAAAAGTGCCTTTTATGTACCTATTTGAAATAAATGACTTTGACTTTTTTGACTTTGAGCATCTGTCAAAAAGTCGTATTTCACTAACCAACTTTTTTTTTTTAGCCTCTGGCGTATAAGCTCATCGAATGAGCTTAAATACTTTTTCAATAGAAGTCTTTTTCACGTACAATAAAATCCAGAAAATTTGGATTCCAATCAAAACGGATGTATTTCTGCATTAAAATGTTTTCTTAGATTGTTTTAAACAGAACAGGCATATTTCTTCTACAAAAAGCATCTTTTATTAATTATTTTGTTCTAAAGGTCCTGTTTTATCCATAATTCAGAACTTAAATAAAAATCGATTCATTCGACTTAGTTTTTGAACGTTTTTTAAGGTTTGTTTATCATAGAATTACGACCTTTTGAACAGATTCTCCTCAATAATATTGCTGCTATTGTTGATTACGGTTGTACTAACATTCATGTTTCGAATGCGCGACTTGTTTTGAACTAAAGAGGAGGTTCGTTCATGAGGTGATCTATCGAAAGTTAGCTCTGAGTTACTGCTGATAAGTGAAAATATATATAAACAACGCTTTTAGAATAGTCTAGAATTATTTTGATCTGTCTGTTCGTAGTCAGATACTGTTGAAAATAATACGCAGAGGAATAACAGCCAACGGTTACACCTATAGTAGTAAAATAATGTATTAACTACAATGACTGTGTAAACCTTTGGGTATTAGTCTCCTTCTAATATTTTAAGTAATTCAGTTTAAAGCACTATCTTGCTAACTCGGCCAATGTAAGCACACCCTAAGTCTTAGCACAGTCCTGCTGGAATTAAGCTGTTACCAGTGTAGGCGAGATTGGCACTGCTTAAGGCTTTCATGGCGACTGTATCACGGTTTGATGTGAAGCCTCTTGAATTACGTAGTAATATCGGTAGTTCTGGATTTATTTACAAATGAAAATCTACTGGTCTTTAGAATAGAATAGAATAGAATAGTTATTTATTTGCACAGAAAGTAGGTACAAGTTACAGATGTTAAGTTTAAAATGATCCTTATACTTACTTTTACTTACTTACCTTAACTAAGGCATGCAAACAGTTTAAGCTATAATAAGAAAGACTCACTGAAAATATATTATTAACACATTCAATTAAAACAATACAAGTTTCCCATTTCAAAATGAAATTCAGTAAACAATTTGACATAGACAATACAATGCATAATGTCAGTTTTAATAAAATGGGATTATAAATTTAAATTAAAATATAAATGATTTAGTAAGTCAGGATTACAGAGATGTCATAATATCACTTTAAATTCTTGTCGGTCAAAAATTCGCCAACTGAGTAATAACATTTGTTGATTAATAGATCCGTCAATTTCTTTTTGAAAAGTGGAAATGTCTCATTTTTTATTACATCGGGTTGTCAGTTAGAAATGTATTAGGATTCTCATCATCATCTTCATATTCTTTCTCTTTCTTTCTTTCTTCTTTCTTTATTTTTTTAAAAACTTTGCCCCACACTAGGATTTTCTCCTGTATTGTGGGTGCGTTTACAAACATTCAAACTCACATACACAAACAGCCAGACCCGGAACAACTACTTGTAGGTCATACAAATATTTGTTCCGTGTGGGAATCGAACCCGCGACACGCAGCGCAGCAGTCAATCGCTTAACCACTGCGCCAGCCGTGCCGTGGTGAATATTACTTGAGGTTTGCGCAACACGTCTTCGTCCATTTTCCCCTGACAACCGTCACTCTATCATTCACTCCCTCCTCTTCCATATCATTCCCCACACAAACCATCCATCTTTTCTATAACTGGATTTGGGTTCTGATTTGTCTGATTTTCTTCCTTTTCGTATCGCTGGTGACAGTATTTCAAATTTTGTTGCACACCAAAACTTCGCCATTTCTACAGCGTCATTTGTCATAATGATTTCAGGAATATAATTGGTGACCTCAGATCTCTCGTGTACTTTTAGTCTCAGAACCATAGGTGCTATTTAAAAAAAATGCTCTGGACCCCACACTAGGATTCCCTGTGTCGTGGGGTCCAGTCTTTTTCCAAGTAAGGCAAATAGTTTCATTCATTTAGGTAAAGTAATTAATTTGAAAATATTAATGAAAAAAAATATACTTAATTAAAAACTTAAGTACAATGTAATCCTGCCGGGGTCGCGGATTGTTCGAAAGAGTTAACGTGGCCCTGGCGCACAGGGAACTGAAGGAACACGGATGGGTTTTAGTCAGTAAGAGTCTGACATCCATGCCCTCCTGCTCCGCCCAGAGCGGGAGAGATCATTTGATGATTCCCAAACAAAAAAAAAATACAATGTAATAAAAAAATTAACTTACTAAAATTATTATGTTGTAGAAAGACGGTTTGATGACAAGAGGTTAACAGGAGACGAATTGGTAGTTCTCATCATTGTACAGTTCACTGCCAAATATTGGCTTCTCAAATTACACTTGGTATTCGACGAGTTTCATCAAGCCATTTTCCGAAAAAAATGAGGGCTGGCCATGTTTGCCGAAGGACTGATGGCTGGTGGAGCAGACGAGTCCTGGATGGAGACAAGTATGGGCAAGCGTAGTGTGGGACGGCCCCCAGCTAAATGGACCGACGACCTCAAAAAGGTGACTGGGACGGACTGGATAGGACAGCAGCATGGGAGAAGCCTATGTCCAGCAGAGGATTGTGATAGGCTGAGTTGCTTTAATTGATTTTCAGAAAATCGTCGCTAAAGCTAGCCTATTCTATGGCCGCTTCACTGTCTTGACTCAAGAACATGTTTGCTTCAACTGGATTCAATTCAACGACTCTTCACGTGACCAGAGGGCTGGCCTATTTTTAGGTCAAAGAATCACAATTAACATTCAACTTGGCAATGCTGCCAGCCTTTTGGGCGCAACTCCCATTGACCGCGATGCCGACGAATTTTTGATGAAAAGAAAGAAAAAGAAAAGAAATAAAGAAAATACGTTTATTTAGCACAGACTACAAAGCACACAACACAAATTATACCTACAAGTAAAAAAGAAAAATAAAACAAACAAATAAAAAGTGTAAAGTGCGTTGTGAGAAATTAGCAGGAAAGTGTGCCTCGCGGCTGCCAAATAGGTCCAGTCCAACAAGCATGTCAGACAAATAGTGCCTGACGCTGGTTTTCTCTAAAAGCTCGTATCTTTTTTGTATACTTGTACAAAATATGATGGGTTTTGGTGTTAGTTTAATTTTAAAATATTAAATTTCATTCAACGGCTAATAACTAATATAGCTTTCCGTTTAATCTGTTGTCTTATAATCGTCGGAATGTTAAAAATGTATCCCTTAATAATGTTCTTCGTGGATGGATGACTTTCAGTAGCTTAAACTTCAAACATATCAATCACATTTTAGAATCAAAAACTTACTCTAATCCCTAGAATAATAGTTTATCCAAAAAATAATATTATTGTACCAGCTTGTTACAGTCCCACTGCAGGAAAAAAGCCTCTTCTCATACACAGAAGGCATGGGCATTGATCACCACGCTTGCTCAAGGCGGGTTGGCAACTTATATCCAAATTCTAATTCTTTATTGCGAACTAAGTGTACAGAATTTTGAAGATGTTAACAATAGGTAGGTTCTTAGAACTTAATTGCCTGATATGGCATTGCAATTTAAATACATACTCAATATTACAGTTATACAGTTTACATTTTATTATATTAATTTTCATTATTCATACCTACATTTTATATTCATATAATTTATATAACATTATATTAAGTATCAGAATCATTTTAATATTAAATAATTATTTTTCTTAAAGAAATTCTTTTACAAAGTAATATGCCTTTTTATCAGGAAGTAGTTTAGCTTCCTTTTAAAAATACCTATTGAATGTTGGTTCTTAATGTCTATGGGTAACTTATTATATATTTTTATGGCAATACAAAAAATACTATTGCTGTATACTGCAGTGTGGGTGTTTTATTGCGGAGTGTATTTTTTAGGGCTACTACTTGTTAATGACGGCACGGTTGGCGCAGTGGTTAAGCGATTGACTGCTGCGCTGCGTGTCGCGGGTTCGATTCCCGCACGGAACAAATATTTGTATGACCTACAAGTAGTTGTTCCGGGTCTGGCTGTTTGTGTATCTGAGTTTTAAATGTTTGTAAACGCCCCCACAATACACGAGAAATTCCTAGAGTGGCGCAACGTTTAACCTTAAAAAAAATTTAAAAAATTGTCGTAGCTACTGATGTTTGATTTAACTAAAATTCAGGGCAAAAATATAACTACAAAATCTTATTAAAAAAAAAACAATGAAACCAGCATTAAAAACGATGTAACCCGGTTATTATAAAAACTTCCAACGAGGTCGAAATGTACCCGAAAAGTTGCGGAATTAAGTGCCGGGAACCGACTCAGCTATATTTTATTCAGTGGCTGAGGTCGCGAGTCTGTCGTTAAAATAGTTGGTAAGACCTCTTGAAACTTTGAATAGGAAATAATGTCTTTGGGGAAAGTCGGTGTATAATAATGATGTTGTATTTTTTATTGACAATAGTTTGCACTTTTATAAGAGAAATGTTCGGTCTATTTGAATGTTTTTATGCAATGTGGTTCCAGAGTTGGGTTTGATTGTCAATGAAAGAAATTCATGGTGTCTCAGAAAAAACTAGCTTTTGTAGACGCACAAAAAATTTGCAAATATATTTAAGGTATACACGTTAAATTACAAAATCAGAAACTGAAGACATGGGAAAATTACTTTAAAAAAATAACAATATTCAAATGCCGTCCTTCGCGGCTCTGGCACTCTTCAAATCGATCTTCACTTATAACTTTCTGGCTTCTTCTCACAGTGGGTCGCAGTTACTGAGCTAGGGCACCCCGACCAAATGGGTTAGGGTGGGTTAGAGCTGTGACCAGCTGCGCTACATCCAAGTTGGTCGCCGAAATAGGAACTATTTGAGGTTCACAAAAGATGCGCAAAAATTATATTATGTAGTGTGCTCAATAATATTTTTATAAGCGCAAAATGGAAATTATTAGAGGTTCGACATGCCCATTATGACAAAAAAAATTGGTAACTTTAAAAAAATATTTTCATGGGTTTTATATGTGTTTGAGTACTAAAAGATGTATGATTAGAATGTATATCCCTAGTAGTAAATAAGTAGATTACGTTTCAAAACAAGTCGATCAATAGTTTCTTAAGAGTTTCTGTAATTTGGTAACTTTTGCCTAGTATAACTCAAACTCAAAGCATATATTTCAATTAAACCATTTACAGGCACTTTTGAATTGTCAAAGTTGTCGGTCTGTCCCATCCATTCCAAAGCGTAATAGGTTCCTACGGAGAAAAAACGGGCAAGAAACTCCATGGACACTCTTTTAAAGTCACAGTATTAAATACCCGTGTAGGGCTTTAAACTAGGATGGAGCCGACCAAATGAACTGATGAGTCTGCTTTAAACGGGAAACAATTGTGCCTTGTCAGTGATACATCGGTCCGTCACTGAAAATCAGTGGTACATTTTGGGATTCATCAAATCTGCCTGGTTTTATACACACCTATACCCATCTACTCAAAAGTAGGAAGGCACTGCATTGGCATGATTGACCTAATTCCCAATGCAGGTCTTTTTCATACAATACGGCTCATCTATTTTATAAATATCCTAAAACCATTCATTCACTGGCAGACGATGCAAAGCCTAAGCCTTTGAGACTAGAAGCAAGAGAGTTCCTTTTATAAAGAAAGTACGACGAAGTAGGATGAATTTCCCAATTCCTTCCGTATTGCTCACCACGGAAAGATTTAAAAAAAAATCATCCCCTAAAAGAGTTAAATAGATGATGAAAGTTTGACTGGATTTTCGTCATGTTTGCTGATGGCAAATCCTATCGGGCACACGGCTTGTAATATAATCATATTTCCTCGACTAACAATTCCTTGGAAAGAATATTTACTTTGTAAAATAATTTATTATTTTAATTATTGTGGATGTAAAGACTGTGTGTCATTTGTTTTTTTTTTCTTCTCAGTTAGTTTTAATCATGGTCTGGCATTGAGTAATTTATGCGGCCTACCCAAATGTCCTTTCTTTGGTATTGTTTGTCGAATAGTCGAGCTCCTTAAGTTCTGAGTTGAGCTGCACGAATACTGACAAATGCGTGCACTGATTGGACAGGTCCACTCAATTTGTGTGGTTTTTCCTCAAAAGAACATTTCAGACACAAATCTACATGGTCTTCACATGATCTGACCAAGATTATGTCTCTCTGAAAAGAGACTGTGACCTCTGAGTTCGTTTCGGCCTTTCTTTTCAGAGTAGACAGATAGGAAAAACCGACCTCATCTAGTTTTTAAAATATGATTGACGTGTAAAAGTGTTTGTACAAACCTACTTACAGAAATAAAATCATTTATCATTTAAGCAAGAACCTGGCAGCTGTGTCGAACCATAAACAAACTATGTCACGCGTTAAGAAAAGAGACAAAACAACTCATGTGTTAGCTCATAATGAGCGCATGGGTAGTTCTTTAGTGCTGGGCCGCCATCTTGGCAATAGGCCGAGGTAAAGTAAAAGAAAACGTTTGGTTTAAAATTAAAGAAAAAGAAAAGAAAGAAAATACGATTATTTGCGGTAAACATGACTCAAAGAAAAACACACAAATAAAAATAATAACAAAAAAAAAGGAAAATGAAAAGAAATATAATGGTGGTGTACTTACTGTACGTGGCCATAAGTATGGCACAAAAGATCTTGACGTATTGTTCTGACTTCGTTTCCAACCACTGAAAATCAGCGCTGTGCTGTGGGTTTCCCATAGCACAGCATCATGCTGAGTGGAAGCCTTCTTGTCACAGTCATGATGTGCAGCTGTCGACTATTTCTGTTTTGTGCTCGTGATTATAGATCTATTTTGTTTTTATTTTTCTTTATTATTAGAGCTAATTATCTTTTTTGTATGCACGTGTTTCTGTGACAAATAAACCTATTTTTCTTTCTTTCTTTCTCGTTTAAAAGAGTTCTAACTTAAGTTCAAGCCTAAACCTTGGAGCCAGTCATTGTATATTGGACTTTATTTCAACGTACACAATATT
Organism: Dryobotodes eremita; assembly: GCA_917490735.1. Classification (NCBI taxonomy): domain Eukaryota; kingdom Metazoa; phylum Arthropoda; class Insecta; order Lepidoptera; family Noctuidae; genus Dryobotodes; species Dryobotodes eremita. The sequence goes on from OU823267.1 coordinate 13,615,156, forward strand.
GATATTTAGTTGGTAGTGAACATAAATCCGCACTGCGTTACACTGTGTTCCAGTTTCGGTGCCAGCGAAAATCAAGCACAAAATGGTGTTTGCTTTTCAACGTTATTAATGTTTGTTGATGCATCGGTTCAACCCGGGTGTCTATAGACAGTGTAATTACTTTCCATCGGATAAGTAGTGGGGAATAAAAGTAAGCACGACTTTCGTCATTAACCTGCATGTGACCCAATTTTATATTTTTAGGGTCAGCTCATACGTCCTTTTCTTCCATTAATCTTTATTAGACGTCATCTCAGCGTTCGCTGACTTCCTAGCTTTGTCTTTTTCACAATCTATCCATTTTCTCTAATTGCCAACAACATGAGAATTTCACCTAGCATTATGGGGCATAACCGATTCATCCAACATCCATTGCGAATGGGGTGAAACTGAACTGACAATGTCCCAGCTGCTATAGTGTCCCAAGTCCGTTCACCTTTTTTTTATTGGGTGTCAAATCATCAAAGGACCTCTCCCGCTCTGGGCCGAGCGCGTGTCAGACTCTTACTGACTAAAACCCACCCGTGTTCCTTCAGTTGCCTGTGCGCCAGGGCCACGGTAACTCTTTCGAACAATCCGCGACCCCGGCAGGCATCGGCCCTATCGGACCCCGTCAATAATGCTGACATCTCTTTGAAGCGCGCGTGGAACACGACGCGCCGTCGACCTGGGCTTGGTCCGAAGTCCGTTCACCAGCACCCTTGACTATCTGAACAACGCGTCTGACACCCCAATAAATGTTGTCACCTAATGGGCCCAAATAGTAAAGCAACATTAATGCATCGTCGAAAAGAAAAGAAGACTTAGCATATATATAATTCTGTGCCAAAATGTATCTACTAGGTGCTCTTAAGATAAACGCAAAATAGTAGATTGTTATACAAGGGGCTAAAATGACCCATTATTTACGAGGTAGTTTTACTCCCGAGCTTTAGTAAGGTAGTAAATATAAACCGAGTAATTTTACTCTACTTTTCACTACGATTGCAAGAAAGTAAAATAATCCAATACATATTTTAGTAAGCTGTACCGAAGAGATCATCGCTTTTAGTTCCATTTTCAAAAAGATTTTTCTTTTATTTTTTTATTAAATAGTAATAAGTCGAGTCGATGATTAGTCTATTTATGAAAAAATACTTTTTCGTTTTGTAGGCTCGTTGGTAAAACAAACGCACATGTTGGCGTTGGCGTTGTAACGATGTTGACAAACATTTAAAAAAGCTTTTCCCTTGAGGAAAGTATGCTATTTTATCCCCGCTCTGGTACGCTACAATGACGAACTTTTTGAGCAAGAGGAGTGAAAAAATCATTTGACACTTAAAACTACGCAGCAAACTATAGCCACCCATCTTCTAGACATAATCCTTTCTGAACAAACAATCACGGCTCATAAGCCTCATTCCCAGTCCCCAGTCAACTCTTGGCAAAAGGCCCAGAAAAGATCGAGAACAATTTGTTCAAGAAACACTAGTAACAAATCGCCAACGAGTCTTCGAAATACCCTCAAATAACTAACAATTTTCTTGGCTTTCTTGAGACTAAAAATACGCTACTTTTGTACAACAAAGATTATCCAGAATTCCTTTGAGAAACATACAAAATACCAAGTTAGCGATCCTCGACAAAAATATTAAAACTTTGTAAGCATTAAATATTTTAAATACCAAGTGTGCAACGCTCGACAAAATTTTTAAAACTTTGTAGCTATTAAATATTCCACAAGTTAATTTTGTCTTCTAACAGATAATGTGTTTGAAGCAGTTTTATGCTAGTATTTGCATACGGTTTTGTTTGTATAATGCAAGGATATTTTTATGAGGAACAACTTGTATAGTCATGCAGATGCAGCTGAATTTCAGCATATTATAATAATTCAATGTTGATATTTGAAAACTCAAGATGACATACAATTATTTGACAGATTTTTGACTGGTATAGTACAACTAGCAACTATGGCGCTAGTTGTTCCACTTCAGTCAATTTGCTTGCGGAGAAAATTTACAACATAAAGTTCGTGCTGGAGATTTTAGATCGTATTACTATTACATAAAGAATTTTAATAATTTGCAGCTGAATTTCAGCATGTAAAGTACTGGTAATTCAGCTACATCCAGTTAGACTGGAAGCCAACCCCACCATAGTTGGGAAATATACTAGGCAGTTGATGATCTTGTATCATCATGATCGAAAGTACACGATGCTCATTTGTTTATTTCCTATCTCGTTGGTCGACGCTGTTGAGCGTTGGTCGGTGGTCCCAGATGATTAATGATGATTGATTGATAATTGAGTTCTTCCATTATTCTAGAAAATTATCTGTAGAAGCCATGAGTTTGGATTTGTGCTTGGTTATCAGAACAGGCGCGCTCTATTAACATGAGACTTTTCGCAAGACGGGCGAAACGTGGGTGCACTGTAAATCTCTGTCTACTCCTTCGATAATTAATGGCGTGATATTATTTTCAAAACGTTTAACAGTCTACTCACTAATTGCGATACATCATTAACAATATGAGCACCAATCAACAAGATATAGCTTCAAGCTATTTCCCTAGAGGAGTGAAATGTAATTGAGCGTTTGGATATGCTCCATTGCGTCTCTATTAATTGCTCTAATGATTTGCGGGTGTCTACTAGATCGTGAGATAGCTATTTGGGCTGAGATTAATTTGTAGACATACATACCTAAACTCACACCTTCTTCCCATGGGTGTAGGCAGAAACTACAGTATTAATTTACCTGTCATTGCTTTATATTTAACAAGCTGCGCCCCGCGGTTTCACCCGCAGAAATCTCGATCCCGTGGGAATATCGGGATAAAAAGTATCCTATGTCCTAATCCAGGTCATAGTCTACCCATGTGCCAAATTTTATCCAAATCCGTTCAGCCGTTTTAGCGTGATTGAGTAACAAACATCCACACTTTCACATTTATAATATTAGTAGGATATAATATATATATATATATATATATATATATATATAATATATATATATATAATATATATAAGTAGGAAGTAGGATAGTAGGATTATTTTTACCTAATGTGGTAAAGTAATTTTATTGTAGGTGCATCGTCTTCACATATAATTAATATACACAAAACGTAAAACATTTTAAAAGAGTAACGGTGGAGTTTCTGGTCCATTCTTCGCCATACGAAACTACCCTTTGAAAGGAGCAACTAGATAGAATAAATTCTATTTTCTTGTAAATTTTGACGTTCAAAAGTGCCCTTTGTGTCTATTTGAAATAAATGATTTGACTTTACAGAACGCCGTCTGCTACGATCCTTACATACTCCTTTACAATTCGTAGAGTGTGACACATTTTAAGGGAGCTACTCGTGAAAATCATATTTTAATATTAAATCTGGCCTGTAATAAGAATATATAACAAATTCTGTGTGTATCTTTTTACCACGACATAGCATGAGTTTTATAACAAAAAAAAAAAAATAACTAGCGACTTTCAAAAAGAAACACAAAAAAGTGAAAAATAACTTTAACTTCGGAAGTCGGTGTCTTTGGTTTCGTATTTTCGTTTTTGTCACCGACTTCCGAAATTAAAGTTATTTTTCACTATTTTTGTATTTTTTTTTGTTTAAGTTTTTAATTTTTCACTTTTTTGTTGTGGTACCTACCCAACACACATTCGTATGCCACGACTTGATATGTAAATAACAGTGACAGGATTTTTTTTAAAACATTATCAATATAAACTAAGTGGAAAGAATACGCAGTATTAAGGATAACTCAAAAACTTCTTATCAGAACTTGGTCTTTATATGGGACCACACGAGAAGCACCACCTTTCAAATAAAAAAAGAATCATCCAAATCGGTTCACCTAGAAAAAAGTTCCGAGCTAACAACATTTAAAAAAAACATACAGTCGAAATGAGAACCTCCTCCTTTTTTGAAGTCAGTTAAAAAAGGCAGCGAAAGTGATTTTTACAAACTGACAAATTTTGCAAAGGATATGACGACAAAAACAATGCTGTGAATATCCTTTTATGACACATGAACTGATAAATTATGACATTATTATCAGAGAATGGTAAGCAGTTCATATTCTTTTTAACTAAATTCAATGCCAATATCAGCAAAAATAAAACAATATCAACCATCGTTTTTGTCCTGAAAAGATTTATTTCACTACCAAACTATCCCCAACTTCTAAAGAGATTACGTAACAAAATATTCCAAATATTGGTCTCCTCACCCCTAAACCGCTGAGACACGCAAACAATAGAGAAGTTCACAATACGACTATTATTATACGGGGTGAGTTTTTGTACAGGAATCACGATGCTAGCCATGCCAACGGAGATATATAATAATAATATGAAGATTATTTTGATAAATGATAGATTAGATAATTTTTTTTTAAAACAGTAACCGTGGAGTTTTTTGCCGGCTCTTCTCCATAGGAAACGACCAATTGGAACCGTGCACCTAGCTTCTGACGTTTCATAAGTGCCCATGAAGGTTTATGTGAAATAAAATATTTTGATTTTGATTTTGATTAATGATTTTATTTCTGTAAGTAGGATTGTACAAACACTTTAACACGTCAATCATATTATTTTAAACTAGACGAGGTCGGCGTTTCCTATCTGACTACTCTGAGAATAAAGGCCGAAACAAACTCAGAGGCCAGTCTCTTTTCAAATCCAGACATTCTTGATCAGATCATGTGAAGACTATGTAGATGTGTCTGAAATGGTCCTTTGAGGAAAGAACCACACAGATTGAGTGGAACTGTCTAGTGAGTGCACGCATTTGTCAGAAATCGTGCAGCTCAACTCAGAACTTAAGGAGCTCAACAATTCGACGAACAATACCAAAGAAAGGAAATTTGGATAGGCCGCATAAACTACTCAAACTGCCAGACCATGATTAAAACTGAAATATTGACCCATTCTAATGACTCAATGACATTTTGATGATTTCATAATAAAATTATGTGTCGTTGAGGGCTAATCAGGAATAGCAAGGCGGCTGAGAACGTGTCGTGGTTGATTTTGGGTAGCCACTGTACTGCTGGATGAGAGCTTCCGAAAATTCAGTTTAATGGCGTGCAATGGGAGAGGTATATCCAAATTAAATCAAAATATTTTATTTCACATAAACCTACATGGTGCAGCGTAGAGCTGGCTGCTAACACGCCGGGGACTCGAACCCCGGCGTGAGGTAGCTAAAAATCAAACTCACACCGCTGGTACACGTAAAATTTATTATTAAAAAGAACATCCGAAATAAATAAGAAATAAGTCAAAAAATGTAAATGTTCAGTCGTTGGAAGTTGTAAAAGGCTACCAAAAAAAAAAAAAAATATAATTATCACAAGAAGATTTTCAAAAAAAAAACTTATGGATGTTTCCAAATTTTTAGGAATTTAAGTATATAGACGAATTTAAATTCGATTGCAATCGTACGAAATTCGTGCCGCTCTATAAATTATTTAACACAAATAAGCTCAAGATTAAGGTTTTTCTTTACATAATTTCGTTAATATAAATTTTAAAGAGAATAAGATCTGATATTGAGAATTTAGGAAAGCACCTTAAAATTAAAATGTCACACGACGGTATAACACAGAACACTTCTATTATATGATGGTTGGGCGTTATTGCGCCACACAAATGTCTTATTTAGCACCTGATGTGTCCGTTAGGCACCTGTGTCGTCGACCTTGCTCGGCAACGATCCTGCGCTTCTCTCCGCAAGCTCGCTTGGACTTCGGCGGCCGGCAGACGAAGGAAGAAGACAGGCGGACAATAAATGGCTGGGTAAGTCCAAAAAAGGTGGCCTTTCAAACAATCTAAGAAAAAGGAAATCTTCTTAGATTAAAGAAGAAGGCACAAGTAACAAGAATACGGAACCTATAAAGGGATTACTCACCAAAGAAAAAAAGTGACGAGAAATTCCAGGGAACGTACAGTCGATTGTATCCGCTGACTACTCACATATCGTGGTGGTTAAAATTTGAAATTAACTTTCGAAGAAAGATTAAATATTATTGAATAAAATATCCACACAATAGGAATTCCAACGACAGAATGCGTTGCATTTTTTTCTTCTTGACAATGTTCAGAACAATTGTCAATTTTTAAATAATCCAAAAAAAACACGAAAAAGTAAAAAAGCTGACCGAATGACTCGTAAAAAGAATTTAATCGAAATGACAACAAAAAGTATCTAATTGCAGGAATTATACTGCAATGGGCACTAGCTAGGTGCACGGTTCCAATTGGTCGTTTCCTATGGAGAAGAGCCGGCAAGAAACTCCACGGTTACTCTTTTAAAAATAAGTGGCTTTTACAAAGTTTTCAAATTACAGTATTAATAGTTATGGGAGGACAGTGAAGGCCTGTCAACAAGTAACCGCTACTCAACAAAATAGAAAAAGGTCTACAAATACGAGTATACAGTCTACTACAGTAATATATTGTCAGTCTATGTACAGTGATGGATTGCTGTAGGCTGATGATGATGATGGAGACTATTGTCCAGCAATGAATGTCTTCCGGCTGAAATGATAATAATAAGTGTATTTTATCATCAATTTAATGATACTTGACAAAGTTGTGTCTTTACGAGTACAACCGTTAGATTGTTAAAAACAGGATTGATTGGTGATTGTTTTTGAAATCCCTAATTGTAGTTAAAAACACTTAAAAAGCTCTAGGTCAAGTATCAAATCATATTAGCTCTGACGGTTGATATAACTGCCATTTTAGATCCTTGTTCACAAAATCATCCTGTATAGTTGATCCCTTGAAATGGGCTGAGCGGATTACAATGGGCTACCGAAATTATGACACTTGTCTCTTATCTTATGAAAAACTTGATATATTTATTCTGATTTCTATTTGCTATAGTAGTTTTCTTACTTATAATTTTATTCTTTTCTAGGAAAATCCTATTGGATATCTTTTGCTTTTTCATTTAGAGACACTGATATAGTTTTCATGGAAGTATGTAGTTTGATTTCTTTTGTAATTCTGTACTTATTGCTTAAGACCGCTTGTATGATTTTATTTAGTAACGAGTACTTGCCTATCTTGTACGGACGTAGTCAAATATTAAAAAAATATCTTTCTATGTGTTTTAGATGATATCAAAATCAAAATATTTTATTTCACTTAAACCTTGATGGGCACTAATGAAACGTCAGAAGCTAGGTGCACGGTTCCAATTGATTGTTTCCTATGGAGAAGAGCCGGCAAGAAACTCCACGGTTACTCTTTTAAAAATAAGGGACTTTCACAATGTTTGAAATTACAGTGTTGATAGGTATGGGAGGACAGTGTAGGCCTGTCAACAACTAACAGGTACTCAACAAAATATAAAAGGTCTACAGATCTACAGTCCACAAGTTAGGCCTACAACGTTCTCACATTCACAAAATATAGAAGAATCTGTATAAAAATAAAAGCCTATTTAAACCAAATGACATGATTGCCATTACAACTATAACAAATCTGAATTAAAATCCTATCGACAAAAGCCATAAAGAGAGTTGAAGTAAGAATTGGAGGTATGAGATTTAATGTTTCTAGAAGTAAATACTCCTACTTAGTGTTGACTTTTTCTTCTAAAAGAAGTCGAACATTAGTTTTTGTTTCTTTCTTATCTGGATTCTTGCAGTTTGCTTCGGATTTATCAGCTTGATTTTTGTTATTTTCCATACCATCAATTCATTTTATTCTACGAATATTTTTGTTAAATATAAAGCAAAAAGCTACATAAAACCGGTTATTGCCTTTTCGACGTTTACGTTTATTCATTTCATATGTAAATACATGTTCACCACTGGCCATTTCGACTGGCATTTTTAATTCAACTCAAACACAACCACCCAACTTCAAAGTAATGAAGAATGTTAACAGATTTATTTCAGTGGTCTTTTCATCTGTATTGGATATCCGTTCTCGTTTCGTCCGGAAATTCTTTCGTTATTTTCAGAATGTTGAATTTTTCATATGATTCTGTTTACTTTTCTTTGGTATCGTTTGAATGTGGTTTTGCCTTTTTGGATATAGTCGTAATATTGTGACCGCTGACGAAAAAGCAAGCCTTTAAAATGAATAAATTATTAAGTAGAGAATTACGGTCTTCGAAACTGTGACTATGAATCTTTTCTCAAATGAGATTAAATTACATTATTTAAGTACTAACTCCGTGATGATAAATGAATGATATATGATTTTTTTTTTGTAAGTAGGTTTGTACTAACAGTTTTACACGTCAATCATATTATTTAAACTACATGAGGTCGGCGTTTCATAACTGACTACTCTGAGAAGAAAGGCAGAAACAAACACAGAGGTCACAGTCTCTTTTAAAGTCCAGACATCTTGGTCAGATAATGTGAAGACCATGAAGATTTGTGTTCGAAATGGTGATGATAATGACTGCATATTTGATAATCAAACTTAAGTTTGTATTACTTTCTACATTGATCTTTAACTCATCAAGCATCGTTAATGAGACACAATTGATTATCTATTGTTTTGGCCCTCTAGCGGGCCACCTCGGGCCTGACTAGCTAAGTGCATCCAAAATACAAATGGAACGACATAAACCGGTGGTCAACAAAACCAGTTCAACCGACCCATTAGATTTAAGGCTCATGTGCCCCTGGCAATTCCCGTCGCCTAATGCACATTTTGCGACCAAAAGCTCCTAAATACTGTTCCAAATACATGGAGAGGCATTCACATGAGCTCATTACTAGAATAGCCACTCCGACTTCCTCTTAAATTCTGCCGTGCTAACGAGAATGTATAATGGACGGTCGAATTTTGAGCTAGCTCAACCATTGTTTGGTATGTTGGGATAGTAATTGGATCATTGTGTTATGACAGCGCAATGTATAGTATGTTTTCCGGGTTGGTCGTATTTCAATATTCATGGTGTTGGAAAGAGAGGGTCTAAGTTTAGGGAATCGATATTGGATGCGAAACTTAATTCACATTTTAAGCTAGGTTACCATGCTCGAATTGATTTTGTGTTCTTTCAAACTCAAACTCGAAGCATTTATTTCAATTAAACCATTTACAGGCACTTTTGAATTGTCAAAGAGTCGTCAGACAAGAGTCAGTCAAAGACTTAGTCAGAAAGTTGAAGCTACTTGCCCATTCCAAAACGTAAATCACTATGGAGAAGAACAGGCAAGAAACTCCAAGGACACTCTTTTTAAATCAAGATATTACAAAGTTTTGGGTACATTATTCTTCTTGCTTCTATATGTGAGAACAATGAAAAAAAATATATTAAGAAACAATTCAAAACATAAGATTAATAATAAAAATAAGCCGTGGCAGTTAAGAGATGGCCAGTCTCAACTGACGGCGCCCGTTCACGAACATGACTTAAAAAATAAAGTATCTAAGTGTACCTAATCGGCTAAATACAGGGTGGCATCCCGGACATCGACGTGCACCGTATTACCATGGATTCAGTACTTACCTACATGATTCTGAACACCATGCAATGAAATTTTATTTAAAAACAAAATTGCAATCCATACATTTTGACCGCGCAAGTATTGCACTTTTCTATGAAATAGCTGACGAAAAATTTCTACGCTAAGTGTCTAGAATCATGTGCTGAATTCATGGTTACAGTTTGCGCATAAATGAACCTGACACCCTGTATAAAAGAAGATTATTGGACAACTAAAACACGATAAAGTTTATAATCAGCTGTTATAAAGAATAATGTTACTAAACAAAACGATAAAAAAATAACTATACAGGATATACAAAAACCCATCACACAGCCGTCAACTACGCATTCTGTACATCAAACTAAGTAACATTGCACAAAAAAAATTGATTGGGAAACGACTTTTATTTTTGGTGTGAAAATTTGATGTTTGTGGTAGTGCGCAATGTAACACACGCAAAACATTGTGTTTATGGGTCTATGCAACAGTACAGGGGTCGTGGGGGTACTTATTTAAAGTTGTGCTGTACATTAAAAACTTGTTTTGCGCTGATATTTTTTTAAACGTCAGTAAAAGTTGGAATTTTGATCTTCAATATCTCCGTAACCAGAAGGTTCCCAGGTATAGTCCAGTAAAAAAAAAAAAACAATTACGAAGAGTGCAAGTGACTCTCGGCTTCGTTATGTGTCTTTTTACACCCGTATGTACATCGGAACAGCGAAAGTATCTTGCGAAAGTTTCTGTTAAGGTAAACATTACTTTTAAGTACACAGCCATAGTATATTTATTATTGATGGTACGTTTTCCAGTTTATCAGTAGAGAAAAAAACACACCTTTTGCATACAATAAAGATCTATTGCGACTACGCTTAGCGCATATCTTAGATGACTGATCGTAGCCTGATATTGGCTATTAATTTTTGCCCGACGATTAACTACTTCATTATTGTTGGGCAGCTTGGGCATTACGGTGGATATTGGCAACCATAACTGGCGATAATATTGACCTATTTTCTTAGACCACACACTTTGCCTAGGTACGTAACGCTTGTCTAATTATACAATACAATACAGCAATACAATAGAAACAACACCACAATACAATACAAACAAACACCACAATACATTACAAACACACAATACAACAACAAACACACACACAACACGTGTTGTTTTTTATACAATTTAGCACTGAATGGCGAAAAATACAGTACAAACAGGATGGACTGGACAAAATATCGACAATTTTTTTGTCCCTATTTTTTTTTCCCTTGATATTACGAATTTTTATTTGTTATCCTACCAATTAATGTTTGAATCTAAAATCACGTTACGCTTCAACGCTTGATTTTCGTCTTGAAAGTTATTTTCGTCTGGGTGTTAGTAATTGTTTGATTGATCGCCAATTGTTTCGGAACAATGTAGGAGTATTCTTTTGTTTTCTTTCAAAGAATAAATGAAAGCCTTGTAATTGATATAACCAATATACTTGCGTTTTCATCTTCTTCAATATATTTTTGAAATGAAAACTTCTGTAACCTTGCGCTCTTTCTGAATAGTGAACGAAACTGGGGGTCTACGCCCTAAAGCAGAGTTCCGTAGTTTTGGCCGAAGTTACCGAAGTTTCCTGAACTATATCACTTTCGGACATAACATTAGTCCGGGGCCCGAACTAAAAATTAATGACACAACGCAACGATTTGGCAGTTGTCCTTACACCAGCGGGGTAATTACGTAACACACTATCAGTAGGAATGGGTTTCATTTTGACAGTTCAACAACATTCATTGCGCTATTTACGTTGTTGAGCAGACAAATTTTTCGAACATATGAAGCAATGGATTAGCAATAGGCTTCAAAATGATTCAGATTGTGATAGATAGTATGTTACGTAATTAGGGTGCTGATGTGTTTTTGCCCGTTCTAAAGAGTAAATTTATCTGGAGTAGGGTTCACTTATAAATATCGGACTACTTTCGGACGGGCTCGTATCATGGTTGACGGACTTAGCGAGTAGGCCTCCTGAAGGGTCACGCTAGAAATCGGTGATGCTCGGCGCGATCGGGTAAACTCGGCTCCAGTCGGCCGATGACGCGGAATCGCGTATACTCAGCGCTGAATTGAAAATACTCGGCTCCAGTCGTAAGTTTTCACTTCTATCGTGTAGTCGTGAGCAAAAGGTAGCAAACACCCTCTTATTTTTCGGAATTATTTTTAGTTATTTTTGTCCGTCCTGATACTCAATAAATTGAGGGCTTTATAGGAGATGGGTTATCGAACTGAATTTTGCAGCGATATTAATTTATAGCAGCAAAATTCAGTTCGAAAACCTTCTGCTCTGCATCTGCATTTTCAGCAGAGGATATTAATGGAGCTTATATTAATAAGCTGTATTAATATCCTCTGCTGAAAATATACAAATTTAATGCTCTATACTCACATGCATAAATTAATTAAATTAATTAATTGGCGTTGCCTGACTGCTTGACATAAGTAATTTATTAATTACCAATTTATTATTACGGGACATCACCAAGCGGTTGGTCGACTCTTCACGTCACCAGAGAGCTGGCCTATTTTGAGCCCAAAGAATCAGCATTGCCATCCAACATGGCAATGTTGCCAGTCTTTTGGGCACTTATCCCTTTGACAGCGATGCGTACGAATTTTTTGATGCCCTATGAGACCTTCCCTTTCTTTTATTATATACTTGTACATAATATATATATTTTAGTGTTAGCTTGTATATTGTAATCTATTTAGACTGATTAAATAAAATTTACATGTACAATAAAAAAAGAAGGAATTTATAATTTAAAACTGGCAATACCCGGTAAAATGTTCTTCCTGCGTTTTCATGTTTGTGTTTTTAATCATCATTAGAAAAGTACCTACATATTGTAAATTAAAGTCAGTTTTCGTGTGTCTGTGAACGCATTGTTCTTCTAAACTACGCAACCGATTTCGATTTGGTTTCTCCAGCATTTAGAGAATTTATTCTGAAAGGCCTACTTCCTACTAATATTATAAATGTGAAAATTTGTGAGGATGGATGGATGGATGTTTGTAACTCATTCACACAAAAAATACTGAACGGATTTGGATGGAATTTGGAATACAGATAGTTTATAACTACTAAAGATAAGATACTTTTTATCCCAATAGTATGTTCCCGTGGGATTATTTCCGAAATCCACGCGGGCGAGACCGCGGACAAAAGTTAGTGTATAATAAATACATTAATATTAAACTTACATACAATAAAGAAGTCTTGATGTTTTTTCAAGTTGTAAAAACCGTGCGAAGCTGGGGCGGGTCGCTAGTCTGTTATAATGTCTGCTATAATTCTGCTAGCTTTTCAGACAATCAATATGAACAGAACTCACTGAATTACAGGAATGGTTATATTTAGCTTTTCATTACATCTTCACAAGATGCGGGTAGATTCACAAGTTGGTTCTCAAGTTCTAACGTAAGAGATTAGTTCGAAAGATATTGTCTCTTCAAACTTCAAACCAATGCCACAGAATAGTACCTACAGAAGGTCAGCTCCGTACAAGCGAGCGAAAACATACGCACGCACACATAGACACGTACGTACGGCGATTTCAAACAAATGCCAGTCACGAGTCAAAATCAAAAGGCAATTATTAAAACTAGGCATAGAATCAGCACTTTTCAAACGTCAAAATTACTAAAGACAGTCGCCCATCCTCCCCCCCCTTCACCACTTCCTAGTGCTTTAGCTTGTAAGAAGAAGTGGTGCAACAAACTCCCTCCAGCTGTCTGTTCAATTTGATAAACGTAATCGTATACGATCGTATACGAAACTCAAAACACTGCCATAATTATGTCATCTAGCACACGCCAATATACCAACAAAAACATTGAAAACTACACTCAAGCACAAAATAAAGAATATTAAAGGCTTTAAGTCCGCCTTTGTACGTTTATATATGCGAGAAGTTTAAATAAATAAATAAAAATGCGAATGAAAGCCGCCAGGCGTAAAGCGTGTGACTGCTTACATGTGGCTGTGTGTAACCGCGCGTGACTGCGAGTGCGCCCGCACTCGCTGTACGTGAAGCGTGTCGATGTGTGCGTGCGTTTTACTTCGTTATCTGGAGCTAACCTTCTTTACCTATATATTTTGTTTTATATGATAATCAATCAATCAATATCTGTTTTGTCGATAATGCTACTTTAACTCGATTTTATACATTCCACTTTCTTTTACCTTTTATTATTCTTATAATAACAATAATTCATTTATTATTTTTACATCAAACTGGTTCTAATAACTAGTAATTTAGATAAATAGTAACGAATAAATAGTAATTTAGATAAAATTCCCTTCCATCCATTTTTTACTTTTAAAGACTTAATTGGATTTATTATTTCATTATTTTTATGAACTATTTTAACATTAACAAACCCATACTTATTAGGAGATCCTGATAATTTTATTCCAGCTAACCCCTTAGTAACTCCTGTTCATATCCAACCAGAATAGCTATAGAGCTAACCTTCTGTACCTATCTATTTTGTGATATTTTGGGGAATACTCAGGTATTTTCATTGAACAACAATACGGTAATGTGTTTTAGGAAATAAGTTGGAGACTCGCTTTGTATACGTAATTTAATAGAAGAGTTCTTTGAAGAAAGAAAATTTTCTGAATTGCGTAAAGGTGGATTTGCTTTCTATTATTTAATTGAGTAGGTCTATTGTCTATGTACGTGTATACTATAATATTTAGTTAGTAAAATATTATATTATTTTAATATCGTGAATTTTTATTTTATGAAATTGAAATTATAAGTACATAAATAATAACTTAATTTCAATTTCTGAAAATAAAAACACGCAAAAAATTATATAAATATATAATAATAATAAAGCTGACGATATTGTGAATGTGAAGACTATGTGGGTAATTTTTTTTTTTCTTCTCGGTTAGTTTAATCATGGTCTAACAGTTTGAGTTCTTTATGCGGCCTACCCAAATGTCCTTTCTTAGGTATTGTTCGTCGAATCGTTGAGCTACTTAAGTTCTGAGTTGAGCTGCACGTTTACTGATAAATGCGTGTACTGACTCGACAGGTCTACTCCATCTGTGTGATTTTCCTCAAAAGACTATTTCAGACACCAATCTACATGGTCTTCTCATCATCTGACCAAGATTATGTCTGGACTTCAAAAGAGACTGTGACCTTTGAGTTTATTTCGGCCTTTCTTCTCAGAGTAGTCAGATAGGAAACGCCGACCTCATTTAGTTTGAAAAATATTATTGGCGTGTAAAAGTGTTTGTACAAACCTACATACAGAAATAAAATCATTTATCACTTAAAAGGGTACAATTTGTGAGTAAGGAGGTCATCTTCGAAACTACTGATTCGATACTGAAAATTCTTTCACTAATGGGAGGCTACAGTATTGCTGAGTACCATAGAATGGCAGGATGGTTATATGGTATAGTTGACTTCCACGCTGACGGTAGTCACGGTACGAAGCTAGTTCATTTCATAAATTGATATTCATTTAAGATCTGGAGAACGTAAATTGAAGAGTTCTCAAAATTATTGATGCAACGAATACAAATCCCAAAAAAATACACATATTCGATAAAACACTTTTTCACAAAAGTCCTGCATACTTTCTACTACACAGACTAGATGGTCAAAAACAATATTAGATCTAACATACTGCACCCTAATTGCATAACACACTATCAATCATAATCTGAATCATTTTGAAGCCTATTTCTAATCCATTGCTTCATATGTTCGAAAAACTTGTCTGCTCAACGTAAAGAACGCAATAAATGCTGTTGAACTGTCAAAATGAAATCTATTCCTACTGTTAGTGTGTTACGCAATTACTTCATTGGCTGTGTTTTTTTTTTCATTTGAGAACAACTCTTCAATAACTTAACGTAACTTCACGCCTGTAATTCCCCAAAGAGTTAGGCAGAGGTGTACCTTAGCATGTACATTGTACACCCATATTTCGCAAGCATAAGTCCCATGTTATAAGGTAGCGAGCCTATTGCCATCAACCGGGCTCAGATCCAGACCTCCGGGCTGCTACTGAGAAATTCCTGATAGAAAAACCTGATAACACTTGGCCCGACCTGGGAATCGAACCCAGGACCTTATGCTCAGTGGTAGTAGTCGCGGCCACTAGACCAACGGGGTACTCGAAGCAGTTCATCAATAATACATCAATGATCATAATCATCATTAATAATTCTTTTTGTTTGTTTGTATGTCCTTTAATTTTGATCAACTTTTTCAATATGTTACCTATTATTGCGTGCACTGACTGGACAGGTCCACTCATTCTGTGTGGTTATTTCCTCAAAAGACCATTTCAGACTCAAATCTACATGGTCTTAAAAGATCTGACCAAGATTATGTCTGGACTTTAAAAGAGACTGTGACCTCTGAGTTTGTTTCGGCCTTTCTTCTCAGAGTAGTCAGGTAGGAAACGCCGACCTCATCTAGTTTTAAAATATGATTGACGTGTAAAAGTGTTTGTACAAACCTACTTACAGAAATAAAATCATTTATCATTTATCATTAATATTTTTACTTTGTTAGCTTAGTTGTTAACTTTATTGTGCTTGCTGTGGTCTCATATAAGTGAAGGAGTACACATGCTTAATACCTGATGTTGCCCTTTCTTTATGTGTCATGTATGTCTACATCTTTTGTTGGAGATCCTAAATCAATAAATAGATGACAGAGACCGACAAAAAGAAAAAAAATTGTCATAAAACCTCAAGTAGAAACCGATATTAAATCCGGTAGCTCCATGGAATCAAAATTCCGAGTGAACTTCGTAATAGATACTACTCAAATAAATAACAAACGAGAAAGCGATCCCTCGCGGTTCGTTATCGAGTTGCTCACTAAGCAGATTATAAATATTTCTGTTATGGCATAGATTAAGAACGTGTAGAAGGGAATATTTCATTCCAAACGTATTCTAAATGCATTCATTTCATTCATTTCATTTAGAATACGTTCTTACGAATTAAAAAAAACAGTTAGGCTGGGTGTTTTAGCTGTGCCAAGACACATACTCATAAACAAAATAAAACACGACAAGACTCAAGGCAAGACAAGACTCAAGACAAGACAAGACTCAAGACAAGACAAGACTCAAGACAAGACAAGACTCAAGACAAGACAAGACTCAAGACAAGACAAGACTCAAGACAAGACAAGACTCAAGACAAGACAAGACTCAAGACAAGACAAGACTCAAGACAAGACAAGACTCAAGACAAGACAAGACTCAAGACAAGACAAGACTCAAGACAAGACAAGACAAGACTCAAGACAAGACAAGACTCAAGGCAAGACAAGACTCAAGACAAGATAAGACTCAAGACAAGACAAGACTCAAGACAAGACAAGACTCAAGACAAGACAAGACTCAAGACAAGACAAGACTCAAGACAAGACAAGACAAGACTCAAGACAAGACAAGACAAGACAAGACTCAAGACAAGACAAGACTCAAGACAAGACAAGACTCAAGACCAGACAAGACAAGACAAGACTCAAGACAAGGCAAGACAAGACTCAAGACAAGACAAGACAAGACTCAAGACAAGACAAGACTCAAGACAAGACAAGACTCAAGACAAGACAAGACAAGACAAGACTCAAGACAAGACAAGACTCAAGACAAGACAAGACAAGACTCAAGACAAGACAAGACAAGACTCAAGACAAGACTCAAGACAAGACAAGACTCAAGACAAGACAAGACAAGACTCAAGGCAAGACAAGACTCAAGACAAGACAAGACTCAAGACAAGACAAGACTCAAGACAAGACAAGACAAGACTCAAGACAAGACAAGACTCAAGACAAGACAAGACTCAAGACAAGACAAGACTCAAGACAAGACAAGACAAGACTCAAGACAAGACAAGACAAGACTCAAGACAAGACAAGACTCAAGACAAGACAAGACTCAAGACAAGACAAGACTCAAGACAAGACAAGACTCAAGACAAGACAAGACTCAAGACAAGACCAAGACTCAAGACAAGACAAGATTCAAGACTCAAGACTTGGACAAAATTCCACAGACTATCAATAATTTGCTCATATACAGGGTCAAATTAAATTAGCTAGCGAAACTCCACAGACATGATGGGTATCGATTTCTAAACATGATAAAACAAAAAAGAAACTGCTGTACTGTATATTAATACTTGAGCATCGGTCCTACTCCAGGACGGTAATCAGCAGCTGAAACTAGACTCAAATCGAGCTTCAAGCAGATATGTGTATTATCTATGTATCAGCCTGTTTTCGTGTTCTATTGATTTTATTTATCAATTTGTTCTGATCTTTACAGGATTAAGAATATTAAAATATACCAAACAGCTCTTTGAAGTAAAGTATCGTAATTTTCTCAGCAAAATTGTCTTGTGAAAACGCATTTCTTTTTGTAGTTTTCACAATAATAAGGGTCCCGTATCCTACCTATCTCTTTAATAACTGAGCTGGAATGCTAAAGTTCAGCCTTCTATTTGAATCACCGTTGCTATAAATTATTTTACGACATTTATTTCAGACGTAGTCTATATGTATACAGTGGACCTCGGTAATCCGACAAACGTTTTGCAGGGCAGTGTCGGACTATCGAATTTGTCGGATTATAGAGTACTGTTTAAGACCCCCTGTAATCCGGTTTTTTTTTTAAAAAAGAGTGCCTTGTTATCCGAAAAATTATAAATCAAAATAATACGTAGTGCCAGGAACTTCGTATGTAAAAAAAATTACGAATGAATACATTTTTCCCCTTCCACGTTTTATTATAAAATTAACGTCATTATAGAACTTACAAAAAATCATGCATTATCTTACATTAGTGAAGATTTTTCAAAATAATGTTTGTGTTCCTACATTCAACAGTGATAGGCATGTCGGATTACAGGGGGCGCCGGATTAGACAGGGGCCGGTTCACCGGGGGTCCATTGTACCGTTAGTAACACAAAAAACCTTATAAAGCAATTGTTAGTACGAGTATATATAAAAAAACAAAGCCACAGGAAGAAATAAAAAATCACAAAGTGGCACCGCACAGGAGTGCCAGTTTATGCCAAGCCGCTGGCAGCTGGCCCTGCAGTCTCGACAAATATAACGACAAAAATCGGTCGTTAAGTCCAATCGATGTCTAATTTCTTTAATAGATTTTCAACCTTATGCTTTCGAAATAAAGTTCAAAATCTATTATAGGAATTTGACGACGATACGACTTAGCGACCGATTTTTGTCGCTGTCTAATGTCGAGACTGCCGGCCCTGGACGGGTCCACCCGCAGTGTGTAGTCGCATCCAGTGCCGGCACATCGACAAGTCCCAGCGGCCCACGAACACGCTCAGAAGGCTGTTCGAGCTGGCCCGCATGCGCTTTATAAGAGACGCACAACGCTTCCGCATGATGGCATGAAAACCATCCACGCTTTTCACTATACCTATTAACACTGTAACTTGAAAACTTTGTAAAAGACAATTATTTTTAATAGAGTTACCGTGGAGTTTCTTGCCGGCTCTTCTCTATAGGAAACAACCAATTGGAACCGTGCACCTAGCTTCTGACGTTTCATAAGTGCCCATGTTGGTTTATGTGAAATAAAATATTTTGATTTTGATTTCGCTTCCATTCGATTTTTATACTCTATACCCCCAGTTCGATATCGAGTTGCTAACTATTCGATAAGCAGATTCCGCTCGCTTCCGCTATGGGAACAATATGGCGGAAATTGGATGCTAACATTGTTATTAATTAATATTGGTTTATGGGTCATTGGTTGGGTTTGTTTATTTTGTTGTTGTTTTTTTTAAATTTTGTTTCAAATGAGCGTGTTTGCCGATTTATTACCAAATAACTCTAGCATTTCCTAGAAGTAGAAAAGCAGTAGTTTTCACAAAACTATATATATTAAAAATAAAGCAGAAGAGTTTGTTTGTATGTTTCAAAAATTATTTTTACATTTGATAGTCAATTCTTGAGGAAGGAATTCCTCTAAAAAAAATCCTTTAAAGAATTACGGGAGAATTTTTCAAACCAGCCGATGAGCAAAAAAGTTGTAGGCTAACGCAAATTGCGGCGGGTAGCGCCGCAACGCAACGCATTAATGCTCCTACAAGCAGGCGCGATACGCGACGCGAATCGCGGGCGACACAAAGATACCGCTCGTCGCGCGACGAGCACCGCCTTTGTGTCGCACTGTCGTGTCGCGCCTGTCTGTGGGAGCCTTTACAAAAGTCCTTCCTTAGTACCCACATTTTTTATGAACCAACGCACACAGCAGGCGGGCACACCGCACTTTTTTGTATAAAAATGCGTTGTGCTGCGGCCCGTTGCGGCTGTAACGTGCGCTTGGCTAAAACATACACACATAGAATTAAATAAAATCTCATGTAGGATATCAATATTTTGCCTAGGCAAGGTGATAAACAGAAAATATTAATAGGAAACTGCTTAACATAATCGCTCCTATACACAATTGGCAAAAAAATCTACAATAATACTTTCGTAAAGGCGATAATATTACGAAATATACAGAATGGCATCGCCTCATATAAGAAATATATATGTCTTATTTATTACTTTGGCAACGAAATCCTGGCAGAGTATCACACATACATATAAATATTTATATCTCACGAATAAAAAGCAGACAAGTGCGAGTCGTACTCGCCAGCGTGTTCCGTACGACCGTAAATTATGTAAGAAAAAAAAAATGTAGCGAAAAGCCTTGTACTCAAAACGTTAAAAGTTTGACAATGTTGTCTATTGCTTGATGTCAGAGCAGATCAAAATCCAAGACACATTACGCACACACACACAAACACAGACACATTATACATAAAGAGTATACATTATTGTTATATTATTTAGTTAAATGTTCGTATGTATTACAGTTTTTGAGATTAAGCAAAAAAACGCCGAAAATGTGTACAAGAGATGTGTTTTTTTCGTCGTTTTTTGCTTGATCTTAATAATGGCAATACATACAAACGTATACATTTCCCTTTAATTTTTAACTTTATTTGATTTTTAATAGATATTGTTATAGCGGCCACAGTAATACACACTCTGTGAAAATTTCAAGTGTCTACCTATAACGGTTCAAAAGATACAGGCCTGTGACAGACGGACAGACGGACGGACGGACAGCGGAGCCTTAGTTATAGGATCGCGTTTGGCACCCTTTGGGTACGGTACCCTAAAAAACAATAATATTGAAACTCCTCTTGATACTTGTCCCCTAATTTTAGGGAAAATTTGTTTTTTTCTAGAAATGCTTATCTGTTTATGTAGTTGATACAAACAGCTCTATATAAGGATATTTTAGGTTTTTTAATCTTATCGAGTAAGCTGTTTTAGAAGAAAAAAAACGTTTCGTATTTCGTACTTAAAATACATAGCATCAATCTTTGCAGCTTTTTGCAGATTTTGTTTGTAGTAAAAAACACGCAAACTCAAGATTCAAAGCTAACAGTGTGTGATGACCATAACGGCTTTAAACATGTTTTTCTGCTACGACGTAGCTGACACGTTGAGATTGCTACGGCGTAGCTGATACGGTGATATCGCTACGACGTAGCTAAAGGAATGATGTTGCTACGAAAGCGTAGGTAAATCGATATTGTTGCTACGAATAATTTGCTTCACCAGCTACGCTTTCGTAGCGTGTAACCGGATAGCTACGCGTCGAAGCTTTTAGGTGCACTTATAAGTATAGGACCGGGTGTCACCTTGTGTGCTGATTGGTCAATTAAAGGCATAATGTGTGATACAAGATAAAATGTGGCCAATAAGCACGCTACATGCGCGATGTGTGGCGTGTCGTGATATATTATATTTAGTTGGGTTTGATATTTAGACTTGTGCATCCTATTTTATGCCTATTTTTTTATAGATTTTTTATAAAATAATTTTAAAAGATTATGTGGTAAAAATATTGTCTTGAACTCATGATCACGACCACGTCTCCCTTCGCTCGTTAATCTCATGCTTAAGCCATATGTACTAAGCATTGCCATTCGCAATATAATTTCACTTATAAATCGAACCAAAACGAGTATGTAAGGGTCGTAGCGTCGGTGTTAATATCGTTTGCTACGCAGACAATACCCTAGTATTGGCCGGCGGAGACACCTTCGAGGAGACCATTCAGCTTTCTAAGCTCGGGGTGGCAAAAGTCGTGGCGACAATCCGCGGGCTGGGTTTGGAGATAGCGCCTCAGAAAACTGAGGCGTTATGGTTCCATAAACTACCGAGGAGCGGAGAGCCACCCAGTTCGTTGGTCTATGTCGGAAATGCGCAAGTCGGTCAACGGTCGGTAGGACTTCGAAGGGCACTTCGAGCGCCTGGTTCCCGGGTCGAGAAGGCAGTAGGTGCTTTGCATCGACTGCTGACCAATCTCGGAGAACCCCGGGAGGAAGATCACCGTCTCTACGCGGGTGTCATGCGATCGATGGTCCTTTACGGGGCGCCTGTTCGGTCAGGTAGACTGTCAGGCGTCCGACGCTGCAGAACTAGAGTTACTAGACTGCAGCGGAAACTGGCCATTAGTATCGCACGAGGATACCGAACGATAGCTTTGAGGAGGCAACTATCCTGGCGCTCTTTCAGCCGCTGGACATCGTGACGGATATGGACACGAAGGTCTACGACCAGATTCGCGATATCCGCCAAAGCGGGAATAGTGTGTCAGGAAGCGCATTCGTAAGGCTGAGGCGGAGAGAACGGCGACACGCGCTAAACGATGACGCGAGCGGCTACGACAGCCGCGATATTCGCGTAAGCGCGTTGTCGACGCCGTTCTGCCGCACTTCGAAACCTGGCTGAAAAGAAGGGAGCCCATCTCCTACAGGCTCACCCAGGTGCTCACCGGACATGGTTGCTTCGAAGAGTACCTAAACAGAATTGGGCGAGAGGTCACGGCCAATTGCCACCACTGCGGAGACAGCCTGAATTCCGCACAACAAACGCTCGAGGAGTGCCCTGCGTGAGCCTCCGAGCGGCGGGTCCTGGTTGCCAGGATCGGGTGAGACCTGCCTCTGCCGGCAGTAGTGAGGGCTATGCTGGCAAAAACAGAGAATTGGACGGAAGTAGCCTGCTTCTGTGAGACCGTGATGGTCAAGGAGAAGGACCCCGAGCGGGAGCGGGAGAGGGCCGGTCCTGCTCGGAGAATGAAGCGTCGGGGAGGCAACCGCCTTGGCACCTAATACGCCGAAACCCGCTTCCCAATCAAGGTAGGCCGACCATAGGGGTCGCGGGCGCACAGAGTGGGACTCCGTCTACCCACCGAATGACCCCAGGGAAGACGGTGGCGCAATGGTCACGTGCTACCGTGCATAGCGAGGCTCAGGGGAGGCTCCTTTACAGTCTCCCCAGGGATGTGCTTTACAGGCGTTGCACCGGGGGGGGGGGGGGTTCCGGAATTGGTCTTTTAAGAGGAACCGGAACCCCGTGTATGTGCTGATGGTGATCACCGAGTGTTTTTGGTGAGGTAAAAATCCCACACTCTCCGACCATCCCCGGAGATCGGGTGCCTTTAGAAGATTACCCCGGAAAAAAAAAAGAAAAATAAGTTGCTCACCGGACATGGTTGCTTCGGTGAGTACCTGAACAGAATTAGGTGAGAGGCCACGGCAAATTGCCACCACTGCACCCCCCACGGGACCCCCTCTATGTGCTGATGGTGATCACCGGGGTGATTTTAGTTAGGTAAAAATCCTACACTCCCCGACCGCCCTCCCCGGAGATCAGGTGCCTGTTGAAAACAAAAAAAAGAAGGTGGCGTTCTGTAGTAAGTTTATGCGAGTGTATCCTAAATAATATCGAGCGAATAATAATCCTATTTTCCAAAGTACCTACTAACATAAGAGTCTATTCCGCTGCTCCACATAGTCTCATATCAGTTATTTTATCCAGTCGTAAAAGAAAAACAATGACAAAGCCAAATTCTCGATACACAGACCCTCGTAAACTGCCTATGCCTACAATATTGTTAGGACACTAAAACAGTACTCTTCCTAAGCTAAATTACCCCAATTTGTTGACTTTTCTGTCCCTCTAGAGTTTAGTGAGGTCAATTTTTTTAGTCCAGGCCCAGATGGGTCTGTTGTTAAAGGTCTGAATAAATTGGTGACGAACTGCCAACAAATGTTTTTAGTTTGATTTATTTATTTATTAACACATTACAATACCAATTACATTAACTAACATGGAAAGAAAGCAAAACTATACAATGCAGACAATTGTGCCCTAAACAATTATTCGTTAACTAATAACATGGAACAGTGGACACCCTCGCGTACTGTTTCTCACAGAACATCTGACATACGCGCTTAATTTTACTCCATTCGTCCGCAAACACATCACATTCAGGGTTGGCCATCAGGAGGGCATTGAGCATCCTTAAAATACGGCACACAAGCGATTCAGCTCTGGCGACCGTTCTGCAAGGCAGTTTCGCGAACAGATTGGGTCGGCGACTTTGGCGGTGACCGATGTATTTGTCGGGCACAAATAGTTGACAGAAAAGGTCATGGAGCTCAGGGCAGTCGATACGACCGTTAAGGATCTTACAGGCTACCGTGAGCTGATCAAGGCCTATTCTTACCTCCAACGAGTTGAAACCCAAAGTCCCTAGGATATAGTTGGTGGGGTACATTTAATGGTAGAAATTGAAAGATGTCTAAGAAAAGTTTTCTGCACTTTCTCGAGTATTAGTGTTTGAGCCGCGGTATGGGGATGCCAGACACAACTACTAGTCTCCAGCTTACTGCGAACTAGATTGGTGTACAGTAATATAATAACATGCGGGTTGTGAAAATCACGAGCATTTCGCAAAACAAATCCTAAGCGTCTGAAATATTCTTTCGCAAGGGTGGAAATGTGATCTCGGAAATTCAGACAGCGGTCGAAGGTCACTCCTAGATCCTTTGCGTTGGTGACTCGAGTAATTGTTGACTTGATATTAGTTGTGTGTGTTTACGTGTATTCTTTACTTAGCTTAAGCTAAACTAGCTGCTGCCTTCCTGCCTACTTCGCCCGCGTTGATGTCGGAAATTATCCCACGGGAAAGTCCCGGGATAAAAAGTCGCCTATATTCTCTTACTCCTTATAACATCAGCTACCCGTGTGTAAGTCCCGTCAAAATCGGTCCAGCCGTTTCGGAGATTAGCCGGAACAAACAGACCGACAGACAGATAAATTAAAAAAACAATTGTATTTTGTTATAAGTACATATATCTTCACATGCATTTAGTAAAATCTGTTATTTTGATATTACAAACAGACACTTCAATTTTATTTATTTGTATAGATAAACTCAGGTCTATTCAAATATTATATGTGAATACCTATTTTATTGTGGACTGACCATCAACGGTGAAAGGAAAGAAAGAAAATATGTTTATTTGTGGTAAACATGACGCCGAGAAAAACACACAAATACAAAAAAGAACGAGTGGTGAACATCACTTTATTTTTGTCTGGTTTTGAAATCTGCACGCAGGGCTACTGTCCGAAATTTTTTAAATACATTTTCAGCATTCTCTCACGACAACCCCTATTCAGCTATTATGTTTTTGTACTGAATATGCTTGCTGAAAAACATACTTTAAAATGGTTTTCAAATAAAACTTCTATGAAAAGGAAGATGGATAGATGTAAAATACTCTAAAAAAGCAGGAATCTTTGGTTTTTTCCAAAAATTTTAGTAACAGGTGAGAAAAACATCGTAAATTAACAATCACACACACAATTAATTTATTAATTGCGTGCTCAGTCTTTAATACATTTGTTCTTAATTAAAACTTCTACTAAGATATTATCAAAAGGCCTCATTATTACGTTCATGTCTACAAGTAAATAAACCTCAGTTCAAAATTAAAATTTGCATACAGTCTCGTGACTGCTCGCAGTAAAACACAAGTTATTTACAACTCTATCACGATTGAGATAAGGTACTACTTTGCATAACAAGCTATTTTGCGAGTCAGCGTATGGCAAATTCATGGTGTTTTTAACCGACTTCAAAAAAGGAGGAGGTTCTCAATTCGACTGTATGTATTTTTTTTTTTTATTTGTGTTAGCTCAGAACTTTTTTCTGGGTGAACCGATTTGGATGATTCTTTTTTTATTTAAAAGCTGGTACTTCACATGTAGTCCCATTTAAATTTGATCAAGTACTGACTAGTAGTTTTTGAGTTATCCTTAATAATGCGTATTTTTTCCACTTAGTTTATATTGATGATGTTATAATAATTTCCTATCACAGTTATTTACATATCAAGTAGTGGTATACGAATGTGTGTGGGGTAGGTACCACAACTAAAAAGTGAAAAATAAAAACTTTTTTACAAAAAAACAACCGACTTCCGAAAAACCACACTAAAAAACGTGAAAAATAACTTTAATTTCGGAAGTCGGTGCCCAAAAACGTAAATACACAACCAAAAACACCGACTTCCGAAATTAAAGCTATTTTTCACGGTTTTTATTGTTTTTTTGTTTTGCAAGTCGGTTGTTTTCTTGTAAAAAAGTTTTTTTTTACTTAAACAGTTGAACGTCGAAGAATAATGATGTTGCTTTAAATACTACAAGAAGTGTGCCCGATAGGCTTTGTGGTTAAGTAATAACTGCCGCACGGGTCGATAGATCAGGTTAAGCTATGCTTGCGGCGGTCGGTCCGTGGATGGGTGACCATCTTTACATAACAAGACCCCTCGGTGCCTCGGAAAGCACGTTAAGCCGTTGTTCCTGGCTGTCATTCGTGGATGTTTGACAGTCGTTACGGATCGTCAGAAGCCCGAAAGTCTGATAACCAGTCTTACCAAGGGGTTTCGTTTTATGCAGTTACTGGGTTATGGAGGTCAGATAGGCAGTCGCTCCATGTTAGGAAGGCATGCATTAAAATTTCATGACACAGTATTAAGACAGGCACCCTGTAAGGGCACCGCAGATTTTTCAGCTCAACAACGTAAATAACGCAATGAATGTTGTTGAACTGTCAAAATGAAAGCCATTCCTACTGTTAGTGTGTTACGATAAATACCCCACTGGTTAAATTATATTTTAATATTGCAGAGAGAGTAATCTAAATAACAAATTGAATACAAAACACGTAACCGTAAAGGTAAATCCATTTTAATATCAGATTCTTCCTCCATTTTGTGGAACATTTCAGTCAGTTGTCAGTATGCGGGATTAAGGGGATTCGGGATATATATCGGGTTGCAAACGATCGTGATAACAGACACTGAGTGACTAGGCTTAGAGTTTGCACCGACTCAAACTCAAACTCAAACTCAAAGCATTTATTTCAACTAAACCATTTATAGGCACTTTTGAATTGTCAAAGAGTCGGTCAGTTAGTTAGAAAGTTGAAGCTAATTGCCCATTCCAAAACGTAGATCTCTATGGAGGATCGAGATCTCTCGACGAAACGAATTATGGTTGTTTTATATTTACTTTAATTATCTGTCCCACCACCGGCAATTAAGGGGGATCCTTAGCTATACACTATAGAAATCTGTTATACCTAAGAATTTTCATATGAAATATTCTGAATAATTCTTAAGTGGAACAAATTTCCACAGTTTGACGATTGACACGAAATTGGTGATTATTATTCAGTAAATATATCATTCCTACAGTCGCGAATAGTATTTTGATCAACATACGACATAAAACAGAGCTGCAATTTGCAAAAAAACAAAGAAAATTTGAATTTGGCGGGCTACAGCTGAGGATTCACCTTAACGAGAAGCGATTAGAGCTAGCAACTAAAAAAGAGTTGGCGAGCAAGGAGCAGCGAGTGAGCGACGGTGACGAGTACTTACTCGCTGGTATGCGTATGTACTAAGCAAGTCTCTCAGCAAGTGTTCCGCCTGCCAAGCGAGCCTTGCTGCGCGAGTCCTGACTCTATTCCTCCTCCTCATTCCTATTGACTCTAGTCCTGTCTCCAAGATGTAGAAAAAGTTTAGTCCCAACAATTTTTAATGACATACCACTCGATTTAAAAAGTAGCTGTACCACAAAAATGTCTTTTAAAAATAAAATGGCCAAGTTTCTTTTTAATACCTTTTGTCAAAGCCTCCTGAATGGAGGTGCATAGATTAAATGTATGCGGTACTAGCTTATGTCTGCGGCTTCACCGACGTGAATTGAATTGCTATTACGCAATTTAAAATTAAAAAAATTAAAAAAACTAGTAAGAATTCTATGAAATATAGACAGCCTTTGTGCTGCTGTAAAATATGTGTGTTTAGTTATAGGTAATTTGTATTCCTATTATTGATGAAAAAGTACCTACCTACGAGATAAATTAGAAAATTGAATATGGGAGCTACATCTGCCAACAAACTGCTTTGCAGTTTGGCAGAAGTAATATAATTTTTGTAAAACAGGATTTCACCACAAATAAATGCTTTTTCATTTTTTTTCTTTCATTTGATTGCGCTTGACGCTGCGACAATTGAGTACTCGCCGGCGGTGTGAACAGTCAGCGATCAACTATTAATATTTGTATCTCTTTTACTTACACGGGACTTACAACCTTTTATACGTTTCTTTAGCGAGAAAATCAATGATAGCTAGTTTTTTCCTCGTCGGTGATAGGACAGGTGCCTTAAGGCTCGTACACACAGGCGCAACGCGACGCCCTACACAAGGCACCGCGTGTCGCGCGACGAGCAGCGCCTTTGTGTAGCGCTGTCGCGTCGCGCTTGTCTGCGGGAGCCTTTAATCAAGTAGCGAGTTTATTTCAAGTAGCAAGTTATGTGTCCAAACGTCAGTCCAAAAGTAGCAGTTTTTCATTGTGAAGTGTTTCGTATTGTAGAAGTCAAAGGCCTAAAGCCCTACAAGGTTCTTTTGGCGCATGGTCAAAATTGGAACTAACGCCGCCATTTTGTTTTTTCAATCCTAATCCTAATCCTAACTAATATTATAAATGCGAAAGTAAGTTAGTTTGTTACCTTTTCACGCCTAAACCACTGAACCGATTATCCTGAAATTTTGCATAGACGTTGTCAGGGGTACAGAAACGGACATAGGATACCTTTCATCTCGCAAAAAAGTACTGTTCCCGAGGAAAACAACAATAACGTTCTTATGATAATAGATGGCGCCACGTGTCTTTCGAATCATGATTGAATTATAACCCGAATGGATAGTCAAAGTCTAAATTAACGCGAGCGAAGCCGCGGGCAAAAGCTAGTACATTATACAAAACAGTTGCACAAATGTTTCCCAACAGCTCCCATCTGTCAACGTTATTCAAGCGCCAAAAGATTCTTGTAGTAGTGTAACTAGACATTACCTTTATAAGCATGAGCAGCCCACGTATAACGTTCCCACTGCTGGGACACGCGCCTCTTCCCTGTAAGAGGGAGTGGGTCGTAATCCACCATGCAGGCCCAGTGCGGACTGTTAGATGTCACAGGTCTTCGAATTTTTGGTTCTAGGACATGCCGGTTTCCTCACGATGTTTTCTTTCACCTTTCTGAGAGCAGTGGCGATGAAATAAATTATACAAATTAAAGCCCCTGCCTGGGTTCGAACACACGACCTACAACTCGTAAGTCGGGGCCGTAACCACTAGGCCACCAGTAGGCTCATTATTTTTATAACAGCTTCATAGATCATAAATAAAAATAAATCATACACATACAATTCATGTGCGGGAACGGACGTCGTCAGTTGAGACTGGTCATCTTTTAACTGCCACGGCTTATTTTTATTTTCTATCTTATATTTTAAATTGCTTTGTAATACTTTTTACATTGTTCTCACATATAGAAGCAACAAGAATAATGTACCCAGGATTTTGTAATATCTTGATTTAAGAAGAGTGTCCTTGGAGTTTCTTGCCCGTTCTTCACATACACATACATAAACTCATGCCTTCTTCCCATAGGGGTAGGCAGAAACTCCAGAACGCCACCTGCTACGATCCTTACATACTCCTTTTGCCTCGTGTACGGTCATACATCTGGTCATACACGCACGCCAGTTGCGAGAACTACGCACCTGACCTTTCTGAAGAACATCACTAATAAGGTCAGTCTTCCTCGGGCGTCCCCTCCCGGCGTTTCTTCTCCATACAGATCTATACGTTTTGGAATGGGCAACTAGCTTCAACTTCCTAACTGACCAACTCTTTGACAATTCAAAAGTGCCTGTAAATGGTTTAGTTGTAATAAATGATTTGAGTTTGAGTTTGATATACAACCCCTAAAAACCGTAACCTACATTATAAACAACCCAATCAATTCAATACCGACTGACCTCAAAAACAAATTGGCAGAAACAAGAAACTATGGCTAAAGCAAAAACATCAAACTATCGCCAGACAACGTGTCGCCATGCCAGATAAAGGGGGGAATATTGCCAGTAGTTATGTTATGTTGGCTACATTTCAACTTCCCTAGTCGTTATTATTGTTTGTTCGGTTTTCTTGGGATATGGTTACTAGCAGGGAATGATTTGATCCGAGTTTTGATGATTCCAAAGGTAATTGCCGTATTTTTTAAGATAGAAAGAAAATACGTTTATTTGCGGTAAACATGACGTAGAGAAAAACGGACAATACAAAAAAAAAACGCGTTGGGGTACAATATGCGTCACATCTACGCAAAACGGCAATCGCTCAGCATAATACTACGACCCTATGCGAGACAGAGCCCTAGCGCTGGTTTTCAGCGACTGCCAGCGTTGACGTCATGACGTCAACCAGTGCAGCATACGAAAAATAAAAAATAAGGAATAAAACTAATAATAATAATAATAATAAATGGCAACACCACCGTGTCAACGAAACGTCTCATTTTCAATTTTTTATTTAATTATAACAGTGAACGCAATTTTGACCCATTTTTACCATAGTTTTTCCAGAAAAATCAAAACGTAATCATCAAAATCATTGATACACCAAAACGAAAGCCATATTATACAAAAATGAAATAAAATAGACCAAAAACTACAGATTCGGAGCTGACATGACAGTTGTCACCTTCTGAAAATGATACAATGTTGACAAGATCGGCCCCACTACGAGCACGCCCACCACCTCCGGACTCTTCGCTCAGCTCCGCCTCGCCGCCGCCGGTACCCAGCCTCACTGTGAGCGCTGTGACGACACCGGCTGCGGTAGTTGCGTCGAGCTCGAGCGACGAGTATTTCTCCCCGCCCACGACGCCACCACCAGTTCGTCGACGTGGAGGACACCGGCCGCCGGACGGCTTAGGACCTCGAGGCCCACTGGCCTCTGATAGGGTCCCAGCTCCCGGCGGAAGTGTGCAGCGCATGAGATGGACACGATCCATTAATGAAAACGTCATGCGCTCATACTATGGGGCTACAGAGGGGGGAAAAAATCTGACCGCGTACCGTGTCCGGATGCTCTCTCTTTTTCAGGTGCTTGAGCCAGCTGTCAACGTTTCGGCACAACGACTATCGGATCAGGTGCGGGTCATCCAACGTAACCATATGTTGGATGACACTGTACTTGATCGCCTGCGAAATGAAATGCAGAGTAGTCATGTCATCGCCCCCCCGTCTCAGACCGTTGTAGTTCTACCACAGTCTAACATAAGTCAAGAAGACGAGGAGAGTGATGACAGGACTACAAACGTAAGTACCCAGTGCAATGAGGAATTGAGGAGTGCTTTGGAGGATGCGATTCGACAATATCGGTTCATATCGCCCGAACTTAGACCACGCTTACCTCGTTTACCCATGCATAACAAAAATAGGGCGCTGGTGGCAGTCCTGGATGCGCAGTTGTCAAATTATTTTGATGACTGCGTAGACCTCGCCGATACTCATTCGATTCTGTACTGCGCGGCTGTAGCGGCGTGTCGTGTAGCTCACGTCAAATTTGCTATTGATTCTAGAGCTACACGACCGAAACCAGCCGTACCAGCTTGGCAGTGCAAAATTGAACGCCGTATTGGTGGGGCCAGAACACTCATCGGCAAACTAATCTGCTTCAGGGAGGGCAATACTCGCCCTAGAGTGATGCGCTTTGTGAGACGTGCATTCGCAGGGACTGATATCAGCCCTCAGGACTATATGTCCTGTGTCACAGAGCGCATCGACTTCCTGAAGCAGAAAGTGTATGCATGGGCGAACCGTATTCGTAGGTATAAGCGGCGAGTGGAGCGATACACTCAGAATCGCACCTTCCAACGCGATCAAAGGTGGGTTTATAGGGGTTGGGAGCGACCGGTTCAAGATGTGGCTGACACGTGCCTACCAGATGATGATGTCATGTGTTCTTTCTGGCGCAATATCTGGTCGGTGCCTGTCAGTCACACCGAAGGCGATTGGACTCGGAAAGTCGAGCGAGCCTGCGATCCAATACCAGAAATGGGGGCTATTACCATCTGCCCCCAAGATGTAACTCGTGCAGTCCGTCCGCTGCCTAACTGGAAGTCTCCAGGGCCGGACGGACTGCAAAACTTTTGGATTAAATGGTTCGTAAGGTCGCACGCTCGCTTGGCGGCTCAGTACCAGATTGCTTTGGAGTCTGGTTCGCTACCCCAGTTCCTAACAACAGGAGTTACCCACCTGCTCCATAAATCAGGTAGCACTACGGAACCCAAAAATTATAGACCGATCACGTGTTTACCGACGGTCTATAAAGTTCTTACATCCATTTTGAGAGCTAAAATTAACAAACATATAGACACCAACTCTATCATGTCTCCTTCTCAAAATGGATGTAGGAACGGGTCCCGTGGTACTAAGGAGCTACTCCTCATTGATATGGCCATTAGCCAACAAGTTCGTCGTTCCCGAAAGGATCTCTCGACATGTTGGATAGATTACAAGAAGGCCTATGACTCGGTGCCACATACATGGCTTATGAGGGTGCTGGAGTTGTATAAAGTAGATGCAACTCTGCGCACCTTCCTGATGTCATGTATGGGGCAATGGAGAACGGTCCTTCACTATCCAGGATGTCGAAATATCCAGAGGAATAGCGAACCAATAAGGATCGAGTGAGGCATATTTCAGGGTGATAGTTTGAGTCCGCTTTGGTTCTGCTTAGCCTTGAATCCTCTTAGCACACTGCTGGAAGATTCAAGTCTAGGCTATCGGCTGAGGAGAGGTGGTCAGGTTATATCTCACCTCCTTTACATGGATGACCTAAAACTCTTTGCCTCCAACAACTTGCAACTGATGGAGCTACTGAAAGTAACTGAAATTTTCAGTAGCGCCATCAGAATGGAATTTGGTGTGGACAAATGTGCGGCCATGCATGTAAAGCGAGGGGAGATTGTGGAATCCGTCGGAACCCAACTCTCGGATTCCATAAACCTTAGAACCCTCTCTGCATCCGAAACCTATAAGTATTTGGGTATGTCGGAAGCATTGGGCATCAATGGTACTGACATGAAGCAATCGTTAAAGGAACGCTTCTTTGGCCGCCTGAAAAAAGTATTTAATAGTCTTCTATCAGGCGGAAACAAGGTACGCGCCTTTAACGGTTGGGTCATGCCGGTTTTGATGTACTCTTTTGGCATACTCAAATGGACTCAGACCGAACTCGACGCCCTGGATAGGAAGGTCCGTACACTGCTGACTGCAAATCGAATGCATCACCCACGTTCATCGGTAATGAGGCTGTATATCCCGCGAAAATGTGGAGGTCGAGGCTTTTTAAATGCTAAGACCCTCCACAATCGCGAGATATGCAGTCTCAGGGAATATTTCTTAGAGGCCGACGTGGGGATGCATCGAGATGTGGTCAAAGTGGACAAGGGCCTCACCCCGCTCTCCTTGGCTAAAGAGAACTGGCGCAAGCCAGTAGTGCTTGACACTAATGATCGCATGGAAGTATGGCAGAGTAAGGAGCTTCACGGACGCTTTTTTTGGGGACCTACATGGACCCGATGTAGATCAACTAGCGTCCGTAGCCTGGCTGCGTTTCGGTGATCTCTTTGGAGAAACCGAAGGTTTTGTCTGTGCAATTATGGATGAAGTTATGATGACAAACAACTACCGGAGATTTATTGTGAAAGACGGCACGGTTGACATTTGTCGGGCATGCCACCGTCCGGGTGAATCAATCAGACATATTATCTCCGGATGTTCTAATCTAGCTAACGAAAAATACTTGCATAGACACAACCTTGTAGCCAGGATTATCCACCAGCAACTTGCTCTCAAATACACCCTTGTAGAATCGGAAGTGCCGTACTACAGGTATGTGCCCGACCCAGTTCTCGAAAATGGAAATATCACATTGTACTGGGACCGATCCATCATCACTGACAGGACTATTGTTGCCAATAAGCCTGATATAGTGGTGGTGGATCGATTAGAGCGGCGCGCAATGATTGTTGACATAACGGTCCCGCATGACGGGAACCTCGTGAAAGCCGAGAAAGATAAACAAATCAAGTATCTTGACTTGGCTCGCGAGGTTGTCGACATGTGGGATGTGGACTCAGCGATCATTGTACCGATAGTCGTGACAGTCAATGGCTTAATAGCCAAGAGCCTCGACCAACACCTGAGGAGGCTCTCGTTGGGCAGCTGGATCAAGGGTTTGATTCAGAGGGTGGTACTTCTAGTCACGGCCCGCATTGTTAGGAGGTTCCTCTCTCTGGAGCCCTGACCGCCGGTAGCTTGGACCCTGTTCCCGATACCGGTGGGCCACTATTTTTTATATTTTTAAATGTTTTTATATTTTTTCATAGCCGGGGCCCCGCTGCCGGTGGTTGTGTGCAGCGCATGAGATGGACTCAGTCTATGAACGAGAACGTCATGCGCGTATATTACAGGTCTACAGAGGGAGGAATTAACCTCACTGCGTACCGTGGTAGGATGCTGTCTCTATTTCAGGAACTAGAGCCAACCGTCAACGTCTCGGCCCAGCGATTGTCGGATCAGGTGCGGGTCATCCAACGTAGTCATAGGTTGGACGATGCCGCACTTGATAGGCTGCGCTCAGAGCTGAGCAACCATATCGTCTCGAATCCGGCACAAACCGCGGTACAAACATCGACCATTTATGAAATACCGCCGCGGTCTAATAATAGTGTAGAAGTGGAAGATGATAGGGTTGCTTTAGTAAGTAGCCAGTGCAATGCTCGATTGAGGAGCGCACTGGAGGATGCATTTCGTGAGTACAGATCCACTCC
Organism: Dryobotodes eremita; assembly: GCA_917490735.1. Taxonomy (NCBI): domain Eukaryota; kingdom Metazoa; phylum Arthropoda; class Insecta; order Lepidoptera; family Noctuidae; genus Dryobotodes; species Dryobotodes eremita. Next base: position 13,649,859 of record OU823267.1, read on the forward strand.
GACCGAACTTAGACCCCGATTACCACGCCTGCCTATGCACAAAAAAAATAGGGCGCTGGTGTGTGCCCTGGACTCGCAGCTTAAGAATGTGTTCGAGAGCAGCGAGGATCTGGTTGATACACATTCGATCCTGTATTGTGCGGCTGTTGCGGCATGTCGTTTAGCTAACGTCAAATTTCCAAACTGTGACGTGGCTACGCAACCAAAACCAGCCGTACCAGCCTGGCAGTACAGGATCCAGCGTCGTATCGATGAGGCCAGGGTACTCATCGGCAAACTATACTGCTTCAGGGAGGGCAATACACGACCACGAGTGATGCGCTTTGTAAGGCGGGCATTCTCGGGGACTGGAATCAGCTCTCGAGAATACATGTCCCGTGTCACAGAGCGCATCGACTTCCTGAAGCAGAAAGTTTGTGCATGGGCGAGTCGTATTCGGCGGTATAAGCGGCGGGTTGATCGGTACACACAAAATCGCATGTTCCAGAGCGATGAGAGATGGGTGTATAGAACTTGGGAGCGATCTGAACAAAATGTGACAGACGAGTGCCGCCCGGATAATGCCGCCACGAGTACATTCTGGCGCAGCATCTGGTCAGTGCCCGTCTGTCACTCTGAGGCTAGCTGGATACTGGATGTCGGGCGGGCGTGTGAAACTGTACCAGAAATGGAAGCAGTTTTAATTACGCCATTAGATGTCACCAGAGCAGTCCGTCCGTTACCGAATTGGAAATCACCGGGACCGGACGGATTGCACAACTTTTGGTTGAAATGGCTAATTAGTTCACACGCCCGCCTGGCATCTCAGTTCCAGTCATCTTTAGAGTCTGGGTCGCTTCCGCAGTTTCTAACAACAGGCGTTACCCACCTGCTCCACAAGTCAGGTAGTCCCACGGATCCCAAGAATTATAGACCGATCACGTGTTTGTCGACGGTCTATAAACTTCTTACATCCATTTTGAGAGCGAAAATTAATACGCACATTGAAAGTAACTCGATTATGTCAACCTCTCAAAATGGATGTCGGAACGGGTCCCGCGGTACTAAGGAGCTACTCCTCATCGATATGGCCATAAGCCAACAGGTTCGTCGATCCCGCAAGGATCTGTCGACATGCTGGATAGATTATAAGAAGGCCTATGACTCGGTGCCACATACATGGCTCATGAGGGTGCTGGAGTTGTACAAGATAGATGCAACTCTACGCACCTTCCTTAGGTCATGTATGGGGCAATGGAGAACGGTTCTTCGCTATCCAGGGTGTCGACAGATCCAGTGGAGCGATGAGCCTGTATGGATTAAACGGGGAATATTTCAGGGCGACAGTTTGAGTCCACTTTGGTTCTGCTTAGCCCTGAATCCTTTAAGCTCACTACTTGAGGATTCAGGACTAGGCTATGGGTTGAGGAGAGGTGGTCAGGTCATATCTCACCTCCTCTACATGGATGACTTGAAACTCTTTGCCCCCAACAAATTGCAACTGATGAAGCTACTGAAGGTAACTGAAACTTTTAGTAGCACCATCAGTATGGAATTTGGTGTGGACAAATGTGCAGTCATGCATGTAAAGCGAGGTGAGATTATGGAATCCGAGGGAATTCAACTTTCGGATTCTATACACCTTAGATCTCTCTCCTCATCCGAAAGATATAAGTATTTGGGTATGTCAGAAGCGCTAGGCATCAACGTTGCTGACATGAAGCAATCGTTGAAGGAGCGCTTCTTTGGTCGCCTGAGGAAGGTATTAATTAGTCTTCTTTCAGGCGGAAACAAGGTGCGCGCCTTCAACGGTTGGGTCATGCCGGTTTTGATGTACTCTTTCGGCATACTCAAATGGACTCAGACCGAACTCGACGCCCTGGATAGGAGAGTCCGTACATTACTGACCGCAAACCGGATGCATCACCCACGATCATCAGTAATGAGACTGTACATACCGCGGAAGTGCGGGGGTCGAGGCTTTTTAAATGCGAAGACCCTCCACAACCGCGAAGTGTGCAGTCTCAGGCAATATTTTTTAAATTCCGAAGTGGGTATGCACCGTGATGTGGTTACAGTGGACAAGGGACTCACCCCGCTCTCCATGGCTAAAGAGAACTGGCGCAAACCTGTAGTACTTACTACCGATGACCGCAAGGAGATATGGCAAAACAAGGAGCTTCACGGGCGCTTCTATCGGGCTCTTCATGAGCCCGGTGTAGATTTCTTAGCGTCCGTATCCTGGCTACGTTTTGGTGACCTTTTCGGGGAAACTGAAGGTTTCGTCTGTGCAATTATGGACGAAGTTATCTTGACGAATAACTACCGGAGACATATTATGAAGGACGGGACGATTGACGTGTGTCGGGCATGCCATCGTCCGGGTGAGTCCATCAGACATATTATCTCTGGTTGTTCTCGTCTAGCTAACGGCGAGTATTTGCACAGGCATAACCAAGTAGCCAGGATTATTCACCAGCAACTTGCTTTGAAATATAAACTAGTGGATTCTGAGGTACCGTATTACAAGTATGTGCCCGACCCAGTTCTCGAAAATGACCATATCACGTTGTACTGGGATCGACCTATCATTACTGATAGGACTATTGTCGCCAATAAGCCTGATATAGTGGTGATAGATCGTTTAGCGCGTCGCACAGTGATTGTCGATGTTACCATTCCGCATGACGAGAACCTCGTGAAAGCTGAGAAAGAGAAACAAATTAAATATCTCGACTTAGCACACGAGGTTGTTGACATGTGGAATGTTAACTCGGCTATCATTGTGCCGATTGTCGTATCGGCCAATGGCCTGATGGCCGAAAGCCTCGACCAGCATCTCTCGAGGCTCTCGTTAGGCGGTTGGATCAAGGGCCTGATTCAGAAGGCAGTACTCCTCGATACGGCTCGCATTGTGAGGAGGTTCCTATCTCTGGAGTCCTAACCACCGGTAGCTTGGACCCTGCTCCCGATACCGGCGGACCACTATTTTTTATATTTTTAAATGTTTTTATAAAAATATTTAAAAATGTATTTAATAAGTATATAAATAAATAAATGATAATAATAATAATAATAATCTAAATGTTTATATAAACATAATATTTTTTATTTTTTTATTTATCATTTATTAACATTACGAGTCGACAGCGATGCGGAGGAATTTTTGACGCAATTTTTTAGTTTGTTAATAGTTTTAGTTAGGTTAGGTTATTATATTTTAATTGTAAATACTATTGTAATTTAAAACGTAAACCAAATAAATATAATATTTATAAACTGGTAACGTTCCTTTAAGAATGTTCACATTGTTATCTCAGTCTGAAATCTGTCAAAATACTTCTAATTTCCCAACATTTTTGTCATGATTTTGGCATTCATTGTCCCTGAGATGAGATTGCAAATTGAATTTGAACGTTTTCAGTTACGGAAATTGATTTTCCGGTTTTTGAAAATTCTTATATTTCTGCCAATATGTCTTATATATACTTATTTAGCTATATACACTTTAGGTTATAAAGATATAATAGCTACGAAAATTATTTTTATACTATCTCATTCAGATACTGCCAATTAGTACTACATTCTGTATCTGAACTTGATAAACATCTGCAGTCATTTCAACGCTCTTCCCGGTAAATATTTAATTTTGAATTTGGTAAAATGTGAATAACCAATAAACACATACACATACATACATAAACTCACGCTTTCTTCCCATGGGAGTACGCAGAAACTACAGAACGCCAACCAATAAAGCCAACCAACAAAGTACCAAAAAAGTTTGTTAGGTTATGGGAATCAGGAACTAGGCTGTTTTTTAGATTCCCATGTATATATTACTACCTTTTGCCCATGGCTTCGCTCGCGTTAATTAAGACTGACAATCAATTCAGGTTATAATTCAATCATGATTCGAAAGACACGTGGCGCCATCTATTATCATAAGAACGTTATTGTGGTTTTCCTCGGGAACAGTACTTTTTTCCGGGCTAAAAGGTGCCCTGTGTCCGTTTCTGTACACCTGACAACGTATATGCAAAATTTCAGGATGATCGGTTCAGTGGTTTAGGCGTGAAAAGGTAACAAACAAACAAACTTACTTTCGCATTTATAATATTAGTTAGGAAGTTAGGATACTCAATATCGATTTAAAACCAAATTGTCTTTGATATATCATCAATTTTGGAGGGCATCATCTTCGCATGTGGAACAGTGCATTGTTTGCAAATTGCTTATACCCATGTCCGCTATAGACTTTGAAACCATCCAACCGATGTGCCCCAAACCGGTTTCATTAGAAAGACATATAGGTTTTAGTCAATTTTTTTTTAGCATAGTCGCATACGCCGGTTATCCGCTAGTAATAAAGAAGAGATAAGATAAGATTAAGGTAAGAAGGATGGATGGTTGGATCAGAGGAGGGGGAGGGATGAAGGTACGATAAGATTTTCCCCTAACAAAAATCGCTGAACGAGGATCAGAAGTTTCACAAAAACAAAATTGTGTCTCTATGAGTAGCAAAACTTAAATGTACAGTCGACAGCACATCGTTACCACAAACTGTCAGATTTTCTCATTCGATTTTGAACTTAACCAACAATATGTTAAGGTTTAAAATCGTTTGTAGAAAGACAGTTTCGTGTAGCTTGACCTGCTGGTGAATGTACATCAGTAGCCGTACTATGACGTGTTAATACCATCATGGTTCCATTGTGAAAACGGGATAGTGCTATCGGTCATATATAGCTCCGTCTCTCTTTCACGCTGGAACAATGACGGCTTTAACACGTCATAGTACGGCAGCTGGTGCTCCCTGGGTAGTCCCGCAACTACTTTTCTGACTAACTAAAGTCACGGTTTAAGAGGCTTACAACAGCTAAAGCGCGGTCACTGTCGGACTGCATAGAAAAGAAAGAGAAGCGCGATGACACAACGCTGGTAATTTATTGCAAAATACGAAGCAATTATCTATTTACAAAAAATCTATTGATTGGATTAAAAAATTAAATCACTATTACGTTAGTTTGTTGCTTGTAGAATAATCTGACAACAAATCAGAATGATTTAATGTATAGTAGTATGGTTTTTAATCGTTAAAAGAAATTTTTAGAGGTATCTTCGTGATATTTTTCTATCGTATCAAATTAGTCGTATTATGTGTTCAACACACTATCTAATTAGCAAATATCCTGAAGAATAACATATATTTTTCTGATTTTGTTTAGTGCAGTGGATCATATACGTTTAGGCATTATAAAACTTATGTTTAGGTCCTGTAGTCCCCTTAAGCAATTCTCATTAATTCTTCATGACAACATGAGAACAGAGGAAACACAAAAAAAGACATAGCTTAGCATAACTTCATGCCTGTATTCCGCGTTGGGTTGGGCAGAGGTGTACAGTCACGAGCATAAGTATGTATACAGGTGGCTAAATTCAAAAGCGATTTTCTCCTTTATTATTGAATGAATTTTTTATACATGAACATAGTATTTTTGAACCCATAGGTTTATGTAATATGTCGTATTTCAACGTTGCATTCGTTATTTTATAAAAAAAAACACTATTGAAAGTTGCCAAGTGTAGACATATTAGTGCTCGTGACTGTACCTATAGTACACCCACATTTCGCCAGTTATGTTTGAGTCCCATGTGATAGGGGGCGAGCCAATTGCCACCAACCGGAGACAAATCCAGACTCCGGGCTGCTACTGAGAAATTCCAGATGGAAAAACCCAATAACACTTTGATCGACCCGCGAATCGAACCAATAGACATCTAGGTCAATATAAAGTGAATACTAAAAACAATTTTAGTATGTTAACAATACTTATAGAAAAACCACAATGATTTAAGCAAGCTTGCACGATAATTTAATACAATGCATCGGTGACACCAAAATAGAATTACACGTTAATTACACATTTCTAACCATCAACAGCTAATCGTGGCTTAACATAGTGAATGAACAATTATTGGCTAACACCGCATCGTCGCACTTTATGCATGTGTGCACATACACACATAACACCCACACGCTTTGACGCACACACACAATACACCCACATTATAATACCAGCCTTTTAAAATAAAATAAATATAATTAGTAGTAGTCATTTTTCCACTCTGCAATCGGCATTTTGTTTTTGTTTTGATCGTTTGTTTGTTGTCATTTGCCAGTGTCGCAACACAGAGCATTGTGTATTGTCTTTGGTCCCTGGCCCTAACATCAAGCAATAGACAAAATTGACAAACTTTTATAGCTTGAACGCGAGGCTTTTGTCTATTTTGTATGTATCTATTAATTAATGTCATTCATTTGTGAGGTGTGGTTTGTTTGTGCAGAATAAACTATTTTCTTTCTTTCTTTTCTTCTTTTTCTAGTTTATTGATAAAACAAGTAAGATATAAATACATTTTTTGATTGGATCCTCCTTTTAGGCAGATAGTGCCTGTATTAGGAGAGTCCGTTCTTCCATAGCAAGACGTGTTATAGAAAAAGCAAAACGTATAATTTTTATGCTAAAACTACATAAATTAACATTAATTTAAATTAAATTAAATGTGTGAATAAGTGGTTGTAGTTATGTGGTGAGTATATGTGAGTAAAAGTGTAGCCTGTAGGTGTGACTGAGAGTACATGAGTGTGAGGGTGTGTATGTGTCAAGGTTTCAGAAGTGTTTCGGTATCATTGTAGGTAAGCATTTGCATCTATTTTTCACTGTCCCACTGCAGGACAAAGGCCTCTTCTCTTAATAAGAAGGCACGAACAATGACCACCACGCCTACTGAATTCGGATTGACGATTTCAAACTTATCTATAAACATTATTAAAAAAAATTGAGCCGTCACGGGACACCTGGCAGATGTGAAACATCGAAACTATTTTGTATACAAAATATAGCGTGGCGACGCGTCGCCACTGCATGCGTCGCCACGCCAACAATCGGTTTTATCCGCGGCTATAGATGTTTCACATCAAATTCAAGTCACTTTTTGTATCAATGTGACCGCGTTGATCTCCTAAACTACGCAACGAATTTTGATGCGGTTTTTACCTTCATTTAGAAAATTTATTCCGTAAGGTGTACGTATCCATAACACATTAATTTGCAACTTATAACGGGTGTAAAAAGAAACTTAACGAAGCCGAGAGTCACTTGTACTGCCCGTCATTGTTATAATTTTTTGTGCTGGACCATACCTGGGAACCTTCTGGTTACGGAGATATTGAAGGATAAAATTCCAACATTTAATGACGTTTTTTACGAAAACAAGTTTTAAATGTTATAGCACAACTTTAAATACCCCCACGACCCCTGTACTGTTGCATGCACCCATAAGCACAATGTTTTGCGTTGCATTGCGCACTACCGCAAACAGCAAATTTTCACACCAAAAATAATAGTCGTTCCCAGCAATTATTTTTGTGCTATGTTATTTAGTTTGATGTACAGAATGCGTTGTTGACGTATATATGATGGGTCTTTTTACAACCTGTATATAATAAAAAGAACTCAATGTTTTGTCAAGTCGTATACACCGTGGAGGGGGGGAGGGTCGCTAGTATTAACTACAAGTTTTAATTCACCATCAGCGATGTCCAAGATAAAATGAGAAAGTACATATGAATTTGAGAAAGTCACATTGATATTTTTTCTTGTGTCGAAACCGCATCTTCATGCTTGAGAAAGGCCGCCTTATCAAAGTCATTGTCAAATCATTTATTTCAAATAGGCACATAAAAGGCACTTATGAACGTCAAAATTTATAAAAAAATAGAATTGATTCTAGTTGCCCCTTCCAAAAGGTAGTTTCGTAAGGAGAAGAAAGGGCAAGAAACTCCACCGTTACTCTTTTAAAATGTTTTACAATATTATGTAGGTGTACATTAATTATTTGTGAAGACGACCCACCTAGAATAAATTTACTATACCACAATAGGTAAAAATAATTAAATATAATGCAATGACAGGTAAATTAATTATGTGATAGATACATAGTGCTCACATATTTACAAATATTGAAAAGTAGATGATTTTTACAAAATTTTAACAAGTAATAATTTAGTGTCTGAGTTAAAGTAGTTAGGTACATAATGTAAAAATCAATGTCATAAAAATTATAAATTATACAATTAAATTATATATTATCCTCTGGGTCACACACACACCCACATACATACAACCTCTTACATTTCATATAATCTTAATATAACAGATTTCAACTGACCAACGCTGCCATTAAAAAAACGAAAAAGCAAAAGAAAAAAGAAAACAAAACAATCAATAAACGTATTTTCTTTTTTTTCTTTATCCTCCATATTGTTAATATGAAGTATAAATGTGAATGTATGTTTGTAACGTGGTCTTCCCTATTTGGCAGAGTGCCCATACAGGATATTAACCTTTTGGCCACTAATTTGATAAATATGATAAAGGGTAAATCAGGGTGTAGGAGCAATCATGGTATAATAATATACTTCGCCAGGTATAGATAGCATTCCGACACACAGGGTGACACAAGCCTACGTCATCACCGCTGTGTTACCAGTAGTGTGTAATAATAACTCCCCAACCGCCAGTATTACCGATAAAACAATGAGGTTTTAACTAACAATTACTTTGGTATATCTTTAAATTGAATAGTTTCACTTGATTAGCAAAAACGAAACGACAATTTAAATGCTATAAATATATTTTTTAACAGAATGGTGACTGAAAATGTTTCCATAATTCGTGTTTAGTTGCAATAAAGTGGCAACTGGATAGTGACGTAAGCATGTGTCACTCCCGGAATGTCAGACCTTGTTTTTGTAGACCATGGGAGCAATATAGCTAGCATTATTGTAATAAAATATCTTCACGCCAGTATTCCTCGAAGGGTTAGGCAGAGGCGTACAGCCACGAGCACTAATATGTCAACACTTGGCAACTTTTAATAGCGATTTTTCGTGACATAACAAATGCAACGTTGAAATGCGACAAACTACATAAACCTATGGGTTCTAAAATACTTTGTTCGTAACAACATAAAATTTCATTAAAAAATTAAGGAGAAAATCGCTTTTAAATTTGGCTAAGTGTATACATATTAATGCTCGTGACTGTACCTTTAGTACACCCACATTTCGCCAATTATGTTTAAGTCCCATGTAATAGTGGACTAGCATATCGTCATCAAAGGGCACCTCGATGTACTGATAGTCGACAAATGATAAATGATAAATGCTAAATGATTTTATTTCTGTAAGTAGGTTTGTACAAAAACTTTTACACGTCAATCATATTTTAGAACTAGATGAGGTCGGCGTTTCCTATCTGACTACTCTGAGAAGAAAGACCGAAACAAACCCAGAAGTCACAGTCTCTTTTAAAGTCCAGACATAATCTTGGTCAGATCATGTGAAGACAATGTAGATTTGAGTCTGAAATGGTCTTTTGAGGAAAAAAACCACACAGAAAGAGTGGACCTGTCCAGTCAGTGCACGCATTTGTCAGTAATCGTGCAGCTCAACTCAAAACTTAAGGAGCTCAACGATTCGACGAACAATACCAAAGAAAGGACATTTGGGTAGGCCGCATAAATTACTCAAACTGCCAGACTATGATTAAAACCAATTAAGAAAGAAAGAAAAAAGACAATGATCTACATAGTCTTTACATTCACAATAATTAAAATAATATACTATTTTACAAAGTAAATATTCATGTCAATATATTTATGAATATTCATCACGACCTGGCACCGTCATAGAGACTGCAGTACAGCCCATGTCTCGCTCGAATTGAAGGCTTTCTCGTTGTCCACAAACGCTAAGCAGAGAGGCAGGTTATACTCTTCGGTCTTCTGTATAACCTGCCACCAATAATGTTTAAGTCTCATGTAATTGGAGGCGAGCCTATTGCCATCAATCGAGCACAAATCCAGGCTCCGGGCTGCTACCGAGAAATTTCAGATAGAAAAACCCAATAAGATTATGCTGGACCCGCGAATCGAACCCAGGGCCTCATACTTAGCAGGAGAGCTTCTGATCACTAAACCAATGAGGCAGGCTAGCCTAATTGTGTACGGGAACGTTCAAAAACTATCAAACACCACAGTTATAACGTTAAATATTTTCAGCATTCGTCCATTACAAATTACCCTGTAAAAAGAATCCAAAATAGGCACTCTACTTAATAAACTTCGTTTCTCAAAAATTCTCCTATATTCGCCAATTTTTCCACAGGCGTTTCAAGTTTGTAACTAAGTTTTTACAGATAAAAATTACGTAACAGTTTTTCAGCATCCTTTTTTACCGGATGGAAAGCAAAGACGGTCCCGCCTGATGGTTAAATGGTTACATTTAACGAAATATTAAATTCAAATACAAAGAATCAAAGTTATCAAAAGTTAAAAATTTAAAAAAAATAACAGCTCTCTCCTTCACACTCACCGACTTCAAAAAAGGAAGAGATTCTATGTGCGTCGATAAAATATAAAAACGAAGAAAAAAGAAACCGAAATAAATAAAATAGTTTTTATTTCATCCCAACAGCGATTCATATCGCGGCAACCGAAGTGTTGATTAATTCCATAATCTTTCTGTGTTGCTATTCAAAAACAAAACACCGCAGCCGTGATTCAAATCAAGTATCTATTTTCACCGAAGGGAAAAGAAGAACACTTAAACAAAAGAAAATTAAAAAATAAATAAACTAAAAGAGCGGAAGAATAGGTCTTGTTTGACATTTACTTAACAAAGAATGTTGTTGGAAAATAAAACAACGAATCGTACCCACGACGACAGTTACAGTTGTAAAAACTGAAATGAAATTCTGCCGCCATTTTTAGGGTTCCGGCGAGATTTGGACGATACCTTATTTATTTATTTAACCATTCATGTACACACATATAAACAGACAGGAAAAAAGGAACAGAAAAATACGTACAAAGGTAATACTTATTTCTAAAGAAATCTCTTCCAGCATACCTGCGATAGGAGAGTATATTTAAAAGAGATGTAGACAACGTGTGTAAGAGTAGAAAGGAAAACAAAATACATAAAATCGAAAACAATTTTCCAATTTAAATATAAACATACTATATGAGAATATACTTACATACATACATACTTCTAAAATAATCCCACCTAAATAATCTTATGGAGGTGGCGAAGCTGTCCAAAGTAAGCTACCACAAAACATCAAAGTTTTCCAAAATCAAATTTAGTGCCTCATCTATGTGTAATTTATTTATTTATTGCTGAATGGACCTTCTCTTGTCCTCGATCACTCCTGCTCGCACGAACGTGCCCAGAAGATGCCTGTTCACTTTGCTTTGAAGACAGACGGGTTGTATGTGGAAGGGAACACAGGCGCCGGCAGAGAGTTCCACACTTTAGCTGTGCGCAAAATAAATGTGGAGGAGAAGCGCTGATAGCGCAACTCTTAACTGCCACGGCTTATTTTTATTATTAATCTTATATTTTGAATTGTTTCTTAATATATATACTTTTTTCATTGTTCTCGCATATAGAAGCAACAAGAATAATGTACCCAGGATTTTGTAATATCTTGATTTAAAAAGAGTGTCCTTGGAGTTTCTTGCCCGTTCTTCTCCATAGAAATCTACGTTTTGGAATGGGCATCTAGCTTCAACTTTCTGACTAACTGACCGACTCTTTGACAATTCAAAAGTGCCTGTAAATGGTGTAATTGAAATAAATGCTTTGAGTTGAGTTGAGTTGATAATGCGGCTGTTTTGTGGGATAGATTTTAAATCTAACTTGTCAGACTTGACACTGCAGTCTTTTGACAAGTAGTCCAAGGATCTCTGCAATCATCAGGCACATTGCTCAGCATTACTTGTCATGTGAGCCGGGGGAAAGCATACTTAGCTTTTTTGCTACAGAAGATCCACATTTTGCAATGCACTTTTGACATACTTACTACTGTAACTTTCAACGTAGCTTTGGAACATAGGATTTTATGAGTCTAAAATAAAAGAATATTAATAGTTATTAAATAAATAAAATAACTTCGCTTAACTATCCGTCAGCACGCATATCAAGAAGACATTAGATATTGTTGTTGCTTCCCCCTCTCAAGATGGCGCCCATAACCCGTTTATAGTACGGAACCCGTATTCACATTACTAACGCACTTGACTAGTTTTATTTTCTCTGTACAAAAAATATAATCTTATTTTTTTCATCACGAGATTCAGATTAAGGATCATTGAAGGAGATTTATCTTATTTACACGTTTTCATGTTATTGGCCTACATTTCTAAAGGCTTTTGAAAAACAATTATTCTGTATTTGGGAATGAATGCAGCTGTATATACCTAAATAATTAGAAAAGGAAATAATAGAACAGGATGTTCGTGTTTCTCTTCCGTTGTCGTGTAAAATATCGGATTTGAACAAATTATGATCATTGAATGAATTTGACATCATTGAATGGTTTTTATTTTACGGGGAAATATTTCAAGGGGTTTCTTTGAAACATGTAGATAACATGAGACAGAAATTGAGTTTATTTTTAAACAATATTCCATTTTCTAATGTATTAACGTTATTATGTTGATCTTTCATATTGTTAATTCAGACTTTTGTTAACCTCATCGATATTAGTAACACTGAAAACTTGAAAGATAATTTACATCATTTAAGAGAAACTTTCAAGTTAGGGGCGGTTTATTGAGACAGGCCTTAAATAATTATACTAAAATTAATGGTTATTTTACGAATGAGCTGTATTTATTCAGAATTAAAACGTAATGTACGATAACAAGTTATACCTAATTGATTGATTAAATAAGAATAGAAATATTCGTTAGTTAATTATTAGTTAATTAATCAATAATTTGACATTTATTGTAGTTATAGGCTAATATTTTTGAGATAAAGATATTTTATTTTGCGATGACTACGAATACACAGATAATGATTAAAAAAATAAAATATACAGGGTTATTTGTAACTCGACGTATTCCTTGCAGGACGTCATAGTAGAATTGAAATGCAATAAATTCAGCCACCAAATGATCTACCAAAGCTCCGTTTTTTTTTCGTATTTTTTGTCTTTTTATTTCATATATGAAAATTACGAAAAATTTAATTAGTAATATTTGCTATAGTTTAAGAAATTTTTGAAAATTTAATTAAATGCAACGATCAGCTACGGCATCAGCTATGATAATAATTTAAATTCCACTATAGTCGCGCCGTGAATCACATTTAAATTGTATTTTTCATTAAAAAAAAAACTAAAAATGTAACTAACTGAAAAACGACTAAATTTGGTGGCTTAATTTGTTACATTTTAACCCTACTATGACGTCCTGTAAGAAATACGTCGAGTTACAAATAACCCTGTATATTCTAACATAAAGAACGAAATGGTTACAAAACCCTTGTTGTATTTCTTAAATTGCTTCAAATAAAGGTTCAATTTATCATCAATAAAAATACAGCTGCGCCACCATGTACCAGGGACACATAAAACAACAATGTACGTTTTCGAAACATGTTCATTCCATTGAGTAGGCAGTCATTATTCTGATGGAGACTGGTATGGCATTAACTCACCCGAACATACTAGCGGAATACTGTAAAAGTAACGAAATTACCAGAAAATATTACGTGGAAACAGTTGGCCTCTAATGCGATTGAATTTCATTTCTAGTTTTGGTAGAATATTGTATTTTAAAATCAGTTTTTTTTTATCAATTCCATTTGCAATTTGTTTAATGTAACTTTGTGCAATGAAAAATTTTATTTGAATATTCAGTAGTGTCTGATTAGGTACATGAGAAGATTACTCCAATATGTTGGAACAGGTTAAAAAGAAGCTACGCTTAATATTTCTTGATGTCAAAAAACAACAGACTTCCAAAAAAAAACACTAAAAAGTGAAAAATAACTTTAATTTCGGAAATCGGTGTCTTTGGTTTTGTATTTTCGTTTTTTGCCACCTACTTCCGAAATTAAAATTATTTTTCACTTAGTCGTGTTTTTTTTTTTCGGAAGTCATTATTTTTTTTTTGTAATAAAGTTTTTTATTTTATCGTTTTATTACTGGTACTTACCCCACACAAATTCGTATACCACTACTTGCTATGTAAATAACAGTGACAGGAAGTTATTATAGCATCATCAATATACACTAAGTGGACAAAATACTTATTATTGAAGCTAACTAAAAAACTACCCAAGCAAAGTTAATAGAATTTATATGGGACCACTTCTGAAGCATACCCTATCCATTTAAAAAAAGATTTTCCTATATAGATCCACAATTGCCGGCGATATCGCATAACAACAAAACAACATCGGCATTTTGTTTTTGTTTTGATTGTTTGTTTGTTGTCATTTGCCAGTGTCGCAACACAGAGCAATGTGTATGGTCTTTGGTCTCTGGCATCAAGCAATAGACAAAATTATGAAACTTTTGTAACATGAATACGAGGCTTTTGGCTATTTTGTATGTCTCTAAATTAATGTCGTTCATTTGTTAGGTGCGTTTTGTTTGTGCAGAATAAACTATTTTTCTTTCTTTCTTTTTCAAAAAAAACACATGCATATGAATTGACAACCTCCTCCTTATTGAAGTCGGTTCAAAAGGTGGTTCTATACTTTTCTTTAGATACCCATCAATGCAAAACACTTTTTGGAGCCTTATTTTCCCCTTTTTACTCCTGTGGCCTGTGGGTACATTTTACACAGAGATCATACAGTGCCCTTCGCGTGCAGTACAATAATGCTTTCAAGGTGTTGATGGGGCTGCCTCGCTTCTGGAGATGCATTATACTACGCATCAGGGATGTTTGCGGAATTGCATGTTGATTGCTTTAATGCAATATGCGTAAAAGATGCGCATTCTTGGTGCGCAGGGTGCGAGCCAGTTCCAACTGCATCCTAGGAGTTATTGCTGACAGGCTGAACTGCAGTATTCTTAGTCGTTGCTCCAGTATCTCAGCTGGAATGCTGAAGCAGTGATTATTTTGTTGTGTATATTTGTGTAATTGTTGTTGTAATTGTATCACTAACATAGTTGTAAGTTTATTTTATTGTTACTAACACTGTATGAGTCTCATGGTTACTTTTAATAAAGAATTATTTATTATTATTATTAATGCCATAGAAGACGACTAGATACCTTATGTAAGGCGACTAGATGCGTTAGTAAGGCAACTAGATACGTTATGTAAGGCGACTAGATACGTTATGTAAGGCGACTAGATACGTTATGTAAGGCGACTAGATACGTTATGTAAGGCGACTAGATACATTTACAGTTGCATGCCTACTATAGTCTTAACATACATTTCTTTAGTGCTTAACTTTTTCCTGTCTGTTCAAATACAAGACTTTTCGCAGTCCCCACTTATCTTTTATTATCTTTTATTTTTAATAAGTATGTATTATTTCTATTATGACTAGCTTCTGCCCGCGACTTCGCCCGCGTGGATGTCAGAAATTTTGCCACGGGAACGTGCTACCAGGACAAAAAGTAGCCTATGTCCTTTCTCAGGATGCCATCTATCTCTTCGCCAAATTTTATCGAAATCCGTTCAATGATTTAGGCATGAAAAGGTAACACAGACAGAGTTACTTTTGAATGTATAATATTAGTATGGATATCTGAAGCAACTACATACTTCAATATATAAATGAAACAAGTGTATCCGCGGCAAATCATTTATTTTTCCCGCAGTAGACATGGATTGTTAAACAAGTCCCGTCAGCACAAAAGGCGTTGTTTCATTCTGGTACAAAAATGTGCGGTATTTTTTTCCTTTTTTCTAGGGAATAAGGGTTACGTTATGAAGTTCGTATTTTTTATATGTATAAGGGTAAATGATAAATGATTTTATTTCTGTAAGAAGGTTTGTAGAAACACTTTACACGTCAATCATATTTGAAAAATTAGATGAGGTCGGCGTTTCTTATCTGAGCACTCTGAGAAGAAAGGCCGAAACAAACTCAGAGGTCACAGTCTCTTTTAAAGTCCAGACATAATATGGGTCAGATCATGTGAAGACCGTGTAGATTTGCGTCTCAAATGGTCTTTTGAGGAAAAACCACACAGATTGAGTGGACCTGTCCAGTCAGTACACGCAATTGTCAGTAATCGTGTATTTTCGACGAACAATACCAAAGAAAAGACATTTGGGTAGGTAGGTATAGTGTAGGTATGGAGTGGAAGTATATTTTTGTAAGGGATTTATTTTCATATTATTAGACGATTTCGTTTGAAGTTCGAAGTCCTTACTACATTTTTAATCAAGTTTTTGTCAAATAATAATTTCATTAATAAAAATAAAAATAAAAAAATAAAAAATAGTTTATTTTCTCCACAATATTACTCTTAATTGCTAGCCTTATTTCTACGGTAACATATTATAGGGGTATTATATTGTGGGAGACTGGTGCCTAATCTAGGCTCAAGGCCTGTATTTCAGGTCACCAGGACTCCTTCATTTAAGTTTAACAAATTATGTTATGTACTCGTACAAATGGTATGCAATTAGGGAAACGTTAACATTTTTTTTAAAAGCTTACTAATTATATAACAACAATAACATAGGATGTAGGTAAGACTCTATAAGTTGTTGCGAAAACTATCGTCAGCTTTGCGTTTATGAAGTCAATATAGATTTTATTTTCTGATATTAGGCCTGAATTCCTCCTGCGCATATTATTTTACATATTATTATTATTTTAAGACTGTTAGCTTTTAAATTATGTAAATAAAATATAATATTATCAATACTTTAGGGAAAAATCACTTTTAAATCTCGCGTAAGTGCTCGGGACTGTACCTGTTCTTAATGTTAGGCCTGAATTCCTCCGGCGCTGATGTCGGTCGCGTACGTCGGTCGCGCGTACGTATATACATTGTTTTCGATATACCACCACACTGCGACGCTGACGTCAGCGGCGCGTACGTTACTACAACTGGTACGCGACCGACATCAGCGTAGGAGGGACCCAGGCCTTAACCTGTAGAATAAAATAGAAAGTGTAAGGTATTATAACCTTTGTTTTTTTTTGTTACAGGTATAAATCATTAAACTGACTTTCCTTGGCAACCTACATAAGTAAGTTAACCAACGTTTGACGACTATCATCAGCAGAGATCGGATATTCGGATGCATATTCACCTAAAGTTGATATGTTGGCTAATATGGAATGGGCTTTTGTATCGAAAAAATCTTAACTTTAAACTCAAACTCAAACTTAAAGCATTTATTTCAATTAAACCATTTACAGGCACTTTTGAATTGTCAAAGAGTCGGTCAGTTAGTCAGAAAGTTGAAGCTAGTTGCCCATTCCAAAACGTAGATCTCTATGGAGAAGAGCTTTAACTAACACACACCACCTCTCCTCTTACACCCTACATACACATATTTGCGTCGGAGGTTAAACACTAATTTTAAATAAATATGCATCTGAATTGTTATGCAATCCAAGAATACCGGGGTTCTGTTTTAAATATATTTTTGAAGTAACTTCCGTACTACGAGTATACACCCGACTAGATATGCATTCGCGGTGTTCGTGACATCCCAAAATTCCTCATACAAAAAAAAAATACGAAGCCCCCTTCACACTTTCTTAGCTAAAAAATAAATTTAGGTAAATATGCATCCGAATCAGATCACTGATCATCAGGCAAGGACAATCTTTGGTACTTTTAAGTGCTCGTTTAGGAAGTCTTGTCTAGTATTTTTTTTTGTACTAAACACCATTATAATACCATTGCCTATCAATTTGAAAAAAATAATGGCCGTGTGTGAGTCGGAAACGCTCGCGATTTTTTTTTGCATAATAAACAAAAATGCCAAACAAGTATTGTATAACGAACATTATTCAACTTTATCTACATGTTGGAAGCCATTACTTCTAAAAGCTATCGTAAGTATTCTTAAATGAAGCCGCCATTTTGTGCAAGTGGCCTCCCCGTGCTAAAACGCTCGGTCACCTAATGACTCACCTTTTTTCCTGAAGCTACAGAATCCAGGTATTCCCGAAATGAGTTTAGTTTAAATAATCTCTACCTCGCCTTTTCTCAACTATGTTGGGGTCAGCTTCCAGTCTAACCGGATACAGCTGAATTTTAAATGGAGGGATTGCCTATCTGACCTCCACAACCCAGTTACTGGGTAACACGATACCTCTTGGCAAGACAATATCGACTTTTTGTCGAGGATGAAAAGTTATTAACTTGATTTGATAAAGTTAATTTCGAGATTATACTCGTTCATCCAATTTATTGTTTTATTAAGAATACTGAATAGTTATTCGTTTAAATTAGCAGTTGTTTGGCATGAGGTGAGGAGTGAAATATCGTCCGCAAACGGTACACATGGCTCGCCTATGGTTTTGGGGAGGTTATTTATATAATTATATATGAGGAATAGGACGCCGCCTATAACGCTAACCTGGGAAATTGAAGCATGTATTTGTCTGACATCAGATCTTATGAGTTAAAGAAAGAAAGAAAGAAAAGAAAGAAAGGAAAGAAAGAAAGAAAAGAAAGAAAGAGAAGAAAGAAAACAAAGAAAATAAATTTACTAGACCCAGGTTAAGGCACACAATAGAGATAGGAGAATACTCAATAGAGAGTTGTGTTTCTTTTGTTTTTTTATTGTAATGTTCGAACTCAACTAATTGCTCTCTACCTTAAGACACCGACTTCCGAAATTAAAGTAATTTTTCACTTTTGTTGTGTTTTTGGAAGTCGGTTTTTTTTTTTCTCAAAGATTGGCTACTTACAACAATAGATAAGGATACGTGGAAGAAGGGAAGGGAGGGTTTTGCCCTGCAGTGGGACAGAAAAGGCTGATAGTAATAATAATAATCGGGAAAGTAAAATTACCACCACACTTGGAATTACTGGTCCTAGGCAATCGTTGTTTACTATTCGCAGTTAAGTATAACTACTCAGATTTTAGTGTAAATCTTTTTTTAAATATTATAGAGTTTCACTACCTATTTTGTCTCATCATTCATAAAAGCCTTTTCGATAATGAAGCGTAGCAAAATTTTTATATTTCGAGAACTACTCTTCTTGCGATGTATTCTCACTGTTGCGAATCGTGTCTCGAGTCGAGAATCACACTATTTCGTACAATACGGTACGATGTAATATAAACTATTGTATGTCCTTCTGAACAACAAGAAAGCATTTCGTTCAAAGCATTTATTTCACAAATACCATTTAAAACCGACTTCATTCCAAAAGAAACGCTTTGAGCATGTTAATTTTATGCCCCAGCTCAGCCAAAGAATTCTAATTAATATTGTATTCAATTTCGTACTATACGTTATTTAAACCTAAACTCGGCTAGAGGGGCTCATGGCTAAGTAAGAACAACCGCACGGGTCGAACTAATTTCAATTCAATAAATCTTTATTACAATTCATAATGTATATATACATATGGTAAGTATTAATAAATAGAAACAATTATGGACCCTGTCGGGCGTACCAAAATCCTAATCCTAACTAATATTATAAATGCGAAAGTAAGTTTGTTTGTTACCTTTTCACGCCTAAACCACTGAACCGATCATCCTGAAATTTTGCATATACGTTGTCAGGGGTACAGAAACGGACATAGGGTACCTTTCATCCCGCAAAAAATTACTGTTTCCGAGGAAAACAACAATAACGTCCTTATGATATAGATGGCGCCACGTGTCTTTCGAATCATGATCGAATTATAACCCGAATCGATAGACAAAGTCTAAATAAACGCGAGCGAAGCCGCGGGCAAAAGCTAGTTGTAAATAAGTAAGGGAGAGGACGAGCGGATGTATGATTTTCCTTATTAATAAATATTTATTTTATTTCCTATCTATCTGTTTTTCACAGCAGAATTAGATATTATATATTATCACTCATTTATTTATATGCTCTGAATTTAATATGACATTTGTTGGTTAAATACGCAAAAAAGAAAAACGCTTACGCTTTAACGTATTTTTCTTTCTTTCTTTTCTTTCTTTAAGTCAATCTATTTATTTATTAGTTGTATTAAATTATATATTAATATTGCTTATTTAATTATTCGCAGTAATACACACTCTGTGAAATTTTCAACTGTCTACCTATTGCGGTTCATGAGATACAGCCCGCTCACAGATAGATAGACGGACGACAAGCGGAGGCTTAGTAATAGGATTCCGTTGACATCCTTCGCGTACGAAACCCTAAAAAGAACACCGATTAAACTTAGGCAGGGGTCGTACATACAGAAACGACTCCACCACAATTTGAAACGAAATATTACAATGAAGTCTAGACCAAAAATTACAATTTTATTACCTGTAATGTTACCTTTACTGGCTTGTGTGGGTAGCCGTGTAACTTTTCACACAAAATGACGGTAATCCTAAACTTTTACAACACGTGCGGGATCATAATAGCTTTAACGCCGTCATAATTCAGCGCTGTGAACAATTTTAACTGAATTTTTCGTCAATGTTACACGAAAGTGTCCTAAATAATAAGGTAGGGGAAATCTCTAGGGAAATATTTTTTTGGAGAAGAGATAAAAAATTATAAGTTAGTGAATAGGGAATAAACATAATTATAATTCAAATAAGGGCCAAATGTTTTTTTTAATAAACTGTATTACATCAGAATTATGCCTCCATCAATATTTTTGATTATAATTTATTTTAGAGCAATTTTTTTTTTAAACGTCCCATGGAACTGTGGAAAATTCAAATATTTAAAAAGCGACGTCGTTGGTGCGAGCGAGCGAATGTGACGTGAAAGTCTATGACAACAATAAATTTCAATGTGTTATAAAGGACTGTTTGCGATTCAGTCCGCTGTCAATGTCATAGACTATGACGTCACACCAAGCACGCCAAAATGGAGGGCGTTTAAGGTACCCGTATTGGTTGGCTATTTTTAACTTTTTTTAAAGTAGTTTCAAATGCTTTTTTGGCGTTGAATATTTTTTTACAATTATATGGCGATGTCAACTATCGAAGAAAAATATTTAAAAAAATACATACGTTTTCCCTATTGCAGAGGTATTCAATATAGATACAGGATGTTTAGAAGAATGTCATACTGAACTTCGAAGTTTGAATAGACATTCTTTCGAAGTTCCGTACATCGCGATTATGAACATTCTCAATTAAAAACATCGATATTTTTAACTTCGAAGTTCAGACGTACAGTCAGCGGTAACCCCCCCTTCTTCCCGGACTTAGACCCAGGCAGGCGCTTTACTTTATGTAATTCATTAATTTCATTGTGATAAAACCAAAAACCAAAGCCAAGAAACCAGAACCAAAAATTCGAAAACATCATTATTGTGACATCCACTAAACCGCACTGGGCCTGTGTGGTGAATTACGGCCCATTCCCTCTCACAGAGAGGAGGCCTGTGCCCCAGCAGTGGGAACGTTATAGGCTAATTATGCTAATATTTGCGTCCCCTTACATACAGAAACCAATTTCGTAAAAATGATATAACAAACATTACCGCAAATAATAAAACGAAATTGAAAGTAGAAATGCTGATAGTATGTCACAAAAGATATTTCAATTTGTGTCTAGTTTGCCACCTGAAAAGTGGCACTCTACTTTGCTCTATACGCTTTTCATAGGAAATAGGTTTTTGGAGCAGCACTTTAAGGGAGACCCGTTAATGTAGCGCGCGAAATTCAAAATTATGTTTTTGGCAAATGGCAGCGCTGTTTAAGTTATATGTTGATCCAAATTAATTACATGGCAATTATCTATATATACATTTTATAAAATAGTAATGAAGTCAAAACTGTACAAAGAATATTTTTGAATAAAAAAAAATTACTACCAGGTCGATCGAGTCCGTTACGTCAAATATAGTGTTTAAAAATGTTATCTGTTTGTCTGGATATATGTTCCGGGTTGGCGTAAAAACGGCTGAGCAGATTTGGATGAAACTTGGCACACGGATAGTTTACAACCTGGATTAACACATAGGGTACTTTTAATCTCGGTGCTACATTCCCGTGGGATATTTTCCAACATACACGCGGGCGAAGCAGCGGGCAACAGCTACTGATAAAATAATTACTAAATTATAATAATCTAAAACATCAATAAACCTCTTTAAATTAAATTTGCCGCAAATCGTCATATTTTCACGAAATAGTCTTATTTTCTGCAAATCTAATTTCGCGAGCTACATTGAAAGAATCAACTTGACATGCCCTCTGACTCTAATGTGTAGGTATCTACTTACTCTTCTAATATCTAATTATCAAAGTTATTTTTGCCCTTGGGAAACAAACAGTACAAAAGTTCAAATTACTAACGCAAAAAATAAAATGTTTGTTATCTCTGTGTAAAAAGAAAATACAAAAGACATTATACAGGTTGTTCACAAATAGACGACACAATTATTTTTAATTAGAACGCCAATTATAGCAACAAAGTAAAATTGATGTTCTTAAAAAAAGATGAGAATGAAAATAGAGTTATTCGACCCAGACTAAAGCATATAATAGAACACAGAAAACTTAATTACAGTACGAGTACTTCGACGCCTAATTTGGATTTATTTGTACAGTTGGTTAGTTAGTCACTTAATTTAGTACCTAGTGTAAATAGTTAATTGTGTTAAATACCTCTACATAGTAATAAGAAGTCCGTGAGAATAAAAAATAAAATATTTATAATTAAGTCTTTTGTTTTTGAAGTGAACATTATTAGGCAGTGATTCGATAATTGGACGAGAATTGAGAGTGACATTTCAAGGACGCGTCTCGTTTAGGCACATTTCGTTGCATGAGAGAGAAGAAAGATATAACTCTCTCTGTTTCTCACACCAAATCTCTCTTATTCTTTATTTTTTAAGAAGTTTCTCTTCACGTGTACTGTGCTGCACGCGCAATTTTTTTATTAAATATTTTCAGTGCGTAGAAGTTTTTAATTTCTCTTTTTATGAAGAAAACAAAGATTGTAAGAAAATTGAGTTATTCGTTCCAAATTAGACACACAACACAAGAACACAACAAAAAACTTTTGACGCACTGCAAATATTCCTCCATCGAATACACATGACGTAATTCCCCTTCCATTTCACTAAAGTAGGATGTTCTAATTTGTATACGTCTCTCTGGAGCACCATGTGTGCTTTCAGCGTGGAAACCATTTACAGGAATATACTCTGTGTTAAATGTAGCATTTTTGGTGGAATGAAGACAAGATTTAGGTTAAAAGTACTGCAGAAATACTGTATGTAAAGCTGTTATTTTTAAATCAGTTATTTTATGGAATAAAGCATTTCTCAGTATGATTTTTTTTTTTACAATTTTACCTTTCTGTTTTTCTCTTCTTAAATAAATGTTTAACATGACTAAACAAATATTGCTTATCTAATTCATCCTATCATTTTTCAAGGTGTAGCTAAATAACACATTTAGTAACAAACTAAAGGTTTCCTTCGTTTGTAACCTATAAATTCTTCTCTGCATTAAATTATATTGAAACTAAGTGTAATGCAAACATCTAAATGTACCTTTTTAATTTCCAAATAATAATCAAAACTAATTTGCGCAAATAAAACTCATATTTATCTATTTTTTTCTTAAAAAATAACTACATTAACAACATAACATCACACCTTTTTTCTCCGAAAGGCTAGGCAGAGGTGTACCTATGGTACACCCACATTTCACCACTTAAATGCTCTCAAAACCACCCATAATATTGCAACATTAAAATAAGGCAACATCGATGCAAGCCCTCTTTGTTCCGCAGTTCCGCTGCCGGTCCTAAAAAATGCAAGAGCACAATAAATTTTAAATTCGAATGAAAAATTAATCTCTCAATTCAACCGGCAGGCCCAAGTCTGCTTTTTTAACGACACTAATAAACGTTGATATAATTTTTATAGCTATACTTATTCGACAAAGGCCTTTAGTGAAAGAACTGTCGTAAAATAAATTCGATAAAAAAAAGAAAAAAGATTCGTGCATCTTTGCGTGCCGCTAAACACTGATCAGCCTGTATACAATGTGGAGACAAACATTCAACAATAAATGAAAACACAGGTAATGCTAATATTTTGAAACTATCAAATAAATCCTAGCATCGAAACCAAAAAAGTGAATTTTGCAAACAAATTACAGTACAACTATTTTCTTAATGTCCCTCGGGAATCATCGCATTTCCGAATACAAACGAATTCTAATTGCCATGTCCATCAATTATTAGATTTATCGTGTATAATAATTTGAATTCAGAACTATGTACTTTATTGTTGTTTTGTTTTGATTTCCGTGTGAACTAAAACACTTTGTTCTAAATAGTACATAGTAGTGATGGGCCAACTATATCTTTTGCCAATCTTTGACAAGCTTATAGTGACTAAACTATTGGATATATCTGATTGAATTTTAGTACACAGACTGGGAACGTCGTGAGATGTACGCAGTTTAATTTATTTTCGTATTGTCGACTCCACCTAAACGATAAATGATTTTATTTCTGTAAGTAGGTTTGAACAAACACTTTTACACATCAATCATATTTTAAAAACTAGATGAGGTCGGCGTTTCCTATTTGACTACTCTGAGAAGAAAGGCCGAAACAAACTCAGTGGTCACAGTCTCTTTTAAAGTCCAGACATAATCTTGGTCAGATCATTTGAAGACCGTGTAGATTTGTGTCTGAAATGGTCTTTTGAGGAAAAACCACGCAGATTGAGTGGACCTGTCTAGTCAGTGCACGCATTTGTCAGTAATTGTGCAGCTCAAACCAGAAAGAACTTAAGAGCGGGTAGTAACCAAAATTGCCTATCTTCAATTTAATTTTTCATGAAATTCATAAGACTTAGGTATAAAATAAAAATAATATGAGTAACTACATGATATTTTGAAACTTTTTGTGGAACAGAAACACAATACGTTAAAATTTTCTCGATAAAATAACATCACAAAGTTACCCCTAATTTTCACGTTTTTACAATTTGTACTTAATATGCTAATGACTAATAGGATAATTTTTTAATGATTATCTGTATCAAGACCAGGAGAAAAAAATTGTGCAGGCATTTTTTGAAATTCCTTTTATTTTTGATATTATTACGATTACAAGCTTTAAGCACTTACGACGTTTTTAGTTCGTGGAAGAAGTCATCTTCCGTCGCACGTTGCGGGAACTTCAAGCATATTTTTGTTTCACAAATCAGTCGCCGTCTCTCTGTTGAGACGAGAGGACTGCGCTTGAATTTTCTGCTGTTCTGCGATTTAATTTATTTGCGTAAATAATAATTTCGTGATTTATCACATTGTTGGAATGAAACTGTGAAATACAAAACATGAAACAATCACTAAAACCACTTCCGAAACGATTATTAAAATCGTTAAGAATTGATAAACGAAATAAATACCACGGCTAAACTATAAAGTAAAAATGTTATAATAATTCAATGTTGATATTTGAAAACTCAAGATGACATACAATTATTTGACAGATTTTTGACTGGTATAGTACAACTAGCGCCATTGTTCTCCACTTCAGTCAATTTTCTTGCGAAGAAAATTTACAACATAGAGTTCGTGCTGGAGATTTTAGATCTTATTACTATTAAATAAAGAACAAAATTCGTTTACTCCCACTTTTGTTGACAAACTTCGTGTAAGGGTAACCTTAGACGACCCATTTCGAGCGACTTTTGACCAAAACCCCCGAATCAAGTTGAAACTCAAAATTTAAAATATGGGTAGGTTATTGGTATAATAATATTATTGGAGTTTACAAAATAAATAAATCGGAAAACTAAAATAGGGTTTATTGCGGACACAAGTACGAAACGGTGTGCACGAGACATGACAGTTTTCATACGGATAGTGTTCTCGTGACTAGATCCCTTCTTATGGTGAGGATGAGTAAAGATTGTGACGGATCACAATGTTTGGGACTGTCGGCTTGCTTTTCAAAGCTAAAGTTTCAATAGTTACAAAAGAGGAACCTAATAAACTTTCGACTTTCTTTGGCACCCATATAAATAGATGCCAATTATGTTGTCGGTAAAGCTAATGTGCCCTAGTTATTTGTTCCGAAATTGGCCTGTTTTTCACAAATGTTTTCGGCGAGGACTTTTTTCTACTCGCGCTCCGCGCAGGATAGGTTTTCATGACACATGCCATTTGACTTTGCACAATACAGTGCAAAATCCACCATACCAATATAATTTTTTACTTGGTAACACTGTTGCTAATTGAATTTGCACGTCCAACTTGTACAAGGCCCTAAATAAAATTTGGTTACATTGGAATTTGAACTTTGTCACGCCAGCATTGAGTTTCTAGTTCCAAAACATGACTATGATCTAAGATTATGAATTCAAGCTTAGCGTATAGGATAGGCAAAATAAACAGATGTTTAACCTACTGAAGAATTTCATTGAAAATAAAGGGAGTGAACAATGGTCATACTTCGTTTAAATATTTTAATTGAAAAACCATTCGAGGTACCTATTTGTGCTGTGAGACCTTGCTTCTTGCCAAAAAATCATGATTCTAGGTCAACGGGATATCATATGGATTTTAATTTATTTGAGAATGTTTATTTTCTTATTTTATTGACATTTTTGTTTAATTGATTTCATTTTCTCAAAGTAAAAAAGCGGAAGGTAAGTGATGCGATTGTAATTATACGCTTTTATATCATCAAAAAAGCTATTTTATCGAAATTGTTTTCACCATCATGTAGGTAGTATCAAGAGTATGTAGTATTATAGTACTTTGATGGAAGTGCTTTGCTTTTTAGAGTTCGGTACCTCAAAAGAAAAAATCGAAGCCCTTATGGGATCACTTTGTTATCCATCTATCTGACCGCTTATCTCAGGAATGCGTGGGTATCAAGTTGAAATTCATATCAAATACTTAGATAAACGGTCCTTTGGAGCTGTAAAAAAAAACGAGCTTCTAAGACGTTGACTTACGTTGAGTTGGGTTACTTACTTGACGTTGTATCTTGGCATAAATTGTCATTCAGTTTGCATATCTTGACACTCGCAAATAAATTGAAACCCATAAGATATATGTCTTTGACCTAGAATCATGAAATTTGACAAGAAGCAAGGTATAGGAATAGGTACAGGAAAGTATCTGAAAATTGTTCAATTGTAGTTATGTTACATAATGTATGGAACAATATTTTTTCAACTACAACGTTAGGTTTGTCTTTCAATTCGAAATCGAAAATTTATACTCCGTATCTTGAAGTAACATTTAGTCTTTATTTCATTTAAGTCAGTCTAATCTCCAATCTAACATCCCACCAGCATCGGTAACAGATTTACGGACATACAATAATATTTAATAATATACCTACTTGTACACATAGGTAAACTGAATAAAACAGTTTCATCTGATTATTTTGCGTATACACACTGCACACAAGATTCAAATTCAAATGCCTAAATATACGCCGGGCGAAAAGTTTCTGCTGGCGGGAAGGGATTGTGTTTTGTTTTTGTCGTGTTTGATGAGAGGGGTAGGGAAAGAGGCGCGGGTGAAACTTGATTTTTTTCTGTCTTGCTGCGCCCTCTTAAGGAGCTCAACGATTCGACGAACAATACCAAAGAAAGGACATTTGGGTAGACCACAAAAATCACTCACACTGCCAGACCATGATTAAAATTAACTGAGGAGAAAAGAAAAGCTACAATGACCCACATAGTCTTCACATTCACAATATTAAAATAATAATCATGTATTGAATGTAGCCTGCATGCTACTCACAGTCACAGACAGTTTTCTCTTTAAATGTCATCAAACATATCATTAGTTGTGTCATGTAAATCAATAAAAATTACATTATTAATTCTAAAACACTTATTCACAGTATAAAATGGAGTGTTGCTTGGGGCTACATTGAAGTAGCTTAATTAATCTCAAGCCTTTTGTCATCCAAGTAATCTTTAACTTTATAAAAACCTTTTTGACAGAGTTTCTGTTTAGTAAATGATTTAAATTTATTGAGACTCAGTTCTTTAACAAGACTTCGGAGTTTGTTGTAAAAACGTATACTTTGGCACTTAAATGAATTACAATTTTTTTGGAGCCTAGTCGAGGGCACAATAAGTAAATCTTTGTTTCTAGTATTTATGTTATGAACGTCGCTGTGTTTAGAATATAGATTAATATTCTTTTTTACATAAATCAGGTTCTTATATACATATTGAGATGCGACTGTCATTGTGTTTATTTCCTTAACATCTAACCTTGTACATCTTATTATTCCGTTAAATGCATAATGCATTGGATGATAAAATGTGTTAATTGCACTACCAGCTTTTATACAGAAACGCCGTCCATTCTGTTTTTTTGCTTTATTTCTTACTGTTGAACAAAGTAAGGAAAAATTTAGTATTGTTTCCTAGGGCCTATCTTAGACTAGAATTAAAATAATTAAATGCTTAAAGCTCTTACAAACAGGCGCGACCCGCGACGCGAATAGGACGCGACACAAAGGGACCGCTCGTCGCGTGACAGGCGATGCTTTTGTGTCGCGTCGCGTGTCGCGCCTGTTTATGTTATAGCAGCTTAGATACAATTTTCAGAGGATATTTTTTAATACTGAGAGGAACAACTTGACTAACAAAAATTCAATCAGAGATGTCTTCGGGTATTCAAGGGCTCTTGAAATCCTACATACAAACTAAGTTTTAAGCATAAAGTCTGCTGAACTTCTAATGTCGTGTATATTGTTTCAGACATGTTTTGCTAACAACTATTATTTTTTTCACCTTTGTGACGTTTTTGACTACTTTTTTTGGGTGTAAACCATAATCGAAAACTCTATACCTACACAACACGTAGAATACATGTTTTATACATTGGAGTTAACGCAAGTGTTACAAGTTTCGAAAGAGTTACCGTGGCCCTGGCGCACAGGCAACTGAAGGAACACGGGTGGGTTTTAGTCAGTAAGAGTCTGACACGCCCTCCCGCACCGCCCAGAGCGGGAGAGGTCATTCGATGATTACCGAACTAAAAAAAAAATGGGGTTGGATTGAGCGGAATGGTGAAGCGGTGAGTTCTACTATCCCAAGCATGTTACAGTTAGAACTTATAAATAATGATAATATTAGGTTATTTAGATTTACAAGTTTTAGCAAGTCGACAGTTGGAACGTTGGATAGTAATAATTGACTTTTGAAAAGTGAGCTCTTATACAGAATTGCAGGGACATCGACGCGTAAACTGAAACCATGAATTCAGCACATGATTGTAGACCCTTTTTTTTTTTTTTTTTTGGGTGGGAAATCGTCAAATGACGTCTCCCGCTCTGGGCGGAGCGGAAGGGCGTGTCAGACTCTTACTGACTAAAACCCACCCGTGTTCCTTCAGTTGCCTGTGCTCCAGGGCCACGGTAACTCTTTCGAACAAGCCGCAGCCCCGGCAGGCATCGGTCCTATCGGACCCCGTCAATTTTGCTGACATCTCTTTGAGGCGCGCGTGAAACACGACGCGCCGTCGACCCGGGCCTGGTCCTTACCGGATTCTAGACCCCCTAGTGTAGATTTTTTTGTCGGTAACTAAAAAAAGAACTGCCTTTTCATAGAAAAGCGCAATACCTACGCGGTCAAAACGTATGGAACGACAATTTTTTAGTAACAACCGACGAAACATTTCAACGCAGGGAAGTTCAGAATCATGTATTGAATCCATGGTAACCGGTTGCTAGTCGATGTCCAAAAATTATAATAATATAATATCTGTGTGTGTGTGTGTGTGAGGGTGTGTGTGTGTATTGTGTAATTTATTTTCTTTCTTTCTTTCTTTCTTTCCCTGCCACCCTGTATTACAAATGCACTCCATTTTTAAACCCCTGACAAATATAAACTCATAAAAAATGCCTCAAGAAAAATTCTCATACAGTTCATAACTTTTTATCAAATAATTCTCCACGTACATTGAAACCTTGGGAAAATTGGGTAGCGTACAAATGCTGGAGCCCCCATTGTAAATTGTCTTCGTAATTGGAACCGAATTCGTCAGGGGGTGTGTCGGGGTAATACGGATCTTTGTGAGAATACCATGTTTTGAGTGGGATAAAATTATCTTCTTAAACGGGTCATTAAATTTTCCTGAGGTGTTAGCTAAGTTAAGAAAGGAAATAAAATTATTAAGCACATACTAAAAGACGTATTGTGGGATGCCCTCCAGCTAGATGAACTGACAACCTTAAAGAGGTGGCTAGTACAGACTGGATGCGGAAGGCGGAGGACAGGGTGTTGTGGTGCAGCCTAGGAGACGCCTATGTCCAGCAGTGGACTGCGATAGGCTGAATTGATCGATTGATACTAAAAGGCACAAAACATATTCTGCAAAATAAAAACAACAAAAAGTGTACTCTGTTATATAAAACAAAAAACAGGAAAATGTGCCTCATCATAATCAGCTTATAATCTTCCCACTGCTGGGACACAGGCCTCCTCTCTTTGAGAGGGAGTGGGCGGTAATCTACCACGCGGGCCCAGTGCGGGTTGGTAGATGTCACATGTCTTCGAATTTTTTGGTTCTAGGACATGTCGGTTTCTTCACGATGGTTTCCTTCACCATTTTGAAAGCAGTGGTGATGAAATTATTTACACAAAGTAAAGCGCCTGCCTGGGTTCGAACCCACGACCTACAACTCGTAAGTCGGGGCCGATACCACTGAGCCACCACTACTCCCTGTGTGCCTCACGGCTGCGCCAAATAGGCCTGAACAGCTCAAACTCAAACTCAAAGCATTTATTTCAATTAAACCATTTACAGGCACTTTTGAATTGTCAAAGAGTCGGTCAGTTAGTCAGAAAGTTGAAGCTAGTTGCCCATTCCAAAACGTAGATCTCTATGGAGAAGAACGGGCAAGAAACTCCAAGGACACTCTTTTTAAATCAAGATATTACAAAATCCTGGGTACATTATTCTTGTTGCTTCTATATGCGAGAACAATGAAAAAAATATATGAAGAAACAATTCAAAATATAAGATTAACAATAAAAATAAGCCGTGGCAATTAAGAGAAATAGCATTTACGAAAATAACAAACAACTGGTTTCACTTAACTTATATTCCTTGAATATGGAGCATGGATGGTAAATTGGAAGTATTGGAAAATACCTTTTAAATTACGTCCGGCGGAGCGCATTAGAATCTAATTAAATCTCGAAAAGAATCCCGCAAACCGCTCTTAATTTTCTTATTCTGTAATTTCCAGAGCTTTAATACGAATTAACTTCCTACCACTGTTCATCTTCTGCCTTATCATGCCCCAACAATATTGGGGTCAGCTTTCAGTCACTGGATGCAGCTGAATACCAATATTTTACATGGAGCTACTGCCTATCTGACCTCCACAACCCAGTTACTGGGTAACACGATACCTATTGGCAAGACTAGTTGTCAGACTTTGGACTTCTGACTACCCATAACGACTGAAAAAAATAATTTGAAATTAATAGCCACTAGTTAATTAAATTGGTACGTATGAACGTACCAATGTAATTAACTAGTGGCTCTATGAGCTATAGACCTCGCGAGTCTGTCTTTGCGTAGCTTAAAATCATAGTCATATTCCGAAAGCTAATGAAATTCCCTTGTGATTTGATGTGACAAAGGAATTTTGCGTTTTTTTTTTTCATTATTTTCCACCCCTCACTCCCCGGACCCCTTGACGTTTATGCGTCTTAATAATGGTAAAAAAAAAAGATATGTGTCATTTTTTAACGTTTTTCGAAATGGCTGAAATATGTATTTTTTTATTACGTTTTGTACTCTTCAGGCCGCTTTTCTAAACCGATTCTCGTGAAATTTTGTGAGCAGGTTCTATTATTATATGGATGTATTTTGTCGACTCAGATTTTTTGAAATTTTTCAAAATGGCGGAGATTTCTAAAAGTTTTCCTGTGTCTGTGTAATTGAGTATCGCTAAATATTCTGATAATATTTGACTACATTTAATATAACTTACACTATAGAAGCTTAGTAGTAGCTTAGTAGTTATTGGGGACGGGTTAAAATAGTAATAAAAATCATATCTCAGCCATTTCACGCTTTTTGTTTTAAGGATTTTGTTTTAAGGTGCGCGGTGAACATTTATTCTGCTTTAAGCTATGCAAAGACAGACTCGCGAGGTCTACAGCTCACAGAGCCACGGGTTTAAAATTCCATTAATTCTTTACGTAACCAACATCCTAAGTACTTTTGCCTATTCTGCAATACGGCAATTTCAGTGTCAAGCGATCAGTCAGCTATTGAATTAATGGCACCATTACTAACCTGAAAGAATCAGTTATAACCTTCTTCGAGTTGGGGTGTGAACCTCCTTGCTATTATAAGTTTTAACTTTATCGAACAGAATGTAAATTACATCACGCCTGGATTACTGGAAAGGGTAGACACAGATGTACGAATGAAAGAAAGGATGATTGAAAACATTTTTTTTTAATGTATTTACTTTTGGAAATTTTGTTTGGCCAGATTCTTTTCAATCCTATGTAATAAGAGAGAATCTATTTTGCCCTTCCAACACAACCACACAAATCCAGACTTCAGGAAATTTACAACACTTAGCCCGAACCGGGAATCGAAACAAGGCCTTTTGAAGTAACTATTTTGTAGTGCCTCAAACTACCTATGGTTTCTTTTTATTCAAATCTTTTTTCGTATTACGTAGGTAGGTACTGATCTAATAGCAATTTTGCTAGCATTATAGAATCAGGTATAACCTTCAAAGTAGGGTGTGGAGATCCTATCGGAAATTATAACCCCACCTTACACTCCCATTGAATTAACTGAAGTGGATCAACGAAAACACTAGAAGGATAAAATTATTATTATGATAAGAAACTCTTTCCATAATAATTGTACTAAACCCAGAAATGTGTCTGTGATTTTTTTCACACATCTAATCTATTTTAACTAAATTATAAATGTGAAAGTAAGTTTGTTTGTCAGGCTTTCAAGTTAGAACGGCTGAACGGATTTGGATGAAATTTGGCACATAGGTATACCATGGCTTGGAGAAGGACATGGACTTATTTTCATCCTAGATCGCAGACGTAATCGCGGACAACAGATAGTAATTTTATAAAGAGAAAAAGATAGATTTTTTGTATGTAAGTAAGTTTGTTTGTTACGCTTTCACGCTAAAACGGCTGAACGGATTTGGATGAAATTTGGCACACGGGTAGACCGTGGCATGGAAAAGGACATAAGCTTCTTTTCATCGCTGATCGCAGACAAAGTTGCGGGCAATAGCTAGTCTTTCATAATTGCGACATCCCATACGAAGACTTTCAACCCACGCTGCCAAATACAGTAGGTAGCCAGACTTTAGTAGGTACCTACCTATATCACATCGAATTTTGGAAACAGTTCGGCTTAGTAGAGCATCGTGTCTATCACTCATTCATAGGTATGTACAGCCTTGTACGGTATTTTTATGTCACGAAGCGACTCGCGCTTTTCTTGTGGTTACAGTGTACAACCACGCTTTTTTTTTTTTTTTTTTGATTGGGAAATCATCAAATGACCTCTCCCGCTCTGGGCGGAGCGGAAGGGCGTGTCAGACTCTTACTGACTAAAACCCACCCGTGTTCCTTCAGTTGCCTGTGCGCCAGGGCCACGGTAACTCTTTCGAACAATCCGCAGCCCAAGTGTACAAACACGCTGTGAATGTATTCGTAATGAAGAGTAGCGCTAACACATAATACACACACGCACACACAGACATATGAACTCCCGATTTCGCCCGTGTCTCAGACGATACCGTGAGCTCCTGCGCTTACACACACATTAACAGCGCGTTTGTACACTTGGTCACCACAAGTAAAGCGCGCGTCGCTTTGTGAGATATAAATACTGTACAAAGTTTCTCTAATCAAATAAGGACTTTTTAAATGAAGAATATAACTAATTCCCCACAAATTATAAGTACATAAATAACAACTTACATCTAATTAATTAACCTAACCTAACAAAAACTATTAACAAACTAAAAAATGGCGTCAAAAAATTCCACCGCATCGCTGTCGACTGGTAATGTACCCAAGAGTCTGGCGGCATTGCCACGTTGTATGGCAATGCTTAGCCTCTGGCCAAGGTAAAAGCCAGCGCTTGGGTCAATTAATTAGATGTAAGTTGTTATTTATGTACTTATAATTTCAATTTCTGATTATAATCCAGTTTTTGAGTTTAGAACACAAAAAATATATTCCCCACATAATATAAACCACAAAATGAAGTAATAAATATTATCTACCTTAGTCGAACAAAATGCCTGACTTCCTCGTTGATCGCAGCCTCTACAGCTGAGCATGAGGTTCTGGGTTCGATTCCCAGGTCGGGGAAAATGTTATTGGGCTTCTCCATCTGGAATTTCTCAGTAGCAGCCCGGAGTCTGGAATTTGTGCTCGATGATGGCAATAGGCTCGCCCCCTATGACATGGGACTTAAACATAACTGGCGAGATGAGGGTGTACTGCAGGTACACCTCTGCTGAACCCTTCGGGAAAACAAGGCTATGCTATGTTATCGAACCAAATGCAAATACATCAGTAAAACTCCGGAATCTACCTTCAGCATGACAACACAGACATTTTTATGACAACTACTCACGCGCACTCGCCTCGTTTGCCTAGATCTAGGCGAAGATTTCAGGTCAAGGACCTTTGACGTAACATCAGATAGGCAGAGAATTTATTACAGCCTGGATTACAGGTAGTTTCATTTTGATGTCTTATCATTATTTTAAGGAAAGGCTGCTAGTAAATTAAAGTTTATTTGGCAAATTGCTGTGAGTATTTATAAATGGCGATAAATACATTTTATCGTGGTTTTTGCTGTGGGAAAATAAGATAACTTGCTCTATAATTATTATAACACACTAGCTTCTGACCGCGACTTCGTCCGCGTGAAATTTTTTCCCACGACCCACCCCGTCGCATCGCATCACCTGCCCGCACTATTACTTCGTTTTCAAGTTGATCAAGATCTGACCAGTAGTTTTTGAGTTATCCTTAATAATGCGTATCTTTTCCACTTAGTATATATTGATGACGTTTTAATAACTTCCTGTCACTGTTATTTACATATCAAGTAGTGGTATACGAATTTGTGCGGGGTAGGTACCACGACTAAAGATGAAAAATAAAAACAATTTTACAAAATAGACATGTGGCTTCCGAAAAAAAAACACTACAAAGCCACAACAACAACAACAACAATTCAACAATGCCTACAGGATGTTGATGGGGTTGCCCCGATACTGCAGCGCATCAGGGATGTTCGCTGAAGCTCATGTAGACTGTTTCTACACGGTGATGCGGAAGCGGTGCGCATCCTTGGTCCGTGGGGTGCGGGGCAGCGCCAACAGCATCTTCTCTATGATAGCGAGCAGGCTTGATTGTGCGTTTGTGAACCACTGCTGCAAGGTTTCGGCTGGGCCTGTCACCTTGCAGCAGTGACGTCACAATCTCTTTTCTGTTTTTGGTTTTATTTTTGTCTTCATACGTGTATTACTAACATAGTTTGTAAGTATATTGTTACTAACACTATGAGTCTTGTTGCTCGAAATAAAATTATTATTATTATTATTATTAAAGTAAAAAAATAGCTTTAATTTTGGAAGTTGGTTACATAAAACGAAAATACGAAACCAATAACACCGACTCCGAAATTAAAGTAATTTTTCACGTTGTAGTGTTTTAATCCTAACTTACTGTTTAATTAAACCAATCGACATATAAAAAATAAAATATCTTAACACCTAAGAACAAAATAAATAGCATCGAAAAATTCTTCCGCATCGCTGTCAACTTGTAACGTTCCCAAGAGACTGGCGGCATTGCCACGTTGTATGACAATGCTTAGACTCTGGTCAAGGTAAAAGCCAGTCTTTGGGTCACGGAAACTGTTAACCTCCCAAATTATTATGTTAATTAGAGAACCTATTTTTCTTTCTTTCTTTTCTTTCTAATAAAACAATTCCAATTTAAAGGCTAGTAAACCTTCACCAACCAAAAAACAAATAGCGCATTCGAAATACCAAACCGACCCATTTTTTACAAATCGTCCATTCAGCACGTAATATTTTAAAATAGGATGGTCCGGGTCAGACAGTGATGGATGGTCATCCCCAGCCCTTAGAATCTATGAGCCGATCGGTCTCTGGTACAATAGGGGACCTTTTATAGAAATAAAGTCCTTTTGTATCTTGGTTTGATTTGATGCGATGAAGACAATTTGTGTGTGGTTTGAGGTTATGTTTTATTGTAGAAGGGAGGGAAATTGGATTGGTGTAGTTTCGAAACAATCCTTGATAGAGTTAAGCTACAGTTTCCCAGTTCCGTCGTATTCTAACAGCCTTCATGAAAATCTGTAATTTTTACCAGTATTTATTTATTTAATTTATTTATTAATTCATTTCATTTCATTATAAAAAAAACACTCAACATTAATTAATTCATTTAATTTTATTTTTGATGTGATATGAAACATCTATAGCCGCGGGTAAAACCGATTGTTGGCGTGGCGACGCATGCCGCGGCGACGCGTCGTCGCCACGCTATATTTTCTATAGAAAATAGTTTCGATGTTTCACATCTGTCAGGCGTCCCGCGATGGCTCAATTTTTTCGTTTTCATTTTATTATTTTCCTTCTACTTTTATTTATTTAGGTTTAGATTAGCCAACAATTGTTTACACAAAACATTTACAATAAATTACTTAATATTATCTACGTATGTAAGTGTAACAATTAATTACAGACTAACACCACATGCAGCATTTTTGGCTTTACATTTATAAAGCTGAAAAGGATAGTGATAATTAAAATTATTTAATTATATATATAAAAATCTCGTGTCATTGTGTTTGTGGTCACACTCCTCCGAAATGGCTCGATCGATATTTTTTTTATGTATATTTTGTAGGTATGTGAATAGGTCGTAAACTTTATTTCATACCGTTGCGGGTGACACCGCGGGGCGCAGCTAGTAGCATATATTTGACGTTAAGTTGTCAAAAAACCCTCTGATTTTGGAATTTGGAAAGCCTTTATTGTGTGACCGTCCACCGCTTTCTAAGAAAACCAACGTTATAGGTAGAGTATTAATATAAAACTAGCATTGAATAAAGAAATCTTGATGTTTTGACAAGTTGAAGAGCGTGCGAAGCAGGGGCGGGCCGCTAGTCTAAACTATTATATATCCATATTTCCATACCAATATTATAAATTCGAAAGTAACTCTGTCTGTATGTTACCTTTTCACGCCTAAACCACTGAGCAGATTTCGATAAAATTTTGCAAGGAGATTTATGGCATCCTGGGAAAGGACATAGATAGATACTTTTTGTTCCGGTAGCTCGTTTTCGTGGAATAATTTCCGTTATCCACGCGGTCGAAGCCGCGGATAGAATCTAGTATCCAAATATATTAGATTGATTTTTGGTATGTTTGCATGTTTGTTTGTTTGTTACGCTTTTACGCTAAAACGACAGAACGGATTTGGATGAAATTTGGCGCATGGGTAAACCATGACCTGGGTTAGGACATAGGATACCTTTTATCTTAATATTCCCACGGGATCGAGACTTATGCGGGTGAAACTGCGGCGCCCAGCTAGTTTACCATAAAAAGAACGGGATAAGACCATTCTGTTTTCATAACCCAACCTTCCTTACACAGCACACTGTAGGAATACCAAATTATTTGGATTAAATGAATCAATCAATCTGCCTAGCCCTTCTCTAACTATGTTGGGGTTAGCTTCCAGTCTTACCGGATGCAACTGAATACCAGTATTTTACATGGAGCGGCTGCCTATCTGACCTCCACAACCCAGTTACTGGGTCAAAGTCAAAGTCAAATCATTTATTTCAAATAGGCACATAAAAGGCACTTTTGAACGTCAAAATTTACAAAAAAATAGAATTGATTCTAGTTGCCCCTTCCAAGAGGTAGTTTCATATGGAGAAGAATGGACAAGAAACTCCACCGTTAAGGCTCGTACACACTGGCGCGACGCGACGCGCGACGTGTCGCGTAGCGATTCTGCGACAGAATCGCGTCGCAACACCTTTCACACTGGCGCGACGACTCGTAGCGCGCGCGACGCTACGCCGCGGCCGCGACGCGACGCGAAACAAGAGAGTATAAATGGCGGTGCCATCCACGCTGAGCTCAGTAGTAGACGATTTTCGTCAGAGGACGAAAGCAGGTCTGTACGTGTTTACTGAGCGTGGGGTCCTAGGTTCGATTCCCCGGTCGGTCGACATAACCCATCCTAACCTAAGTAGGTACCTAAGCTTGACCATACAAGCATAACCGACGAAACTGGCGAATTCGGACATGCTTTTACGTAGTATTTATTTAAGAATCTTTTTTTTTTTTATTACTTAGGTATAAACTAATTAAGTTTTATTTTTTATGGACTTTTTAGTTCCCAATCTAAGTGATTTCGGAAAAATAACTTTAATTTCTACATATAAAGTGTATACTTTCAGTTACAAAACTTATTGGTATGTAGGTACTTACCTACTTAATTATAATTTTGAAATCATCTTTATTTACACACTCGTAAAGTTGATATTTATTTAAGTTGAAACAGCATACGAGTAGGTACCTATATTGGAACTAAACTAGGTAAGTACTTACTTTTAATTTACTTATCAAACTAATTCCGTAAGTATCTACCTACCGTCAAACGGAGAGAATATAGGGATGCAGGGGTGAATCGAGACGAAACTTTAAACGGGTTTTTATCATTGAAATAATATAGTTGGTTGCGAAAAAGGACTCTAATGTGTTTACTGTATTATAATTAACGATTAAGTGCCCTTGTTGACAACAAACTATATTATTTCAATGTTAAAATCGCTTTTAAAGATTCGATTCACACCTGCATCTCTATTCACCCCGTTTGACGGGACGTGAATTCTTCTCTAATAAAATTATGCTCATAACTGGCGAAATGCGGGTGTACTATCCCTTTGGGGATTACAGGCGTGAATGTTATGTATGTGTGTTTGTAAAACTCAGTGATAACTTTTCATGTCTAATGAATGAGTGATCTAATTATAAATATAGTAAAGTAACTGACTGCCTCGTAGGTCTTGTGGTCGCAAGTGCAACTACGCGTGCGGTGCTGTGCGAGTTGTAATGTAACACCGCCGTTCGCATTCAGACGGTGAACTCGAAGTTCGAACTCATTCACGCACTGGACTGCTAGCGGAGCCCAAGCGCTCTTACGATGAATCGGACGTCCACTAAAAAGTACGACGAACGCAGACCGTTTCAACTCGCGCCGCGCGCCGCCATCGCCAGTACACTTAGAATTAAGTACCTAGGTATTATTAGTGATATATATTTTTTCATTTGTTTGTGTTTAAACATTTTACAAACAATACTTATTAAATACATTGAACAGTTGGGTACCTAATGATTTCAGATGCCTTTCATAATGTTAGTTATGAGTTGCACGGCAAGTACGCTGACTGTAATGAATGTTGAAGAGCACCAAGAAAATTATTGAACAAACTTCCTACAGATTCAAATAAAAATGTTTGACAAAGTATTTTTTTTTTTTTGTTACCCATCATTGACTCCTGCCAAAATAATACTTATTGTAAAATAATGCAAAAAAGGTGCTATATTCCCGCGGTCGCCGCGCGCCGGCGCCCGCCGGCGTGCGCGGCCGTGGCTACCAGCGCCAGCCGAGCCGGCACAGACTTGTTTGTGTGTGTGCTGTGTACCTACAAACACCACCTAGTTAGGTGCCTACCCACTACGTGCATGCGTTTACAAAGACTTTACCTGTGACAATTTCTGTAACCGATCGAATGACTTTCGTAATTTTATTTATGGCATTGGATGTAGGTAACCATTTTATAAAGATTGCACGTCTATGTCCCTGTAGGTACCCTACTAAGTAACCTACCTATAGTCTTTTGACGTGAAATGATAATCAAATCTAAACATGAAAACTCTTCCAAAATAAAGTAGTAATAAGTAGTATTAAACGGAACTTCAGCCGTGAGCTTTATTAGGTACAGTGAAGCTAATTACAAGATACACTGCATTCCAACTGTAGGTATTCAAACGCACATAGCAACAACGCGTGCAACAGAAAAATACAGCATTTAATGTTGCGACTTATGTGCCTTTAATGCGACTAAGTTCTTGTCTTCTATCTTCATCAATAGCTACTGCTAATAACAAAAGGTCCTCGTAATCTGATGAAGAACCCACCCATCATTAGGACCTCACGCTCAACAAATACGCCTAGGGGGCCTAGACAAATCCCTTTTCTGTAAGCGTTAACGCCAACGGAAATTCAAATTGTATGGAGTTAACATTTGCTTACCACGTGACATTACGTATCTTTCCGCAGCTAATGTCATTGCCATACATTTTGACGTTAGCGTCTGGCGTTAACGCTATCAGAAAAGCTTTTGTCTAGGCCTACAGATCTGCCCTCGCTCTCTACAAAGCCACAAAAATGTGTTGCAGCCTGCAGGCGAAACTAAACTTTATGAGTAAAAGTTAATGTTACTTTTACGAAATCAAATAAATTGATAGGTCCGTAAAAAAATAATAAATTACGCCTACCTAAGTCACTTAGCACGTCCGAATTCGCCAGTTTCGTCGTTCGTGCTTGTGTGGTCAAGCTTAGGTACCTACTTCCTACTTAGGTTAGGTTGGGTTATGTCGACCGACCGGGGAATCGAACCTAGGACCCCACGCTCAGCAAACACGTACAGACCTGCTTTCGTCCTCTGACGAAGATCGTCTACTACTGAGCTCAGCGTGGATGGCACCGCCATTTATACTCTCTTGTTTCGTGTCGCGTAGCGGCCGCGACGATTCGTCGCGCCCGCTACGCGACGCGACACCGTCGCGCCCGCTGCGCGTCGCGGCGCATAGCGGCTGGCTTGCGGCATCTTCAAAGAGGTACTTTCCTTTGACCGCGCCGCGCGCCGCCAAAACTATTAGTAAGTCATTGCAATGTAATTCTTATACCACTGCAATAAGATACAAATTAGAATGATTGACATTTGCAAGGAATTTTAGTTTCAAATGGTTCGTTGGTTGGTGGTTGGGTTTGAAGTTATTTTC
Organism: Dryobotodes eremita; assembly: GCA_917490735.1. NCBI lineage: Eukaryota > Metazoa > Arthropoda > Insecta > Lepidoptera > Noctuidae > Dryobotodes > Dryobotodes eremita. The sequence goes on from OU823267.1 coordinate 13,690,966, forward strand.
ATCTAACATCCTAATTTATACCTTAAAACAATGAGATAAGAGTCACATTTCAATGACTTACTATTTTGCTTATGATTTTATTTTATTTTGCAATAAAATCGGAGAATCGAACCTAGGAGTCTAGGACCCCACGCTCAGCAAACAAGTAGAGACATACCTTTGTTTTCTGACGAAGATCGTCTAGTTGACGATCTTCGTCAGAGCACGAAGGCACGTCTGAGCGCAGCTTGGATGGCACCGCCATTTATACTTTCTTTGCGTCGCGTCGCGTCGCGGCCGCGGCGTAGCGCCGCGCCCGCGATATCGCCGCGACGCCATACAAAATGGTACCTTTGCTGTCGCGCTGCTCGTCGCTCCGCGACGCCGTCGCGGCGCGACAGGTCGCTCCTGTGTGAACTGTCGCGCGCGTTTTCATAGAAATTGTTCTACGGATATAATATTGCAGAATCGCGTCGCGCGACAAGTCGCGCCAGTGTGCACGAGCCTTTAAATATAATTCAAAGACAGGTAAATTAGATATGTGATAGATACATGGTGCTCACATATTTATAAATATTGAAAAGTAAATGATTTTTCCTAAATTTTAACAAGTAATAATTTAGTGTGTGAGTTAAAGTAGTTAAGTACATAATGTAAAAATCAATGTCATAAAAATTATAAATTATACAATTAAAATACAATTAAAATGGGTAACATCATACCCCTTGGTAAGACTGATTGTCGGACTTTATGGGCTTCTACCCGTAACTAATTCATTGGATTAAATATCATTATAATAAAACTATTTTCTCAAGCAAGCACAACAAAATATCACTTTAAAACATAACCTGTTTTTATCACTGAAACTTGTGTTCACATATTGAAAGCAAAAAACTGTAAACGTAATGTACAACTTTTGCTATCGTTCGTCGGACACGCGATATAAAATAGAGTTGGTCATTTACGTACAAAATTGATGCGGGTAATATGTAAACAGATGCTGAAAGCAGACGCCTTTTATGGTCAAAAATACTTATATCTGAAATAAATAAAATTTTTACTTGAGACCAGTTTTGATCTAGTAGGTGAAAAATTGAGCTTCGCGATGCCGGGTTCCTATATCTTATCGACCGTTATGGTCAATTTTACGAGTCATGCAGCTGCTACCGTCATAAAACGTAGTCTTCATAACGTTGCATAGTAGTTATTAAATTCCCCCAAGCTATATTGATTATATTTCATTTCATTGCTTATTTTATTTTCATTGCTTCATTATATTTGTATGAAGTATGTAAGTTTGTTAGGAAATATAAAGAATTGTTTAAAACAGCAGAAGAAACAACTTCTCGAAGTCGGCGTGACCAATACAGACTTGTACTATATTAACTACCTAGATTAGCAAAATATAATAGAAGCTGCGTGGCTAAGTGTGTACGTGTTTATAATAAATTACCTAATGTATTAAAAATATTAAATTGCAGGTTATTCAAAATTAAATTATATGAATGGCTGAATAAAAATAATTTCTATAATATTAAGGATTTTTTTTAACATAAATTATATTGTTTTTAAATTGAAATTTGTTTATTCGTATAAGTTTGCATGCTTTAGTTTTAAGCAAAACATATGATCAAATTTTCTATAATAACACCTATGTATACCATGTTTTAAGCAAAAAAAAATATCTTATTTTATCTTATCTATAATTGTCCATTCTTACAATAGCACTTTCGAACATATAGACATTTTTGCATGTGCTGCCTATAAATTCAAAAATCTTACATAAGGAGCTCTGTTGAATATTTTTTGTATATTTTTCTTTATCGTGCCATTTCTTTCGTGAGTATATATATATAAACATAATATAAACTCACGCCTTCTTCCCATGGGGGTAAGCAAAAACTACAGAACGCCATCTGCTACGATCCTTATATACTCCTTTTGCCTCGTTTACGTTCATACATCTAGTCAAACACGCACGCCGGTTGCGAATACTACACACCTGACCTTTCTGAAGAACATCACCAATAAGGTCACTATATGTCTTCCTAGGGCGTCCCCTCCCGGCGTTTCCCCTCACATCTGCCTTGTAAATACCTTTTGTTAGTTGCCCTTCCATTCATCCTCTCATCATGACCAAACCATCTAAGCATACTCTTTTCAATTTTTGTCACTACATCTTACTTTAAATCGCACCGTTGCATTATCACATCATTCTTCAGCCTATCTTTCATCATCATCCTATCATTATGTTTCATAAATATATATATTTATTTATTTCTTAAGCACGATAGTTAATATTATTTTATTATTTTCACTGTTATTTATCCCACAGTTAATCTGTGAACAGCGTTGTGGGCTGCAATATTTTCTATGAGTTTTGTGTATTTTATATTTCATATTTTATATTGTAGCTGTTTCTTGTTCCTTTTGAATAGAATAAAATAAAATATATTTCCTTTCTAGTGTTTTTAGGGAGTGTTTGTTCGAAAATGCTAAACTTTACTACGAATTTTTTTGTCATGTTCTGAGTTAAATAATTCTTTAACTTACCATCAACAAGACTAGAAGAAAAAAGAGACTGTGACCTCTGAGTTTGTGTCGGCCTTTCTTCTCAGAGTAGTCAGATAGGAAACGCCGACCTCATCTAGTTTTTAAAATATGATTGACGTGTAAAAGTGTTAGCACAAATCTACCAGAAATAAAATCATTTAACATTTACAAGCTAGGATAGTAAAATCGGTGGAAAGGAGCGCTACTAGCTCAAAAATAGAACCCCATCGTATTAAACTACCACATTAGCTTACTATATTTCACACAAGCTTACTAGCCAAAAAAATGGATATTTCTGTATACTCGAGGCTAGAGTGAAGAGCTTACTAGCTTACTAGCACTGTCTTGCTATCCTACCTTCAAAAAATACCCTCGTGTAATCCGGGCATTAATTAGAAAAGCCTTTTGTTTTATTTAAGAACAGCGCGTAATGACAAAGTACTTTTAACTTAGCCTAGCAACGCATCTACAGAAAATAGGCGACGAAAGATTGGCGTACTTACTCCTGTAATGCTTTTTAAATTAACTAGTTATAACTTTATATCAGGCCAAAGAAATGGTTTGACGTAAATCAGTTTTTTATGTCGCAAAAATATTCATATTAATTTATTATAAATTCGAAAGTAACTCTCGTCTGTATGTTACATTTTCACGCCTAAACCACTGAACGGATTTCGATAAAATTTGGCAAGGAGATAGATGGCATCCTGGGGAAGGACATGGGCTACTTTTGTCCCGGTAGCTCATTTCCGTGGGATAATTTCCGACATCTACGCGGGCGAAGCCGCGTGCAGAAGCTAGTTGAGAATAAATTCTCTAAATGATGGTGAAAAAACCATAGAAAAAAAAAGAAATAAAATACATTTATTTGCGTTAAACATGACGCAAAGAAATAACACACAGACACAAAAAAGAACGAGCTGGAGGAAAATATTATGCGTCACATTCATCATAATTCGTTGTGTAGTTTAGAAGAACAACTCGATTACATACACATACCCAAAGTCAAATAATAATTTATTTCAAATAGGCACATAAAAGGCACTTTTGAACGTCTATATTTACAAGAAAATAGAATTGATTCTAGTTGCTCCTTCCTTGGTAGTTTCGTATGGAGAAGAATGGGCAAGAAACTCCACCGTTACTCTCTTAAAATGTTGTACAATATTTTGTATACATTAATTATATAATATACACGAAAAGCGACTTTAATTTATAATATGTATACCTAGATATAGATGACAAAACTGTTTTTTCGCGAATATAAAATAATAGCATTACTTGGCAATTGGCTCTAAATAGCATTACTTGGCAATTGGCTCTAAATAGCATTACTTGACAATTGGCTCTAAATAGCATTACTTGGAAATTGGCTCTAAATCTACGGCAAATGAACATGATGTTGATACATGAACGTTAATATAAAAGTTTTCTCATTTTTTATACTCGCGCTAAGTATACGAATTTCACGTACTCGGTACGGTATATCATGGAAAAATATTACGAGAGATTACCAGACATAACTTTTATATAATTTATTGATGTTACAGACAGACTTGTTTCATCATACCTACATAGTAGTATATTGCTGTCATATTTTTTGTTGGTTAAAGTTTAAGAATAAATGGCTCAATTTACACATAGCATGTATTTAATCGAACCTCTAATAATACCCATTTTGCGCTCCTGAAGATATTATTGAACACTCTAATATAATGATTGCGGTTCTTTTTGTGAATCTCAAGTAATTCATAGTTTGGACTCCCAAAAATATTTTGGTCATACTGCGACCAACTTGGATGTAGCGGTCGCCGGTCGCCGGCCGCTGCCGCGGTTGGTCACAGAATATAATAGAATAGAATACTCTATATTGTGTACACCATAAAAATTACAGATATAAATGTAGACATTTTACACAGGGTGACACAATGGGCGGTGTTATCGCTAAAAGCGATCTTTTACAGACAACCTTTCAACAGTTCTAACCTAACCCAATTGGTCCGGGTATAGCTTAGTTACTGCAACAAACAAATTTCCACAGTATTATGTCTTATGGCGTTCTGCTGTGGGGGACGGCCGCTGACGTAGATTCAATTTTCATTTTACAAAAGAGGGCTATCCGCGTTATCTATAAAATGGGTCCGCGCGAGTCTCTTAGAAACAAATTCAAAGACATTGATGTATTAACTCTGCCTTCTCTTTATATCTTAGAAAGTATTTTGTATGTTCGCAAAATATTAGGACTTTTCAAAATAAGAAGCGATTTCCATACTATAAATACACGTAGTAAAAATGAAATTCTGATACCTAAGTTTAGATTAACTAAAACAAGCAAGTCATTTCTTATAAACAGTATCCGCTTCTACTTGTAACAAGTTGCCAAAGTTACAGAACTTATCGATGGAAAATTCAAAACCCACATCAAACGTATCCTTATCAAAAAAGCAATTTATAAGATTAAAGACTACGTTGAAGACAAGGAAGTTTGGCAATAATTCCTTTTGCTCATGTGGCTTCCCTGGTACCTCATTAACGGCATCACTATGTAAATGTCTATTAACTGTTCCCAAATTACGAAGCTTTTTGTTTACTTTCTTCTTCGACATAATCTTCTCATTATTTGACATCATATACCTCCAATTATTTTGTCAACTCCTTAGGTATTTATTGCTTTTGTAGACAGGATTTTAAATCAGATTTGTTACAGTTGTAATGGCAATCATGTCATTTGGTTTAAACAGGCTTTTATTTTTGTATAGATTCTTCTATACATTGTGAATGTGAGAACGTTGTAGACCTAACTTGTACACTGTAGCTTTGTAGACCTTTTCTATTTTGCTGAGTACCTGTTACTTGTTGACAGGCCTACACTGTCCTCCCATACCTATCAACACTGTAATTTGAAACATTGTAAAAGCCCCTTATTTTTAAAAGAGTAACCGTGGAGTTATTTTCCGGCTCTTCTCCATAGGAAACGACCAATTGGAACCGTGCACCTAGCTTCTGACGTTTCATAAGTACCCATGTAGGTTTATGTGAAATAAAATATTTAGATTTGATTTGATTTGATTCAACTGTGAGAAAAGTCCAGAAAGATAAAAAGAGGCGCAATTCTTAAAAAAAGTATGCATCATTAGAAGCGCAAAAAGTTTTAAAACGCTCATTAATTTGAATAAAGTACCCATCATTAGAAGTTCAATAAGTTTTTAGAGGATCAGTTAAATATTTCCATTTAATTTAAAATCACCCACCACTATTTCAGCTGAGTATACGTGTACTCTACCCATCATGAACGAGCAAAGACGTCTAATTAACCAACCTTTACTAAGTATACCTAGAGGCTATGTGCAAAGTCAACATTGCTGGAACCGGACTTGGTTCGTGGCATACCCAATTATCAACATTCGCTGAAGTTAATTTACCTCTGCAGAGAAGTTTTTATTTTTTTTGATATAGCAGCTCGTAGTTGTGACCTCTGAGGTCCTGGCTACTTAACCGAACTGTCCTGTGGGTGCCTTAAGATTTGACTCAAAAACCCTCCAGCCAGGAGCGAAATTAAATACTAAAATTATATTTAAATGACCGCACGCTAAGGGCACTCCCTGTGGGGTACGGACCTCGGCTTAGGGCGTCACTGAGAGAAGGCAGCAAGGAGGGATGGGCTGGATCGAAAAGTTTACATGATGTCGGTACGTTGTATATATGCTAATTGCGCGGTAAACTCTGCTGGCGCGATGCAGGATTTTGCGTGACGTCAGTGTGACGTGTAGCTCGCATGTGGCGTTTTGTAGATGCCGCTACAAGAGTATTATTATTATTAACAGGGGAATTTAAAGCTACAGGCTCAGCTACGACGCGGGCTGGCGCCTCATCGGACAAGGGTCGGGGGGGACGGTTACGGGGGGGTCGTCGCGTGGGACCTCGTCGGCGAGGTCGGAACGATGGCGGTCTGTGTTTGTGCACTGTACTGGTGGCCCTACTGCTCTCCTGGAGGAGGGTTATGGGATCATCGGGGTCGACTAGGATGCAGAGAAGAAAGAGTGATGGGCATTTTTGTATGAAAGTTGACCTGATGACCAATAGGGTTCTAATGTATGTCAACTTATTGCTTATAACCAGCAATTACTGTAACAAAACATGTTATCAACATTTAACAAAACATGTTGAGTCACTGACTAATATTATTGAAAACTGCAGTGAACATTAGCGTCTACACTGATACGTTTACATGGGAGTTGCAAGTCTGATATATCTTTACCCAGGTATTTCTCAGCACATGAAAATTGATGCTTGTAATATAAACTTTCATTTGAAGTATAAAAAAAAAGAAATAAAATTAGTTTATTCTGCACAAACAAAACGCACATTACAAATGAATGACATTATTTAATACACACATACAAAATAGCCAAAAGCCTCGCATTCAAGCTATCAAAGTTTGTCAATTTTGTCTATTGCTTGACGTTAGGGCCAGGGACCAAATACAATACACATTGCTCTGTGTTGTGACACGTATAAGTGGTTTTTATTGGACATTGGCCGAAGTGACCCATGGTTCTTTGGTTTTAGAAAGAGGTTGTTTTTGCTTTGAATCTAAGGCTGTTGCTAAGCATTACGCTGTGATGGAAAATATCTAATTTGCAAACAAAGGGTATCGATGGCAATCTTAATGGACTGCGCCCAGAATTCGGTTACGCGTTTGGCGCCAACAGTAGCGTCCATCAGTAGATACTCGTACCTGTAACGTGCAGACGACAGGGCACCCAGGACACGGTATTAAGCGTGTATCGTACTGACGGACCTTGCCGTTTTGCGTGAATGTGACGCATATTTTTCCCCAACTCGTTATTTTTTGTATTTGTGAGTTTTTTCTTTGCGTCATGTTTACCGCAAATAAATGTATTTTCTTTCTTTCTTTCTTTTCTTTCTTTTCTTTCTTTTCTTTCTTTTCTTTCTTTTCTTTCTTTTCTTTCTTTTCTTTCTTTTCTTTCTTTTCTTTCTTTTCTTTCTTTTCTTTCTTTTCTTTCTTTTCTTTCTTTTCTTTCTTTCTTTCTTAATAAAAAAGAGAATGAAGATTTTTCCGTTATCATACACTACCTTCTGCCCACGGCTTCGCCCGCGTGGATGTCGGAAATTATCCTACGGGAACGTACAACCGGTACAAAAAATAGCCTATGTCCTTCCCTAGGATGCCATCTATCTCCTTGCCAAATTTTATCGAAATCCGTTTAGTGGTTTAGGCGTGAAAAGGTAACATACAGACAGAGTTACTTTCGAATTTGTAATATTCGTATGGATACATTGTCAATTTCTTGCTAACGCAACATTCTAGATTAATACGTCAAGGATTACAATAACCAGACGAATACAACTCCTGCAACCGAAACATTAAACTTAAACTAAGATCAACAAATATTTTCTCATAAGAAAAATCTTCTCAAATATGAAACATCCCTTAGGTACAATCAATAACCTGATAAACGACGCAGGTGACAAACGATCTATCATTGTAAGAAATAACGATGTCAAAATACCTTATTTATTTATTTAACCATTTATGTACACACATAATATATAAACAGACAAGAAAAAAAGAACAAAAAAATAGGCAGGCTGTAGGCCGAATATTTTTTTGCCCTTTGCTCGTTAAAGATGATAAGAAAAACGTGGGCGATTTATTTTACTGAATCGATATTATTATCTTGCTTGGCAAGTTAGGGGTGCTATACATTTGTTCGGGTCATGATTCGGCACAGCGTGGCAAAATCGATTATACATACATACATAAACTCACGTTTTCTTCCCATGGGGTTAGGCAGAAATTACAGAACGCCACCTGCTACGATCCTTACATATTCCTTTTGCCTCGTTTACGTTCATACATCTGGTCTTACACGCACGCCGGTTGCCAGTACTAACCTGACCTTTCTGAGGAGCAAAATCGAATATTTGTTCTGGAAAAAGCCGCTCGGCTTAGCTCGAATTGTGCCGAGCCGAACCGACCATGTTTCAGCAAGGGTAGATGTAGAACGAACTTTGCCGATCGGCATGAGCCAAAAAATGCCGTCGAAAAATTCCTCCGCATCGCTGTCGACTGGTAATGTACACAAGAGACTGGCGGCATTGCCACGTTGTATGACAATGCCGCGATGCAGAGGAATTTTTCGACGCCATTTTTTAGTATGTTATTAGTTTTAGTTAGGTTAGGTTATTATATTTTAATTGTAAATACTATTGTAATTTAAAACGTAAATTAAATGCAAGCCGAATATACTCGTAAGTGTAGTAATTGCTTCGGGTCGTCTTTTTTATTCAATAAATATTGCCGAATCCAATCTGCCGACCCGAACAAATTTGTAGCATCCCTTACTGTACCTATCTGGCGGCTGTGTTGCCCAGTATCTGGGTTGTGGAGGTCAGATAGGCACGGTTCATGTAAAATACTGGAAGCTGACCCCATATTACTTTGTTACTCAGTAAAGTGGAGGCAAATTGATGATGCTAAGAAACTCCCGTGACTACACTTAAAATAATTGATTACCGCATTCTAGAATAGAATTAAATAAAATGTTTTTTTGTTGTTTGTTACAGGTAATTGGTGTCTCTCGTTGGTATGTTTAAAGAACCATGGGTTATTAAACCCACTACTGGGAAAGCTTTAATTAAGGTTCTTTTTTGAAACCCTAAAGGTACACGGTAATAGATACTCATTAAAATCTCCATGGCGGCAAAGTTGGTACATTGATTATAAAAAATATTCCCTTGTTTTTCGAGTGCTTGTTTGTGAAAAGTCATTCAACTGTAAATGGAGTTAGCCTAAAAGCTTGGGTTTGATCTGTGGAAGTGACTGAATAATTATAAAATAAAGTTTGAAAATGTGCTCCGACTTTTTAATCCTTTCTAGGGAATGAGCCAACGACTTTCCGGGTGTTAGCGTTGCGTGATCCGAAAACTGAGTACTGACCCCGATTTTGACCCTACTCAACCCCTCTTTTGTCTCTGATAATTATATGTTTTTCTTTTTGTCTATTCGTGTTTTCGATTTTTTTCAAAATGGCGGAGTTATATAATATTTCAGTCATTGCGCGCTCTTTGCGCGCGGTTGTTGTTTTAAGGTGCGCGGTGAACATTTATTCTGTTTTAGCCACTAGTTTACATACTCTTTAATATCAAATATACATACCTACTGTGCTGTACTCATTTAACAAAAAAGTTCTAAATATACTGCCTCGTTGGTGAGTGGTCTAAAGTGCTACTGCGGAGCATGAGGGCCTGGGTTCGATTCTTCGGTCGTGCAAAATGTTATTAGGGTTTTCCACCTGGAATTTCTCAGTAGCAGCCCGAAGTCTGGATTTGTGCCCAGTTGATGACAATAGGCTCGCCCCCTATTACATGGGACTTAAACATAACTGGCGAAATCTGAGTGTACTATAGGTGTACCTCTGCCTAACCCTTCGGGGAATGCAGGCGTGATGTTATGTTATGTTCTAAATATATGTAGTAGGTATACAATAAGTCAAGTCACCCACAAAACTCTAATGTACGTACCTACGTAACGTAACATATAACTTGAAAACAAACTTCAACAAAGATGTCATTGTGACAGAATGCAAGCCTTCCATCACACACCCCCCCTCTCTAACACAACGCGAGTGAAAGAGACAAATACACCGCGAATTCTCCAAATGGATTAACGCAAGAAGGAGGGAAGGAATTATACATGATGTTCTCATCCGTCACGTTGGCTGGCGGCCATTTTGTTGAATATATACATGGTGTAGCGTATCGCGGAAGGTCTATTCACTTAAAGGGTTTAATACGCACGTAAAATGTGTGTAACATTTTGTAGATAAAGAAATAATGTATCATTCGTCAAATAGGACGTGTTTTGATCCCTCATGTTTGTGGAAAAAGGCAGGGGCTCGTGGGTAAGTAATAACAGCCGCACAGGTCAATCGATCAGGTTAAGCTAAGCTTGCCGAGGCTGGTCCGTGGATGGGTGACCATATTTACATACCGAGACCCCTCTTTGCCTCGGAAACTATGTTAAGCCGTTGGTGCCGGCTGTCATTCGTAAATCTTTGACAGTCGTTACGGGTCGTCAAAAGCCCGAAAGTCTGACAACCAGTCTTACCAAGGGGTATGGTATTACCCAGTAACCGGGTTGTGGAGGTCAGACAGGCAGTCGCTCCATGTACAATACTGGTATTCATCTGCATCCGGTTAGACTGGAAGACGACCCCAACATAGTTGGGAAAGGCAGCTAAAGGAAGGCTAAGCAGTTGATGTTCTGGTGGAAAAAGGATTTTTAGTTCGAGCGTATGACCGTTCATCTTCTTAGCGTAGGTATCGATGGCAAATAAGAAAGTTATGGAAATTCAACTATTATGTTTAGCCCGAAATTCAGCCACGTGAACTCTGTTCGCTGATGCATTCTTATGATCCTCAAGTGCACGAATATTTTGGATGGAAGGTGGGTCATAGTCTGCGGAGAGACGCTGCATATACACTTGAGGTCCAAGTCGTCCATAAACCCCCATTTGTGGAGATTCTTTTTGCAACGGCTGACTTGGGTTCATTTGACCATTGAGATGATACCCAAAACCCAACAATACAGGGTGGCAGGGATTGGGCGTCGGGAGTCGATTGCCAACTCCCGACCACCGTAGGCGCGGGCTTGCGGACGGCGAGCAATGGGCAGCTCGCCGTCCGGTAAGGACAAGGTCCGGGTCGACGGCACGTCGTCTTCCACGCGCACCTTAAAGAGATGTCAGCATCATTGATGGGGTCCGAAAGGGCCGATGCCTGCCGGGGTTGCGGATTGTTCGAAAGAATTATCGTGGCCCTGGCGCACAGACAACTGAAGGAACACGGGTGGGTTTTAGTCAGTAAGAGTCTGACACGCCCTTCCGCTCCGCCCAGAGCGGGAGAGGTCATTTGATGATTTCTCACCCAAAAACAAAAAAAAATAATGTGGCAGGGACACCAACGTGCATACTGTAACCATGAATTCAGCACATGATTCTAGATCCCGTAAGTTAAAATATTTCGTCGATTATTTAAAAAAAAAAATGCTGTGAAACAGTATCTAGATAATTTTTTCATAACCGACAAAAAGTTTAAACGCTGGCGTGATCAGAATTATGTACTGAATCCATGGTAACAGGTTGCGCTTCGAACTCCCTGCCACCCTGTATAGATTTAGGAGAATGTTATAAACGTTAATTATAAGTATTACAAAGTTTTGGAAGTTGATAGTCCCGCTTTCTAAGCACTAAGATGTTGTTTAAAACTTTTTAACTCTTAAACGTCAGGATTATAAGTACTTTCAAGGTTTCTTGAAGACACCACAGACTTGCAGTAAAGAAAAAGTTAAAAAACTTTTGAGATATACTGTAGGGATTTATCAGGCCAGAGACCAAGCGTATTGACGTTGTAGAGCTAAGGGTCGTTGATTCTCTGTGTAAAAATAAGCCTTTGAATAGGACATTCAAAGTCAAAGTCTTGTAAAATATTATGTTACCAGCTTTTGCCCGCGGCTTCGCTCGCGTTAATTTAGACTTTGACTATAAATTCGAATTATAATTCAATCATGATTCGAAAGACACGTGGCGCCATCTATTATCATAAGAACGATATTGTTGTTTTCCTCGGGAACAGTACTTTTTAGCGGGATGAAAGCTACCCTATGTCCGTTTCTGTACACCTGACAACGTATATGGAAATTTCAGGATGATCGGTTCAGTGGTTTAGGCGTTAAAAGGTAACAAACAAACAAACAAACTTACTTTCGCATTTATAATATTAGTTAGGAAGTTAGGATTAGGATAGTTAGGATTTTAATTATTGTGAATGTGAGGACTATGTGGGTCATTGTTTTTTGTTTTTTCTTGTCAGTTAATTTTAATCATGATCTGGCAGTTTGAGTAATTTATGCGGCCTACCCAAATATCCTTTCTTTGATATTGTTCGTCGAATCGTTGAGCTCCTTAAGTTCCGAGTTGAGCTGCATGATTACTGACAAATGCGTGCACTGACTGGACAGGTCCACTCAATCTGTGTGGTTCTTTCTTCAAAAGACCATTTCAGACACTAATCTACATGGTCTTCACATGATCTGACCAAGATTATGTCTGGACTTTAAAAGAAACTGTGACCTCTGAGTTTGTTTCGGCCTTTCTTCTCAGAGTAGTCAGACAGGAAACGCCGACCTCATCTAGTTTAAAAAATATGATCGACGTGTAAAAGTGTTGGTACAAACCTACTTATAGAAATGAATCATTTATCATTACTTCAAAAAGGGACATAAAAGACACAAAAATAAAAATGGAGTACGCTTAAAAGTTCGTAGAACTTGTTTCTATGAACTCGAAATGTTTCGTAAATCTACATTAACACTACAAATATTCTAAGTTATAACAATTCAACGTAGACCCAAAACAAACGGTTTCCTCGTTTTCCAAGTAAGATAATGGCTTCCCCGTACTTAAGTAATTCACTAGTAGGTACTTAAATACTTCGCTAATGGCCTGACGTTTGCTCGTGTCCTTATCTTGACGTATTGTCTGGATACGTCAAGTAGCCATTATGGGAAATGTACCATAAATGTAATGTTCCTATACAAGACACGTGTTTTTTTTTTTAATTATAGAATAGAATATAATACTCTTTTACTCTTTTTTTTTTAAGCTATTGCATAGCTTTTATCGCGGGCTTTGAGCGCGGCGACCGACCGAATCAAGAAATTCCGTAACGAAAATAAAACCTAACACCCCCCACTCCGCCTACCATGTAGCTCGGCCGAGCATTCGCTTAACGTGTATGTATATGGTACGACTGTACTTGAATGAATATCAAAGAAAAATAAATACTGCATAAATAAAAAATAATTAATAATTATAATTGCATAAGTTGATAAAAAATGCTATGCAATAGCTTTACCGCGGCAGTGTTTGTGTTTTTTCTTGTTTTTTTTTTTTTTTTTAATTATATTTATTGTACGGTGGTACGTAAACCTTCGTATGCGAGTCCGATACGCACTAGGCCTATTTTTTTTTTAATAAAACTCAAAACAATTTCAAAAATGTTTACCAGCAGCGCCTCCCTGTCAATGTCATTCAGGCGCCAAAAGTTCTATGTAGCACTATAATTGTATGGAGTCTACAGAGTAGTGAACGAATAGACAGGGTCATGTCAAAATGTTATTGCCTTGTCTACACGTCATGTTGATTGCTTTGTGATTAGTCAGGGGGCCGACTTTCTAAGCACGAAGTCCATAGTTTTGGCCGAAGTTACGGATGTTTACAACCCCGTATCACTTTCGGACATAACATTAGTCTGTGGCCCGAATTAAAAATTAATGACAAAACAGGACAAGTTCGCTCGTTGTAATAGTGGGGTAAAAATTACGCTGTGTAAAGCGTATTGCCAATCGTTCTACACGAGCGGCCTGTCGGTAAGGCATACCAAGAGATCGCTAGACGCCCTGCGTATTCAATATAATAACTGCTTCAGGATGCTGTTGGGACTGCCGCGCTATTGTAGTGCGTCCGGTATGTTTGCTTTTGCGCATACCGATGATTTTAACGTCATAATGCGCAAAAAAACATATTCCATCTTGTCAAGAGCGCGGTCTAATCCTAACGGCATCCTAAGTATGTTAATAGAAAAGTACGACGCACCTTGGTTGTCGTACGCTGTGGAGGTGCTGGTCAGAAGACCCCACAGCAAACCTTTACAATTTTTTAAGCTATTGCATAGCTTTTATCGCGGGCTTTGAGCGCGGCGACCGAATCAAGAAATTCCGTAACGAAAATAAAACCTAACACCCCTTCACTCCGCCTACCATGTAGCTCGGCCGAGCGTTCGCTTGACGTATATGTATATTGTACTTGAATGAACACCAAAGAAAAAAAAAATGCATAAATAAAAAATAAATAAATAATTGTAATTGCATAAGTTGATAAAAAATGCTATGCAATAGCTTTACCGCGGCAGTCCCCGAGTGCCACACGTGTTTTCTTTTCTTTTTGTTTTTGTTTCTGTTTGTTTACTAACAATACTTTTTAAGAACAATGTTATTAACAATTGGGCCTAGTTGCCATAAATAAACAAATATTTAATTTAATTTAATTTAAAAAACGATTTGACAATATTGTCCTTAGTCCCGATGTATTTTTGACATTTTGGGCTACATATAAAAAAACAGTATATATTTTTATGCCACTCTTCTGTACAGTCAATAAGGATAACAAAATAAATTTTATCGAGAATATTCAGCAAATTAGTTTAGCAGTTTATTATTTTTTTGTAAAAAAAAGCGTCTTCACTTTGATATATCTCAAGTTTGGGTCCGATCAGTTTCTTAATTAACCACTGGGCCGTTATTGGGGTCAAATGAAACGCTTCTGGGCGATGAAACTATTCGATGGTTTTAATTTAGGTGTAACGTTGGTCAATTTGTTTCCTTCTGTCAAGCGTTTTATCTGTTGCTAGGGACCAATCCAATGACATAGTATGAAGGAAAAAGAAAGTAATAAAGAAAATAAGTTTATTTGCGGTAAACATGACGCAGAGAAAAACACACAAAAATAAACAAAAAACAAGCTGGGGGAAAATTTGCGTTATATCTAAACAAAACGGCAATCACTCAGCATAATGCTACGACCCTATGCGAGACAGAGCCCCAGTGCTGGTTCTCAGCGACAGCCGACGTTGACGTGATGACGTCAAGCGGTGCAGCATAAGAAAAGATAAAAATAACAAAAAACAAGAAATAAAATAAATACACAATACCTAGTTCTAAATGTTTAAATATACATAAATGTATTTATAAAATGGTAAAATTCCGGGCAACGACTCATGCGCCGCCGGCTTTTAGTAATATCATGATAAGATATTTCGTAGTCATAACTATCCATTTCTATATAGATAGGTACTATTGAAATCAAGAGGCTACTTGGATCGAACACATTTATTAACACCACAATTATTATAATATACAACGACTTTTTCTCCTTGACGGAACAATTTCAAGTGACACATTCTAAACAGTTTTTACTCGAATATTTAAAACACTGTCATGTAGGTATACAACCTCCATCACGCACCCTTAATCTATAGCAGATGCATGCGCAAGATTACATTAAGTACCTACCTAACATATTACCTACATGTGCACGCACCCTTAAACTATTCAGTGTGTACACACCCTAAGTACACAGTATATTCAGCTGGAGCTATCGTTCACTGATATACAATCTATCTTTATTACTGAAGTCTGTTCATAACACAGCTCTATAACAAAAAATACTAAACACAAACAAAATAAAATTATCTATTACAAATCATAACAACTCAAAATAAAATCACATCAAAAACAATATTAGCTAACATCATTACATCACACATCGCTCGCCCCCTTAATAGATAGTTTTTCTAAAAATTGCTTTAGTTTAGGGCCTGGTAAAGATTTTGTTAACATATCTGCTACCATTTCTTGTGAAGGCATATATTTTACCTCAACCGCCTCGTTGACTATAGCTTCGCGAACGTAATGAAACCTAATATCGATGTGTTTAGTCCTGTTATGGTTCATCTTATTTTTTGCTATTTTATGTGCTGATTGGTTGTCATTATAAATGACCACCGGTTTGATACAAGTCCCCTTTGTTAAACTTTTTAACAAATTTCTTAAATAAATAGCTTCTTTCGATGCTTGACTGAGGCCTATATATTCTGCCTCTGTGGAGGACAGCGCCACGCACCCTTGCTTACGACTTTCCCAAGATACTATATTATCTCCTAGTCTAAAAATTAAACCTGTACAAGATTTCCTATCATATGACCCACCCCAATCTGCGTCTACGTAGCCATTTAATTCTAGATTACCTGTTTTCTTAAAAGTTAGTCCAAAGTTTGACGTCCCCTTTAAATATCTAAGAACCCGTTTAGCACATTTAAAATGTAATTCATCGTAACATGAATTAAATTGTGACAAAACACTAACAGCGTGCGCGATATCAGGCCTAGTACTTTGAGCTAAATAATTAAGACAACCTATAAGAATCTGATATGGCAACTTACAACCAAAATCTGAAGCTTTCTCTAATTTGAGACCTACTTCCATTGGGGTAATGACTGATTTACAATCCGTCATATCAAAATCTTTCAAAACATTAAGAACGTACTGTTCTTGATCAAGATAAATCGCACTTTTATCTCTCCTAAGTCTCATGCCTAACACGTGTCTAGCAGGACCTAAATCCTTAACTTTAAACCTTTTAAGCAAGCCATTTTTTAATTTCTGCTTCTCGGTTTCGTTATTTTTGGAATAAAATATAAAAATGTCATCAACATATATGACTACCACTATTCTATTTCCATCGCTAAACACCTTTTGATAAAGAAAAGGTTCTATTTTCGATTCTACAAAGCCTAAATTGTACATCTCCTGATCTAGCTCATGGAACCAAACGTTTGACGCTTGTTTGAGTCCATACAACGATATTTGCAATTTACATACCTTTGCCTCTTGACCTTTAACAATCGCCCCCTTAGGCTGAAGCATGTAGATGTCCTCTTTTAGCTTGCCGTACAGGAAAGCAGTTGTAACATCCCATTGGTCAATGAGCCAATCATATTCTACAGCTAATGAGAATAGTAATCGTAAGGTTGAGCTTCTTACGACCGGAGAATATGTTTCATTGTAGTCTATTCCACGTACCTGCGTAAATCCTTTAGGTACTAGCCTGGCCTTATATTTCGACACTTTACCGTCACTGTCTCGTTTAATTTTGAAAACCCATTTACAATGTATTGGCTTTTTATCCCGTGGTAAATCTACTAGTGTCCACGTCTGATTCTCATTTAATGATTTAATTTCATCATCCATAGCATTTTGCCATAAATTAGAATCAGGCCTTGCTAATGCTTCTTCAATTGTTATTGGATCGACATCAGTTTGCGCGATAGCATTATAAATAACAGGCTTGCGCTCACGAAAATTGTATCTTCGTTCTGGTTCCGCTGTACTGCTCGTGGTAGCAACCGTTTCATCAGGCGTTGCAGCCGCCTCAGTGTCAATACACTCCGCTTCATGAAACTCTTCTTCATATTGTATATTATTACTAGACGCACCACTTTCAACCACAGGTTCTATCCGTTCCTCCTCTATATCAATAGGAACGACTGTGTTCTTTTTCATGTCGGTACCATCTCCAGGAAAAACATTTTCCAAGAATTTAACATTTCTTGAGAATGTTATTTGACCCGTTTTTGGGTTCATCAGTCGATAACCTTTAGTAGTTTCACTATAGCCGATGAAAATCATTTCTTCAGTCTTCATATCAAGCTTTTGCCGTTTCTGTTTAGGTTTCAATGCATATGCTTGACAACCGAAAATTTTCAAATGACTCAAGTCTATTTTCTTATCTGACCAAAGTTCTTCAGGTACTTTATTCATGACTGCCTTAGTCGGGCTTCTATTTTTTAAATATACTACTGTAGATACCGCTTCGGCCCAATACTTTTTACTAAGTTTGGCCTCACAAAGCAACGTTCTTGCTTTTTCTATGATAGTTCTGTTCGCCCTCTCAGCCACACCATTTTGCTCAGGCGTATAAGGAACCGTCTTCTGATGCTTTATACCAGCTGATCTTAAAATCTTATTGATGGCTTGGTTACAGAATTCTTTACCATTGTCAGATCTGAGACACTTTATCGACTTTCCTGTCTGCTTCTCCACTTCCGCTTTATATTCACGAAATTTATCGAGGGTTTGACTCTTATTTCTCAAGAAGTAAACATGCGTCTTACGCGTATAATCGTCGATAAACAACAGCATATATCGAGATCCACTGAATGATGGTTCTTCCATCGGTCCGCATAAATCACTATGTACAATTTCCAAAACTTCTTTCGCTCGTGTACCTTGATTTTTGATAGAGCTCTTACAAGTTTTTCCATTTATGCACGGAACACATGGTTCAATTTTATCACTTGATTTAAAATTCAATCCAGTCACCATACTTTTCAATGAATTCATATAGTTTTGTCCCAAATGAGCTAATCTTCTATGCCAAATATTTGACAAAATTTCATTTGACCTAATCAAGTTGACAACACAATTTTCTTTTTCAATCAACTCGAAAATTCCATCAACCTCTTTGCACGTTGCTACTATTTGGTCCGTTTTATTTTTAATAGAGCAACCTTTTTTGTCAAATTTTACAGCGAACTCCTTCTTTACAAGATCGCTTACTGAAATTAAATTCATAGAAAGTCCGGGAACATGATAAACATTCGTTAATAGAAAATCAGTAGTATTATTTACTTTCGGAATGGCATTCCCTATTCCTATAACTTTCATTTCTTCTCCGCTTGCAACTTTTATCTTTAAATCATTCTGTTGCCTTTTGTAATTCAACAATTTTCCGGCATCGTTCGTCATGTGGTTCGAGCAGCCACTGTCCAAGTACCATCGGTTCTTTTTCACCGTGTTCGCCATACTCAAGCATGGATTCGCTCTCTTAATGACTTTGCATTCAGATGCTTTATGACCTTCTTTATGACATTTGAAGCACTTGAATATAAATGCCTTATTCTTTTCAAACTTCTTTTTATTTTGCGCCGTTGTAACTAGAGCTTGCTCTCTATTCTGACCATTTTCAATCTGTCGGCTTGATTCTTGCATCAACTTTGATTTTAACTGCTCAAGTTTAACTTCTTTTCCGCCATTGTCTATCGCCATTATAAATGGGTTGTAATCTGACGATAAACCGCTTAATAATATAGAAATTATCCACTCGTCAGAGATTTTTGCATCAATGTCTGCAAGTTGTTGCGCCAAACAAATTATTTTGGAAATATATGTTTCCATGGTTTCGCAATTTTCTAGTCGGCATTGCCATAACTCTCGTTGCAATCTGATTCGTCTGCCCCAACCCTTGTCTTCGTAAGCCTCGCTGAGACTCACCCAAACTTCACGTGCTGTCTTCGCACTATACACATGTGCGAAACATGCAGGCTCAAGTAGCAGACATAACGTCGTTCGTGCCTTCCTGTCAGTATCTTTCAATTCAGCTGTTATCTCTGTAGCTTCAATTACCTTGAACCAGTTTTTGGACTCTAAGTAATTCCTCACCACAAATTTCCAATTAGCGAAGTCCTCAGCACCATTCAATTTTCTTATTCCACAAATTGAACCTGAATGTTCTTCTGCCATGACGAGAATTTTACAACTGACACCTTTTTAAGATACTTACTCGTAGGTATGTATTGTGTTCTAGCTTCTAGGCGTTTTTGGAGCCTGGAGCTGGGCCCATAACCTATTGAAATCAAGAGGCTACTTGGATCGAACACATTTATTAACACCACAATTATTATAATATACAACGACTTTTTCTCCTTGACGGAACAATTTCAAGTGACACATTCTAAACAGTTTTTACTCGAATATTTAAAACACTGTAATGTAGGTATACAACCTCCATCAGGTACATTATGCTCATATCTGCTAATTTCTCAAAAGACCCGCGAAGGTCTGTTATTTCGGGAAGTTCGTAAAAGAAGCTTCACAATATTGATCTGTGTTGTTAAGAGAGATTTTGAGGATATTGTCCTTAAAATTGTATTTTTATCAAAAAAGTCTTCAAAAGCTTTGTTATAACTATTTTTATCAAATTTTCTACATTCCTTTTGTTAATACAGGCTTGTCTTGTATCTTCAAAGAGCAGTAAAATACAAGAATTCATAATATTCAAAGCGGTCCGTCGCGACGTCGTAAAACCACGCGTACATCTCACAAAATATACCGCATTGTACAGCACAACACAACTTAGAAGTTCCATCCAGAGGGGTAATTACGCAACACACTAACAGTAGGAATGGGTTTCATTTTGACAGTTCAACAACATTCATTGCGTTATTTAAGTTGTTGAGCCACAAATTTTTCGAACATATGAAGCAATGGATTAGCAATAGACTTCAAAATTATTCAGATTGTGATAGATAGTGTGTTACGTAATTAGGGTGCAGTTGTTCTTATTATTGCTGTTTGTTTGTTACAAAAGTAGTCATTTTTCCACTCAGCAATCGGCATTTTGTTTTTTTTTTAACGTTTGTTTGTTGTCATTGCCAGTGTCGCAACACAGAGCGATGTGTATTGTCTTTGGTCCCTGGCCCTAACATCAAGCAAAGGACAAAATCCTCAAACTTTTATTGCTTAAATACGAGGCTTTTGGCTACTTTGTATGTGTATATTTAATGTCATTTTGTAATGTGCGTTTTGTTTGTGCAAAATAAACTATATTTTTCTTTCTTTTTTTCTTTCATCGGTAAAACACGCCAAAAACGATTCGACTCTTCAACTTATATGATGTAAGTTAAAATAAACTCAGGCAAGAGCGTTTAATGCCTCGCCTGTAGAACTAATTGATTAATTGTTAGTAACTCCCTCGTTGATCTAGTGGTCGGTGGTCGCAAACACTACTGCTCACAAATTCTACCACTACTACTACTACTACTATTAGTCTGCATCATCCCACTGATGGGCAAAGGCCTCTCCCCATGACTTCCAGCTCTTTCGATCCAGGGCTAAAGTAGACCACTGGTCGTTTCTTTTCTATAGCTCATCCCGCCATCTTCTACGGGCTCACAAATTCACATTTCAACAATCTGTAAATTTCCTATTGCTGGTCAAAGATCAATAGAAGGGCTGAGCATTCATCAGTATGGTTAATCACTACATTTTAGTGAAAATTTATTAATTTCATCTCGATGTTCATTTTTACCAGAGACAAAGTTGACATTCTTAGATAGTGTGACCAAGGAACTTTGGTTCTTTTGAATATAACATTATTGATTTGATTCAACATAATGATTATAGCCATGTTATATGCTAATAAATAATATGCTGTGTAATAATGAGGTAACATAAATAGTGCTTTTTAGCACGATAAAATGTATTTATCGGTAATCAAAAATAATCAATAGGATGCTGAGCACGAGGTTGTGGGTTTGATTCCCAGGTCAGGCAATATGTTATTGGGTTTTTCTATCTAGAATTTCTCAGTAGCAGCACGAAGTCTGGATTTGTGGCCGGTTGATGGCAGTAGGCTCGTCCCTATTATATGAGAATTAAAAATATCTGGCGAAATGTGGGTGTACACCTCTGCTAAACCCCTCGGGGAAAACAAGGCGGACAAGGACTTTACGTCAATTCTAACTTGCAACATTTCATTTTTCCGGTATCACACTGCCATCATTATGAATTATCAATCAATCAAATTATAATTATATATAACACAAAAATTGTTTCTACCTATGTCCGTTATAGACTTTGAAACTATCAAACCGATGTGCCCCAAACTAATTTCATTAGAAAAGCAATAATGCGAAGATGGTTTTAAATTACTAAAACAATGGAAAAAACCACTTCATGAATGGACCGAATGTGCCTAATGCATTGTTTTATCGTAGTAGCACACACTGGGTATGCGCTAGTATAACATAATGACAAGGTAGCAGTTGTGCCCGCTTTGCGAAAAAAATACCTTTAAACAACGCTCAACCTTCTCGTTCCTCGAGTGTACATCGATGTAACCTTTAAGTCATGTCGTACTATTCTGAGCACTGAATTTTATTTGGAGGATGTCTTATTGAATTGTGTTGCTTTCAATGTAAATGGGCTCTGTCGTCGAATTTTATTGCTTTACTGGATATGTCATTTGGTTTTTGGGTTGATATTTTGTGGGGTATAAGGTTTTAGTAGCTAATCATTTTATTTATATGATTGTTGGCCGCCATTGCGGGATTGAACGCCACCTGCTACGATCGTTACATACTCCTTTTGCTTCGTTTACAGTCAGTAGTTTTTTTTTGTCATTTTGTCAGATTTTCGGAAATCAAACTAGGCAACAAACTACATCTCGATTCTTTCTTCAAAGCAAATTAAATTATGACGCGTATGCATTCGAAATTCGAAGTTTAATATTTTTTGTTTATTTTCGGCCAGTCTTCATTGTAGCGGTCAGTCCATCCATGATAAAAATGTTAGTTGTAGTCTCATTTCCTACAAAATGTATTAGAAAAGTTTTTTTGCGATTTCTGACTTTTCCAGTATTCAAACCTCAGTTGGTCCAATAGAGGTTTTTAATCCTTATATGAAAAATGATCGATCGGCATATTTTTTTTTTGTGAAAATTGCTCATTCTCCTGCGGACTGTGCTTTTTTTCAAAATCTGTGAAAGCTAATCAAAATTTCTCTAAAACTTAAGGGAAGTCTCCAAAGAACATTTTCCTGTAGCTACAACGGTTGAGGTAGCTGCCCTTGCTGCACCATGTCAAAAATCCAGCCTGATTTACTTCCAATAAGTTATTTTCAGTGTCTGATAAGCATAAATAATAGATATTGTAGAATTGATTTCAGGCCAATCGTAGTATCATTAAACCAATCATCATTCAACTGCACCCTAAAACAATCCGAAGGATTTTTAAAGAAATTCCTAATCCAATGCTTCAAAAAATTCATCTGCTCCACAACGTTGTAGCGGCATTTACATCGCCACTTGAGAGCTAAGCGTCACACTGACGTCAAGCGAAATCCTGCATCGCGCAAGCAAAGTTTACCGCGCAACTAGAATATATACAACGTCCCGACATCAAACGTCGGGCAGTTGCCCACCAGACACAACACCCGTCTGGTCGGCGGATCCTCTCTTTTCTATGGAGGTATGAGTGAACTTTACACCCTGTTCCTCATACCTCTATACTGGTGACCCCGATGTTCATTCCTCATACCTCTATAACGTAATTAACGCGATGCATGTTGGCAATTTTTTTTTTTACTTGTTTATTCACTTCAAACATACAAATATTCTTACAGGCTAGACCCAATACCATATTGTAGTACACTTAAAAATTAAATTGTTCCACTGCTTGTACCATACCAAATTCTAGCTCTAGCTGTTCTTTCAAATTCACCCAAAGCGCAACAGAATATGTCGACTCGTAAATGTGTTACGCACTTACGCCGCTGAACTATATTAGAACACAAAAAAATACATAATTACGGGGCCATGTAGTTTAAAACCCTCTATTTCATGTCCAATCACTGCATAAAAAGTCGAATAAAACAAACACAATCTTGTGCCAAACAACGAAATAAATTAATATACAATTAGTAACATACAACGGTAGCTGTACTTCATGTTTCGATTTCCGGAAGTTGAAGGTTCGGCGGGAGGGTCGTCACGCGATCTAGCACTTTGAAAAATAATCAAAGACTTTGTATTTTTTACGGGGAACCTAGATGCAGATTGTGTCTAGAAAGATGATGAATTAAAATTGGTCTATTGTACCTAAAACGGTTATTTTTTCGTTGTTATTTTCGTATTTATTAAGAAATGGCTACGAGGTGATGTCTCCCTTTCCAGACTCAAACTCAAAGCATTTATTTCAAATAAATCAATTACAGACACTTTTGAATTGTCAAGGGGTCGGTCAGTCAGAAAGATGAAGCTAGTTGCCCATTCCAAAGCGTAGTAGGTACCTATGGAGAAGCACGGGCAAGAAACTCTCGAGAACTCTTTTAAATCAAAATATTGCTATAAAAAATTGGTTACAGCATTCATGTTGAAATTATACACATTAAAAACGACCGTAATTAAAAATATTCAAACAAAAATAAACAATTCAGAAATTAAAATAAGCCGTGGCAGCTAAGAGATGACTAGTCCCTACTGACGGCGCCCGTTCACGAACATGACGTATGGATCAGCACCATTCAGCTCAACCATTTTGAAGGGAACTTAATGATCTAACACACACGCCACCACCAGCGAGACAGGTCAAGGAAAGCGACATAAAACTAACATAATGACAGTATTGTGGGTTAGACAGGTGTCTAAAGGTGTGTACAATGCCTAAGACTAGTTACCATTAAATAATAATTAGCCATTAAACAATTATTAGGAGGGCAGTGATGGCCCAATGGTAACGGCCCCGACTTAAAAGTAGTAGGTCGTGGGTTCGAACCCAGGCAGGCGCTTTACTTTGTGTTAATAATTTCATCACCACCGCTCTCAAAACGGTGAAGGAAAATATCGTGAGGAAATCGGCATGTCCTAAACCAAAATATTGAAGATATGCGACATCTGCCTCTCTCATTCATTCATTCATCTCATTCATTCATTCATTCTCTGATTCTCTCATCAACCCGCACTGGATTACGGCCAACTCCCTCACAGAGAGGCCTGTGTCCCAGCAGTGGGAACGTTATAGGCTGATTATGCTATGCTTATGCTAATAATTAGCATATTACTGTCCCACTGCAGGGAATAGGCTTCTTCTCATACAAAGAAGGCACGAGCATTGATCACCACGCTTGCTCAAGACGGGTTGGTGATTTAAGGCTTATATTAATTATAATTCCAGGTTTCCTCACGATGATTTGCCTTCACCATTACCTTACCATTATATAATTTGTAAAATAAAGCAATCACGCAAATATTGAAATAAAAATTTAAAATAAAATTTTATATTTTGCGATGGTTTTTTTTTAACTGCTCTTTTTTAGACAATATTCAGAATGTTACTTTATTTCTGTTAATAACTATTTACACTAGGTACTTAATTAAATGACTAACTAACTATACAAATAAATACAAAAATAAAAGGACGCTTAGGCATCGAAGTACTCGTCCACATCGCCGTCATCTGGAAACGTGCCCAGAAGACTGGCAGCATTGCCACGTTGAATGACAATGTTAATTCTTTGGCCATAGAACAACCCAGGCCTCTGGTTACGTGAAATGTTGACCAGTCGGCGAGAAATTTCCTTAATTAAACAGGAGATTCGCACTCTGTAAATTGGTTCTAAAAAACACTTTTACACGGAAATAGAAAAAATAATATTTTAAAACTAGATGAGGTCAGTGTCTCTTAATTAACTACTCTGGGAATAAAACATAGAAACAAACTCAAAGGTCACAGTCTCTTTTAAAGTCCAGACATTATCTGGTCAGATCATGTGACCTTTACGCATTTGAAGTTATAAAACTTCAAATGCGTAAAGGCTCCTCGCAAAAAGGCGCGACGCGACAGCGCAATGCGGCTCTAGTAGAACAATTTCTATTAAAACTTCATGGAAATTGTTCTACAAGAGTCACGTCACGCTGTCGCGTCCCGCCTGTCTGCAGGAGCCTTAAAGTGTCAAATGCGTGTAAATTGAAGATGTACTTACCTCAAATAATGTAATGTTTAATAATTATCTTCAATTGTAGATATAGTTAATTGTTTATTCAAATAAACACCTTACTTAGATTTAAGTATGTTTAAATTTCTTTGCTTTTATAGTTATTAATTTTTGCATGCCAAAATATGGCGATGTGTCATCACGCCCACCTTTTGTATTACATATTTTAAAGCATAATTTTATATTTTCAAAAATATAAAAATATGCTTAAATAAAAATATAATAAAAAACGTAACGAAAAAGTGAAAGTCTTTTGACTGTGACTTTTTCGTTAAAGTCAAAGTCGAAAAGGTCGAAGTTTGTTCGAAAAAGTCAAAGTCAAAGGACTTTGACTTTGACTTTTTCCAGGGTGAAAGGAATATTACCATAAAAGTAAAATATATTTTCCCAAATATTTCTAGTTTCTACAAGAGTTCAGGCAGCGTGTTAGTTAAGATATAAAAGCTTATGTTATGCACCATTTCATACTGCAGTATGTAGGTCGTGGTTCAAAAATTAGGTTAGAGAATAAATACAGTCTGCGGGCTATGTGCTCGGAGTAGCTAAGTAGAATTTCTGGGATGAACGTGAAAATCTTGTTGTCCTAGTTTTGTTTTGTTTTTTAGTTTAACATACATACATAAACTCACGCCTTCTCTCCATGGGGGTAGGCAGAAAATACAGAACGCCACCTGCTACGATCCTTACATATACCTTTTGCCTCGTTTACGTTCATACATCTGGTCATACACGCACGCCGGTTGCGAGTACTACGCTCCTGACCTATCTGAAGAACATCAGCAATAAGGTCACGGTATGTCTTCCTAGGGCGTCTCCTCCCGGCGTTTCCACTCACATCTGCCTTGTAAATACCTTTTGTTAGTCGCCCTTCATTCATCCACTCAACATGACCAAACCATCTAAGCATACCCTTTTCAATTTTTGTCACTACATCATCTTTTAAACCGCACCGTTGCCTTATCACATCTTTTAGTTTAATTCCTAGTTTATGTATTTTATTAATTTAACTTGGTTAATTATGAGGCATTCTTCTTCATCGCGTGTCGATGGCAACCTGCAGTTATTTATAATAATGACAAAGAACATATTTTGGAGTTTAATTTTATGTTTTTGGTAGCCAAATTATGTTTGAACGATAACTTCGTTACTACAAAAATATAAATATTTGAGCAAAACCTTAAGTAATATTTTGTTCTGATTTAAATAATAAATCAAACAAGAATAAAAATGTTAATTTTTTATCGCTATACAGGAATATATTAATTTTATAAAACACTAGACTGGCATGAATTCAAGATAGTATTTCATTAGTATTATTAAGTACTTCTCTTTGTACATATTTACATAATATATAGCCTATGTCGATCTGGAATAATGAATATTTTAAATGGGGAAAGAATTTATCCACATATACACAAATTAGTTATTTACAAGGCAGATGTGAGCAGAAACGCCGGGACGGGACGCCCTAGGAGCACATATAGTGACCTTATTGGTGATGTTCTTCAGAAAGGTCAGGTGCGTAGTACTCGCAACCGGCGTGCGTGTATGAACGTAAACGAGGCAAAAGGAGTATGTAAGGATCGTAGCAGGTGGCGTTCTGTAGTTTCCGCCTACCCCCATGGGAATAAGACATGAGTTTATGTATGTGCATGTATGTATAAACACAAACTCACAAAATTCGCTCTCTCTCTTTATAATATAATATTATTAATATTAAAGATATTTTACCAGAACAAAACAGTGGGACACAAAACAACAAAATCCACACATGTGCGAACATTCTTATACCTACTTCAAGCATTTTTTCTAGCTCAGAAAAAATACTCGGCATAAAGGCTCCCGTAGACAGGCGCGACACGACAGCGCTACACAAAGGCGCCGCTCGGCGCGCGACACGCGGTGCCTTTGTGTAAGGCGTCGCGTCGCGCCAGTGTGTACGAGCCTTAATACAGAACATATACTTTTATGTGTTTTTCATACAACATTACTGAGTAAAAAATGAACAAAACATTCTTTGAGCACGTGCCTTTATAACTAACTCCGCAAACACTTATACAGAAAGCACATTCATTTATATTAAGTTTATGTAGCACAGCTGTTGACCTTAATAATGGGATATTATTAATTGCACATCAAATAAATAATCACCTTTCAATTTATTTCCATCATTTAAATACTGACTGCACAGCAAATTAACCAGAGTGTACCTAAATAATACTCACAGTCTCACACTCATTGCGTGTGAGTATTATGTATTTGTCTCCGATCAGCCGTTTGACGTAAAAATTATGTCGAAGGGATCGGTACAAAATGCAATATTACTGTACTAGGAGAATTTAGGATGCAAGAGCGAGCGAAGCGAGCTCGGGACCTGGGGCACCCCGACTCGGACAGATTAGGTTAGAAGGGGATGGCGGGGTCTTTTAGACCCCGCCATCCCCTTCGTGGTTATTTTTTTTTTTAAGCCACCCAGAAGTTGGTCAGCGGGACTCCGTCGGCTACGCCTTGTTATTATTGCCATTTAGAAATAGGAGGCCTCGCCTAGTAGATACGGTGCGCCACGAATATAAATTATTGCTTATTTAGTTATATTTTGAGTTGAGTATTTTGTTGTGCAATCAGTAATTTTGTTTCGAATTCTGATTATTTTTGGATACATAAAGTATTTTTTTGATTTGCGTTTAAATAGTACCCCTTAATAATTATGAAAGCTTTACCATATTATAGATTATAATAACGGAAACGTTGGATGGACTCGTGAAAGATGATATGGCTAGAAAGGGGTGACTACCGAGATGTCGACTGATAGAGAAGTTTGGAAGAAAAAGACGTTGCGCTGACCACAAATAAATTGGGGATAAGAGCAGGAGAATGATGATAAATAATATATTTATTTACTAGCTTTTGCCCGCGGCTTCGCTCGCGTTAATTTAGACTTTGACTATCAATTCGGGTTATAATTCAATCATGATTCGAAAGACACGTGGCGCCATCTATTATCATAAGAACGTTATTGTTGTTTTCCTCGGGAACAGTACTTTTTTGCGGGATGAAATGTACCCTATGTCCGTTTCTGTACCCCTGACAACGTATATGCAAAATTTCATGATGATCGGTTCAGTGGTTAAGGCGTGAAACGGTAACAAACAAACAAACTTACTTTCGCATTTATAATATTAGTTAGGATTTTAATTACGACTATATAAATCTTTATATATATAAAAATTACGTGTCACGTTGTTTGTCCGTGATGGACTCCTAAACTACTGAACCGATTTTAAATTTGATTTGCACACCGTGTGCAATTGGATCCAACTTGAAAGATAGGATAGCTTACATCTCAATTTATAGTCGCAATATTATTTTATTGCAAATTATTAGTCTATTATTTGACAGTCACAATTATCTGTTAACTCTAAACGATTCTAACAGATGGCGATATCTGTTGACTGGATTGAGTAAGTATTCAATAGATGGCGCTATGTTAAAAATACAAACGTTTCATATAAGCTACAATTTAATAGCATAACCACCACGTGTTGCTGAGGCTAAGGTATAACCTAAATTTATTTTGTAATAAACAAAATACAGTGAAATAATATTATAAAGAGAAAAGATATGATTGTTTGTTTGTATTGAATAGGCTCCGAAACTACTGAACCGATTTCAAAAATTCTTTCACTATTGGGAAGCTACACTATCTCCGGGTGACATAGGCTATATTATATTATGCTTTGCTACCCGGGCGAAGCCGGGGCGGGTCGCTAGTATATATATATATATACCGTTAAACGGGGTGAATAGTGATGCAGAGGTGAATCGGAACAAAACTTTAGAATGGATTTTAACATTGAAATAATATAGTTTGTTGCCAACAAGGGCACCTACATACAGTGAACACATTAAAGTCCTTTTTGGCAAAAAAAACTACAGTCAATCTGGGTAACTTAAACCTTCAATATAACATTAGCCCAAAATTCTATTTACAAAATTTGAATTTTACAAACTTTGTAAACAATATGTAGAAAGTATGTACCTTTTACATATTGTTTACTAATTTTGTTGCAAATAAACTAGGCATAAGCTAAAAAAAAAATGAAGAAAAAAAAAGAAAGTCTCAAATAGAATTTTGGGCTAATGTTATATTGAAGGTTTAATTTACCCAGATTGCCTGTATATTATTTCAATGTTCAAATCCCTTTTAAAGTTTCGTCTCGATTCACTCCTGCATCCCTATTCACTCCGTTTGACGGTATATAGTGCTCCAGACCGTATTTCAACCACAGCGGTCAATCTCAACGGAAACTAGCGTTCGGCGCGCGGGATAAATAATATAAAATAGATGAAACGAACTTAATTGTACCTAAGCAATTTTTTTACAAAAAATAATATGACAGGTCAATTCTATAAACAAATTTCTATTTGAACAAAGGTGTCTGTTCGAAGACTAAGAACTACAACGCTACAAGATTATTTTGGCGCGTGCCCTAACTTGAAACTAACGCCGCCATCTTGTTTTTTAATTAAATTCCACAAATGTTTAGCCCCCCCCCCCCCTGTCAATGTCTTTAAGGCGCCAAAATAGCCTTGTAGTACTCATATCTACTTTTGCTGCTCCCCCGAAAACTCCTTATTTTTCAAACCAGCCAGTTTTGGCTTACAATGAAGCAAAACGTCCATCTAAATTGGCCCTGTGGCTAAAAGAGGCTCATTAATCTTGCTTAAGGCTGCATACACGTGCCGCCCACGGAAGTTCTTATTTTGCCTTGTATTTATTGTTTTTTTTGCCTTATTGAATTTACGTGTGCGGTAAAAGGATCTAAGGACTTAAGGGAAGTTTTAATTATGAAAACATGGAATGTAGAGGAACTTCACCCTAATTGCGTAACACATTTTCAATCACAATCCAAGTGTTTTGAAAGAATCCATTGCTTCATAGGTTTGAAAAAACATTTTAAAAGAGTAACGGTGGAGTTTCTTGCCCATTCTTCTCCATACGAAACTACGTTTTGGAAGGGGCAACTAGAATCAATTCAATTTTTTTGTAAATTTTCACGTTCAAAAGTGCCTTTTATGTGTCTATTTGAAATAAATGATTTGACTTTAACTTTGAAAACTTCGTCTGCTCGACAGCGAAAATAACGCAATAAACGTGGCAGAACTGTCAAAATTAAACACATTGCGATCAATTGTCATTTTATGTGTGTTACGAAATTACCTCGCTTAGCTTTCTCTGTACTTTATTAAGGGAAATCTAATGTTGTGAGTGACTGCACTAACTGCTGTCGATGACCCCACAACAAATCATCAAATTATTATTATTTAGTTTCATCATGTTTAGTTACCCATCACATCTGCGGAGTTTCGCTAATTTAAAGTGACCCTGTATATGTTCGAGCAATCGCGGAAGGATAAATATTTACCTATTTTCCAAATACGTGGTGCCACCATTTTGAGAGTTCGAAAAGATGACAAGGATGTGCTTTTCGAAAAAGGAATGTATTTGAAAACTGCTTTGCCTAGGGGAATGCACTAAGGTAGCCTACAAAATTCAAATTAGGCACTTCATTTTTTTTTTGCAATTTGTGGATCTGTGTCATTAGAATCATCAATATAACTGTATACTTATGTTCGAATTGACCACAAATGTCATGATTTCACAAAATAGTCATACAATAGGATAATTTGAACTTAAGAGTGTTTTTTTTTTTTTAATGAATTTAATTAAGATAATTGACTTATAATTGATTAATATTATCCTAACTAATATTATAAATGCAATAGTAAGTTTGTTTGTTAACTTTTCACGCCTAAACCACTGAACCGATCATCATGAAATTTTGCATATACGTTGTCAGGGGTACAGAAACGGACATAGGGTATCTTTCATCCCGCAAAAAAGTACTGTTCCCGAGGAAAACAACAATAACGTTCTTATGATAATAGTAGGCGCCACGTGTCTTTCGAATCATGATTGAATTATAACCCGAATTGATAGTTAAAGTCTAAATTAACGCGAGCGAAGCCGTGGGCAAAAGCTAGTATGCTATAAATAAATAAATAAACTTATAATTGGGCATAAAATTATAAAACATAATAAAAATAAATATGCTTATAATTGATCAATTTAATGTAATTGACGGCACGGTTGGCGCAGTGGTTAAGCGATTGACTGCTGCGCTGCGTGTCGCGAGAATATTTGTATGACCTACAAGTAGTTGTTCCGTGTCTGGCTGTTTGTGTATGTGAGTTTAAATGTTTGTAAACGCACCCACAATACAGGAGAAATTCATAGAGAGGGGGAAAGATTTTTCAAAAAAAAAAATTTAATGACAATATGTACACAGAAAGTCAATGCACGCTAACAACGTCTAGTTTCAGTAAGCGAAAAAGCCAAAAAGCCGTATTTTCGACGGTGTAACTAATGTGGTACGATTACAGGTAGAGATAAAGATCGGTGATAGCTAAGCCGGCCATAAATATTCTCGCTAAGGTTAGGTAATTACTTGCTGGAGGTATTTTCTTTAGCATTCCTACAGGTATTTTTTGTCAAGTACAAGTTGGGTATTTTTGATGACATTGAAAGTGGTTTGTTTCGTGATAAGTAATCACTCGCAAAGTATTTTTTTTTGGAATCCGCAGGTCAAAGTCAGGTTGTATGTTGATCAAATAATTATCTGTGACCGTAACAAATGTTTCTAAAGATTTTTGTTTTTTTAAACTTTGCCCCGCACTAGGAATTTCTCCTGTATTGTGGGTGCGTTTACAAATATTTAAACTCACATACACAAACAGCCAGACCCGTAACAACTACTTGTAGGTCATACAAATATTCCCGCGATACGCAGCGCAGCAGTCAATCGCTTAACCACGGAGCAAACCGTGCCGTCAAAATTATTATTATTATTATTTTATTGTCAGGCAAATGAGGCCCATGAATAAAATACACAAATTACAAAATAACAAACTACTAACTAACTAATTTATTAACACAACTTTTAGATTTATAATGTACTAGCTGCGCCCCGCGGTTTCCCCCGCATAAGTCTCGATCCCGATGAAATATTGGGAAAGTAAGTATCCAATGTTTTAATTCAAGTCATGGTCTACCTATTTGGCAAATTTCATCCAAATCCGTTCAGCCGTTTTTGCGTGATTGAGTAACAAACATCCAAACATCCACACTTTCACATTTATACTCGTAATAATATATATAATATATATATATATATATATATATATATATATATATATATATATATATATATATATATATATATATATCGACGGTAAAAAGGCAAAAGGAGTCAAGCGCCACTTTTTGCGATCTTAACTTTTTTATTGACCCCAACTCCACTATTTTTTCTCTTTCGAATGGTCTAGGTTTCGTTTCTCTAGCATGAAAAAAAGTCACTTGCACCAAAGATTTATTTGTACTGAATTGCAAAATCTATACTTACCAAAAGTACTCAACCGACACTGACTTTACCTTGTTTGGTTGAAGGACTATTTTGAATATTATGTTTTTGTATCACCTTGTCGTTTGGCACAATTTAAAAAATATATATTAAAATCAATTTTGTCGGTTATACCCATATTAATTTGATTTTTTTAGTAATATTTTGTCACTTAACACTATTGCAAAAAAATTAAATATGTTTACTTTTGGTACATAGATTGTTATGTCTACGTATCGACCTCTCCTTTATACGCAGTTTCATATAAAGCAGATGTCATTGTTCAGTGGTTGCTGCGAAACTATGCAGCTCCCGAAATCTGGTTGATAAGTGGATAGTTGACCGATACCACCTGAGGAGCGGTGTTGGTTGGTAGTGTTGGTAAAGTTAAAAATTATTATGTATGACCAAACTCAAACTCAAAGCATTTATTTCAAATAAACCAATTACAGGCACTTTTGAATTGTCAAGGGGTCGGTCAGTCAGAAAGATGAAGCTAGTTCCAAACACATTCCAAAGCGTAGTAGTACCTATGGAGAAGAACGGGCAAGAAACTCTATGGACACTCTTTTAAATCAAAATATGGTTACAAAATATTGGTTACATCATTCATGTTGAAATTATGCATGTGAGAACGATGCAGAACGTTAAAAGCGATCGATGTCATGAACTCAATAAGGGTTCGTTTTCCATCTACCAATCGGATGGGGTCACGGGTAAAGCTAAATCTATCTCATATAAATTTTCTTACGAAACTAATTGATCACAGAAAAAACCAAAGACTTCATGAGATAAACAGACAAATACTTTCAAATTCTCAACTACAATTTAGAGAAAACGTAGCCTCACCCAAAGTAGGTTATCCCCGTGATATGAAAAGTCTATAAATAGAGGTAAATGTCCTCGAACTAGTTTTAGGATATATAAATGTTACCGTCCATTATTCCATGCCGCCGTATACCTGTAATGTCATCCATAGACACTCTATAGCAAATAAACTGGGCCACCTGCAGCCTTGGAGCTCTGAATTGATTTTCTCAAAAAATATAAAACTTACAACTATCAAAATTATACGTACAGAAAGTGAGTTTCATGCTAATTAAAATGATCATAAATTTATTCTAAAGTACCGTCATCTCACATTGTAATCAAGGAACAAATACAATGCTAACGATTTGCTCTGATTTGACTAGAGTTTGCCATTACCGTTCTTTTTTTCTACAATGAGGGTAGTCTGATATTTCTTATCATTTCTTTAGTTTTTGTCCATTGTTTGCTCAGAAACGTGTAGTTTTGCTACTTTTTCGGTCAATAATGGATACGACACCTAAGGAAGCAGCTCAAGCTGTAGTTTTACTTCAAACAAGTGCTGCGCAACGTAAGGTCTTCGAATCAGCAGATCTTCGGTACAATGAGATTACAGACGATACCTAGAGACTGGAGCATTCGATTGCCGTCCAGGTACGTGCAGACCTAGGGCTACATCAGCAGCAAATGTTCGTTATATCCAACTTAATGTTCTGCGAAATCGCCGTCTCAACGCAGTTCAAGTCCAACAAAGTCTGCGTGACGAACGCCAAGTGGTCATAAGTTTAGATACCGTCAGATGGAGACTTGCTGAACGGAACCAGACTCCAAAGAGAGCAACAGGCCCAGCATTAACGGTAATCCACCATCGAGCACGACTTGAATTTGCTCGAGAGCATAGGGATTGGACGTTAGAGTAGTGGGATAGTGTAGTTTTCACTGATGAGACCAGAGTGAGTCCACATGGAAGTGATCGACGTTAGTGAGTATATTTTCGATGTGTTATTGTAGTAAGAGTTCATTACCAAATTATTGTGGTAAATTTACTCAAATATACTCAGAGGTGCTACTTAGAGTTTGGTAACTGCTGTTTTTTTTTTTTGTATTCGTCGAGCCATTGCTGGATCTCAGTTTTGTTCTGTATACTGTTTTAGTTTAAAAATGTATAACTCTATGACCTGTTGTGCCAAACTTAAAATATTACTTTATTAACATATTGTAGCTTAAGCCAAAATCTAAATATCCCAACATTAAATATTGTTACTTGACCCCTCGCAAATGCGATAAACATGGTAAAAACCTGGGGTCAAACGACATCTATCTTTGAAACTATTGATCTTAGACTTACATTGATGTAAAATTATTAAAGAACATTGTATTTTGGTTAACTTTTCTAAAGATTGTGATGTGATTCAATAAAGCAATAAAGAGATACAATTTTTTTAAACTTTGTTTTTGTTCTCCTGACCATTATTACCCGTGGTGGTTGACCCCTTTTGCCTTTTACCCGTCGATATATATATATTAGTAGGATTAGTTTGTTATTTTGTAATTTGTAAAACTTGTAATAAAATTTTATATATAGGCCTCAGTTGCCTGACAATAAATGAATTATTATTATTAACACATAATAAAGCTAAAAGTTGTTTTAATAAATATTGCTTGCAACTATGTTAGTAGCACTTCACTAGCTAATTGTCCTTGTGCTGTCCTGTGGTATTTGCCCGCGGACGCGACGGAACTCCATGTCCTGTCGCCAAAAGTCTTCTTCCAAGACGACGCGACGGACAAGTAATAATTCGGTACTCGCACCACGAACGCTGTGAAGTTGACGTTGCGTTGCGACTCCAGTAACTGCACCCTCGGCATGCACCTCGTCTTCAAATGTTCTAAAAATAATAATGTTCTAACAAACATTGCTTTGACTTCCTGTTAACCTGTTAACATAACGTTTTAAATATTATCTGTAATATATATTGAACTGCCGGCTTCCGGTTGTCAGAATGACAACTTTGGCAGAAATTGCCTCAAGAGCGCACAATCGGCTGGACCGTCGACTTGTGCGGTCGATGTTTACTGTTGTGTGTACAAGTGTACAAGTGTACAAGTGTAAAATATTACCTGAAGTTGATTATTAAATTCAGTACTAGCAAAGCCCCTAAGAAGACTCACTGACCCTTTAAGAGAGACTGTGACCTCTGAGTTTATTTCGCCCTTTCTTCTCAGAGTAGTCAGATAGGGAACGCCGACCTCATCTAATTTTTTAAATGTGATTGACGTGTAAGAGTGTTTGTACAAACCTACTTACGGAAATAAAATCATTTATCATTTATAAGAACGCATACGTTATTATAATATGTACCTAATTTTAAAACATTACCCTCTTTTTGGACTACACCGCAGTCATTTTTATCATGATACTATTTTATTTTTATGAAATATTTTCGAATAAGTCCTTTCTTTGAACATTTGACAGTACACAAAAAAAATCTGGCTTGTAATATGTACCAATACGCGTAACAGTGCGATAAAAAAAAACTGAGCGTTTTACGGTGTCCTACGTTTGGGCAGCGCCTTAAAGAATACTGAGAATGAAAATACTAACGATAATTTTCTGATCACTAAAAAATTTGGTTTTCGACGAAAAGTTTTCGGCGTATCATGGCTTTGTAAATTGAGCTATCAATACATCTATTTCTATTGGAAAATAAATACCATAAATAGTTTACTTTGAAACGTTACCAATTTTTTCCATAAACGTATTTCTTTTTCCAGATACTGGGCAGGTCAACCCAAATCTGTGTGGTTCTTTCCTCAAAATACCATTTTAGACAGTAATCTACATGGTCCTCACATGATCTGACCAAGAATCTAGACTTCTAAAGAGACTGACCCTTGAATTTGTTTCGCCATTTCTTCTCAAGGGTCGGTAGGGAAATGTCGACTCCATCTAGCTTATTATTTTTTATACATGACGTTAATAGTGATTCTGATAGCCTATTTACAGAATAATTTTTTTATTGTTATACAAGGGGCTAAAATGAACCATTATATACGAGGCCGCAACGCACTGCACGCATTCAATCGAAAAGATCGTCGCTCTTAGTTCCATTTTCAAAAATAAAATGTTTTTTTCTTATGAAACAGTAATAGTCGAGTCTTATTGCATAATTATTCTACATATGCATAAAGACTTTTTCAAAACTCAAACTCAAAGCATTTATTTCAATTAAACCATTTACTTAAGAGTCGGTCAGTTAGTCAGAAAGTTGAAGCTAGTTGCCCATTCCAAAACGTAGGTCTCTATGGAAAAGAACGGGCAAGAAACTTCAAGGACACTCTTTTTAAATCAAGATATTACAAAATACTGGGTACATTATTCTTGTCTTTCGTTTTTGTTAGCTCGTTGGTAATAGACAAAATTAAAAAAAAACTTTTTCACCTAGAGGAAAATGACATTTTATCCCCGCTCTGGCACTCTACCACGACGGACTTTTTGAGCAAGAGGAGCGAAAAATTCATTTCATTTCATTATTTAGTAGCAAAAATATCTCCTTAAATGACCTTGATGGCCTGTCACCAAGGTCACCTTTACAAAACTATGAAAACTCCTGTTTTCTATAGCCACAGAAGTTTTATTTAAATTTTGCTTGTATGGAAGATTAATTAGCTTCGGCGTGACGTTCACTTTATCCTCTTTGTTGAGACCTTTTGATGTTAAACAAATTAATGACCTCGGTGCGCCTCTCTTTTAGAACCTTTGTACGACTAAAAGCATTTTATTGTGAGCTTTAATGTGTGTGGAATACTCCGTTTTCATACTTTATTAAGACTAAAAAAATATGGTAATTTTCAAAAATAGAGAAAATTGAATTACGTGGATTTATATAATAATCGACACAGCTTTGTGATAAGGTCAGCTTCAAGGCCTGCATCCTAATTACGTAACACACTATCTATCACAATCTAAATCATTTTGAAGCCTATTGCTGAACCATTGCTTCATATGTTCGAAAAATTTGTCTGCTCAGCAACGTAAATAACGCAATGAATGTTGTTGAACTGTCAAAATGAAACCCATTCCTACTGTTAGTATGTTACGTAATTACCCCGCTGTTTCACCACCTCTGAATAAGTTCTGGCTAACTTCTCTGTTAAATAGGTAATTGTGTACAAAAATAGGCTCAAATATCTAATTAGTTTCCATCCGGACACTGATAACCGTTATTTTCTCTAAAGCTAGGGTATTAAATGATAAATGATAAAATGATAAATGATTTTATTTCTGTAAGTAGGTTTGAACAAACACTTTTACACGTCAATCATATTTTTTAAACTAGATGAAGTCGGCGTTCCCTATCTGACTACTCTGAGAAGAAAGGCCGAAACAAACTCAGAGGTCACAGTCTCTTTTAAAGTCCAGACATAATCTTGGTCAGATCATGTGAAGACCATGTAGATTTGCGTCTGGAATGGTCTTTTAAGGAAAAACCACACAGATTGAGTGGGCC
Organism: Dryobotodes eremita; assembly: GCA_917490735.1. Classification (NCBI taxonomy): domain Eukaryota; kingdom Metazoa; phylum Arthropoda; class Insecta; order Lepidoptera; family Noctuidae; genus Dryobotodes; species Dryobotodes eremita. The sequence continues at coordinate 13,729,530 of OU823267.1, forward strand.
TGTCCAGTCAGTGCACGCATTTGTCAGTAATCGTGTAGCTCAAATCAGAACTTAAGGAGCTCAACGATTATTAAGACTGCGTTGGTCGCCACATAGCCTCTGCGATCGTCGAATGACGTCATTAAAATGTTATTTATGAAAGTAATTTAGTGTGTTTCCCTTGAGAGCAGTTTTTGGCACTGGAAAGTCAAACCCCGCTGCCAAAATTTTCATGACGGTGTGACTGTACCCGGTGGACCCCAGCCTGATAAAATTTTCGTTTTTCCTAATTATGCTAATATTAGTATTAAGATCGGCTTTCCTTTGAGGGAAAGGGAACACGCCCCCCCAGCCGCGTGTTCCTGTAGGGCTCGTCACCAAACTTGGACACCCTCCCACCGTTATAAGAAATGAATTCCCATAAACTAGACTGCCTTGTCCCGACTTAGAAAGCTTGGGGACAAGGAGGGGACACAAGGTGATGTTAATATTGGGAATTCACAGTTAGGAAATATAAGTATTATAATTATAAATATGTGAAGCTAAGAAGACGAGAGGGTATACAAACGTATATAATATATGATTAAGTACTCGTATTATAAATGTCGTAACGCCGTCGTCTCCCTTCTCGCAGGTGAGCGCTAATATCTGCAATAGTTTTGATAATATGAAGGGGTAAAGGGATCGTTACGCTTGCACTTACATTAATCATTTATAGCTACGTTAATTTATGTGTTTACAATGTACCCACTTTAGTGAGACCGGGAACCGTTTTACAACGTCTGCCTCATTATACGTGTCCTGCTAGACCTAACGCATAGTACCTCTGCGGACACTAGTACGATTCTAATAGAACACGTTTCCTATGCACTAAATAAATGTCTTACTCAATCCTAAAGACAGAGTACTGCGAAGTCCAACTGCCATTGAGTGAGACAAGTGTTGATTAGTACTAAACGCGTACTAATGTTATTGACACCCTTACGGCGGCCTAGCCCCCTTTTTATTAAGATAATAGAAAACTAGTACAAGCGTACCGTAGACTCAGTCTGTAGCAAAACTCAATGCGATCGTACTTGGTGCACACCGAAGTGGTATTTCGTCACTTCACATTTCCTTAATCTTCCCCATTGAGAGAATGCAGTGCGGTTTTCACCGCAAAAGCATCCATATTGACGTGTCTCGATAAATAGTGTCGATTTAGTAAATGGCATACCATAGCCGGTTGTAGATTTTTATCGAGATACGGTCCCTAGCGTTCTTAGAACGACTACCAATTCAGGTTGTGATTCTATGTGAGGCCTACACCCTTCCCTGGTTATGTGCATGTACGAAGCCTCACGCAAAGTGTTCTGTGGCCAGACCTTTTTGGAAGCATTAATCATCACTAACATTTGATTAATTCATAATGTAATTAGAGATCGGCTTTATAGCCTAGTTTGGTTTAGATGAACTGTATTTACGGTTCTGCCTTCCATATGTGGTGCGTCGGTTAAGGGTCAACAATTGTCAAGAGTCAGGAGCGTTGGTGCTCATTGTCAAGTTTAGCGGTAGGCCTTCTCCGTTTCCCTATAACCAAACGCAAGTGACAAAATCTGGCAAGGTACGGATTAGGAGGTGGTCACTTAATACAAGAGAAAACAGCATTAATTATAAACTACGATACTAAATATTAAAGTTGACACTTACCAAATATCTCCTTGGAGGGGATTATACTTACGGAATACTGCACGTATTACCAGTTTCACCTCGGGCACAACTCACTGAACTCAATTGTTTAGCGTACACTACGTCGTTCGCTACCTAACGTGGTCTTTAACCCACTATCAACTTAATAAGTAATGCTCGGTCCCTTACTGTCGTAATGGACTGGCATTCCTTAAGTCTCCTAACTTAACTACCCTGGACTCTAGTGTCTGTCGCCTCTCGCGATCCTGATTCAAACTCCTAGACTATCGTGTCTATCACTTCCCGCGGTGCTAAGTCGACTGCCATACCATTCGTTCCTTTTCATCTTCCCACATCCCCATCACTACACCAGCCTCCTGTTTTTTGTAACATAAACCCAAATTCTCGCAAGTTCGCAGAATACGTTTCTGTAGAATTCCTCAATTGTTTTAAGTGTTCGTTTGGTATCAAGTTTTGGCGGCCAGATGTCAATAATCGCTTTCTTTCTTTAGAAATAGTTGAATTATTGCATCCTAACTGACGTCAAATATTGCCCTTCGACTAATGGCTGGCATAAGTGCCACCCATTACACAATTTCAAGGATATAAGTGTTTTGTTATTAATTAGGGTAACATGTCAAACTGACAGATCATAAAATAGAGATTTAATGTGTCTCTAAGAGTCCCGAAATCGTGGGAAAGTTTTAAAACAAATATAATATTTTGTTATTAATTAGGAATAGGTGACAGACAGTCACAACGGTGTTATGTGGCGGCCACCACTGTCGTAGGAAACCGTAGGTTTCGGTGAACTTCGAAATTCGAACGGCGACACCGTTCGAATTTCGAACTTCACCGAAACCAGCGGTTGTCAATCCTCGATAATTAACCGTAATAACAAATGAGTTCACTTTCGAATTGTTTGTGGCCACTGGAGTGAAGTTCGAAATGAACTTTAGAAGTTTTTTAGCTTTTTAAGTTCGATGATTTCATGCAAAAGGTTGAACGTCATCATTTGCATAGGCTTTTCTCAACCATATTGGGGTCGACTTCCAGTCTAACCGGGTGCTTCTGAATACCAGAATTTTACATGGAGCGACTGCCTATTCGACCTCTACTACCCAGTTACTGGGTAACACGATACCCCTTAAAACTGGTTGTAAGACTTTTTGGGGTTCTGACTATCCGTAACGACTGTCAAAGGTCTACGAATGACAGCCGGGACCACGTGCTTTCCGAGGAGCGTAGAACATAATAAAATCGATGTAACACAGCCTTGATGCAAGAATATATCATCATTATTTATTTAAGCCGTATGACATTATCACCAGTGCAGGAGGCCTACTCTTTTAAGTCCGTCAACGAATATACAGACCCCTACTCCCGAATAATTAACATTTTCGGACGGGCAAAGATATATCGAGAGTAAGGACCACTGTCAAATCGTTTTGTCATTAATTTTTAGTTCTTGCCCCGGACTAATGGTATGTCCGAAAGTGATAAGTGTTAGGGAGCACCCGTAACTTTGGTTGAAACTACGGATGTCTTGTTTATGGAGTAGGCGAGCGTAGGGAGTAGGACTTTCACTAGCTTTGTCCAAATATCACACTCGTGTGTGTTGCCCCTTCAAAGGTATACCTTCAGAATGTTTAATTAACAATGAAGCTTTCGCGGATTTTACTCAAATATTTATACATTTAAATTGGCATTATCAAGTCTATTATAAACGTAACTTTTAATCCGCTATTTTTATTTGATGTTTCATGATGGATGAAATGGAGGAAGAAATTAAAAGCAACATAATAAATTATACGTGACAAATGCGCAGAAGCTGCACATAGCGATCCGTCACACAAAGTTGGTACCACATAGGTACCAGGCCCCGTTGGTACTACATAGGTACCAGGCCTCGTTGATACCACACATATACTAGGCCTCGTTGGTACCACAGAGGTACCAAGCCTCGTTGGTACCACATAGGTACCAAGCCTCGTTGGTACCACATACGTACCAGGCCTCGTTGGTACCACATAGGTACCAAGCCTCGTTGGTACCACATACGTACCAGGCCTCGCTGGTACCACATACGTACCAGGCCTTGTTGGCCTAGTGGTCGCAAGCGCTACTGCTGCGCATGAGGTCCTAGGTTCGACTTCCAGTCTGGTAAAGTGTTTTTGGGGTCTTCCATCAGAAATTTCTTACGAAGTTTGGATTTGTGCCCGATTTATAGCAATAGACTCGCTCCCTATTACATGGGACTTAAACATAACTGGCGAAATTTGGGTGTATACTGTACTATCGGTACACTTCTGTCTAATCCTTCAAGGATTGTAGGCGTGATGATATTATGTTATATAATAAATTATAGAGTCGAATCCGTAATAGCATAGTAAACCGTCACACAAAATTGACATCATATACTAGGATAAAATAAAAGCAATTTATAGTACGTACTTTTTACCTACTCAATCAAAATCAGAAAACATTAAACAAACCATTTCCACTTACAAACACTCGAATATCTTTGCCACCTAAAAATACTCAAATAAATAATTCTTTGCAAAAAAGCAAAAACTCCGAGCGTTCTAAAACAATGCCGCATTTAGAACCTTTTTTTACATTTAAAAAAAGAAGCGGTATCGATTTGGCCCAAAACGGTTTCGTTTTCGACCCTCTTTCCAAGGTCAGACGTGTCGAGGTCATTGCTTGATACAGCCCCACCCCTGAAGTGATCACCCTGAATGTTAGATAGAAGACCGACCTTGGAATACCGAGAATTTATTTTGTGCTTGTTATTTTAATTGGTTAGAAAGGGTTTGTTTGTGGCTCACATAGGGTTTTTGCATGTACCAGTATTTTTTACCAAAACCGGTGAATGCATGTGTAGTCTGCGCTGCTGGTAACTTTACCGTTTTGCTAATCTTATACCTATTTATCACATGAAAAAGAAAGTAGGAAAAAAATACTCCTGCCTTTATTTATGAAGCAACTAGCTTTACCCGGCCCGGCTTTGAACAGGTAGTAATAAGTATCTAACACCTACCCTACCTACCTTCCTACCCCACCTACCTACCTACCTTACCTAACTACCCTACCTACCTACCCTACCTACTTACCTACCTACCTACTTACCCTAACTACCTAACCTACTTACCTACCTACCTACCCTACCTGCCTACCTACCTACCCTACCTACCTACCTACCTACCTACCCTAACTACCTACCCTACCCTATCTATCTACCTACGTACCTACCTACCTACCCTACCTACTTACCTACCTCCCTACTTACCCTAACTACCTAACCTACATACCTACCTACATACCCTACCTACCCAACCTACCCCGACCTACCTACCTACCTACTTACCTACCTACCTACCCTACCTACCTACCCTAACTACCTACCCTACCCTATGTACCTACCTACGTACCTACCTACCTACCCTACCTACCTACTCTACCTAGCTACCTACCTGACCCGTCAGACGTTGTCCTGTCAAAATGTTTCCTTTGGGCTTTTCCTATTTCTTTTCTTTTAAACCACCCCAGTAAAGAGGTGAATAATCCAAAAAAAAAATCGAATCGGTCAAGCCGTTTCTGAGTTTTAGCGAGACTAACGAATAGCAATTCATTTTTATGTATATTGATAGATAGATAGATATCTCTGGCTAGAAATTGCGCCACACACGGGTATAGTCAAATATCAATCTTCCTAGCCTTTTCGGCACTCTGTTGGGGTAGGCTTCCAGTCTAACCAGATGCAGCTGTATACCAGTATTACATGTAGCGACTGCCTATCTGACCTCCACAACTCAGTCACTAGATAATATAGAGGTATGAGGAACAGTGTAAAGTTCACTCATACTCTATAGAAAAGGTAGGATCCTCCGACCAGACGGGTGTCGTGTCTGGTGGGCAACTGCCCAAAGGTTGATGTCGGGATGTTATATATATGCTAGTTGCGCGGTAAACTCTGCTTGCGCGATGCAGGATCTTCTGTGACGTCATTGTGACGTGTAGCTCCCATGTGGCGATGTAGATACCGCTACAATAACATGATATCCCTTGGTAAGACTGGTTGTCAGACTTTTGGGCTTCTGACTACCCGTAACGACCGTCAAAGATCTACGAATGACAGCCGGGACCAACGATTTACTTACCGTGTTTTCCGAGACACGTAGGGGTTTCGATATATAATGGATGGCCACCCATCCACAAACCAACCGCGGCAAGCGTAGGATAACCTTTGATTGACTCGTACGGCTGTTATCATTTCGCCACGAGCCTACACACAGGTATAGTATTAGTATCAAAATGAGCATAAATAGAATAGAATATTCTTTATTATGTACACCATAAAAAAGTACAGATATAAATGTAGAAATTTTACACAGGGTGACACAATGGGCGGTCTTATCGCTAAAAGCGATCTTTTACCTTTGAATGGAATAAAGGGAGAAGGAGAAACAATACTGCAGGTAGTCAGTGGTGTACCATTTACATATACAATAAATACATACATACATAAAACATATACTTATCTACTTATATACAATAATAAACATGAAACAAGAGCAGGGAAACTAAATGTAATGATGATGTTTAAGGAGAGAGGAAGTGTTTTTTAACCAGAATTTTTAAAAATGGGCAAAGACTGATCACGCCTCTTCGACACGGGCAAGGCATTCCAAAACGGTACTGCTTGAACTGTAAAAGACTTGTCATAAAAACTTGTTGTGAATCATCCCACTGAATTGTATCAAGAAACAACATGAATGAGTTTAAACGTAAGCTTTTTAAATTATTGAATAACAAGGGGTATTATTCTGTTAATGAATATCTTAATGACAAATTAAAATAAGTAAATAATTTCATATCTGTCTATAGTTAAAATGTTGCTCCCCTATGATAATTATGTTATTTATTGACATGTTTTATTGCATTTGTTATTGTGCTTATACGAAATTGTGACTAATTAATTCCTATTTGTTTATGTGTCGTCTATAATAATTTATTGACATATTATTAACTATCAGTGTTTGGCATGAAATTGTGACCTACGTAACTATTGACTTTATTTTTGTTTCTATTTTGTTAACTGACTTTCGATTACTTAAGCCATTTTGTATGCCCTTTGGCGGGACATAGTATGGACCAACATATTTTTATATAACATCTGTATCATTTTTACCCTATGTTCACAAAATGAATTTGAATTTGAATTTGAAAGGTAAAGGCGTTTTTTGTTATAGGCAGATAGAATAAATTCTTGTAAATACTCGTACACCAATGATGGACTCTGGACTCGGTCACTGTGAGCTGACGTAGTTTTCCTCACATTGCAATGTTAGATTTCATCGTAAATCTGTGATGCCTAAGATTAACTTCATCATAACCCTACAACAGCCCACTGCTGGACATAGGCCTCTCCAATTTCAAGACATTCAACTCTATTTTCGGCAACTCTCAGCTGCTGTCAGACACCCTGTGAAGATCGTCGCTCAACCTAGTCTGAGGGCCTTACGTTTGCCGATTCGCGGTCTCCACTCAAGAACACGTCTACTCCAACGATTATCAGTTCTACGGCTGATAAGGCCGGCCCATTGCCATAAGATATACTTAGAAATTAGATATATAAAAATGACTTTAAAATGTATTTATTTATCTAAATTTTTCGCACACAATAAGAGGTACAAAGGCGTACTTAATGTCTCATTTATATATTATATAAATAACGTTATATAATATTATTTATAATTTATATTATATTATTTTATTATAAATAATACTAGCGACCCGCCCCGGCTTCGCCCGGGTAGCAAAGCATAATATAATATAGCCTATGTCACCCGGAGATAGTGTAGCTTCCCAACAGTGAAATAATTTTTGAAATCGGTTCAGTAGTTTCGGAGCCTATTCAATACAAACAAACAATCATATATTATCTTTATAATATTATAGCAGACCCGGCCACGCGTTGCTGTGTATATATTTTAATTAAACAGTTTTAAACAATGAAGCACTAATATTTAAAAAGCAGGACTAATTTCACTGTATTAACTTCACTATAATATGAATTTAATTTATAGTTCAGTCTAAGTAACACGTGGCCGGCTATGCTAACACCAAAAATTAAAAAAGTAAGAACAATTGAATTTCACTGTATTTCGTTTATTACAAAATAAATTTAGGTTATACCTTAGCCTCAGCAACACGTGGTGGTTATGATATTAAATTGTAGCTTATATGAAACGTTTGTATTTTTAACATAACGCCATCTATTGAATACTTACTCAATCCAGTCAACAGATACCGCAATCTGTTAGAATCGTTTGGAGCTAACAGATAATTGTGACTGTCAAATAATACACAAATAATTTGCAATAAAATAATATTGCGACTATAAATTGAGATGTAAGCTATCCTATCTTTCAAGTTGGATCAATTTGCACACGGTGTGCAAATCAAATTTAAAATCGGTTCAGTAGTTTAGGAGTCCATTGCGGAAAATAACGTGACACGTCATTTTTATATATATAAAATAAAGATTATGTAACGTTATTTATAAAATATATAAATAAGGCATTAGGCATTTTATTCATTTATTATTAATTGTATTACAGAAAATATATAACAAAAATATGAATTATTAGAAAGCTAAAGCTTTATTCTTTATTTTACTAGAAAAACATTCAGGCTGTTAATTGAATGAAAAACCCGTACTTCAATTTGCAATAAAAACCATTCGTAACAACAATATTCGCCAATAACACTTTGACCCCCCATAAAAAGTAATTGCCGTAAACTTACCTAACGTTAGAACGCTGTATCCATCCATATTTACCCTTGAAAGGCTTTTAGTGTAATACAATAAGGGTTAACTATGGTTAACGTAATCAAGTTGATGCACCTGTGCGATGTATTTAGTGGTCTATAGTGCTATCTGATTAATGCACCATGTAGATAATTGTAGATCGATAGTTGTTTTAGACGGATTAATGGAACCGCACCTTAATTACGTAACACACTATCTATCACAATCTGAATCATTTTGAAGCCTATTGCTAATCCATTGCTTCATAAGTTCTAAAAAAAAATCTGATTAACAACGTAAATAACGCAATGAATGTTTTTGAACTGTCAAAATGAAACCCATTCCTACTGTATTAGTGTGTTACGTAATTACCCCGCTGGTTTAATAGTAATTTGTGTTGCATAGTGAAGTTGAGTGCACAGTTGGCATGTTTGAAATTAAAATTGGTGCGATGTGTCGTGCAGCAGTCGTGACCCATTAATAACGGCCTCGACTTGGCGACGTGTCGTAGGTCGTGGATTCCAACCCAGGCAGGCACTTTACTTTGCGTAATTTATTTTAGACACTTCTTCTCTGAAACCGGGGAAGACCAACAACTTGAGTGAACCGGACAATGAACCTTCTTGTTAGAACCAATTTTTGCGAATGATAAATGATTTTATGGCTTTCGGTCATGGCGGCCAATCTCAACGGAGACTAGCCTTCAACGCGGGAGATATTATAGTGCACAAGTGTGCACTCTCTCTTCCCTCACTTTTATAGTCCGATGGGACGACAATCCGACACGACCGGAGAGAGATCAGGCGCAGGACCAACGGCTTAACGTGCTTTCCGAGGCACGGGAGTATCACACCGCCAACTTTAAAACTCCGGGCTGTTACTAAGAAATTCCTAATGAAAAACCCAATAACACTTTACCCAACCTGGGAATCGAACCCAGGACCAGCTACTCAGCAGTACTTAGCGCTTGCAACCACGAGACACGACAAGACTGCTCTCACGATTTTTCTACGATGCTGATACCTTAGAGTTTTAGTTTTGGCTTTAATTTATAAGTACCTTTTACCATATAGCCAACCAGCATTACAAAAAACCATCAGATCATGTTCCATACATGCAGGCATGCAGCACAGCATTTCTCAGTTATGTTCAGTTGAATACATGCAACACACCCAAAGGCGTTTCTCCCGGAATATCCGGCGGGAATTCGCTAAAAGCGATCGCCGACAAACCACAGACAAGCTTCCGTTATGTCGTCGTGTGGGCATGGCTTAAGATGTCGGCAGCTCGTATGTACAGGCCATGAGGGAAATACGGTATTTGCATTTTGACCTTCCGCAAGAGGTTTACTGAAAGCTATCGTTTGTTGTCGTTACTGTTTACGGAACTTCCCACTATACTTATACAGTGAAACCTGGTTAAGTGGGACCTGGATAAGTGAGAAACCTCTATTATTGAGAATTTCAATGAGGTCCCGGCACTTTTTCATCCAATTACCTCTGTTAATGGGACTTTACGAACCTGGTTAAATAAGATTTGATTTCTAGGATTTTTTCGATGTTTACCTCTATAATTGGGAGTCTGTAGCTCAATTCCCTGTATAAGTGAGACATTTATCAGGTTGGGACAGGGTTCGACACGTAACAATAACAAATAACACCGAAAATACGCATTTTTATTAACCTTTCCACCTCTATAAATGGAATAACAGTACATTTCGACCTCTATAAGCGGGGGCCTCTGTAAATGAGACAACGATAATTTTAAACCTCTCTAATTGGAAAACTGGATAAATGAAAACCTCTTTAAATGGTACAAAATCCTTGGTCCCTTGAGATCCCAATTAACCAGGTTTCACTGTATTATAAAGAGGTAAAATTTGTTTGTTTGTTTGTAAGTTTTTATGTAGGAGGTAATCTCTGGAACAACCGGAAGGATTTAAAAGAAAATTGCGTTTGATAGCCCAATTCTTCAGGAAAATTATAGGCTATTTAACCTCACGCTACGATTCTTAGGAGCCAAGCAAAAAGAAAAGAAATCAGAAAGAACGCTAAGTGGAAAAGAAGTAATTTTCATTTTCAAATATCTTTATCTAACAAGGAACAATGAACAAAATGCACTTATGCTAAGTTACATTAACTCCTTAAAATTGAGGCACTTTATGAGGCTATTGATTCACCTTTCAAAGTTTATGACAGATATGTAGTATAAATTGCTAGCAACATAAACTTAAGACACAATAATCATGGGTACATGAGACAATATGCAAATTATTTAGTTATAATTTACTGATTGCAAGGTATAACCTAAGTTGCAAGGTGTATAAATAAAAATGGTATAGAGGTATGAGGAACAGGGGGTAAAGTTCACTCATACTCTATGGAAAAGGGAGGATCCTCCGACCAGACGGGTGTCGTGTCTGGTGGGCAACTGCCCGACGTTTGATGTCGGGACGTTGCATATATGTTAGTTGCGCGGTAAACTCTACTTGCGCGATGCAGGATTTTGCGTGACGTCAGTGTGACGTGTAGTTCGCTTGTGGCGATGTAGATACCGCTACAATGGAAACGAAGTAATAGCGCGGGCAAGCGATGCGATGCGACGGGGTGGGTCGGGGGTACAAGAAATGTCACGGTCGAGGGTAGAAGCTAGTAATTTACATAGTAAGTGTACGTGGTCACAAGCACCTCGAGCGAACTTACAGATACGCAAAATTCTAAAGCGTATTTCTCGTGAATTACAAATTGCAATTTTTTAAGAAGACCAATTTTGTAATATGGTTTCGATAATACTATGTTCTTAACACCATAAAATTTCTATGAATACTTTGACTCGTAATGTGACCAGAGGGCTGGCCTATTTTTTGGCCAAAGAATCAGCTTTACCATACAACGTGGCCAAAGCCTTTTGGGCACTTTTCCTGTTGACAACGATACAGACGAATTTTTTGATGCCCTATGTTTATTTCCCCTCCATTTTTGATATCCTTGTACATATTACACTCGAGAGCAATGAATCCGGGTCACTTAAAGAATCCTAAAAATCTCGGAAGCTAAAAATGCTAGGTTAATGCAATAAATTGTATTTAATAGACAATGTAATACTCCTTAAATGAAGGTATTAAAACTTCTTAGTTATTGTAAAGTTATATCATAAAAAAATCAAATTTGAAAAAGGGCCACTTTCGAAGATGGAACTACGAAATTACAGCATTTGGTTTTGCTTTTGTTTGTAATCTGTCATTTATGTGGGTACATAAACCATGTTGATAGTGCTCTATATTCATTATTCAAGCTGAAATTATGTCGCTTACGCCTGAAGAATGCACCAGAATACTTACAATGCTGGAAACCGGCCGGAGTCAGCGCGATACAGCCAGGACTGTCGGTGTGTCGCTGTCAACAGTACAAAGAGTTCTCCGACGTTACGAAGAAACTGGTTCTAACCTACGCAGACCAGGAACGGGCAGAACCAGGTGTACCACAGCACGAGAAGACCGATACTTGGTGAACACCATGCTTCGAAATCGCTTTCTCACAGGAACTGAACTCACAAATCAGTTTCGACGCCTCGGAGGAAGTAACCCAAGTGCATGGACAGTAAGACGTCGGCTTGCTGAATCTAACTTAAAACCCCTTAGACCTGCAAACGGCCCTAAACTGGAGCGTGGGCATCGTATTTCAAGACTAAGATATGCCCAGAGCCACGTAAATTGGAGTATTGAAGATTGGTCAAAAGTTATGTTCTCCGACGAATCAAAATTTATGCTCTACAAGCACGATGGAAGACACAGAGTGTATCGAAGACCAGGGGAAAGATTCAAGCAAGCATGCATCGAAGAAAAAGTAGCCTACGGTGGTGGGTCTGTACTTGTGTGGGCCGGAATTTCTTCTGAAAGTCGCACAGAGCTGGTGATCATAGAAAACGGCTCTTTAACTAGCGTAAGATATGTGGAAGAAATCCTCAATGATCACGTTGGTCCATTTATGGTCAATTTAGGTGAGGATGCTATATTTATGCATGACAATGCCCGACCTCATACAGGTAGGATTGTGAATGACTACCTTCAAGAGATGAACATTACTCGTATGGAGTGGCCAGCGCGCAGCCCGGATATCAACCCGATCGAGCATGCTTGGGACGAGCTAGGCAGATGCGTAAAACAACGAAACCCTCCCCCAATCACGCTTCGTGAGCTCAAAATTGCTCTCACAGAGGAATGGGAGAATATTCCCCAAAATCGTATAAGGAACTTGGTGTACAGCATGCCAAACCGCGTAAACGCAGTAATGGAAGCACGAGGAGGCAATACGAAGTATTAAAATTCAAGAAAATCGTAATAAAGTTCAAAAATTTCATGTTTCCTATTTTTGTTTTAAGGAGAGATCAGCAGTTTTTTTCTTTATGTAATTTTGTGTTAATAAAATGTATGGTGACTCATATTTTTTTTTACTTTCATTTAAGGAGTATTACATTGTCTATTAAATACAATTTATTGCATTAACCTATCATTTTTAGTTTCCGAGATTTTTAACATTCTTTAAGTGACCCGGATTCATTGCTCTCGAGTGTATTATTATTTTAAGACTGTTAGCTTTTAAATTATGTATGTAAATAAAATATAATATTGTAGATACTTTAGGGAAAAATCGCATTTAAATCTCGCGTAAGTGTCAGTATATACTCGTGGCTGTACCTGTTCCAAATGTTAGGCCTGCATTCCTCCTGCGCTGATGTCAGTCGCGTACGTCGGTCGCGCGTATGAATATACATTGTTTTAGATTAGCACCACACTGCGACGCCGACGTCAGCGGCGCATACGTTGCTAGAACTGATACGCGACCGACCGTATGCGACCGACATCACCGTAGGTGAAATTAAGGCCTTAACCTCTAGAATAAAATAGAAAGTGTAAGGTATTATAACCTTTGTTTTTTTTTGTTACAGGTATAAATCATTGAACTGACTTTCCTTGGCAACCTACATAAGTAAGTTAACCAACGTTTGACAGACATCAGCGTAGGAGGGATCCAGGCCTTAAAGTGAGATCAGCGACAATTTATTAGTACAAGCATTTCTATCATTATATCATGTTTTAATCGTCTTAAAATCAACAGCGTATGACTCAAGACCTCGCCTGGTAATAAGCTTATGATTGCGTTTTAAACTAAAAACAGTGGGGCAAATACGAAACAGTCACTTACTTACTTTTTTTTTTTTTGTTTAGGAAATCGTCAAATGACCTCTCCCGCTCTGGGCGGAACGGAAGGGCGTGTCAGACTCTTACTGACTAAAACCCACCCGTGTTCCTTCAGTTGTCTGTGCGCCAGGGCCACGGTAACTCTTTCGAACAATCCGCGACCCCGGCCGGCATCGGTCCTATCGGACCCCGTCAATGGTGCTGACATCTCTTTGAGGTGCGCGTGGAACACGACGCGCCGTCGACCCGAGCCTGGTCCTTACCGGACGGCGAGCTGCCCATTGCTCGCCGTCCGCAAGCCCGCGCCTACGGTGGCCGTGAGTCGGCAAACGACTCCCGACGCCCAGGGTGTCTCCTCCTCCTGCGGCGGCTAGGGGCGCGAAGGCGCAGAGATTGCCTTTCCCTTTCGCGCTCCGGCTCCTCCTTCGCGAGCATTACTGCTTCGCAATCACTTACTTACTTGTACTTGTACTCCTAAACCCGGAACACAGCATAATGCTAGTATAGCTACGCTTTCCTAGCATAAGCGCCACAGTGACAGCTGAAATTATGGCACCGAGGTTTGACTTACGGTGTCAGAAAACGCTCTCTAGGAAACCACACCGACTTACTTTCATATACAGGATGGCAGGGACATCGACGCGCAAATTTGTTACCATGGATTCAGTACATGATACTGAACCCGCATGCGTTCACACGTTTCGTCGGTTATAAAAAAAAAAATTGGTGTTCCATACATTTTGGCCGCGTAGTTATTACAGTTTTCTATGAAACAGCAGTGTTTTTTTTTTAAATAAACCACTAAAATTGTCTACGCTAGGGCATCTAGAATCATGTGCTGAATTTATGGTTCCCATTTGCGCGTCGATTTCGTAACACCTATGGTCTAAAAAAACAAGGTCTGGCATTCCGAGAGTGACACATACTTACGTCACTATCCAGTTGCCACTTTATTGCAACAAAACAAGAATTAAGAAAACATTTTCAGTCACCATTTTGTTTAAAAATATATAAAGCATTTTTTGTCGTTTCGTTTTTCTAATCAGACGAAACAATACAATTTAAACATATACCAACGTAATTGTTAGTTAAAACCTCATTGTTTTATCGGATTCGCACAGGTAATAAAGGCGGTTGGGGAGTTATTATTACACACTACTGGTAACACAGCGGTGATGACGTAGGCTTGTGTCTCCCACGTGACCACTGTGTCTCGGAATGCTATACCTGGCGAGGTATATTATTATACCATGCTACCAACCTTTATAACGTTTCAGTGACGTCATTCGCCGGTGAATTGCAGACGCTTTGTAGCGGCCACCGCTTTTTTAGGAAGCCATAGCTTTAACGGCAGAAATAAGTTTGGTCATAGTTAGACCCCAGACCTAAACCAGCGTCGCCCTTGTTACTACTCGATTAATCAATATAGCGTAAAAAAACATGATTTTCCAAAAGAGAAATCCTCTGGGTGATATATTTACATGGACTAATAACCGTTAATAGTAATTTCCCGCACATTGTGGGTATTTCGAACATAAATTCATTACTTACCAATAAGCTGTGTGAGCACAGTATCATAACAGAACTGTCCTACTGATGTAAGGCGACCATGAAGAATGCGGGACTGAGTGAACGAAATATATGCAAGACAAGCTTTAGCCAAGGTCTACCTTAATGGGTTCAATTAATCAATCAACTCAGCCCATCGCAGTCCACTGCTGGACATAGGCATCTCCCAAGCTTGCGAACGGCGAGCAATGGGCAGCTCGCCGTCCGGTAAGGACCAGGCCCGGGTCGAGGGCGCGTCGTGTTCCATGCGGGCCTCAAAGAGATGTCAGCACAATTGACGGGGTCCGATAGGGCCAATGCCTGCCGGGGTCGCGGATTGTTGGAAAGAGTTACCGTGGCCCTGGCGCACAGGCAACTGAAGGAACACGGGTGGGTTTTAGTTAGTAAGAATCTGACACGCCCTTCCGCTCCGCCCAGAGCGCGAGAGGTCATTTGATGATTTCGCACCATAAAAAAAAAAACTGCGCCATACCGCCCTGTCCTCCGTCTTCCGCATCCAATCTGTCCCAGCCACCTTTTTAATGTCCCACACTACGCTGATAGATTATGGGTAAATAATAAGCAGATATTGGAGATAGAAAAAGCTTTATTGGATACTTTTTCTAGACACGCAACACTCAAAATCATCGACGGACAGAAAGACAGAGAACACAATGACGTTTTGCATCTGACATAAACTTTTGACACATGACATTGACAGGTGACAGATACTAATATTGACGTATATTTACCAATATATCCTAAGCGAAAGGTTCGATTGACCCCGACTGCGATCGACTGGTAATAAAAGATTTTTGATTAAAAAGATTGAGTCAATAACTAATTACAGATCACGTAAGCTAAACTGTTGATGGATAAAATATGTAGATACCTATGCAGATACCAAATTATTTTGTAGCTGTCAAAAACTACAGTGAATAAGAAGGGATCCCTTCTTTTCGCATAATGTTCTTTGTCCTAATATACTTCGGCATAACGATTTTGGCACAATTTGTTTTGGCATAATAATACTTCAGCATAATTTTTTTAGGCATACATTTTATGTTGGCATAATCATCTTAAAGACTAATTTGTTTTGGCATAAATTTGATTCGCATAACGTTAGTAGGCCTAATGACTATTAGCATAATATTGTTGGTTAAAAATTTAATATGCTGTGCAACAAAAGTTAGTGACAGAAGCGAATTGCAGCAAAACCGACTCCACGTAGTCTTGTTTGTCCTACCCCTAGAGTGTAATTTAAAATCGGGTAGGCGCGTAGGGGCGAGGCGGCCCGCGGGCTGAGGAGCAGGCGGCTGCGAGCGAGCCGCCGCGGCTGAGGCTGGCCGGCTAAGCCGGCCAACAAGCCGAAGCTGCGGTGGTGAGCGAAAGCCGTCTGCGACGATTAGCACGCATGGGGCCGCCGGAGGCCCGCAGCGCCGGAGCCGTGACAGAAACCCTGCCTGCTGCATGCTGCATGCTTGCTTGCATGCTGCATGCTTGCTTGCATGCTGCATGCTTGCTTGCATGCTGCATGCTTGCTTGTTTGCTGCATGCTTGCTTGCATGCTGTATGCTTGCTTGCATGCTGTATGCTTGCTTGCTGGATGCTTCCTACAGTGAAAAAAAAAACCCACAAAATTGTTCATAAAAAAGTTATGCTTTAGAACTTTATGCTTAATAAATGTATGCTTTAGAATATTATGCTTAATCATTATTATGGTTAGAGAAATTATGCTTAAAAAAATTATGCGTAAGCTGTTATGCGTAATTATATTATGCGAAAATATAATTATGCCAAACAAAATTATGCTAAGTTATATTAGGTCTTAACATTTTATGCAAATGGATAGGGAACCGAATAAGAAACATTCATAACGCATTCTTCTTCTTCTTAGCGTAACGATGGCAAAAAGATCAAACATTTTTGGCCCAAAATTCAGCTATTAAATTAAATAATTATTCTTGCTTCTTCTGGGTAAGCTCACTCCATCGTCGACTTTGTCTCTGTCATCTCTGACCTAGACTAGAGTCAAGAGCAAAGCCATCTCAAATAAGAAACAAAATGCTATTTAGACGTAAGAATACACATCTACTCAAACTCAAAGCATTTATTTCAAATAAACCAATTACAGGTACTTTTGAACTGTCAAGGGGTCGGTCAGTCAGAAAGATGAAGCTAGTTGCCCATTTCAAAGCGTAGTAGGTACTGTTATACTTTTCTCAATATATGAAAGTGGGGGCGTAAGAGAAAGGAAACTATATTTAATGTTTAGCTAGATTATTATATTTTATCAAGGAATTTTCCTAACACACCGGCAGGCCCTAGCCCTGCCTATCTACTTCTCTAAACAAACAACCATCACTTTTCCTTCCAAAGCTTATTTCAAACTTGCTTGACCGTTCGAGAGTAACCATCGATAATATATTACCAGCCAGTCAACATAACGTTGACACATAACCTCTACAGTACCAATAGAGAAGAACGGGCAAGAAACCCCACGGACACTCGTTTAAATCAAAATATTGTTACAAAAAATTGGTTACATTATTCATGTTGAAATTATACATGTAAGAACGATGTAGAAAGACGTGTACTTCATCAGCATTCGTCTTTTTTTCAATTTTAATAACATATAAATTACATGTAATTAAAAAAAACGACTGCCTCGTTGGTCTAGTGGTCACAAGCTCTACCGCTGAGCATCAGGTCTCGGGCTCGATTCCCAAGTCGGGCAAAGTGTTATTGTGGTTTTCCCAACAGAAATTGAGGAGCGTTTTCACAAAACGATACATCGTAAAATAATTAATTTTGCAATAATGTAATTTATTTATTTATTAGGGTTTAGATATAGTACGTTAAATGAAATTGCCGTTATATAAAAAAATTAAATTAAATTCGATGTATCGCTTTGTGAAAACGCTCCTCAATTTCTCAGTAGCAACCCGGAGCTTAGTTTTGTGCCCAGTTGATGGCAATAGGATCGCCCCCTATTACATGGGACTAAAACATAACTAGCGAAATGTTGCAATTTTAATAATTAATCAAAATCCTATAAAATTTCTAATCATGGTCACCCTACAACTCTCTATAGGCAGGACACAGCATCGACAGCTCATAACTCACAGAATAGGCTCGCGATTAAACAACAGTGATTTATAAGCCCATCCTGTATACCCGGCGCTCAAAATAAATACAGCCTGTATGTGAGAAAATAATTTTCAGTACTTTTCTCTCAATTGAGCGTTCCAGGAAGTTTTTTGTTGTTGGAAATAAGATTGAAGCGAATTTGATTTGAGGTTTTTTAATAATTTTAAAGTAAGTAATATTGGTATTTTTGGTTTACTTAGAAAATATCATTAATCTTGCCTTGTAGATAGATAAATCATTTATTCTGCGCCCACAAAAGCACAATTCAATGATAGTTTTTTAAGCTATTGCATAGCTTTTATCGCGGGCTTTGAGCGCGGCGACCGAATCAAGAAATTCCGTAACGAAAATAAAACCTAACACCCCCACTCCGCCTACCATGCAGCTCGGCCGAGCGTTCGCTTAACGTGTATGTATATGGTACGACTGTACTTGAATTAATATCAAAGAAAAAAAAATATTGCTTATATAAAAAATAAATAAATAAATAATTATAATTGCATAAGTTGATAAAAAATGCTATGCAATAGCTTTACCGTGGCAGTCCCCGAGTGCCACACGTTTTTTTTTTTTTGTGATTTTCTTCTCGCAGGTCAACCTAGGAGGTTGTCGGCTGCTTAACCGGACATGCCTGTGGTTACTCTAATAAATTAAGGCCCCCAGCCAGGGCTTAAAAAACTTACAAACTAGGCGACAACACGCTAAGGGCACCCGCTGCTGGGTACGAGCCTTGGCTTAGGGCGTCGCTGTGAAAGGGCAGCAAGGGACAAGCTGGATCGGAATTATTATTATTAGGGGCCGAATTTAAAGCTACAGGCTCAGCGGCGCAGGCTGGCTCGAGCAAGGGTCGGGGAGGATTAAATGATAGCAAATTACATGAACATAAATATAAAAACAAGGTGCCAATATAGGTGATGGCAAAATTCCTTACAAAATAATATGAATCAAAGAAAAGAAATAAAGAAAGAAAATACATTTATTTGCGGTAAACCTGACGCAAAGAAAAAACACACAAACACAAAAAAGAACGAGTTGGGGGAAAATATGCGTCACAATCACGCAAAACGGCAATCGCTCAGCATAATGCTACGACCCTATGCGAGACAGAGCTCCAGCGCTGGTTTTCAGCGATAGCCGGCGCTGACGTGAAGACGTCAACCAGTGCAGCATACGGAAATTAAAAATTAACAAAAAAATAAGAAATAAAACAAAAACACTATACCTAGTTTAAAATGCAAAGCATATATGAAGGCACAACTTAGGATAAATGCGTACAAGCAATCTTTTAAGAAGGTTATATGCAGAATGACTGCAGACTACCTGCAGAATGACTGCGGCAAGTGCAGCTGTACTTGCCGCAGTCACATGGAACGCGAAATTTGGGTGTACTGTACTTTTTTTATTGTTTTCGGAGAGAATCCTTCAAAAGGCACGCGACCTCTGGGGAGAGAGGTCGGGGAGTGTGGGATTTTTACCTCACTAAAACCACCCCGGGGATCACCATCAGCACATAGAGGGGGTACCGGTTCCTCTTAAAAGGCCAATTCCGGAACCCCCCCTGTACAACGCTTGTAAGGCACATCCCTGGGGAGACTGTTAATGGCCCTCTCCTGAGCCTCGGTATGCACGGCAGCACTTGACCACTGTGCACCGTCTTCCCTGGGGTCATTCGGTAGGTGGGTGTACTAGGCCTAGGTGTGAACCTCTGCATATCCCTTTCTGGGAATACAGGGGTGATGTTGTGTAGTTTTAGCCCTTCCTGCATTAACGTCGGCCACTTAGCTAACTTTACTAATCTAGTAAATTAATGCATATAATAGTTATAAATCCGGAACTGTCGTAAACTCTAACTACCTAATGCTAGACTTGGACTCGAGCCACAATTGTGAGAAAACTAAAGTTTATAACGCACTGAGCGACTGAAATGCGGCGTTTTATCCTTCGGCTTTACGATGGAAGGCACTAGACGCTGAATATCGCTAAGTGCGATTAAAATCAGAAGCACTTTTTTACTTTCTTTAACTAGTGGCTCTGTGAGCTGTAGACCTCGCGAGTCTGTCTTTGCTTAAAACTGAATAAATATTCACCGCGCACCTTAAAACAAAAATCGTACGCAAGGAGCGCGAAATGGCTGAAAAATGTTTTTTTTTTACGATTTCAACCCCCACGTCTCCGCCATTTTGAAAAAAAACGCAAAATTGAATCCATATAATTATCGAATCTGCTCACAAAATTTCACGAGAATCGGTTGAGAAAAACAGCCGGACATCCGGACATACGAAAGCATTTTTACCCAAGCTGAAACGGAGACGCTTCGCGCTCGTTTGATCAAAAACATATTTGCTACTAGCTCCTGTCCGCGACTTCGTCCACGTGAAATTTCTTGTTTTAAGTAACATAAAATAAATCCCATGATACTCGGCAATACTGTAGCTTCGCATTAGTGAAAGAATTTTCGGAATCGGATCAGCGGTTTCGAAGATTACCCCCTACATACAAACTCACAAAGGAGATGTTCAAAAATGTATGGAGCCTGGGCCAGGTCCTTGTACCTACACTATACTGAAAAATAGGGAAACACATTTAAAATAATTTTCAACTGTCCAATTACTTTAAAATGGCTCTTTTTGCTGGCAAACCACAAGAAATTACACTTGAAATTGCAACACACACAAAAACCCGTCATGGCTGTAAGCTGTCATTTTGATTGATTAATGACGTTTGACATGTTTATTGACACTGTTGTGACAGCTGATAGTTCTCTTTCTATGATCAATATTTGATCTATGGTTAACTGTCATTGTTTTTAAGGAGAGAGTAACTAAATCGGTGAGACGCCATGTTGAAATTCGATAAAAATATTTGATATTTGTCAATTAACTACGACAACAGTATACATTTAAATGATTTATCCGTATTTTTTCTGAATTATGCGGATTTGTCTCTTTATTTTAGGTAGTGTACATAGACCTGGCCCATTTTGAACATCTCCTTTTACCTCTTTCTAATATTAGTATAGATTTAAAGAATATGCTACTACCTGTGCTCTTACTAAAGTATGCAGCATTATGCTGTTTGCTTTTATCAATGCTGACTACTTATCCATCTGCAAAACTCAACCCATGTTCATTGGTCGTACCTACAA
The DNA here is from genome assembly GCA_917490735.1 of Dryobotodes eremita. Taxonomy (NCBI): domain Eukaryota; kingdom Metazoa; phylum Arthropoda; class Insecta; order Lepidoptera; family Noctuidae; genus Dryobotodes; species Dryobotodes eremita. Next base: position 13,751,037 of record OU823267.1, read on the forward strand.
ATTCATACAAAAAAGAAAGAAAAGAAAGAAAGAAAATACGTTTATTCACGGTAAACATGACGCAAAGAAAAAACACACAAACACAAAAAAGAACGCAAAAGTTGCTATCAGAACCAATTTTAATCTGAGGAAAGCCGCTTTGTAACAGCGAAACCAATCTTCAGGCTCTTGTGGAAAAATTATCACAAAAAAATCATTTAAGATATGTTTTGTGCGATTAATAAACCACCTATACCCGTACTATGACGTGTTAATACCATAATTGTTCCATTGCGAAAAAGGGATAGTGCTATCGGTCATATATAGCTCCGTCTCTCTTTCACGCTGGAACAATGATGGCTTTAACGGTTCCCTATCCATTTGCATAAAATGTTAAGACCTAATATAACTTAGCATAATTTTGTTTGGCACAATTATATTTTCGCATAATATAATTACGCATAACAGCTTACGCATAATTTTTTTAAGCATAAATTCTCTAACCATAATAATGATTAAGCATAATATTCTAAAGCATAAATTTATTAAGCATAAAGTTCTAAAGCATAACTTTTTTATGAACAATATTGTGGGTTTTTTTTTCCACTGTATTAAGCATGAAGCAAGCAAGCATACAGCATGCAAGCAAGCATACAGCATGCAAGCAAGCATACAGCATGCAAGCAAGCATGCAGCAAACAAGCAAGCATGCAGCATGCAAGCAAGCATGCAGCATGCAGCAGGCAGGGTTTCTGTCACGGCTCCGGCGCTGCGGGCCTCCGTCGGCCCCACGCGTGCTAATCGTCGCAGACGGCTTTCGCTCACCACCGCAGCTTCGGCTTGTTGGCCGGCTTCGCCGGCCAGCCTTAGCCGCGGCGGCTCGCTCGCAGCCGCCTGCTCCTCAGCCCGCGGGCCGCATCGCCCCTACGCGCCTACGCGATTTTAAATTACACTCTAGGAGTAAGACAAACAAGACTACGTGGAGTCGGTTTTGCAGCAATTCGGTTCTGTCACTAAAATAGTCATTAGGCCTACTAACGTTATGCTAATAGTCATTAGGCCTACTAACGTTATGCGAATAAAATTTATGCCAAAACAAATTAGTCTTTAAGATGATTATGCCAACATAAAATGTATGCCTAAAAAAATTATGCCGAAGTATTATTATGCCAAAACAAATTGTGCCAAAATCGTTATGCCGAAGTATATTAGGACAAAGAACATTATGCGAAAAGAAGGGATCCCGGCTTTAACACGTCATAGTACGGCCGCTGATCGAGTAGTTTTAACGCCTAGTGTGTAACGTATTGCAAACGACACAGCATTATTTTCAATAATTTATCACCGTTTCTATTCCATTAAGTTTCTACGATTTTTCACCCAAATGGCTTACTCCGTTTATTCCGTTTCTCCGAAAAGATATTGATGATGAAGTCAATTAATTACCCAATAGTACCAAATAAGAACAGTTTAAAAAAAGCTCCTAAAAAAAACTAAACACATAAGGGTAGTATTTAAACGCAAATTAAAAAAACTTGTATCCTAAAATAATTCGAATTCCAATCAAAATTACTGATTGCACAGCAAAATATTCAATTTCAAAATATAACTAAATAAGCAACCATTTATATTCGTGGCGCACCGCTATTTATTAGGCGAGGCCTCCTATTTCTGAATGGCAATAATAATAAGGCGTAGTCGACGGAGACCCGCTTCGCGCGGCTCGTAATTCTGGGTGGTTTAATAAAAAATAACCACGACGGGGATGGCGGGGTCTTCCAGACCCTGTCGATAGACCCGAGCTCGCTTCGCTCGCTCTTGCATCGTAAATTCTCCTAGTACAGTAATATTGCATTTTGTACCGATCCCTTCGACATAATTTTTACGACAACGGCTGATCGGAGACAAATACACAATACTTACAAACACGCTATGAGTGTGAGTATTATGCACGGAACAGCTTATTTATCTGTTCCGTGGTATTATGTATGTACGCTCTGGTTAATTTGCTGTGCAGTCAATATTTAAATGATGAAAATAAATTGTTAGGTGATTATTTATTTGATATGCAACTAATAATATCCCAACACATAATAGCGAACAAAACTATTTTAAAAACGATACAATATTCTGAAACAACCAGCATTTTTAATCAAGAAAGTCATGCAATCAAAATATTTAACTAACTAAAATCGACTATAGGGCCGACTTAACGTCAAACCAGGATTAAAACTATTGGCAAATTCGACTAAATAAACTCATTAAAAGCCAGATGTTTGAGAAATACGCAAGTGCCAAAGTTTCAAACTTTCCGTAAAGAATAAGCCCAGGTACGCACGGGCGCTTATTTCACGCGACCATATTTTCGCGCACTGGATTTTCAACTCTCGGCGTTAAGCAGTGCGTTAAAAATCGAGTGCCCGATAAAAAATCGCCCGTAACACCCGGACTAAAAATTAAAGCAATTAACGTGGGACTAATTTTGGAGCAGCTATGATTTATAATAGCATCATTTATGAACATTCTAAAAGGTTTTAGATTGGCTGTATTGGACACTTCTTTTGAATAATTAAAAGCGATTACAAAGTTACCTAAGTATTAAATATTTAATAAAGTTTGATTTACGGGTAAAAGTTGTATTATGGCAACATTATGGTAGGTACCTTTCATCACATAACTCTCTCCAATTGCACGACATTCAATTTGATTCTCGGTAACTCTCATTTAGCTGCTACCAGCCTCCCTGCGAAGACCATCGCTCCACTTAGCCTGACGCCGTTTGTCCACCGGCACCGTCAACGGGACGTCAACGAGAACGAGATGACGGCGCCGAAGTAGTGATACATACATTTACTATGGCCGCGTGTCCACCGCATACCACCACGTCACGTTCGGTTGGAATAATCTCGTTTCTCGTTGACGTCCCGTTGACGGTGGCGGTGGACAAATGACCCGAGGGCGTTCTACCGTACGTTTACTGATTTGCGGTCAGTGCAATTCATATTGTCATTCATCAATTAAAATGGATCCAAGCATAGGACTAACCTTGTGAACATCAAAACAAAATAAAACCCTGTAATTTTCAGTCTTCCTATTTATATCAATATTAACTATGAATCATCATCATCATCGGCCTATATTCGTCCACTGCTGGACGTAGGCCTCTCCTTGTGAACGCCACTGAGCCCGATCTTCGGCTCTCCTCATCCAGTCTCTGCCAGCCGCCTTTCGCAAGTCGTCACTCCACCTGGCCGGCGGGCGTCCCACACTACGTTTGCCCAAACGCGGTCTCCACTCCAGAACTCGTTTTCCCCAACAATTGTCGGTTCTGCGAGAGATGTGACCAGCCCATTGCCACTTCAGCTTGCTAAGTCATAGTATATTAACTATAGGTACTTTAAATAAGGTTCTATCTCATTATCTGCCTAGCCTGTTCCCAACTACATATGTTGGGGTTGGTTTCCAGTCTAACCAGATGCAGCTAAATACCTATATTTTACATGACGCTTCTGCCTATCTGACCTCCACAACCCTGTTACTGGGTAATACGATACCCTTTGGTAAGACTGGTTGTCAGACTTTCGGGCTTCTGACGACCCGTAACGACTGTCAAAGATCCACGAATGACAGCCAGGAACAATGGCTTAACGTGCTTTCCGAGGTACGGAAGGCTCTCGGTGTATAAAGATGGTCACCCATCCACGGACCGACCGAACAAGCGTAGCTTTACCTGATCAATCGACCCATATGGCTATTATTACTAAGCCACGAGCCCCATATAAGGTTTTATCTAAATAACATTATACTAAATACTAATCTAATATAAACAGATCTGTCATTCAATTTATCCTCGAGATTACTCATAAACCACGAACGGACCAAGCCCCAAACATCACAGAAATAAAAGTCTTACGTCAAAGGAAACAATACGAACCAGTAACGTTTTATTTCAATGAGGGAACTCGTAAAAGAGGAATAAAGTTTAACAATTACATGAGCCTTAGTTTGGGACGGAAATCAATCAGTTGGTTCTCTTTCTTTTTAGGATTCCGTACCTTAAGGGTACAGAGGTATGAGAAACGGGGTGTAAAGTTCACTCATACGTCCATAGTAAAGGGAGGATCCTCCAACCAGACGGGTGTTGTATCTAGTGGGCAACTGTCGGACGGTTGAAGTCGGGTCGTTGTATATATGCTAGTTGCACGGTAAACTCTGCTTGCGCGATGCAGAATTTTGCGTGATGTCAGTGTGATGCGTAGCTCGCATGTGGCGATGTAGATGCCGCGGCCGCTACAAGGGTGTCAACGTGACCCTATAATTAAGGCTCCGCTGTCCGTCCGTCCGTTTAGAAACTGTCGCGCGGTCCGTATAGTTGTGTCGTGTACCTACAGTGTGCGAATTGTTAGTGTGTTTAGTTTGATCGTAAATTATAATTTGATTTGTACTGCAAATGGTTTTTTTATTGCGCAATAACCAACGCTTACCATAGTAGGTACGCCCACAGTAGTTAAAATATGGCTGATAATAACGAGAGAGACGTACCTTCACCGTCTTAGACATGTACATATTATTATTATTATTGTAAATTTGTTAACTGATATATTATGTAAACATTATCTTGTTTGAAAATAAACTGCTTAACTTTACTATAATCTTTAATTAAATTTGAATACCGTTACCTTTTTCTAAAGCATTGTTATTGCATGCCGAAAACATAAGCTGCTGTGTATCTATTTAATAGATATGTAAACACTACTTCTTGCCCATCACTAGTGAGGTAGCTGTCACTGATGTCAACTGGGACGTAAGAAATGGCGGGAATAACACGAAGGAAACTAAAACAAAAATAAAAAATAATTGAAAATAATGGAAATCGTTGTCAAGAAATATGAAAAATAAGACCTAGCTAAGTATTCTTTGTTCTTTGTATCAAGTTTGTACCTGAAAAGAGGAAACCTAAATTATCAAGCCCAAACCAAAGATTGATTTTAGCGAGTGAATTAAGTGAATTGTGTAGTGAAAGTGTTGTGCTAAATAATACCTCCCGCAGCTTGACAGAATTATAAAAAAATAAGACTAGCTATCGAGCAATATATAAATATATTAAAAACACTTTCGAAGAAATTTTGTGAAAGAAATTAAATAAACTAAAGACTTGGCTAAAAGGTCTTAGCAACCAGGCCATGAAAATAATTATAAAAAAAAAATAAAAAAAATCGACTGTCAGTCAGCACGAAGGGCGGGAAACGGTTGACAGTGAAGCGGTGGCTGCACGAGAGGCATGGTGTGGTGATGAGCCAGTGTTGTGATATAATCAGGTTAAATACGAGATCAACAGGATTCTACAGGTACCTAAGTACTAAAGAGTATATCCAGGGAAAGAAAAATTGTTTTCCCAATTTTATGGCTACCGCCCCATAATAGGATTTGAATCGTATACTCCGTAAGTATCGATAAACCGATCCAATTATACAAACCGTAATTTAACAATGTAACAAGAACACAAACGATGGAAAAAAAAATATTGGTGGCAAGCGCTGCTGCCAAAATCTAAAAAAAATCAAAATCAAAATATTTAATTTCACATAAACATACAGACTTCTAGTCACGAGATAATATTTTTTAATGGAGTGGCGCTAGTGGACCGTTGTACCTTCTTATTATTAAACTTACATAAATAAAGGAGTCTCGATGTTTTGTCAAGTCGAAAAAAAACTTTTTTGCATAATACAACCGACTTCAAACAAAAACACAAAAAACAGTGAAAAATAACTTTAATTTCGGAAGTCGGTGTCTTTGGTTTTTGTATTTTCCTTTTTTGCCACCGACTTACGAAATTAAAGTTATTTTTCACTTTTGTTTGTGTTTTTTTGCAAAAAAGTTTTTATTTTTCACGTTTTAGTTGTGGTACCTACCCCACACAAATTCGTATACCACTACTTGACATGTAAATAACAGTGACACGAAGTTATTAACACATCATATAGTTTAGTGGAAAAAATACGCATTATTCAGGATAACTAAAAAAATACTAGAAAGATCTTAACAAATTTTATACGAAATCACAAGAGAAGCACCAGCTTTCAAATAAAAAAAGAATCATCAAAATCGGTTCTCCTAGAAAAAAGTTATGAGCTAACACAAATTTAAAAAATACTTTGCAGTCGAATTGAGGACCTCCTCCTTTTTTTGAATACAGTTAAAAAACGCGCAAAGCTGGGGCGGGCGGGGACCATATTTTGTTAACATTATTCTCAGCCTCTCACCAAGATATATAGGTCAGATAACATCTGCCACCTGACCCACATCGTTATTACATACCTTACATGACCGACCAAACCACACGACCTACAAATTACGTTCGTACCAAAAGATCGATTATCAGACATTTATTGACTTCGACAACGTGCTTCGAATAGTTAGCAGATCCTTTCTTATTCTAGATCGTAAGGAGGTCTTATTATTAGTCTTATTCTGGTAGGACTTATTCTATATTATTAGGTAGGTCTTATTCTTAGTAGGGCTTACGTAGGGCCACGGCTTATTTTTATTACTAATCTTATATTTTAAATTGTTTCTTTATATATTTTTTTTCATTGGTCTCGCATATAGAAGCAACAAGAATAATGTACCCAGGATTTTGTAATATTTTGATAAAAAGAGTGTAAAAAGAGTGTCCTTGGAGTTTCTTGCCCGTTCTTCTCCATAGAGATCTACGTTTTGGAATGGGCAACTACTCGTAGCTTCAACTTTCTGACTAACTGACCGACTCTTTGACAATTCAAAAGTGCCTGTAAATGGTTTAATTGAAATAAATGTTTTGAGTTTGAATTTGAGTCTTTGAGTATTGATGACATGGAAGGACAGACACATTTTTATGCGTCTTTTAAATATTTGTCTTTGATCCTGTTTGCAAACGCTTCCTTTTTTTGTTCATATTCGTCTTTCATTCGGCATCTTTCACTCGAGGTGAAAATACCGAACTCAATATGAATCAAAATTGAAAAATGAATTCGTTGAACCGATTTAGCGATGTTGGCTTCTTGCATATTTCACTCGTCTACCGAATGATCGAAAAAATTTATGTACGTTCAATCAGCTATGTCATTTTGTCAATGACGTGTGAACGGGGAAACAAAAATAAATGGAAGTGAAGCAGCTGTCGAAACACGGTAAAGGCTCCCACAGACAAGCGCGATGCAACGCCCGACACAAAGGCACCACGTGTCGCGCGACGAGCGGCGCCTTTGTGTATCGCTGTCACGTCGCGTCTGTCTGTGGGAGCCTTGACGCGGTCCCACACTACGCTTGCCGATACGCCGTCTCCACTCCAAGACCCGTCTGCTCCAAAGGCCATCGGTGCAAAATGAGTGTTGGGCGTTAATAAATTATTTTTTCTAACAACTCGTTAACTGACTAAAAAAGTAATTGCGATTAAATTAATTGCAATTGAATTAATTGGAATTAAACGTTTAATTCCAATTAAAATAGTAATTAAAATAATTGCAATTAAGTTTTTTAATTGTACTATGAAACAATTAAAACTAACAATTAACTTACTTATCTTTACCAAAATCACGTTTAAGTAATTAAAATCATTTATGATTATTCATATCAGTGTTTTGTTTGTAACTAACATGCGTATTTCAGTATCTCACATACATTTGTTATGACACCAGTCCACGCACCAGGCCTGAACAGTAGTCCATTTTAATTGTTAGTTTTTATTTAAATTCATAAAACAATTTAAAATTAATTAATTATTAACTGTAGTTAATCACGATTGACAATCGATTAATTGTTAATTGTTACCATTACAATTAACAATTAATCAATTGTTAATTGTAATTTTCCATAATTACAATTGATCCATTGTTAGTTGTTATGGTGACAATTAACAATTGTTAATCTTTACTTGAATTACAATAAAAATTTGGCCAACACTACACATTATCATGACAAATAAGCACTAAACTATGAAAGACACTTGTGAAATTGTAGAATTGTCGGGTTGTCGCCTGTCCTGGCTTCAAATATTTTAGTCTCTTTTCTACCAATTACAAGAAAAGGCCAATTCTTTTTTCAGGTGAAATACAGTCGACAGCCAGACCAATTCTACGTAGGTATTTCACCGTGCCAATTATATCACGAAAAATATGCCAGGGAATAAAGTTTCTGCAAATATTTCAGCCTGAAATTCTTCCGAAGACTCGTGTAATATTTCAAGGACCGTTAATATAACGTTGGATTTCAGTTCTAGTAGCTAATGAAGTAAAAATGTGGAGCATACTTTATTATAATTAGGATTTATTAAGGAGAGGAAAGTTTTAATTTTATTAGTTTCATTTTGTGCTAGTATTTGGTTCGAAGAGCAGTCTTTCGTTTGAAAGGTTGTAAGGCACAAGTTTTTGAAAGGCTTTGATTAAATTCCTTTGTAGGAACTATTTGTTGGTATATTGACGTGGCTAGCTGACATATCCTAACTTCCTAATCCTAACTAATATTCCTAACTATTTCCTAATCCTAATCCTAATTAATATTATCAATGCGAAAGTAAGTTTGTTTGTTTGTTTGTTACCTTTTCACGCCTAAACCACTGAACCGATCATCCTGAAATTTTGCATATACGTTGTCAGGTGTACAGAAACGGACATAGGGTACCTTTCATCCCGAAAAAAAGTACTGTTCCCGAGGAAAACAACAATAACGTTCTTATGATAATAGATGGCGCCACGTGTCTTCCGATCATGACTGAATTTTAACTCGAATTGATCGTTAAAGTCTAAATTAATGCGAGCGAAGCCGCGGGCAAAAGCTAGTGTCAAATAATTTAATTTAATGTTCTGTGTATCGTAATGTTAATTACTTTGCTTACTTAGCTGTGCTGCTGAGGAGTTTGTTGCGCCACTTCTTCTCCCCAGCTAAAGCACTAGGAAGTGGTGAAGGGCGGGCGTTTTTGGGGGACTGTCTTATGTATGACGTTTGAAAAGTGCTGATTCTACACCTGATTTCCTGATTTGATCAAGTTTCTGAAGAAGGATACCTTTTTTTTTTTCGTTGAGAAATCTTCAAATGACCTCTCCCGCTCTGGGCGGAGCGGAAGGGCGTGTCAGACTCTTACTGACTAAAACCTACCCGTGTTCCTTCAGTTGCCTGTGCGCCAGGGTCACGGTAACTCTTTCGAACAATCCGCGACCCCGGCAGGCATCGGCCTTATCGGACCCCGTCAATTATGCTGACATCTCTTTGAGGCGTGCGTGGAACACGACGCGCCGTCGACCCGGGCCTGGTCATTACCGGACGGCGAGCTGCCCATTGCTCGCCGTCCGCAAGCCCGCGCCTACGGAAAAAAAAATCTAGTCTAATCTATCAAATCTATCTAGTTTCTGAAGAAGGTTACCTTATGGTAACCTTCTTCAGAAACTAGATAGATTTGTTTTTAAGTCTCATTCCATTACAAAAGAATACCAGTATTACTTGTGACACTTTCACAACATTCGAATATGCATAATCTACTACATACATTCAAAGCTTTAAGGTGAATCCTCAGCTGTAGCCCGTCAATTTCAAATTTTCTTTGGTTTTTCGCAAATTGCAGTTCTGTTTTACGTGATATGTTGATCAAAATGCGAATCGCGACTGTAGGAATGATATATTTACTGAACAATAAACATAAATTTCATACAAATCGTCAAAATTTGAAAAAATTTTCCACTTAAGAATTTTCATATGTAATATTCTGAAAAATTCAAAAGAGAAGAATATTTCAGAAAAAAAATTAAGTTGACTTAACAATTTTTTTCTAAAATATTCTTTTCTGCGTCGCTGACACGACAGTATTTCAAATCTTGTTGGCCCAAAACTTCGCAACTTCCACGGCGTCGTCGGTGACAGCGCAGAGCTCACCTTAACTGCATGTTTTGGGACACAGAGAGGAGGGTAGGAGGTGGAGCATAGTTTGCGACATAGCTCCACATCTACACCCAATAATTTAACCATAAATTATGCAGAGGTGGTGAAACAACCCATTAGTTCATGGAAATAACTTTTGACCAAAAGCCTCTAAAACATTCAAACGAGCAAAAACCCCTAACAGTTCCATAATTCATGTAAAGTGGGGTGGTTGCGTGGTGGAAACCATTACACGAATAGTCCCGACCAACCCTAACTTAAGTTAGGAGGTAATTGGAAAACTTCGGCCGAATCAAGGGAACTTACGATTGAATAAAAACTTCAGGGTGACTTGTGTTTCTTTTTGTATGTGGTGCAAGGCTGGACAAAACCGTTGTGGGTGTTTCAAGTTGTGGGTGACCATTAAGTTTCCTTCAAAATGGTTGAGCTGAATTGTTCTAATCCATGCGTCATGTTCGTGCACGGGCGCCGTCAGTAGGGACTGATCATCTCTTAGCTGCCACGACTTATTTTAATTTAATATATTATTTGAATTATTTTTGTCTTTTTATTAAGGACGTTAGTAACGTTCTGCATCGTTCTCACATGCATAATTTCAACATGAATGATGTACTCGTAACCAATATTTTGTAACCATATTTTGATTTAAAAGAGCGTCCGTGGAGTTTCTTGCCCGTTTTTTCCATAGGTACATACTATGCTTTGGAATAGGCCACTAGCTTCATCTTTCTTCGACAACTGATTATTTTTTCGCGATTACGATATTTCTCCCATAGAGAAAGTTGATTATTTTGATGGTTTGTATCACACCCTTAAATATGACCACCAGTTTTGATACAGGCTGTATATTCTACCTACTGAGGAATAAACTGATTTAAATTTTTAGTTTTATGACCGCCACTATTCATACTGTAAAATTTTCATGTGCAACCGGAAAGTAAAACGTTTTATTTCGGCAAAATAGCATGCTTAAAACTCATTCATGCAAATCAGTCCCATATAATATACGACCATACATGCTTCCCAATACCATTGCTAAACCATATCTTCGACGGTTATAATCCATAAAAATATTATAAATTCGGAAGTAACACAGTCTGCCTGTTACCTTTTCACGCTTTCGTCTGAACGGATTTCAATTCGCCACATAGGTAGACCATGAACTGGGTAAGGAGATGGCATAATTTTTAACCCGTTAGATCTATAGAGGTATGAGGAACAGGGTGTAAAGTTCACTCAAACCTCCATAGAAACGGGAGGATCCTCCGACCAAACGGGTGTCGTGTCTGGTGGGCAACTGCCCGACGATTGATGTCGGGACGTTGTATATATGCTAGTTGCGCGGTAAACTCTGTTTGTGCGATGCTGGATTTTGCGTGACGTCAGTGTGACGCGTAGCTCGCATGTGGCGATGTAGATACCGCTACAGATCATTCCCGGGTGATAATATCCGACCTCCAAGCCTCCAATTTTTTATTTAAACTCAAACTCATAGCATTTAATTCAAATAAACCAATAACAGGCACTTATGAATTGTTAAGGGGTCGGTCAGTCAGAAAGATGAAGCTAGTTGCCCATTCCAAAGCGTAATAAGTACCTATGGAGAAGAACGGGGAAGAAACTCCATAGACACTCTTTTAAATCAACATATAGTTACAAAAAAAATTGTTACATCAATTACGTTGAAAATATACATGTGAGAACGTTGTAGAAAGACGTGCAAGTTAAAAGCGTCCGTAATGAAAAAGATAAAAATTAAAAAAAAACTATTCAGAAATTAAAATGAGCCGTGGCAGCTAAGAGATGACCAGTCTCTACTGACGGCGGCCGTTCACGAACATGACGTATTATTTAAGTATTTACACACACTATAAAACTGATTTACATCCGTAAGACGTCCTCGTAACATAAGGTTCAGTTGAAAACCAGCGTCAGGCACTATTTTTCTAGTTCGCCGTCCGGTCAGGACCAGGCCCGGGTCGACGGCGCGTCGTGTTCCACGCGCGCCTCAAAGAGATGTCAGCACCATTGACGGGGTCCGATAGGGCCGATGCCTGCCGGTATCGCGGATTGTTCGAAAGAGTTACCGTGGCCCTGGCGCACAGGCAACTGAAGGAACACGGGTGGGTTTTAATCAGTAAGAGTCTAACACGCCCTTCCGCTCCGCCCAGAGCGGGAGAGATCATTTGATGATATCTCACCCAAAAAAAAAAAAGGCACTATTTGTCTGGCATTAATGATGAACTGGTCCTATTTGGCAGCCATGAGGCACACAATACTGTGTTAAAGTTTTTTTGTTTTTGTATGAGTATTGTGTGCCTCAACCTGATTTGCTTTCTTTCTTTCAAGCGGGCGAAACCGCGGGCAAAAGCAAATACCATATTTTACGAGCTCAAACATTTTGACGAATCAAAATGGTTTCGGAACAGCACGCAAATAAATCATAAGAGCAATTTAGATTTATATCGTATGGAAAGAAGTTGTATGACTTTTGTATGGTTATAGCTCATTTGTTTTGGGTATTCTTTAGGAAGGGTTATTAATAACCCTAACCTTAGAGTTGTAAATAATTTTTCCTAGTAAGTAAATGAAAAGGTTCTAAGAGACTTGCCCTTATTTGAAACGAGCGACCCGCCTCTGCTTCGCTCGGTTTTTATCTCTTGAAAAAAACATAGAGACTTCTTTATTATAATCTTTCTTTAATATATAAAAATCTCGTGTCACGGTGTTTGTGGTCGCACTCCTCCGAAACTGCTCGACCGATTTTTATGATTTTTTAAATGTTTATTTGGTAGGTATGAAAATAGGTCGTAAAGTATATTTCATACCGCTCCCACGGGATCGAGACTTATGCGGGTGAAACCGCGGTGGACAGCTAGTAATAATATATTTATTTAGGTATTTAACGTGAGGCGAAACGTGGGTTTACTATAAGCCTCTGCCTGACCCTTCGGGGAATGCAGGCGTGATGTGGTCTATCTTATATGTCGTGCTCTCTAGAAGGCAGTCATCGTCTTTGTATCGTTTGGGTGCCTGTGGTGGCATCAGTGCCTTTTCCTGACGGTGGAGTGACCGCGGTCATCGTCTGTATTATATCAATGTTAGTTTAATGTTAATGTATTATAGATAAATGATAAATGATAAATGATTTTATTTCTGTAAGTAGGTTTGTACAAACACTTTTACACGTCAATCATGTTTTTTAAACTAGATGAGGTCGGCGGTAAATCCTGTAGATAAATCTTCCGGAACAAATTCTCTAAATATAAGTTCTTTAAAAAAAAGCATCAATATTCGTAGCGTAGTTTAGAAGAACACAACGCTGTTATACAGACAGCCACGAAAAACTATTATATTTTGTATCATGTATTAGAAGCGGATTCCTGCGGCCTTCACATGGTCATCGGTCCACCTTGTGAGAACTCAAACTCAAAGCATTTATTTCAATTAAACCATTTACAGGCACTTTTGAACTGTCAAAGAGTCGGTCAGTTAGTCAGAAAGTTGAAGCTAGTTGCCCATTCCAATACGTAGATCTCTATGGAGAAGAACGGGCAAGAAACTCCAAGGACACTCTTTTTAAATCAAGATATTACAAAATCCTAGGTTCATTATTCTTGTTGATTCTATGTGCGAGAACAATGAAAAATAATGTATATATTGAGAAACAATTCAAAATATAAGATTAATAATAAAAATAAGCCGTGGCAGTTAAGAGATGACCAGTCTCAACTGACGGCGCCCGTTCACGAACATGACCGACACGGACATGAGAGGCCTTCCAACGCTAAGTCTTTCGGTACACGATCGCCAGTCCAGAACCTTTCGGCCCCATTGGCGATCAGTTCTGCGAGCAATGTGCCCTGCGCCAGGCTGCAGGAATCCGATGGATGCGGGAAGCACAGAACCGGTCGAAGTGGCGGTGCTTGGGGGAGGCCTATGTCCAGCAGTGGCCGTCTTTCGGCTGAAATGATGATGATGATAGTAAGAAGGTATTTGCCTACCCAAAGTTTCTGGGACAATACTTGCTAACAACTGGCGCGCGTGTATAAAATGATGTGCGAGCTTTAATAAATCCATTTGTAAGGATCGTTTGAATTTTTCAAGCTGCAATAATACCTACTTATGTAAAAAAGTTGTTAGGCAACCGATGCAACTTATTATTCCGTTTCAGCTTGGGCAAAAATGCTTTCGTATATCCGGATGTCCGGCTGTCTGTTCTCCTCTACAGGTCACATTTCTCAACCAATTCTCGTGAAATTTTGTGAGCAGGTTCGATTAATTATATAGATTTTTTGTCGATTCAGTTTTTCGAAATTTTTTCAAATGGCGATGATATAGGGGTTGAAAACGTAAAAATAAACATATTTCAGCCATTTCGCGGTCTTTGCGCGCACTTTTTGTTTTAAGGTGCGCGGTGAACATTTATTCAGTTTTAAGCTATGCAAAGACAGACTCGCGAGGTCTACAGCTCACAGAGCCACTAGTCAATAAATCATGTTTTTACTGTCTCTCTAAAATTAGCTTAGATAGTATGAGAGGCTCGCAGCTAAGTAATAACAGCTGCTTGGGTCGATCGATCAGGTTAAGCTACGCTTGCCGCGGTCGGTCCATGAATGGGTGACCATCTTTACATACCGAGACACCTCCGTGCCTCGGAAAGCACTTTGGGCAGTTGTTCCCGGCTATATATCATTATTTAATCTTTGACAGTCGTTACGGGTCGTCAGAAACTGGACAGAATAGAATAGAATAGAATACTCTTTATTATGTACACCATAAAAATAACAGATATAAATGTAGACATTTTACACAGGGTGACACAATGGGCGGTCTTATCGCTAAAAGCGATTTTTTACAGACAACCTTTGGATGGATTCAAGGGAGAAGGAGAGACAATAATGCAGGTAGTCAGTGGTGTACTATTTACATATACAACAAATACATACATACATAAAACATATACTTATATACATATAATATATACAATAACAAACATGAAACAAGAGCAAGGAAACTAAATGTAATGATGATGTTTAAGGAGAGAGGAAGTGTTTTTTAACCATACTAATTTTAAAAGTGGACAAAGACTGAGCACGCCTTATCGACTCGGGCAAGGCATTCCATAACCGTACTGCTTGAACTGTAAAAGACTTGTCATAAAAATTGGTAGAATGCATCGGCATCTCTAGTCTTAAGACAGGACAGTTTGACAACTAGCCTTTACCAGGGGTATTACCCAGTAACTGGGTTGTACAGGGCCTGCAGTCTCGACATAGATAGCGATCACTTTACGACGAAATTCGGTCGCAAAGTCATAACGATCCGGATGTAACGATATTTGGTAGTCTCGACACTAAGTTATTGAATGTCATCGGTAGTTGACCGAACACTGTCGCAAACTTAACGGTTTACGAATATACAGGCATTTTTGACAGATGACAGCCCCCAGAGTGATTAGATAATGTCGTAAACTTTATTGTTTTGGTTTTGTAAGTAATTATTAACAAAAATGATGCTGAATGGGCGTAGCCGAATGTGTCTGTGTTTATGTACCGATGAGGCTTTTAAGTCCACCTGTTTATAAGATCCGCCGGATATACTACATGCGAACGAGCGTCGCCGGCAATC
Source organism: Dryobotodes eremita (assembly GCA_917490735.1). Lineage (NCBI taxonomy): Eukaryota > Metazoa > Arthropoda > Insecta > Lepidoptera > Noctuidae > Dryobotodes > Dryobotodes eremita. The sequence goes on from OU823267.1 coordinate 13,766,559, forward strand.
ACCGCATTAGAGGGAGCCAAAGACATTTAAATATTATTGGAGGGAGCAAATCGTCCGATCTTCGTATATAAATAAATAACACACGACCGCAAATAATTTTTTAAACTTTATTTAATCTCCAATGTCAAAATCCTCTTCAAGTTCACACATTCTAATTCTAGACACTGGTTACACGAGACATGTTGCATACTTATCCACATGACATTAACAGTGCACTCAGTAGTTTAACAAAGTGGCTCGACAATATAAAGATTTAATTATAAATCTTCAAAAATCCTAAGTCATGCACTTTTACCAACGGATATCCGTGAGAGCCGTGAATATAAATTGCACTAGTCAAACTGTAGAAATCAACATAATTATCACAAAATTTCTAGGGATCTTAACTGGCAGCCAGTTAACGAAGAAAACACAGGCAGAGGACATTTAAAAAAAAAGACTCAAGTAGCTCTGCATGTATGCTGGTGAATGCTGCATAATTTATCAAAAAAGCTAAGCTGCTGAAAATATTGGTTGCTTACCATAGTTTGGTAGTTTCTGTTTTAAGGTTTAGTGTCTCATTGTCAACCTTCCCATGCTTTAACATCCTTGAAGTAGCCATAAAATAACAGATATAAATGTAGAAAAGGGTGACACAATGTCAATAGCCAATATCAGAATTTCTTAAACTTCCTTACTCAAAGAAAAAATGATCTGTATGGCATCGCACCTATAACTTATAATACAATACCTAACAATATTATAGATCTACCATTGCAAATTTTAGAAAACAGCTAACAGCATCATTAATAGAAGTTTTTATTATACTCCACAAGATTTCTTAACGCGGATAGGTTAACTTAATCTCAAAAGGCCATTTCAGATACCAATCTGCATGGTCTTCGCATGACCTGACCAAGATTATGTCTGGACTTTAAAAGAGACTGTGACCTCTGAGTTTGTTTCGGCCTTTCTTCTCAGAGTAGTCAGATAGGAAACGCCGACCTCATCTAGTTTAAAAAACATGATTGACGTGTAAAAGTGTTTGTACAAACCTACTTACAGAAATAAAATCATTTATCATTTATCATTTAGAAATTTAGTTTTTGTGATTAATTTAAATGTATTAAATTAGCCTGACATGTTAGGTACAATGTATATAGATACCTCACAACTGTAACAACTGATTATAGTCACGTACATTCTTTGTAAATAAATATTCTGTTATATTCTATTGAAAAATAAGTAACACACAACCACAAATCATGTTTTCAACTTTATTAAATTTCTATTATTACAATCATCTCTCTCTCTCTCTCTCTCTCTAAAGTTCACATATCTTAATAATCTAGACACTGTTTACAGAGGCATGTTGCATACCTTTTGCAATATCTTTATCAAATTATTGAAAATATAAACTTTCACTATTCACTTAGTTCAAATTGTTTTCTTCTTCTACGTAGTACCTTCACTACCGGAGATAGCGACCACAAATGACGCATCTCCAAGCTATGTGGCCTTCTGAAGTGTGGACTGCTTGCTTCATGCTGCCTCAGAATCGTCCGACATCCTTGATATGGTTATGACTGTTATGAGACGGCAAATCTCACGAAAGTGAAAATCCCATGGACTTGTTAATTTGTGTACCTTTACAGAATAACAGGAGCCGTGTTTACCGAGCTCCTATGTGAACGTTAGTCATTTCTTCAAATACAACAGGCTTACAGACTTCCTGTAGAGTCCCAAGAGTCATATTACGCAGCTATATACTTTAATGAGAAACTATATGTAGTGGGATCGCCTCTGAGCCAAAATGGGTTAGCCGGGTAATAATATGCTGTAACCTTGTCTAATGTATGAAAAATTATTAAGCAATTATCATTGAAAATACAGTTTGCTTGCAATGACAACAAAATATATACAAGACCATAATGACTTGACATTGACACTTGACAAGTTTGGCATTAGGGTAGTAATGTTGCAAGGACGCAGATTTTTATGTCCTTAGATATTTAACAAGTTATTTTAATTCTTTAAAATGGTTAGCGCTACTAAATAGTTTCCATAAAAATTAGTGTTTCCAAGATACGGCTTACATAGCTACGATACAATTTTCAAGAAAAATAATTATTTCCTTAAATCATGTTCTCTAATTTTCCCTGTATTCAAGGAGAATTTGTTACGGCCAATCGCAAAGTAATAATAACTAAAATTATCGCTTGCCGTAACGATGCTTACGACAAATGCAAGTCTCTACATCCGAGACACCGTGCAAAATCGTACATAACCTTGACAAAACGGTATCGCTATACGAGCGAAGAGCCTATTCATAGTTCAGTTTTTTCGAAGACTATTATTGGCCGTAACAAATTCTCCTTGAATATAGGGAACATTTGTGAACAAGATGTAATGAAAAAAAAATATTTCTTGAAAATTGTCTAGTAGCTATGTAAGCCGTATCTTGGAAACAATTTTTTTCATGGAAAATAATTAGCGATAACCATTTTAATGAATTAAAATAACTTGTTAAATATCTAAGGACATTTAAAATCTGCCTCCTTGCAACATTACTACCCTAATGCCAAACTTGTCAAGTGTCAATGTCAAGTTATTATGGTCTTGTATATATTTTGTTGTCATTGTAAGCAAACAGTATTTTCAATGATAATTACTTAATAATTTATCATACATTAGACAAGGTTACAGCATATTATTACTCGGCTAACCCATTTTGGCTCAGAGGCGATCCCACTACATATATTTTCTCATTCAAGTATATAATAGCTGCGTTATAATAAGATACTTGAGTCTACAGAAAGCCGGCTGTTGTATTTGAAGAAATGGCTAAAGTTCACCTAAGAGCTCGTTAAACACGTCTCTTGTTATTCTGTAAAGGTACAGAAATAACAAGTCCAAGGGATTTTCACTTTCGTGAGATTTGCCGTCACATAAACATATCAAGGCTGTCGGATGACTCTGAGGCAGCATGAAGCAAGCAATCTACACTTCAGAAGGCCACATAGCTTGGAGATGCGTCATTTGTGGTCGCTATCTCCTGTAGTGAAGGAACGACATCGAAGAAGAAAACAATTTGAACTAAGTGAATAGTGAAAGTTTACATTTTCATTTGATAAAAATCTTTTGGTAGGAATGCAACATGGCTCGTTTAAACAGTGTCTAAATTATTAGGACATGTGAACCTTAAGAGATGATTGTGATAATAGAAATTTAATAAAGTTGAAAACATGATTTGTGGTTGTGTGTTATTTATTTTTCAATAGAATAAAATAGAATATTTATTTACAAAGAATGTACATTCTTTGTAAATAAATATTCTATTTTACTACAATACTAACATCAGTTGTTACAGTTATGAGGAATCTATATACACAATACCTAATATAGCAGGCTAATGTAGTAAATTTAAATTAATCACAAAAACTAAATTTTGATTAAGTTAACCTATCTGTTAAGAAATCTTGTACAGAATAATAAAAAATTCTATTAATGATATGATGCTATTAGCAGTTTTGTAAATTTTTGCAATGGTAGATCTTTAATATTGTTAGGTATTGTATTATAAGTGAGGTGCCATACAGATAGTTTTTTCTTGAGTAAAGAAGTTTAAGAATTCCGTGCATATCAAGTTCTGATATTGCCCATTGACATTGTGTCATCCTATGTAAATTTCTACATTTATATCTGTAATTTTTATGGTGTATATAATAAACAGTTTTCTATCCATCTATTGAGATCTCATATCTCTACCATGTTTTATAGATTCATTTGAGGTAGAAAGTACATTTTTATTAGTTTTTACAAATATAGCTACTTTAGGGATGTGAAGGCATGGGAAGGTTAACAATGAGACACCAAACCTTAAAACAGAAAGTACCAAATCATGGTAAGCAACCAATATTGTCGGCAGCTTAACTTTTTTGATAAATTATGCAGCTTTCAGCAGCATACATGCAGAGCTACTTGAGTCTTTTTTTTTAATGTCCTCTACCTGTGTTTTCTTAGGTTAACTGGTTGCCAGTTATGATCCCTAGATATTTTGTGATAATTATATTGTTTTTCTACAGTTTCACTAGTGCAATTTATACTCATGACTCTCACGGATATCCATTGGTAAAAGTGCATGGTTTAGGATTTATGGAGATTTATAATTAATTTTTCTTATTGTCGAGCCTCTGTATTAAACTGCTGAGTGCACTGTTAATGTCATGTGGATAAGTATGCAACATGTCTTGTGTAACCAGTGTCTAGAATTATAATGTGTGAACTTGGGAGAGGATTTCGATATTGGAGAGATAAAATAAAGTTTAAAAAATTATTTGTGATTGTGCGGTCTTTATTTATAAACGAAGATCGGATTATTCGTTCCCTTCGATAATATTTAAATGTCTTTGGCTCCCTCTAATGCGTTGATTGTCGGCGACGCTCGTTCGCATGTAATATGACTGGATCCTATAAATAGGTGGACTTAAAAGCCTCATCGGTACAGAACACAGACACAGCTTCGAGTACGCCCATTCCACATAATTGTTGTTAATAATTACTTGCAAACACCAACATATTATAGTTTACGATGTTATCGAATCACTTTGCGGGCTGTCAAAAATGGCCGCAAACTATATTCGTAAACCATAAAAGTTTGCGACAATGTTCGGTCACATACCGACGAAAATTAATAACTTTGAGTGTCGAGACTACCAAATATTGTCATCGGTAGGCATATGACCGAACATTCTCGCAAAATTTATGGTTTTCATAAGTTTACGAATATTGTATGCGAGCATTTTTGACAGCCCGCAAAGCTCATAAAGTAAATAATATGTTCCTTGCCGTAAAGTGATTCGATAATATAGTAAAATAGAATGTTTTGGTGTTTGCAAGTAATTATTAACAAAATTATGTGGAATGGGCGTACTTCATGCTGTGTCTGTGTTCTGTACCGATGAGGCTTTTAAATCCACCTATTTGTAGGATCCGGTCATACTACATGCGAACGAGCGTCGCCGACAATCACCGCATTAGAGGGAGCCAAAGACATTTAAATATTATTGAAGGGAACGAATCGTCCGAACTTCGTTTATAAATAAATAACACGCAATCGCAAATAGTTTTTTAACTTTAATCTCCAATATCGAAATCCTCTCCCAAGTGCACACATTATAATTCTAGACACTGGTTACACAAGACATATTGCATACTTATCCACATGACATTAACAGTGCACTCAGCAGTTTAATACAGAGGCTCGACAATAAGAAAAGTTAATTATAAATCTTCAAAAATCCTAAATCATGCACTTTTAACAATGGATATCCGAGAGAGCCATGACTATAAATTGCACTAGTGAAACTGTAGAAAAACATTATAATTAACACAAAATACCTAGGGATCATAATTGGCAACCAGTTAACCTAGGAAAGCACAGGTAGAGGACATAAAAAAGAAGACTCGAGTACATCGGCATGTATGCTGCTGACAAAATTAGTTGCTGACCATGGCTTGGTACTTTCTGTCTTAAGGTTTGGTGTCTCATTGTTAACCTTCCCAAGCCTTCACATCCTTGAAGTTTGAAGTAGGTAGCCGTATTTGTAAAACTGATAAACATGTACTTTCCACCTCGAATGAAACTATAAAAAAGTGTACAGATGTGATATTTCAATAGATAGATAGAAAACTGTTTATTATGTTCAGCATAAAAATTACACATATAAATGTAGAAAATTTACATAGGGTGACACAATGTCAGTGGGCAATATCAGAACTTATTAAGCAGGAATTCTTAAACTTCTTTACTCAAGAAAAACTATATTAAAGTTCCACCATTGTGGAAACTTCAAAAAAATTCAGAAAACAGGTAACAGCATCATTAATTGAATATTTTATTATTCTGTACAAGATTTCTAAACCGATATGTTAACTTAATTGAAATTTAGTTTTTATAGTTAATTTAAATGTACTACATCAGCCTGCTGCATTAGTTGAAATTTACATAGATTCCTCACAACTGTACAACTGATTTTAGTATCAACATTTTTTGTAAATAAATATTCTGTTATAAACTATTGAAAAATAAATAACACACAACCACAAATCATGTTTTCAACTTTATTAAATTTCTATTATCACAATCATCTCTTAAGTTCACATATCCTAATAATCTAGACACTGTTTACACGAGGCATATTGCATACCTTTTACAATATCTTTATCAAATTAATGAAAATGTAAACATTCACTGTTCACTTAGTTCAAATTGTTTTCTTCTTCTACGTCGTTCCCTTACTACAAGAGATAACAACCACAAATGACGCATCTCCAAGCTATGTGGCCTTCTGAAGTGTGGACTGCTTGCTTCATGCTGCCTCAGACTCGTCCGACAGCCTTGATACTGTTATGACTGTTATGAGACGGCAAATCTCACGAAAGTGAAAATCCCATGGACTTGTTAATTTCTGTACCTTTACAGAATAACAGGAGCAGTGTTTACCGAGCTTCTAGATGAACGTTAGCCATTTCTTCAAATACAACAGTCTTACAGACTTCCTGTAGAGTCTCAAGAGTCATATTATGCAGCTATATACTTTAATGAGAAACTATATGCTGTGTGTAATAATATGCTGTAAACTTGTTGTATCAATGAAAAATGAAGTGAGTAGAATACCATTGAAAATACACAGTTTTTTGGTAATGACAATAAAACAACAAAACAAGACCATAACGACTTGACATTGACACTTCACAAGTTTGGCATTAGGGTAGTAATGTTGCAAGGAGGCAGATTTTAATGTCCTTAGATATTTAACAAGTTATTTTAATTCTTTAAAATGGTTATCGCTACTAAATAGTTTCCATAAAAATTTGTGTTTCCAAGATATGGTTTACAAAGCCACTATACAATTTTCAAGAAAAATAATTATTTTCATTAAATCATGTTCTCTAATTTTCCCTGTTTTCAAGGAGAATTAGTTACGGCCACTAATTTGTCTTAGAAAAAACCGAACTATGAATTCGCTCTTCGCTTGTTTACCGACACCGTTTTGTCAGGGATTTGTATGATTATGCACGGGATCACGGATGTAGAGACTTCCATTTGTCGTAAGCGTCGTTACGGCAAGCGATTATTTTCTTTATTATTTAGCGATCGGCAGTTTGCGACAGCGTTGCTATCTATGTCGAGACTGCAGGCCCAGGTCAGATAGGCGGTCGCTCTAAAAATACTTTTAGTTGACGGTTAGACTGGAAGCCGACCCCATCTTAGTTGAGAAAAGGCTACGCAGATTGACAGAGTATAAGTACCTTCTGTAAATCAAAAATAGAACACGATTTATCCCAATTCTTTATTCTTGCTTGGCAATCTGTTTTAAAAACAACCAATACGTGGTTTTTCTCATAGGTGTCGTAAAAGGACCATGAGGTTCTACTATGCATTCCCTTGATTTACCCTTTGGCTGCTTAAACCCCTAGGGAGCACCATTATTTTCTCGTAAACCTCGAGTCGAATGTTATTCTTGTCTTGTCTTCCAAGATACACACTAGTACAACCACGATAATCAGTACTACTTTTTTTTTTTGGGTGGGAAATCATCAAATGACCTCTCCCGCTCTGGGCAGAGCGGAAGGGCGTATCAGACTCTTACTGACTAAAACCCACCCGTGTTCCTTCAGTTGCCTGTGCGCCAGGGCCACGGTAACTCTTTCGAACAATCCGCGACCCCAATCAGTACTACCTAGCAAGTAGTATCTACCCTGATTTACACGGTGTAATTTATTTGACAGTGGCATGCAATAAGATGAAGCAACAGTAGCTAGATTGCTTCAATTTTAAATCTCAAATCGTTTATTACAATCCATAATGTACACTTACAGGTGGTAAATAAAAAATAATAGAAACAATTATGGACCCTGTCGGGCACAGCAAATTATTTAATAAGTAGAGAGAGGAAGAGCGCTTTATTAATTTTCCTTGTTATTAAGTTTGAATTATTTTATATCATATTAAGTATTTTATATTTCTATTAATTTATTATTTATTTTATCATACAATTTAAATAATGCTTATTTTATTTAATAATAATAATAATACCATTTATTTCAAGCGACACAGGCCCATAGAAAAATACCTTAACCTAAACATAAATATTTTTATATAAAAAAAAACTTGTGTTAATAAAAAGGCTTAAGATTATGTTAGTAGCGCTTCACATTGCACTAGCTTGACTTTGTGCTGTCCAGTGGAACTTGTCCGCGAAAGCAACGGAACACCAGGTCTTGCGGCCAAAAGTGTTCTTCCATGACGAGGGGCAGATAACAGTTCGGTACACGCACGACGAACGCCTTGAAGTTGACGTTCCGGTGCGATTCCAGTAACTGCACCCTCGGCTTGTACCTCGTCTTTTAGCGCATGTACTCCACGATGTCACACACACCACACACACCACACAGCACAGGCAAGAAAGTTGAAATCATGTAACTATTTACATGATACAAGCCCCGTGGCTTTATTCTCTATAAACCACATTGATCCCTCCGAGCCTCGGAAAACACGTTAAGCCGTTGGTCAGCCGGGACCAACGGCTTAACGTGATTCTTGACTCATTTTCTCCCTCTCTCTCTCTCTCTCTCTGACGTCATTCTTGGATCTTTGTCAGTAGTTACGGGTCATCAGAAGCCTGAAAGTCTGACTACCAGTCTTACCAAGGGGTCTCGCGTTACCCAGTCACTGAGTTATGGAAGTCAGATAGGCAGTCGCTCCATGTAAAATACTGTTAGTCAGCTGCATCCGGTTAGACTGGAAGCTGACTCCAACGTAGATGGGGAAAGGCTAGGCAAATTATGATGATTCTTTAAACAATACATCGCTCATTTGGAGAAACATCGACGTAAATTGTATTTGTCCCAAAAATTTGTTGTCGATATTTGTGCTCGAACGAATTTTTAGAGGAGTAGAGGCGTGAAATATTTAATATGTATTAGGATCTGTCAACATTTCAGAACGAGACGGTAACTTATTACAAAAAAAGACACTTTAAGTCACTCTCCTGTAAAATTTGACAAGCACACGTTACGTCGATGTTTCTCCAAATGAGCGATATCACTTCGAAGTTCGGAGGGTGTCTCGTTGGGAATCCGCAACGGTTTACTTTTAAACATATGAGTCCGCTTTAGAATTGTGTGCAGTCACTTGAGTAAAGCTCCATTTACACGGTGCAAATTTATTGCCTGTGGTATACCATCAAATTGAAGAAACAATTGACTGTCACTGTCTAAACAACACGTGCAATTATTGCACGATACGGGCAAGTTAGTTGCCGTTCAAAACTGGTACAATGTAAACAGTACGTACAATAAAATCGCAGATGCAATAAAATCCCATTCAATTCTGGTATGAAAATTTTCTATCATGCAAACATGAGCGAACGAAAGAAGTTAGAAAAATACTTGAGAAGACATTCAATAAAATTTAATTTAACATTTGGCAGCGCAATACAGGCACTACTTGAATTAATTGTACAAGGTTGTGCAACTCTGTATTTAGAAAAGGCAAAACTTGCATGCAATAATTGCCTTGGTGAAAACAGAAGTCGCATGCAATTAATGAATGGCAAAACTTGCATTCCATTAATGTATGCCACTTATGGAAATCGCACGCCTGTATACTCCTGCATGCAATTCTTGAATGGCAATAATTGAACGTGTTTTATGGCATGCGATTATTGCTCTTAAACGTTCCAAAAACTTGCACCATCTAAATGGAGCTTTAGATTCGAAATGAACTTCACAAAATAGCACTTCGTCTCTTTAGCTTTTTAACTTCGATAATTTCATGCAAAAGGTAAGAAAACTTACTTTTCTTTTGACCCAATTTCCTTTTTATATGCATTAAGAAAAGGCAGCTGTTACGCCAACGATTTTCAATCTGGATATTACCATAGAAACGTGAATGAAATTACTGCGAATGGAGAAATTAGGTCAGATTATTTTATAAAAGCGGAATGTTATGGTTCTGAATATCTAAGGTCTGAAGGTATATTATTATATAATGTGGCTAACCAATTAATCTCTTATATTAAGGCACCTGTCTCATCGTCGGCAATTACGAAATGCTATTGACAAATCCTCTGATGTCTTCGCGATTACTGAACTGAGATTCCTGAACACTGCGTGCACTGACTGGACAGGTCCACTCAATCTGTGTGGTTTTTCCTCAAAAGACCATTTCAGACACAAATCTACATGGTCTTCACATGATCTGACCAAGATTATGTCTGGACTTTAAAAGAGACCTCTGAGTTTGTTTCGGCCTTACTTCTCAGAGTAGTCAGATAGGAAACGCCGACCTCATCTAGTTTTTAAAATATGATTGACGTGTAAAAGTGTTTGTTCAAACCTACTTACAGAAATAAAATAATTTATCATTTACTGCTACTCGATACCTGGAGTCCATTGCTACTTGCAGTACAATCTCCTTGGAGTAAATAAATTAAATCATATCTTGTTGTTAATAATTTTATTCTAATTGTATCCCAATTCTATCTAATTCTGACAAATTTTATCTAATGTTATCTAATTTTACCTAATTTGATCTAATTGTGTTTAATTTCATTTCATTTTATAATTTTTGTCTAGTGTTATGTAATTTAACCTAATTTTAAGATTGTATGTGTACTTGATTACTAGTATTGACCGATAACTTGTATGTGTGGTGCAAAATGTAAACATAAGTTGGTTAATAATAAATTAATTAACGAAAAGCGAGTAGAGCCAGTATCTTAAAACTAGTAGGCGAACAACGAGCAGCGAGTGCGCTACGGCGACGATTGTTTACTCGCTGGTATGCGTATGTACCAACCGTGAGTCTCCCAGCGAGTGGTCTGCCCGCCAAGCGAGCATCACTGGGCGATTATTATTTATGACTAGCTTTTGCCCGCGGCTTCGCTCGCGTTAATTTAGACAGACTATCAATTCGGGTTATAATTCAATCATGATTCGAAAGACACGTGGCGCCATCTATTATCATAAGAACGTTATTGTTGTTTTCCTCGGGAACAGTACTTTTTTGCGGGATGAAAGGTACCCTATGTCCGTTACTGTACAACTGACAATGTATGTGCAAAATTTCAGGATGATCGGTTCAGTGGTTTAGGCGTGAAAAGGTAACAAACAAAGAAACTTACTTTCGCATTTATAATATTAATATAAATATATATAATATATAAATATATACATAATTATATATATTATATATATATATTTTGTTAGGATAGCTCTTGTCGCTGCGACAAACGAGTACTCGCCAGCGGTATGAACGGTCAGCGATCAACTAAGTATTATACTTGAGCGAGAAAATCGTCGATAGCTAGTCGGTTACTCGCCGGTGATAGGACAGGTGCCTGTGAGTACCTATTTCATCTCAACAATACTATTAACAGAGCTAACTTTTTCGAATATAGGGTTTATAAGGTTCGGGTCTATAATAAGACAGTGGGTGAAGACTGCTAACTCTACAATATAAATTAATCAGTAGATGAGAGTAACAAATTAAAACTTTTAGTAAGTTTCCTCGTCGTTTCAATCTGTTTGGAAGGTTTTATCTCCAAGAAAAGACATAATTAAATAGCTTTTATCCGTGTCTCTATTCGCTTACTCCTAACAACGCTCTGCTACAAGTACGTTTAATCCCCAAACGGAGTAGGCTGAGGTGTCTAAGAACACCTACATTTTAGGGGTTCCGTACCCACAGGGGACCAATGGAAACTAAGCCTCCGCTGTCCGTCCGTCCGTCTGTCTGTCAGCGGGCTGCATCTCATGAACCGTATTACGTAGACAGTCGGAATTTTCAAAGTATGTATTTCTGTTGCCGCTATAACAACACATAATAAAAATAAAATAAAGTTTAAAATTAAAGGGGGTCCCCATACAATAAACGGGTTTTAAAAATATATGTACCGTCAAAGGAGTGAATAGGGATGCAGGGGTGAATCGGAACGAAACTTTAAAAGGGATTTTAACATTGAAATAATATAGTTCGTTGCCAACAAGGGCACTTAATCGTTGCAGTAAACACATTAGAGTACTTTTTGGCAACAAACTATATTATGTCAATGTTAAAAATCGTTTTTAAAGTTTCGTTACGATTCACCCCTGCATCCCCATTCACCCCGTTTGCCGGTAGTGTTAAATATTGTACGGTGGTACCCTTGGTGTGTGAGTCCGATTCGCACTTGGTGGGTTTTTAGGACGAGCTGAGCACATACCCAGACTTCGGGTTGCTAGTTAGAATTTTCTAAAGGAATAACTCAACAACACTGCCCGACTCGGGTTTCAAACCTAGCTCCCCACGCTCAACTGTCGAGCTTACGACTGGAATTTGATTAAAGTTATATTGAAGGCGAAATGCTAACCTACCCCTCTTTTGAAATTTGTGTGCTGTGAATTTCTAAGTGTCAAAGAACATTTAAAAGTATCTTTTCTTATTTATTATGCATCGGTGAAGTTAGTTGATTGATTTTCGCACGGTGTAAAAATGGACTACTTAAGTCACAGAAAAGCGTGACTTAAGTGCGGGTTTAAGTCACACGGAGCTATAAAAAAAATGATGTTATATACAGACAAAATGTTATTTTAGGGTTTGATAAGTGTGTATATTTATTGTAACTTAAATTTATCTAAAAATTATATTAGTACATGGATATTTTTATGTATACTCTATATCTTTTATGTATACGCTGGTCCTGCTCCACAAGGGCGCATTAACTAATTGATTAGCATTTGGAACTACTGAAGATTGTAAAAACTGTCTTTACATTGTATAAATTCAATCTTTTAGTATTGTATAATTGCATAGCACATGTGTGAGTACTATGTACCTACTATAAAGCTACCATTTTCTAGGTTTGTCTTTCATTGACTTGAATGTGCCCTGGCGGCTGAGAGTATGTCATGCTCACTCAAATGTCTCGCTGGTGGTGGCGTGTGTGTTGGATCATTAAGTTCCCTTCAAAATGGTTGAGCTAAATGGTGCTGATCCATACGTCATGTTCGCGAACGGGCGCCGTCAGTGGGGACTGGTCATCTCTTGGCTGCCACGGCTTATTTTAATTTAATATTGGAATTGTTGTCGTCTCTTTATTACGGACGCTTTTAACGTTCTGCATCGTTCTCACATGCATAATTTCAACATGAATGATGTAACCAATAATTTGTAACCATATTTTGATTTAAAAGAGTGTCCATGGAGTTTCTTGCCCGTTCTTCTCCATAGGTACCTACTACGCTTTGGAATGGGCAACTAGCTTCATCTTTCTGACTGACCGACCCCTTGACAATTCAAAAGTGCCTGTAATTGGTTTATTTGAAATAAATGCTTTGAGTTTGAGTTTGAGTTTGAGTTTGATATATTATTAAAATAAGTACCTATTAGGTATTCATGTAAAACTAATTTAAATGCCCTAAAAACATGGACTGTACATTAATTAACGCTTCGTATGCCAAACGTGGATCCACGCGAGACACAATGGCTTTTTAATTGTTTCTGTAATTACAGCATTCAACCGGTTAAACCACCAACTTTTACAACTGGTAACACCTATATTTTCTGCAAATAAATGCTTCTTATTCTTATTCTTGAAACATTTAGTATGCTTTGGCATTTTCCCCGATGTTTTAGAGTGTTTTGTAATATAATCTACAATAAGCTTTCCACGCAATTTGATATCTACGTTGGCTTCTTGTCTTGCCTTCTTAAATAAATAATTGTCTTATAATATTACTAGCCCTTTGGGATAGCGGCTCAAACGAATTATTTAGAATTTCTGTGGTGGATTTCTGTGGTGGATTTCTGTGGTGGATTTTTGTGGTGGATTTCTGTGGTGGATTTATGTGGTGGATTTCTGTGGTAGATTTCTGTGGTGGATTTCTGTGGTGGATTTCTGTGGTGGATTTCTGTGGTGGATTTCTGAGGTGGATTTCTGTGCTATTATGTGGGTACTGTTTAGACAGAGGCGTCTGTTGTTATGGGAAGGGTCTACCTCTTGTATACACAGGAATATTGTATAATATTTTGAGTATACAAAATATTTTTCACTCCTCTTGCTCAAAAAGTCCGTCATTGTAGCGTATCAGACCGGTGATAAAGAAGCATATTTTCCTCTAGGGGAAAAGTTTTTTTTTATCAACCGGGCATAAAAACCAGACTCCGGGCTGCTACTAAAAAAGTCCTGATGGAAAAAACACAATAACACTTCGCCCGACGCGGGAATCGAATCCAGGACCTCGTGCTCAGCAGTAGCACTTGCGACCACTTGACCAATCAGGCAGTTTCTGGTAGAAATCTACTAGAACATAAATCTACGATTTTAAAAGTTATGTAAATTTATCAACCAATTTATTTCTGACTTTAACCAACATTGATTCATCATCAGAGATCGGATATTTGGATGCATATTTGCCTACAGTAAATTTTTAGCTATGAAAGTATGGAAGCGACTTCTAAAAATATTTTTTTTTGTAAAAGAAACCCTGGACGCCAGGAACACCGGGAATTCATAACTAGTCGGGTGTATAGTATGGAAGCAACTTCTAAAAAAATATTTATATAAAAAAAAACCCCGGGTCTCTCGGGATTGCATAAACTCAAACTCAAACTCAAAGCATTTTTTTCAATTAAACCATTTACCAGGCACTTTTAAATTGTCAAAGAGTCGGTCAGTTAGCCAGAAAGTTGAAGCTAGTTGCCCATTTCAAAACGTAGATCTCTATGGACAAGAACGGGCAAGAAACTCCAAGAACACTCTTTTTAAATCAAGATATTACAAAATCCTGGGTACATTATTCTTGTTGCTTCTATATGCGAGAACAATGAAAAAAATTATATATTAAAAAACAATTCAAAATATAAGATTAATAACTATTCAATACTAATATTGCATTGCATTACTAATATTTATTTAAAATTATTGTTTAACCACCGATGCAAATATATGTATGTAGGGTGGGGGGTGTGTTAGTTAAAGTTTAGATTTTTTCAATACAAAAGCGCATTACATATTAGCATCTATACCTTAGATGAATATGCATCCGAATATCCGATCTCTGTTCATGATACTCGGTAACACCCTTTGACTTGGCAACAAAGTAACCTCATAGGAAAACTCTTTAGTCCACATACCGTCGGAAAAGGCTCAAAGATTCACAAACTAGCGAGAACTAAGATTGATAGAGTGAGGGTAACCTTTTGGACGGTAATATAAGCGAACGTATGAGAAGCGAAAACGATATATCATCATTGTAAAAGTTGCTATTATATTAAGTCTGTGGTTTGTATAACTTGTTGGGATCGGTTTCTAGTCAAAATACGTAATATTAAACCTGATTTACACGGTAGAATACGGTATTCAGCTGTATCGGCCTGATATCCTCCTACGCTGATGTCGGTCGCGTACAGTCGGTCGCGTACGTCATCGAGAAATAAATGATAAAATACCGTATTGCGATATCGATCGCTCTACGGTACAGCCGTCTGCCAAGCGTAGCATTCAGCTGATCGTCGGTAACAGACTGAGGGCGCTCGCATAATTCTAAGCTCGTCAGTCGACCGACGTACGCGGCGCTGACGAGCGTGACCGACGCGCGCGATACGCGACGCGTAGCAACGTACGCGCCGCTGACGTCAGCGTCGCAGTGTAGTACTATATAGAACACAATGTATATTTGTACGCGCGACCGACGTACGCAACCGACATCAGCACGGGAGGAATGCAGGCCGAATACAGGCCGTGGAAGCTGGGGCCTACTGTTTAAGTCCGTCAACGAATAAACGGGCCCATCCGCAAGTAGATCGATACTTAGAAGGGAACCGTACTCTTGATTGATTAAATTTTTCGAACAGGCAATAACACATTGGGAGTAAGGACAACTGTCAAATCGTATTGTCATTAATTTTTAGTTTGGGGCCCGGACTAATGTTATGTCCGAAAGTGATACGGGGTAGGAATCATCCGTAACTTCGGCCGATACTACGGGCTTCGTGCTTAAGGAGTAGGCCCCTCCGACCCCAATATACCTAGTTGGGAAAAAGCTAGGCAGCTAATGATACACGGTGCGATTTAATTGCTTGTAGCATTCCATTAGTTGAAGCAACAAAAGAAATTGGTCTTACCGTCTAAAGAGTGTTTAGACGATGCAAGTCACTTGCTGCTTCAATTGTATCGTATGCCAAAGACAAGAAACTTTCATCGTGTAAATGGGACTTTAATCTCTAAACATGACTTCGAAATTCAAACGGCGTCTCGTTGTGAATCCGTGATGTTTTACTTTAAAACAAATGAGTTCGCTTTCGAATAGGGGCTATCGTTTTTGTGCTCATCAGTTGGCGCCACTGTCGAGTAAGGTCCTGTTGCAGTACTTTTATTTGATGTTTTGGATATGTTTAAGTACACTTATATTCATAGTATGTTTATTTTGTTACATTTTAAAACTTCAAATGAATATTTAGATTATAATGTTCTTAAAATTGGCACAGATGAAGCAGACAAATCTTATTCTTCCTTCAAGTGTTACCAAATTAGATCCTAACTTTTACTTAAAATCTTAAGCCATAATTAATGAAGAATGTCACAACCATAACAGCTATTATGAATCATTCGTTAAAATCCATGGTAAAAAATCTCGCTAACAGTGAACGTTCAGTACATATTTTGACATCTAGAGACCTACTCTACACTAGCGCCTCTGCCGGCGAACTCAAGCGCGATAGCCCTCATTAAGCGAACTTTACAGAATAGCGCTACAGATGCGTTCAAATAGGTACTTGTACTTTATATTTATTTATATACTCTTTATACTTTGTACACCAAAAAATAAAACATTATCCACTTTTTAATCGATTTCCGACCATGATCAGTCGTCTCCAACCCAATTACAGAAGGAAATCGATCTCGTAAGCGAAAGAATTAGTTCTTCAGCTTAACTTTTCCGGCTATCATCAATGCTATCATACGGCAATATGGAAGCGCTCTTCCCAGAATTTTAAGTGCCAGCTCAGAGACACAGTTATTTTAAATAGCAGATTTATACTTTTTAAATCCAAACTATGGTTATTTTTATTAACCTAAGGGCCCGTTGTTGGATCAGTAGTCAAACATACTAATAGTTAAAATGCGTTAGTTAAACTAACAATTTGTTAAAAATTACATAAGTATGTTGTTTGACAAATGGTTACGCTTATAGAAGTATGAGGAACAGGGTGTAAAGTTCACTCATACTCTATGGAAAAGGGAGGATCCTCCAACCAGACGGGTGTCGTGTCTGGTGGGCAACTGCCCGACGATTGATGTCGGGATGTTGTATATATGCTAGTTGCGCAGTAAACTCTGCTTGCGTGATGCAGGATTTTGCGTGACGTCAGTATGACGCGTAGCTCGCATGTGGCGTTGTAGATGCCGCTACACGCTCACTAAAGTTAAAAAAAATACAATTTGCTATAAAAGTTAACTCAAACTTAAACTCAAAGCATTTATTTCAAATAAACCAATTACAGGCACTTTTGAATTGTCAAGGGGTCGGCCAGTCAGAAAGATGAAGCTAGTTGCGCAGACAGAGTAGTTAAACTTTGACAGCTATTGACTATTGTCAAGTGACTAATTGTTAAATTGACTATTGGTCATGTTTAACTATGTATCAAACAACGGGTCCAAAGTGAGCACAAAGAAAAGAATATATGTACCTAAGTACCTGGAATATACACATTTATTAATTGACATAAAATCCTTATACAGGGAAAATTTTGTATATTAGTAGATTTTCTCTAATTCATTAAAACAAATAATTAAATCACAAACAATTAATCTGTTCCGGTCTACAAGATTCCGAGCCACCTCCATTATTTGCGAAAGTTGAGAACTTTCCACTTTGTATACAGGGTGCTCCCGTTTTAGCAACCGCCGTATTTTAGTTACGACCTCGTTAACGGCTGTGTAAACTCGTGCGTGTGTTCTTGAGGGTAAGCAGAGATCAAAGCAAATGATGAATTTTAATGGTAAACTTTGATGTTTAACGGCGTATTTTAGTGCCTTGTTGCTAGGGGCATGTCTGTGCCCGATTTCCTATGATATACTTTTGTATCTTGGCCAATATTGTAGCGTAGTTTTTATAGTGTATTTAAGGGTATAATAGTTAGAAACGTTTACTGGTATATACTACTACCATGTTTCCAAAGAACTATTTCGAAATTAATGTTGGTTACGTAACAAGATACGTACCATCATGCGAAAACCAAACTAACACGCGCGTCTTCACAGCGTTACTAAAATGGCTGCCGAAGCAGCGCAATGGTACAACGTTCAGTGACGCATTTCACATTTACAGCAACCTCTTTTCTTAAGAGGGCCCTTCCCGGTCCGTCTTTCGTCAACGCGAACATGATTGAAAAGCTTGTTGTTTCATCCAACGCAATGTTTGAAATATAACCTAGAGTGAGAACGCGATAACAGCGAACGAAAACAGCGCGCAAAGATTTCACAAAACTTGTTCCAGGAAATACGTGTTTTTGAAAAAGCCTTACAAGTTTTCGTTTTTTTTTTTGTTCTTTAGAATCTTCATTACATGTGTGAGGTTTCTATGACGATGTTTTATTTACTTTTACAATTTATGAGTACATTATGAATGGCCAAAGTTCAGGTAACATTTGTGCAAAAAAGCAGGTTTTTGGAGGCATATACTGAATGTTTTTCTCCAAATTTTGATTTTTTACTTGCATAGAAACCTAGATAAACTGCACAAGATACCTATTAGTTCAAAAATGTCAATGAAAGATGTGTTACAACGCCATAATCACGTACGAGCGTTTGTATGAAAAGTATGACTTGTTGGCTGCTCTTAAAGAAGTTATTCGTGCTGGAACAACTTACCCCCGTCACTTTGAACCCTACCCTCATCTACCTAAGTTAAACAGTCCGTTTATGAAACGAATACCTTGGGTCTGTAGTCTTGCCATAATTTAGACACCGTGTCTAAATTAAATTAAAACTACATAAGTACCTATATATCAATTTAAATATATCTACTTCATCTTATTATAGTAAAGCAGTTCCTTCATTAATAGACACCTAGGTATATCTTGCATCGATTGAGTGTAGGTATATGCAAAATTAAAAACGAAAAACTGTTTGCAAAAATCCTCTTTTGGGTAAAAACAGGGTTTTGCACACTGTATTTACACTACATAATGGGGGCTATCGTTTTTGTGCTCACCAGTTGGCGCCACTGGCGAGTAAGGTCCTGTTGCTGTACTTTTATTTGATGTTTTGGATTTGTTTAAGTACCCATACATTCATATTATGTTTATTTTATTACATTTTAAAACTTCAAATGAATATTTAGATTATAATGTTCCTAAAATTGGCAAGCATGAAGCAGATTAATCTTATTCTTCCTTCAAGTGCTGCGAAATTAGATCCTAACATTTCACTTAAAATCTTAAGCCATAATTAATCAGGAATGGCGCAACCATTACAACAATTATGAATAATACTTTCAAATCCGTGATAAAAATCCCGCAAACATTCACTGTTTGCGGGATTTTCGTTCAGTACAGTACATATTTTGACATCTAGAGACCTTACTCTACACTAGCGCCACTAGCGGCGATCTCAAGCGCGGTAGCCCGCATTTAAATTAAAGTGGTTAGCTCAAGGTAACTCTACTAGAATATCGCAAATATGTATATAGATAGGTACGGTCACCAAGAGTGATAAGTAACCAAGTTCGTCGGATATAGTTGAAGTTTAGTAAGAAACCGATGGATGTTTTCGAATAAAATGTATTGTTATTAATAGAAAACAAACAGTTCATTTATCAAATTAAATTTCATTCGAAAACATCCATCGGTTTCTTACTAAACTTCAACCATATCCGACGACCCTAGTTACTTATCTCTTTTGGTGACTGTATATGTACTATATGTATTCATTTTATGTGTAAATGGTACAACACACTGTGTAGTATTGTCTCTCCTTAAATTTTGTATCTATCCAAAGGTTGTCTTTAAAAGATCGCTTTTATCGATAAGACCCACCACCAACCACCACCACCACCAACCAACCACCACCACCGACACCATTACTACCACCACCACCACCACTAACCATTTTAATTTAAGTTTTTTAGTGACAAAACTTAAAATGGTTAGCTTAAGAAGCGCGATGACACAACGCTGGTAATTTATTGCGAAATATGAAGCAATTATCTATTTACAAAAAACCTATTGATTGGACAAAAAAATTAAAACACTATTACGTTAATATGTTGCTTGTAGAATAATCTGACAAAAAATCAGAATGATTGCATGTATATTAGTATGGTTTTTAATCGTTAAAAGAAATTTTTAGATGTATTTGCGTGAATCTTTTCCATCGTATCAAATTAGTTGTATTATGTTTTCAACACACTATCTAACTAGCATATATCCTGAAGAATATGACATATTTTTTTGATTTTGTTTACTGCAGTGGATCATATACTTTTAGGTATTATAAAACTTACGTTTAGGCCCTGCAGGGCCCTTAAGGAAATTCTACTCCAAACTCTCATAGTTTAGAATGCCGCTATTTCAGCTAAAATATAAACATAGAGAGAGATGGTTCAGCTGTCTGGCACTGCGCCAAACTTGATGCATCTAATAACAGTCGCAATAACTTGGTTTGCCACAATGAGCAACCTTGTATGTTAGGACAAACGAGTTCTTGAGATACAGTGGTTAGTACTGATCTACCTAGTGTTATTTCCAGAAATAACTACTAAGTACTTCATTGTTCCTGGCTTACTGAGAATTTGTATTAAAAATCACGCCTTCTTCCGATGGTAGCAGCCAGAAACTTACTTACTCCTTTTGCCTCGTTTACGTTCATACATCTGCGGGGTAATTACGTAACACACTAACAGTAGGAATGGGTTTCATTTTGACGGTTCAACAACGTTCATAGCGTTATTTACATTGTTGAGTAGACAAATTTTTCGAACATATGAAGCAATGGATTAGCAATAGGCTTCAAAATGATTCAGATTGTGATAGATAGTGTGTTACGTAATTAGGGTGCCGGTCATACACGCACGCCGGTAGCGAGTACTACACACCTGGCCCTGCCGGGCCAGGCCCTGCAGTCTCGACATTAGATAGCGACAAAAATCTGTCGCTAAGTCGTATCGATGTCAAATTCCTTTAATAGATTTTCAACTTTATTTCCAAAGCATAAGGTTGAAAATCTATTAAAGAAATTTGACATCGATTGGACTTAACGACCGATTTTTGTCGGTATCTATGTCGAGACTGCCGGCCCTAACCATAGCTGGGCATCGTTAATCAAATAGTAACATAACATCACGCCTATATTTCTCGAAGGGTTAGGCAGAGGTGTACCTATAGTACACCCACCCTATAGTAACCATCTGGCGAAATGTGGGTTAATCAAATAGTTAACTTCGTTAATCGCTAATCCGTTACTAAAACAGTTAACTTCGTTAAGCGTTAAAGCATTTCGGACGGTTTAACGGAAGTTAACTTTAATCCTTAACTCGTAATAGAAATTGCATTTTATATTTCGTCGTGTGATTTACTTTTAAAAAAATGTTGGTATGGGCTATGGAAGTGTAGGTATGACATGTACAATTTCAAAAATGTAGTTTCCATAAAATGGCTTGTTTAATTATTGTATAAAAACCGTAAACACTTAATTAAATCTGTAGCGGCATCTATAACGCCACATGCGACCTACACGTCACACTGACGTCACGCAAAATCCTGCATCGCGCAAGCAGAGTTTACCGCGCAACTAGCATATATACAACGTCCTGACATCCAACGCTGGGCAGTTGCCAACCAGACGCAACACCCGTCTAATCGGAGGATCCTCCCTTTTCCATAGAGTATGAGTGAACTTTACACCCTGTTCCTCATACCTCTATAAATCCAATTCCAATAACCAAATAAAACTCCCAACCACACCACTTCATAAAACCAATTGGAACGTCGCAAAAAGACCATTCGATGTAACATCGAGCATAATTTAATCGATTCAATTAGCTTCCGCGCCATCGATTCTGTGGAGGCAGCGGTTACTCGGTTAGCTATCTAATCGTTAAGATCTCATCGATACGAGTTGGCCGAGCAATTCGATTCTGGTAACGGAATTAGCTTACGGCTTCGAAAGCGGGCAGGAACGTTTGAGGTGTAGGTACCGACGACGGTTTGATTAATTTAGAATTATGGGTAGTTACTGATATCTAAATTGGAGAATATTTTTGAGGGAAATATGACTTTTATTATAGGGAATAAACGGACGTTGAAATAACACCTATTCGTCGTGGGAAAATAATACCGATCTCTTTATAAGAACTTTGAAAGTATTTAATTACTTACTGTTAACGCATTTATATATATTAAAAACAACCGACTTCCAAAAAAATAACACAAAAAAACGTGAAAAATAACTTTAATTTCGAAAGTCGGTGTCTTTGGTTTTGTATTTTCGTTTTTGGCCACCGATTTCCGAAATTAAAGTTATTTTTCCCGTTTTTCAATGTTTTTTTTTTGGAAGTCGGTGGTTTTTTGAAAAAAAGATTTTATTTTTCACTTTTTTGTTGTGGTACCTACCCCACACAAATTCTTATGCCACTACTTGATATGTAAATAACAGTGACAGGAAATTATTAAAACATCATCAATATAAACTAAGTGGAAAAAATACGCAGTATTAAGGATAACTCAAAAACGACTGGTCAAAACTTGATCTAATTTAAATGGGACCACATGTGAAGCACCAGCTTTCAAATAAAAACAGAACCATTCAAATCGGTTCACCCAGAAAAAAGTTCTGAGCTAACAAACATTAAAACAAAACAGTCGAATTGAGAACCTCCTCCTTTTTTTGAAGTCGTTTAAAAATAACCGTAAAAGTACGACATCCAATTATTTTACGCGAAAGTAATAAAAAACATAGATTTTTTTTTGCAGGCAGAAAGTTATTCTATTTGTCTACTCTATCACTATTATAATAAAGTACAAAACCGACTAAGGGAGACACCTCCATTTCCAAATTGGTTCCTTTCTCCCATTCCTTCGTACATCATTTATCATTGGAAGGAAAACAAAGTGGAAAGCTCCACACTCTATTTGTCATGAGTCAGCTAGTAATCAAGTAGTGGAGCTTATCGGCGGTGGGGCTAGTAAAAGATGAAGATAATTTGATTTCTCATATAAATAGCAGTTTCTAAGATACCTAGTAGAGTGAAAGAACACTATATTTCCGCTTTGTGATAATTGCATAAGTACTTATTATTTAAATTACACTATATTTATATATATGTCGGAAATACGTTAAATCAATCGTTTGACATTGACTAATCGGGACGCCAGCGCCACCAGGTGGCGCTCGATAGAGTCTATAACGCTAACATTGACCAGAGAAAAGAAGAATTTGCAGTGAACACGTTTAGAAACTGTCGCGCGTTCCGTATAGTTGTGTCGTGTACCTACAGTGTGTGATTCGCTAGTGTGATTAATTTGTTCGTAAATTATAATTTGATTTGGACTGTAAACGGTTTTTCTATTGCGCAATAACCAACACCACCCACACTAGTTAAAATATGGCTGATAATAACGAGAGAGACATATACCTTCTCCGTCATATATTTTAGTGATATTTATTTCAGAAGTATGTATTTATGTAAGTACATTCTGATATTGTATGTTTATATTTAAATTGGAGAATTGTTTTTGACTTAATGTATTTTGTTTTCCCTTCTACTCTTACACACGTTGTCTACATATCTTTTTCTATATTATACTCTCCTATCGCAGGTAAGCTGGAAGAGATTTCTTTAGAAATAAGCATCACCTTTGTACGTATTTTTCTGCTCCTTTCTTCCTGTCTGTTTATATGTGTGAACTTACTTACTTAAACCTCCTGGATTTAGGCACTCCGCTAATAAAGAAAAGAACACTATATTAAGAGAGAGATGCCTTCATGAACTGAATAATAGATCGATGTCGTCATCCACACGTTACGATAAAACTGTGCAAACGCAATCGACAACGATTTATCGAATAAGAAATGCAACTGCCACCAATCAACAGTGCAAACGAAATAATCTGCCAAAAAGCTGACACACGTCATAGAACTGCGCAAACGGTGTGCACAGATAAATCGCTGCCGTGTGTAGCCGCCATAAGGCACCCTGTAGGCCTAGACAAAAACTTTTCTGATAGCGTTAACGCCAGACACTAACGTCAAAATGTATGGCAATGACATTCCCTGCGGGAAAGATACGTAATGTCACGTGGTAAGCAAATGTCAACTCCATACAATTTGATTTTTCCGTTGGCGTTAACGCTTAAAGAAAAGGGATTTTGTCTGGGCCCCTAGGACAGTCAAACCCGCCACCACTAAGCAGACTGGCTGGTATTCTTACCACGATTATAGATATTCACATTTCAAAGTAAGTCCCGTTTATAGCAAGGAATGATGGCGTAAAAAGGAAAAGTTTTACATATGTCAAAAACATAATTTATAACTTGTTTTTTATAAGATACAACTTTGAAATCTTGACAATTTACATTCATCCATTCATTCCAATCTAAATGTACCAATTCTAAAGCATCAGTCATTAAACTAGATTCAAAATTTGATTTGAATTTAGATTAGAATTTAATACGTCCCATTATACGACCCAATAATTTCGTTCGTTAAGTTGAATCAAACTCGCTTTTTCCATTAAAACCCATGGGATACGAAATTCCCATGAAACAAAGGGCAAAGCTGTAATATTTAACGCTTGGACAGCTTTTGGATTCAAATTGGATTGTGAGGCGGTCCGTCACGCACGTCAATGGTGGTGGTATTCGTGCCTAACTATATAAAATGTCATGTTTATAATATGGAGGTATGAGGAACAGGGTGTAAAGTTCACTCATACCTCCATAGAAAAGGGAGGATCCGCCGACCAGATGGGTGTCGTGTCTGGTGGGCAACTGCCCGACGATTGTTTTTTTTTTTTTTTTTTTTTTTATTGAAGGGCAACTCGCAGTTTTGACCACTGGGGGTCGTGGCTGCTTAACCGGTCTGTCCTGTGGTTGCCTTTCGGATTTTACTCTAAAAGGCCTCCAGCCAGGAGCGGAAAAATTTAAAACTAAACTTAAATGTTAGATGACCGCACGCTAAGGGCACCCCCTGTGGGGTATGGACCTCGGCTTAGGGCGTCATCGGGAGAGGGCAGCGCGATATTGGGGACGGGCTGGATCGAAAGGTTAATATCATGATTATTAATCGGGGAATTTAAAGCTACAGGCTCAGCTACGGCGCGGGCTGAGGCCTCATCGGACTGGGCCCGACGATTGATGTCGGCATGTTGTATATATGCTAGTTGCGCGGTAAACTCTGCTTGCGCGATGCAGGATTTTGTGTGACGTCAGAGTGACGTATAGCTCGCATGTGGCGTTTGTAGATGCCGCTACAATAATATAAATTCATTTATTTCAGATAAATAACACCCATTACCAAACATAAATTAATAGACATCATAATACAGGGTGGCAAGGTCATCGACGCAAAACCTGTTACTATGGATAAAGTACATGATTCTGAACGCCCCCTGCGTTGAAATTTTTCGTAGGTTACAACAACAAAATTCGATGTAAAGAAAAGTGGCCACATTCCTCTAGATCGTATTTTATTGCTTCGTGTCTCAATATGAAACTTTATTACGGGTATTAGAAAATTCTAGACACACCTACCGAGCGTCCTTACAAGCCGTTATTCATAATTCCTTCTCAGTCACGAGATAATATTTTTTTAAAGGAGTAGCGCTAGTGGACCGGTGTACGCCCTGAACGTTACTAACGTGTATATATGTTATACCTACATGTGAGTGAGTGTTACATTCTTATTTACTTTTCCAAATGGGACTTCAGGCTCAAATACGAAATTATTAAAAGTAGAGCAATTTTCACAGCCGGTCATGTGGGCAAAGAAAATATTTTACCTACCCATGTAGTTAGTGTGTTTTTAATGCTAGACACCGAACCATTTGTCTTTTTTAACCGATAAAAAAGAGGAGGTTCTTAATTCAATTTTTTTTTAATGTGTTTTACTTCCGAACTTTTTTATAGATGAACTGATTTTGATGATTCTTTTTTTATTTGAAAGCTAGTGCTTCTCTTGTAGTCCCATATAAATTTGTTCAAGATCGGACCAGTCGTTTTTATGTTATCCTTAATAATGCGTATTTTTTTCACTTAGTATGTATATATGTATATATTTATTGATGATGTTTTAATAACTTAATGTCACTGTTATTTACATATGAAGTAGTGGTATACGAATTTGTGTGGGATAGGTACCACAACTAAAAAGACAAAAATAAAAACTTTTTTACAAAAAAAAACAACCGACTTCCAAAAAAAGCACTAAAAAACGTGAAAAATAACTTTAATTTCGGAATTCGGTGCTCAAAAACAAAATACACAACCAAAGACACCGACTTCCGAAATGAAAGTTATTTTTTCACGTTTTTTAGTGTTTTTGTTGGAAGTCGGTTGTTTTTTTGTAAAAAAGTTTTTTCCATCAAATGGACACTTAAGCCTGTTGCAAATCTAAAAGATTTTTAAAAAAGGACGAAGGAGCCCATATCTTCATACTATTCAACCATAACCCTGTTAGTTTGACAAAACGTTTAGACATCAATAACCGACTATTTCTATTCAAAAATCGCAACTTCCATTTACGTTATACAAAAAAACTTGGAATCTAAAAAGGCCTTACAAAAAAGGTTCAAACTTAACTAATAAAATGGCATCAAAGGTTGCCCGGGCAACCCCTAAATTGGGCTGGGACAGGCCAAGGCTGGCTCGAATTGTCTGCTTTATTAAATTTTCATTTAATCTGTTTGAAGAGTCGACGTACTCGAGTTTTCGGATTAAAAATCATAACACTGGATGATGGCTTTCTTTACGGAGTTATTTTGTATCTTTTGTTATTTTTTTAAGCCGCAGTGAAAGGTTGATTAATTGAAAAATGTATGAGGAATAATTTAAATCGTACTACGTAAAAAGAAAGAAAGAAAATACGTTTATTTGCGGTAAACATGACACAGAGAAAAACACACAAACACAAAAAAGAACGAGTTGGGGGATAACATGTGTCACATCCACGCAAAACGGCAATCGCTCAGCATAATGCTACGACCCTATGCGAGACAGAGCCCCAGCGCTGGTAGTCAGAAGCCCAAAAGTTTGAGAACGTCTTACCAAGGGACCTTGTTACCCAGAAAGTGGGTTGCGAAGGTCAGTTTAATACCTACTGGTTATTAGCTGCATCCGGTTAGACTGTAAGCTGACCCCAACATTGTTGAAGAAAGGCTAGGCAGATGCTGAATTGTGGCACTGTAGAAATGGTAGAATTTCAAGGTCATAAGTTATCATGCGTAATTTCACCTGTAGTACCTACCTTACGGCAGAAATAATGGTGGTGCATATTTATAATGCATAATTTCAACATGAATGATGTAACCAATATTTTGTAACCATTTTTTGATTTAAAAGAGTGTCCATGGAGTTTCTTGCCCGTTCTTCTCCATAAGTAAATTATACCTTTCTCAGTATATGAAAGTGGGGGCGTAAGAGAAAGGAAACTATATTTAATGTTTAATTAGATTATTATATTTAATCAAAGAATTTTCCTAATACACCGGCAGGCCCTAGCCCTGCCTTTTTTTTTTTTTTGGTGGGAAATCATCAAATGACCTCTCCCACTCTGGGCGGATTGGAAGGGCGTGTCAGACTCTTACTGACTAAAACCCACCCGTGTTCCTTCAGTTGTCTGTGCGCCAGGGCCACGATAACTCTTTCGAACAATCCGCGACCCCGGCAGGCATCGGCCCTATCGGACCCCGTCAATGGTGCTGACATCTCTTTGAGGCGTGCGTGGAACACGACGCGCCGCGCGTCCTCAGCATATGCTGAGTAATAACTCAGCATATGCTGAGGAATCTGGTACTCAGCATGCCAAATCGTGTAGACGCCGTATTGAGAGCACGCGGAGACAATACGAAATATTTAATGATTAAAAAATTCAGTTTCAATTCCGTAAACGCACTTTAAAGAGTTAATTGTTTTTTTGTCCAAATGGCCCTATTTTATTTTTTCATTTCTTAACAATTGTTTTTTTAAATTTTGCGTTTTTTTAATTGCGTACTTTCGGAAATATTTCATGATAAGTTAGTGGCTTTTTAGGGTTCCGTACCCAAAGGGTAAAAACGGGACCCTATTACTGAGACTTTTCTGTCTGTCCGTCCGTCTGTCTGTCACCAGGCTGTATCTCAAGAACCGCGATAGCTAGACAGTTGAAATTTTCACAAATTATGTATTTCTGTGACCGCTATAACAACAAAAATACTAAAAAAAAAAAAAATATTTAAGGGGCTCCTATACAACAAATGCGATGTTTTGCCGTTTTTATAGTTAATGGTACAGAACCCTTCGTGCGCGAGACAGTTTAATCACAGATTTCTTCATCCACCGAACCGATCCATGCTGCAGTCATCAGCTCAGCCTTTCCCAATAATAACGACGTTTTTCATTAAAACCAGATCCGTCTTTACATCACGAACAGTCAGGAAGTACCCAGAGTCACTGCTATTTAATCTCCCCTAAAAACCCTAAAAATATTTTTTCAATTCCCCAAATACAGGACAGCGACGCAAAAACTGTTACCATGGATTAAATACATGATACTGGGCTCCGCTGCGTAAAAATTTTTCGGCAGTAATAAAAAAAAAAAAAAAACCTGTTCCATACATTTTGACCGTGTAGGTATTGAACTTTACTATGAAACAGCAGCGTATTTTTTTTATAAACGACGAATATTTTCTGCGCCAGGTTTTCAATCATCTGCTGAATGTATGGTTTCAGTGTGCGCGGCGAGGTCCCTGCCACGCTACCCTGTATTTTTCAATCAGCTTAATTAAAAAACAATACCAAAACAATTACATTCCAAGCCCATCTAAAGAAAACAAAACCCATCAAAAGAAAAAAGAAAAATTCTGTCAGAAAATAAATTCTTTAAATGCTCTCTCGAAAATTGGTATCATTTTCAGTAGACTTAGTTGATTGGTGGCATAAAACAGATAGTTGCAGAAGGTCGTTTTCATACAACGAGCGAAAACGCACACACATTTCATTCACTGGAAAAAAAATACAGATTCTAGCCTTCACTATGAAAATTATTTTAATGAACACTTGTTATAGTGTAGTTAGTGAGTTTCATTGATTTATATTAATATAAAAAGCTTGTATTTAATCGAACCTCAAATCATTCCCGTTTTGCTTTCCTTTAAAATATTATTAAACACTCTAATTCAATAAATGCGCTTCTTTTTGTGAACCTCTAATAACTCCTATTTTGGGGTCCTAAAAATACTACATAGCCTAGTAACTGCGACCAACTTGGATGTAGCGCTCGCCGGTCGCTGCCGCGGCACAGCTCGCTTTGCTCGCTCGACTCGCGCGTGGCTAAAAGGCCAGAAATTAAAAAAACAGGTCCCATTATTAAATAATAATTATGTCTATCATTAGAAAAGCTTTTACTGGTTCATTCATTTGAAAATATAACATTAGAACGTCAATAAGTTTTTAGAGGACCAGTAAAAATAATCCCAATTTAAAATCTGTAAAATAAATGTATTAATTGTGTAAAGTCTACAATACAGTATTATCTTTTACAAAGTGACGGCTAGATCCTGTCAGATTTTTCCAGTGCACTAATATTCTAGGCTTAATATTCGTTTGAGTTAGTTTGAGATTGCCATACGCGACGTACGCGGGCCTACCATCTCATCATCAATCTCTTGCTATCACAATATATTTGGGGTCGGCGAAACATGTCTTTTCAAATCTAATCAAATCAAAATATTTTATTTCACATAAACCTACATGGGCACTTATGAAACGTCAGAAGCTAGGTGCACGGTTCCAATTAGTTGTTTCCTTCCATACTTCTCGTTTCATAGGTCTCGGTAGTCACCCCCTTCCTAGCCATACCATCTTTAAAGAAAGAAAGAAAGAAAGAAAGAAAATACGTTTATTTGCGGTAAACATGACGCAAAGAAAAAACACACAAACACAAAAAAGAACGAGTTGGGGGAAAATATGCGTCACATTCACGCAAAACGGCAATCGCTCAGCATAATGCTATGACCCTATGCGAGACAGAGCCCCCGCGCTGGTTTTCAGCGATAGCCACCGTTGACGTGATGACGTCAACCAGTGCAGCACACGAAAATTAAAAAAAAAACAAAAAGATAAGAAATAAAATAAATACACTATACCTAGTTCAAAATGTATATAAACATAATATTTAAAAAAGTGGTAACAGTCTGAGCAATGACTCATGCGCCGCCGGACTTTAATAATCTGTGCGAGCTGCTGTCAAAACTATAGGTGTGACATTTTGACTTATTGAATAATATAAATATTATAAAACATGGCGCATTATGTAATGAATGTTATGATGGAATTTTATTAAACACAAGGATAATAATATAGAATAAGGAAGGAGGAGGAACACAAAGGATGTATTTGTATGTGTGTGTTGTCTTTCACACAGTCCATCCATGACTTGATGATAATGATGGAGCCTACCTTCTGTACTTATTTATTTTGTGTTGACGGTGTACTGCGAGGCAATTCGGGCCTCCTATTGTATTACTTTCGTGGCATGGGAACATAGGACTGGCGGTAATAATGTGTACTTGTGTCGATACTGAGTCGATCGATAGTATTGTATGCGGCCATTTTGTTAACGTTTTGTGCTGTTATATTTCTGTTATTTCTTATTTGTGTGTTTTTTTTTTTATTGTTTGGAAATTATTGCGGCCTCACGTTTCTCTCAAGAACAGAATTAAAATAAAGGAAAAGGATTTTTTTTTTTTGTTATACTAACGATCTCCGATATTTTTAAGCTATTGCATAGCTTTTATCGCGGGCTTTGAGCGCGGCGACCGAATCAAGAAATTCCGTAACGAAAATAAAACCTAACACCCCGCACTCCGCCTACCATGTAGCTCGGCCGAGCGTTCGCTTAACTTGTATGTATATGGTACGACTGTACTTTAATTAATATCAAAGAAAAAAAATACTGCATAAATAAAAAATTATAATTGCATAAGTTGATAAAAAATGCTATGCAATAGCTTTACCGCGGCAGTCCCCGAGTGCCACACGTGTTTTTTTTTTTTTATATTTTATCTATTCTAAATATAATTCCCAGCTTTTAATGTATTGGTGTCTATAATTTAAACGAAACAAATTAAATTTAAAAAAAAACCTAGTTTTTATTCAGTCAATCTAAATAGATACAACACACAAGCTAACACTAAAATATATATACCTACTATTTATAAGTATATAAAGAAAAAAAGGGAAGAGATCATAGGGCAGGGATGGCCAACCTATGGCGCGCGTGTCATTAGTGGCACGCGACAAAATAATTTGAGCACTGCATCAATTCAGAAATTTAGGTACCTAAGTCACAGTGACAAACATAAAAATCTAAGCTCGCCCGGCTACAATAGGCGATTACATTTCGGCTATTGTGCCGCGTGAATGCAAGGGAAAATGTGGACCGGATATAAATTATTTGGCATCTAGTTTGTAATAGCAGAAGTCGCTCTAATTTGTTATTTTATTTAAATAAATATAAAACGGTAAATGTTAAGATGACTGAATAATAGTATATCTGTTTACGAATAAAGAGTACTATTCTGTAACTATTTAGTTTTTTTTTCCAGTAGTCACTAAGTCAGCATTATTTGTTGGCACGTCACGGCCACATTAAACATTTCGCACCTTTAAAGACAAACCGTTACTAAACGAAAATATAAAATTTTATACAGGAGCTTAAATAAATAAATGCACGGCTTTTTCGCAGTAGAATTTAAGATTATGGTGCTTTGAACCATCTTTTGAGGTCATGATGATGGATATTTATTTACACTGTAACATAAATTCTATTGCGAAAAAGCCGTGCATTTTTTTTATTTAAGCTCCTGTGTAAAATTTTATATTTTCGTTTAGTAACGGTTTGTCTTTAAAGGTGTGATTTATGTGGAAAAAATGGCACATGGATGTATAAAGGTTCACCATCCCTGTCATTGGACATCAAAAAATTCGTCCGCATCGCTGTCAATGGCATAAGTGCACAAAAGGAAAATTTAATTAATATCATTATCACATAATTCAATGAGCTCCTTAAGTTCTGAGTTGAGCTGCACGATTACTGAGAAATGCGTGCACTGACTAGACAGGTCCACTCATTCTGTGTGGTTTTTCCTCAAAAGATCATTTCAGACTCAAATCTACATGGTCTTCACATGACCTGACCAAGATTACGTATGTCTGGACTTTAAAAGAGACTGTGACCTTTGAGTTTGTTTCGGCCTTTCTTCTCAAAGTAGTCAGATAGGAAACGCCGACCTCATCTAGTTTTAAAATATGATTGACGTGTAAAAGTGTTTGTACAAACCTACTTACAGAAATAAAATCATTTATCATTATCATTTTAACATAATTCAATTTTTCGTTTCCTAAATTATTAGGTACAGTTTTACCACAATTTACTCTCAAGAAGGTATTGATAGAACATTATAATTTTCAGAGATACATTTATCAAATTGTGACATATATTTTAGGTATTTGAGCTCGCAAGTAATTTACCAATCCTTATGTAATTGTATATAAGGGTTTGTATTTTATACCATGGAGAATATTATTATTGATGGATGAGCTTTGAATTTTAACCACAGGCAGGTACCAATCGGTACCTTTTTTTTTTTTTGTTTTCGGGGGGAACCTTCAAAAGGCACCCGACCTCTGGGGATGGAGGTCGGGGAGTGTGGGATTTTTACCTCACTAAAACCACCCCGGTGATCACCATCAGCACATAGAGGGGGTCCCGGTTCCTCTTAAAAGACCAATTCCGGAACCCCCCCTGTGCAACGCCTGGAAAGCACATCCCTGGGGAGACTGTAAAGGGGCCTCCCCTGAGCCTCGCTGTGCGCGGCAGCACGTGACCACTGTGCCGCCGTCTTCCCTGGGGTCACTCAGTGGGCGGACAGAGTCCCCACTCTGTGCGCCTGCGACCCCAAAGGTCCACCTACATTGCTTTGTAAGTGGGTTTCGGCGTATTAGGCGCCAAGGCGGTTGCCTCCCCGACGTCTTCTTCTCCGAGCAGGATCAGCCCTCTCCCGATCCCGCTCGACCACTCGGTACCTATGCTAATTTGAACTAGAGTTAAAATAATGACCTCGGAGATTTAGTTAAGTACCATAAATCAGATAAACCGCTTTTATTAGAATAGATTCGCTCAAACTATAGTTTTAGTTCGCGTATCTCATTGGTTTGGTGGTTCGATTCCCGAGTCGGGACAGTGTACAGTGCAACTACTTTCTTAATATCCCTCAGCA
Organism: Dryobotodes eremita; assembly: GCA_917490735.1. Lineage (NCBI taxonomy): Eukaryota > Metazoa > Arthropoda > Insecta > Lepidoptera > Noctuidae > Dryobotodes > Dryobotodes eremita. The sequence goes on from OU823267.1 coordinate 13,800,063, forward strand.
AACTTCGTGTTTCGTCAGTCGTCGGATTTCTATCAGTAAATAGAAAGAAGTGTGCCAGGGCCACGGTAACTCTTTCGAACAATCCACGATCCCGGCAGGACTATGTGCACATGTAACATATACATCTAACTCGCTTCGCTTACCTACCTGTGGTGGAAAAAGACTCATCGGTTCACGGATTTGCCCTCCCTCGCAAAATTCTCTTGGAATGCAAGTCTTATAAGCAGAGATCGGATATTCGAATGCATATTTACCCAAAGTTAATTTTTAGCTATGAAAATAAGGAAGCGGCTTCTTATTTTTTTTTCTAATAAGTACACTGGGAATGCATAACTAGTCGGGTGTATAGTATGGAATCGACTACTAAAACAATATTGATTTAAAAAAATTCTTGGATTCTTGGATTGCATAATTATTCAGATGCATATTTATTTAAAATTAATGTTTAACCCCCGATGCAAATAGGTGCAAGTAGGGTGTAAGAGAAGGGGTGGTATGTGTTAAAGTTAAGATAATTTCGATACAAAAGCGCATTCCATATTAGCCAACATCTCAACTTTAGGTGAATATTGCATCCGATTATCCGATCTCTGCTTATAACCATACTGTTTGATCGATAAATTTATTTTTCTCCAACAAAAGATATACACAATACAACACATAAGAAATAGGCAAAATCTGCCGGTCTATCCTGAAAAACATCTCACGTAAAAACTTAAGTAAAGTGAGTTTGAAATGAGTTGTCAACAGTGTCAATCCCTAGCATCTTCAGCTCTCTTCACCTAAACTTTCACGGTTAGATTTTTACGGAACAGACTGGATGGTATTACACTACTCCTTCACTTATAGAAGACCACAGCATGCACAATAAAGATAACAACTCAGGTAGATGGGATCACTGCAACATTCTTATAACCTCCATGACAGCTGAATACCACAAGGACACAGGACATATAATTATGTTCGACCAGCACCATAATTGCGTGACACACTATCTATCACAGTCTGAATCATTTTGAAGCCTATTACTAGTCCAATGCTTCGTATGTTCGAAAAATTTGTCTGCTCAACAACGTAAATAACGCAATGAATGTTGTTGAACTGTCAAAATGTAAGCTATTCCTACTGTTAAAAGAAAAGAAAGAAAAATGCGTTTATTGCCATTGCAGCAACAAAAATACACCTTAAAACTAAAAAATACGGAAAGCAATGATTATAATGCCAATGGGGCCTCAGCTCAGCATAATGTCAGATGCCAACACAAGGTGTACCACCTGACGCTGATTTTCAGCTGCAACCCACGAGTGCCATACGCTAGAATAATAAAAAGAATAGGGAAGTGTGTGTCCGTTCTAATAAGTTAAAAGTGTTGTGACATGGGTTACGCAATTATCCCGCCGGTTTCTGGACGGGAATATCAATACTATCAATATCAAGTGATTTGATTGGCTTTTGTTATTTCAGCCAATTAATCACAGCAGTTAAAATTAGTTGGACAGCAAGTTAGCTCATTTTTGTGTTGATTACACATAAACATACATACATAATTTCACGTCTGCTACCCATCGGGGTAGGCAGAAACTACAGAACGCCACCTGCTACGATCCTTACATACTCCTTTTGCTCCATTTACGTTCATACATCTGGTCATACACGCACGCCGGTGCGAGTACTACGCATAATGGTCTAAAAAACAAGGTCTGGCACTCCGGGTTTGACGCATGCTTACGTCACTATTCAGTTGCCACTTTATTGCAACAAACCACGAATTATGGAAACATTTTCAGTCACCATTCTGTTAAAAATTATAAATAAAGCATTTAAATTATCGTTTCGTTTTTCTAATCAAATCAGGCATATGTTTAATTTTAAACATATACCAACGTAATTGTTAGTTAAAACCTCATTTTTTTATCGGACTCGCAAAAGTAATAAATGCGGTTGGGGAGTTATTATTACACACTACTGGTAACACAGCGGTGATGACGTAGCTTTGTGTCTCCCACGTGACCACCGTGTCTCGGAATGCTATACCTGGCGAAGTATATTATTATTAGTATATCTTTGTCCACTTTTAAAATTATGGTTAAAAAACACTTCCTCTCTCCTTAAACATCATCATTACATTTAGTTTCCTTGCTCTTGTTTCATGTTTATTATTGTATATATTATATGTAGATAAGTATATGTTTTATGTATGTATATGTATTTGTTCTATATGTAAATGGTACACCACTGACTACCTGTATTATTGTCTCTCCTTCTCCCTTGAATCCATCCAAAGGTTGTCTGTAAAAGATCGCTTTTAGCGATAAGACCGCCCATTGTGTCTAAAATGTCTACATTTATATCTGTAATTTTTATGGTGTACATAATAAAGAGTATTCTATTATATTCTATTATACCATGCTACGCACGTGACCTTTCTGAAAAACAATATATCACCAATAAAATCCTTCTAGGGCGTCGATCCCCTACTGGCGTTTCCATTCACACCTGGGGGCCTACTCCCTAGTCACCGTCCGTAGTTTCGGCTGAAGTTACGGGCGTTACCTACTCGTTGTCACATACGGTCTGATTAGTCCGGGGCCCGAACTAATATTTTATTTATTTTGTTATTTTTATTACAACAAACAGCTACATTATGCAATATTACAATCAGAAAAACTTATATAACTTAAGTAATAATGTAGCCCACAGCGCTGTTCACAGATTACTATAAATAAATTAAACCTTAAAGTCACTAGGAGGTGAACTGTTTATACATGACAGTTACACTAATATTATAAAAACAATTTAAAAAAAAGAAACAGAAATGGTATTTAAAAAACAACAACAAAAAAATTGTTTAGTCCAGCAGTAGTAATGACAGCACAATTTGACAGTTGTCCTTACTCCCGTTATGCTTTTGCCCGTCCGAAAAAGTTAATTAATCGGAAGTAGAGTTCACTTCTTAGTATCGACCTACTTTCGGACGGTCCCATATATTCGATGACGGACTTAGAGAATAGGCCCATTGTCTTGTAAATACCTTTTGTTAAGCGCCTTATTATCATTTCAGAAACCGGATGTAAGCAGTATCATTGATCATAAGGCGACCCTTGCTTGTGTTTCCTATACAAAATTTATCAAAAAAATAAATAAAAACCCTGAACAAACAGGTGTTCAGAAGTATTCCGACCGCGGTATTCATGTAAATTATCCATTTACATATAATTGTATAAATTGTTGCTGATTTATCTTCCCTTTCTGTTTATTTTTGATACAGGGTAGGAATAAATGTTGGTTTTGTAAGTGGCCGCCAATTTGTGGTATTTTTTTTATCCATAATGGCGGGAACGGCCCGGTTTAAACGGATTCACCCTGAATCTTTTAATTAAAGTCTTAACTTAACATTATTCGTAAAGTTTGTTGGGTGTTTAATTCTTGAATTTCAGAAGGTCCTTTGCACGTGAAAATGCGTAAATCATAGTTTATTTGGTAAGGTGGTATAGATGTCCTAGACTCCTAGCCGTATAGTATAACACGCCGTATTACAAATTGACGCGCCAGATTGAAAAAGGTCGCCGTTTTGTAATGCGGCTACCTCACGTTGAGCCGGATTTCAATTCGTCTGAAATAAAGTACGCCGCATTGTATGAGCACTTCGCGTTCGTCAAAGCGGCTTGAAAGAGGTCGCCGTTTTGTAATGCGGGCTAGCTTACGTTGAGCCGGATTTCAATTCGGCTAAAATAAAGTACGCCGCATTGTATGAGCCCTTTGGGCCACCCCGACTCTAACAAGTTAGGTTAGAAAGTTTCCCTTCATGGTTATTTTTTTTAAACCACCCAGAAGTAGGAGCGCCGCTACGCGGGGCTCCGTCGAAAACGTCTTATAATAGAAATGGTAAATTGAAAACTGACGAAACTAAATATTTGACTTATTTTATTTTGACAATAAAGCTAAACGTTGAACGCCGCTTTGTAGAATGTATCTCCATCACGATCCGGCTCAACGTGAGGTAGCCGCATTACAAAACGGCGACGTTTTACAATCGGGCGCGCCAATTTGTAATACGGCGTATTATACGATACGGCTACGTCATAGATACTGTTTCCTAAAAAAGCAGTTGCCGCTAAATACCGGCCGCATTGACATCTGTCAAGAAAATGTTGCCAGCGGGGTTTGACTTTACGATGTCAAAAACGCTCTGGGTAACACCAACTTACTTTCATAGATAACTTATCAGTGACGTCATTGGACAGTAAATTACGGATATGCGGCGGCCGCCAGTGTTAGGATACCGTTGCTTTATAATAAAATAACAATTTTTTATAATAAAAAAGATATAAAAAAAATACGTGTTATTTAACAAAACTTATCTTGTCCTTTCAGCTACTAAAATTAACAAATAACAAATACCACAAAGTGTAAAGTTTGACGGCTCATCTTGCCTCGCTGTGCTACATGACGCTGGCAGAATAGTCGACATCGGCACAGATGCCAAAAAGGAAAAAAAAAGAAAAAAAATCACTTACACTTCTAATATTTTTAAAGCTACTTGAGGTTCGTGTATCAGAAAGTCTAAGTATTTACTTACAAGTTCTTTTACAAGTTTGCTATGCTATTTTAGTTCTTAAATTCAAGTCTAGCGAACAGACAAAGCTACTCTTGAATTTGTAAAAATATATACAAACATAAACTCACGCTTTCTTCCCATGGTGATCGGCAGAAACACAGAACGCCACCTGCTACGAAATTGGTAAACATTCTCCCAATAAAAACAAAAATAAAAATTAATCCGTTCTCCAAACAAAGGCACTTAATGTCTGATGATATTTTACGATTTCATTTCATTGGACTCGAATCAATTCATGTTCTGTTTATGGCAGGCATTTAATTATTGTCCTATCTCCCTTACCCTTGTCTATCCCCCTTACCCTATTTTACCCCTTACCCTAAGTTTATTGATGCAGCAAAACGCCGAAAACAAGGCTAATTTATTGTACCTACTGAGTGGAAAGTAGTTAATATTTTACTAGCTATTGCGCGCGGCTTCGCCCGCTTCATACCCCTACAACTTTCACATCCTACTGTCCTACTTCCTATCCTACTAATATTATAAGTGTGAAACTTTATGAGGATGGGTGGATGGATGTTTGTTTGTTACTCTTTCACGCAAAAACTACAGAACGGATTTGGATGAAATTTGGTACATAGATAGACCATGACCTAGATAAAAAATAGGCTACTTTTCATCCTAGATCACAGACGAAGTCGCAGGCCATCGCTAGTTATATTATAAATGTGAAAGTTTGTATATTTAGATGTTTGTTACTGAATCACGCAAAACTGGCTGAACGGATGTGGATTAAATTTGGCACACGTGTAGACCATGACCTGGATTAGGACATAGGATACTTTTTATCCTGGTAATACGTTTCCGTGGGATAATCTGACCCTCACGCGGGCGAATCCGCTGGGAAAAGCTAGTTTATAATATTAGTAGGATTTTTATTGAATTGTTTAATGTTCATTATTTATAAGTATTATGTACTAAGCATAGAAAGGGCAATTTAGTACCCAATTAGAGTAATTAGCAAGCTTTTAATTCGTTTTATTAGTCGAGTTGTGTTAATTTTATTTTAAACACAAGGGGGATTACTTCCTTGAGTTTAATTACTAAAATTAGTTTATTTTTAAAGGTATGAATGTAACTTAGAAAATTATGCTTTGGTTGACAAAACTAATTAATGTGCTCATGGATGCCTAAGAACTGCCTGGATGTAAAGAACTTATTCTCTGATGTAGGACAATCGTTGAACTCCTTAAGTTCCGAGTTGAGCTGCACGATTACTGACAAATTCGTGCACTGACTGGACAGTGCACGAATTTGTGTGGTTCTTTATTCAAAAGACCATTTCAGACACTAATAATCTACATGGTCTTCACATGATCTGACCAAGATTATGTCTACACATAATCTTAGTCACATCACCAACTTTTCTCTTGATTCCGGACAATTCCCATCCTTGTGGCGTATGGCCTACGTCCGCCCACTCCCTAAAATTTCAAATCCCTCCCTATCCAGCCACTTTCGACCTATTTCCATTCTCCCATTCCTATCTAAAGTGCTTGAGGCCTGTGTACACAAGCAGTTTTCTGGTTTTGTTCACCGTAACAACCTTGTTAGCGCTTTTCAATCTGGATTCAGGCCTGGGCACAGTACAGCCTCCGCTCTCCTTAAAGTGACTGGTGACATTAGAGAAGCGATGGAGGATACCAAGATTACCGTTCTGGTATTAATTGATTTCTCCAATGCCTTTAACGCCGTCAGCCATGATATTCTCCTTTCTATCCTCTCTCATCTTATGGTTTCACCCGAGGCCCTGGAATGGTTCTCTTCTTATCTTCGGGGACGTCAGCAGTCGGTTCGTGTTGATGAGAGCTCATCGAGTTGGCGCGACCTGGATGCGGGTGTTCCACAAGGCGGTATTCTTTCCCCATTGTTATTCTCCATCTTCATCAATTTTATAACTCACTGTCTTCGGTGTTCGTATCATCTTTATGCTGATGATCTACAGTTGTATACAGCTGGGCGGGTAGAAGTTTTATCGGACGCTATAGCTGATGTAAACCGAGATTTAGCTGCTGTCAAGGAGTGGTCTGTTTTGACTGTCTGTTCTGAGTTTTGGGGTGTCAGTAAACCCCTTGAAATGCCAGGCCATTGTAATTGGAAGCTCGCGCATGATGGGTAGGGTGGCGCTTAGCTCTCTTCCTCCTCTTATTTTTAATTACCCCTACGGTGAAAGATCTCGGTTTGCATCTTGACTCGACACTTAGCTGGCAGCGCCAGGTTTCTAGTGTTAGTCAAAGGGTCAATGGTACTCTGCGATCCCTATATCGTTTGAGAAACTTTTTGCCCGCTAAGACGAAAACTATGCTTGTGCAGACTTTGATTTTCCCCATCATTGACTATGGTGATGTGTGCTACTTTGACTTGAATGCGGTTTTGCTAGATAAGCTCGACAGACTGCTCAACAATGGTATCCGGTTCATTTTCAACCTTAGGAAATATGACCATGTGTCGAGTTATAGGACTGAGCTCAAGTGGATGTCCATTCGCCAAAGGAGAAGTTTGCGCGCTTTGACCACACTTTTCTCCTTTCTCAACTCCCCCACCCCTCCTTCTTATCTTATGTCTCACTTTCAATATTTTTGTTCTTCACACGCTAAGAATCTGCGTTCTTCCAATAATCTTCTCCTACTCTGCCCTCCTCATACTTCTGATTTCGTTCATTCGTCCTTTCATATTCAGTCCATTGTTCTCTGGAATGCGCTTCCTCTTGATATCAGGACGGCCACCAGTCGGTATGCATTTAAGCGAAAATTGCAGAGTTATTTTCAAAATAAATAGTGTAGAGTCATCTCATTTACCTCCTTCCCTTTTAGTGTATATATATAGTATATATATATGTATTATATAATGTAGGTATATATTATAGTAAATATATATGTATGTGTATTATAAGTTTGTATGCATGTATAATTAATTATGTTATCTTTTTAATATTTTTTATATTATTATTAACGCCTGTTAAGCAGAGCACCTGCCATCTTATCTCTACACCACCCTTGGTTGACTGGTAGAGAATGCCTAAGGCATTAAGTCCGCCTTTGTATGTTATTGTGTGCGAGAAGTTTAAATAAATAAATAAATAAATAATCTTGGTCATGGTAATCTTGGTCCGAAACAAACTCAGAGGTCACAGTCTCTTTTAAGGCGCCGAATAGGGTTGATGATGAGGGTTTCGTGACGGTGCAAAGGAGGAAGCGCCGTTCGCGAGTGAACAAGAACCGCTGCGGCAAAGCACCTACGGATTCCGGCGTGAGCCTGCGTGCCGCAAAGCCGAACACACCGGTGTACATCTCCCGCCTACACTACAGCACTAAGGCGGAGGACATCGTGGAGTATGTGCGCCAGAAGACGAGGTACACGCCGAGGGTACAGTTACTGGAGTCGCGCCGCAACGTCAACTTCAAGGCGTTTGTGGTGCGAGTACCGAATTGTTACTTGTCCGTCGTCTTGGAAGAAGACTTTTGGCCACAGGACGTGGTGTTCCGTCGCTTCCGCGGGCAAATACCACAGGACAGCACAAGGACAATTAGCTAGTGAAGTGAAGTGTTACTAACATAGTTTTAAGTAATATTTATTAACACAAGTTTCAGTTTTATTATGTATTAGTTTGTTATTTTGTATTTTGTGTATTTTATCTATGGGCTTCAGTTGCCTGACAATAAAGGAATTATTATTATTATTATTATTATTAAAGTCTACACTTTAAAAGAGACTGTGACCTCTGAGTTTGTTTCGGTCTTTCTTCTCAGAGTAGTCAGATAGGAAACGCCGACGTCATCTAGTTTAAAAATATGATTGATATGTAAAAGTGTTTGTACAAACAGACTTACAGAAATAAAATCATTTAAAATGTAGGTCTTCAAGAAAGGAAATTTGCAATTTAGCGTTACACTATCAATTCCTTCTTCCAATCTAGAAAAATCCTACCCCAACTCCAAATCCACTAAGCAAAAACGGGCATGGGTATAGAACAATATAAGTAGGTAATAATTCCAATTTTCTAAATGTTGACAAACACTTAAATATTACTTCCTAAACTGCAAACATTTACCGACAAACCACTACCAATGGTACAGATTCGTAAATACACACATTTTAAACCAGGTTTCCGTTTAACTGAGTACACAAAATAGAACCAAACTAAGTTAACCCAACCACTAAATAGATACGTACAGAAGGACTAGCTCTGAGCGAAAACGCACGCACGCATAGACACGCTTCACGTACAGCGAGTGCAAGCGCACTATTCACGACTGGCATTTGTTTGAGATCGCCGCACGTACGCGTCTGTGTGTGCGTGCGTCAGTTTTTGCTAATGTATGAAGCCTACCTTCTGTAACCTGTCTATTTATTGAGCCCAAGCTTGCGGTGGAGAACTAGGTAAATAAATAGAGCGAAAATTGCAGATTTTTTTAAATAACAGTGACGGTTGGAAATGTGTCAGCTTGCGTTTGTGTTTTGTTTCGATTTGCGAGTTGTGTGTTGGACAGTGTTTTGTTTATAAAACGCTATGATTTGGTAAAAATGTAAAAATAGCTTTGCACGGGTTTTACGAGTTTATCATGAGAAGGTTTACCTACCTAGTTTTGTAAATGGTACACCACTGACTACTTGCATTATTGTCTCTCCTTCTCCCTTGAATCCATCCAAAGGTTGTCTGTAAAAATCGCATTTAGGGATAAGACCGCCCATTGTGTCACCCTGTGTAAAATCTCTACATTTATATCTGTAATTTTTACGGTGTACATAATAAATTACGGTGTACATTCTATTCTATTCTAACTATACAAATAAATACAAAAAAAAATAATAAACTAAGCAGCTCATAACCACTATCCATAAATAGTGATGACTAAGGAAGAAGTAGGTATGAAGAAGGTTCCAAGTACCAAAGCATTAAATCATCCCGAAGATCTCAAACCGTTGCTAGCCAATTACCACCTTAACAACGATGTAACCCCAAGCCTCTTAATCAAGCCTTATCTCTATAAGCAAAACAAATCTCTATTTATTACACGGGCTGATCTAGGGGCAGCAATTACACAAATAACGGTCGACGAGACGATAAGTCCCGGTGGCCGATAGGCACCAGTCTCACCGCCGCTTCGGCGAGGAAGCGACTAGCTATCAACGATTTTCTCGCTCAAGAAATGTACAAAAGATCGGGTACCGTGTAAGTAAAAGAGATATAGTAAAATACTGATACATCGCTGCGTTTATGACCCGTGAAAAAGATCAGTGATAGCTAATTTGTATCTTCCCTGAAGGAGGGAAGATGTAAAGAAAAATATACTTTTCTGCTGCAAGCGTCATTGTGGTAGTCCGCAACATAGACAGCCTATTTATTTTGTAATCTGTGGTCGAATTATAATCTGTGAGGCCAACTATCTATGTGGCGCGATAAAGTAATTATAAAATATTGAAAATAATTTCGTTAGTATAAAACTAATTACCGTGGAATCGATATTACAATTAAGAAGAATAATTGTCGTTTCTCTCTTTACAGGTAAAGTTTTGTTACTAGATTAGATACATAAGTAAATCTTTACACGTTTGATTTACTTATGTATCTAGTCTAGTAACAAAACTTTACCTGTAAAGAAAGAAACGACAATTATTCTTCTTAATTGTAATATCGATTCCACGGTAATCAGTTTTATATTAACGAAATTATTTTCAATATTTTATAATTGCTTTTGATCATAAGTAAATCTTTCTTTACAGAGTAACTCAACTGTGTTTTTAGTTGACTGTGTCGTCCAAATCACTAGAAAAATATCCTTATACATTTATGACGGAGACAGTACGTTTCTCTCGTTATTATCAGCCATATTTTAACTACTGTGGGCGTACTATGGAAAGTGTTAGTTATTGCGCAATAGAAAAACCGTTTGCAGTTCAAATCAAATTATAATTTACGAACAATTTAATCACACTAGCGAATCACACACTGTAGGTACAAGATACAATTATACGGAACGAGCGACAGTTTCTAAACGTGTTCACTGCTTAACCGCTAACATCAAACTCTTCCTTAACTTTGGTCAAGTGTTATGTTATAGACTCTGTCGAGCGCCGCCTGGTGGCGCTGGCGTCCCGATGAGTCAAAGTCAAACGATTGATTTAACTTATATCCGACACATATTAATAGTTGATAATTGACTGTTCACACCGCCGGCGAGTACTCGTTTGTCGCAGCGACAAGAGCTATCAAAGATAGGCAAAACACTCGCTGATAGACTCACGCTTAGTAAAGCGGGAGTCTATCAGCAAGCCGCCATAGAGTTTGACACGTACTGCAGTACGCGTCAAACTCTATGGCGGCTCTGAAGTGCGCTACTCGCTGCGCATTACCCCACCCCGCACCCCCGCTGATGCATGAATTTGTTACTGCGCAGCGACTCGCCTCATGTTCCGAGCTGCCATAACATTTGCATCGGGCTGTACATACGCATACCAGCGAATAATTGCTCGTTGCCGTCGCGTACTCGCTGCTCGTTGCTAATTCGTTTTTTAGTTGCTAGCTTAACTCGCCTCTCGTCATTCGCCAGCGGTGGGACAGGTGCCGTAGGTTGATATCTATGAATAAACAACAGGCTAGGCGGCTGGGCACAGCCCTACGTTCGATAACGAAGGTATTCGATAGTTAGGGTTGACAGCTGACGTTATTTTAGGTTATATTAAAATAAGGATTTGTTTTTTGGGATCAAGCTGTAAATTAGCCCTTTATTTAATAGGTAGCCCCCAAAATGAACGCTGCGTGTTTTTTGCTGAAACGAAGCAGTCCCTAAAGAATCCCAAGAGAGTCCGTTGTAAGTTATTATTTTTCTTCTTAGTGTTGATAGCAAAAAAAAACATAATATATTTAATATATTTTTAATTTGTTAGGCCCAAAATTCAGCAACGCGAGTACCGTTTGCTGACGCAGTCATTAGGTCCAGTTGTTAATTAAATTAAATTGAAAGAAAAAAAAATATTTGGGACACGCACAGGAAATCCAAACAAAATAATAATAAAAAAAAAACAAATAAAAAAAAAATATTATTATTGTATATTATTATTATAAAATATAATAATAAATTGCGTACAAAGTACGCAATTATAGTCAACTGTAATACCCGCTTTTTTAATGTTGAACAAAATACACAATATACTGTGCAAAACATAAGCTGTGTGTTTTCATAAGTATGCAAGCCTCAAAGTCCGATCAGAATCGATCGACTGACGAAGACCGACGATGACATGGCTTGAAGTTTTGACACGTTCAGAAAATTGCCACATCATACTATTCAATTGCCCCAGTTAGAAAGAAGATGAGAACCAATACGTATTCCATACGTGTGTCCAATTTATTTGCAGTCTCACAAATGGTGAAAGGAAATATCGTATCTTCGTGTGAGAGATAATTGCACGAGTGAAATGTGTGATTCTTGTATTGGGTTATTGGATATGTCGACAATCCGTTAAGGGGATGTAGAAAAGGTCATTTGCAACCGAATTACCCTTGATGACCCCCATGCAAATGTCAACCATTTTCGAGTAATTTGACATTTTGACAACTCGTTCTTTTTTGTATTTGTGTGTTTTTCTCTACGTCATGTTTACCGCAAATAAACGTATTTTCTTTATTTCAATCTATTATAAACATAATTCGTTATTTGGAAGGAGAACCCTGGCAATCAAGTAAACTACATTCAGCCATATAAACATGCCAAGTTTGTAGTAAAACATCGTGCGACGTGCAATACGTGCATGCGTTTCGTGCCAAGTTTCCTCCAAAATAAATGACTGCAGTTAAAGAAGAACGGGTTTAAATTGAATAATCGTACTCAATTTTTAAAATAATTTCGTCTGTTTTGAGAAGGTTTTGAGTGAAGTGGAGAACACACAATGCAACACAGAAAAAAATGCAATGTTTTTGTATAGGTTCGTTTTATTTCGTTTCGTTTCGTTGTGGAGAGATACCCAAGTCATATCTCGCCTTACGGCCTAGTAAATAATGCAGTAGATTTTATGAAACTAGTAGCTAACTAGTAGTACTTGTATACCAATTTACTATGGCAGGTACTCCTACCCTGGTTTGGTGGTATTTGCTTCCTAGTAAGAAAGCAATGAAGGGACCATTTTTCACCACATCAAACACAAAAGTAATGCAATCACAGATGTACTGAATTTGACCTGTTACATAATATAATCATGGTGAAATACTTGGATCCGATTTATTTTATTAGGATTATTTTATTAAAATTATTTTTATTTGTATTCTTAATTATGTGTGTACTATATTATTGTTTTGTAATTTATGAAATTGTATAATTTTAATGATAAAATTTGCAAGCATGAATTGGTACAACACAGTGGACTGCGCATTCACTTGACATCTGTATATATATGATTATGTTTTGTGTCGAGCAATAAAATTTTGAATTTGAATTTGTATTCAATCAACTATCAACTCAGCCTATCGCAGTCCACTGCTGGACACAGGCCTCTCCTAGGCTGCGCCACAACACCCTGTCCTCTGCCTTCTGCATCCAGTCTCTGCCAGCCACCTTCTTAAGGTCGGTAAATTTTGTTATTTCTTTTTCTATTGCAAACTGAACCACAGAGCCTACATAAGTAATTCTAATACGTTAGAATGTGTGAATTAAGCTCCAAGTTCAAGAAAATTAAACCAGTTTTACAAATCACTTGCGCATTACCTCCTGCTACATCCAAGCCGTATCGTAAAACAGTTTGCGTATCCTTACGCAATGGAAACACACCTTTACACCTAAGTAACAAAATCGAGTTAAATCAAGCTTCGCCCCCGTGGATGTCGGAAATTATCCCACGGGAACGAGCTGCCGGGACAAAAAGTAGCCAATGTCCTTCCCCAGGATGCCATCTATCTCCTTGCCAAATTTTATCGAAATCCGTTTTGTGGTTTAGGCGTGAAAAGGTAACATACAGACTGAGTTACTTTCGAATTTATATAATTACATATATATATATATATGTCTGATCGTTTGACTTTGACTAATCGGGACGCCAGTGTCACCAGGTAGCGTTCGACAGAGTCTACAATATAACGCTCGACCAGAATAAAAGCAGAGTTGGTCGGTGGCGGTCAAGCAGTGAACACGTTTAGAAACTGTCGCGCGTTCTGTATAGGTGTGTCATGTACCTACAGTGTGTGATTAATCCTAACTTCCTAACTAATATTATAAATGCGAAAGTAAGTTTGTTTGTTTGTTTGTTACCTTTTCACGCCTAAACCACTGAACCGATCATCCTGAAATTTTGCATATACTCGTACGTTGTCAGATGTACAGAAACGTACATAGGGTACCTTTCATCCCGAAAAAAAGTACTGTTCCCGAGGAAAACAACAATAACGTTATTATGATAATAGATGGCGCCACGTGTCTTTCGAATCATGATTGAATTATAACCCGAATTGATAGTCAAAGTCTAAATTAACGCGAGCAAAGCCACGGGCAAAAGCTAGTTTGTTCATAAATTATAACTCGATTTGAACTGCAATCGGTTTTTCTATTGCGCAATAACCAACACTTCCCATAGTACGCCCACAGTACTTAAAATATGGCTGATGATAACAAGAGAGACGTACCTTCTCCGTCATATTTAAAATATATATAGTATGGATATAATATCTCCTGCCCCATCCCACAATATATTCGCTGTCAGCGGAGATTAGCGAGCTCTGATGATATTCCGCGAGAGTTGGCCTCAAGCCGAAATGTTTGATGTTTGTTATAACCGAAAAGGGGGGGGGGGGGCGTGGAGATGAATAACGCAACCGATACGTACAAGCTCATATATTGAACTGATGCAGCAGTCATTAACTTAAACTAAGTCGCAGGTCTACCCTACTTATTTAATAATCAGATATAAGTAGGTACCCACATAACAATGTTGTTGAGTGAAATAACATAACATAACCATAACATTGTTACACTTAGACGTGAAACAGATAACATGACTTGCTGTTAGTTATGAACGAAATGGAACGGAAGGCTGACTGATCAATGAATTTCCCACTCTATCGAACATTTGTCTGTTTCTTCGAATATTTTTGTATGGGTTCGAAATGGATTATACATCCCTCATCGCCTGTCAAGTATGAATTGACAACAAAATACTAATAAAAGACGATATTACGTCAAAAACAAAATACTGCAAACAATAATTATTATTGTTCTGTCAAGCGTAGTGAATTATCAAAAGCGGCAGCATGCCATAAATTAATAATATGATGATTCAAAACTAATTTGTTAATGCGGTCCGTATGAGACCTTGACCTATTTGCACGCCACACTTGGCAGAATTTGATGATACCACTGACTAATCTTAAGACCATATAATTTACCATATTCTGATAAATACATGCTTATGATTATGATCACCTAATCCCAATATCTAGATTTCTTTTATTTTTCAGTGTGGTTTTATTATAGCGTTCCTCAGTCACTCTTCATGATAAAAAAAAACTTTTTTTACAATAAAGCAACCGACTTCCAAAAAAAAACACAAAAAAGTGAAAAATAACTTAAATTTCGGAGGTCGGTGTCTTTGGTTTTTATTTGAATTTTTTGCCACTGATTTCCGAAATTAAAGTTAAGCTTAGTGGAAAAAATACGCATTACTTAAGATAACTCAAAAAAGGTCAGATCTTGAATTGATATGGGACCACATAAGAAGCACCAGCTTTCAAATAAAAAAGAATCATCAAAATCGGTTCACCCAGAAAAAAAATCTGAGGTAACACACAAAAAAGAAAAAAGATACAGTCGAATTGAGAACCTCCTCATGTTTAAGAAGTCGGTAAAAAATAAATATTTCCATAATTAAACAGTACTCACACGTAACTTTTCCTTGTCCACAGAACTATGCAGCGCTGCAACCAAGATCCAGGCGTCTTTCAGAGGACACCAGGCCCGCAAGGAGAAGGAGCAAGCCGACCAGGCCGTGAAGGATCAGGAGCAGCAGGATAAGGTTTGTCTACATCTTCTTGCTATGACAGAGTCTAACCGTGACGGACCAAAACCTAGGCAAAGAACATATTTTCACCCCTATTTTCTCCGAAGAAGTAGCCCACATTTTTTGCGGTCAAAATGTGGAACTCTCTGCATGTCCCTGTTCCCTTCCACGTATAACCAGTCAGCCTTCAAAGCAAGAATGTACAGGCATCTTATGGGCATGCTCGTTCCATCGAAGACCTCATCCATCACTTTCCATCAGGCGAGATCGGAGTCAAGAGCAGAAACAAGTTACAATAAAAAAATTGAATTAAGAAAAATTAAAAGTTAAAAGAAAGAAAGAAAATACATTTATTTGCGGTAAACATGACGCAAAGAAAAAACACACAAACACAAAAAAGAACGAGTTGGGGGAAATATGCGTCATATTCACGCTAAACGGCAATCGCTCAGTATAATGCACGACCCTACGCGAGACAGAGCCCCAGCGTTGGGTTTCAGTGATAGCCGGCGCTGACGTGATGACGTCAACCGGTGCAGCATACGATAATTAAAAATAAGAGAATGAATGAGTAGTCCCAACCTCCCAACCCATGTAATGGGAAACATGTTGCCATTAAGTGGACACTAATCCTGACCACAATGGGGAATCGGCATTCTAATCTAGACCATACGTAGCTATTGATTGAAAAAACATCGGTAACCTATGGACGAACATGAAGCTTTTATAGGTGATAACATAATTTATATAAATAAAAATCAATTGCCAAAAATGTTTGTCCCCGCATCACTTCAAAGCAGCTATTTGGCTAATTCTATTTTTGTTGTGTTTGTAATTGTCAGGACAAGGTTTGTATGACAGATTTTTTTTATAAAATTCACCGAGAAAGTCGGAATTTTGATGTTATTTTTGTATGAAATTCTTCCGAGCGACGCCGGGCACGAACAGCTTACGTAGAATTAAAAAAAAAATGACTCTAAAGCTCCTTTGTACAGATCATTAGTATCAGAAAAAAAAAGACGGTGTGTGCTAATGACCACACTATAGAAGTGAAAACTTATATGATCCGCAATTCAGCTTCACCGACCGCCTGGAGCCGAGTATACTCGATTCAACGTCATCGACCTGAGCGTGACGGGTCAGTTTCGTTCACTATTCAGAAAGAGCGTAAAGTGCGCATAAAAAAGTTTTCACTTCAAAAATCAAGCTAACCGTGGCGTTAATTAGATTATACATTAAGCCATAAACAATGATGAAATCAAAGATCTTAGAACAAACTTGAACACTTAGCAATCAATCAATTAGGCCTATCGCGATTAGCTAGACATTTAGGTACTAAATATCTCTCCAAAGTTTCACAAAACTTTCATTGATAAGATTACGTCAATAACGTAATCTTAGCCCATTTATTGCAACAATTATTGACGTAATCTTAGCCCGTTTATTGTCAAATACATTTAATCTTGAAGTCAATTGGTCTTGTTGTAGACGTATTTAAGGTATTTGTGTAAAAAATATAATATAAACTGTAATTTAATACTCAACTCATGATCTCAAATGTCATAAAGGACGCCTTAATTTCGTAATAACAATCGCCTTCATTCTAAAATTACAAGAAAGTCCATGTATATTATATGTGTGTATGTGTGTGTTGTGTGTGTGTGTTTTATTGTATGTGTATTTGTCATTTGTTCGACACACATACAATATTTTTGAGTAACTATTGATCTCACTCGCAATTACAATCACTTTAATAATGATTGCATCAATGGCGTGCATCTGAATGGATCATACATTCATGTTCGTTAACGGGCGCCGTCAGTAGGGACTGATTATCTCTTATCTGCCATGGCTTATTATAATTTAATTTTAATTTAATATTTTAATTGCCTTTATATTTTTATTACGGACGCTTTTAACTTTCTACATCGTTCTCACATGCATAATTTCAACATGAATGATGTAACCAATATTTTGTAACCATATTTTGATTTAAAAGAGTGTCCGTGGAGTTTCTTGCTCGTTCTTCTCCATAGGTACCTACTACGCTTTAGAATGGGCAACTAGCTTCATCTTTCTGATCAACCGACCCCTTCACAATTCAAAAGTGCCTGTAATTGGTTTATTTGCAATAAATGCTTTAAGTTTTTTAGTTTTGTGATACCCTTTCAAAGCGATTTCAATTATGAAAGTGCTACACAATTAGAGTGTTGACATTTTTTCCTTGTAATTATCAGCCATCTAATCAAATTTTTTTTCGCCCTACAGGAAGACATCGAAAAGATTGACCTCGCCGATCCAAATCTCAACAAAGCTGCGACTAAGATCCAGGCCTCCTTCCGTGGCCACAAAGTGCGCAAGGACGTCAAATAAGGTGACCATGACGTCACAGGGCAGGACCGTCTCTGACTTTGCAAACACGATAATTATATATAAAATCCCCTATATATGCTTAAAATAATATTTATTGGACTTCTCCACTGTTGATTTATTTTCCACTAAAACTATCTATAATGTAATTTCCTCAAGAAAAATTATTTCGGAGCCCACCTAACACCATTTCTAAAATATATCCTCGACTGTCGAGCGTCAACTTTTGGTGAGGATACAACTGTCAAATTCATGGTATTTGAAGATCTACCTTGGTGTTTAAATCGGGTAAATGTTGAGGAAACGTCTTAAAATAATCATTATGGGTGTAAATTGTTATCAATGTATATTATCGACTAAATGTGTGAATTGAATCGTAAAAGATTGATAACATATTTTTTACGAATAGATGGTTTGATCGTCCACCTATTCGTTTGTGTCATCTATTAATGTGTTATCAATTAATACTGTTCCTTCAAGTGTATATGTACGAATATCTATGGTAAATGTTGAGTCAGTAAATGGTACATCTCTAGCCTGATAGTGATGTATAAAGTTTGCTTTGTTATCTGTTGTGTCTGAAGACTTCAATACAAATAATATGTAATATGATTTTTATTTACGCTTTCGTGCTTGCAAAGTCACTAACATTTGAAATGTTTACTAGTAAAGTAAAGTGAGTAATCGTGTAGAGTATGTCAATTCTCTACTGTATAATTGTCAATTTATGTCTCGTACTTATTGTTGTCAATATCAAAAGGGTTGTTTTTTTTTTTTAAAAAGAGAAAAGGTTTCGCAGTTGTAAATTGTATGTAAATTGAGCCATTTTGTGTTTCGTTAAAGACTTTCCTTTAAAAATTAAGCAACGGCACGATTTATGTAAAATGGTTTCCGTGACAAAAATATTTTTTTTCATTTTTATTGTAAACATCTTTTTTGCAAAAAGTATAAATTTAATATTTTTCCTAACAATGTATTTGGCATTGGATTGACGTGTCTCATGAGTACCAAAAAGTAGAAAATACTAAAAGGAGTGAATTGAACTATTTATAACATAATAGATATTTATCCCGTTTTTTCTATTATAAATTTTGATCACACTACTTCGTGTACCTATTTAAGTAAAATATGGGCATATTTTTATTATTTTCAATAATTAAATAACATTCCACCTTCTTTCATTGTTTGTTGAGAAATTAATATTTTAATTTAGATTAATGTAGTTTTAAGATTACATAGTTTTAGTAGCAAACCAAAAAGCTTCGTTTTAAATGTATTATTTTAACAATGTATTGTGTTAAAACCACAATAATTTTCAAGTGTTTTATTCGTTTATAAAGATATCTTATGTATTCGTTTATTATTACACAAATTCGCTGGATTTTCTGTAAATTGCTGGTAAATTTAGGGTTTATATTAAATAAAATATTTAATATTCGCCTATATTACTCGTTGGTTTTATTTATCGGTTGTTCGTAACAAAAGTAGCTATATGAGGTGAGGACAAAGGTGGGTTTTTCATTTAGAATTTGTAAACTCATCTACCATTCCTACTAATGCCAGGCCCTGCAGTCTCGACATGAATAGCGACAAAAATCTGTCGTTAAGTCGTATCGATGTCAAATTTCTTTAATAGATTTTCAACCTTATGCTTTGGAAATAAAGTTGAAAATCTATTAGAATTTGACATCGATACGACTTGCTGTCTAATGTCGAGACTGCAGGCCCAGAGCCGGCAGTCTCGACATAGATAGCAACAAAAATCGGTCGTTAAGTCCAATCAATGTCAAATTTCTGTGATAGATTTTCAACCTTATGCTTTGGAAATAAAGTTGAAAATCTATTAAAGGAATTTGACATCGATACTACTTAGCGACAGATTTTTGTCGCTATCTAATGTCGAGACTGCAGGGCCAGGGATTGACACTATTGACAACTGACTTCATGCTCACTTTATCTAAGTTTTCAAGGTGAGTTTCTTACAGAATGATATCAAAGATCAAGTGAGTCATAAGCAGAGATCGAATATTGGGATGCATATTTACTTAAAGTTATTTTTTAGCTATGAAAGTATGGAAGCGGCTTTTTATAATATTTTTTTGTAAAATAAATCCCGGGATGCCAGGAATTCCGGGAATGCATAACTAGTCGGGTGAATTTATAGTATCGAAGCGACTTCCAAAAAATTATTTATTTAAAAAAATGCCCCGGGATTCTTGGATTGCATAACTATTCAGATGCATTTTTATTTAAAATTAATGTTTAACTTCCGATGCAAATATGCGTATGTAGGGTGTAAAAGGAGGGGTGGTGTGTGTTAGTTAAAACAAAAACATACAGTTTTTCGATACAAAAGCGCATTTCATATTAGCCAACATCTCAACTTTAGGTGAATATGCATCCGAATATCCGATCATTGGTCATAACGGACCCTTAAGTGGATGCGCCAAGGTGGCCCGCGAAATTCATATTTTATTACGTTTTTTTGCAATTTGCATGTCAGTATATGGTTGGATGTTGATTTAAATATGATTCGCAGCCGTAACAAATATTTATTTATAGAATTATAATCATAAAAATCATCAATACATCTCTTTAAGTTCATAGTACCCTATTGAATGACTATTACATGAAATCATGACATTTGAGGCCAATTCTAACTTAAGTAGTTGTATTGCTGATTCTAATGATTACAATTCTGTAAAGCCATATTTGTTACGGACGCGAATCATATTTTAATCAACATACAACCTGACAGTGACCTGCAAATTGCAAAAACGTAAGTATTTTTGAATTTCGCGGTCTTCCTGAGCGCATCCCCCTTAAGGCGAAAATTTTGAAGGAGATGCACATCATTATCATGTCTCATGGCCTGGTGAAGCCAACCAAGAGATATCGTGTTAAAAACTAGATTGTAGAGGTCAGATAGGCAGTCGCTGAATGTAACATACTGGTATTCAGCTGCATCCGGTTAGACTGGAAGCTGACCCTAACATGGGAGAAGGTTAGGATAGAATCTGGTGCGTAAGCGACTGTATCACCAACACTTCTACCAAGTATTGTGATAATGAAAGTGTTTTGTCTCATCCCGGCAATCTTCTTCTTGTCGTGTCGATGGTACTCCAAATAGAGTCGTCCCAGAATTCAGGTACGAGTTCGGCAACTTCAGTAGCGTCTATGAGCTCCTGCAACGTGCAAGCAACAGAGAGCCTAGACAAAGTAACATTCGATTAGCGATGACGCTAGTAGAAAAGCCAAAAAAATTATGGGGTTGACATAAGCTATCGAAATGTCACGTCATCATAGGTCAACGAATAGAAATTAGCTAGACAATATTAACATCATTCGATTCTATGAAACGAATCGACAGCGTCGAACGATTACTTCCAAAGAGATGCGTAGCCAAGTGGCACTTTTTAACAAACGTTTTCGCTAGTTTTCGATTCGTATGATGGAAACATTAGCGAAAGCGGTAGCGATTGTGGAAATAGAATCGCTCCGAAGCGAACGCCATTCGTCTAGGCCATCAGGACACGCTGACACGATATAGGCAAAATCACGGCAATTACTAGTCAAGGAGCCATCTCCTTAGTGTAAGTATGGGTGGATCAATTGATAATAATGGCAATATAATTTACATAACAACATAACATCACGCCAGTACTTCCAGAAGGGTTAACCAGAGGTGTACCTAAAGCACACCCACACTTCGCCAGTTATGTTTAAGTCCCATGTAATAGGGGCGAGTCTATTGCCATCAACCGGGCACGAATCCAGACTCCGGGCTGCTACTGAGAAAATCCTGATGGAAGAACCAAATCACACTTTGCCCAAACGGGAATCGAACCCAATGAGGAAGACCTCATGATCAGCAGACAGGAGTAGCGCTTGCGATCATTAGATTGGTCTAAGTAGCAAAGCAGTATAATAGAATAGAATACTCTTTATCACTTTGTCTCTCTCTGTCTCTCTCTTTCCCTTTTTTTCTCTCTTTTTTTTCTGTAGATATTATTTAAATCTAATAAAACAAACACCAATATTTTAAACTCTCATAAAATAATGTTATGTACGGTGTCTGCCATTTACAAAACGTGCTTAACATCATTAATCAAAGGATGGGTTTCCACCCGTATGAGTGCCAGACTATTGAATGTTTGCGTCATATTCTACTAATTGAATTTAACACCTCGAACGATTATCACACTAACGTAATAAAACATAAAGCAGAAAACAGCGTGAATGATTTCGATTCAATCATTGGAGCAAAATTTTAATTATAGCAACGGATTAGTAGTGCTTTTGTTTGTTTGAATATGAAAAGGCATTGTTTAATGAGCGAATATTTCATTAGCACTTCATGCTAGACTAATTAAAACTGTTATTATTCGTAGTTTATTTAATGTCGATAAAATATTTTCACGCCATTGTAACATTACTACTAAAATTATTATCAAAACTACCTTGTTTTGAGAAATCCATACTATAGATTTGTTCAAATTATGGCACCTTACTCAACTTAGCGAAATTGAGGTAATTTTATTCGTAAAGTATACATAGTCTTCCAGACCGTATTTCGGCCATGGCGGCCAATCTCAACGGAGACTAGCCTTGGGCAAGGGAGATATTATAGTGCACAAGTGTGTGCGCAGACACAGGTGCACTGTCTCTTCCCTCACTCTCATAGTCCGATGGGACGGCAATCCGACACGACCGGAGAGAGATCAGGCGCAGGAGCAACGGCTTAGCGTGCTTTCCGAGGCACGGGAGTATCACACCGGCAACTTCCAAACTCCAGTTACTAAGAAATTCCTAATGTTTTCATTAGGAATTTCTGCTTAATTAATTAAAAAATTAATTTCTGTAAGCCTGGTAAGGTCACTAAACTGTTATTAATAAAACACTAACTTGGATAATTAGCAGATACTTGTGAGGCGATCGGGTAGGTAGAACTCCGCTCAGGGTCGCCGACTCCGTGGGTTATCGGGGGCTCCAGCAACCACGAAAGGTAAATAGTGGGGGCGAAGCACCCCTGAGCATAGACATCAAAACTGACCAGTCAATCGGCTTTGTCTTTAAAATCTGCTCTTTAAAATCCCATCACGTCGTTAGGTATAACCTTTTAAACCGGGGTGCTAATATTGTGGAGCTCGCTTCGCTCGCTCTTGCATCGTAGATTTTCTTCAATCCATATTTTATAAACTTAATTAATTAGTAAGTTCTTAAGGGTGAAGTCGATGCCTGTTTGTTTGCTGAACATGAGTTTTACTTAACGGATTTAGATGCGATTTTAGGGATAAAGCAGGCCATTAAGAAAATAGAACCCTAAGTCGGGCATGAGAATGAGCGCCCACAAGGTTTTCTAAAAGTCGGCGACCTGCGGGGTAATTACGTAACACACTAACAGTAGGAATGGGTTTCATTTTGACAATTCAACAACATTCATTGCGTTATTTACGTTGTTGAGCAGACAAATTTTTCGAACAAATGAAGCAATAGATTAGCAATAGGCTTCTAAATGATTCAGATTGTGATGGATAGTGTGTTACGTAATTAGGGTGCTGGTTCCGCTCCTTACTACCGGTCCCCCCACCAGTATAATAAATAATAATAAAATTTAAATCTTAATTACTCTAGTAATAAAGATTGGTTTGATTTGATTAGCAGATACTTGTGAGGCGATCGGGTAGGTAGAACTCCGCTCAGGGGCGCCGACTCCGTGGGTTATGGGGGGCTCCAGCAACTACGAGAGGTAAATAGTGGGGGCGAGGCACCCCTGAGCATAGACATCAAAACTGATCAGTCAATCGGCTTTGTCCGATCTCTCTTTAAAATCATGTCACGTCGTTAGGTATAACCTTTTAAACCGGGGTACTAATATTACTCTAGTAATAAAGTTTTCCTTTTCTTTATTTTTATGGAGATTTACTGTACCCATTCTTCTAAGAATGGGTACAGTAAATCAGTAAATTGAGTACTATGTAATGTGCACTTAGGTGTCAAAGTAGTGCTTTGGCACTCGTACTAGGATTCTGTACATTACTGGGACCTGTACCACGAATGCTATTTATGTATGCAGCCTGTATTGACATACATTACAGCATCTGTCGAGAAGCAAATAGAGCTAGAAACTAAAAAAACCGATCAAGTGCGTGTCATACCACGCACAATGAAGGGTTCCGTAGTTGGGATGAATTCATCCCAAGAACAAGATTAGCATTGCAATAATAATCATAATAATAAAATTTATTTCAGACTTGGTCCATAAATTTGTTAGTAACAATGTTCTTAACCTAGTGTTAGTAACAATACAAATCTAAAGTGGTTAGTAACATTGTTCTTAGCCTAGTGTTAGTAAAGGTACAAAGTAGTCAGGCGCTTGGTCTCGCGTGAAGGCTCATCCAATGTGCCATCAGTACCGAGTCCCAGCGGCCGGCACATACGGCCAGAATGGCGCTGGGACTGCCACGCACACGCGCCAGCATCGATGCGCAGCGCTTACGCATGATGGCATGGAAGCCGTCTACGTGCGCTTCCGCGAACATGCCACTCGCGCTACAGTAGCGCAGCAGCCCCATCAACACCTTGAACGCATTATTATACTGTACACGCAGGGCATTATACGTCCCCTGCGTGTATTTAGCCACAAACTGCACGTGTAGAAGGTCTGACAGAATGCCCTAAATAGTGTGACCTTCACTTGTTCAGTGCAACGAGCGAATCTGCGAGCTAACATATTACAGCGGATGCACAACGCCCTACGTTCTCTCTCCACATCCATGTTGTCTTTGAGGTCTTCGGTGACCCAGTGGCCTAGATACTTGAAATGAGTGACTCTGTTTAAAGGTGTACCATAGAGTGAGACGGGTGGTACGTCTGAGAAATCTTTTTTGGGTGCTTTAAAAACCATAACCTCACTTTTCTTCACATTGTATCTGAGCCCATGGGCCTCCGCATACCCTTCACAGACACGAAGCAGCTTACGCAACGCGCCGATTAAAGGGCTGAGCAACACCATGTCATTCGCGCAATGCTAAGCTTGTTCTTGAGATAAATTCACTGCAGTTCAAAAACATGTTATCCCATACGTTCCAACTGCAAATGTAAGTCGGTCGACTATTACTCGTAAACTTGTAAAGCCTACTTAGCTGTGATAGTTTTCCGTTTAATTTCGTTATTTATAACACTGCCGTAAATTTTTTGTACATTATATATTCCTATAATAATGTAAGAATTCATATTTATAGTTGAGTTCATTTTTGTAGAACATTGAAAGTTCTGTTAGCGTAATGACGTCTTTGTAGTTCTCCTACTTGACGACAGATGGTGTTAAATTCAGTAAAGGAAAGACTTATTTTAAGTTAATAAATTATTCTTTACTTTATTGATAAGTAAGTATGTTAAAACCGGTTTCACTTCGGCTTCTCTCTTAGAAAAATTGACAACTCGCCGCTTGTATGTAAGGTGTAATCTTCGGAACTATTGATCCAATTCCGAAAACTCTTTCACTAATGGGATGCTACAGCATTGCCAAGGGTCATAAGATATATTTTACGTTAAAACAAGAAATTTCACGAATATCAAGTCGCGGGCACAAGCTAGTGAGCAGTAAAATTGAAACTACACAGCTAGACAAACATTAAAAATATAAATCAAACTAATATAAATCAAGCTATTTACCAAACTATTCTCAATCAGCGCATATGTCGATACGCTGGATTCACATACGGATAGATTAGTGCACCAGTTAGATAAGGGTTAGCCACCTTACCGATCATATCAACTTTATTCCCATCGAGTTTTTCATCAAAATTTCGTCTAATATCAATATCTAATGGTATCTGAGTATCATTAGTTTGAGCTTTCCTAATATTTATCTCAACATCTTTCCAAGCTCTCCAAATCTTGTCCAACGAACTTTGCGGATAAATTTCTGGAAAGATTTCTGGAAGATTGTCTGGACGAAGCGGACAAGGACTGTTCTCAATTTCTGGTTGGCTTTCATAAGCATAAGGATTATAAGGGTATTGAGTAGAATCGGTATCTGTTGGTGGGTTCCCATTTGGATAGTACGGGAGGGTAATTACTGATGCATATGGGTCGATATTTGGTTGGCTATAAATAGATGGATTAATCTGTGCACCATAATTATTTGGGTCTATTACTTCTTGGCCATAAATATTTGGAGTGCTTTGTGCTAAAGCATAGTTTTTTCTATATTGGTCATAGATATTTTGGTAATAAGGATTGTTATACGGATTTTGAATGTAGTTCCAAGATCCTTTATTTCTTTCGTTCAATGTCAGTGGGTTGGCCGGTTGAAGAGTTATTGGAGGTGAAAATGGAGATTTTTCTTCAAATTCTTCATAATTATGATTTGTTATGGTGATGCAGTCGTTTTTGTCTGAAACATAAAAAAAGAATATTAAAACAGCTGCTGCAACTACATGTAGTTAATTAAAAAACTTCGATTGTCTTTTAAATCTCAAAATCAATCGGTAATGAACCGATGCAATAATTTGTGAAAATTTTGTCATTTCCTTTCTTACATTATTTGGGACACAGACACTGTCAGACAGTTTTTGAACGAAGTTCCTTAACGCGGCTTGCGGTAGGAGTTGACTGGTAGAAATCGCTCTCTCTCTCTCTCTCTGTCTGTCTCTTTCTATTATATACGAGTGTGTGTGTGCGTGCGAGAATCCCGAAAGAAACTTCGTTCCTGACAGGGGTACCACGACCGCACACGTTTTTAGGGTTTCGTAGTCAACAAGGAACCATTATAGTTTCGCCATGTCCGTCTGTCCGTCTATCTGCAACTTAGCGCTGAGGCTCTTAGTACTAGAAAGCTATAATTTGGCATGGATATACAAATTAATCAAGCCGAGAAAGTGGAAATAAATTTAGGGTACCTCCTGTACACGTAAAGTGAGGGTGTTTTTTTTTTCTCGTCTATCCCACGGTATGGCGTATCTTTGGAATGGGAATTCAAAAATATTACGGGTCTGTGAAATTAATTTTTCGGTTCTGGGATCCGCTTGCGTAAAATTAAGCATTTAATAGCTAATTTTTGTTAGTCAAGTGTCCCCGGAGCCCCTGCCAGCTAAATACTTACATTTGCAGTTGGAACGTATAGGAGGACATGTTTTTCAACTACAAAGTTAAGTTTGTTCTTGGGATAAATTCATCCAAGACATAGAATGCCCCTATGAGGGTGACATGGTCATACTGATCAAACCTTCTATATAAACGCAGCTGTACATTTCACGTCTGCATCACTCCACTACAACTGAAGAAGTGGTGCAGTATTTGAAAGTGAAGACCAACTGGACTCTGAGGGTCGAAAGGTTGGAATCGCGCCATAACATCAACTTTAAATCTTTTGTGGTACGAGTTCCAACCCAATATCTGCAGACCTGCATGAAGGAGGACTTTTGGCCGAAGGGTGTCGTATATCGACGTTTCCGAGGACGGTTACGCGACACCTCGCAGCGAAACACGACGCCGACAACATTACGTGTATAGTTTTAGTTTTAAATGGTTTTAAATTATGTATTAGTTTATTGTTATTTGATGTTATTTTGTGTATTTTATCTATGGGCCTTAGTAGCCTGATAATAAAATGATTATTATTATTATTATTATAAAGATTTTAAAAAAAACCTCCAAACTACGGAACCCTTCATTGTGCGTGGTCCGACACGCACTTGGCTGGTTTTTCAAAAGTGATTTTTACTTCAGTCGCTTGATAACACAGTAAAACCCAACAACGTTGAAAACAAATTCATAAAAACACTTACCGAAATGAAACTAGTCTTATTGAATATTTCGCGTTTAATAATCATCATCACAGGAAGGCTGGGTAAAAGCACTGACACCGACAACCGCCTGAAACGTTGGGACAAGCATGAGAAACTCAAATCGCGAAACAAACTAAGACTAGTTCCATTTCCAGGAGTGATCTCTTCCACAAGCAGCTAGCCCGGGCAAGTCAGCATCATCTCCCTGCCTCTTGCCAACTATGTTGGGATCGGGTTCCAATCTAATTGGATGCAGTTCAAAATCATTATTTTACATGGAGCGACTACTTATCTGATCTCCACCACCAGGGCAAGTCCTAGAACCGTACCTATTTCTACCGCCGCTATTTTCCAATTTGAAGGGTGTTGGTGCGTATACACCAGTGTATTTCAGGTACATGAGACATTTACATGAGACATTTGTGCATTTGGCATTTGATCTGGGATGAGAAAAATTTCCAGCAGCAGTGACCACTTACCATCAGAAAGGCCTTATATATATTCACCATGTTCAAAATGAGTTCTGTGTGTTAATACAACTTCACTTACCATTTTCCTTCATATTTTTATGATCTCTAAGCGCGAGCCCAGTTAAACCCATATTGTTTTCTGTGCCTATATTACTTTTCTCAGTAACACTTAAATAATGTTTTTCTGGTTCATCTGCAGCAGGTTTTAGTTTAGGTGGTTCTTGATTTATAATTCTCTCTTCAGTTGGAGCGGTATTTTCCTCTCCATCACGTTCAATTTTATATCTGTCGTGATTTTGTATTTTTTTTATACTTATTAGGTGTGTTCCATTTGATATCCGTACTATATCTGGGTCATTAGCGTCATCATCATTTTCATTGTCTTTTTTTCTAGTTTCGTCTTTCTTAGGTTTGTTATTCCCCTTTTTTGCAATTACAATTTCTTTCCGTTTATTTGGTGTAACTTCTTTACTTTGAGAAGCTGTATTTTCAGACTTTTGCCGTCTTCTAAATGATGGTGGTAACGGTTCAGGTTCGTCTACGAAGAAATGAACTGGTTTTTGCACAGTTTCTGAAGAAATGTTTGAAACCTCTTTATTTTTACGAAGAGTTGTTATTATGTCTGAATTTGAAGTAACTTGGTCATCTTTATCTTCGTTTATAGAATCATTACTATCTTTACTTAAAGGATTTTTCCCATCATTCCCTGAATTTTCTTTGCCATCTCTATTTAGAGTTGCGTTACTTTCAAGATTTGATTTTTCATCATCAACATTGTTTGGACTTGACCGACTTTCTGTCTTACCCGTGCCTTTGTCTTCAATAGTAAAATACGGTATACTATCTTTCAACAAAGTTGGCGGAGCAATTGTATTAGGACACAAAGTACCTTCTTTATTCAAATTCGATTTTGACTCATTAATTTGATTCTCTAACATCTTTAATCGTAAAGCATGTGCTGGACCAGGTATGACCTTAGCAGTTTTAAGAATAACTGGTATTTTCGTTGGTATTTTTTGTGGTATTGTATCAGTGCGACGACTAATTGGTTTTTGCAAAACATTCTGTTTTAGGGCTTGCTTGGGAGCTGTCAGAATATTAGGAGCTGGCTGAAGGCGTATATTTATTATTCTTGAATTTCCATTGCGGTCTAGATTATGATTATTTTTGACTGGAGTACTTTGTCGTTCATCTCGTCTTTGTTCCGGTCTTTCGTTTTCGTTAGGATCATCTTCTATTAGATACTGCTTCTCACGTTTCTGGACTTTTAATTGTTGTTCTAATTCCGTCTGGAATAAAAAAAACTATACATTGTACTCACAAAAGATTACGAAGAAGGCAAGTATTGAATGTTTAGACTTTCTACTGTTTAAAAAACATTTCAGAAAAAAATCGTATTAATAATAATAATCATTTTATTTCAGGAAATTATTGCCATATTAAGCACAACAAAATACAAACTACATAGAAATATAAAAATATAAAAACGTTGCATTCCACATAAAACAAATTATATAAAAAATAATATTACACATTAAAATTAAAACATTAGTACAACAACAAACAGTAACATTAGTTAGTTAGTTAGTATTGTAATGCTTGTGGGAATTAGCTGTCTAGAATACTAAACTATAATGATTTATGTATAATCATTCACATAGCTTGAAATGTTTGTATAAGTTTGATTAGAAAAAAATATCAAAATATTAATCAATGACAAGGTTATACTTTTATGTTTATATTTGAACGCCACATATAAAAATTAAAGCGTGTACATTTAATTTAATTTATACAATCAAATCTCCATTACAATATTTATATTAAATCAAGTCACGTGTGTAAACTCGATAAAATATTAGGTCTTTACCTATGAAATTGCCGTTCTGCAGTACTGGCCATTTCAAATCAAAATAATTTTTGTTTGGCTATGAATTCTAATTTCAAATTAATTTTATTTTAAAAACATGGATTTTTTTTTTCTAAAAGTAGTCATTTCTTTATTGATTAGTGTTACATTTTCATCGCATTTCAATCTTTTTCGTCATCATGGATACGTTAAAAATTCGAGTAATTATGGAATATGAGTACCGTCGTGGCAGCAACGCGGCACAAGCGGCACGCAACATCAACGACGTTTACGGAGCTAACTCTACAAACCAACGCACCACCTGTTATTGGTTTGCTCGCTTCCGTTCTGGAAATTTCGACCTGAAAAATGAACCTCGCGGTCGTCCGAAGACTTTGGTCGACAATGACGAATTAAAGGCGATTGTGGAAGCTGATGATACACAATCTACGGCTGAATTAGCAGCAGCTTTCGACGTTAGCGTCAAAACAATATTGGTCCATTTGCGTCAAATTGGCAAGGTAAAAAAGCTTGACAAATGGGTGCCCCACGAACTCAATGATCGCCAGCGCGAAGTACGCGTCGAGACGTGCCTTGCACTGCTCAACAGACACACAAATGAAGGAATTTTGAACCGCATTGTTACCTGCGATGAAAAATGGATTCTGTTTGATAACCGTAAGCGCTCAGCAAGTTGGTTGGATCCTGGTTCAGCACCTAAACAATGCCCTAAACGAAAACTTACCCCTAGAAAAGTGATGGTCACTGTTTGGTGGTCTAGCGCCGGTGTGATTCATCACAGCTTCTTACCAAACGGGGTGAGCATTACTGCAGATGTGTACTGTGAAGAACTGAACACAATGATGGAGAAGCTGGCGCATCTCCAACCAGCATTGGTCAATCGCTCGTCTCCGCTGCTCCTGCACGACAACGCGCGACCTCATACTGCACAGCAGACGGTCTCCAAGTTGCAAGAACTGGGGTTGGAAGCTCTCCGTCATCCGCCCTACTCACCAGACCTTGCGCCTACAGACTACTACTTTTTCCAGAATTTGGATAACTTCTTGGCGGGAAAAAAATTTAATACCCGAGAGGCAGTACAAAATGCCTTTGAAGAATTTGTTGCCTCCCGTCCAGCTGATTTCTTTAAGAAGGGCATCAATAAACTGCCACTGCGATGGCAAAGATGCATTGATTGCATGGGTGATTACTTCGATTAATACAAATAAAAAATTCATGAAAAAAATTCGTTTAAATTTTTTCATACAAAACGGCAATTTCATAGGTAAAGACCTATTATTTTTAATTTGATACGCTTTTAAGAAACATGTTTAATATAAATGAGAAGATCATAATTGTTATTCAAATGCTGCTGCTTTTTGTGAAACAGATGATACTTTAACTTTATTTATGACAAAGTTATTACGATTTCGTCAACATATTATATGATGATGAAATCGGGGACTGATTCAATAACAATGATTGTATTTTTAAATAATAATTCTTTATAATAATAATATAAAAGTGACTTACAGTCGTTGTATTCTCCGCAGCAAAACAACATGTCATTAAAAACCAAAACACTGGTACCACTATCTTCATGATTTGCATGATATTTACAATAAAACAGAAATTCAACGAACAGGGGATCGTTCCATCGCAGCTAATGACGAACAATGACGGTCAACAGTGTAATCTTATGTTTGTACTAATTTCCAAAAACATAATTAATCGATTCATCATGGTGGTTAGAATTATAATTATTTTACATGACATGTGACTGTGTTTTGAGATTGATTCTATTTATATTAGAAGCTGTTATTCTACTGATGCAGACGGTACTTATTAAAGTGTCAAACTCTAAAATAATAATAACCAAAACTTAAAATCTCCTCCAGCGAGTTGTTTATCTGAGAAAAAGTATAGTCTCGAAGAACAAGAGGTTAATTACAGACTATCGAAATCTCATTGCATAATCAGAAGAATAATGACGATTTCATTGCGAACGCCAATCCTCTTGCCAGGTACGGTGACGACGTTAGTAATAGCAAAAAATTCGAGGATCTAGAAGCACTTTATCGAAACAATAACCAAAAAAGAGGGGAAGAAAACCACATTATGAATTAAAATCTTTATTAAGCATTAATAAAACTAATAATAATTGTAATCAAATGATGGAAGGTTGGGTAAAACTCCAAAACCGCTGATATAAACAACACAACAAGTGTAACAACCCTACTGATGCTCCGTATTAAAGTCAGGGTTGACGGTGGCGCGAAAAATCTTCTTAGAGATTTCTGTTCAAAAGTTGTAACTGCATCTTCGGGTGGTGTTACCTGAAATTATAGAATGATTTTGTACATAGTAACGGATGAAAAAGGTCCGGAGGATTAAGGTGGACGCGCACCTAGATGCGCAGCAGTCATCGTATACCCTACAGCATTTTACTGAAATGCGGGTCGTTCGGCGCCGATAGGTGCGCAACGTTTTATACTATTTCATATAAAGATTTATAAAATGCGATGTCTGCGGCGCGTCTAGATGCACATCCACATTAATGTTGTCAAAATAATTGTAGCAGAGATTGAATTTCCAGGGCTAGTGGCTTTAGATGAAGCTTTACATTATAAACTCAAAAATCTTTAGAATTCAGTGAACACTTTGGGATCAGTGAAAAACTGACACTTATTAGTAAATACCTAAAGTACCTAAAATACTGTATTCATTACCTTAAATCCTACGCCAGGTTCAATGTGTGCTGGGCCACTACCTTTGGGGCATGGCTGGAAACGATCATAATGTTGTAGTGGCATCTACAACGCCACATGCGAGCTACGCGTCACACTGACGTCACGCAAAATCCTGCATCGCGCAAGCAGAGTTTACCGCGCAACTCGCATATATACAACGTCCCGACATCAACTGTCGGGCAGTTGCCATCCAGACACGACAACCGTCTGGTCGGAGGATCCTCCCTTTTCCATAGTGTTAGTGAACTGTACACCCTGTTCCTTATACCACTAAGGCGTCTATACTTGATATGACTGCTATTTCTGTGCTATCCGCTACTTAATGGTAACGATGACATATCCATGCTATAATTACCTTATTTTTTAATCCAGGGATGCTTAATCAACTTCTATAGTATGTGGCTTAGAGCACATCGGAGTTTAGAGAGAGAATGTAACACAGGTATGACTGATGGAGAGGAGGCGCTAAAAACTGAACATTTTCTAACACCTGCTTTCTCAACCATTGTTTATTTACCCATACAAATATTTATTACAAAGAGAGCGAGAGAATTTTGTGATTTTGTATATATATGTGGAAGGTAATCTCCGGAACCACAGCTCCTATTCGAAAAATTCTTTCACCATTTGAAAGGAACATTATTTCAGATGGACTTAGGCTATACAATAATTATTTAAATATATCCAAAAAGAAGTACTAAACAATACTAATGAAATACTATCCGGAATTCATGCAAGCCTAGTACATTTTGTTAGATTACTGCTCAGAAGATATGCACAATGTGTCGTGAAACAAATACCGTCTATACCGTCTATGAAAGTTGCAACCGTGCGAAGCCGGGACGGGTCGCTTATTTATCTAAAAGCAATCTTTGTCGCCAATCAACACAATTTTTGTCGTAATTCCTTGCATGTTTCTAAATTAAAGGACAGAATATCACGGCAATATCTATTATTAGCGTGGGTACTTTCTGTTTCATCAACGGACAGCTTATCATGCTCATTATTATCAACCTACAGCTTATCATGCTCATTATTATCAACGTACAGCTTATCATGCTCATTATTATCAACGTACAGCTTTCAGTTCACCTTACACTTCATATACAAATATTGTTCTTGTGCTTCTTCTGCCAGCCCTTGACCCGTGTTACTTGGGAATGATACATTTTTAACCCCCGACGCAAAAAGAGGGGTGTTAAAAACTTTGACCGCTATGTGTGAGTCTGTCTGTGGCAACGTAGCTCTTAAACGGGTGAACCAATTTGGATGGGGTTTTTTTATTTGAAAGCCGGTTTTTTAGCGGTGGTTCTTGGACATGTTTTATCGAAATCGGTTCAGCCATTTCAAGGTCATTAGCTCTTTTTTCGTGACAGCGGTTTTTTAATTTTACCTATTATTCGAATGAAGTTCTTTATAATCCCTAGTTCCTTCTTCGTTATAATCTGCTCACTTGGCGAATGAGAGCTAGACTGAAAAACGTGTAACATTTTGTGCAAAATCGAAAGGACCTTTGTTCCAACCGGGTGTCCCACGACACTTCTCGACTGTTTTTTTTTTCTTCTATTGGAGCATAGAAGAGAAAAAGTCGAAAAGGAATATAATGAATTATAATGAGACAGATAAATGCGGATACTGTTAGTTGTTTTGTTATCATTCACTCCCTTTTCATTCCTAACGCAGCGTCCTACGTTGGCAATTTAACGCGAACGCGATTGCGAAGCGATTCGATGCGGTTTACGCGAATTCAACGCGACGCGGTGGCTCTGTCCTACGTGCGCCCGAATTTGCGTTCGTTATTTAAAACAACGCACCGCACCTCCAGAGTTCGCGCAAATATCACACCATGTGATCGCATCCGCTTCGCTTCGCACCGCACCCGTGCGACTGGTCACGTAGGACACCGCAATAGAGTATCATTGTTTGTTCCATTCGCGCCGTTTCGCTTCGCGATAGCGTTCACGTTGAATCGCTTACGTAGAACACAGCGTCACCTACATAATGATATGTACCGTTCTCAATACCAGTCCATAATCCTGAAAAATTTTACCTGTTCACTGACGTTCCTTTCGATGTTATCATTGGTAGTTTCAGATTTTACGTCAGCATGTATCGGCTGCGCATGATTCGTGACTATGTGTAGCGCACCTGATGCCCCTCTTTTCATCCGGGGCTGCAAAAAGCGCTGAAATAAACCAGCAATTGTTATTGAGAAATCTCAGAATCTATACTTTTATCATAATATTATAAAGAGGTCAAATGTGTGAGTCTCTATATAGGCGGTAATATTCAGAACTAGTGATCCAATTTCGATAGTTCTTTCACTTACGGGAAGCTAAATTATTGCCGCGTGTCATATTATGTTAAACCAAGAAATTTCACATGGACGAAGTCGAGGACAGAAGCTAGTCTGATATAATTATCAAGTTTTGAACAACAAACTCAAACAAAGTTCAAATTCCATAGCAACCTTTTAGGACATTTTTATAACACATGGTCACTCAACTTGCGGTTGGTCCGTGGATGGGTGACCATCTTTACATACCGAGACCCCCCCTGCCTCGAAAAGCTCGTCAAGCCGTTGATGTCAGCTGTGATTCGTGGATATTTGACAGTCGTTGCGGTTAGTCAGAAGCCCTAAAGTCTGACAACCAGTCTTCCCAAGGGGTATCGTATTACCCAGTAACTGGGTTGTGGAGGTCAGATAGGCAGTCGCTCCATGTAAAATACTGGTATTCAGCTGCATCCGGTTAGACTGGAAGCCGACCCTAACATAGTTGATAACAGGCTAGACAGATAATGATGCTGGTCACTCAAAAATCGATTTAGAATACAAAACGCTAAAGTAGATAGTTGAATAAGTAACCAATGGAATGTAAATTATCCGAGATTATGAATTGAAATATCATAGTCTTATGATGATAGTTTTATGATGGTTTAGTTCTGCGGGGTAATTGCGTAACACACTAACAATAGTAATGGCTTTCATTTTGTCAGTTCAACGACATTCATTGCGTTATTTACGTTGTTGAGCAGACAAATTTTTCGAACATATGAAGCAATGGATTAGCAATAGGCTTCAAAATGATTCAGATTGTGATTGACAGTGTGTTACGTAATTCGGGTGCAGGTCAAAAATAAATAAATAAAATATTCGTTCAGCCGTTTTTCCGTGATTGAGTAACAAACATCCAAAGATACAAATAGTTTTAGTAGGATAGTCTTACCTGGTCATCAACATCGATGTGTGCAAAAACTGAAGAAATAATTAAAAATAACACAACAGCAAATGTCATGATTTTGTTCGTTTTTTTTAGAAAATCGTTCTCAATTTTACGTCGAACATAAAAATGTATGTAGCAACGTTGTTATCGAGACATTTAATTTTATATAAAATATAATTTATTTAGTACTGTTTCCTGTTTTTTTTATAACTCAATTTCTTTTGGCATTAGTAGTAACTGCGATTTCGCCAAAGAGCAATGTTTAAATTATTATCTCTCTGCCTTCTTTTTGCAATTTCATATAATAACGTTTGTGGACACAGTTTCGGAGTAAGTAATATCTTTATATTAATTAAAACTTACCTAAATATAAAATTCTAGTGCCCGTTTTCTCTAACTCTAATCGACACCAGAATGAATGGCTAAATAAAAGCGCGCTTTTGTATTTTCAACTTTCGGCGCTGAGCCGAGCGGTGAAAATCCAGCAGTGCGCATATGTGTAAACGGGCTTATGTCAGCACCACTGACGGGGTCCGATAGGACCGATACCTACCGGAGTCACGGATTGTACGAAAGAATTGGCGCACAGGCAACGGAAGGAACACGGGTGGGTTTTAGTCAGCAAAATTCTGACACGCCCTCCCGCTCCGCCCAGAGCGGGAGAAGTTATTGATGATTTCCCACCAAAAAAAATAAAAAATTTGTACTGCTAAGGAGGACAAACAAAAGAGTTTAACTACTATAAGGTCAAAATTGTATGTTTATCATAAAACAACGTAGATAGGTATATTCCAGTTGACTGCAAAATTGCTGATTCTACTTTGATTTCGAAAGGTTTCGACCGCTGTTAATAAAAAGTTGAAAAAAATACACTTCTAGAATATTTTTAATACGTTAAAGCCAACCTATGATTCGACCTGCTGTCTTGTATGGATCAGAATTTTGGGTCATAAAAGGGATGAATGAAAGGCAATTGCATGCAGCCGAGATAAGAATGCAAAGAGGGATGTGTTGTGTTACGCAAATGGATAGAATAAGAAATGAGCACATTAGAGAAAGTCTGAAAGTGGCATATTGTATAATTGCATAGCACATGTGTGAGCATTATGTACCTACTATAAAGCTACCATTTACTGGGTACGTCTTTCATTGACTTGAACATGCTCTGGCGACTGAGAGTATGTCATTCTCACTCAAATGTGTCGCTGGTGGTGGCGTGTGTATTGGATCATTAAGTGCCCTTCAAAATGGTTGAGCAGAATGGTGCTGATCCATACGTCATGTTCGTGAACGGGCGCCGTCAGTAATTTCTTAGCTGCCAAGGCTTATTTTAATTTTTGGATAGGTTTTCTATTTTTATCTTTTTATTACGGACGCTTTTAATGTGCACGTTTTTCTACATCATCCTCACATGTATAATATCAACATGAATTATGTATCCAATATTTTGTAACAATATTTTGATTTAAAAAAGTGTCAGTGGGGTTTCTTGCCCGTTCTTCTCCATAGGTACCTACTACGCTTTGGAATGGGCCACTAGTGTCATCTTTCTGACTGGCCGACCCCTTGACAATTGCCTGTAATTGGTTAAAATAAATGCTTTGAGTTTGAGTTTTAGCACTGGTGGCTGGCAGTTATGTGAAAATTGGTTGTCATGGTATGGGCATGTGATGCGGAGGAGTGAGGAAAATGTGGTGACGAATGTTTTGAGTATGAATGTGGATAGCTATAAGAATAGGGGAAGACCAAAGAAATGATGGATAGACTGTGTGATAGATGATATGACTAGAAAGCATCATCATCATTCATCTGTTAACTGCCACGGCTTATTTTTATTATTAATCTTATATTTTGAATTGTTTCTTAATATATGTTTTTTATTCATTGTTCTCGCATATAGAAGCAACAAGAATAATGAACCCAGGATTTTGTAATATCTTGATTTAAAAAGAGTGTCCTTGGAGTTTCTTGCCCGTTCTTCTCCATAGAGATCTACGTTTTGGAATGGGCAACTAGCTTCAACTTTCTGACTAACTGACCGACTCTTTGACAGTTCAAAAGTGCCTGTAAATGGTTTAATTGAAATAAATGCTTTGAGTTTGTAAAGGGGGTGACTATCGAGATGACGACTGATAAAGAAATAGGGAAGGAGCAAACGTGTTGAAAGAAAGAAAAGAAAGAAAAAGTATTTATTGAGACTCACACTCGCTTTGCGTTGTTGCGCTACGTCAAATAAATTGGGATGAGGAATGAATGACAGGCTACCTACAATGCTAGTTGAAAAACTTTTGAAACTCCTTTTACCTATTGTGGTATAGTAGTTTTATTCTAGGTGCATCGTCTTCACATATAATTATATAATTAATGTGAACCTACATAATATTGTAAAACATTTTAAAAGAGTAACGGTGGAGTTTCTTGCCCATTCTTCTCCATACGAAACTACCTTTTGGAAGGGGCAACTAGAATCAATTCTATTTTTTTGTAAATTTTGACGTTCGGTAGTGCCTTTTATGTGCCTATTTGAAATAAATTATTTGACTTTGATTTTGAAAATCTAGTCGGTAATTGCAGTTTTTCGTTGTCTATGGAACGTGACCATTTTACGTTTGTTAACTTAATTTTATAAGTAACAGTAGGTAAAGTTCGCGCTAAACTTTATGAACCCTCTGAACGTAGGCCCGAGAACGAGACCGCGCATGGTGCAGTTGAGTGAGAGTGAGAGAGTTCCCTTGGACACCTATATTATGCATACTGCGCAGCCACTCGAGTGCAACTTCCGAGAGCTCATAAAGTTTTGCACGAACTTTACCTACCACCTTTTCAAGGTTCCTGCAGACAGGCGCTTGGCGACGGCATGACGCGACTCTGTTGGAACAATTTCTATGAAAACTTCATGGAAATTGTTATACTGGAGTCAGCGTCGCGCCTGTCTGCCGGAGCTTTTATTCGTTAAACTAAATTGTGATGTATATCTGTCTGTAACAAACTCAGGATGTTTTGTTGTTTTATAAAAGTTTGCGGGAAAGCTAACAAGGGTTCGGTGTAACTACCTACATTGTAGGCAATGTAGAAACAAAATAAAGTGTTGTGTACGTTACTTTGACTATTTAAATGATAGTAGAATGATTTTAACAAAGAAAACACAAAGAAAAAAAGAGAACACACAGAGAGAAAGCGCATGAAAAACGGAACGGAAACGGCCGCCACTTAAAAAAATCATGTCTGTTGTATGGGAGCCCCCTTAAATATTTATTTTATTCTGTTTTTAGTACCTATCTGTTGTTATAGCGGCAACAGAAATACATCATCTGTGAAAATGTCAACTGTCTAACTATCACGGTTCATGAGATACAGCCTGGTGACAGACGGATAGACAGACGGACGGACAGCGGAGTCTTAGTAACAGGGTCCCGTTTTAACCTTTGGGTACGGAACCCTAAAAACAAACATACTCTATGATGATTAATGCGCACGGGAGATAAAGAGGCGTTGTCAGGTACTCGTGTCCCGGTCAATTTAAAGTGCCCTCGGGAAATCAGTGGGCAGTAGGCTTATTATAGTGCGGTCGGGTTTAGAGAGGTGGCAAAACCGATATTTATAGCTCTGATGAAATAAAACAGTGACGCAATGGATTAACGATTGCGATTTTAAATTGACATTTTTATAGCTGACAGGATTGGCTTTCACATATAGATAATATAATGAAAACTACATCTAATGACACAGGAAAATGTAGCCCAAGACAATTTTACTCAAAAAAAAATCCTTTGAATAAAGCTGTTGTTGGTACAGCTTTTTTTTTAAAGATTTTTTTTTGTTGTTTTTTTTACAAAATATTTTCAAGCTTTATTTACCTATAATAGCTTCATACCTTTCGATAGTATTCAATTCAGCACCTTACGTGAACTGACTTGGACCTATCGACTGCTCAATATATTAGAGAAATGAAACATCCCAAGACATGAAGGTCTTGTGGACTATTGGTATAAGAGTTTAAACTTGTTGAATCAGCTGTTTCTTAGCAAAGACCTATAGAGGCATGAGGAACAGGGTATAAAGTTCACTCATACCTCCATAGAAAAGGGAGGATCTTCCGACCAGACGGGTGTCGTGTCTGGTGGGCAACTGCCCGACGATTGATGACGGGAAGTTGTATATATGCTGGTTGCGCGGTAAACTCTGCTTGCGCGATGCAGGATTTTGCGTGACGTCAACGTGACGCGTAGCTTGCATGTGGCGTTTGTAGATGCCGCTACAGACCTTTGAAATAAATCAAGTCCTTGCCTCGAAATGGCTTAAACAAAGTGATATTTTAACAGCGATAACAATGATGGTTAAGTCAAAAATATACGAGACTGACAGAATGACATAAGCTACTGAAAAGCTTATGCCAATCCTGTTGAAATTCGATGTAGAAATACGAAACGCTTTGAAATCGATTACCACTTGTGTAAGCCCTGGAGAGAAAACCAAAGAGATTACATTTAACAGGCAACTCTCAGATAAACTGGTTTATTTGTAGATGCATTTGAATATGCAGACCATCCATTGCAAAACAGCATTTTCTAAATATAAAAAACCTGTCCTACAAATAAAAAAGAAATTAAACAGAAATTGTATGAAATGATTTGGACAATGAGCTACCCAGAACATTATCATAAGTAGTTAGACATTCCATAAAACTGCCATGATTTTGTATAATTTCAGACTGTCTTTAAAAAAGGTCTACCATAGAAAAGTCACGACAACCGAAACTCAAACCCGCTTCCAATTTCTCAAAAGCATGTATTCAATGGAACCTCAAATAATTCCCATTTTGCTTTACAAAAAATATTATTGAACATGAACACTCTAATATAATGATTGCGCCTCTTTTTGTGCACCTGGAATAATTCCTATTTTGGTGTACTAAAAATACTAAATAGCCAAGTAACTGCGACCAACTTTGAGATAGCGCTCGCCGGCCAAGGCCGCGGCACCGCTCGCTTCGCTCGCTCAGCTTGCGCGTGGTTGATCACAGTTCCAACCTAACCTAACCCGTTTGGTCAGGGTACCCTAACTTAATTGCTGCGACCAACTATGAGCAAAGGCCAAAAAGTTAAAAAAGGCTCAATTATTTTAAAAATTGTGCTTTATTAGAAGGTCAATAAGTTGTTAATAGATCATTTAAATATTTCCTTTTCTCAAAACGCAATCCCGCTAAAGATAACAGCCAAGTGTCACTTCTTATTCGTAAAACTAGTCCTAACAGGGAAAACACCCCATAACAAATAACATGAGAAAACACTTGTGAATGAAACTCCCGTTCCCAGACGAATGTTTTATGAAGTAGTTCTCAAGCATAGTTCTAAAGGATAGTTCTCAAGTGACCACGTGCATATGTCACGTTATCACTTATTTACTTACACTGGCAGTGTGCACTTGGCATTATTTTCATATGAAATGGTGTGTCTTTGTGGATAGTGTTATGTTTTTTTAAATGTTAGAATTGAAACTGGTAACGGTCATGTAAAAAACGCATCTTTATATATTTTTGGCGTGATACATTACATACGTTCTCGGGTAGGCACATTCGATTCAGCAAATTTCGTTGAGCAACAAGACTGACCAAACGCAAATAACGTAACAAATCATCAGGCCTGTATTCCACGAAAGGATAGGCAGAGTTGCACCTAGAATAACACCCATATTTCGCCAGATATATTTAAGTCCCATAAAAAAATCCCCAAAGCAATTACTACATAATAATTATGTATGCACTGCACTTCACTCACGAATAATGTTCAGTCAAAGTTAATAGGTTGCCGTATTAGCAGCCCTACATTATGGCGGTTATAAAAGTTCCAGAAATTCGCGCGCGCGCACGTAATTATGAATATGCGATTTCAGCGGTGTCATCAAGCGAAGTGTCCTTCGTAAAATATATCGACTCCATACGTGCATTGTGAATGGAACTGCTTCCGACATTAGCCGGAGTTGGCCGA
Source organism: Dryobotodes eremita (assembly GCA_917490735.1). Classification (NCBI taxonomy): domain Eukaryota; kingdom Metazoa; phylum Arthropoda; class Insecta; order Lepidoptera; family Noctuidae; genus Dryobotodes; species Dryobotodes eremita. Next base: position 13,842,105 of record OU823267.1, read on the forward strand.
AGTAAGTCCTTTTGTCTCTCAATCATTATGGGAGGGAAAAGGATGGATGTAGGAAGCAACCGAACGCTCATGATAATAACTTTAAAAAAATATATAAATTAATAAATTTGCGTATTAGAGCCTTTTAGACTCTTATAGTCTAAAAGGCTCTAATACGCAAAATTATTAATTAATAAAAATAAAATAAAAAGTATAAAATAGTAGCATAGTAGCATAAAATAATTTGACTCTTATAGTCAAATTATTTTATGCTACATTTTTAGCGTCAACACATCCGTTTTCGTGGCCTCGACGTCCGCAAAATTACCAGTATTAGCTTACCGGCGTTCCTGTCCTCTGTCCACAGCACGGAAAAGTTGACAGAGTAAATTTTAGCCCCCTCCCTGGTTGACTCTGAAGTGTCGTGCTTGACTGATGCGGTAAACGCCTGGATAACGGCTTGCCCGGATACAGATCGGCCCGTGAACCCATCTTCCTAGAGACAGTGGGATGAGCCGCTCTGCAGGTTGGTATGGAATAATCTTATCAATACGTCCTCCAATACTGCTGAGTGTGTCCGCCTGCTGGCTGTGGGAGAATGGGAGTCGGGCCTCTGGCTTCACGCGCTCCCGACATAGGCACTATGCTGGGTGACACCACTTTCCGGCTCGCTACTTGTCTGCGTATGGGCGCTCCATGCGGGGCTCCACATCGCTGCCAGTGCGGTGAAGCTGTCGAATGCCTCGGACACCATGGCCTAACTTGCAGTGAGAGCGCAGGCCGGATAGTATGGCACACCAGCATTAATGACGCCATCCGCCGTGCTCTTGTCACCGCCGGGGTGCCAGCTGTTTTAGGACCCAACGGCTTGGCACGCGACGATGGGAAGAGACCAGACTTAATGACCATAATGCCCTCGAAGTTAGGCAGGCCTTTGGTGTGGGATGCAACATGTGTGCCCTTGCACCATCCCATCTTCCTTGTATGGTGGGACTTGCTGGGGTGGCTGCTGCAAGTGCGGAAAACCTCAAACGGCGAAAATATTTCAATCTTATTGAGAGTTATATGTTCGGGGCGTTTGGGGTTGAAACACTAGGGCCGTAGGGTCGGAGTGCCCACTTGGTTTTTCCAAGACATCGCCAAGCGGTTGGTCGACCCTTCACGTGACCAGAGGGCTGGCTTATTTTTTGGTCAAAGAATCAGCATCGCCATGGAACATGGCAATACTGCCAACCTTTTGGGCACTTTTCCTGTTGACAGCGATTCGGACGAATTTTTTGATGCCCTATGATTCTTTTCTGTCTTTTTTATATACATGTACATATTATTAATATTATTTTAAATATGTTAGCTTATATAGTATCCAAACAAAATACTTAAATAAAGTACAAAAATTTCTTCAACACTGACTGAGTTTGACTGAGAAAATCCAAAAAACTGGGGTGTACATGAATTTTACAGTTTTGACAAGTGAAAAAGTTTTCCCTTTGCATCAACTTCGAGTGGTAACCCCATCATACGGAAATCATTCTCGATGAGATCGCTAGGTCTCATCGAAAATCATCTCGATGTCTCTCTTGTATCCTAAGTAGGACAAAGCGATAAGAGAGGACTCTTCAACACCTCTTCTCTTCCCTTCAGGACTCGTCAATTAATTGAATAAGTACGAAAAATTCAGGCAGAATTAGTTAATTTTTAGGGTCTTTTAAAATCCCCGTCGCAATTGCCACGCCATGTCATGTTCATATATTTTGAACTTCCCACAAACTAATAAATATAAGAACAAGGAACCTTTTAAAATTAATTACCAAATGCAAAAAACAATAGGTAAGTTCAAAAGCAACTCGGTCAAATTAAGATAAATACAAAAAGCATTTACTAAATATCTAGCCTTTATATCCAAGAAAATTAGCCATCGCCGTCCGTATGAGCAGCGCTTACACTTTTTCGATATAAAGACACTGCGAGACCGTCGCCGTTCGCGTGATTTAATTTTCCTTTCCAAAGTTGCAAACGGATTTGTAAAATGTAGCGATCTTGTTGAGCGTATCCAATATTCAGTCCCTTCAAAACCTCCCAGACATCCCATCACCAGGCTGATTCATATCCCTTTCCGCAAATCCAATCTTGGTCTTTACGCTCCCTTTGCTCCGAATGTGCAGTTTCAACAGTTTTTGTAAATCGTCAGTAACCGACTTACACGGTGTGTCACTTAACAAGTTTAGAACATCGATCTCTGAGGTACGGGAGTGCATACAATGAATAATTCTTAGACATCACTCACACGCAACCCTTTCACCTTCTACCTCTCGTGGTAACATTTTGTATTCACTAATTTTGAATTTTAATTTCTAATTGTAATTTATGTTTTTATAACTATTTCTTTTGTTAATTACGATGTTGTTTTGTGGTGAATGCTGTGTATACTTATAATAGGCATACATACCATTACTTTTATTATGTAATTGTTCTGTTTTAATTTTTTGTATGTACTGCTGTTGGTGTACCAAAAAAAACTTTTTTACAAAAATACAACCGACTTCCAAAAAAAAAACACTAAAAAACGTGAATAATAACTTTAATTTCGGAAGTCGGTGTCTTTGGTTGTGTATTGTCGTTTTTGGCCACCGACTTCCGAAATTAAAGTTATTTTTCACGTTTTTTAGTGTTTTGTTTTTTGGAAGTCGGTTGGTTTTTTGGAAAAAAGTTTTTTATTTTTCGCTTTTTAGTTGTGGTACCTACCCCACACACATTCGTATACCACTACTTGATATGTAAATAACCGTGACAGGAAATTATTATAACATCATCAATATAAACTAAGTGGAAAAAATACGCATTATTAAGGATAACTCAAAAACTACCAGTCAGTACTTGATCAAATTTAAGTGGGACCACATGTGAAGCACCAGCTTTCAAATAAAAAAAGAATCATCCAAATCGGTTCACCCAGAAAAAAGTTCTGAGCTAACATAAAAAAAAAATACAATCGAATTGAGAACCTCCTCCTTTTTTTGAAGACGGTTAATAAATAAGTATAATAACAACACAAATGTGCAGGTATTGATATCAAATCATGGTAAACCTGTAACAAAGTGTAACATAAGTTTAAAACGGATCATTCCTTACGGCAAAACTAGCGGTGCAAATACAACCCCTGTCTTAAATATTGTAAATGCTAATCGATACACCCAGTCGGCCATAACTGCTACATTAGTTCCTTCGAAGGTCGATTCACCACCACACAACATTAAACTGACTGTTTGGTCTAGCAGTCGCAAGCGAACCTGTGGTGTGTTGAGCATGAGGTCCTGTGGGCCTAGACAAAGTAACATTCGATTAGCGATGACGCTAGTAGAAAAGCCAAAAAATGTATGGGGTTGACATAAGCTGTCGAAATGTCACGTGATCATAGGTCAACGAATAGAAATTAGCTAGACAATGTTAACATCATTCGATTCTATCAAACGAATCGACAGCATCGTACGATTACTTCCATAGAGATGCGTAGTCAAGTGGCACTTTTCAACAAGCGTTATCGCTAGTTTTCGATTCGTATGATGGAAACATTAGCGAAAGCGATAGCGATTGTAGAAATAGCGAATAGAAGCGAATGCCGATTGTCTAGGCCCGCTGTTCGGTTCCCGGGTCGGGCAAAGTGTTATTGAGTTCTTCCATCTAGAATTTCTCAATAGCAGTCCGGAGTCTGGATTTGAGGCCGGTTGATTGCAATAGACTCGCCCCCTATTACATGGGACTTAAACATAACTGGCGAGGTGTAGGTGTACTATAGGTGCACCTCTGCCTAACCCTTCGGGTAATACAGGCGTGATGTTATACTAAGTTATCATGTTGTGTTATTTCCATATAGCAAAATAAAAACCACAAGGCCATGCAAATATAAGCTCTTAAATCACTATCACTACATATTTTAAAACAAAGTCCCCCGCCGCGTCTGTCTGTCTGTACGCGATAAACTCAAAAACTACCCAACGAATTTTCATACGGTTTTCACCAATGGACGGAGTGATTCATGAGGAAGGTTTAAGTGTATAATTAATTAAAGTTTTGTGTAAATTGGCTGAAATATGACAATGATAGTTGAAGAAGTCGGAAGAAATACTGCTGTTTGAGACCTATCTCGGAGTGCGCTGCAGAAACCGTTAGATGTACACCTAAATAATGTATAATGGGATTGTTACTCATAAATAGGTAAAAAAAAAGTCCGATATAGCATGTGTCTACCATTTAGGCGAACGTCGTTATTGGTAAAACTTTGTCCGTTGCATTCTTTGGTCAGATATTTTAAAAGCAAAAAAATCGCGACAGTGCACGTGTCGCCGCCATGTCATAAAATAACCTTCTAATCATCATCTTGCAGGATTGGAAATAAAATACATTAAAAATACTGTAAGTGGGATGAACATCAGTTACATTTTAATTTAAACCATATACTCCACGCAACAGGCTGATACATATTACGTCTGATAAAAAAGTAGGCATATATTTATTTATTTATTTATCACAAACACTGCTATCATATATTATTATATGCAGAGATGTAACTTATCTAAAATACAAGTATTTGAAATACAGATACAAGATACAAAATACATATTTTCATCTTGTAACTATAAAACAATTTTCAAATTAATTTCGTATCTTGTATTTAAATACCTTTTGTTTGGCATCTATTTTGTAGATACTATGTTTGCGAAAATACTTTTAGTATTTTATTAGATAACTGATTCTATTGTGACATCTTACGTGACATTAATTTTAAATGTCAATGTTGTCGTAGATAAAACTGAACGCACCATTGAATCTTTAGTCCGGGGCCAAATTGATAGATGGCGTGGCAATTCTTTCTTTCTACAAAATGTCATCGGCTATGCGCCTTGACTCGTGTCATTTTATTATCTGTGTTGTCAACATTGTGAGGGAGACATGTAAAAGTTTGGTCTGTCGGTCGGAACTATGAGAAGATAGATTGAGTCTTTTCTCGAGCCTTGACTTGCGCAATCAACGCGATTTACAAGTAAAAAATAAACTTTAACAAAAAAAAAAAGTTTTTTTACAAAAGTATTTTCTCTATAAAAAATATTCAAAAGATACGTATTTTATACCTAGTATTGCAGATACCATTCCAGAAGGTTATTTGCATCTGCTATCTGAAATACTTAATGTAAAAGTATTTTGCATTTTGTATTCCAGATATTTTATTTAAGGTATTACGTACATCACTGATTATATGTCCTACAACCCGTGCGAAGCCGGGGCGGGTCGCTATAGTAATTATAAGTTAATCGATACTGCGGTCGGCCATAATTGCTGCATTAGTTCCTACGAAGGTCGATTCAATCCATCACACAACATTACACTGTCACAAACATGATAAATATACCCTTTTAGTTGTGAAAAATGAGCATTAATATTACTAAAAGGGGAAAATTACTTACTTTAGTCGTATTTTTAAAAGGATTTGTAAAATATGAGATTATTGTTAGGAGCGTTTACTTTACGCACTGCATTCGATACAAATTCGAATTCGAGAGCAGAGTTCCATCCAGTTTAAAAATCTTCTAAATTCAAACGGTTGGAATTGGGATCGTATGCGCAACCCGTAATACAAAAGAACTACGGCCACTTAGAACCGTTATTTTAGGATTCAGATCGCAAAATTTTGTATCGATATACCTTCAGTCGTCGGCCGGGTGAAATCGATAATACCCTCCAAACCAAATTTCGGTCACGGCGGCCAATCTTAACAGAGATATAGAAAAGTACGCAGGAGGTATTATAGTGCACAATTGTGTGCGCAAAAACTGGTGCACTCTCCCTCTTCCCCCAGACTCATAGTCCGATGGAACGGCAATCCGACACGACAAGGGAGAGATCAAGCGCAGGGCTTTACGTTTCACACCACTACACCGGGCTGCTACAAAGAAATTCCTAACGGGAAAACGTAATAATACTTTGCTGGACCCCGGGGGTCGAACCCAGGACCCTACCCTCAGTAGCAGCGAGACCAGCGGGGCAGTAACCGGCCCGGCCCGGAACGGGGCTGGGTAATAGTCGATTACTTAAGACTGCATTACTTAAAGAGTTAAGGTCACAGGAGGGCGAAATAAAAAGAAGAATCTGTCGCTGTATAAGGGAGTAACTACATTTATTCCACTTCATTCGCGTTTCGCTGGACGATTTTCATTATTTCTACACACTGAACACAATTTTATTAATGTAAATGTTAATAATTAATGTTAGTCTAACCACTGTCGTTAGCATGCGCATGATAAAAACACACTTGTCCTAATTTTATACGTGTTTGCCGCGAAAACTGAATAGACGCGGAAAGCTGAACGGATGCGTACGCATCTCCATACACAATCGTTGTTTTTTATGGTCAAAAGCTGAACAGAGCTGAATAAGTTTAGATAGTCCCTTAACCCGCTGGTTGCTGTAGGCCTAAACAAGTACTAACTTGTTTGTTTCATTTGCATCCTAGGGAGACTACATCGACAAACTACAATCAATCTATATTGCGAACCTACCGTTTAAGGTAGGGGTAAGTCACGAAGCAATACCACAGAATAGTACCTACAGAAGGCCTTCCCATGCAACAAACGAAAACGCACACACACATAGACACGCTTCACGTACAGGGCGTGCAAGCGCACACATAATCATAATCATAATCATAATCATACTTGACTGGCATTTGTTTGAGATCGCCGTACAGTCACGAGTATAAATATATTACTATCGACAACGATCGATTGATATTTGTCATCAAAATGACGGTCAATATATGGAAATAGGCATAAACAATTTATACAAGTGGCATTACAAATAATAATATAAATAATCGAAGGAACACCAAAACTATCCGACGAGACAAGTGACGCCAAAATATAGGATGCTGCATCGGGTTCAAAAATATGTGTTACCTATTAGACAACAAATGCCTTCCACAAATGATCACATATATTTGCCGTCATCTTCACAACAGATATTAATGAATGAATCATGACATCAGATATTATTGCCAAGCTGTCCAAAGTAATATATTTATGCTCTTAAGTTCACGTACGCTAACTATTCTGTGGCCTGTTCTGTAACCTTTGTAACAGTCATAATAAACCTCCCTACGCATCCCTCCCATGGCATCCCTGGCAGTCTAATGCTGGTTAATTCTAACTTGGTTACCTGAATTATTCCTAATTGTTATTAACTTGATTAATTATTGGAATGCTTCTAGAACAAAATACTGAGCGATGCGGATCTCCAGTCAGCGCTGATGCCTCAAGAGCTGAATCCAGCCATCGTATTTGACAAGGTACTCTTTGAAAATCCTTAGCTCCTTTCCTAAACTTGGCTCTGCTACTACATAAAAATACAAAGTAAGAAAGAAGAAAGAAAATACATTATTTGCGGTAAACATGACGCAAAGAAAAAACACACAAACACAAAAAATAACGAGTTGGGGGAAAATATGCGTCACATTCACGCAAAACGGCAATCGCTCAGCATAATGCTACGACCCTATGCGAGAAAGAGCCCCAGCGCTGGTTTTCAGCGATAGCCGGCGCTGACGTGATGACGTCAACCAGTGCAGCATACGAAAATTAAAAATAAACATTAAAATAAGAAATAAAATAAATACACTATAATCTAGTTCAAAATGTATATAAACATAATATTTATAAAGTGGTAACATTCCGGGCAACTCATGCGCCGCCGGGCTTTAATGATCTGTGCGTGCAGCTGTCATAAAACTAAGACTAAGACTAATGCCTCCTGTACACGGAGGCACAGCTCCATTGAAGAGTAGCTATTCGTCATATGCCCGCACAGGGCAGAATAGAATCAATGATTCTGAAACAGTTCCACGACATTCGCTTCTTCGATGAACGGGTCGCCGACAGAACGATTCACTCAAATACAAACAACACATCACACAACACAACACTCGTCTTGAAAACACAATTCTAAAGTAGGCATCGCCAGTCATTTATTTTCTGGGCATTGTTACCCGGCCCTTGGTGTTGTACAGAATTGGTTAGGAGACTGGATGTTGATGGTCTCCTTCGGTGTTGTACTACTCACCACCGTGCTAAAGTTAATTTGTAAGGTATAATAAGCTGCTAGGGAAAGATTCAATTAAACAAGTACCTTCTTACACAATGCAATGTTTATTACAATAACTCACTATTGAAGGTTCACAATATTGAATGTGGCTGGCCACATACCTTTCCCCATACACCTGGGCTTCCACACCAGTACAACCAGTCTCGGGTCTAATTGTATTGGTGTGTCGACCTGCAATGAGACTATTACAATAACTCAGAGTCGCTATAGCGAGTCCGTGAGTTGAACCACTTAATAGATACTAGCTCAATCATACAAGTATCTACCTATCAAGGTTGTGCTAACAACGGGAACATAAGATTATGCTAAGCAATCCGCGATACAACACTACACTGAAACTAACTGACACCCGCCAGACATAATACCCGGCCCAGTTACCCGCTAGACATAATTTCGCTAGTGTTACAGAGAACACGCTGACAGCCATGCCAATGCATGACACAAGATGTCGCTACTTGTTGCGTTATTTATTGATTGTGCAACGTCACAGCATCATTTAGCAATAATCAACATCATAATTCTGCCAAAAGACGTCCCTTGCTGAGACATAGACCCCAAGCATCGCCACAACGACTGGTCCTGTGCTTCCCGCATCCAACGGATTCTGACAACCTTCACCAAGTCGTGTATCCTTCTTATAAATAATAATGGCGTTCCTACGGCTGCTCCTTTTCAGATTCCATAACCATCTATAAATAAACAGTTTTTCCAGGATGCTCCATGGCGCGCAGTGTTCCCTCTTGGCCGACAGCGTCGTGACATCGAAGTTATAGCCGACACCCCGCTGCCACCGCCGCCGGTCGCGACTGTACCACAGACTCTGAAGCTATACAGTCGAGTCTCAACTTGCGTTGCCCTCGCTGTCGGAGCGGTAGTCGAAATTATACTTTATATAATTGAGTTTTATACTGTCGTCTAAATAAATTGGTAAAAAATAAAGGAATTTATTTTGTTTCATTTTAAATGATAAAAATATTTTCTTCAGTAAAACGTTATCTCATGTCAGAGATAATAATAATGGCGAAGCGCGTGAGGGTGAGGCAATCGTTGCGCCCTCACGCCCCTAGTCGCCGCAGGAGGAAACACCCTGGAAGTCGGGAGTCGATAGCCAATTTCAGGCCACCGTAGGCGCGGGCTTGCGGACGGCGAGCAATGGGTAGCTCGCCGTCCGGTAAGGACCAGGCCCGGGTCGACGGCGTGTTGTGTTCCACGCGCACCTCAAAGAGATGTCGGCACTAATTGACGGGGTCCGATACGGCCGATGCCTGCCAGGGTCGCGGATTGTTCGACAGAGTTACCGTGGCCCTGTGCACAGACAACTGAAGGAACACGGGTGGGTTTTAGTCAGTAAAAGTCTTACACGCCCTCCCGCTCCGCCCAGAGCGGGAGAAGTCATTTGATGACGTCCCACCCAAGAAAAAAAAAGCTGGAACCTGTGTTACAGGGGTCATCCATCCGTCCATTATACATGATTACAGATAAGTAAGTAGTACTTATTTTTGAGAGGAACAATTATGTGTTTTATTGTAGTGTCAAAAAGGTGTGGTGGTGAGTGCGTGTGTGTGTGTGAGGGTGTGTGTATATAGAGTGGTCCATGGCATAGTATATACTTCACCAGGTATAGCATTCCGAGACACAGTGGTCACGTGGGAGACACAAGCCTACGTCATCACCGCTGGGTTACCAGTAGTGTGTAATAATAACTCCCCAACCGCCTTTATTATCTGTGCAAAGCCGATAAAACAATGAGGTTTTAACTAACAATTACTTTGGTATATGTTTAATTTGAATTGTTTCGTTTGATTAGAAAAACGAAACGACAATTTAAGTGCTTTATATATATTTTTTAACAGAATGGTAACTGAAAATGTTTCCATAATTCATGTTTTGTTGCAATAAAGTGGCAACTGGATAGTGACGTAAGCATGTGTCACTCCCGGAATGCCAGACCTTGTTGTTTTAGACCGAATTTATTAGAGCGATTTTATTAGGCCTTTTGTTCTACTGTAGTCAAGAGTTAAAATATATTATTTAATAACATGATCCAGTGTTGGAATAAAAACAGTTATTTTCCAATATCTGATAGAATCGTTACGATCGCTGTTTTCCCTGTGGCTTTGCTTGCCTATAAGACGAGGAACACTCATCTGCACGTCTTACGTTAAGTTTACCTTAAGTTCTGAGTTGAACTGCACGATTACTGACAAATGCGTGCACTGACTGGACAGGTCCACTCAATCTGTGTGGTTTTTCCTCAAAAGACTATTTCAGACACAAATCTACATGGTCTTCACATGATCTGACCAAGATTATGTCTGGACTTTAAAAGAGACTGTGACCTCTGAGTTTGTTTCGGCCTTTCTTCTCAGAGTAGTCAGATAGGAAACGCCGACCTCATGTAGTTTTTAAAATATGATTGACGTGTAGAAGTGTTTATTCAAACCTACTTACAGAAATAAAATCATTTATCATTTAACTCTGCCATAACTGCCTTAGCCTCTTGACCAATAGTTAACTTAGTTTTGTGCAAACATGGAATTAGGGAATTAGTATGTACTATATGACTGCAACTAAATGAAAGACTGCTACAAAGATGTTTTGGCGCCTCAATGACATTGTCGTTTGGCGTTGTCGGTAAACATTTGTGAAATTGACACAGAAATTGTGTTGATAAAACAAGATGGCGGCGTCAGTTTGCCTTTTAGCCACGCGCCAAAAAATCCTTGTACCGTTGTATTTAACAAGCTATCAGCCTTCATAAACAGGGTAACTTGTAATATTCAACGTTCTTCTTCCAGCAGAGTAATTGCGTAACACACTAACAGTAGGAATGGTTTTCATTTTAACAGTTCAACAACATTCATTGTGTTATTTACGTTGTTGAGCAGACATTTTTGTCGAACATATGAATAGAATAGAATACAATAGGTCTTTATTTGCTTAGAATGTAGGTACAATGTGAATGTGTGTGTGGTATGTGCGAATGTGAAGCAATGGTAATCAGATTGTGATAGTGTGTTACGTAATTAGTGTGCAGGACGTGATAGTGTGTATTTGAGAAAATCCAAGATTTTTAAACTTTCCTAAAGTTCGTCATTAAATATCTTTTTTCTCTAAACTCTCAAATTGAATGGCCATCAATGCTATTTTATTTGGTAGTCAATACGTAAATAAAGCATTTTACATAAATAAGTGTTCTAAAACACTAAACAGTTGAAAGATACAACAAAAAGTTAATTAACGATTTTCAAAATCATGTTCAGTCACCAAATGTGATAGGTAACCAGGGTCGTCGGATATAGTTGAAGTTTAGTAAGAACCCGATGGATATTTTCGAATAAAATTTAACTTAATAGAAAACAAACAGTTCATTTATCAAATTAAATTTCATTTGAAGACATCCATCGGTTTCTTACGAAACTTCTACTATATCGACGACCCTGATTAGTTTATCTCTTTTGGTGACTGCACTGCGGTACTTGCACACCATTCATCTAAAAAAAATACTATAAATCAGTATCCACAGAAAGAAAACCATACATTTTTCCATCACAGTTTTACAATACCATCAGAAATAATAAGCATAGTACCCGTGTACTTTCCCACAAGGTGTATCGATTCTCACAATATAGTCTTTAAGAAAATGCAACCTTTCTCACCGTTATAAAAGAAACATTACTGCAGTAAGGCCTTTATACACGCACGTTTTCTTGCCGTGAAAAACTACGGTTTATTCGCCTTGTGTAGGCACGGTCGATAATGTTGTAAAGCTTGTTGACAGACATGTTTTTTCTACGGCGCGGGTTATACCTTGCCTTCTGTTCCTCTTTATACTCCTGTGGCCTGTGGGTACATTTTACGCAGAGATCGTACAACGCCCTTCGCGTGCAGTACAATATTGCTTTCAGGGTGTTGATGGGGCTGCCTCGCTTCTGTAGCGCATCAGGGATGTTTGCGGAATTGCGTGTTAATTGCTTTTATGCATAAATACGTAAAAGATGCGCATCCTTGGTGCGCAGTTTGCGAGCCAGTTCCAACAGCATCCTGGGAGTTATTGCTGACCGGCTGGACTGCAGTATTCTATATCGTTGCTCCAGTTTTCCAGCTGGAATGCTGAAGCAGTGATTATTCTGTTGTGTATGTTTGTGTAATTGTTGTTGTTATTGTATCACTATCATAGTTGTAAGTTTATTGTATTGTTATTAACACTGTATGTGTCTCATGGTTACTGTCAATAAAATAATTTATTATTATTAGATACGCCGCATGTAGGTACGGTCGTCAGTATTGTATGGATCCCTATGGAAGCTTGTTGACGGACACGTACGCCCTTTGTACGGTAGAAAAAAGAGAAACCGTAGAAAAAACGTCTCTATGAACAAGCTTCCATAGTGATCCATACAACACCGACGACCGTACCTACACACGGTGAATAAACCGTAGTTTTTCACGGCAAGAAAAACGTGCGTGTACAAAGGGCCTTAGTGCTATCGATCGATCGTGAAGGAATCATCATGAAATATTCAGTGGCACGAGCTATTGGCTGCGTGCAATGTGACGCAATAGAAGGGTAGATATTATGCCTTTTGTTGCTGAATTGTAAGTTAGACGTAAAGTAATGAAACGAAAAAATATTTATTATTTTAACGAGTAATATGGCGGCTCCTTTAAAGAGGCTTACAACAGCTAAAGCTAGGTCACTGTCGGACTGCATAGAAAAGAAAGAGAAACGCGATGACACAACGCTGGTAATTTATTGCAAAATATGAAGCAATTATCTATTTACAAAAAAAACTATTGATTGGACTAAAAAAATAAAACCCTATTACGTTAATATGTTGCCTGTAGAATAATCTGACACAAAATCAGAATGATTGCATGTATATTAGTATGGTTTTTAATCGTTAAAATGAATTTTTAGAGGCATCTTCGTGATTTTTTTTCTATCGTATCATATTAGTTGTATTAAGTTTTCAACACACTATCTAACTAGTATATACCCTGAAGAAGATCATATATTTTTCTGATTTAGTTTACTGCAGTGGATCATATACTTTTAGACATTATAAAATTTGCATTTAGGTCCTGTAGTCCCCTTAAGCAAATAAGCCCGTGTTAGGAGACTCCGCTCTTCAATATAACTTAAATAAAAATTATGTACTTAGTTGTTTTATTTTTGATTATATACAAATGTAGGTTCTAAAAGAAATAATAATACCCAATTTAAAAACAAATACACTGGCAGATGTCTTGGGATACCCGATTGGAACGATGTTCCTTTCGCTTTTGTACACTTGGTGAATGAGCTAGACCGAAAAAAAATTAACATTTATACTATATTCAATAACACATAAATTACACACACATACACACATTTACAAACATACATACATTATAAACATTACGTACGTTACATTTTAAATCTTACACTTTTTTCGGTCTGCAGAGTACAACGTCCGATAAGGAACTTCGTCCCAATAAGCTTAATACTTGTGACCTCTGAATTCATAGTTTCAGGCTAATTTTATACACACGGCTGTACAAAACTAGCTTACACTGGTAGCTTATACTGGAAATGTATAGCTTGATATGTATATCAAGCTATACAACAGTACCTTCTTACACAATGCAATGGCATTGTGTAAGAAGGTACTTGTTTAATTGAATCTTTCCCTAGCAGCTTATTATACCCTACAAATTTACTTTAGCACGGTGGTGGGTAAGTACAACACCGAAGGAGACAATCAACATCCAGTCTCCTAACCAATTCTGTACAACTCCGAGGGCCGGGTTACAACAGATTGAGTGGACCTGTCCAGTCAGTGCACGCATTTGTCAGTAATCGTGCAGCTCAACTCAGAACTTAGGAGCTCAATAATGATAGCGTTTATTAATGATTGATTTGGGTTAGCATTTATCCAGGCACATTCCAGGCATGTTATTTAGGATAGCGATTTCGTGTGTGATTCAGCGGGTCGGGGGGACAAGAGTTAATAACCTCGAAGGATATTTTACAATTAAATATCTGCCGAGGTTGCAGAGTCTTGAAATTCTGGAAGGGTAGTATAATTCTACCCTTCCAAAATTTCTAATGCTCAGAACAAGATTCCTCTTAAATCAGAATATCTACAATTTAAAACATAAACCATATTCCAACAAGCTCATTTCGTAGAAGCAACTGAATTCCTGGAACATTTCAATAGTTATCAGCTCTCCGTTTGACGTCTCAAACCGCAGAGCTATCTCCAGGCTCTATTGCTTTCCAACCCACTTCGGAGAAGCTAATAAAACTGTTGTGAGTTTGAACTTTCATGTAGCTATACGAGTATGAGATGAATCCATTCCAAGTAATGTCAAGACTTCTTTGAAAACGACAAGAATCATTTATTTTAGTAAAGATTGAAACTGACACGCTAAAGAGTTTTTTTGAAGCTGGTGGCATAAAATGAATCAAAAGTTGGTTATTCGACAATTGAGGCTTTTAAAGAACTAATAAATTATAATACTGGAAGGTTATTATGTGGGTGTACTATAAGTACACCTCTGCCTAACCCCTCGGGAAATAAGGCGTGATGATATGATATGTGTGTTATGTGATCAATTATAGTCTGACCAAGATTATGTCTGGATTTCAAAAGAGACTTTGACCTCTGAGTTTGTTTCGGCCTTTCTTCTCAGAGTAGTCTGATAAGAAACGCCGACCTCATCTTGTTTTTAAAATATGATTGGCGTATAAGTGTTTGTACAAACCTACTTACAGTAATAAAATCATTTATCATTTAATCAAACTGATAGTAATTATCGTTAATTGGAACGCGGTTGAGACAGACTGGATGCAGAAGGCGAAATGCGAAATCCCAAGTGTTATAGCGCAACTTTGGGAGAGGTATACCTGTGTCCAGTAGTGGACTACGTCTGTCAGAGGTGGTTGAGTGTCACATGCCCAACAGTGGACGTTTATGGGACTGATACCTAATGACGTTTGATTTCAAGGAAAAACATTTTTGTCGTAATAAAACGTCTGTTTTGTTTATTTTTCAACTAAGAATGAAGCCTTTTAAATGTTTCACGACTATGTGACTCACTTTTAATCAAAACCGTAATAAATCCGTGAAAATCGGAGTATTTTATTATTGTACATCCAAGGATATTGTGTAGGTAGGGTACATATTGGACACAGCTCCGTGGTCCTAAATTAAAATGAGTAGATAACAGTAACATAGGTATTACTACCTACAGTTTTAAGTATAATTAACTAACTTTTGCCCGCGACTTCGCTCGCGTTAATTTAGAATTTGACAATCAATTCGGGTTGTTCAGGGAATTATAGTTAGGAGGATGAAAAACCGGTCTATCGACACTCTAGACTCACAAAATGTATTAAGTAACACACTACTAAAGTTTCTACAATAATATAAATCAATCATGATTCGAGAGACACGTGGCACCATCTATTGTCATAAGAACGTTACTGTTGTTTTCCTCGGGAACACTACTTTTTTTCGGGATAAAAGGTACCCTATGTCCGTTTCTGTAGACCTGACAACGTATATGCACATTTTCAGGATGATCGGTTCAGTAGTTTAGGCGTGAAAAGGTAACAAACAAACAAACAAACTTACTTTCGCATTTATAATATTAAGTTAGGATATATGTATATAATATAATATATAAAGTTAGGATAGTTATGATGTAAATAGTACCACTTACATTTCACAGGTGATTTCTAAGTCCCCTGTACATAATACTCAACAATCAACGATGTGACCTCTTTATCACATCTTTCTAAACCATCCTAGTTGTCTTTTCTTAACACGACTTTTTCAATTTTCTCTTCGGTGTGGCTACTTACGCTTACGCCTATTCATATAGTTATCTGTTTTCCTTACATTATCAAAGTCTACAGGAGTACTGTAGCGGCAACTACAACGCCACATGCGAGCTGCGCGTCACGCTGACGTCACGCGAAATCCTGCATCGCGCAAGCAGAGTTTACCGCGCAACTAGCATTTATACAACGTCCCGACATCAATCTTCGGCCAGTTGCCCAGCAGACGCGACACCCGTGTGGTCGAAGGATACTTCCTTTTCTATAGTGGATGAGAACAAAGAAGTCAAGTAGCCTATGGTGCATCTATTCGAAGCGCAGGTCAACAATAAGCATTCAACATAATATTCAAATTAATGCATACACCAAATTACAGGCATTTTTAAAAAGGAAATCTGAAGGACATCGTACTAAGACATCAAAAGTTTTCACAGCTCAAAATATGGAAACGTTTCTAAGTGAAACCCCTGACCACAGCTTTCTTGCCACGGAAGTAAGTTATTACCTAATGATTGAATTTTAACTTATACTTACTAGCGACCCGCTCATGCATCGATCGCTTGTGTGCGATCTACTGAAGCATTGCGTAATGTTTCGACAAGCCAAAATGTCGAGATTTCTACGCTCTATCCAAGTTCAATATTATTGTAAACCTTCGTTAGGTTTATGTGTGTCTATTATTACAATTATACATGTCAATCAAATCTTAAAAGTGTATAACTTGTAATACATAAGAATTTATATGTATTAAAGTACGTAACTTACCTTCCTACTTACTAACCTACCTGTCTATTTTTGTTACAGGTGGCCTTGATTTTTGTATTGAATGGCGCTTGTCGCGGAAATGAACTCCTAAAGATTAAAATCGAAGATATCGAAAAACATTCAGATTTTAAAGAACGGTTATTCGTAGTCCGTGGAGAATACGTAAGAATTATCGCAAAGTACCAAGCTCTACGCCCCTCTAATATAACGCAATTTTTTTCGTAGCTTATAATAATGGCAAGTGCACCAGACACGTCATTGGCAAAAGTAAGATCAGCACCATGCCGAAATAAAATGCGAAATATCTGAAATTAACAAATACCGAGCTCTACACGGGCCATTGTTTCAGGAAAACATCGGCTACTCTATTACCGGATTCAGAGGCAGACATGACCCAGATTAAAAAACACGATGGATGGAAAATAGATGTAGTAGCGGAGGGCTATATCGAAACTTCTATATAGAATAAGGATAAAATAAGCAAAGGTGACAACATCAAACTAAAAACACCGTACATAACTGAACTTTGTACACCTTTGTCACCGCAACCATCCACATCAAAACAATATTCATCCAGCTCGCTACTTCAAGCACCACCTTCAGCAACTTTCACGATCCAAAATGATCTTCAGCAGACCCAAGTTTCTAAAACTTTAGTCAACAACAATACGCAAATAAACACTACCTCCACTTCAATAAATGAACCGAATTAAAATGTAACTTTGTCTTTCCACAAGTCTAATGTATCCAACATTAGTGCCGATTCTCTTGTACACCAAACTAAACTAACTAAACGATCACTAAAATTCCTTACTTTTGGCTATGAGAATCTTAAAGCTATTCTGCAACAAAATATCTCTAAATTTAAAAATAATTTTGACGGAACTAAAATTTAATTTGACAATCGCGACTCCACGTGGTACTTGTTTGCCCTAACCTGTAAATTTATTTAGAGCCCGAGGCTCGTGTGGGGGGCAGCCTCAACGTGTTTTATATGAAATTTCTAACTTTTTGTATGGAAAATATAAGAAATGATTACCTACATGTGTAGAGTGTTATGGGTTTAAGGGCTGCATAGTGGGGGTCGAAACTTTCATTATTTTTGCGATAGGATACACCGTTTTCGAGACATAAGCAAAAAAAAATAATGCAGTACCATTTTTGCATGTGAAATCAAGGTGTTGTGGTGAATTTTAGTTCATGACAACAAATTTTTATTCCACACCTTTTTAATCGCGATTCAAAATAGCCAGATTTAGTTACACAACCAAAATTTTAGGTTGAAAACGTCAAATTCAGAATAGCTAAATTGCCATTTTCACTAACCTAATAACTCAGTGCCATCTTAGTGCTGTCAAACTAAAATACATAGTTAAGTTGTGTCACTTTAGTCTATTTCAGAATGGGAAATCGTCGTTTGACAGGAATTAACTACATTTTAGTGATTTTTAGTCTAGTTTAGAGAAATTTGTGACAATAGAATCGGCACCATTACCTTTAACTTTTAATTTTTTAAATAGTTCTACTTACTGTAATTGTAATTTTAATAAATAATTCGATTTTAGTACCTACTATCGCTTTTTATTGTCTCGTAGATGGTGTGAAAAGTAGAGTATTCTCCTCGGTGATACATGTGCCTTCGTCATGGGCGAGCTTGAATCCCTCGCTGCACTCAGGATTTTGATCATAACTCCCGAGCAAAGCGAGAGAGTTAACACTAGAATCCTTCTTTACGTTCGGGATTCAATACAGCACCTGCGACATAAGACACTTTTTTATCCCCTTGGTGCATAATAATAAGATACCGAGCTCCAAAGATTATAATAAAAAATGATAATAGGTACCACCTAAATGCTCCACATAATGTAGGCAAAATAAAAACAAACCATAAAAAATAATCAACAAACAAAATCCCGTATCAAATCGATCCGCTTCCCTTGGATATTAAGTCATAATTAAATTGTAGCATAGTTCTCGAGTGGTATAAAAGTGGGATGCCGACATGGTGGCAAGTGAACGAGGTTTAGTTACACGATGAAGTGGCTCGCGTTCCTGTGTCTGATGCTTGGCTTGCTGTCAGCTGCTATGGTAAGACCTTCATTTATTTTACTGTATGTGCTCCTTTTTTAATGCTGGTTAGAAAATATGTACCTAATTACGTAACACACTAACAGTAGGAATGGGTTTCATTTTGACAGTTCAACAACATTCATTGCGTTATTTACGTTGTTCAGCAGACACATTTTTGGAACATGTGAAGCAATGGATTAACAATAAGCTTCAAAATTATTCCGATTTTGATAGATAGTGTGTTACTTAATTAGGGTGCAGGTTGATTGGCTTGATTGCGTTTTTTCGCATAATCATGTATGTCTACGACAAAACCACAATGTTCAGTCCAGCTACTTACCCTATTGAATAACTATAAATCTTTTTCGTATGCTACCCTTGTCAGTATAGCACCTGATAGCCTCTATCCTAAGGTTGAACCGACTGTCCTTTTAACTGCTTAATGCCCTTTACAATCAAAGTTAACATCTACTGTTCAATTCGTGTTGATTCAGCTATGGTCCAGTGATGTCGACATCGATAGACGTCCGAATTATGTAGGCCATGCATCGCTTGTTTAGGCTGCATTAAAGAACGCGTGCACTGACTGGACAGGTCCACTCAATCTGTGTGGTTCTTTCCTCAAAATACCATTTCAGATACCAATCTACATGGTCTTCGCATGATCTGACCAAGATTATGTCTGGACTTTAAAAGAGACTGTGACCTCTGAGTTTGTTTCGGCCTTTCTTCTCAGAGCAGTCAGATAAGAAACGCCGACCTCATCTAGTTTAAAAAATCTGATTGACATGTAAAAGTGTTTGTACAAATCTACCTACAGAAATAAAATCATTTATCATTTAACCACCACCACATGTGGTCAAATACTTATTTCTTGCACAAAAATGAAATTACCACATTCTATGAGTATTTTTATCATAAAATTCTTTCACAGGCTGACGACGACGAGTCTCGTGCCAGTCCAGCAGATTATACGAGCAGGTATGCTGAGTTAGCGTCCCCTGTACCTTCACATGTCAATGTACAAGATCTATTAGCGTCCCTAGCCAGTTATCGCCACTAAACAACCTGGGACCGAGGACCTGCAAACACCTGAAACCACTCATTTGACAATATGTTCCTTAAAACTGGATTTTTAGACCACAGAATTAGCTTTACACCACAAAAATAAACCTTACGTTCGAGATTTTGAAATTTTTATCATATTGGTTAAAAAAAAAACGCATTTAATTTTGTCTTTAATTGACAGAAACTTTTTAATTATTAAAGTGGTCATTTAATTACTGTATAACCCACTAGTGCTAGCTTGTCATTGAAATTATTCTGTATAATAATTAGTTTATTTTATTTATAAAATGTGTATTTTTGATCAAAAGTGTGGAACGCTTCTGAATCTGTAATTATGTATTTATAGGTATATTAAAGTATAAGTTCGCTCGTCTCTTTGTCTTTGTTTCATTTTCTCATTTGACATGTTCTTCGAAATATTCCTTCGGGTTGTTATTTTCGATGTACCTAAGGCACCTGTCCCACCGCCGGCGATTAACGAGAAGCGAGTACAGCTAGCAACAAAAAATTTGTTGGCGAGCAACGAGCAGCGAGTGCGCGACGGCGACGAGCGATTACACGTTGGTACGCGAATATAGCAAGTGTGATTGTCATGGCGAGTGTTCTGCCCGCCAAGCGAGCGTAGCTGAGCGATTACTCTCTTTGATAGCTCTTGTCGTTGCGCCAAACAAGTACATTTTTACTTACACGGGACCCCCAATCTTTTGTACGTTTCTTGAGCGAGAAAATCGTTGATAGCTAGTCGCTTCTCGTAAGCCGTGGAACAGATGCCTAAATAAGCATCGTTTGCTTCTACATTGTTTTCATATCTGAATGCAGTTAATTAATTTTGCCATGAAATGCAGAGCATTGTTTTAATGATCGGTACTGAGTTCTACAATGTTGATAATTCGTATTTCAGCAAGATTCTAGCGATGGCAGGCAGGTACCTACATACCTATAGGCACATAATGGTCAACAATCCAAAAGGAATTTCGAAATATTATAATATGTTAAAAAAGGATTCCTGCCAGTCAATTCTGTAAAAATCTCACCGTGACAACTTAGGTGAACTGAGTGAACAAGCCGAACCAAGATGCTTCACCAAACTAGACTTTTTATCAATAAAACAAGACGATGCTGTTTTGGGTATATATATTTTTTTAGGTATGGCATCTCGTAGTTGGCCTTGAGAGGTCATGACTACTTAACCGGACTATCCTGTAGCTGCCTTGAGCGAACTCAAAGCCTCCAGCGAGGGGCGAATTTCTTAAATTAGTAAGTGACTGCACGCTAAGGGCACCCCTGTAGGGTACGGACCTCGGCTTAGGGCGTCGCTGGGGGAGGACAGCATGGTGGGACAGGCTGGATCGAATTTTGAAAATATTATTATCTGGGGAATTAACACAGCTACAGACTCAGCTACAACGCGGGCTGACTATTTAAAACAGCTGAACGTTGTTCAGCTGTTTTAAATAATGGATTTGTTTTATAAAAAAGCGGATTCGACAATTCATCTGCGACATATCGATTCTAAAACAGTTCTTCGACATTCGTTTCTCCGTGGATTGGTTTGCCGAAGGAGCTGTTTTGTAAAACAGCTAGCGGTCATGTTAGCCTTAAAGGCTCCTACACACTATACCGGCAGCACAGCCGGCGGGTTTTTGCCGTGCGGTTATGCCGGCATTATCAGGCAAGCCCCGGTGGCTTAAATATCCGCCCGCAGTGCCGCCGGGCCTGTTGGTGCCATGCCCGCCGGCCGGGCCGCTGGCATAGTGTAGGAGCCTTAAAACAGTTAGCGGTTATGTAAAACAGCGGATTAGACAATCCATCTGCAACACTGCATATGCAGCGAAATACTTAAGGTTTTACAAAAGTAGAATACCGAATTAAATTAAAAAAACAAACCATCACCACAACCCAAATTATCTATTTATTATTTTTTACATCATTAAAACTAATAATTTAGATACAGTAGGCCGCACATCATTGGTAACATAACCAGTATAAGCTGGTCTTATTCTATGGAAACGCCGTACTACGCTATGCCAGCTCCTGGTCACAGTGTGACCACAGACGTGCAGTCGACTGTACTACAAAATTAATCACTTCTTAAAGGATTCGAAGTCAGGTTCAATGTGGACGGCGGGCGAGTCAATGAACTTGCGTCTGGCCGGAAATAGGCGTTCATAGTTCAAGTTGACGTCAAGGGGGTGGCCGGCGTCGCGGCGAGCCTCCCGACCGTACGGCACGTAGTCGTATGGTACCTGAGGAACGCAAAATTCGATTAAGTAGACACGCGACGGCAGACCGCAGTCAGCAGCGGCAGTGCCGCCTAACTACGTACACTACGGAGGCCTTAACATGAACGCGCGATGTAAACGAACATAAATTTGAACGAGTTTTGAATCGAATACAGAAATATCCTACAGCATTTTGGTACATTACGATAAGCGCAATATATATCACCTAAAGACATGATTGACATGAATACAGTTTCAAAACCATCTTAAAACTAAGTAAATATAATGTGCGAAACGAGTCCTTATCAGGGTTCCGTACCCAAAGGGTAAAACGGGACCCTATTACTAAGACTCCGCTGTCCGTCTGTCACCAGGCTGTATCTCATGAGTCTCATCATCACTCATGATAGTTAGACAGTTGAAATTTTCACAGATTTCTGTAGCCGCTATAACAACAAATACTAAAAAGCAGAATAAAATAAATATTTAAGGGGGCTCCCATACAACAGACATGATTTTTTTGCAATTTTTATAGATAATGGTACCGAACCCTTCCTGCGCGAGTCCGACTCGCACTTAGCCGGTTTTTTTTTATTTTAAAAGCATTTAATTTTGTGTTACGTATACCCCGCGCGTTCGTGCAAGGCCCACTGATTTCTGTGTATTTATATCGTTCGGAAACCCATCACTTGTGGAATCATACTGGAGTAGTTTGGAAAACTATAGGAAAATATTGCGTATATATCTGCACAAGTCAGACTAGCCTAGGAATCTCACGTCTAACCTTCATCATTACCATCATTTCAGCCCGGAATCACCCACTATTGGGTATTAGGGGAGCTATAAACCCGTTTGGGTTGGCATGATTCGGCACAGTGGTCGGCAAAATGGGATTTATATTTTGCCAGCCTGTGCCTTAGGTCTTTTTCCTTCCTACCAGGGTCGCGGGTTCGTCCGAAAGGGTTACCGTGGCCTTGGCATACAGGCAACTGAAGGAACACGGGTGGGTTTTAGTCAGTAAAAGTCTGACACGCCCTCCCGCTCCACCCAGAGCGGGAAAAGTTATTTGATGATCGCCCACACAAAAAAAAGGTCTTCCTTTCTTGACATTCATCACAATTGCAAGCATCGTTGGTGTTTTCTAAAACTTGGACGAAGTCGTCTGCATAATGCGCTTAGGTCAGCCAGGTTTCTTGACCTGACCTTAACCTTATCCATCGTAAACTTTACTAATCCTTTTCTTCTTCGGGAGGTCAATGGATTCATGAGCTCAGCACTAGGAACTGTTTTACTTAGTCGACGTATGCACGGACGTAAAAATATCGCGGCGGGATTTTCTCGCGCACTGGATCTTCAACGCAATGCTAAGTACCGAGAGTTGAAAATCCAAGAGTGTGTTTTTTCGACGCGCTGGGATTCACTCTGTTGGATTCTCAAGGCTCGGTTCAACACCGAGAGTTGAAAATCCAGTGCGCGATAAAATCCCGTCGCGACATTTTTACGTCCGTGCGGACGTTGTCTTACTCAACCCCCGATGCAAAAAGAGGGGTGTTGTAAGTTTGACCGCTAGGTATGTGTGTAACTCTGTCTTTGTATCTGTGGCACCGTAGCTCTTAAACGGGTGAACTGATTTGGATGCGGTTTTTTTTTATTTGA
The DNA here is from genome assembly GCA_917490735.1 of Dryobotodes eremita. Lineage (NCBI taxonomy): Eukaryota > Metazoa > Arthropoda > Insecta > Lepidoptera > Noctuidae > Dryobotodes > Dryobotodes eremita. Next base: position 13,865,841 of record OU823267.1, read on the forward strand.
AAACAGGTTTTCTAGCGATGGTTCTTAGAGATGTTTTTATCAAAATCGGATCAGCAGTTTCAAAGTCAGCAGCTCTTTTTGTGTCGGGTGTTTTTGAATTTTTACCTATTATTAGAACATGAAATCTTGTAAATTCAGGGAAATTTATTGTTAAACAAATTGACTATCAACTTAAGTTGTCCGTATATTCAAATTAATACTGTCATTCTTTGACAGTTGTCGAAATAGAGAAACGTGGAAGAAAAAGGCACGTTGCGCTTGCGTACCCCAAATAAATTGGAATAAGTGCAGAGAGAGAGGGAGAGGGAGAGGCAGATGGAGGGAGAGGGGGGAGAGGGGAGGGTGTACATAAATAATAAAATAAATAAATAAGAATGACGATTCTTTGTCAGTTGTATGAAAGGACTATAAATACGGCAAATGAAGGCGAAAACATCAGGGTAACCTGCGAAATTAAAATTTTCTTATATTTTTATATTTTTCGCGGGTCAGTATCAGGTTGTAGGTTGATCTAAAATAATTTCGCGGCCGTAACAAATAGTTATTTATAGAATTATAATCATAAAAATCATCAATACATCTTTCTAACTTTATATTACCGTATTCAATTACTTTTTTTATGAAATAATGACATTTGAGGCCAATTATAACTTAAGAAGTTGTATTGCTGAGTCTAATAATTATAATTCTGTAACACCATATTTGTTACGGTCGCGAGTCATATTTTAATCAATATACAACCTGACACTAACCTGCAAATTACAAAAAACGTAAGTAAATTTGAATTTCGTTTACAATAGCTCCACTTCAGCTCCATTTGAACGACGATAGTCAATCAATTAAGAAATTGGAATGCTAATTGGCTATAAAAGTTAAAACGGGCGAGTGCGTGTCAATTAGTAAACAAACATGACATAATTTGAACCCCCAATGTATTTATCCAAGTAGATAAAAAACCAAGGAACATCTACGAGTATAAAGGAGATCGTTATCCTACAAAACTCCAATAATTCATACTAATATTATAAATTCGAAAGTAACTCTGTCTGTATGTTACGTTTTCACGTCCAAACCAATGAACGGATTTCGATAAAATTTGGCAAGGAGATAGATGTCAACCTGGGAAAGGACATAGGCTACTTTTTGTCCCGGTAGCACGTTCGCGTGGAATATTGCTGTCATCCAAGCGAGCGAAGCCGCGGGCAGAAGCTAATCCTACTTAATATTATAAATGTGAAAGTTTGTGAGGATGGATGGATGGATGGATGGATGTTTATTACTCTTTCACACAAAAACTACTGAAAGGATTTGGATGGAATTTGGAACACAGATAGTTTATAACCTGGATTAACACGTAGGGTACTTTTTATCCCGGTAGTACGTTCCCGTGGGATAATTTCCGACCTCCACGCGGGCGAAGCTACGGGCAGAAACTAGACTTAAATAATTCTTTGGTGACATTTTTGTTCAAGTACAGTCGCCAGCAAATCTAGGTACACGAAACTGTCAAATTTCACCAAACCATTTTAAACCTTAAAATGTTGATGGTTAAGTTCAAAGTCGAATGAGAAAATCTGACGGTTTGTGGTAACTTTATGTGCTGGTTACTGTACCAATTTAATTTGGGTTAGAAGTAAAAAAGTAAAGAAGGAATTATGATTTTCCCTTTCCCTGTCACATAAAGACAAACAGACAGATAAACGTTACCCTAATAATGACATATATTCACGCCTGTATTCCCCGAAGGGATAGGCAGAGGCTTAAAGTACACCCACATTTCGCCAGTCATGTTTAAGTCTCATGTAATAGGGGACGAGCCTATTGCCACCAACCGGACACAAAACCAGACTCCGGGAATCGAACCCAGGACGTCATGTTTAGCGGTAGCGCTTGCGACCACTACCAGGAATTAAAATTAAAATTACCTGCGGTGCAGAATCCACAGGAACTAATAATAAAACACAAGTTAAAAACAAATATATCGGCTCCATGTTCGATCGTTCAGCAGCGTGGCGTATGCGCTCTTCACGGGTCTTGACTTGCCTTTAATTAAAATACCACGTACGATTTTATTGCTCGATTTTATTACTTTTGCACACAAAAATATTTTTTATTTTTCTAGACTTTTCTATCAAGCTTGTCCTCTGTTTCAATTGAGTCTAAATTGAATGGTCTAGAGAAGATAGTTTGTTATGATTATGAATTACCAAAATATTGCTATGTCCATAATTCTTTTAGTTTATATTATTTTTTTATAAAATTTGTTATAAACTACGACCAATTCTTTATTCAATTTCTTACGTTTAATAATATTTTGAGTATTATCTTATATCTTCCATCAGGTCAACAAAATACTTTTTGCAGTTCAAAATTCTTAGCTATATTCAAAGGATATTCAATAAATACACAGTATGATTGACTTCGTCGATATCAAAGAAAATTATAATAAAATAAAGATTTATAACTTCCTTCTTTATAGTTATTCGTTTCTAGAATTCAGCCAAAATATATTTACCTACGTAATGTTTTTTATGAACTTAATGTGAGTGAGTGTTTAGAAACTGTTAAGTTGATAAAATGGCGGCATTTCATACTACCATTCTTGTTTTATTGTTGTACACATCATTAGCAGCAGTGAGTTTATTATAATTACAAACAATAGAACTTAAATTAGAAACAATAACGGCATGCGCATTTTCATAAATCATTTTATCATGGTCATCAAAATATCTTGGACTTGGAAATCCAGGATATTTGTTCCTTCTTAAAAGTATCACATTCTGATATTCGAGAATGATCCTTCGAACAAAATCAAATCCTGTTTCTTAGAATAAGAAACGCTGACATACGCCGATTAATCTGAAGCGAATTTCCAGTTTTGCATGTCAATTAGACCGTGATATCCAGTAGATTTAAGCGATTAACATATTGACTACATGTTGGATAGGATTGCGTATTAATGCATACGAAATGCATATGTAATCCTATCGTCTGCTATTCTGTTTAGCTAATACTCTGTGTAGGATTTGTGATGTCCTATATATTATAAATAGTCATTATTCTAGACTCTCAGTAATATTTCGCAGTATTACAGCGTGGTTGGAAGAAGATTCAATAGTAGGTATAGCGATAAAAGATTATTTTCGCGCGTGGCCTATATCGGAATTAGCGCCGCCATCTTGTTTTAAGAATACATTTCAAGTGACATTTCACAAAACAATTGCACAAATGTTTACAAACAGCGCCAAAAATATACTATCTATAATAGGTCTTTACCTATGAAATTGCCGTTTTGTATGAAAAAATTTAAACGAATTTTTTTCATGATTTTTTTATTTGTATTAATCGAAGTAATCACCCATGCAATCAATGCATCTTTGCCATCGCAGTGGCAGTTTATTGATGCCCTTCTTAAAGAAATCAGCTGGACGGGAGGCAACAAATTCTTCAAAGGCATTTTGTACTGCCTCTCGGGTATTAAATTTTTTTCCCGCCAAGAAGTTATCCAAATTCTGGAAAAAGTAGTAGTCTGTAGGCGCAAGGTCTGGTGAGTAGGGCGGATGACGGAGAGCTTCCAACCCCAGTTCTTGCAACTTGGAGACCGTCTGCTGTGCAGTATGAGGTCGCGCGTTGTCGTGCAGGAGCAGCGGAGACGAGCGATTGACCAATGCTGGTTGGAGATGCGCCAGCTTCTCCATCATTGTGTTCAGTTCTTCACAGTACACATCTGCAGTAATGCTCACCCCGTTTGGTAAGAAGCTGTGATGAATCACACCGGCGCTAGACCACCAAACAGTGACCATCACTTTTCTAGGGGTAAGTTTTCGTTTAGGGCATTGTTTAGGTGCTGAACCAGGATCCAACCAACTTGCTGAGCGCTTACGGTTATCAAACAGAATCCATTTTTCATCGCAGGTAACAATGCGGTTCAAAATTCCTTCATTTGTGTGTCTGTTGAGCAGTGCAAGGCACGTCTCGACGCGTACTTCGCGCTGGCGATCATTGAGTTCGTGGGGCACCCATTTGTCAAGCTTTTTTACCTTGCCAATTTGACGCAAATGGACCAATATTGTTTTGACGCTAACGTCGAAAGCTGCTGCTAATTCAGCCGTAGATTGTGTATCATCAGCTTCCACAATCGCCTTTAATTCGTCATTGTCGACCAAAGTCTTCGGACGACCGCGAGGTTCATTTTTCAGGTCGAAATTTCCAGAACGGAAGCGAGTAAACCAATAACAGGTGGTGCGTTGGTTTGTAGAGTTAGCTCCGTAAACGTCGTTGATGTTGCGTGCCGCTTGTGCCGCGTTGCTGCCACGACGGTACTCATATTCCATAATTACTCGAATTTTTAACGTATCCATGATGACGAAAAAGATTGAAATGCGATGAAAATGTAACACTAATCAATAAAGAAATGACTACTTTTAGAAAAAAAAATCCATGTTTTTAAAATAAAATTAATTTGAAATTAGAATTCATAGCCAAACAAAAATTATTTTGATTTGAAATGGCCAGTACTGCAGAACGGCAATTTCATAGGTAAAGACCTAATATATAATATATCATAAATATACTGTTTTAGTCGATCCACCGAAACGTATCAATAAACATTTCCTTGATTTCGTGATTATTTGCCTCTATCATTATTTCATTTATCTAACATAAAAAATAAATGATAAGAAAATAATTGCCACTTCTTGTTTACAATAGGCTCAACAGCCAGAAATAAACGACCAATTCAAAGTAACTGACCTAGTATCTGAAAAACCAGTGCCAACCGTAGCGCCAGATCAACCCGCTCTTCAAGAACAACAGCAAACACAACCAGAATCAATTGTAGAACCAGCTGCTAAAACTGTCGTAGAAACAGCTGTTCAGATTACAGATGAAAATGATACTCAATTAGCAACACCCAAAGTCAGTTTCTCAGCCAGAGTCTACAGGTTCATATCAGAACCTATTTTCAAAGTTGTGAACGCACCCAAAGTAAACGAAGTACTAAGAAACATTGGAACATGCGTTGTAAACGGAGCTATGGAATTGTTTTCTTACTACCTACCAGCTCCTTTTATGCCTATACTTGCCTCTGCAGCAGGATTAATAATTCCATTCGAGCCAGTAGTTATGTTGAAAGAGAGAATGCCAGTGACTAGCTATAGAAGAGCATTCCAAACTGCAGTGAACACTTTTCTAAGGACCTTTGAAAAGTATAAGGTAGGAGAGGAATACGATCCGTACATGACGAGACGGTTCAACAGAAGATTTATGAATGATGATCACGACAAAAAGGAAGCCGGAAGGACACCAGAACCTGCGGATACTTAATAAAAATTAATGTTTTTCGAAAATATTCGTTTTGATTTTCTTCAAGCTGATTAAAATAATCATCATCAATCACATATTTATAGATTAAGGGGTAATTTACGCAAAGTCGATCAGTATCAATTCTGCGGCACATATCTTATGACGCTCGAGCAACCCACGCCATTTACTTAGACTATAGAGTGCGGCACAATCTATATTGTGATATAATATCAAAGCTAGAATTATCATCTCTGAAGTTTTTCAGTCAGGAAGATCCCTTGGTTCGAATTCTATCTGAAAACTATGAAAAATATAGCAACAAAGGTCATGTATTTTTTATTCCTTATGATATTAATATCTGTTAGTTTTACGTAGCTCTCTAGCTAGTATGTACCTAGATAATCATCATGTACCACAAATCTTCATATCAACAACAATCTTATGTATACGCTTTTATCTAAAAACGACCGTGGCAACCTATCTATCTAGCTGATCTTTCTGAAAAACTGTCACCATGAAAACTTAGATGAAGTGAGCTTCCGATTCACCTGATGCCACGGATTGACACTATTGACAGAGATGTTTACAGAATAGAACAGCAGTACACCATACATTCCATTTCCTACCAATGGACCATGCGAAAAAGATATATTTAAATCAAAACATTAAAAAATCTTTTCGTTATGAAATCTTTATCAACTTGGAAAATAAATTCAATCAATAAAAGATGACATTGTTATAGTTCCAAAGTAGGGGCAGAAAAAGGTGGTTGTAGCAACAGTCCTTTCTTTCTTAGCGTTTGATGTCTTCTCTTTTGCTTTTTGTTTATCTTCTGATTTATCTTCTTTTTTCTTTGGTTTATCTTCTGTTTTTGCTTTATCAGCTGAATCAGTCTTTTTGTCCTTCTTTTTTTTATCGGCTTTTTTATCAGCTGGACCGTCTTTTTTAATATCATCTGTTTTTTTTGTGTTCTTTTTTTTCTTAGACTTGGCCTTTTCCTCTTTGTTTGCTTTTTTTGCTTGAGTTTCTGGATTAGCTTCGTATTTAGCATTGCCTTCACGTAGCCTTTCTTCAATAGTGATTTTGGTGCTTGAATTGTTTTTACGTATTGCTGGGAATAAATTAATAATTGTTGTCGTTTCTTCACTCTTAGGTGTTTCAGTATCTTCTTCAGTAAAATTTTGAACTGTGTCGTTATTATCCGAAGCATTATTTTCTACTTCTTGATTATTATTTTCATTTTCGTTACTAGATACGTCGTCATCGCTAATATTGGTATCGTCCACTGGTGCAGTTGTGTTTTCATTATCATCCGTCGAATTTATGTTGGATTCAAGAGAATTTTCAGAAGCGTTTTCGAAACTTCCACTTACTTGTTTTAGATCAGTCTTTCTTAAACTTTTGGTTTTTTCACCGAAACCAAACCAATCATGTCTGAATCCATTCTTGTCGATGAATATCCTTTTTTCAGGATGGTAACTACCTTCTGTTCTTAACATAAAATCCTTAAAATGATCCGTGACACGATGAGTGGTAGGCTTAAGAATATTAAATTTTTCATTATTAAATATTGCTTCACCGACTTTTTGTAAATCGATGTGAGGTGGAAATTGTGGTTCTGAAACTGATATTTGCAACTGAAAATAAGAAAGAGAGATTTATTGACACTTGAAAAAGTAACAAAGTAAATTGGCCTCTTTTAAAAGTGATTACTTAAGTAACATAAACACAACTGAATACCGACTACTTCAATCAACAATCAACTCAGCCTGTCGCAGTCCAATGCTGGACATAGGCCTCTCTCAGGCTGCGCCACAGCACCCTGTCCTCCGCCTTCTGTATCCAGTTTGTCCCAGCCATCATTATAAGATTGTCGATCCATCTAGCTGGGGGCCGTCCCACACTAAGCTTGCCGATACGCCGTCTACACTCCAGGACCCGTCTGCTCCGCCAGCCAACGGACCTACTACGACCTACAACTTCGCGTTTCCTAATTTAAAGTCGAATAATAGCCAGACAACAAAAGTTCCCCTGTTTGGCGAAGCGGTAGGCTGAGCTGTGTACCCCACACAGTACACTTACATTTCGTCGGCAGAGTATGTCTTATGAAACAGGGGGCCAGCCTTTTGCCACTAGTCGGGCACAAATTCAAAATCCGGCCTGGTACTGGCGAATTCATAATGGAAAAACCCAATTACCATTTGCCCGACCTATGGATCGAAACCAGCCCCACGCTCAATGAAGAATAGAATATTTTTATTTCTATTAAAACATGGTACAAATTATTGTACCATTTTTTAATTAGAAATAAAAATATTCTATTAGACCATTAAGTCTTAATATTAGGGTTTTGATCTACATGTCTCGCCATGGACTGACATACAAATATTTTAGAGAAAACAACTTATAAGACATAGGTAGATATATTATACCTGGTGGTATATTATGCCTAAGTGGTATCGTGTATATACGACCACCACTTACCACCACTTACCATGGACATGCGGTTGGCTAAATATTTATTATCTAAAGACATGAATTTAATCGTTCAATAAATCACTTCCAATTCGATTTCCCAAAAAAAAAAATCCAAACGCTAATATAAAAAGTGAGCATCCTTTTGCGATTCCCAAGTCCCATTCCCATATTGATTTCAAAAAAATATATTAACACTACACTGATAAAATATTTTGGAATACAGATTATAGACAATTAAATGATAAATGATAAATGATTTTATTTCTGTAAGTAGGTTTGTACAAACACTTTTACACGTCAATCATATTTTAAAACTAGATGAGGTCGGCGTTTCCTATCTGACTACTCTGAGAAGAAAGACCGAAACAAACTCAGAGGTCATAGTCTCTTTTAAAGTCCAGACATAATCTTGGTCAGATCATGTGAAGACCAGAGAAAAGACCAAGAGATTTAATGAAGTATAGTAAAGTAATTCCACTTTTCAAATCTGGGGATAGCAAAGACACTAATAATTATAGACCCGTATCGGTTTTGCCAGTTTTCAGCAAGGTGTTTGAAAAAGTAATGTTAAATCAAATGCTCAATCATTTTAATCGTAATAACATCCTACATGATCAACGTATGGTTTCACCAAAGGACGTTGTACAACCGACGCCGGTGTTACATTATTAAAACATATTTTTAACGCATGGGAGGAGGCACAAGATGCAATAGGCATCTTTTGAGACCTATCCAAGGCATTTGATTGCGTGAATCACGAAACACTGCTCTTGAAACTTGAGCATTACGGACTGGATAAACTTGCGCTTAGCTTAGTAAAATCATATTTGAATGATAGACTGCAGCAAGTTCAAATAAACGGTGTAAATTCATTGGGCTTAAAAGTCAAAATGGGTGTACCGCAGGGTTCAATATTGGGTCCGTTCCTCTTTTTAGTATATATAAATGATTTACCTCATTTACTGAAAATCCGACCTCAAATGGTGTTATTTTCTGATGATACATCACTGATTTTTGAAATAAACAGACATGCACATGAGCTTGACGACGTAAATAACGCCATGCTTAAGGTTCATAATTGGTTTACTGTAATTAATTTGGTATTAAATGAGAAGAAGACTAAATGCATAAGATTCTCTTTACCGAATGTTAGAAGTAGTAAATGTCACGTTGTATTGAATAAGGAGATACTAAAATTCGTCGAAAAAACGGTTTTCCTGGGGATTACGCTAGATTCAAAGCTACAGTGGGGTCCTCACTTAACATCACTTGCAGGGCGGCTAAGTTCAGCCGCTTACGCTGTTTGGAAAATCCGTCAATTAACAGACGTGGATACCGCGAGACTAGTATATTTTAGTTACTTTCATAGCATCATGTCTTACGGTATTCTGCTGTGGGGACGGGCTGCGGATATTGATTCTATCTTTATTCTGCAAAAGAGGGCTGTCAGAGCCATCTACAACCTCCGCAAACGCGAATCTCTAAGGGAACTGTTTAAAAAAATTAACATCATGACGGTACCTTGTCAATATATATATGAAAACATTATGTATGTTCGAAAAAATCTACATCTTTTTAGTAAGATAAGTGACAGGCATAATTTTAACACTAGAAATAGGAACAAATTAGATCAACCACGTTTCAGGTTATCTAAAGTAGGTACTTCTTTTATGGGGTACTGTGTAAAATGTTATAATAAAATACCACTCGATATTCTTCAACTAAATGAGAAGAAATTTAAAACATGCATTAAACGCACACTATGTAGACAAGCATATTATAAGTTCAATGACTATATAGTAGATAAAAATGCTTGGCTTAATGCTGGTCCTGCTCCACAGCCGGGCGCACTAGTTAAAATTTGAATGTTTGGAAGAGATACTCCTTTCTTATTCCCCCTTTTATTTTTCTGACATTGCGAACTTAATGTTTGTTAATTTTTTATAAAATATGTTTTATTATTGAATAACTCAATAGATATTTTAATGATTATTTTCTTTTATGTAGTAAAATTTTATTCATTGCTCAAATACATAGCAAACTATAGTTTTGTATAATTTAGAAGCATATTGCAATTTTGTAAATGTGAGTACAATGGATTCGTTTATTATATAATTATGTTGACTTGACAGCATGGCAGTAGAGACTATGTGATGCTCACTTAAATGTCTCACTGTTGGTGGCGCGTGTGTTGGATCATTCGGTTCCCTACAAAATGGTTGAGCTGGATGGTGCTGATCCACGCGTCATGTTCGTGAACGGGCGCCGTCAGTTGAGACTGGTCATCTCTTAACTGCGACGGCTTATTTTTATTATTAATCTTATATTTTGAATAGTTTTTTTATATATATTTTTTTTTCATTGTTCTCGCATATAGAAGCAACACGAATAATGTACCCAGGATTTTCTAATATCCTGATTTAAAAAGAGTGTCCTTGGAGTTTCTTGCCCGTTCTTCTCCATAGAGATCTACGTTTTGGAATGGGCAATTAGCTTCAACTTTCTGACTAATTGACCGACTCTTTGACAATTCAAAAGTGCCTGTAAATGGTTTAATTGAAATAAATGCTTTGAGTTTTTTGAGTTTTGAGACCATGTAGATTTGAGTCTGAAATGGTCCCTTGAGGAAAAAACCACACAGAATGAGTGGACCTGTCCAGTCAGTGCACGCATTTGTCAGTAAATGAAATTTTGTCGAAATACAGGGTGTAAAAAGACCCATCACATACCCGTCAACTACGCATTCTGTACATCAAACTAAGTAACATTGCACAAACATCATTGCTGGGAAACAAATTTTATTTTTGGTGTGAAAAATCGCTGTTTACGGTAATGCGAAAGGTTACGAACGCACATCATTGTGCTTATGGGTGCATGCAACGGTACAAGGGTCGTGGGGGTATTTAGAGTTGTGTTATAAACTCAAACTCAAAGCATTTATTTCAATTAAACCATTTACAGGCACTTTTGAATTGTCAAAGAGTCGGTCAGTTAGTCAGAAAGTTGAAGCTAGTTGCCCATTCCAAAACGTAGGTCTCTATGGAGAAGAACGGGCAAGAAACTCCAAGGACACTCTTTTTAAATCAAGATATCACAGAATCCTGGGTACATTATTCTTGTTGCTTCTATATCCGAGAACAATGAAAAAAAATATATAAAGAAACAATTCAAAATATAAGATTAATAATAAAAATAAGCCGTGGCAGTTAAGAGATGACCAGTCTCAACTGACGGCGCCCGTTCACGAACACGAATATAAAATTCCTTCACGTTTCGCTCAGTCAAAGCATTTAACCAAATTTTAAGATTGAATACCCCTCAATCGATTTGGTTGCAAGCAGCTTAGCGTCCGTTTCTACTGTTTTATCCAAAAACTATATTGTTTCTGTTGCATCCTAATAGTAGTTGCTCATGCATTTTTGCCTATGCAGGTACTTAATTTATTAGTTAATTTAATGTTATACTTAGGGTTATGCTTAGTGAATATTATTCTATTTGTAAAATTGTACAACAATATTGCTAACTGTGGAGGCTTGTCGCGAAACACCTCATTATTACTTCTGTAACGATAGCTGTAAGCCACCCAAACACAACAAAATAAATTTAAAAAAAAAAACGTCAGTAAAAGTTAGAATTTTGACTTTAAATATCTCCGTAACCAGAAGGTTCCCAGGTATGGTCCAGTAGAAAAAAACTATCACAATTACGGGGACTACAAATGACTCTCGAATTCGTTAAATGTCTTTTTACACCCGTCATGTAACATCTTTTTGTCCTACCTAGCCTAGAAACAGTGACCAACGTGGATGTAGAATCGACAGTTCTGCGAATTTCCAGGCACCTGAATCCATCATTATTTTGCCTCCCGCCCCTCCCCCAACAGTGTCTTTGGACACCCAAATCCTTCAATATAACTTTATAAGACTTACCTTTATAATAAAAAATCCAAATACGATGATATACATTTTTTGCAATTTCATAAATCCATGTTGAGGTTTAATATTGATTAACTAGAGTCAAATCATTGCTATGCCATTTAATAACGAATAACGCAAACGGCAATAAAATTATTCTAATCAACTAATCATTTTTAGTCTAATTAAAAATGCAGTCGGTTAAACCAGCAGGGCTATCGTGACACACGTACCAACACACGATTTTTAAAGTGTAACTTGTGAACGTAGCCTTGACGGAAAGCTTTCAATTAAAGAAAGAAAGAAAGAAAATTGAAATTGAAATTATTTATTAATAATCAAATACATCATAGACCGCAATTTGAACGGTGATCCCCAAACTAGACGTTAGTCTCTATCTTGGGGATCAGAGTTGTAAATTTTCGTTATATCCAAAAAGATCGTACACAGTGATTATTAACAAAATCAAACCAAAAGTTTCGACGGCACGGTTGGCGCGGTGGTTAAGCGATTGACTGCTGCGCTGCGAGTCGCGAGTTCGATTCCCGCACGGAACAAATATTTGTATGACCTACAAGTACATAGTTGTTCCGGGTCTGGCTGTTTGTGTATGTGAGTTTGAATGTTTGTAAACGCACCCACAATACAAGAGAAAATCCTAGTGTGGGGCTACGTTTAAAAAAAAGTTAAGTTAATGACTTACATTTATTGAACTTCAATTGAACTTGTTATTGAATGACATACCTATGAAGTATATTATTTTTCAGGTCAGTCAGTGAAACGGGAAATATTTAACTAATCCTCTAAAAACTTATTGACGTTCTAATGATTGACCCTTTTTTTAAATTAATGAACCCCTAAATTCTTTTTGCGTTCCTAATGATGCACACTTTTTTTAATCATTGAATTAATAATTGAAATAATTGAAGTTAGCTGTGTGACAAGCGCACCTGGTGCCTTTGGTCCTGTGCCTGATCTCTCCCCAGTCGTGTCGGATTGCTGTCCCATCGGAGTATGAGAGGGATGAGGGAGTGCACCTGTTTATATGCACACACTTGTGCACTATAGGTATATTGTGCGTACTTGGTTAGTCGCCGTTAAGATTAGCTGTGACGAAATTTGGTTAGAAAGATTTCATTTCCGATTATACTTGGAAACCTTAAATAGACTTCGTACCAAAGTAGGCCGCAGCAAGGACAATCTCCAGAAGTGCGGGTTCATGGACGGCTCAGACCTCTGGTCTGGTGTATGCGGCGTCTCTCCACAGACACCTTCCATCTTGCCTGCATGTCACCTACACACGTGAGGATCTAATGGCTGCGTCAGCGAAAGGTATTCGCGTTGCTGAATTTTGAGGCGACCAAATTTGAAAAGCTATTGTATTATATTTTTTCGTGTTATTTTTGCCATCGACACGCTAAGAACCAAATATCTAATGATAAGATGATCATAACGATACGCCTCTCTCAATCAAGAGAGAAGAGAATCAACACAGGTGCAGTGCAAGCATGGACCAGGCCCGGGTCGACGGCGGGTCGTGTTCCACGCGCGCCTCAAAGAGATGTCAGCATAATTAACGAGGTCCGATAGGGCCAATGCCTACCGGGGTAGCGGATTGTTCGAAAGAGTTACCGTAGCCCTGGCGCACATGCAACTGAAGGAACACGGGTGGGTTTTAGTCAATAAGAGTCTGACACACCCTTCCGCTCCGCCCAGAGCGGGAGGTCATTTGACGATATCCCAAACAAAAAAAAAAGGTGCAGTCCAAGCATCCCTGTACTTATACCTACGTATCTGTGATGTCATGCTCACTCAAATGTCTCGCCGGTGGTGGCGTGTGTTGGATCACTAAGTTCCCTTCAAAATGGTTGAGCTGAATGGTGCTGATCCATACGTTATGTTCGTGAACGGGCGCCGTCAGTAGGGACTGGACATCTCTTAGCTGCCACGGCTTATTTTAATTTAATTTCATATTAGAATTGTTTTTGTCATGCAAACTTCAACATGAATGATGTAACCAATATTTTGTAACCATATTTTGATTTAAAAGAATGTCCGTGGAGTTTCTTACCCGTTCTTCTCCATAGGTACCTACTACGCTTTGGAATGAGCAACTAGCTTCATCTTTCTGACTGACCGACTCCTTGACAATTCAAAAGTGCCTGTAATTGGTTTACTTGAAACAAATTCTTTGAGTTTGCTCGGGAGTTTGTTGCGCCACGTCTCCTCCCCAGCTAAAGCACTAGGAAGTGGTGGAGGGCGGGCGTTTTGGGGGACTGTCTAATGTAATTTTGACGTTCGAAAAGTGCTGAATTTGAATAAATGAATTTTGATTTTGATTTTGATCTAGTATTTAGCCGAAGTAACTACCTACCTGTAAGTAAAATATGGTGTCAAAATAATTTAAAATCAATATGAACTCAAAACGAATAATAAAAAATCTCTTATTAATTGATTTATCCGTTTATTGACGCCAGCGTTTATTTACATTAACAAGCTCACTCCTGCGCTTACTGTCGTTCCATACCTCTTAGATTACTTATTATAATACCTTTTCTATGCCACAGACAAAAACAATCGACGTTTAGGTACTTACGATTAAATTATCTTTAAAGGTATTGCTAGAAAAAAAAAAAAAAAAGGTTTCAAAAAGTGCAAAACTAAAAGGTTGATAATAAAAGGCTTGGCTAGATAGAAAAAAAAGAGTAGTTTTTTTGTATAAAATATCAGCGAAATTAGGGAAAAATTCTGTGCTGTCTAAGTAGCAGTTTTTATGTATGGATTGCCAGTGTCAGGAGTAACAAATAAACACACATACATTGATGATTAAAACATAGAACTACCATTCTTAACACAGCACCGTATGATGAGCTTGTGTCGATAAAAAATACTTAAAAATATCAGCAGGCCTAATAAACTCCTGTTATAATATATCGATTAATATATTCGATGAAAAATCGACTAAAAACAAAAAAAGGATGAAAATAAAAAGAAAAAGATACGATCACAAAAAAATATAATTCGTTACCAAAAAATTCTATTTACACGATGTGACTTGAACATAGATACATTACAACACATTATGGTAACCTACTTCTAGCGACAATATATAAGATATATGAGAGATTATGTCTCACAATAAATTACACAGAACCTTCTTTCAATATACATTCTGTAAAGTGTGAAAAATATATCTTAGAAATCGCAAAAGAAATAAAAAAGAAATTTTTATTTTTTCTTATATTATTATGTATTTTTATTATCAAACTACAGTGCCTAGGCATTTATCTAATCATGTCTTTTCTTCTCTTTCGCATTATCTTAGTGAAAGTAAATCTATTCAGTCATTCAGTGATTCTTATTTCATTCTTGACTAAATGATGGCTTGAAATTTATTTTTATTTCATAATTAGTTGAAAACTAAAATGCAAAAGATTTATAAAAAAAAAGTTATGCAGAACTTGGGCACAAGTCAAACCACAAATTCGAGACTTATTTTTATTATATGGCAATACTAATAACAATGTGACACTGATAAGTTGCAATCTCTACGTAAATATATTTTTCACACCGTACAGTTTAATTCATCTAACATTATTAATGCACCACAAAAATTACTAACAAAAATATGAATTTAAGTTTATTATAAACGAAAATACTGGATAATTCTCTAAATAGTCGATTTTCTAATGATTAGCGCTCAACACTATTGTTTTATATTTTTATTTTAGTTTCCTAGCGAAGTTACTAATGGCTTGAGTCACCCCCCTATATTATATTCGTTCTAATCTTTGAAAATCTCAGATAATATTCCATATACACATGTTACAAAAGCCAAAAGTAACTTCAAAACTAGTCCGTGAATTAGAAAATCGACTAAAATATCGGCAGTTCTCACAGAACTGTTTATATATTTCAAATAACCATAGACACTCCTAGAATTATCTAAATTATATGGAGTCAATGCGCTATTTAACACTTCAGCATTTCTTTCCACATGGCATACATTCTTTTCTATCTTTGACATAAGTGAGACCAATAATAATAAAATTAGTAACCCAACTAAAATTTGGTTAGTTTATTTTTAACATTTTAATACTTAACATTACTTATTACAATAATATATCACTACAAATTTTTAATGTACGTTTTTTTAGGGTATATATCATTATATTTTGGGCGAAAAACAAATCTAAATAAAAATATTTCCCTATCGTAAATGCGTAGTCAGTCGATAACTAAAAATGGAATAAATACATGATTTGAGCACCAGTTCTAAAACTCAAATTCAATGTATAGGGACACGTTATATTTTGCTTGTCATTGTGTGAAGAGACTTTTTACATTATGTGTTAAACAGGACAGTATTTTTATTACATAAAAGGGGTTCTTTATACATTTCTCAGGTTCCACTGTAGGCGACTGCGGCGTACGCAAAAGCGAACTGTCCTAATGATTAAGAAATCCCAAAAGAGGATTTTACACCTACGTAAAACATTCAAAAACCGTCTGTCCGTATAATAAGATTATGTAGTGTAGTAAAATGTGTTTAGTTTTATACAAATAGGCCGATTGTGGTCGGTCTTGGGCGAGTGACATTTAATTTTTTTTTTTATATATTTTGAAATAACAAAATATTTTGACGTAATTTTCCCGCTTTTTTTGCTGTCATGTTAAATTCTTCTATCAATGGCGCTACCGTGTTTGAGGATTTCGCTTCTCAAAATTGTAAATTTATACTAAGCGAATTATCTACAAAATGTAGATTTTTTACTCCGCAATCACGTTAGTCGTTTGACAGAAAATCCTCAACCATTTAATTTGACTAACTTTGTAATATGTCTTAAAATTAAAATTCTAAGTTTTAATTTTAATGTTTTTGTATTTACTTACACATAACAAAGTTATTAAATCAAATGTATAGGAGAGTAGAAAATTGACGTCAAATAATATCGGGATAGAACTAAAAAAGGGTTTACATGTTGGCAACACTATTGCCGTTTCACGAACTTTACATTTTCACACGGCGCCATTTTGAAAACTTTTGCCATACTGCCGTATTATGAAAATATTTGCCAATTAAAATTCCACTTTATTACTGCTTAGATAATTTCACAAAGACATTTTTCTTTGAGAAATTGTTCTAAGCATAATTAACCGATATTTTCATAAACGGAATATAGCAAACTGTAAATTCAAATGGTTCTGTGGAAAACTATTAAGGTTCACGAGACGACATAGGGCGCTTTTAAAATTTTGCACGGCAAAGGAAAGCTACTTTCACGACTGATGGTTTATCATGGAATTGTTTAAAGATGGAGTGATAGGCCATCATCCATTTTTAAACAATCCCATATTTTGACGTCGTTGCGTTACTGTGGCATAATTTTACCGTGCAATAAAATAAAATCCACATGCACTTACCACAGAGTAACTGATACAGAGTACCAATTCATTATCCAAAGCTTTCGAAGATATTAGGGCGCAGTTAAGCGTATAGGCAGTTAAAGAATAATGACTTTGTTACACTGTTATCAAGTGCACCATACACTGTGGCAACTGATTGAATTATCTATATTGTAGGTTTTATAGAGAACAACACAGTTCTGAGACACGGGAACAGTGTCTTAGTGACAGAATATCGATAAGCCGTAATGTTGCCAACATTAAAATAAATGCACGTACGGAAATTAATAGTAATGGTATGCGTCGAAGACTTGCTTTTGGTATTGTTGTGCCAAGACTTTTGAATCTCTCTATAGCACGTTATATAAATTGTAAAATTAAATGAAGAAGAAGTATCCAAAATTATGCTAACAGTATTGAAAATAAACTGTTAAAAAGTAAAAACAAAATAGTAAACGTACGAATTAGAACGTTGAAATTCAAACTTTTACCATTTTTTTTTTCGTTTGTATGCTCTTCTTTCAACATACCACGAAAGGGCTCAACCGTAATTTAGGAAACTCAAATAACCGCAAAATTAATGACAGTATAACGTCCAAATAGAAGGCGAAGAAAATCAAATACAGATTAATTCGTACTACAGAGACACAGCCAAGACTTCTCGAGTTGAAAATGTCAAAAATCTCTTACATTTCCCTAGTTTCCACAAGGAGAACTGGAGAATTGTTTTAAACTCTGGACATTCACCTCGGATGAAAGCCTCGCGCAGACGGGGGGTTCTAAATATCAACGCGGCCATACCCAGAAAAGTGTAAACTCGACATCGTCGCCATTGATACGCACTACTGGTTTATTTACAAAGGATTTCAACCAATGGTATTTACAGATGATATGACTTAGGCTAAATGGTGCAGAAGTAACCAGTAACCCACGTCTCCTGGGGTCCATGCTGGGTTGAGGGTCAAGTCACCCCATCGCCTCGAAGGCGGAACCTCAAAAGATTGCGCATGCAACCTGCTAAGCGGCAACCATAAGATATGGATGTCCATCAGCAGGGAGCCTACCGGGTCTACAGCAAAAAGATCAGGAGTGCGATCTTTTAACTAAAAGAATTAATGTATTGCCCCCAAGGGCATAGATTTGACTAAGTTTGACAGAGAACTGCTGACGCGCAACACAATCGGAACAAATGCAAGCCTATCCTAGAAATCTAATGACTTTAAAAAAAAGCAGCTGGCAACAGACACGATCCTCAATCACTTGTACGCGAAAATCTGAACTAGAAGTCTTCAATGATTGCACTAAAACACTGCTACTTGGCACCACTCCCGTTCCAAGATGGTACCCCGTTAGTTTCAAAAGGGCACCATCTTTTGAAAACGGTACTGCATCCACCACACCAACCAGCAGGCAATATTTCCGAACAAAACATTGCAGATTCTGTTCATTTTCCATGTCCTCATATTTGAGGTGTCAGTTCTCTTACTTTCAGGGAATTGACTTCCACAGGCTTAAGTAAGAGGGTGGTACTGACCCAGTTGGGGCAGGATCACTGTGCTTTGGACAAAGCACGTCGTTCAAGCCCCTACCACCGCTTGGCCGGGTTCATCGCCTCTTACGATTCGCTTTCCCGGTGACGGGGGGGAATTGTATTCTATTCCGTCCCCCCACGGATAAGGGGATGCTGGACATCCCAAAATGGTGCTTTAGGAAGGCTGGACTTCGGAATTTTCTGCTTTGATTCCCTCTTGTTGCTGGGATAAACTGGTGACACAACTAATAACGACATTTGGGAAAAGACTGTTATATTTGAAAAATGACAGACACGAAGATGTTAAGCTAAAACCCGATATATCATATTTCCGGCCAGGTATTGTGAACTAGATGTCGGCTGAACTAACTGCCAAAGGCAGAAAATTTATGGCTAAACTTGGGAGATGCCTATATCCTGAGGCTCAAAGAGTAAACTGAAACTTCACAAAGATCAAATGTGCCATAGACAAACAGATCTTGTTGTTTTATGACGTGCAAGTGACATTTAACCTTTGGAGGGGTAAAGCAATTATGAAATCGGCTAAACATGAAATCTAGACCAACTCCGGATAAGACCAGAAACATAGGCTGTTCGTTGTGAATGAGAGTGCAGGAGAGCACGAGGAGGATGGAACAAGAAGAGGATGTTTTGAGAGCAATTTTATTTATGGCAACGCTTTGGAATTCGGCCAGTTTATAAGCCAGATGGTGAGAAGACCTTGGAACTTGAGAAGTGATGGCTAAGAAGCCTTAAGTTTTGCGGTAAGGTTTGGGGTGGTATATGTTCAGCAGGAGCCCTAGGGCTTACGCTCTGGAGAGATGGATGGCCATAGATCAATGATGGTGACAGGAAGGCGAAGTTTCCAAGAGAACGTCAAGCAGAAATTCCTCTCATCAGTCTTCCAGTTTTTAAACAGCACCATTTTATTTCTGTAGGTATACTGTACATCTTAAACTCCTAGTGAAGAATCTGATGATGACGATGATGAGATACTTTTACCGAAAACCGAACCGAGAAGCTTGATATTACGTTTTTACTCAGTAGCTTTATCCTACTTTTCATGAATTGCACGAGAATGTGTATGGAACAGATGTGGTGCAATTCTAAAAGGGACATGAGCTTCATAACTGGCCCCAACTATTGGGCCAAACAGTTGGCTCTAGTCTGAGATCGACGAAAATTATTCTAGTCGACCGTACCAACTCTTGAACCAACATTGGCGTAGTTCGGGCCAGTATTTTAATATTTGGACCCCCTGCTATTCACAACGCTTTATTTTTAAATACAACTAGTGATGTATGGAGTCTGAACTATGATTTATGGTGAATTTAATACTAGAGTAAGCGTATCTGCATAACTTGTACAGATGTGGCGCAATTCTAAAAGGATTTGACCTGCATACACAGGCCCCAACTATTGGGCCAAACATTTAGCTCTAGTCTGAGATCGACGAAAATTCTTCAAGTCGACCATACCAACATTTGAACCAACGTTGGCGTAATTGGGGCCAGTATTTGGAAACTTGGACCGACTGCTAATGCTATAGACAAAGCTCTATTTTATATACAAATGGATATGTATGGAGTCTGAATTCTGATGTATGGTGAACCTAATCCTAGAGTAAGCGTATATGCGTTACTTGCATTAACCAGTAACCTACATCTGATGGTGAATGAGAAACTAGTACCGAAGAAAAGCACGGAATGACTTATATTGTAGCTTAAACTTACTATAATACATTACTCGATTTTAATATATGTGCGGATAAAGATGAGCTGTTCCAAAAAGACTTGTGTTCAGATGTTATGTTACAATTCTAGAAGGACCTACAAAGAAGGACTCATGTGCGTATTATGTGGATCTATTCCAAAAAGACCTATATTAAGATGTTATGTTGCAATTCTTGAAGGACCTACAAAGATGAGCCCATGTGCTGATGATGTGGATCTATTCCAAAAAGACCTATATTAAGATGTTATGTTGCAATTCTTGAAGGACCTACAAAGAAGGGCCCATGTGCAGATGATATGGAGCCATTTTATAAAGACCTTTATTCAGATGTTATGCCGCAATTCAGCGAAGGACAGGGTGCTGTGGCGTAGCGTGGGATAGACCTATGTCCAGTAGTGGACTGCGATAGGGTGCGTTGATTGATTGAAGTTGCAATTCTAGAAGGACCTACAGATATTTTGACTTAGGTTCTTGACTGTAACAGGCTAGAACTATTAATGGAAGGTGCAACACCTAAGATGATCCTATAAATTATTATCACAGTATAACCGTGGTTTATAGGTTGGCAACTTGACATCCGCCAGAAATGGTTACAGCTACTGGAAATCAGCTGCAACGGAGGGATTTGTCATTACGTTGCCAACCTCAGGATGTTACCAGATGATCTATCTCACAAAGGCCGGTTGGTATTTGCTGTGTGTCTGTTGTACGTACATATTGTTTCTATGTGAGCAAGTTCGGGGGCCCTTGGTCAAAGCCGAGCCGTTTTGACACACGCAGAAACAATGTACACGTGCATCTTTAATTCTTCACACAAATAAGACCAACCGGTCTTCGTGACATAGAACATTTGTTTCACTCGAGCGGCGTAGTCGTAAGAACAGTCGTTCAGTTGACAACAACTAATCTTACATCAACATCGATGGATTTCGGTCGAGTGAGCGGTAACCAGCCCGCGCTGGGCCCGCGTGGTGGATTACGGGCCACTTCCTCTCACCGAGAGGTCTGTGTCCCAGCAGTGGGAACATTATAGGCTGATTATGCTGAGCGGTAACATCCTGAGAGACAAAGTTGGTATGTCTCCTGTGCCTGTGTAAGGACACCGGCACCCACACCCTTCGAACCGGAACACAGCAAAGCCGCGTGACGGTTGAAATAGGCATGGTGGTAGTACTTCCCCGGGCGAGTCTTTTCACATGGACTCTACTACTACTTTTAATGCTGGCTTGGAACCAGCCTGGTCCACTTTAGTCCTTATACAGACTGGCAGGGACATCGACGCGCAATCTGTAACCACATGCATTCAGCACATGATTTTGGACCCCCTAAGCGAAGAAATTTTTCGTCAGCTACAAAAAAAAAATTGCTTTTCCATACATTTTGGCCGTGTATGTGTTGCACTTTTCTATGAAACAGCGCGGACACTCACGGTGAGACTGGTCCATAAGTTTAAAGTCGCTCAGCGAGCTATGGCGAGGGCTATGCTTAAAGTCTCTCTGAAGGATAAAATCCGAAACGAGGTTATCCGCCAGAGAACCAAGGTAACCGACATAGCCCAAAGACTAAGCAAGCTGAAGTGGCAATGAACTTCACTGGAATGGATGTCACATCTCCCGCAGAACCGACAATGGTTGGGGAAAACGAGTTCTAGAGTGGAGACCGCGTTTTTCAAACTTAGTGTGGGACGCGGCTGAAAGGCGGCTGGCAGAGACTGGATGATGAGAACCGAGGATCGGGCTCAGTGGCGTTCATTAGGAGGCCTACGTCCAGCAGTGGACGAATGAAGGCTGATGAGGATGATGATGATGAAACAGCAGATTTTTTTTTTTTTGTTAACCGTCTAGAAATTTCTACGCTAGGGGGTCTAAAATCATGTGCAGAATTTATGGTTACAGTTTGCGCGTATATATCACTGCCAGCCTGTAGCGTGATCCTATAGTGCAAAAACTAGCTCCAAACAATTTATCCTAATCTAAGATCAAGGATATATTTTCGACTCGATTGTACCAACTTTGGGGCCAACGTTGGCTTGGATTGGAGCCAGTATTTGGAGTGAGGGATCGCCTGCTATTCTTAAGACAATTATTAGTTAAAAATATCAAGTTTCGAGTCAATATCTTGTCGTATGGTGATCTTATTCCTACTGTAGGTGTATCTGCCTTACAAGAATAAAGACTGATTCACACGGTGCAATCTTATTGCCTGTTGAAGCAACAATAAAGTTGCACAGTATAAACAGTGTTTAGGACGACGCAATTTATTTGTTGCTTCATTTTTATTGCATGCAAAAAGCTTGCATCGTATTAATGGGGGCTTAAATCTATATTGTTGTTGTTTTTTTGTGTATATTTCACAATCCTGTACGCCTTCATTGTGTCTCTATATTCGAATGTGTATTTGATTTTCTTCAAAAAAGCTTATGAAGTTAAAGTTTTTTATAGAAAAGATTGCGTGCGAACGATTCTGTCTTTTAAGGAAGGAATGGCAATAGTTCAGTCGAAGCTTAAAAATAATGAAGCTTGCAAAAAGCTGTCAGTGCTAAAGAGGCTAAACAAATCTAAATTCGTTGTTGGACATCGAAATGTTTTTAACATGGTTCCTGTCGCTAAAAGCAATTTAATTTAGTATTTTTTGTGATATTTTGACTTTCTACGAAAGGTTACCGTTTTATTTATTAACCTCTGAATGACATTCAGAGGTTTTTAGTTACAAATTGGTGTTTGGCTATCGTAAGTTTTAATGACTAAGGTTGATCACAAAAACCATACCATCTATTTTTATATCTATCTATAATTTATTATGCTATCTTTGTGCTAGTATTCGATTTTTTTTAAAGGTGGATCTATATCTGGAAATAAATTACTTCATTTCATATTTAAACATAAAATTTGGTCTCCCCCTTTTGCACTGACAGCACACACCAGCATCAAAGTTGTAAAAAAATCACGATTATTTTATAATATTGTCATTAGGAATGTCTTAGCCGAAACTTGGATAGAGATAGCCATGTATAAAATAGCAAAAATGGAAGCATTTAGGCACCAAGCAATGTCACCTAACAGTAACGGACAGATAAGTCTAAACTTCTGACAAATTGTCTGATCAGACTATGATTTATGAAAGTCGAAAAGTCAGACTACCAATCTGACCAGAGGACTGCGTATGATAGTATTTGCAGGTGAATCAAAAGTAAGACAAATATTGATTCAACTTAGTATGTTCAAAATTCCATGAGTTTATTTCAATTAGAGAATTTTTATTTATTCAAGAACATTAATTACTAACTCAGTTTTACAAGATCGGATCTAAATATCAGATATTTACCCACATCTGGTGAAACTAGTAGCCGACTTCAAGAAAAAGATTTGATGAATGAAAAGTTAAAGTTGCCACTACAAAAATAAGAAAATGTTGCAACTACAAAAATAAGAAAATGTTGCAACTACAAAAAATATGAAAATGTTGCAACTACAAAAAATTAGAAAATGATGCAACTACAAAAATATGAAAACCAGAGGGATTAAAAACTTATGTTTTATGGAAGACGTTCAAATGGAGAGTGTTAAGGGTGCCCTCGTTTTATTTAATGTTATTATAACCAGGATTAGTTTAGGTAATGAACAGTAGATAAGTATGAGGGCTCAGAATTAAGAGATTCGCAAGAATTCTGCATCTTGTTCCGACTGATTTCTTGCCATTTTGATAGATAATTCCTTAAAAGGCAAGTTAAGGATATTTGTGTTTGACATGTCGATATTATTATTAAGTGCTTGATCAATGATCATGCCTTCTCTGTTTGAGAAGAGGCTTTCGCCCTGCATTTGGACAATAATAGTCTGGTATTGTATTATTATTTCCATTTGGACGTATTGAAATGTAATAATAGGTCTCAAAAGCACTTGGCATGATAATATAATTATTTAAACATTTTCATGTATATAGTGGCCAAGTTTTTCAATTTGACCATGGACATTATGGCTATGATAATGACAGTATGAGATAAGGACAAAATAAGTATGTGTCCTTTTCTTACTTGTAGTCCATTGTCACTTTGTATATACTGGGTGTCCCTGGAAGTGTGGATCATATCGAATAGGCGCGTGGGCAAGATCATTTCCAAACTTTTTAACCCTGAGTATGTGTCTGTGCAATTTTTTACGGTTCAAAAGTTATAACCTATTTGTTTTCTAGCTGCGTAGAAGTATTACCACAGGAAAAGCCCACTCTTCTAAAAAGTAATGAAAAAAAAAATATAGCCCTGATAGTTTTTTTCTTTGAGCACTATGCGAAGTGACTGAAAAAAAAAAAACAAAAATTGGTCATAACTTTTGAACCGTAAAAAATTGCATCGACTTTCTCAGGGTTAAAAAGTTTGGAAATGACCTCGCCCACGCCCCTATTCGATTTGATCCATACTTCCAGAGACACCCTGTATTTCTAGCACTTTTGCGAATCTTCTTAATCAGAGTCATGTTAGTGTCTTTTTCATAGGTGCCAGTTTGTTACATAAATGCCACTAAAAATAATCGGTATAGTTACTGCCCATTATTATTTCATTCTGTATGGACTTGTTGTTTTTTTTTAATGTGGGTGTACTATAGTTGCACCTCTCTCTGCCTAACCCTTCAGGAAATACCGGCGTGATGTTATGAGTTGTTATATTTTCTGAGCCACGAAAGGTATATTCTGTTTCTTTATAGAGGTATGAGGACCAGGGTGTAAAGTTCACTCATACCTCCATAGAAAAGGGAGGATCCTCCGACCAGACGGGTGTCGTGTCTGGTGGGCAACTGCCCGACGATTGATGTCGGGACGTTGTATATATGCTAGTTGCGCGGTAAATTCTGCTTGCGCGATGCAGGATTTTACGTGACGTCAGTGTGACGGGTAGCACGCACGTGGCGTTTTAGATACCGCTACCACTTCATTGGTGATAAATCATTTACTAAATTCCTTTGGACAACAGTTATAGTTGCAAATATGAATATTTATAATTAAATATCGTATAAATCATAGATACATAAAAAATCCTCGTATTTCTTTTAAATTACTCTAGTGATGTACTTATCGATAAAAAATAAATTAGTTGATTATATGTAAACGATTATTCGTCGATTCTTGACTGCTCATTACCTATCAGTTTAGTTACATTTATAATAGTTTACCCATAGCATAGTATGTATATAATATGTCACCTAATCTAACGTGGCGTCATATACGCTTATAAGACAATAAATATAGAATAATACTAATATAACTTGACGCTAACTGGATATTACAATTATATATTTTTATATTTTATTTAAAAACTGCCGTTTTGAGTTTTACTTGAAGGGAAGAATTTTAAAATTACTTTAAATGTTAATAAAAATGTAACATTGCCGTGTTGATAACAAAATGTACCATCTCTGTACTTAGATTTTTTCTTATTGTACAATAATTTTAATTTACTGCTTTTTTTATATTTTTTTGTCCTCAAAGTAAAACTCAAAACAATTACTTTAATACATGTTATACCTTATCACTACGTACATAATACGTATCCGAATAAATATTTTATTTAAGTATAAAATTAAAAAACACAACTGCTTTTATGCTTTCGATATTCGTGCGTTCATTGCTAATCGATTCCAACTCGATTGATTCTTTACAACATTTTATCGATATCCAATCACATATGAGTGATGTTATAGACCGATTTTGAACTTGCAACATTGAATATGGAGTTGCCATGTTTTATCGTTGTTTTTCTAACATGTCCACACAGACCCTTGGCGGGCAACCCTAAATTACGTAATACGTCATTTTGATCACAAAAATCCGCGCCTTAATCTATGAACATATATTTTATTGAAAAAATATTCCCCATAAATAGTTGTTATAGTAAACAGAGAAGTAAATCACTTTATGTACCTTAAATTGATATAAAATGTCAATTATAAACATTACGAAAGCAAGATTATAAGATATATTTTTTTCGAAAATGAGGGTGTTTCGCGAAAAAAACTATCCCTGCAGGTATAGTAGGTCGTATTTAATTTAATAAGTCATTTAGTACTTGAATAATAACTTTAAATCTGAAAGTTTTCTCTTATTTTACTTTTATTTTTTTGGAATTGTAGTAATAATTTTGTCATATCCACATTATTATTTCGAATACTATTCTGAGAGCAATTGATTGACTCTGTATTTTAATAAATGCATTATTCATTTTATTTTTTAAGTATAATGGTGCTTTGACAGCCTACAAAATGGCTACTGCCAGTTGCACAAGTATCTCTGAATAGGCCACTACAAAAATAATATTTAACACTACAGCGAGACCGTTTATCATTAAATCATTGATACAATATAGCCAATTAATATCATAATTGCTCGTAGCAAAAATAATAGTCCATTTACGAAAAATCACCTCTTACAAAATGTTCAATACGTATTGTAAAAAAAACGATATTCTGCGATATACATAATGTAGAGTAGTATATAATAAAATATGTGTTCATTCGGCGACGGGGACTAGCTTCACTCGGCGCGCCACGCGGCCTTACCTGCGTGCGAACTCCGCTTTCATTGCTGAAATAGTATGAGGTTTAATGTTAATTTTGTGCAATTTTAGTAACATTTTATTTATTTATTTATTAATAACCAACTTATATTTTATTTTATTGAGGGCTATAATTATAATAATGATTAGCTCTTTAAAAGTAAGTATCATAATGGACCCAAGGGATATATTGAAGTAAAATCTTAAATAAATTGTTAATTTTCAAACGCATTATTTTTTTCAATTT
This sequence comes from Dryobotodes eremita, assembly GCA_917490735.1. Classification (NCBI taxonomy): domain Eukaryota; kingdom Metazoa; phylum Arthropoda; class Insecta; order Lepidoptera; family Noctuidae; genus Dryobotodes; species Dryobotodes eremita. The sequence goes on from OU823267.1 coordinate 13,892,999, forward strand.
TCAGTCTTTCAAAAATTGATACACAGCCGCGGAAGGAAAAAGTTACATCACTTAAATCGAGTTCAATTCAAAATTCAAATCAATTTACACCTGCACAGTGCAAAAAAAAATACTTCTTATTGACCAACATTATGAACGAAACGAATTGTCGAAAAGGTGAAACGTGACAATGACGACGTTTAAAAAAAAACATATTTTTGAAACTGCCTATCAACCAATCTCAGTAGTAATAAATCCGTACCGTCTAGTATCTCCTTCTTGATCTGGTTGAGTTGCTGCCTCATCTCGCGCATCATGTCCTGTTTGAAGGCATCCCACTCCGCGGCCGACACGCACCCGCCGTCGTTACCGCCGTTCACTTGCTGGAAACATACAATGTTGGAGTTTTTAATCAAGAAAGAAAGAAAGAAAGAAAAATATTTTATTTGGGACACGCACAGGAAATACAAAGAGTAAAAAATAAAAAAGGAGGATTTAAAACTAACAAAATTAACAATAAAAAAGAAAAAAATAAAACAACAATAAACAAGTAAAAAACCTGTGCGAGGCCAAAAAGGCTCCTATCTCAGCATAATGCTACGATATTTAAAAAATAAATACCGCAGCGCTGGTATTCTGATAGGGCCCGAAATCAAATCAAATCATTTCTTTTTTGTCAACATGGGTAGGGGTATAGATGTTATGCATGTTTTGATAATATTCTCCATACTCAGCCGTCACTTGGGCATGCAAAATTTTACACATCAATTAACAATCTACTAACAAAATACCATGCTGAATAACAATAAAAATTACAAAATTATTCAATTAGAAAATCATTTTAACCATTTTATTTTTCAATGTCAAGAAGTATCTAGTAGTCAATAATTAAATATTATGTCATACTAAATAGTGTATAAATAAATAAAAGTCATTTATACATGTCAGTTATACATGTTATTGAATATCTGAATAATAAATTATTAGCCATAAGGATTCCCTTTTAGATACTCCTTCAACTTTTTTAACTGGCTCCTAAGTTACAGGTAAACCACAAAAGTTACGCGCTTCGGTAATATTCGTGTTTCCGAATTAGTACGAACGTCGCGCCACAGAGTAACCTTCCACAGAGGCAATGCTTCTAAGTTTCATGTTTGTAAACGGGCGTCGTCGGTTGAGACTGGTCATCTTTTAACTGCCACGGCTTATTTTCATTTTTAATCTTATATTTTGAATTGTTTTTTATTTACATTGTTCTCACATATAGAAGCAACAAGAATAATGTACCCAGGATTTTTTTATTTCTTGAATTAAGAGTGTCCTTAGAGATTCTTGCCCGTTCTTCTCTATAGAGATCTGCGTTTTGGAATGGGCAACTAGCTTCAATTTTCTGACTAACTGACCGACTCTTTGACAATTCAAAAGTGCCTGTAAATAGTTTGATTGATATAACTGCTTTGAGTTAGAGTATGAAAAACAAATGGATCAAATAAGGTATCTGTGTATGCCAATTTGTAGTGCCACTTACAAATTTAGTACTTTCATTTGATTATTTGAACAGAAAAACCGGAAATTTTAATTTAAATTACCTTAAAAATGTTTTTTGCTTGACAATGGGGTCGATTTTTGTGATTCAATTACAACATGATAATGTTATTCAAACAATACTTGATGGAAAAAGTGATATGATAAAAAATTGAAACTTTCTAAATACAGTGAGTAAACAACCTAACAGATGACCTAAAATAGTGTTCCACAGGGTCATATGGCGGTCTAAGGGCGAATCGCCACGGTAGCCCGCGAAATTCAAATTTTCTTACGTTTTTTGCAATTTACATGATCTACATATGATTCGCGGCCGTAACTAATATGTATTTATAGTGTAGCGGTATCTACAACGCCACATGCGAGCTACACGTCACAGTGACGTCATGCAAGATCCTGCATCGCGCAAGCAGAGTTTACCGCGCAACTAGCATATATACAACGTCCCGACCTCACTCGTCGGGCAGTAGCCCACCAGACACGACACCCGTCTGGTCGGCGAATCCTCCCTTTTCTAGAGAGTATGAGTGAACTTTACACCCTGTTCCTCATACCTCTATAATAGAATTATAATCACAAAAATCATCAATACATCTCTATAAGTTCATATTAACCTACTGAACGACTATTTCATAAAATCTTAACATTTGAAGCCAATTCTAACTTAAGGAGTTGTTTTGCTGATTCTAATGATTATCATTCTGTAGAGTCGTATTTATTACGGCCGCGAATCATATTTTAATCAACATACAACCTGACACTGATGAATTGCTAAAACTTAAGTAAATTTAAATTTCGCGGGACATTTTAGCGCATCCCCCTTAAAAAAAGCTGCCTGTAAATTCCTCTCACTTTAGATAGAAGACCTTTAAAAAAAGCTTGTCTATACAGGGAAGTTTTATAAAAATATGGCTGTTATTTTAGTATAAATTGTGTTGTCTTACGACTCAAACTCAAAGCATTTATTTCAATTAAACCATTTACAGGCACTTTTGAATTGTCAAAGAGTCGGTCAGTTAGTCAGAAAGTTGAAGCTAGTTGCCCATTCCAAAACGTAGATCTCTATGGAGAAGAACGGGCAAGAAACTCCAAGGACACTCTTTTTAAATCAAGATATTACAAAATCCTGGGTACATTATTCGTGTTGCTTCTATATGCGACTTCCACGCGAACAAAGTCACGGGCTAGTAAATAAGTATTAAAACTTTAAAAAAGGCTGCCTATAAATCCCTCTCACCTTAAGTATAGTCTCCTCGCTGGCCGAGCCGAATCTTTTGCGGACAGAGCGCGGCGACTGCGGCTGTTGCTGTGCGTTCGACTCGGAGTTGGCTGCAATGAATTATAGTATTTATTTAAGTAGACATAAGGTCGTATATGGTAGTGAAAACTGCGGTAGCTATGTTAGCTTTAATAAAAACTGCTAGAAAATAAAGATCCTACAGAATATTTTTTCATCATTTGTAAAATCTGCATGGCATGAAAGAAAACTTTCGTAAATAATATTGAGCATAGCCAGGGACTCCTGTCAGTACGGAATGTACACGAAATAATAATTTTATATTTTTTGTAAAATGTTGTCAAATCCTAAATATCGACGAAACAATCTTCAACACGTTATATCACGCGGTTGACGCGGGATCAGCCACTTGCACAGTATTTTAATAAATATGCGCTTGTTCATGTCCACTCAAATAGTAAGACTGCAAGTAGTATTTATTTATCTGTTTCTTTTATAAGTACCATATTATTATTTTTCGCGCACGAAGGGTTCCGTACCGTTATCCATAAAAAACGGCAAAAAAATCATGTCTGTTATATGGGAGCCCCTTAAATATTCGTTTTATTCTATTTTTTAGTATGTGTTGTTATAGCGGCAACAGAAACACATCATCTGCGAAAATTTCAACTGTCCAACTATTACGGTTCATGAGATACAGCCTGGTGGCAGACAGACAGACGGACGGACAGCGGAGTCTTAATAATAGTGTCCCGTTTTACCCTTTGGGAACCCTATAAAAGACTTTTAAAAAACAATGAAAAAGAATCTATTATTTAATAGTCCCTAGCTTAAAATACTACATAATGGCTACCAGCAAATCATAAAAGCGATGCGACTCACAAGCGTTGCCATTACATGCGGCGGGCAGGCGGTGCGGCAACGTCGCCGAGCGCTCCCACGTCTTCATAGGAGTGTTGTTGACAGAGTTGTCCGTTGATGACTCCTGCAGAACGATAAAAAAATATTAACAAAAGATTTTTTTTACTAGATATGAAAATGTAAAAAAAAACAGTTGTGTTCTGCGGGCTAATTGCATAACACACTTACATACAAATTGCAATACCTTTCATTTTGACTATTCAACAACATTCATTGCGTTATTTACGTTGTCGGGCAGACAAATATTTCAAACATATGAAGCAATGGATTACAAAATTTCCTTCAAAATCCTTAGATTGTGAAAGGAAGTGTGTGTGTGTGTGTGTGTGTGTGTGTGTGTGTGTGTGTGTGTTGTGTGTGTGTTGTGTGTGTGTTGTGTGTGTGTTGTGTGTGTGTTGTGTGTGTGTTGTGTGTGCGTTGTGTGTGTGCGTTGTGTGTGTGCGTTGTGTGTGTGTGTGTGTGTTTTGTGTGTCTTTTGTGTGTGTTGTGTGTGTTGTGTGTTGTGTGTTGTGTGTGTTTTGTGTGTGTTGTGTGTGTTTTGCGTTGCAGATAAAAGATGAAATTGGTGAAATTAATGGCACACAAGACATTTTTAACTTGATTCTCCCGTTGCAGGATAACGGCTTCTTCTAAGTTTGACCACAACACCCAATGGCGTTTCCATTCACATCTGCTTTGTTAATTTGCTAGTCGTCCTTTCATTCATCTGCTCTTATCCTTGGGTTCTAGTAAAAAAAAATGAGTTAAACCTTAGGCACCTCTGCTCGATCCAAGTGCGCCCGACGCCTGGCCAAGGTCCGCGCCATCTCGTTCATCATACAGGACAGAGTAGGTCCGGGCCGCGCCGCGCCCGAGCCGGCGGACGACGACGAGGAGCCCGAGTGCTCCGCCCCGCCGGGGGGCGAAGCCGCTTCGGCGCTTGTTTGCCCGCTTGCTTGGCCATTTGTGGCTTGCTGAAGTTGAAAAAAAGATTGTAAGAGATAAATAGTGTCAGGATGGTTTAAAAAGATCAATATCAGAAAATAGAGGAGGTCTTCATCCAGAAATGAGTGAAAAACCTTAGTTTATGACTTTAAATTATAATCCTAATTTGGAAAATAAAGGCTAATATTTTATTTTACACCGTCAAAAAGAAACAAAAAGTAAACGTGCAGTCGGGGGACCCCGTCAGCAACTAAGTTCCTTACGCAATACTCGCACGCACACACATCCGTATATAATAGATAGAGAGAGAGAGAGAGACAGAGTGTGTATTTAATACGTATTTTTAATACAGAGCCATTTAGTATGAGTTTTTAGGAGCTCTCATGAAGTTGCCGCCATCTTGGAATTTCGTTTTGATCTCAATACCAGCTATCACCCTCGAATACCATAAAAACTATCTGTCTCAGAAAAAAAAAAGAGAAGGTCGCACGGAGGGGGCATAACGCTTATTCGTCAATTTCTACGAGTTTACTCCTACCGCAAGCAGCGTTAGGGAAATTCGTTCTAAAAAAATTTGCTTGGGATTTCATTTTTTGGTTCTCAGGCTATCAATCATATTTTATTGATAAGTATCAAAATTATATTTTAACGATGAAAGTATAATGATTTGAAAACTTGCAAGATTTCTAAACACAAGAATTCTAAAAGCTTAATTGTCAAGCTACCTTAGCTTGTCTCTTCAGCCTCGCCTGCTGCAATTGCGCAGCCAGCCCCGACACGTCCTGCGGCGGCGCGGGCGCCGGCGGCGGCGGCGGCGGCGGCGGCGACGTCACGGGCGCCGCCGCGCTGGGGCCCACGGGGCCGCCTGCGCCCGCCGCCCCGCCGGGAGCCGCGGGGCCGCCGGGGGCGTACGCCGCGGCCGCCGGGGCCGCGCCGGACGGGGGCGGCGGGGGCGGCGGCGGCCCCGATGTTGAAACCGCTTGCGGCACCACCGCTTGTGTCAACTGAGGGTTTTACGTTTAATATAAATATTTTCTACGACTTTATTTAAACGAAAATACAAATTGCATTCATGCTTACATATTCACAAATCATTATCATAGGTTTATTCTATTAGTTATGGTCTATCTCACTGACTAGTCGATTAATTACTATAGTTGTACGATCGTAAACTATTCCTGTATCCAATAATGAAGCAATGATGCCGAGACTTTACGTTGATCCTACTGATGAATACACCTATCCCTTTCATTCAATCAAGTTATTTGAAAATGTATTTACATTACATACATAGTACAATTCATACGTACATACATACAAACAATAATTAATATTACACAATCATCCACATCAATCAGAGCTCTAAACAACTTCAAATGGCCATGGAGTCACCTCGCCTTCTTTATGTCCCGAAGACATAATCTACAGCAGAATGTAGGATTTCGTGAAGAGTTGGCATCGCTTGCAGTCCAATACTCTGCAGGTCTTCGGCATTGCATCAAACGAAGTAACATTATCAGCGAGGTTGCTCATGCCTGTAACTTCGTACCAGATTTTAAGGTCTTCCTTCAGGGCGTGGCAATTATAGACCAACCACGGAAGTTACTCCTATGATATTGTCTCGTTCACTCATCCCACAAGATGCTCTATAGTCTATAGACTCGGCGAAGGATACCGCCATCGCCATCTGTTCCTACGATGTAGTTGATAAACAGCAGTGATAGGCCCTTTCATGTAGAACAATGAAGTTTCAATACTCTGCAGGTCTTCGGCATTGCATCAAACGAAGTTACATTATCAGCGAGGTTGCTCATGCCTGTAACTTCGTACCAGATTTTAAGGTCTTCCTTCAGGGCGTGGCAATTATAGACCAACCACGGAAGTTACTCCTATGATATTGTCTCGTTCACTCATCCCACAAGATGCTCTATAGTCTATAGACTCGGCGAAGGATACCGCCATCGCCATCTGTTCCTACGATGTAGTTGATAAACAGCAGTGATAGGCCCTTTCATGTAGAACAATGAAGTTTCAATCGTCCGCAATCAAACACCAAACACACAGGAACCTATTTTGTATATTTTCTCCACGGTCGCCTGCTAAGCAGGAGGTTGAAATTTTTGTTTTCTAGATGTTGATGAAGTGCCATTCACTCGTAGATTCATTCCAAACTTAGATTTAATAAAGTAAAATACAAGACTGCTTAAAGCTAACTTAAAATAGACCCGACTACGAAAATCGTGATTAAATGAGCGCGCAAATTACTTGAAATTATATTTTATATATGAAAAGCTTTGGGACAATACATATTTATATTTATGTACCATCTTCTCCCTCCTCCCTTCCCCGTGGTTGTGAGCCAGGGTGTGACTTAATTGCCGAACATTCTAAAATCAAAAGGGGTAATTCGTAGTCGAGTGAAATAAAACTAACCATTGGTGGAGGTTGCGGCGCTGCGGGCGGCGTTGGTGGCGCTAAAGGACCCTGAAGAATAAAAAAATGTGAACAACTATTGTGCTTCTGATGTCAAACCTGACGTCTTTGCATTAAGTGGTGATTTTTAATTAAATATAATTTTAATATTCCGAAAACAAATGGCAGAACCACGAATTGAAACAATCTTTTTAACTTGGAAACTAGGAAAAATAATCCAAAACCTTTGATTTCCTCCTTCAAAAAATATTAACTTCCGATGTATCTCAATGATCTACTTAATTTCCTGTTAAGTGTTGAGGGCAGAAAATAAAGGTAAGAATTTCAATGCCAGTATCTTCCAGCCTAGTAAGTTCTGACTAGCTTAAATTCTGTCCTATAATAAATAGGTCCAAGATTTGGCGATCCATCGGGCACAAATACAGTGGCAAGACAAGTACTCACGTTAGCAGGTGGCGGCAGGTTTTGATGCGGCGGCACGGGGGGCGGCGCGGGCGCGCCAGTCGCGGCGGCCGATAACGACATGTTCGGGGGCATTGGTGCGCTACACGATATGAAAACAATTAAAAGAAGTACTTAAACAATTTTGAAGAAAATATTGTTGGATAAGACGACTCCTTATGAATAGAGATTGCGGTTCATCACCAAATGGAAAATCTTAATCTACCATTTGTTTTATTGGATGTGATTGGCAGGCGTTTGATAAGTTATGATTGTGGCCTGTGGACTAGATCAAATTTAAAAACTTGCAATCGGTTCAAGTTAGCAATGGTCTGATATTAATTACCAGATCAAGTTTACCTGAAATACTTTTAGCTTTTAGTCTACAAGTGGCTGAAGTCCTTGGATAAAAAATCTAAATAAAGGTTGTAAACTGGTTGGTTGGTAAAGTAAATGATGACGACGATGTTTCTTGCACCTGCGGGGTAATTGCGTAACACACTAACAGTAGGAATGACTTTCATTTTGACAGTTCTACAACAATCATTGCGTTATTTACGTTGTTGAGCAGACACATTTTTCGAACATATGAAGCAATGGATTAACAATATCCTTCAAAATGATTAAGATTGTGATTGATAGTGTGTTACGCAATTAGGGTGCTGGATTATCAACCGATCACATAAAAAGGCAATCTAATTGAACTCCGAAACAAAAATAAACTCTTCTTCCTGTCATTCAATGTTACTTGAATTTGGCATTTTGTTTCTCTTATTTCTAAACAAAGACTGCTGTCGTGTTGATAAATTCTTACCTATTAGTGCGATGATGTCCAGGCGTGGGTTGGCTGGGCTGATGCGGCAGTGTATGATGGACGCCGTGCGGGGGAGGCGCGGGAGGGGTCGGCTGTTGTGGCTGCTGCTGCAATATGACCATCATTTTGCAGAAAGGCTAACAGATAGCATGATATAAAGAGCATGGACCAAAAAAACAAGCGGAAGATGATAAAAGTGAGCTGAAGTGGACGGGAGACAAGGAATGAATTGTGAAGGAATAGGGCAAGTCAATCTGTGACAGAAGACAAGGCACAGAGATATGTGAACAAAACGGTTACAAGTAAATGAAGGGAAAAGGATGAATGCAAGTAATTGAGTTGATAAGGTTGTGAGTGAGTGATCCAACAATGTGTGGTAATCAGTAAATACTTTTCAAAGAAAAAATAACTAGGCCCTTTTTGTGCGTAGAAGATGACGACACGTCATATCCGTGAGATTCTTCTACAAGCTGAAAATGTTTTAACAAAAACTGCAGGTTCTTTGCCAGATCCGGAACAACTATCAATGGAATATTCGGTCTTCAGCAGTAGGCTATACGGGCTTGAAATCTTACCTGGTGATGATGATGTGGCGCATGGTACTGGCTTGGCGCCGCGTGGTACTGTGGGTGTTGCTGGTTGTGGGGCGCGTGGTATTGGGGCTGTTGGAATATCGCCGCATCTTCCCGGGTCATTGTTCTGTTCAGACAAGTGGGGTGTTAACGTGGCTACCCTAGGGGTAGAATTTAAAACTTATGTTGACCTTTAGGCGAAAACGCCAGGGTAGCCCGCAAGATTCTTTTTTTTTTAAGTTTGTTTCAATTTGCAGGTCAGTATCAAGCTGTTTGTTAATCAAGACATGATTGGCGACAGTAAAAAAGATGTATTTACAGAATTATAATAAATCGAATAATCAATACAACTCTCTAAGTTGAATTTCGCGGGCTAACTTTAGCACATCCCTCAAAATGTTGATGAGCGTTGGTGAAACTGATATGGAGAATTTTACTGGAGATCGAATCTATTATAATAGTGATGAAAAGAAAACATGAAAGTTAATTACTGATTTGGTTGATAATGATAGCATTAGAAGTTCAGTAAGACAGTGTTACTGTGTTACTGAAGATCAAAGTGAAGTCGATAAAAAAGTGTGTCATTAGGGTTTTGGACAATATTACGTTACAAATGAAGTTAAAATCAGTGTGTCAGAAAGAAGCATACGTCTTTCTAACAATTTAACAACGGATCATAGTGCAGGTGACTTCGGTGATTCTTATGACATATTCTTTCTGTCTTCTTTTTACTTTTTTTAAAAACGTTGCCCCACACTAGGAATTTCTGTGTGTGAATTATTGTGGGTGCGTTTACAAACATTCAAACTCACATACACAAACAGCCAAACACGGAACAACTACTTGTAGGTCATACAAATTACCTGTACCCCATATCTTCGTCGAAGCTGTGCGCGTTGTTGTGTCCGTTGTAGGGGACCGGAGGGTTGGGTGGCTGCGGCGGAGGGGGCGCCGAGTTGCCCGCGGGCTTGTTGGCCAGTATCTAGATAGATGTGATCAGGTTAACGATAGCACTCCTTTTTTCGGGCAGCCGTATAAAAATAGAGTCTCCACAAAAGTTTTATAAATGCTTGAAGTTAAAAAAACCTCTTTGACAGACGGACAAAAAGTGGTCTTATAAAGGTTCCGTTTTTCCATCGCAATGCCATTTCTCTTCCTATGAAAATCTACAGCAGTAGAAGCAGACCTAATTAAATGATTTAAGCATTTACGTGCAGCAGAAACAAAAGCTTTTTAAACTGTTTTGTAAAATGATCCAGTCGGCAGACTATTTTCTAACATTACAGGTTGTCCAGAATCATTGAATTCATTTTCCAGATGTAACCAACTACCTACATATCACCGATCACGTATTTGTCGTTAACCTATACTGTCCCATGTATGGCAGAAAAATAAATGTTGTGCTGACCCCAAATAAATTGGGATAGGGGCAGGAGAATGATGATAATGATACTGTCCCACTGCTGGGCAAAGCATCATCATCTCCCGCATGGACTTCCATATCTCCCTTTATGCATCCCTATATGGCCAATCCGTCATCGATCTAAAATCAAGTCCTTAAGAAAGTAAGAAAGAAAGATAGAAAATATTTTATTTGGCACACGCACAGGAATTACAAAAGTAAAAATAAAAAGGAGCATTTAAAAGTAACAAAATTATAATAAACGAGTAAAAAATTATATACCTGTGCGAGGCCGAAAAGGCTCCTATCTCAGCATAATGCTGCGATATTAAAAAAAAAAAACAAAACGACTTACCTCTAGGGTATGCATCATAGCCCTGGCGAAACTGTCGGCATCTTCTCTGCATGAGAAGTTGAGGCCATATACGTGTCTCGCATCCCGCCATTGATGGAATGTGGCGGTGGCCTGGTTGTACTTGAGGCCTCGGACAATTCCACAGTTTATCACCACCTAAGGAAGAAGTATGGTTTGAAGAATCTTCTTATACACAAATAAATAAAAAGAAAGAAAAAAGAACAAACGTTTATTTGCGGGCAACATGACACAGAAAAAACGCACAAACACAAAAAAGAACAAGTTGGGGGAAAATATGCGTCACATCCACGAAAACGGCAATCGCTCAGATAGAAGTCAGTATTGTAACATAAGTATGCATCTTAGTATTTACATGTCTTGAATGGCCCTATTAATTTTTCATTCAATAAGCTCTTGTCATTTTAGTTCAACCTCTCAGCCTCAGGCGACAAGTCACTCCGAATACTAAGCTGCATCTTGACAAAATTGCTCATTTTGTAAACAGCTATTATCATTGTCATCCGCCACCGCATAACACAATCAGCCTATAACGATCCCACTGCTGGGACATAGGCCTCGTTTTTCTGCGAGAGGGAGTGGGCTATACTCCACCACGCGGGCCCAGTGCGGGTTGGTGGATGTGGCATGTCTTCAAATATTTGATTCTAAGACAGGCCGGTTTCGTCACGTTTAAGAAAAACCTTCACCGTTTTGAGAGCAGTGGTGATTAAACAATTTACACAAAGTTAAGTGCTTGTTTGGGTTCGAACCCACGACCTACAACTCGTAAGTCGCGGCCGTTACCATTCGGCCACCAGTGCTGCTGCACCTCATAACTCGGCCCTCAGCTTTATACTCTCATCCAAATGTATCAGCCACACTGCAAAGATCTTCCCAGTAGAAAATAACTAAAGTGATTGCTGCAGGAGTCAAAATCCAAGAACGTTTGAACAAAACTGAAAAAAAAAAAATTAACCTTTAAAGTTCGTCTACTAACCTCGTGATCATTCAACTTCCTTCCGACAACTCGGAAGGTATTGTGTTGCGTGTGATGGTAAATGTGGACCTTCGACAGACCGGAACTGGAGCCTGAGGGCACCCAGCGCTTTAATCCGTCGTCGTAGACCATCACGGAAGCCCGGGCGCTGCTAATTGATTGCTCACTGTGGAAAGAAAGGAAATGGTTAATAAAGGAAAAGACTTAAAGAATGCATGTATGGCTTATCATGGAAATTTTGATATCATGGATATCGGGGAGGTTAGCAGCGCGTTGGTTCAAGACTGTAGAATAAGTGTTAACTAGGACAAACCGAAAATTAACGACTTCTAATTCTATTATCCTTAGGTTAGGGAAATATAGAAACGTTAGAATAATTCCGCTTATCCAGATTACTCATGCGGACCATAATATGTGCTGAAGATGACATGTAAGTAGTTTTGTGTGCGAAAATCCCACAAAATCACAAAGGTAATAAAGGACACTCAAAAGATAATGTTACTTGAACTAACCGTGTTTCAGATATCCATAAATTACTAATTAAATTCCAGTCTTTCAACGTCATAATTACTAATTAATATTTCCACACGAAAACATCTCTTTATCTTATATCTCCATGTGAGTGGGAGACTCGAAGGCTGTTCTTGAAACGTCGCAATCTGTCAGATATTACGTAAAACTCCGGAGTTATATAAAACGTTGCTACCTACGTCAGTCCTACGGATTTATATTCGCCCACATAAAGGGCATGAATCTGTACTACTAAACTAAATAATTTTGTTCTCCTTAAAAACACCGGTTTTGAAGGAGAAATTATTGAGCTGCACAATTACTGACAAATGCGAGCACTGACTGAACAGGTCCACTCAATCTGTGTGGTTCTTTCCTCAAAAGACCATTTCAGACACCAATCTACATGGCCTTCACATGATCTGACCAGGATTGTCTGGACTTTAAAAGAGACTGTGATCTCTTGAGTTTGTTTCGGCCTTTCTTCTCAGAGTGGTCAGATAGGAAACGCCGACATCATCTAGTTAAAAAAATGTGATTGACGTGTAAAAGTGTTTGTACAAACCGACTTACAGAAATAAAAACTTTTATCATTTCAAGAAGGCCACTTAGCCTACCACGCGAGCTTATGGCCTTATACGCTCGCTCCCCATTACACGGGACTTGACAGAGGTAACTGGCAACATATTCAGGTTGACAGATACATCGACGTGCAAACTGAAACCATGAATTCAGCACATGATTCCAGGCCACCTAGTTATCAAAAAAACACTGCTGTTTCATAGACAAGTACAATACCTACGCGGTCAAAATGTATGGCAGAGCAATTTTTTTTAATAACGTGGTAAAAATTTCAACACAGGGGGTTCAGTATCATTTACTGAGTTCATGCTAACAGGTTGTGAGTCGATGTCATACCAGCCTGTATATGTGTGTACCCAACCTGGTCCTACCCCTTTCGGGGCTACAGGCGTGATACAAAAGAGAGGCTGTATAAATTGATTGTTTTTCCCTAATCATGCGCGACTTAAAGGTATAGTACGATTCAAACTTAATGGCGGCTCGGAACATGATGAGAATCGCTGCGTAGTAACAAATTCACGTGTCAGCGGGGGTGAGGGGAGAGGTACTGCGCAGCGAACAGCGCACTTCACAGCCGCCATTAAGTTTGAATCGTACTATACCGCTCGTCGCGCGACAGGCGGTGCCTTTGTGTCGCGTTGCGTGTCGCGCCTGTTTGAAGGAGCCATTATAAATCCGACCAGAAAAAATGTAAAATCTGTATAGAGTAATGAACAAAACAGAGGCGTCAAATCAATCAAGGGCAAATACAACCTTATATAATTATGTATAAGGTTACATTTCCACTACAGACACACAGAAGGCTGGCTGCTGCTCATTTGTAAGGCAAAACCGCAATTAAAATTATCCTGCTAGGTATCCGCTTATCTGTAGCACGGATAATTATGGAGCTACATAATTGGCATTAGTGTTAAAATTATGAATCATTGGTTGTTTTCCTAATAAATCGGACCGCATCCTCTTTTAGTTTTTACCGGACTGTGGCCAAAAGGAGGATCAATTTAACCGAAGTTTTTGTTCAGATGTAAAGTTACCAAAAACAAACAGTGAGAGAGTAAAACTGAACTAAGTTCCGCATTTAAAGTAATCAGATGTCAACATTATCTCCTTATCCTTGTAATAAATAAAGCAGGCACTGAAAGTACAAGAGGCACTGAGCTATTAATAACTAACCTATGGATTATTTTGATTGGCACTTTCTACAGAAAGCTTAAAAATGAATGAATGAAATGCACCGACCCCAGCGTGGTTTGACGAGACTAGATTGAACGAATCAACCCCAGGATTTGCACTAGCCCCTGAAGCCTCATGTTTCACGGTGCTAAAATTACCATTTCTACAGAAAACTTAAATACGAAGAAATATTCTTAAATAAATGCCAACAAATTTAATGACTTATATTCCAAGACCTACTCCGTTTACTTAACAAATTACTGCATTCTCCCAAGTACCTAACCAATTTTTGAATACTGAACTACTTTTGGGTAACACTGGAAGCCGACCATAAATTAAAGATAAGGCCATCACGATCTTTACCAAAATTACTCAGTTACGTAAGAGATTTTGCCGAGAATGGACGTGTGGGCCGGCTGATTGCCACAGAAGGTCACATCGGTAAAATGAAACGTCTTTTTCTTAACACCGGGTGTAAGTAGGAGGTACTTAACCTAAATAATGCGCTTGCATTCAAATTGGTTTTTTAAAGTATTACGCTTGTGTTGTTTATGTAATAGTTGTGAGAGACCGATAATGGCCCGCATATGTGAGGAAATAAATTGCTTTAAACGTTTGTAATTAAGTTGAGGGGGAAGCGCCAGCTTGGCCGCGAAATTCAGTATTCTTACGTTTTTTTTTAATTTGCAGGTAAGTGTCAGGTTGAATGTTGAACAAAATATGATTCGCGACTGTATCAAGTATGTATTTACAAAATTATAATCATTAAAATCATCAATACAACCCTCTAACTTCATATAATCCCATTGAATTAAATTTTATGAAATCGTCATTCGGCGGCGCCTGACGCTTCCCCCGTTAGAGTTGAGAAGAGCTCTGAAAGACTGATAAATTATATCTAACTCCACCGTTAGCTAATAATTCTCATAATAACTCTTGTGATCAATTGACCACAATAACAGCAGCAACCAATAAAATAACATATTCTGAAGCAACAGTCATATTTAACACTTTGACGGACACTAAACGCCCATAGGCGTTATAACAATAAAACTTCTATTGTGTCTTGTTCAGTGACCTTCAACCGATTAAGGAACACATCTTTCCCAGCCCACTCCCCCTGCCTAACCCTTCGGGGAATGCAGGCATGATGTTATCAGCTCACCGTCCGGTAAGGACCAGGCCCGGATCGACGCGACGGCGCGTTGTGTTGGACGCGCGCCTCAAAGAGATGTCAGCATCATTGACGCGTCGCAGGATTGTTCGAAAGAGTTACCGTGGTCCCGGCGCACAGGCAACTGAAGGAACACGGGTGAGTTTTAGTCAGTAAGAGTCTGACACGCCGTTCAGCTCCGCCCAGAGCGGGAGAGGTCATTTGAGGATTACCCAACCAAAAAATAAAAAATGCGTAATGTTATATATCTTTCCCGAATTCAACGGAAACTTTCCAAAACCACTTACATTACATTTTATAACAAAATGACACCTCATTACAACGCATGCACTCTATGGTACACCCAAACACATCGATTTCCGTCCACCTATTTATACAAAAGATACGACTATCCATTCTATCACAGACGGATCAATATTTCAACATACATAGACAGGTATACTATGGTTACACGATCCCAGCATCCCTTTTTTGTCTGGCGGATTAATTACTGAATGCGAACCACAACACCGGTGAAATATCAGACAAAAGGACTAAATGAACACAGGATTAACTCTGAAAGGGCTTTTATAGAATTTAATCCGTCTGGCTGTATCGGAGTGAGTGGTTCGATAAGGTTTTATATATTTCTAGCTTCTGGCCGCGACTTCGTCCACGTGAAATTTCAGACCGACTCACCGCGTCGCATTGCATCGCCCACTTGCGCTCTTCGTTTTCGCTTAGCGTTCTTTCTGCCTTTTGTTTTTTTTTTCTCGGCTCCTAAGGGTCGTAACTTGATGTTAAATAGCCTATAAGCTTGCTCAAGAATTGGGCTATTAAATGAAAAATGATTGTTTCAAATACGAATGATAGTTCGAGAGATTAGCGCATTCAAACAAACAAACAATAAACTCTTCATCTTTATTATTAGTATAGATGTAGGGCAGTGTCAAAATGGAACATGTTTTTGCTCTGTGATGTACTTGGACATTTATTGCATTTTTTTTTTAATTCATATAAATTATTCTTAATCTTAAAAAAAAACTATGCAGTTTATTTCTTGAGGTGTTTACGAACTCAAATGGATCTTTGAATTTCTTGGGACCATGTTTTTTTTCTGATATGAATCAAAATTAATTGCATTTTAATTTCAATGGTCCAAACTGTACCTTGAAGGTATTAAAAAAAAAATAATTTCAAATAGACGAAAAATTTATTTTGTGTCATTCATTATGAAACTTCAAAATGAGGTGCAACGTCAACATACAAACAAAATATATCCATGAAAAAATTGAATATAGCCTAAATAAAGTCAAGTCCACGCTATTCAAAACCAAACCAGAAATAATTTCAACATTTGCAAACTTGTCGTAGGTACTTTCGGTTCGATTTCCTAACATCGGCCGATAATACCAGTTACAATAACCGATTACAATCTGACATTACCTACGACACAGTCTCGACTAAAATATAAATAATGTAACTAAGCAAAATTCATATGTTAATATTGATGCTATTTTAGTTTATTGTATCGTTAAATATTAGTGCGACAACATTTTCGCAGTCAAGTATGATTTTCGCAAAAATGAAAAGTTTATTTGTGGTTTCTTTGTGAGAATCTCATTTCATTAGTGAATTAGATAGGTTGAATGAAAAATAATTGGAAGTTTGTTTACTGAAATTTTAAGTTAAGGGCCGGCCCATACCAAAAACAACGCGGTTTTCACATTTTTTTTTAAACTGGCCTGTACTTCACCTGGTATGAGCAGGCTCAAGGAAATAATCAGGATAAGCTTTCAGTTAATATTAACTGAAAGCTTTCAGTTAATATTAACTGAAAGCTTATCCTGATTATTAAATTAGTTTAGTTTAGTTTTTAAATGTGCAGTACATGTATATACATGTACTGCACATTTAAAAACTTTTGTTATTTTTAAGTTTTAATTAAGTTAAGTTTTTATTATTATTATTTTTATAATTAACCGACTTATATTTACAGTTTGCACCACAAATACAAGTTATCGGTTAATACTAGTAATTATACATACAATCATAGAATTTGGTTAAATTGCATAAAACTAAACAAAATTTGATGAAATTAAATTAAACAAAATGAGATAAAAGTAGATACTACCAGACAAAATTATATAACATTAGACAAAATTAGATAGAATTGGAATAAAATTATAAATAACAAGATACAATTTAATTTATTTACTCCAAGGAAATTGTACTGGGAGTAGCAATGGACTCCAGGTATCGAGTAGCAGTGACATCTGAGGTTTCGTCATATAGCATAATGTTGTTAATATGGGTGAGGGCTAGGTACAATGTACTGATATTAAGGGTTATGGTACTGGTTTGAGGTATTGAGAATAGAGGACATTAGCGAGGGCGAAGTGTGAGTCTAATGGGTGGTGGGATGTTAAAGGAGATGTCCCGTAGTAAAGAGGAATTGAAGAGGGTACCACGAATTAGGCGGATGAAATATTTTTCCAGACTCCTTACTTCTAAACTTTGGTACCCTACCATACCTAGCACAAATGGTATTGGGTATATGTACGGGTAATAACCGTAAATTTTTAAGTAGAGGTAGCAGTAATAAGACTTCTGAACCTTTTCTATGATCAGTTTATACACTTTTTCATGGGGGTCGCGAATGCACTGTTAGTCTCTAGCAAACTGTGGATGAAGGAGTTGTACAGTACGGTTATGGCTTGACTATTAGTGAATATTTTGGCCTGACGCAAGACAAAACCTAAGGTTTTGCGGATATTGTTGCAGGTTTGTATTATATACTGGTTAAATTTAAGGTGTGCATCAAAGTGAGCATCCAGATCGCGTACGCTTAAAATGCGTTTCAGGGGTTCATTGTTCATAGTGTAGATGGCGTGTTTAGGTTGTGTGGCTTTTGAGTAGGTCATGACAACACATTGACTAATAAGTAAGTTTTTTTTTTTTTTAATATTTCATTAATATTATTTAAGTGTTTAAGCGACGACCATATTTAGGTCAATTCAGGGTATTATCTAGGTCAACTGCGATAGTCCCGAACCGAACATTCTAGATCGAACAAAGACTAGCCCGATTGCGATGCGCGCGCACCTTCAACCCAACCAGTGCGTGGCGTGTGCGACGCCATTTTGTAGCGTTGTGAAAATTAGGTCAGAAGCGCGCGAACAACACAACCGAAGCTTCCGCCTATTGCCGCGAAGCGCTGTACGGCCGCCATTTTGAAATGATTATGTAACTTATGTCAAGTAAGAACTGTGTTCCAAAATAGCCACAGTTGGTGTCACTTATGACAAAAACTCGTGTCTATTTACTTCTATCTAGCTTGCTAGCAATGGACCGCCTTCGCTTTGAAATGATAACAGTTCGTAGCTACTTTTACTACAATTTTAACAGTCGAACTTCATGACTGCGGCCATTATGAAGATTTTTTAAAACTTTTGACACGAGGTTATCATTTCACATAATCGAGGAATAACATTATGATTTTATTTCCGTGCATTTAAAAAACAATGAGATATTACTAACTACTTGTCACAAACATTCATATTTTCTAGACACTTACCACATAAAACGTCGTAAGAAAATTCGACTTGAAATGTCTATAAAAGAAACGAATAGTTTAAGAGTAGAGATAATTATTCGGGATAAGCATAAGACCACAGCCGACCAATACAGCATCAAGTTACAAGTGAAATTATAAAATAACACGAAATACAAAAACAGCTCATGAACCGCGTCAGGTCACCGCACGACTAACAATCCGATAGGAAATTTGATCATATATGTATAATAAAGCTCAAAGGCTACCATTGGCTTGTATAGTCTATACTCGAACACCCAACAACGAACAAAGAACAAAGGCAAATTTCAATTGGATGTAGCTATCGTCGCCATTTTGAAACGAATAAAAAATTTGGTCAGTTGTCCGCGCATTAATTCGACGAAGTTGGCGTATATTTTAAGCTTCATAGCCGCGGCCTCCATGTTGAAATGTTAACGATGCTTCGGGTAAATTCCAAAATGGCGGCTGTGACGCCGCGTCTTCAACGGCGGCAGCAGCGGGCGGAGCGGGGGTAACTAGAGCGGGAGCGGCGGAAATTTTTATCGAGCCATAGCCCCCGCCAAGCACCTCGCTCCTCTACCCTCACCTCCGCCTGCCGCTACCGACGAGGGCTCCACCTGACACTAATGAACAAAGAAATCTATCTGATGAGCCTCTGAAAATCTGCAATTTTGAAGCTGTATACTGACGCCATTTTAAAATTTCCACAGAACTTGGATACCGGACAAGACCATAAAAAGATTCACTCACGTGAAGAAAAATCCGTATTCAGGAAACAGATGAACAGTGCGCAGTGATTTTCCTCGGAGGTGAAAACTAACTGTATTTTTCACGAATACATTTAATTGTCTTATTAATTAACTGTTGGCGGCCGCCATCTTAGGACTGGCTCGAAACACTCACAAAAAAAACTGTGCTATCACTCTCTTATCTAAGAAAAAAATCCCAGAATATTTTTGTTTTAATTACAACAATAGACTAAAGTAGATATTTATCAAGCATTTATGATTTCAAACAATGTAAAAAAAAGTTAGGACAAAAAAAGAAATCGAAAGCATTTGAAAATTTTTTTTTAAGACATGTCTAAATATCACGCTAAACGGATTTAGTGGATCCACAATATACACAAATGTATATACGGAAATTAAAACAACTATGCCTTCTTTCACAATATGCGGCATTGCAAGCCTTTTTTTTCTCAGGTTACTATCTCAAACGACTACCAGCTCCCACGGTCCGGGCTAGAGTGGCAGTCGCCGGGCCGACACGCTCGACACCCTAGTTCGAACAAAGAACAAACCGATTTCGATGCGCGCGCACCTGAACCACGCACGCAGACTGGTGCGTAGCCGCCATTTTGAAACGGCTCAAGTACGTACATTTGCCTACATTAATTAGGTACGCTTCTCAAGCAAAAAAAAGGGGTTCCAAATTAATGCAGGCATCCCGCATCCATCCATACGAAGAAATCTTCACTTCAGTTGCGCAGGTGCGACTCTAGGTGACGGCTGTTATATCGAGGCACGCGGCCTCAATTTTGAAACTACTTAGGAAGTAGGAGAACAAAGAAACCTTCAGTTCGAATGCGCGCGCATAACCCACCCTCCTATTTCAGAGTAGTACACCTACGCCCGTTTCCATCGTTACTATTTCTCGGAAATCTAGACAAGGTGGTACTCGCGACGCAGTCAGTTAACTAATTATTAGATTAAATTAATGTGATCTGAAGTAAATTATCAAATGACGCGTCCTTCACGTGAATTACAGAAGTGTTTAACGAAATTTTAAACCGGAAAATGCCGGACAATTTCGCATTTTTTAAAATCGACCGGAAAAATGTTATATTGCTTTGTAAATCGAACAGTTTTTCGAAAATTACGGTATGCAGATGTAATCCAATATGGTGGTCATGCAAAATTTGCATTCGTCGTTTTAAATTAGCCTTATTGGCGCCCAACATATTAAGGAAAAAATCTTCGGAGTCTTGAAGAATCCACTAAGTGATTAAGTGATAAAAATATATACTGACCGCCACATACACGTTCTGAAAAAAATTACAGGCTTTTTCCCACGGACCAAAATATAATAACTGCATCAAAGTCATGTTCATTATCACTATAATATTGTTCTTCTTTATACAAATATACAAGTAATAAAGAATGGAATAAAGAATGTGAATGCACTTCGACGGTTTCTTATTTAATATTCACGTTCACGACACTTCTGTTCAGGCCACTGCAGCCACCACGCGGTATTGCCTGCGCCTACCCCACCTGACATCAGTCATTTTAATTTTCCGCGAGGTATACAAATGAGTCTTCAATTGCAGTTCGCTGGAAGCTTTGTTTTCTTGTTGCCCTGTGCTTGCGACTGCTATTTTGAAATGCTCTTGGGAAAATTTGCATAAGCTTTGTTTTCCACTTAGATGTCTACCCTCATTGAAATCTGTCTTAGTTTTCGTTCGAATCGCGGATTCCATTTGTAACTGCCCCAAACGTTTCACAAGCGCGTTGAAGTGCCATTTGTCTTTGTTCACAGTTTTGAATCGTCGCATATAGCCACGACGAATTGCCTTTATTTTAACTTGCTTCGCCCAAGCGGAACTTATTTTGGATTGCTTCAAATTTTGTCCCGCAATTCTATATCTCCTTGCATTGGCACACACTGAATGGAATCGCATTTTTATCGGAACAGCTGAATTTCGCATACTAAACAACAAACTAATTATAAAGCTATTATTTCATATATCACAACTGAATCTAAAGCACAAGCGTAATTTAATTGGTCTAACAATCACTGCTTAGCCGATCGCGAGATATT
Source organism: Dryobotodes eremita (assembly GCA_917490735.1). Lineage (NCBI taxonomy): Eukaryota > Metazoa > Arthropoda > Insecta > Lepidoptera > Noctuidae > Dryobotodes > Dryobotodes eremita. The sequence continues at coordinate 13,914,434 of OU823267.1, forward strand.
GTTATGAAAAATATCGATCACTATATGGCATCCAAATACCCCTTCCCTGCATTACCCCTAATTGGATCGAGCCCCGGCCAATCTGGGTCATGCTCAATACAGGTGCCCGCCATTTTTTAAGTTTGCAGGTCATATTCGCCATTTTGAAATTCATCCCTCCCCCCCAGGTTGCGTACATAACAAAGAGTTATTATTTTTTAATTGTTAGATCAAAATGAAACTGTTTACGTTTCAATCACTAAGACAACCACACTCACAGCTCACTTCACGTTAAAAAATATCACTTCACTGAACACTGCACTCAATATAAATAACCACAAAAAAATAATACATTGGCCCACTAATTAATATAATTCATCGTATAAATCTCTTAGTTCATTACGATATTCAACGTAGTCCAACACACGGTATAATATACTCACTAATAATTCAAAAAGGAACTGTTAAAAATACCGACGTTTGATCGCGGCCAGGCTATAAGTTAGACTGCGCCGAAGCCTAGGCTCGTTCGATTGAGCCCAGATTTATAAGCACATGCGTAGAAGAGCTGGTGGCTGTAGCAAGTCACACCGATCATAAAGGCCATTTTGTGCCACCCACTTTCCAGTTCCCGGCATTAAAAATCAATGCATAAACTGCGCTACATTTTATAGAACAAAGAACTATGGGTTACCAAAATTCATAGATTAATAACACATCTTTACCCAAAAAGAAATCTAACATCACATAAGTGCATTTCTACAAAAATTTACACCTTTTCACAAATATATCACTAACGAAGAAAATCAGTATCAACTACCAACTACAACATCTTACATTAACATGTCATCAAGATAAACTATGTAAAATAAGGAACCGAACAAATCAGTTGAAATGAAGCACTATTCAAGAAACAACTCCACAATCACTGATAAGTTGTATTATCTAACAAAGAAACTTACCCTCCACCCTAAAATCCGGGATTCGCATTAACCATACCTATCTGGCAGAACCCAGTTCGAAAATCCAAAGCGCCGACTGACTCATTACGCGCCTACTTACAACCGCTTGCCAACTCAACGCCATTGCGAATTCCCCTACTAAGTTTTCGACATCTTGAAAAAAAGGCCGATCGCGACTCCGCCATTTTATACAGTATTATATCGTGATAAGTTTTAAAGAGATTTTTCTCGAATTATTTAGATTCGTCTGAAAAAGCCCGCACTTTTATCAGAAATATATGCCAATATACTTAACTGTTGCGACTTAAACCGTTTTTTTATTTTCAAGTGTAACTTGGCGCCAGCCTCCAATGTTTTGTCTGCTAAGTTTTAGCTTGACGCCGACACTGTTTACAGCAACAGGTTCGCTACGCCAGTGAAAGATGCTAGCCATGTGCGGGTTAGCAGAAAAAACCAATGAAGGTTGTGCAAAAAAATGTTCAGTATTTAATCATTCTTTCTAAAGTAGAAAGGCAGATTTTGGTAGGCGTAACATCTGCTTTTGCAAATTACTGTTTTTTTTTTTTAAGCCACTGAAAAAATAATTAGTAAAAAAATTCTATTAAAAAAGAAATTGTAGAAAAATATTATGGAAATATTTACCGAAAATCAGATGGAATCGTCTCTAAAACTGCAATAAACCGAGATAAGAAGCAAAAACGAAAAATTTAAGGACAAAAATAAATTAAGTCTTCCACTTTAAAAAAATAACACTGTTTTAAAACATAAAACGCGGCAACAAAGTTACAAAACAATCATACACAAATCACTTACATTTATAAATTATCACAGATGAGGTTTTGTACTGTAGTACACATTTTAGAATAATTAAAAGGCACAACCGTTAATCACGGGCACCCCGCGATACTGTTGATAGCCCTTGCAGCCCGGTAGAGGCTCGGCTAGAGATAGACGTAGCGCGCATGCATCGTATGATTGATTTAATGCAAGGGGGGGGGACCCAGGTATTGCGTTTTGATTTATTTATAGTACCAAGCCAGGATGGCTGGGCTGGAACATGTTTTAGTTCTCGAAGTTTCCCCTCGGCCTCACTGCAGCGGCGAGGCCAATATTACAGGGCAGATCAATATTCAGTTTGCATGTTTATTATTGAGATGTATGGAGCGCCATTTTCTTTGTGTAAACTTTGATTTCAATTTGGGGTGGTGGGATGATTTATGAGTGCTACTTGCATTTTAAGTAGCACTAAACAACATCTAGAGGCTTGCAACTACGATTTAGAGAACAAATGAAAACACTTCATGATCTGGTTAAACTCTTAAGTTGTTTAAGTCCACAAAGTGAGGGCTAACCACCTGTAGCTCTTTTAAGATACTTTTCTTGAATATTTTCCGCAACTGCAGTAGAGGATTGAATAGGTATACTGGCATTGTTCCAAAATCTCCTGTACTACTTCTTCTTCAGTTCTTTTATAGATCTTGAAGATTTTCTGGAATGCATTTTCCAAAACCACAAAAAGGATTTTCTGGGGGGAAGGAAAGGATCATTTCTTAGTGCAGATGATCTTTAAAGACGGAAAGGTTAGTTCATTCCCAAGATGCTTGTAACATGAATTGGCAACGTTTAGCTAAACCTCAGGGGATTCGAAGTCCCCAAGCACACCATAAGTGGTAGTTGTATGAAAACACGACGCTGCAAGGCATACATTATTCAAAGATAGGTACGCTACGGCTGTTCTGAATGGTCTATTCAGAAAGCTAAATCTCCTTAGATACTTGCATGAGTTTTTTATATTGTTAAGAAATCTCGACCTTGAGCTCAGAAACGGTTAGATTTTTTTTTAAAGCGCTTGAAGTATTTCGAGAATTGTTCAAGTTAGAGCATATCTCTGTTAAACAGGGAAATCATGAATATCACATTCAACCACCACAGTGCAAAAATACCATAGCAACACCAAACTTAACATTTTTTTTTAATAAGCCTTTGCTTGTCCCACTAATGGGCAAAAATCTTACCTACCCAAATGATTCCTTAAATGGAATAATCTATTTAAAAAAGAATAGGGGCGAATGAACATACACACACATACATGAACTCACGCCCCTTCTTCCCATGGAGGTAGGCAGAAATTACAGAACGCCACCTGCTACGATCCTTACATACTCCTTTTGCCTCGTTTACGTTCATACATCTTGTCATACACGCACGCCGGTTGCGAGTACTACGCACCTGACCTTTCTGAAGAACATCACCAATAAGGTCACTATTGTCCTGCTAGGGCGTCCCCTCCCAGCGTTTCCATTCACATCTGCCTTATATTATATTAAATTGAACTAATTAGGATTTTAATTTAAATACAAAACATTTGAATTGCATTAAAAAATATTATCCTACTAATCCTACTAATATTATAAATGTGAAAGTGTGGATGTTTTTGACGGATTTGGATAAAATTTGGCACATGGGTAGACTATGACCTGGATTAGGACATAGGATACTTTTTATCCCGATATTCCCACGGGATCGAGATTTCTGCGGGTGAAACCGCGGGGCGCAGCTAATTAAATAATATAATTAAATAACATAATTTATCAAATGATTTCCGTAAGTTATAATTATAATAATATAATTTATCAAAAGATTTCCATTAGGAGTAAAAAAAAACTTTTGTTTTGCAACCTTGAAAGACCTTACCGAACGCTAACTTCTTGAACATTCAGAATAGTAGTCAACATCTTATTGGCAACATTCCACTAACCCGGACCACTAACCAGGAGACTGAATGTCCCCAAGCACGTGGCAAATGTTTGTTTGATAGCACCGCCGCCTGCAGCTATCAATTATTCATAGTTTAATGCTGGTACCATAGAGAGTGCGCTATTGAACTAGTGTCTGTTTTGTTAATGACACCCACATTCATGTGGTTGAAATGGTGTATTGTGGCTATCATTAAGTCATTAAGTGATTGAGCTCCTTAAGTTCAGAGTTGAGCTGCACGATTACTGACAAATGCGTGCACTGACTGGACAGGTCCACTCAATCTGTGTGGTTTTGCCTCTAAAGACCATTTCAGACACAAATCTACATGGTCTAAATATGATCTGACCAAGATTATGTCTGGACTTTAAAAGAGACTGTGACCTCTGAGTTTCGGCCTTTCTTCTCAGAGTAGTCAGATAGGAAACGCCGACCACATCTAGTTTTTAAAATATGATTGGCGTGTAAAACTGTTTGTATAAACCTACTTATAGAAATAAAATCATTTATCATTTGAAGTAGCATTTAATAAGGTTTAAAGAATTTTATTCTCTTTAAGAACACAAACAGTTCACTTAACATATAAGATATACAAATAAATCATGCAGTTATAAGGTAAAATAATTACTCCGTGAGTCGATAAAAGGAAAACAGAATATTTAAAAGTAGGCTTCTAAAGATTTAAAATTCAATCAAAAGGTTTTTTTTTTATATCTAGGATTTACGTACAATGTTTCTGAACCATTCTTTTTTAAATGGTGATTTTAAATTATGACAATGATGTGTTTAATTGTATTCTACTTCAATCATTGTAATCTTCATTGTCTTTACTTTGTATAAAACATGGTAAACTCATGTGAGGACTGTCAATGCAAACCATGCACTCAAGCAAGGACCTACCTAAACAAATAATAATGTGTTAATTAGCCTCATATTTGAATTAAAAAACATTCTTTCAAATAAGGCCGGGAATCATCAATTGAGGGTCAAAAGTTATTTTATCAAAAAAAACATCCTCAAAGCCGGCCCTGTCTGCCTGTACTTTATATGCTACATATTTTTACTATAAAAAACAAACATTCATTCACAGACTTAGAAATATTTCTTTTTAAAGAACTAATGTTACAAAAAACAGACCCCAAAACCTTTCATTAGTTCCTAGCATTTAAGCAGGAAAAAATATGAAGAAGAAAAGGTGCCACTCAAAAAGTTAAGCTCATTCATTGGCTAAGGGCCCGTTTTTTGATACATAGTTAAAAATAACCATTAGTCAATTTAACAATTAGTCACTTGACAATAGTTAAAGTTTAACTACTCTGTCTGCGCATGGTTAACTTTTATAGCAAATTGACAATTTTTTTAACTATAATTAGCTTAACCATTTGTCAAACACATACTTATGTCATTTTTAACAAATTGTTAGTTTAACAACGCATTTTAACTATTAGTATGTCTGATACTGATCAAACAACGGACCCTAAGCTAGCATTATACCACTAAAGCTACAAGTCATAAAGTACGTGCTTAACAAAGCACCTGTTAACTGAACAAACCATTAATTATTCATGGGTCGACTCTAGGTCCCTAATGAGCTATTTAACTAGGATCAGCGTTAATGAATGAGGTGAATTTGTATGCTTTAGAAAATAACTAAGTACAAAAAAAAACACGTGTGGCACTCGGGGACTGCCGCGGTGATTGCATAGCATTTTTTAACAACTTATGCAATTATATTTTTTTATTTATGCAGTATTATTTTTCTTTAATATTAATTCAAGTACAGTCGTACCATATACATACACGTTAAGCGAACGCTCGGCCGAGCTACATGGTAGGCGGAGTAGGGGGTGTTAGGTTTTATTTTCGTTACGGAATTTCTTGATTCGGTCGCCGCGCTCAAAGCCCGCGATAAAAGCTATGCAATAGCTTAAAAACTTATTTAAGTTTAGTGAAACTGCTTCACTTTGGCAGATAACTATTTACTATTGTCTATTACAAACCGATAAACCTACCGAAGTTTATCTTGGACATTATTGACAACGGTGAAGGAAAAACATCGTGAGGAAGGTAAGTCTGAAATCGACAATCCGTCTTGAGCAAGCGTGGTGATCAATGCTCGTGCTTTCTCTGTATGCGAAAAGGCCTCTGCCCAGCAATGGGACAATAATATGCTGGTATTATTATTATTGCTGTTGCCCGCGACTTCGTCTGCGATCCAGGATGAAAAGAAGCCTATGTCCTTCTCCAGGTCATGGCCTACCCATGTGCCAAATTTCATCCAAATCCGTTCAGCTGTTTTAGCGTGAAAGCGTAACAAACAAACTTACTTTCGCATTTATAATATTAGTTAGGATTAGGAAGTAAGGATGTACAATCGCCAGTAGGACAAGCTACACGAAACTGTCAAATTTCTCCAAACGATTTTAATCCTTAAAATGTTGATCGTTAAGTTCAAAACCGAATGAGAAAATCTGACATTTGGGATAACTTGATATACTGACGCCTGTACATAAGTGAGATCGATTTTATCTTTAAAATTACATTAAGTAATATATTGTAACCATGATTGTAGTCAACAGGAAAAGTTAATTAACCGTCGTTGATTCAATCATTGTTTGTCAATGATAAAAACATTATTTGAAGCGACGACAACAAACACATTCAATAACTCTAAAATCATTAAGTTTGATTGTAAAAGAACACGAAATATTAGATATTTCAAGTGTTCTACTCAGCACATAACCAAAAAACTAAACATCTCCTGTAATTCCTAAAGGGTTAGGCAGTGGTGTGCCTATAGTACTCCACATTTCTCCAACAAAACATACAGTCTAGTGTAACCCGCCAAATTAAAATTTTCTTTGCTTTTTTGCAAATTGCAGCTCTGTTTAACATCGTATATTGATCAAAATGCGATTCGCGACTGTAGGAATGATATACATATTTACTGAATAATAATCATCAATTTCAAAGAAAATTTGAATTAGGCGGGCTGCAGCTGAGGATTCACCTTAACATTTTCAAAACTACTTAAACAAATTTAGACAATTTCGGAAATTACGCTATCTGATTCAACCCACGTTATCTATCTATAGCACAAAGATATCACAACGCCATCTGATCAAACCTAGAAAGACAAACTATCACATTACAGAGGTATCCTGCCATAGCAGACACAGCCCAACACGAAACTAAATAAACATGGAGGGCGCTTAGCGGCGCTGCTGGTCAAGAAAGATGTCGAAACCCAGTCAAATCCAGTACATTTTACGTTAGTTCTCTATTTCGCCACAGCCAGGTAACATTGTAATAAATCAGCGCCTCCATGCTCCAAGTAACTTGAGTTTCGAACTATGTTAAGGGAGGCGGTGCAACGTTACAAACACACGATGCAACCCCTAGTCTGTTAACAGTTCATAAATCAAACAACAGATGGCGTTGAGTCGACACCACCGCGCCGGAACTGCAGAGATGTTTACTTGAGGTGAAGATTGCTCTAAAGTGGGTAAATTTAGCTATTATAACTTATATTAGGACAGAATTTATTCTTGCTTAAGATACTGTACAAGAAAAGGCATTAAGAATAGGAATATTTAAGAATTATGAATATTGAATAGAAGGACACAGAAGCGATTGAAGCGCCATCATTTTATGAGGGTTAACAAGTCAAAAACTACATTGGAAGGGCGGTGCAGAATATGCGTACTGCGTAAACGTTAACTATCTAGCACAAATAAATTACAACGCCATCTGATCAACCCTAGAAAAACTAACTACGCTGGGAAAATAAGCAAAGCAGATACAGCGTAAGGCGGCTCTGCTGGCAAAAGAAGATGTCAAAAACCAGCGAAATCCAGTACATTTCACGTTAATTCTCTATTTCGCTACGGCCAGGGAGCACAGTAATAATTCACCGTCTCCATGTTCCAAGTAACTTCAGTTCGGATTTCGGAACTAAGTTAAAAGGGGAGGCGGATGCAACGTCAGAATACACGATGCAACCCCTTGTCTGTTAGCAGTTCATAAATGAAACAACAGATGGCGCTGACGCCACCGCGCCGGACCTATTTAAAGATGTTTGCATGGGGTGAAGAAAATGCACGGAAAAGTGGGTTTATTTAGCCGTTGCTACTTTAATAGGTACACAATTAATTCTTGCTTAAGATATCGTACAAAGAGAGAAATTAGGATCATGAATACTTCACTGTTATAAGTAATTAAAGAGTGAGACAGGTACAATTGGAATGGCATCATTTTATGAGAGTGAACAAGTCAAAAAAAAAACCGGCCAAGGGCGAGTCGGACTCGCGCACGTAGGTTTCCGTACCATTATCTATAAAAATGGCAAAAAACATCATGTCTGATGTATGAGAGCCCCTTAAATATTTATTTTATTCTATTTTTTAGTATTTGTTGTTACAGCGGCTACAGAAATACATCATCTATGAAAATTTCAACTGTCTAACTATCACGATTTATGAGATACAGCCTGTTGACAGACGGACAGACAGACAGACCGAGGGTCCCGTTTTACCCTTTGGGTACGGAACCCTAAAAACTACATAAGAAAGGCGGTGCAGTGCCTGCATAGTGCATAGTCATTTGTGAAACGTTGAGAATGACCTGAATATAATGACAGCAATTTTTAACCGAAACATGATTACCAAGAGCTGAAATAAATTAGGATGACAGTATCCTAATCTTAAACCGATATTTCATTCAGTCCACCTAACGGATTAATCCGTTGAGTTTAGTTCAAACGCAAGCCTTTCTACGTAATAAGTATTGTATGAAATTAACACTAAGCGCTAAACCTTTTTAAAACATCATTCTGTCTCTTTCATCTTCAAACGATTGACAGGAACAGGACGATGTTTTAAATTGTTTTAACGCTAAACGAATTAAGTCATTTCTAGTGCAAGCGAGCTTAAACACTGCATGGAACCTTCAAAAGCAGTCGAAAAACTGACTCATCTTCAATGAAATGGTAATGAGTGACCAAATACAATCAGGAAAAAACAACACCTAATTCGTGCACGCCTTCATGTTTTCGTGAGTGCCTTTTTTCATGATTTCCTCCTTACATCCTTGCCTAGGTCGTGTTTTAAACGACTGTATCCTCTTTAATAAGGATCTTGCATCACGTTGATGGAAAACAATGTTTTCTAAATAGATGTTTGTATTTGAAATTGAACTCGTAAATTGTAAATGAGCTTACATAATTCTGGAATGAGTACTAATTTTTGGAATAAAATCGAATTCATTGTATGGTTATTTGGTATCTCAGTAAAAATGGAATTACTGATGGTGGTGACCTGGGGTGTTATTGGTACTTCTGTTTAAATCCACACACTACAATTTCTAGCCATTCTTACGAATTTAAGCAAATCTTGGCACATTTTCGCACAATTGAAGATCTTTTGACAGTTAAATAGTCAATGTAATAAATTGTTATTTCATTGCATATTTTTAAGCTATTGCATAGCTTTTATCGCGGGCTTTGAGCGCGGCGACCGAATCAAGAAATTCCGTAACGAAAATAAAACCTAACACCCCCCACTCCGCCTACCATGTAGCTCGGCTGAGCGTTCGCTTAACGTGTATGTATATGGTACGAATGTACTTGAATTAATATCAAAGAAAAAAAATACTGCATAAATGAAAAATAAATAAATAAATATAATTGCATAAGTTTATAAAAAATGCTATGCAATAGCTTTACCGCGGCAGTCCCCGAGTGTTTTTTTTTAATCGACACGACATGGCTTTACCGTTAAAACAGAAATAAAATTCCTACCTCTTACAATACACAATCTTAGACATAAGTCCTCACAAGTAACTCAGAAAAGTTCACCCTCGTCAACGTTTAAAATATCAAACCCAGTCATTGTATTCACTACAGACGACACAGCCCTTTGCCGAACCTGTTTCATACGCACGTGTCGACAATGACCTTAAAGGTACACCTGTCCATCTTCCCACTGAAGCTGAAGGTCAGATGAGGGGGAGAGATTAGCTAGGAAATACCAAGTCCAGTTGTCATGCAGACGGGATGATAAATGGCGATGGGAAAGGTTCTGACAAAATAAAAGCGCCCAGCTCGCAGATGCAAGTTATGGAATTCGATGGCGAAAAATGCAATGATGATGAAATTAAAACGATTTAGAGACACTACGTTACTGGGAAATACTAAGACGAGGATTAAGCCGGATTCACATTACTGTGTTGTGTCGTGTCGTGACGCCTTCTGACGCAGCAGTGTTAGCCAATCAAAACTCGTTGTGATTTGACGTAGTCCAGAACAGATCAGTTTAATTGGTGTATCCCGCGTCACGACACAACACGACGCAGTAATGTGCCCGTGGCTTTACACTAGAGGCCATGGAAGTCGTGATAGAGATTTGATAAATGCCGACAAAATGAAAGCGCACAGCAACAGTAACACTGCATTAAAGGAATTATCGGTTTGCGAAAAGAACGAGACGTGTCGAACAATATCGCGAATTCGCCGATTTGTGCGCTTTGTGTGGACAAGGCTTAATGCACATATTGACTTGGTTTGCAGTTCAAGACCAATCCACATTATGCGTTCTTATAGTAAAATATAATATTCAAATAATGATGTTTACCTATGGGTTGTTTTAGCTCGAAGGTATTTAGTTAATAATAAAATTTATGTGGTTAGCTATGACCAACCTGAGAATATACGTGTTCTTGCAAATGACGTCGGAAAGCCTGATAAAATACCACATGCATTCAGAACAGGTAAGGCATTAGTGAATCATCGAGGTATAACGCAAAGATATTAATTAATATTATAAAATAGGTTCGCCCCGTTACATGGGACTTAAAAAGTTAACTGGCGAAATGTGGGCGAACTAGAGGTACACCATTGTCTGCCTAACCCTTCGGGGAATACAGTTGTGATGAATACGCAATAATTTGTACCTAACCTATACTAAAATAAGCAATACTTTAGAAATAAGCATCACCTTTGTACGTATTTTTCTGTTCCTTTCTTCTTGTCTGTTTATATGTGTGTGTACAGAAATGGTTAAATAAATAATATATTATTCTAATATTTTATACTAAGTCCTCGTAAACCAAGCGTTATCCTAATTTGGGTGAGTTCTTAGTGTAACTAAATGCTACTACAGATTTTAAAAAATAAGTTGTTTTGACAGTAAGCTTAACAAAACAATTTAACTATAAAAACGACTAATTAACCAAAAATCTCCGAACCATAAAAAAACGATCTCAGACAAAACCAGCCAGCGATAAGGTCATTCCTGTGGTTATTCCCGTGCCAAATAAAAAAGTTTAGTTTTCCTAATCCCGATGTAAAAATTACCACGAGAAAGAAGAAGAAAAAACCTAGGAGGCACGGACTAGAAAAAAAAGAAGGACTCCGCGTCACGCATATCGAAATTGAAGTACCGTACCGATCTATGTGTGTGTGTGTGAGTAAATAAGTGTCTTACTTGTGATATGTTATTCCTTGACACTTTTTCTAAGATGTAGAATTATTCTTACACCATTTCACAACACAAGAACGCATTATTTTATTGTATTACTTGACGTGAACAGTACCTACAATGACGCCGTAGTGCCGCGTAATGGCACCTTATGATGTAAATGTGTGCGTGAGGCATGTTTGTACAAAAGGTCCGGCATACTTATAGTGCTTAGAGTAAAACGGGATCCTATTACTAAGAGTCCGCTGTCCGTTCGTCTGTCTGTCCGTCTGTCACCAGGCTGTATCCCATGAACCGTGATAGTTGGACAGTTGAAATTTTCGCAGATGATGTATTTCTGTTGCCGCTATAACAACAAATACTAAAAAACAGAATAAAATAAATATTTAAGGGGGCTCTCATACATCAGACATGATTTTTTTGCCGATTTTATAGATAATGGTACGGAAACCTTCGTGCGCGAGTCCGACTCGCACTTGGCCGGTTTTTTTTCTAGTTCTTACTAGGAGGCGTATTATTATATATTTTACAGTAAAAATAGGGATGGACAATACTATAATAGTATTATTTCAAAAGCTGTATAGCTCTCTATAGAAATCGGATGCATTTGATGAATACTAAGCAGAAAGTGAAAGTATAATTACTGTGAATGCACATTAAAGCCCATAATATATGGGTCAGAAGAGTCATAATAATGGACGGTAGACCGTGATTGTTACAATTCTAAACGGTTTAATGGATGCATTAAGAAAGAGACTATAATTTGGACGTAGATTCAAAAGATGAGACGTTGTGGTTACAAATGCAGATATCGAAAATGATTATGAAACTTAAGTACGTAATATGATTGCATCGTCTGTGAAAAGGGCCTCCATAATCAGTGTCGATGCTTGTGTTGGACCAAGGAACTGGGCAGTTAACCCTAATATCAACGTTATTGACTGCCTAATCTACTTACCGAGGCATAAACTTCTTAGACACGATATCAGAAGAAGCCAAGAAATTCAGAAAAATATCTACAGTGAAAATTATTTTCGACAAATCTGTAATTGTCAAGTACCTACTTATAAGACATGAACTTGGATTCATTGACAGATTGGCCAAAGAAGGCAGCGGAATGAGAGATGTAGAAGTCCATGGAGGAGACCTTAAACTTCTGTATCCTAAATTTCTTTGACACAAATATGTATTGAATGTCAAAATATTCACATAACATTAATAAAATGTCAAGTTTCCACAAACAAGATAAAAGTTATCTAACGAGAGCAACAGATAATCTCTTATCGATCTAAATCATCCTATCAGACTGGCAGTTAGATGATATTACGTTTCAATGAGGCTGCGCCTGGGCATATACGACCGACAGTGTTTTGTTACATCAACGACCGCCATTTGTAAGCAAAGACTACGTTAGTACGTACGTGCAATAATAATGAGAACTTTATCATTTCATCATTCATCTAAGTGAATTGAGATGGTGAAATTAGTCATGTAATCTTGGAACGGGATAATTATTATTATTATTATTGAAATGTCCAAGGATTCAAAGTCAAAGTCAAATCATTTATTTCAAATAGGCACATAAAAGGCACTTTTGAACGTCAATATTTACAAAAAAATAGAATTGATTCTAGTTGCCCCTTCCAAAAGGTAGTTTCGTATGGAGAAGAATGGGCAAGAAATACTGGACAATAATAATAGATTGAGCTTCGTAGTTAGCAATTGGGGATGCTTATGTCCATAGGTATATTATGTCTTTGCGTCATGTTTACCGCAAATAAATGTATTTTATTTATTTTTATTTTCTGTATCATTGTGATATATTCTTGAGGCCTATATTCGTAGCTGGCGTAACCATATATGTACTCGTTTTAATCATCATTATAATAAATGCAAAAGTCCGTTACGTTCTGCTTTCATGGCTCGAGAAACACCATACAAAATATGTAACACGTAGTTGCTGAAGCCGAAAAAGAGTTTACCTCAGTTTCTAAGAGCCAGACTTTCTTTACGTACTGTCAAATTTTTTACTGTAATTATCGATCGATTCCCTGAATAACAAGACCATTTTAAAAAGTGCCATGACTATTGACAACATATAGGAAAAAAAAGGACTCTTAGAAACCAAGGTTATTGAAATAAAAATTAAAATACTCACAAAGCCCAATATTCTTCCCAGTTCTTCTCCTTCGTAGATCCATATCCCCTCGGCAGGGTCGCAGTCTTAGAGTGTCTCCCGTTCAATGAAGCATAAGATCCCCTCTTATCTTGCAAACTCATCACGGAAAGCCTCGAAATAGGCTCTGAACGAAATGACTGTAAAGAACTTTGTGATCCTTCATCTGACTTCAAACTAGTTTGAGAGCCTTTGAATTTGCCGTTTATTTCGGGCTGGGAGTATTGCTGTTCCTCAGATTTATACTCCTCAATGCTGCCGTTTCGGTATTCTCCGAAGCTACCGTTCAGGGAACGACTGCCCGAGTCAGTTCGGGCTGGTGGAGGCCTTGGGGCAGCTCGACGATAATCGTAGGTGTCGGACCTGCTGAATGACGAAATTCTCTTCACCATTTTCGGTGACTCCTGGATGTTCATCAACGACGGCATCTTGGATTCTTTTTCCAAGTCTATTTCGTGTTCTAGCTGGGTTTGAACGTGGGCTAGCATTTCTTCTAAGTCTCCTAGATCAGGGTCTATGTTCATTTTCTGTCGACGCATTTTGATTTTGGAATGTTTAGTTTTCGTTTATCACAGTCGAAACACAGTAACTGTCACAGAAAAATAACGTTTTTATTGATGGATTCTTTGTTTTTATCACTATTTCATTTAAAAGCTCAGTTTTCATCCGTCACATGATTTTTAACACAAACTTATCAATTAACCTATTTAAAATTCACAGTAATTTAAAATATAACACGTCACCTAAATGTTTAGTACGCAACACACAATTCTACAAATTACAAGTGAGTAATTTTCGAATTTGAAAATAAATAACCGTCGATACCGACGACGTGCGCACGCGACGAGCGACGGCGCGCGAATACGCGACACAATTTATCAGTAACTGACAGACACGCACAGTGAACCTCATCCGTTATCTTCAACTGACATCCGATAGTGGGCAGATAAGTAAACAGATTAACAAAGCTATTTACAACCTTACGACTTAGAAAATAAGAGCTTAAAAATCTAAGTAATCAATCGAAGGGACATTGATCGATCAAATGCTTTGCTGAGATGCATTTGCAGTTTTCTTGTAGCTTATTCCTGTGAGATAGGGTTGAAAATCGAATGGTTTAGAAACGAGATGATTTTGTTTGGTTTGTGGGTTATTGTAAAACTAGTGCAGTGTAACAGGGTGGGAAAGTAGTAATTTTATACGTTTATGTCTATATCAATGAGTACTCAAAGACCGTATACAGTAGAAAAAAAAACTATGAAAACCGTGGTCATTTATTTGAAAGCATGGTTCACCCAGAAAGAATCATGCAAGATAGAATAGGCTGGTTATACATTCGCTCAAGTACAAATAATAGAATATGATTGAACTATCAGATCTTTAAAATACCTAGGTATTGTGTTAGATGTTTTTCTATTATCATACTAATATAGTATAATGTATACTAGTAACGGAACAATGCGTGTTTTTATGACATCATATCACTGAGAAATAAGAGACGGCACACGTTATGGGACTATTCCCACGACTATTGTAAACGGAAAAATAGTTTGATGTAAAATTGACGCAGCTTTTAAAACAAGGACGCATTAAACTATATTCTTCGAATAATAAAACTGGCAACACCTGTCAGGACATTCAACATAATCTGTGGAGAATTGCTTAACACACATAAAACAACAATCTATAGTAATGCCTTTAATTTTGACAGTTCAGCCACATTCATTGCGTTATTTACGTTGTTGAGCAGACGAATTTTTCAAACATATGAAGCTATGAATAAGGAATTTTCTTGATTCCCTTGGATTGTGACTGAAAGTGTGTTACTCAATTAGGGTGCTCGTTTGATTTAAGAAAAGAATTGACAGCAGAACTTCATACTGAAGATAAGAGACTAAGAACTAGATTCACAGACCGCACTTTGACTTTCGAAAGAAAGAAAGAAAAATAGGTTTATTTGTCACAGAAACTCGTGCATACAATTTTTTTTTTTTTTTTACTTTGGTAAAAGCCTGATTAAGGCTTCCAGTAAGTAACTGGAGAAAACCTACGATCCAACGATCATAATCTGACCCTGTATACATAATATTGACGTAGATTAAAGGTATTACAAGCAATTGAATATAATTTCAGCTTTCTCTATGCAAAGTTCATCAAATGATTGAAACTCGCCTTAGTAATAGATTTTGCTTTCACTTTTATGGCATTAGTCAGGGTCATTATTTTATTACATGCATAACATATTTAACAGTTATATCATACACTTCGCCCGCGTCTACGTCGGAAATTATTCCACGGAAACGTGGTACCCGGACAAATAGCCTATGTTACTGCTCATAACATGAACTATCTGCCAGTGAAAGTCCCGTCAATATCGGTCCAGCCGTTTCGGAGATTAGGCGGAACAAACAGACAGACAGACAAAAAAAATATAATAGATTTTTTGTTATAAGTACCGTATATACTTTCATATGCATTTAGTCTGGACAGGTCCACTCAATCTGTGTGGTTTTTCCTCAAAAGACCATTTCAGACACAAATCTACATGGTCTTCACATGATCTGACCAAGTTTATGTCTGGACTTTAAAAGAGACTGTGACCTCTGAGTTTGTTTCGGCCTTTCTTCTCAGAGTAGTCCGATAGGAAACGCCGACCTCATCTAGTTTTTATTAAAATATGATTGACGTGTAAAAGTGTTTGTTCAAACCTACTTACAGAAATAAAATAATTTATCATTTATCATTTAATTTATCATTTAGTAAAAAAATAATATTTTGACATTACAAACACACGCTTCAATTTTATTTATTTTTATAGGTAGGATTCAACCCGTTAACCTCTGATTAGCATGGGTTTAAACTTTCATTAATGTTACCGCTTAGAAAATTGTTTTGCGAAACGATATTGGCCGTCAACCTTTCCATCATCACATGCTTAACACTTTTCCGAACTAAGTTGGGGTTCGGGCTTCTGACTACCCGTAATGACAGTCAAAGATCTACGAATGACAGCCGAGACCGGCGGCTTAACGTGCCTTCCAAGGCACGGAGGGGTATCGTTATGTAATGGACCCATCCACAGACCGATCTCGGTAATCATAACTTAACCTTGATAAATTTGTGCGGCCATTATTAAGGCTCCTCCAAACAGGAGCGACACGCGACGCGAATCGCAAGCGAAACGAAGGCACCGCCTGTGTGGGTGCCAATGTGTCGCCTGCAATTAGCGTCGCATGTCGGGCCTGTTTGTAAGAGCCTTTATTTAGACACCAAGCCCCTCCGACTACCTAGCCAAATCAAAAATTAAGATTTAATCGAGAATTATTAATTTTTGCGGCGTTTCATCGATATATTAGGTCTTTACCTATGAAATTGCCGTTCTGCAGTACTGGCCATTTCAAATCAAAATAATTTTTGTTTGGCTATGAATTCTAATTTCAAATTAGTTTTATTTTAAAAACATGGATTTTTTTTTCTAGAAGTAGTCATTTCTTTATTGATTAGTGTTACATTTTCATCGCATTTCAATCTTTTTCGTCATCATGGATACGTTAAAAATTCGAGTAATTATGGAATATGAGTACCGTCGTGGCAGCAACGCGGCACAAGCGGCACGCAACATCAACGACGTTTACGGAGCTAACTCTACAAACCAACGCACCACCTGTTATTGGTTTGCTCGCTTCCGTTCTGGAAATTTCGACCTGAAAAATGAACCTCGCGGTCGTCCGAAGACTTTGGTCGACAATGACGAATTAAAGGCGATTGTGGAAGCTGATGATACACAATCTACGGCTGAATTAGCAGCAGCTTTCGACGTTAGCGTCAAAACAATATTGGTCCATTTGCGTCAAATTGGCAAGGTAAAAAAGCTTGACAAATGGGTGCCCCACGAACTCAATGATCGCCAGCGCGAAGTACGCGTCGAGACGTGCCTTGCACTGCTCAACAGACACACAAATGAAGGAATTTTGAACCGCATTGTTACCTGCGATGAAAAATGGATTCTGTTTGATAACCGTAAGCGCTCAGCAAGTTGGTTGGCTCCTGGTTCAGCACCTAAACAATGCCCTAAACGAAAACTTACCCCTAGAAAAGTGATGGTCACTGTTTGGTGGTCTAGCGCCGGTGTGATTCATCACAGCTTCTTACCAAACGGGGTGAGCATTACTGCAGATGTGTACTGTGAAGAACTGAACACAATGATGGAGAAGCTGGCGCATCTCCAACCAGCATTGGTCAATCGCTCGTCTCCGCTGCTCCTGCACGACAACGCGCGACCTCATACTGCACAGCAGACGGTCTCCAAGTTGCAAGAACTGGGGTTGGAAGCTCTCCGTCATCCGCCCTACTCACCAGACCTTGCGCCTACAGACTACTACTTTTTCCAGAATTTGGATAACTTCTTGGCGGGAAAAAAATGTAATACCCTAGAGGCAGTACAAAATGCCTTTGAAGAATTTGTTGCCTCCCGTCCAGCTGATTTCTTTAAGAAGGGCATCAATAAACTGCCACTGCGATGGCAAAGATGCATTGATTGCATGGGTGATTACTTCGATTAATACAAATAAAAAATTCATGAAAAAAATTCGTTTAAATTTTTTCATACAAAACGGCAATTTCATAGGTAAAGACCTATTATTTAAATAGCCCGTGTTTGTTTTTTCGCCAAAAAGCCTTACTAAGAGTAAAATTTAAAAAATATGTAAGTATATTTGCCAGAATTAATCGATCGTTAAGGCTCCTGCAGACAGGCGCGACGCCACAGCGCGAAGCGACTCTTGTAGAACGATTTCCATAAAATTTTCATTTATATTGTTCTACTACAGTCTGTCGCGCTGTCGCCTTTATTGTCTTGAGCGACATTTCATCGATAGTTTAATAGCACGTGTTGGTTTTTTCGCCGAAGTCATGAGGTCTACTTTCTTGTCTCAAGCCCTAAAGCCCCATTTACGGGTTGCAAGTTTCATGCCTGTGGCATACAATACCTACAATTTAAGAAACAAATGTCTTGCACCGTTTCAACACTGTTTAAACGATACAACTATTATTGTAACTTCATTTTATGGTCATCATAAATTCTCCTCTCCTTTATCCCAATTTATTTGGGATCCGGAGAAGCATGTCTTCTTCCCTACTTCTCTATCAGTCGTCACCTCGGTAGTTACCCCCTTTCTAGCCATATCATCTATCAGACAGTCCATCCATCGATTCTTTGGTAGCTTATGGTGAAGCCTGATTTAGACGACGCGATTTAATTACCTGTGGCATGATTATCAAGGGGAGAGTAGTGGTCCTGCTGGGGTCGCGGATTGTTCGAAAGAGTTACCGTGGCCCTGGCGCACAGGCAACTGAAGGAACACGGATGGGTTTTAGTCAGTAACAGTCTGACACGCCCTCCCGCTCCGCCCAGAGCGGGAGAAGTCACTTGATGAATTCCCACCCAAAACAAAAAACAATAAAATAAAAAATGGGAGAGCAGTGGTGGCCCAGTGGTATCCGCCCCGACTTACGAGTTGTAAGGTCTTGAGTTCGAACCTAGGCAGGCACTTTACTTAGTGTATTTAATTTCATCATCACTGCTCTCAAAAACGGTGAAGGTAAACATCGTGAGGAAACTGGCATGTCTTAGAACCAAATATTTGAAAACGTGTGACATCCACCAACCCACACTAGGCCCGCGCGGTCGTTTATGGCCCACTCCCTCTCATAGAGAGGAGGCTTGTGTCCAAACAGTGGGAACATTATAGGCTGGTTATGCATAGTAATCAAATCGCACCGTGTAAATCAGTCTTAATAATCGCACAATCGTAAAGTGTGCGCCACTTCTTACACTAGCAACAGCTTCATCAAATTGTATCGTGCTCCTAATTGGCAAAGATTTGTTGCGCACTCAATCTCTGAGTTAATTGGTCTTGATTGAGACGTTTCATTTGTGACAGGTCCATGACGAGAGCTTAGCAGTAATACTAATTATTATTGGGGGGCATTGTACTGTACCTAGCATGTTTACGAGATTTTCGTATAACTTTTAGTTAACTTTCAAAGATTCAAGTGTTCGTTTTTTAATAAGGCAGGACCCGCCATGGCGACCTTTAGTTAATGGGACACACAGTCGTCAGTAGTGCTTTAATAAGATTATTAAATTTAAAACTAGATTTTTTACACTACTAGCTAGGCTACACTGTTAAGTAGATAAATAAAGATGATGACATGCCTTCCATGTCAAAAATCCTAGCAGAAGTATTAACCAGATTTGGTGCTAAAAAGCACAATTTATCATCTAGAGATGACATTCTGGTGTCAATTTCACCTAATTTAGACATATCGAGAAGACATGAAGTTGCCTAAACCTGAACATATTCAGGCGGTGATACCGTAGTTAAGATTATGTAGTCAGTCATTTATTCATAATTTCCTTTCCCGTAATATTTCCTTACACACACGCCCACCCACACACACACCCTCACACACACACACACACAAACCCTCATAAACACACACACACCCTCGTAAACACACACACACAAACCCTCATAAACACACACACACCCTCGTAAACACACACACACCCTCATAAACACACACACACCTTCGTAAACACACACACACACCCTCGTAAACACACACGCACACACCTTCGTAAACACACACGCACACACCCTCGTAAACACACACACACACCCTCAAAAACACACACACACACACCCAAAAACACACACACACTCGTAAACACACACACACCCTCATAAACACACACACACGCCCTCATAAACACACACACACACACACACCCTCAAAAACACACAAACCCTCATAAACACACACACACCCTCATAAACACACACCTATCCTCATACACACCCTCAAAAACACACATACACACCCTCATAAACACACACACCCTCATAAACACACACAAACCCTCATAAACACACACACCCTCATAAACACACACACCCTCATAAACACACACACCCTCATAAACACACACACCCCCATACAGATATTAACCCTAGAATAAGTAAAAACCGATAATGGAATATTTTTCTGGTTATATATTTTAGATATATTTTAGGTGAAACCTCATAAAGATAACAATTATTTTTATCCCGAATCTAAAAACATGTTCAGTTTACAAATAACAGTAGTAATAATCGTAATCCCCTTCCAAAAAGGAAGTGATTAATACCGATACAAAAATATTTGGCAGAATCTCGACACGTAATTGTATTCATGTTATTTCGATACATATCTTTTCTATAAGGATAAGGGAACTCATTCTTAGAAAGATTAGTCATATTAATGATTAGCTTTTGCCCGCGGCTTCGCCCGCGTAGTTATCGGAAATTATCCCACGGGAACGTACTACCGAGATAAAAAGTATCCTACGTGTTAATCCAGGTTACAAACTATCTGTGTTCCAAATTCCATCCAAATCCGTTCAAAGTTTTTGTGTGAAAGAGTAACAAACAAACATCTATCCATCCATCCTCACAAACTTTTACATTTATAATATTAGTGGGAAGTAGGATTTATTTCAATGTATCCTACGTGTTAATCCAGGTTACAAACTATCTGTGTTCCAAGTTCCATCCAAATCCGTTCAAAGTTTTTGTGTGAAAGAGTAACAAACAAACATCTATCCATCCATCCTCACAAACTTTCACATTTATAATATTAGTAGGAAGTAGGATTTATTTCAATATGTTTTATGTGCTCTGCAGCAGGTAAACTAAAAGCGGCCAAGTGCGAGTCGGACTCGCACACGAAGTGCTCCGTTCCACCGTACAATATTTAACACTATAATATTAGAGATTTTATAACAAGAGTTTCTTGTATGACCCCCAATAATTTTAAACTTTATTTTATTTTTTGTTTCTCTCTGACGCCTACCTATAACGTGGCTACCTATTACGGTCAAAAGACGGACGGATGGATGGACGTACAGCAGAGCCTTAAAGGCTCCCCCAGAGAGGCGCGACGCGACAGCGCGACGCGAAGGTGCCGCTCGTCACGTGACGAGCAGTGCCTTAGAGTCGCGCGCGATTCGCGTCGCGGTTCGCGTCTATTTGTAGAAGCCATAAGGCCCCAACACACAAGCGCGACGCGCGCCACGCGACTCGAATCACATGCGACACAAAGGCACCGCCTGTCGCACGACGAGCCAGGCCAGCCAGGCCTACATAAGGTAGGTAATGTTATTAAATAATTATATAAGTATGTCGGTGTTATTTTCCCTTTTATGCTTGTTATTATTACTAGTGATAACACAAAGGGAATTTGAAAACATTGCTCATGGAGTTAATTTACCTATATATAAATTAATATTCATCTGCCATAATAACATGGATATCAGTACATAAACGGAATATTACCATTACTACTATGCGGAAAACGGTTTTATGATTGCAGTATTGGCCGAACCAGCGCCGGATTTAGAGGTTTGGAGGCCTTGGGGCAACACAGGAGTGGAGGCCCCTTCCTCCCAAATTATTTTCCAAATAAAATGAACAATTTTTTTCACTCGAGTATTTCTATAAATAATTTATTGTGAAACCAAGTAGATTCTTTTAGCATTTAACAAACATATTCAAATATAATCAAAAACGAGAATTATCTGAAATCAAAACACATTTCAAATCGTTTTTTTTTTTCATATTTAAGAACAATATAATCATGTTTGTACAAGGTACTATATGTAAAGGTAAAACAGCGAAAAAAATATCAAAGGAAAAGTTATTAACTAGTGTTTACTCGTCGGAATTTGAAAGATTTTTTTTTCCAAGTCTCTATTGTGGGGGCCGCTCTTTTGTGGAGGCCCCGGGGCTGTAGTCCCTAAATCCAGCCGTGGACCGACCGAGGCACCGAGCGCGTAGCGTCTCGTCTCCGTTTTAGCTTGGGCAAAAATGCTTTCGTATGTCTGGATGTCCAGCTGTTCTCCTCTACAGGTTGCATTTCTCAACCGATTCTCGTGAAATTTTGTGAGCAGGTGCGATAATTATATAGACATTTTTGTCGATTCAGTTTTGGAGTTTTTTCTAAATGGCGAAATTTAAAAAAAATACATATTTCATCCATTTCGCGCTCTTTTTGTTTTAAGGTGCGCGGTGAACATTTATTCAGTTTTATGATATTCAAACTTGCAAAGACAGACTCGCGAGGTCTACAGCTCACAGAGCCACCAGTTACTACGTACCTACTACCTCTGCCTAATCCTTCGGGGAAACAAGCGTTATGTTATATTTACTACAATTTTGCACCTTACATATTTTCTCCTAATCAGTTCCAAAAATGCCGTAAACAAAGAAGGTTAACAAACTACCAATCTTAAGAATCTTCATGAGGTTATTACCAAAACATTACAAGTAGTCAAGCAATTAGTCTTAAAACAAATATGGTAGATAACTAATTATTTGTTTACTGAAGATAAGGCAAGTAGGCCGCCGTTTACCCGGTCAGGTGATAGTAAATTGTTCAAATATTATGTTTGGCATTCTTAGGTTAGGGAGATAAAATTGAAATAACTGTAGGAGCATCAAAAGGGGCAGAAAAGGACCAAGAAAGAAAGATAAAATGTTTTGGCTGATGTACGTATATACGCACGCATATTTTTCCCCAACTCGTTATTTTTTGTATTTGTGTGTTTTTTCTTTGCGTCATGTTTACCGCAAATAAATGTATTTTCTTTCTTTTTTCTTTCTAAAAGAGATAAGTAACCAGGGGCCACGGATGTAGTTGAAGTTTAATAAGAAATCGATAGATGTTTTCGAATGAAATTTAATCTGATAAAAGAACTGTAGGTTTTCTATTAATCAAATTAAATTTTATTCGAAAACATCTATTGGTTTCTTACTAAACTACAACTATATGCAACGACCCTGCTTACTTATCACTTTTTGTGACCGTACAGAATACAGATTGATAAAAAAAATCGCAATAAATTAATTCCACAGTTAGCTTCAAATTTTGGACCTAATAAGTGTTAACTGTTTTTAGTTTTAGTTGATTGTGCTGATGTTACAAGATGACGTTATCGCTCAGCGATAAAGGTCTTAAAAATAAGAAAAACCAAAACTTTTGGACGTCAATCTTCTCTTGCCCTTTATACCATTATATTGGGGGCCTGCGTAACAAACTTTCGGAATAACTGACCAGCACCCTAATTGCATAACACACTGTCGATCACAATAGAATCATTTTGAAGCCTATTGCTAATCCATTGCTTCATATGTTCGAAGAATTTGTCTGCTCAACAACGTAAATAACGCAATGAATGTTGTTGAACTGTCATTATGAAATCCATTCCTACTGTTAGTGTGTTACGCAATAACCCCGCTGGCCAATAGACTATTTGACTGTATTTTATTTATTAGATTTTTCGAAACCTATGAAAATATTAAGCCAAAGTATTGTTTTTTATATATAAAAAATTGCAAAGTTCTATGCGTTTTAAAGTCGACTCTAGACAGAGACAGTATTATTAGCATCTGACGTCACAACACGAGAATGCCATAGTAACTTCGCGCCTGCATTACAATGATCATTTTGAGTGACAAGGACAGAAGAATAATTTCAAAAGTTGGTAACTTCTTAATTTTTCCAAGTAATTGTTTTTTGGAAATCAACTTTTTTTGTAACATTTTAAAATAAGTATTCAAATAGGTACTCAATTCCAAAAACCTGAAAATATTTTAATTGAAATAAAAGATTTTTGGAGTTTGAGCTTCTGGGGGCTACCTGGGCAGTCAACAGCCCCGTATCTACCACCTTGCACTTTTGAACTATCTTTACTTCGTGCCGATTCGATAGAAAAAGACTTGTGGCGGCATCTACAACGCTACATGCAAACAACGCATTTCACCTGACGTCACGTAAATCCAACACCGCGCGAGCAGTTTTTCGCGCGATATAATATAATCCTAACTTAACTATCCTAACTTCCTAACTAATATTATAAATGCAAAAGTAAGTTTGTTTGTTTGTTTGTTACCTTTTCACGCCTAAACTACTGAACCGACTATCCTGAAATTTTGCATACACGTTGTCAGGTGTACAGAAACGGACATAGGGTACCTTTCATCCCGCAAAAAAGTACTGTTCCCGAGGAAAACAACAATAACTTTCTTATGATAATAGATGGCACCACGTGTCTTTCGATTCATAATTGAATTATATAACCCGAATTGATAGTCAAAGTCTAAATTAACGCGAGCGAAGCCGCGGGCAAAAGCTAGTAATATTATAAATGAGAAAGTAAGTTTGTTTGTTTGTTTGTTACCTTTTCACGCCTAAACCACTGAATCGATCACCCTGAAATTTTACATATACCTTGTCATGTGTACTGAAACGGACATAGGGTACCTTTCAAACCGCAAAAAAGTAGTGTTCCCGAGGAAAATAACAATAACGTTTTTATGATAATAGATGGCGCCACGTGTCTTTTGAATTATGATTGAATTATAAGCCGAATTGATAGTCAAAGTCTAAATTATCGCGGGCGAAGCCGCGGGCAAAAGCTAGTATTATATAATTAGAAATTTCTAATGGATAAACCCAATGAACACTTTGCTCGACCTGGTAATCGAACCCAGGACCCCACGCTCAGCAGTCGCGCTTGCAACCACGAGATCAACGGGGCAGTTCTTAGTAACAGCCCGGAGTTTGGAATTTGGCGGTGTGATACCCCCGTGCCTCGGAAAGCACGTTAAGCCATTGGTCCTGCGCCTGATCTCTCTCCGGTCGTGTCGAATTGCCGTCCCATCGGACTATGAAAGCGAGGTAAGAGAGAGTGCACCTGTGTCTACGCACACATGCCTACACTATAATATCTCCCGCGCCGAAGGCTAGTCTCCGTCGAGATTGGCCGCCATGGCCGAAATACGGTCTGGAGGACCATATATACAGAAATCCGACAACAAGCATCAGACAGTAGCCCACCAGACAACACCCGTCTGGTCGGAGGATACTCCCTCTTCTATGGCCGATGAGGAATTTCCACCCTGTCAAACTCAATCAAAAGATGTTAGCCTATAGAGGTACAACTTTTTATTGACTTTGTTGCTGAAATCCGTCATTATTTTACACACATACGTGCCTACTGCAATAAAACTTAATAATGTTGCAAGTAAATGTTATACTGTTATCGTAGCTGGCACATTCGGAGCATCAATGCCGGAAGTCGATGTGGCAACGAGAGATAAGCACAGAGGCGCAGAAGTCACAGATTACAATATTTTGCGATTGTTTTTTTTTTGTTGTTTATATACTGGAGATTGGACCTCGGGACTTATAGGTTGCAGTTTATCAGTTTTAAAGCTCAAAATTCAGGTCAAGTCAAAAATCTACTAATGATGCATTGTGAACGTAGTAATTGAAAAAGACAGCCCCTAAATTGCTCAAGCTTCGACGCTTCCTAATGTTTAATTAAACTACACCCTAATTGCGTAACACACTAACAATCAGAATCTAAATCATTTTGAAGGATATTGCTAATCCATTGCTTCATATGTTTGAAAAATTTGTCTACTCAACAACGTCAACAACGCAATGAATGTTGCTGAACTGTCAAAATGAAAGCCATTCCTCCTGTTAGTGTTACGCAATTCACCCCGCTGGGTTAGGAGATAGGATACTTTTGTCCAGGTTGTACGTTCCCGTGGAATTATTTCCGACCTCTACGAGGGCGAAGCCGCAGGCAAAAGCTAGTAGGAAATAAGTATGATGGTAGTAATTCCCTGCTAGAGCTCTTTCACAAAACCATCTACTACTAAACTACGCATAATTTGCGCAAATTCCAAGAGAAGAGCCACAGAATTCCATAAGGAGAACTTTTAACATTAACCACACCACAGCATCTAACTTCGCCTTCCCACAAATTGAAGACGTTGACAGATTCCTGTAATGGCTTCTGACGTCAGTAAACCTGATGCCTCGCTATTGTTTAAGTAGTGAACAAACGATGTATTCAATTGCCATCCGTTAAAGGTAGGAGCTTGTTGGGAAACAACCTAGAAACGTATTAAAGATAACCTAGATTGAATTGAAAGAGATTTTTATTATAATGAAAGTTATACTAAGAAACAAAATAATGGCAGAAAAAAAATCCACGTCTCACTCTAAACTACAGAATCTAATCAGTTGTGGCAGATTTTTTTTGACACTTGAAGACTATAGGTAGTTTTTGAGCCTAGAACAAAACCACAGCAATTAATAACTAACTACTACTTTTAATATTGTAAATCAGATGCTGTTCTTAACTACTCAGACAAAGGAATACTATTGTCAGCACTCTTGGTAAGCCCAAACGTAATGGCTGTCCAGATTTAGAATAAATATAAAGTAAATACCTAATGCTGTAGAAATTCGTTCCTTGCGAAGCATGTGTGGTGTGACTATGAATGATAGGCTGAAGAATGATGTGATAAGGCAACGCTGCGATTTAAAAAAAGATGTAGTGACAAAAATTGAAAAGAGTATGCTTCGATGGTTTGGTCATGTTGAGAGGATGAATGAAGGGCGACAAACAAAAGGTATTTACAAGGCAGATGTGAGTGGAAACGCCGGGAGGGGACGCCCTATGAAGACATATAGTGACCTTATTAGTGCTGTTCTTCAGAAAGGTCAGGTGCGTAGTACTCGCTACCGGCGTGCGTGTATGACCAGATGTATGAACGTAAACGAGGCAAAAGGAGTATGTAAGGATCGTAGCAGGTAGCGTTCTGTAGTATCTGCCTACCCCCATGGGAAGAAAGCGTGAGTTTATATATGTGTATATATGTATGGTAAATATCTAATTACACCAAAGACTGCTCCAAAATGCACAAAAAAATACCGTCTCGACACAAGCTAATGTAGATAAAGTAAAATAATTAATCACACGAAGCCAGCTAATTATGCTCTTTCAACTTCTGACAACCTAGTAGGTACTCCAAACTGTTTGAGCTCATTAGACACATCCTCAGCACAACGCCCCTTGAACCGTGTGACTTGCAAGCTCATTACACGTCAACGTTCTTTAATTGTCGGTCAATGGGAGCAGAGGATTGTCAGCTTCCTGCTTTTATACACCAACGCAAGAAAGGAATGTCTGTCTCAGTTTTACTTGGTGAACTCTTCTCTTCATAGATCAGTCAATGCTTGTTAGAGAAATGGCTTCTAAGAATGAGTTGGCGGACTGAGCTTCAATTTGGCTTGACCTAATATTCTTTGGTGGACAGTTAATAGCCTTAATAGCACTTAGACTTAGATGATGGTGGGTAGCAGAATCACCAATAGCAAGAGTGTCTTTAAAGCAAATCCAAATATCGTTGATTTCAAAGAGATAAAATCCAACTGACATGAAGATATTATTTTTATCGTTGGACGACTGTCATTACTGGCTATACCCAATAGCAAAAAAAAAAACAATAAGGATATATTGTTCGAAAACGCCAACAATAAAATAGCTGTGCCCAAAATACGTTTTTCTCTTTGTGTTAAGGGCGGGTAGAAGAAGATATCATCAATTGTAGTAACAAGATGAGGAGTGTAACAAATCATAGGTAAGATCACAGTCACCTTTGGGGTCGTAGGCGCACAGAGTGGGGACTCTGTCCGTCCACCGATTGACCCCAGGGAAGACGGCGGCACAGTGATCACGTGCTGCCGCGCATAGCGAGGCTCAGAGGTGGCCCCTTTACAGTCTCCCCAGGGATGTGCTTTACAGGCGTTGCACAGGGGGGGTTCCGGAATTGGTCTTTTAAGAGGAACCGGGACCCCCTCTATGTGCTGATGGTGATCACCGGGGCGGTTTTAGTGAGGTAAAAATCCCACACTCCCCGACCTCCCTCCCCACAGGTCGGATGCCTTTTGAAGGTAACTCACGAAAAAAAAAAAAGAGGTAAGATCACAGTCATGTCGAATTTTACAACCAATTTCCATAATGTAAGCCATGTTTAGATTGCTTACAGATGCAACAATCCCACAAATCAGCAAAATCCCTCGCCAATGGCCCTAATGTCACCATGTCAGTGCACGACTAATTGTCATCCAATGGGGGCGAGCAGCGAAATTGCCGTCTTCCTGCGTGTACGCACATCCGGCGTATAATTGTGACGCTATTACTGCCACATCGAGGTATTATGAGGGGATAAAAACTGATCTTCTTCCTGTCCTGCCGGCTAAAAGTTGGTTACTTTTTTGCGAGATCAGATTATTAGAAGCAGGAAGGTCTTGTTTAACTGGATATGGTCAAGGATTTTTACCGCAATTACTCTTGAAGCTGTGTGTTTCCTTTGGTTACATTGCTTTGACAATGCCTCAAGTCCCACCCTCTCACAGGGAGGAGGCCTGTGCCCCAGCATTAAGAACGTTATAGGTTGATTATCCAGCGGGGCTATAGGCGTTTCCTCGCCATTCATAGAGGCTACTGATTGCATATTCGCAAATTACTGGAGCACGAAACCTTGTCATTAAACTGGCAGCGATAAACAATGATTTAATCATAATCACTAATTAGTGCTGTTAAATAGAGCACGCGTACGAAAGTGAGATTTAATGAGCTGCGACCACTTTCGATTATGAGATGTACATGAATTATTGGTCATCATACCGATCGATGTATCGATAAGCGGTTTAGAGTTGCGTTGAGACGATCAGATAATATCGCAGAAATAGAAGAAAATGCATTTATTCTATTGATTTTGACAACAACGTGGTAGGAAAGTCAGACAATAAAGCATCATCTAAAACTCAACTAATATTAGTATAAGATAGAATGGACTTTATTTTACATCAAACAGATTTCTATTGGACATAGAATTTTCCCAAGAAGTCCCATGACAATCGATCTGTGCTTGTTGCAATAACCTTTCTCAGAAAACAATGATATTATCAAACAGTAAGTACCTAAAGAAAGCATTTTGATTTGAGAAATAGTACATTACTGCAGCGACCGACAACTGAGGCATTGATGGACGAACGTGAAAATGTGGGCCAAGGCGAATCAGAGGCACACATACGTGAGTCCATCAATGCCTGGTTGTGGCCAAGACTTGTATAGTACTATTCTCAAATAAGTAAATTAATTATAAATTTCAGAATCAATGAAGAACAACGATAACGTTCCTCGCGCCAATATGTTAATTTGTTTCTTTTTCACTTGAAACAGCTCTATTTGCTAAGCCAGTTCAAGATTTAAATAATATCATTGATAAGTTCCCTCCTTGGTAGCCATGTCGAAGTGAAAAGCTATTTCCATTCTTTTCGGCCGCTAAACACGACAGATATGGATTTTCGTAATAACGTTGCCGACCGCTGCTCTCATGTGACCAGTACAGCATTTGCGATTTATCTTGAAGAAGTTTGTCAAAATAATGCTTGGATTTCCAAGCATGTTTGAGAAAAGATATAAATCAAAAATTAAAAATAACAATTGGTGGTCGTATCGAAGTCAACCAACTAAACCAGAACATTAATTAGTATTCAAATTATTTCATCAGCAGTGTGCTAAAATTTACATATCCTGCGGGCGGATGAATCAACCATAAAGAAATCACTTAAACCAAATAATTAGCGAGAAAATACTTATCGATAACAAGAATATTGGCAATGACAATGAGTCATCAAGAATGGCCAAATAGCCATGTCAACTATAGGAAAAACATGACGCATTTTATAAAGGTGTAACTACGTCATCAAATACAAATCCAACAATATTAACTATGTAATGACGTGTTCCGTTTCCATGATTCAGATAAAATAAGGGCTCCTGATCAAAGAATGATAAATAGTATTTTATCGTATTCTGAACATTTACACGATTCCGATAATGCAATGGCTTCTGTCTTATGGATTACAGTAATTTATTTTCAGGAAATATAAATAAGGTCATAATGAATAAAATTAGGAAGGCGAATGTTCAGACACGTATCCTAAATCAGATAGCAGGCCCTTTTAAAAGCGTAAATACTTAAAGAGTCAGGGTCAACAAAAAGGCTCCGCAACATTACAGTTTTCACACGACAAGATTCCTTATAAAGTCCTGGCACCAAACAGATATATATGGTCATATATTAATAACCAATACTTTAAAATTTTGGCAATCAGATATAAATTTTGGAAGTCAACACCGAATCTTTGTTCCCATTACTTTTAAAAAGCAAGCAATCTGGTCCTAGAACAAGGCAAAAGTCCTCGTGACAGGTTTTTTTTTTCATTTTCACCGCAATCAGAGCATAAACATTCCAACTGATCAGTCCCTTCAATACGGAACGAAAGTTCAATAGCAGTAGCTTTTTGCCCAACTTAATCGAACCAAACAAAGGTTTCCCGAGCACTGGAAACTAATTCACAAAGGAGTTCGGAAAACCACCTTCCTGGATTAACAATGGATGAGACTGACAAACTTAGAAATGAAGATGTGGTAAACGAATATAGGCTTTAAAGTAAAGCTTTAAGAACGAAGCCAAATGCAATTGTTGTGATTAATACTATGACATCGACAAAGTTAGGCTTAGGAAATGTGTTGTTAGAATATAGGCCGTATTTCTTCGTATTAAGGGTGGAGGTGACAGTAAGGTGCTTGGTTATTTCTTGCGCCATCTGTAGCGTAACAGAAGTGTGTTCTATCTGGTGCATTGGAGCGGAACTAGTGGTTGGTGCAAGTTTTAAAATGCTGACTTTTAAAGTTTTGATGTTAGAGTTTAAGTAAAACACGCAAAATGTGGTAAATTATGCAATTAAGTATACAGTTGTTTTACTACATTGACACAGATGAAAAAGAATTATTCTTAAATGAAGGATTTCAGGTGCATAAAGAAAATTTGTGGTATGGGATTGAAACGTGGTCTTTTTCCAAAATATGGAAAGATGCTCCATACTGATGACTTACATGGCCCACGTTGCTCAAGAGGAGTAAGTTTATAGCAGAGAGCTCGTGCTTGCACCAAGGAGGATGACGACATAATATAAGTAGGTGAAGATAGTGTAGGTGTAAGTAGGTAGTAGGTAGGTAGTAGCTCAACAATAAACAGTTTACTATCTAGCACTATTCTCTATAAAATCATTGCTAAATCATAGCCATATTTGGAGGTTAAGAATTTAATTGGAGAAAGAACACTGCTAGCTATTATGAAATATATTCCATCAGTTAATCCAAGGATTTTAACCGAGACAATATTTTTTGAATTGAAGTAGGTGAAAGAGTGCTTCTGCTAGCAACTGTCAAAAGTATACCATGCAACCTAACCACAGGCTATGTATGTGTTAACTTAATTGGAAAAAGCAAACTTGGCTCATAGCCAGTGGCAGTGCTAACAATTAAACTGATTGTATTCAAATAGCCACATTACTAACATCGGTGAAGGAAAACATCGTGAGGCAACCAGCACCCTAATTACGTAACACACTATCTATCACAATCTGAATCATTTTGAAGCCTATTGCTAATCCATTGCTTCATATGTTCGAAAAATTTATCTGCTCAACAACGTAAATAACGCAATGAATGTTGTTGAACTGTCAAACAAACCCATTCCTACTGTTAGTGTGTTACGTAATTACCCCGCTGGACATATCTAAAGTTAATATTATCAAAAGAAAATATTAGAATGTTTGTATTTGTTTGCAACATTTTCACGTTAAAACGGCTGATCGGATTTGGATGAAATTTGGCACATGAGTAGACCAAGGCCTGGATTAGGACATAGGATAATTTTTATCCCGATATCCCACGGGATCGAAGCTTATGCGAGTGAAACCGCGGGGCGCATTTATTAATTAATATAAAGGTACAAGTTCGTAGCCGACTGCAGGCAGCAGCAGCAGGTGACGTGTCACCGCGACACTACTGGTTTCTATGTATTTCTATGAAAAAGACGTGTCGCTAGCTACGGAAGGTATTTCATAGAAAAAATCGCCAACCCGTCTTGAGCAAGCGTGGTGATCAATGCTCGTGCCTTCTCTGTATGCGAAGAGGCCTTTGCCCAGCAGTGGGACAATAATAGGCTGGTATCAAGAGTATAGTATTCACGCATACATAATAAATAACTCCTTTGCCTATAAATAAACCATGCGACAGACAAATCAATCAGTCATTAGTAACAATTGGTTCAATAGCTGTCACCTTGAAACAATGTTATTGTCATGAAGATTTCGAAATGACGTTAATGTGATCAGCTGTTTGTTTAGTATTCAGTAACATTTGCTGAGTAAGTAATATTGTGTTGAAATCGCTGCGATATTGACATAAATGTGAAATCAGCGAGATTTAAATAAGTCTCGTTTCTTTTCTCAAATGTACCTGTTTTTTTTTTCTTATTTTGCCTATCACGAAAAGATAGCAATACTATAATTGCTGTTTAGGTAGTGCACCAGAATTATTGTTTACTAGTTGTTGCCCGCGTTTTGTTTGCGATCCAGGATGAAAAATAGCCTGTGTTCTAACCCAGGTCATAGTATATCTGTGTGCCAAATATTATCCAAATCCGTTTAGTAGTTTTTGCATGAAAGAGTAACATACATCCATCCATCTATCCATCCTCACAAACATTCAAATTTATAATATTAGTAGGATTTTCCATACCATCTGTTTTTTTTTTCTCTTATATGCAAGTAACGCCAAAATGTTCACTGGAAAGCATTTTATCAACATTTTAATCTCCCAAAACTTAACTTTTCCCTTTTTACCTAACAAATGATCTGTGTCTACATCAAAACCACGATTCTACATCATATCAGATTATCACGCTCTCATCTCAAGTCTTGGACCACACAAACAATGTTTTTTCTCATCCCGTGTCCCGGTCACGGTGTACCCAATAAGACACGCGTGCTATCACGTTTTCTACAAGGACAGTTTACTGAGAACAATCAAATTCTTTAGATGCTTCGTAAAAAACATGTTTTCGTTAAGATGAGAAATATTTCATTAAAGAGCGGCCAACCCGTCATATTTTTCATACAAACGCTCGTAGGTGATTATAGCGTTGTAACCCATCTTTCAAAATATTTTTTAACTAACAGGTATCTAGTGCACTTTATCTAGGTTTCTATGCAAGTAAAAAACCAAAATTTGGAGAAACTAATTCAGTATAAGCCTCCAAAAATCTGCTTTTTTGCACGAATTTTACCTGAACTTTGGCCGTTCATAATGTACTTATAAATTGTAAAAGTAAAGAAAACATCCCCATAGAAACCTTGCACATGTAATGGAGATTCTAAATGACAAACATTTTTTCCAAAAACTTGTAAGGCTTTTTCAAAAACACGAATTTCCTGGAACAAGTTTTGTGAAATCTTTGCGCGCCAATTTTTGTTCGATGTTATCGCGTTCTCACTCTTGCTTCTTTTTCAAACATTGCGTTGGATGAAACAACAAGCTTTTCAATCATGCTCGCGTTGACGATAGACGGACCGGGAAGGCCCCTCTTAACACACCTTATGGGGTTTAATTTGCAATTATGAATTGCTTTATATGAGATGGATCGCTTTGAAACTGTAATACGAGTTTATGTATGATTACTAATGATTAGACATACTTTCTCATACCATGATGGTATGTAGTACTTTGCTGGTTTGTGTGTTCTTCATTTTGAAATCTACGAACAAACTATTTTCTTCTTATCGATTTATTTTGCGCTGTTGAGTTACAAAAAAAAATCAATTTCTAATATGATGAATCAGAATACGGTTTTCGAAATACACCAGTGAATGAACTCACAAAAAAATAAATCTTTCGAAACATCACCAAAAACTTTAGAAAGAAGGTTCTGACAGAAATAACAACGCTCCATTTACGAAAATCCACTCAATAAAGGCCATTCAAATTATTATCTTCTTCCATAAATACAATCGACTCACAACCATATAAAGACGTCTGTGCGCGTTAAACGCCAACGCATGACTGACCTAATGTAACTTTCTGTTTATACCTCACGTTCAAAATTCAAACTACCCACATAAAACAAACAAAATGGCGCGTGGGTGCAGTTTAGCGCCAGACATCCGTTTTGGATATTCGAATGTAAGCCTATTGACATATTGAAAATGTATTACCATATGAATGTAACATTTACTTTTAATAAAGTACGGCTTTTTGCGAGCTTCGCGTGTCCTTTATATGTAAAAAGAACCAATTTATCTTTACTATAGATAGTGACAGGAAACGTGGGGCTTTTAATTATGGAGAAATAAACTATTTCCACCTGCTAAGCTAATGGATTCATTGCCCTTTAAAGTACGGGTAAATTCTTTGAAAAACTATAACTTGCTTTAAGTAAGGAAATAACTAGATACTATTCGATTCAGAATTAAATTTAATTTCAAGTAATTTTTAGGTTTTTCAGCCTGTTGCAAGCAACAATAGAAAAATCTTTATTTTTATACAGAGTGGCCATTTAGTCACTTGCATTAGTCAAGGAGCTAGCTGATTCTACACGTCATTCTAAACCACTCGCTTTGAAACTCATACCCGAATTGTAAAAAAGGTAGTGTTCGTTGAGTTTTACCACTTTTGCATCAGGTAAATTAAATAAATAATTCCTAACAGGTGGAAGCAAATCACTAATCATAAAGTACAAAACGTAATGTAATATTTCTGAGAAATTCATGGCGGCTTTACCAAGCCAGCAAAAAGCAACAAATACTTAGTGTACAATATAATGCATTCAGTACATTAAGTTCAATATTTGAAACCTACTGTGCCAAAACATATTGAGCATTGAGCATGACATAGGTCTCAACTGCCATACTTTCAAGTCAACATACATAATAAAAACATAATAAACGAATCCATGGTACTCACATTTACAAAATTGAAATCACATTTACAATAGAATTAGAGGCCAGTTTTGTTACCACTGACGTGAGGCCTACCGTACCTCGAATGTGCAGAATAAATTAACGTTAGTATGAGAGGAACTCACAATTAAAAGATTAGAAGAAAATGCAAAAGGGAAAGACCAAAGATACGATGGATGGGCTGTGTGAAAGATGATATGGCTAGAAAGGGGTGACTATCGAGATGACGACTTATAAGATCTATGGAAGAAAAAGGCATTTTGGGCCGACCCCAAATAAATCGGGATAAAGGTATGAGAATGATGAAGAAAATGCAATCAAGCGTTCTATACAATCATCAATGCCTATTGCCGATTCAACAAAAATGTATGGAACAGCTCTTAATTTATCTATATTTTTATAAATCTCATGTCACGGTGTTTATGGTCGCATTCCTCCGAAACGGCTCGACCGATTTTTATGAATTTTTCTGTGTATATTTGGTAGGTATGAGAATAGGTCGTCAAGTATAATTAAAACCGAAAAAATATGCAGAACAACGTTTGCCGGGTCAGCTAGTATTTCATAATAAAAAGTTTGAGTGGTTTCCAAGGGTTTTCACCTCGTTGTAACATCTTGTAAGGCTTCGACCTTACAGGCAGAGCCTTTCATTTAAAAATAAACACGTAGGTAATGAAACTTAGAAGATAATCCTTGCAGCTGTCTATCTAAGTTGTTTACAAACTTTTCAAGCTAGCTAAGTCGCCTAACTTGTAAGTTACTTAACTCCCAAGGTAGCGGCTAGGTTTTATCAAAGTCAAAGAAGATAGACTGATCAGTACCTTACCTAAGTTTATTTATAAAGAAGAAAGCAAATTCAAGTTACAGAAGCAGGTGAAGTTTTAGACATGCACCATATTCGAAGGAAATTATTGACTTTGGATGTCTGTTACCATTTCCATTTTGGAATGCTATAGAGTTGGTACTTAGGTGGCTCTATAAGGTCTACATAGAGAAGACACTAAAGTTTCTAATAAGCTTATCAGAAAATATAGTAATGATGACCGATAAGTGCAATCTAAATTCTCAGTCGCCAGTGAAGTCAATACCCTAATTGCGTAACAAAATAGAAATCACACAAATCGCTTTTATTTTGACAATCAAAAGCAATTACTTCATGTTCGAAAAAATCGTTTACTCGACCACAAAATAATCGCAATATAGTTTTTTTGTTTTGTTATAATTAACCAATTATATTACGTAATAAGACTCTGCAGTCTTATTGCAGGAGGTCTTATATAGGAGTGTGTTATGAAAGAACTGTAACCTAGTGCACCTTGTGCAGACTTTTTATAAAAAAAAACTCATCGTAAAAACTTTGCTGAAGTGAGCTGTCAATACAGATTCGTCGATCGTTTAGCTAACGAGATCAAACACAGAGAGTCACTAAAACGCGATGCAGTATTGATTAAGTCACAAAAACGACGATGCTCAAAGTAGCATGTCTGCTAAGGAAGGTTGCAAAAGTCATCCTTCGAACAAAAGTGGCAAAATCTAATATATATTCGGCAAAAGCCGGTGAACTTAGGTCAACTTGTGCCCCAGCCGACCTGAATATGATTAAGCTAGTGTAGATGCCGATTAAAAGGTAGCTGATCAGCACGAGCAGAATTAAAACCAAATATGTGTAGTAATTGGTCCGGGTCGGCTTTGTTATTCAATCAATACTGCCGAATCGAATGTGCTGACCCGAACATGTAACCTTTGCTAAAGTCAAAGTTACCAACTTTGATTCAAGTTCTAACTTCAATCCCTAAGTTCCCAAGGTGCATTATCTAGGTCTAAATCAAAGTCAAACACTTAACGCTATGCAGCATCGAAGCAATCGGTAAAACCAACCTAACAGAGTCGCTGATACGCGATGAAGCATTGATGCAGTCGCAAAAACACTGATGCTAAAACTAGCATGTCTGCTAAGACCTTTAAAGCTTTCTTTTTTCTATTTATTTAAGGAATTTTTATATATAAAGTACATGTCAATTCCATCGTAACCTAACTTAAACTAAAATACATCTACTTACTAATTATAGCTTACGAAATAGCATAAACAGCGCTTTAGCGGCTTCAGACAAACCTGAGGACAACATCTCGTGGAACATACCCGCATTGGTTCTGCTCAAGTAGAATGTTCTTATTAACAGCTCTCGATCCGTCTCGTAACGGACACTTTCCACCAACAGGTGCAGACATCACAATTTGGAGAATCTGATTTCCTCATCATGTGTGCGAACTTGTGCAGTGGAACGTGACCAGATCTTAACCTGAACGCTGTTACAGCTAAAGATCTACTCAAACTCACATTAATGAACCATGGTATTCGAGGAGGTTCACATTGTATTGTTTTATACCAAATTCCTTTTTCCAAAGATCTCTCATTAAAATATTCCGTCCAGTTATTGTGGCAGTACTTTTTGTATTTAGACAACAACTACGTGTAATTTGGCAAAATTAGAACCTCTATTCCTTTAAAGCTTGCAAAAAGTCATTCTACGAACTCAAATGGTAACCATAGTTTGTTAGTTAGAGTTACTAACTTCTATTCAAGTTCTAACTTCAGTCCCTAACTTCCCAAGGTGCATTATCTAGGTCTATATCAAAGTCAAACTCTGACGGATCGGTTTCGAGGCTCACTGGACGGTTGACCGCAAGTCCGGACATCGGTCACTGTATTGAGGACAGGACTGTTTGTCTTCTGATGTTTGGACACTGTTGATAATTTTGTTTATTGTTGTTGTTTGGTTAACATTGGAATAGGGCATGGGGATGAATGGTGGAATATTTATAAGGAGACAAGGATTGTATAGAATAGCGATAGCTAAATATTTGAAGAGACAAGAATCGACATTACAATATTAACAGTAGTTACGATGTCTAGCTCAGAAACAGAAAAACAAAGAGCTACTTAGGAGTAGTATTCACACTTGGGTGTTCCAAAATAGGAATACACGACAACGTCAAGAGGATAAGCACCAGAGTAAACGAAAATTCTTCTGTCATCAAGTGTAATAAAGGCAATTTGACTGTTAATGTAGCTGCCATATTTGAAGCGGCCGTTGCAATAAGTTTACATATTAAGGTTCCTACAAACAAGCGCAACAGGCGACGCGACGCGTTGCGTGCGATTCGCGTCGCGTGTCGCGCCTGTTTGTAGAAAACCTTTAATAGTTTGATAAATTCGTTATTTTTATTTTACAATTCATGTAGGAGTGTCTTCGTTAAAAATTCTCATTTCGTAACATAGCTGCATACATACCAGTATTTTATAACAAAATCAAAAAACAACCAGACCACTAATGTGGCGTAGCACGTAATTACTGCAGACGTTTCGTGGGAACCTTTAATTGTGGTTGGTACCGTTGTGCACATTGTTGTGCCAGGTACCCACGGCTTGTAAGACTTAAGATACCGATACGTCCGGGTTATTTTTTTACTTGTGATTGAAAAACAAATGGTGGTGACCGGAATTTGGTTGAATGTAATAAGAAAGGTGATATGGTTGAAAAGGAAATGAATCATGAGACGACGGCTAATTGAGATGTATGGAAGAAAGCATGCTACGACGACCCCAAATTAATTGGGATAAGCACAGAAGGATGAGATGTATTGCCTAGTAACTAGGTTGTGGACGTCAGATAGGCAGTCGCTTCATTTTAAAATACTGGAATTCAGCTACATCAGGCTAGACTGGAAGCCGACCAGAACATACTTAGTAAAAGGCTAAGCAGATTAATTGAAGGATAGAAAGATGAGGATAATGAACTGAAAAAGATTATAATAGTAGAAAATGATGTGCCAATTTAAGACGAGTTTCTAAACAAAGTTAACAGATGATTGACACAAATTGATAGCTCCTGTGACGCAAACCGTCAGTGATTGTAGGACTTCACGCAAAATATGCCCTACAAACTGTCTTACTCGTACCCTATGACCTATCAAAGGATGACTTAATACGTCTACATACATACTCAATTATAGTGTTCCCACTGCTGGGACTCATTCCTTCTTTTTGAGAGAGAAAGCGGGCCCAGAGTCAGATGTCTCCGAATTTTCGGTTCTAGGACATGCCGGTTTCTGCACTATATTCTAATTCGCCGTTTAGGACTTACGACTCATTAAACGCATTTAATCAAGAGTCAAGAGTCCTAGTCAAAATTGCCAACTCTAAACAAAAGCACGTGCCCAATATCGTAAACCCAGATGTTTTAGCCGGTACAATCAACAAAACAAAGCTGGTATCAATTTGCGAATTGATAGCACGCCGTACGCTAGAGACAATTGACACAAATTGTTGAAAATGGGACGAGACACGCGTTCATGACGGACCGTGGCTGATCGGCAACATATGAGCGTGGTCAGCAGGTTGGAATTATTAGGGTTGTATTTCTAACTGGAGGAAGAGCTGATGTGGCAGACATATGTCCAGCTGTAGACGATAAAGGAAGTATAAATATGAATAATTGAAATAAATCTATAGCGAATTCAATAGAATATCTGGAATTTATTAAAACTGAAGAACGTTATTTAGAGGCGTCCACAACTGGAACTTAGAATCTCGATTATGCAGTTGGTTTAGTTTTAACATATTTATTCTATCCTTTACAAAAAGTGAATGTGAAGTGAAACCGGAGAAGCAATGCTGTCTGGCGTTGCCAATATTCTTAATCATCAATTTGCATCAAGAGCGCAAGAAGAATCGAAGAAAGCAAATGTTTCGATAGCGGAAACATATCTCCGTATCTTTCGTCGAGCTCAAATCATTAACATGAATAATTATAACATCATTCATGCATATAATTATATCACTATAAATCAATTTGTACTAAACGTTCATCTAAAGCTCAATAAATTCCATATCTATGATACAAACAATAAAGTTGAGTACATCACAATCGTTACTAATAGACCGTAAAGACATACCACAGATGGAATTCAGAAGTTACATTCTCACAAATACCACACGTGGTGCTTGACACCTGGTAAACAACTAGGCATACTTCCTCGCATTTCATGGCTCTTGTTAAAATGAATAGAAGATAGAATAGAATACTCTTTATTATGTACACCATAAAAATTACAGATATAACATATATAAATTTTTCATAGGGTGACACAATGAGCGATCCTAACGCTAAAAGCGATCTTTTACAGACAACCATTGGCTGGATAAAAAGGAGAAGGAGATACAATAATGCAGGTAGTCAGTGGTGTCCCATTTACATATACAACAAATACATACATACACAAAACATATACTTATCTACATATAATATATACAATAATAAACATGAAACAAGAACAAGGAAACTAAATGTAATTTTGATGTTTAAGGACAGATGAAGAGTGGAAGAAGATTATGCCAAAATGAGTAAAACCATGACAACAACAGGTTACTACGTTTTATGAAGCACTGCCCCGTGATGCCGGTGATAGATAGAGGGGTCAAAGCAAAAGAACTGGCCACCAGCCAGCCAACCAAACCCCGCCAACCGCTGGAAGCCATTTCTTAAAACAGTAAAATGTGTAACTAAAACCTAACCTAAAAATATAAAAAAGTAATTTAGTTTAGTCTACGCTCTGTACACATCAGACAGACAGTTCAAAGTAAAAAATTGGCAGTCATGAGGACTACCTACAGAAGTGAAAACCCCAAAACGTACACAGGCCGCTGCGTTCGCCAGTCTGGCGCAACAAGTAACATCAGCATGTCGGTGACGTTAGCATGTAATGTTGACGCGAAGCCATAAGTTTTGCCCCTACCAAAAATCGCTCAACAAGTTTTCACTTCAGAAAATTGAATTTTTCACATTCATATTAATTACTAGCAGCGCCCGCAGTTTCACCCGCAGCAGTATGAAATATACTCTACGACCTATTCTCAGACCTACCAAATACACACAAAAAAAAACATAAAAATCGGTCAAACCGTTTCGGAGGAGTTCGATAACAA
The DNA here is from genome assembly GCA_917490735.1 of Dryobotodes eremita. Classification (NCBI taxonomy): domain Eukaryota; kingdom Metazoa; phylum Arthropoda; class Insecta; order Lepidoptera; family Noctuidae; genus Dryobotodes; species Dryobotodes eremita. The sequence continues at coordinate 13,955,549 of OU823267.1, forward strand.
ACACTGTGACACAAGATTTTTATAAATTAGATTTACTTTGTTAGTTTATTTCATCACATTATTTTGATTTTGGTTGCTAGTAATCGTCTACCAAACGAACCGCGACAGTCATATTATTTTTTAAACGGATCCCCAATGAAAGCAATTGCTGGTCCATTCTATCATGCTATTTAAGCTATGGATGCTAGTTTATGTATGCCCATACTTAAACTATTATTTTTCTATTATTTGACAGTCACAACTATCTGTTAGCTCTAAACGATTCTACACATGGTGATATCTGTTGACTGGATTGAGTACGTATTCAATAGATGGCGCTATGTTAAAAATACAAACGTTTCATATAAGCTACAATTTAATAGCATAACCACCACGTGTTGCTGAGGCTAAGGTATAACCTAAATTTATTTTGTAAGAAACGAAATACAGTGCAATAATATTAAAAAGAGAAAAGATATGATTGTTTGTTTGTATTGAATAGGCTCCGAAACTACTGAACCGATTTCAAAAATTATTTCACTGTTGGGAAGCTACACTATCTCCGGGTGACATAGGCTATATTATATTATGCTTTGCTACCCGGGCGAAGCCGGGGCGGGTCGCTAGTTTATACATGTATTGTTTTGGGCCAGTTATCAATATTGTTGGCACAGTACTGCGTGTTTGTGGGTACTGGACCTTCTCCCCTTCTATTTCTGCTGTCAATCGCGTGTCTACCCACTATCTATCATTATTATGCCAACATGTTGCTATTGATGGGTAATTTAATTTATTTACACGGAACATACCTCAACATGCAAGCCCATGAGTGAGCAGAGAATTACAAATTATGTATGCGATTATTATGCAATCGTTAGGCATTGAAAATCGATTGAGCGATCTGATAATCGAGTCTTATGTAATTAGTACATTGTAATAGTTAAGTAAGAAGTTAAAACCTACAATTCTTCTTCTTTTCGTGTCGATGGTAAGTACTTTGTTTTTATGTTGGTGGCCACGTTGATTGCGGAATCAGAGGCATTTTTTGGGTCATCCGAAGTGCAGGTGAACGGGCACTTAAGACACGCCAACAAGTTGGACTTGATGTCATCTGACACTTTAAAGTTATAGTTAAGTTTGAATGTGACCAAACAACCGCTCAATTTTCAAATGATTTAATCATCATAGATAGACATGTAGCGCCGTCTACAAACGCCACATGCGAGCTACACGTCACACTGACGTCACGCAAAATCCTGCATCGCGCAAGCAGAGTTTACCGCGCAACTATCATATATACAACATCCCGACATCAACCGTTGCGCAGTTGCCCATCAGACACGACACCCATCTGGTCGGAGGATCCTCCCTTTTCCATAGAGTATGAGTGAGCTTTACACCCTGTTCCTCATACCTGTATAGACAGAAAGATAGAATACTCTCTTTATAATGTACACCATTATAATTCATCAGTATCATTAGCAGCTATCTTTCACCCACCGCAGAGTGAACGCCTCCTCCCTTTTGTGCCACGCTTCCCTGGTCTGTGCGAGTCTCAACCAGGTAATCAAATGATAACAATTTAAGATGTTATTATTAAGGCGCTCCCTCATCTAGACTCTAGAGCATTCGTTTGTAATGTAACCTTTACCCGCGCCATAGCCGTGTTACTTCTACCTCTTTATTCAATTAATGGCTATGTGAACAGTAGACCTCGCGAGTCTGTCTTTACAAGTTTGCATAGCTTAAAACTGAATAAATGTTCAACGCGCACCTTAAAACAAAAAGAGTTCGAAATGGCTGAAATATGTTTTTCTTTTTACGTTTCAACCCACATATATCTCCACCATTTTGAAAAACTGAATCGGCAATAAAATTCCATAAAATTATCTAACCTGCTCACAAAATTTCACGAGAATCGGTTGAGAAATGCTACCTGTAGAGGAGAACAGCTATCCGCCGGAATTCCGGACATACGAAAGCATTTTTTCTCAAGCTGAAACGCAGACGCTTCGCGCTCGCTCCGTCAATTACATGTAATTAACCTATCCTGCTGGTTTCAATTATATCTCTACATTACCTAGCAGTCGACGGCCTGCGCAGTTCACTTGCAAAGCCCTAGGCCATCACAGTGGAATCTTGGATTGTTATTACAGGCGATATGCTCCCGGTGAGGAAGCGCCTTCAGAAGTATAGTGGCGGCATCTACAACTTCACACGCGAACTACGCAATATACTGACGTCACACTAAATCCTGCATCGCGCAAGCAGAGTTTACCGCGCAACTAGCATTAGTATTACCGAAACAAATTTAATATATTATGTCATCTTGTATATTGTATGGCATCACTGATTTATAATAAATTGCCCGATGACATTAGGAAGTTACTTAATCATGTATTTAAGAAGAAATTATATACATTCCTAATTAAAAAGTGTTATTATAATGTAAAAGACTACTTCGAAGATAAAGATATTGTATTTTAATTATATCAAATATTTGTAAATTAATTCAATATGATAATAATTACAATCACTATCACATTATTAATTTGCTTGACATTACTGTTATAATTTATTAGTTCAGATTTAATTTAATGTGTAACGAAATTTACTATCTATTTATATTTTCAATGACAATGTATAATTTAATAAGAAAACTGATTAAGAATAATTGTGTGATAATGTTCCCAATATATTTGCACACCTCACATAGTTATAATACAGTATTACCTTTTGTAACATCCTCAGTGTTATGCAAAAAATGATTTGATTTGAATAGTGGATAGTATTTTGCTCTCCTGAATAAGGCACTTACAGGTCATTCCCCAGGCTTTAACAGATCTGTCTAGACGTTACACCCACCAGTTCTTATCACTATCGATTGATAACGAGTCAACCTACTGAATGGTTAATATTTTTACTACGGCTTGAACTATTATTTTGTTGTGTAGCTTAGAAGATTATTGTGATAAATACAATATTATAAGTAAATGATAAAGTTACTCTGCCTGAACGTTTGTTTGTTACCACATCACGACTAAACCACTGAACCGATCTTAATCAAACTTGGCAAAAAGGAAGCCTTGGATCTGCAGAAGAACATAGGGCACTTTATATACTAAGCTAAGCTAACCTAAGCTTATGAAACAACCGCGATGCGCGATGCGAATCACACGCGACACAAAGTCACAAAGTTTGAAGGAGGCTTAATGATTAACTAAAGAATTCAAACTCAAACTCAAAGCATTTATTTCTATTAAACCATTTACAGGCACTTTTGAACTGTTAAAGAGTCGGTCAGTTAGTCGGAAAGTTGAAGCTAGTTGCCCATTCCAAAACGTAGATCTCTATGGAGAAGAACAAGATACATGCAGAGAAAGTCGAGAGAACAGTTAATAGAACACAATCAGATATCTATGATATAGCAGATGGTGGGGTAAAGTGGAAACAATTGCGTTAAAACCTTGAAGGAGACAGTTGACAGAGAAAAATTGACACCGAGGTAGCCTGGGACCTGGAGAAGGACATAGGCTACTTTTAATCCTGGATATTTATGATGAAATACAAAATACACTCTAGGAGCTAGTAGAAGATATCAGCTATCTATATAGCGGGTTAAAGTGGAAACAATTCCGAGCCAGAAAGTGGCAATACAATCCAAACAAATAACACACAGAGTCTAACAAAAGTTGAAATGTTTGACCTACATTCTGAAACGCACAATCGATTCAATTTACACAGAAATCGATTTGTTTATTCGCAACTGCATTCACCGCAGTTTACGAGTGCTGTAAAATTTTAAAACACGTACTAATTAGTTCTGTGGGACTTCCTGAAATGCGGCAAGAATACTCGTGGTTCACTTTCTTATCTGAATGAATTGCTATCATCATTTGCCTTTTCCCAACTATGTCAAATTCTTTGGGTACGGAACCCTAAAAAGGAGCATTTAAAATTAACAATAAAAATGAAAAAATAAATAAACGACCTTTGCGAGGCCAAAAAGGCTCCTATCTCACAACAAACACACACAACTCTTCAGTTTTCACAAACACAGTAATTTAAGACTCATCAAGAGAACTAATTAGCGTTGCGACAGTTTCCATAACTAGGCCTTTCCAAACATTCCCAACGGTTTTGCTCCGGTTTGTCCCTCTTTCACGAGCCCAGAGCTATCTGACTTCTCAATATGAAACTGCACAGTAATTGGTCCTTTTCAGGATGCTTTTTATTTTTTGTGAATAGAGCAAGTATTTTTTTGAAAAGGCTCCTTTAAACAGGCGCGACACAGCGGGACCGCCTGCCGCGCAACGAGCGGTGCCTTTGTGTCGCGTGCGATTCGCGTCGCGTGTAGCTCCTGTTTGAAGGAGCCTTAAAGGTATGCTTTTGGTCGCACGTTAAGGAAACCGTTCCGAATAATAATATATAGGGTGTTTGGTAGCTGGGTGCAAAGCCTAAGGGAGTGAAAGTTGACACCATTTAGAGCATTTTGAGCCATACATTTCTTAGACGAAGTCGATTTTATTTTTATTTTTGGCTGCTTTTTCTAGGTTTTTTTAGGTAAAGGTATAGCAGTTAAAAATAAACAGACTTTGTCTTAAACATGTATAGCTCAAAATTCTCTAAATGGTGTCAACTATCGTGCCCTTAAGGCTTTGCACCCAGCTTCCAAACACCCTGTATAGATTTTTTACTTTTCCTACAATGGCATTTATTTTTTTGGCCGCACGTTACGGAAACCGTTCCAAATATTATTATTTTTTTTACTTTTCCTACAATGTCATTATGCGTTGGCTGATTAGATTGATCTCCACTGCAATTCTGGAACAAACCTTAGATATATTAATCGTACCCAAGACACACATTAACCACAAATTTCCGTACCACACCACAATTTACTTACAAAAATCATCGATACCATGCAGTAACTGTTTCGCAAAAAGAAACCGTTTTTATCGAAATATCGCAAGACTTTTATTACCACTAAATGGTGCTACGTAAAAAAGGAGTTTATTTTAATGGTAAAGCCAGTACTTAATACGGTAAAATATTATGGTGTACTGAACTAATTTACGTGTATAATAAAAATTAAGTTGAAGTACTTGTATGAACTGTCCCGCAGTGGGATGCAGTTAAAAATTTAACAAAAAAATAACTGATCAATCTGGTTGTAGTGCCAAACTCTAGTGAACAAACGACAGAAGAAGGGGGTTATAAAGGAATTAACACCGTCTGAGGTAGATGATGCTTCCTAGTCTAATTGGGAGTAGTATATGATAATTTCTGCTGAAATTATTTACCTACAGCAAAATATAGCCTGTTTAGTGTAGGTATACTATGGGCTGGGGTGATACCAATTATCAAATTCTTACAACAGCGGGGTAATTGCGTAACACACTAACAGTAGGAATGGCTTTCATTTTGACAGTTCAACAACATTCATTGCGTTATTGAGCAGACAAATGTTTCGAACATATGAAGCAATGGATTAGCAATATCCTTCAAAATTATTCAGATTGTGATTTATAGTGTGTTCCGTAATTAGGGTGCAGATCAATTTTATTCTGTAAAAAATTATCATGCAATTTCGTCAAACTCTAAACTATCACATTTACCTGCCCAGCAATTAACTATAGTGGCCTTTTACTTGTAATGTTTATTTCACTTCGTCGTTCAAATACCCACCTAGTCCTGATTTACCTATCGACCATGTTAATTACAACCATTATAAAGAGCTATAATCCTCAGACTAACAATAGCGTGTTTCAGTTATAATAACACCTTAACACTGTCATAGGAATGTTAGACAGGTTTAGAATGTCATTAGTAAGGTATGTCAGTAAAAAAGGGGTAAGCATCTGCCTTGTGTTAGTGGTTATAACAAGCTTTAGACTTAAGGCTCCTATGAACACGCGCGACACAAAGGTATCGCCTGTCGTGCGACGAGCGGTGCCTTTGTGTCACGTGCGATTCGCGTCGCGTGGCGCGCCTGTTTGGAGGAGCCTTTAGGAGTTAAATACCTGAGTTGGGTCAGTAGTGGGTCATCTTAGGGGCGGGGTAATAGGAGTTGCAGTATACGCCTCGGGGCAATATGTGCAGCAAAGTAAACAAAAAAAAAAATTCATAAAAAGCTAAATGGTTTCAATATACAATATTAACCCGATAAGTACTACAATCATTTTAGTAACTGTCAAAAAAAAAAAACTTTTACGTCCTCCCTCCATAGCGCCTCTAAGGCTACACTCCAACCGTGAGTTGCATTACAATGTAAACAGCGACATTGTACATCCTCACACTCTAAAAAATCTTGACGAATGATTGTGACGTACTTACAAAAATTCTAAAACTTGGTGACACATAATTAATCTGTAATGTTCCCACTGGTGGAACTCAGGCCTCCTCTCTGTGAGAGAGTGGGTAGTAATCCAAAACGCGGGCCCAGTGCGGTTTGGTGCCAATTAAGTACCAAATACGTACATATTGCGAAACGACTAAAGGCTCCTTGAAACAGGCGCGATACGCGACACAAAGGCACCGCTCGTCGCGCGACAGGCGGTGCCTTTGTGTCGCGTGTCGCGCCTGTTTCAAGGAGCCTTAAATCTTCTAGACTGCCTATATTGGATGCATTTGACTTTTTAGATAATCACATTAATTTAGATAGAACGTTTGTCTTAGAAATCGTGGACGCCAATATCGCGCCAAATAAAAGCATAGCCGACTTCCTGGCAATCCAGGAAAGTATTCAAAGACTTAAGTTATAGGAATTCAACAAAAATGCCAATTACATTATACGGCCAAGTCACGACGAACTTATTACGATATCCATTAACATTCTACACATACTTCATACAAGGATAGAGGAATGCTATTACGACTAGGGGTTCTGTTGACCTCTAGACTTTATAACAGCGTGAATTGAAGGTCATGTCATAACGGGAGTTCCTTGTCAAAAAAAACAGAACATTTATTGAGGAAGGTCTAAACCAAGGACGGTCTAAAAATATGCATGGATTCGCAATGGACAAGTGCCCACCGTTCGAGCTTCTACATATATCTGCCATACAACGTGGCAATGCTGCCAGCCTTTTGAGCACTATTCCTGTTGCCAACGAAGCAGACGAATTACATGATCATTGGACTTCAGTTCCACTGGCCTTTTTGCCGTCAAGATCAGCAAGAACTGCACTGCTATCGAATACATTAGGGATCAAATAATACACGATATATATAGAATGACTATTCATAATGAAGACCACACACGACATACTAAATCGAATCAAACCTTGAATTAGACGTTAAGTTATCAAAATATGGGCAAGACTTTCAAATTGTGTGTTCGGCGAAACGAATTGATCAGTATCGATAATCCTTTCACCTTTCAACAATAGATCGTGCTATCAAAGTGAAAGTCACGCCAATTTTAGTAATTGAAGGAAGATCATTACCATTAATTTACTAAAAAAAAGCGTGTACTGACTCAAAAGACCATTTCAGAGACCAATCTACATAGTCCTCACATGATCTGACCAAGATTAAGTCTGGACTTTAAAAGAGACTGTGACCTTTGAGTTTGTTTGGGCCTTTCTTCTCAGAGTAGCCGGATAGGAAACGCCGCCACCGGTTGACGTCATCACGTCAACGCCGGCTATCGGTGAAAACCATCGCTGAGGCTGTCTTGCATAGGATCGTAGCATTATGCTGAGCGATTGCCGTTTTGCGTGGATGTGACGCATATTTCCCCCAACTCGTTCTTTTTTTGTATCTGTGTGTTTTTTCTTTGCGTCATGTTTACCGCAAATTAACGTATTTTCTTTCTTTTCTTTTCTTCCTATCTAGTTTAAAAAATAATTATGATTGACGTGTAAAAAGTCATTGTACAAACCTACTTACAGAAATAATATAATTTATGATTTACCATTAAAATGCAGATAGCAAATCGTGTTGATTTATTTATTGGCCAATGCATCAATGGGACTATTTGTTTAAGAAATTAATTAAAGCGGACCAACATACAGTATTTCCAATCTGTATGAGCTACAGTATTTTTACATTGAAATACTGCAGCAGTTTGTTGCAACCTTTTGAGCACGTTCGTGCAAAATATTTAGTTATTATCATTCGAGTTTGCTTCAACAAATTTCTTCGTTACTTCGTGATTCAGTGTACAAGGGATAAAATCTTTAACACAGGCAACATCATCCATTTCTTTTCTGTACCTACATACAGACCTATGTCAATAGCAATATATGTAGTTTAAGGATAGTTCTGGTTTTGACTAAAACAAGTAATTTCCCTACGCCAACAAGATCAATATGAAATATATAAGCTCCCAAAACTACCAAAGACTAACTTTTGAACGCCAAAACAGAAGAGTCACAAATATCCTACTATCCTTTACCTACCCTTTGTGAAATTCCCGCTCATACACGTTCAAAATCAGGGTCAATATGACCCTACAGCTTCGGGGCGTATGATGAACCAGTCAGGATGATGGTACCGGATCTTGACGTGGCTAATTGCACTAACAGCAAAAGCTTACGGGCGTAAGAAACGCCCAAATTATGGAACGTGGTCACCCTTGCTTACGATTGCCTTGTTTTGAAGCCTCTGGTAGGTATAGGTATTGACCAATACCTACCCAGAGGCTTCTCTTTTTTTCTCGTTTACCTTAAATACAAACCAGTACCCATACCAACTACCGACCTAATATTAAAAATGAGAAAGAAACTCTGTGTTACCTTTTCACGCCCTAAAGGTAAAACGGTCGATGAAATTTCGCACACAGGTAGACCATGACCAGCACCCTAATTACGTAACACACTAACAATCAGAATCTGAATGATTTTGAAGAATATTGCTAATCCATTGCTCTATATGTTCGAAAAATGTATCTGCTCAGCAACATAAATAACGCAATGAATGTTTTTGAACCGTCAAAATGAAAGCCATTGCTAATGTATGTGTTTTACGCCATAACACCAGTTTTCCTTCCATAAGCAGTATTCTTTCTATGGTACAGACTACATAATTTTATGAACAGACAGAAAACAGAGTCAAACACATCAGTACAGGAAGTTGCACGTATGTAAGTACTTATATGTTTATAATAACAGATAACATTGTACCGCGGTTATTCGTCGCTAACCACAAATTGTAATAAATATCACAATGGTCTGTGTATTGTTGCTTTGAAATCTAGCAATCATTTGTTAGTTATAATTTAGTAATATTAGAATCAACAGTCTGTTCTGACGCGGTGTTATTATTATTATTTTTATCTTTTTTTTTCAGGCACATAGGTGGCACTTTTGAACGTCAAAACGTTGTCTGAGGTAGCAATAAAAGGCAGGGCAGTAAAATAGGCGAAACTGTTTGTTGTAGTAAAATTAATTAGATCCAAATTACTTACGAAAGATTTAAAAAAAGCGGGCGTGGTTTAACAACCGATTTGAAGAATTTGTTTGATACGACACATTCGCTGTTATTTATAATTAAAACAATTAATCATCATATGAAAATAGCCGTTTACAACGCCAGTATAGGTATTTAATTAAAACCACAAAATCCCATTTCAACGGGAAGTTATAAATAAATCGCCTACATGGGGAAACTAATCTATTTATTACAATTATTATTGTAGGTACTGCAAAAGTTATTTAATTTAAATTTGAACTATTAATGCGAAACCAATTTATAAGAATTATAGTTGTTAGGTTGTAAACATGAAATTCAATATCGTTGATATATAAAGATAGTAAAGCAGTTGCTAGCTTCAATTTAAAGAGTTCAAACAATAAAGATACTATCTCAGAAATTAAGTAGGTTAGTATTCTGAAAAACGTTTTCGACAACCTCAAGACTGGGTTTAATTAATTAACTTAAAGAACAACCTGCAAACTTTTATAAAACCTGAAAAGTTTCAAAGTCGTGACTCTCAACTATTTTTCAACAACTGGTTATGTTCAGGAAAAAGAAACGACTTGAATCTTAATTAACGCCTTGAAAACTGAGCTGTTAAATTATATTGTAAAAAAAGAAATTACATATAAATTAGCTCCGTTACCAATCACTCAAAAGACGAGCACAAAAAGTTCACTTATCACCAAAGAACGCATCAATAAAAAAACGTAATTAAAAATACATCACACTCTGGAATGCATTCAATAAACGTTTCAAACACAATGGATCCTTGTCACTACACTATCACACAGATTGCACTCAATCGAATAAAAAAATCGATCTCTATACGATCAATACGCGTATCTGCGCACGCGTCTACCGCGCGACTGGAGTTGTGGAGCCGGTGACTGAGCGGGAAAATTGTAAACATTGCGGGGACGAGGGACGGAGATATCGTAGAAGAAAGGGATAGACAGTCATTTGTTTATGCCTCGGCAATGTAATGTTTGTAAGCTCGTATGTAGATGAAGGAAGTAGCAGATCAGAGAAATGGGAGAAAGATTGGAGGAGACGCTGATGGAGCATCTGTGAGGCTAAGTACGAAATGTTACGTCAATGTCATCATCGCGGGTAAAACCTGGATGAGGGTGGCACCGAAACGTGGGAACTGGCACAAGAAAACAAACAACTTCCAAAAAAAACACTACAAAGTGAAAAATAACTTTATTTCGAAAGTCGGTGTCTTTGGTTTTGTATTTTCGTTTTTTGCCACCGACTTCTGAAATTAAAGTTATTTTTTACTTTGTAGTGTTTTTATTTTGAAAATCTGTTGTTTCCTTTTTCGAAAAAAAAAAAATCTCTTTAGTTGCGGTACCTACCCCACACAAATTCGTATGCCACTACTTGCTATGTAAATAAGAAATTATTATAACATCATACACTAAGTGGAAAATATACGTCATGTTATTGAAGCTAACTGAAAAGTACTCAAGCAAGGTTAATAAAATTTATATGAGACCACCCCTTTTTTTTTTTTTTTTTTTGCGTGGGAAATCATCAAATGACCTCTCCCGCTCTGGGCGGAGCGGAAGGGCGTGTCAGACTCTTACTGACTAAAACCCACCCGTGTTCCTTCAGTTGCCTGTGCGCCAGGGCCACGGTAACGCGGCATACCCAATTCATTAAAAAAAGAATTTTCGAAATCGAACCACAATTGCCGGAGATATCGCGTAATATATACAGGTTGGCAGGAACATCGGCGTACAACCTGTTATGATGGATTCAGTAAATGATTCTAAACAGTCCTGCGTTGAAATTATACGTCGATTATTAAAAAAAAATGGCTCTTCAGTACATTTTGACCGCGTAGGTCAAGTGCTGAATTTATGGTTACAGTTCGTGCGATATCACTGCCACCACGAATACAAAAAAAAAACAGACGAATTGAGAACCTCCTCCGTTTTAAGAAGTCGGTTAATAAAAACACAGGCCTATACCCACCAGTGGGTGAAGTCGGGCTGTGGATGATGACGATGATGCCTCCGAGATTGATATGTTGATGAATGTAATGAAATCTGTAAATTATATTACTTTAATTTAAAATAATCTTAAAACACAAAACATGATGCGTCAGCAATTCGGTGTCGGACTACGTTTTGTCACGCACTACTAGGAAAACATTCCAATGTCCATAATACCCAAAAGCTTTAGTAAACGCGTGGCCCAGTAACCATTGTATAAAGACAAATAAACCGTCCATTTTGCTTTCGTCACCATAAAAGCGCAATTGCAAAGAAATTGTAAAAAAAATCTAGCAAAAACCTTTCAAACGGACGGACGGTGTTAAAACAACGGGACCACTCGTCCAGGAGATTACCGCTGGATATTCAAATGAAATGCTGCGAAAACTTTTTAAAAGTGTCACGAATATCAGATTGCACAGAGAGAGTTTAATGCAGTTTCGAATCCAATTTTCGTGTTCGGGAATGGAAAACGGCAAATGGGATGCATAGATATGAAAGCGACGTGCTCACCTATAAAGTAGTTGTAGAAAAATCGTAAAAAAGTTATGAAAAGTGTTTTAGTTTTAAGTACTTTTCGATAAAAGTTCATAAGTAGATGAATAAGAAAAGGACTCCTATTTACGAAAAAAGTAAAAGATACTCTGCAGTTAAACTTACTGGATTCGCGATTCAGCGTCACTGACCGACTGGAGCCAGGTATATCCGATTTAGCGTTACCGACCCGTGCATGACGGTTCAGCACTGTTCAGAAAGAGCGCAGTGGGCAAGTAAGCAAGTATTAACTTTAAAAACATAATTTTTGTAAACATGTGTTATCTTATTTCACAGCAGGGGCTAATGTCTTTCCCATAACAGAAATCTTCAAATGACGTCTCCCGCTCTGGGCGGAGCGGAAGGGCGTGTCAGACTCTTACTGACTAAAACCCACCCGTGTTCCTTCAGTTGCCTGTGCGCCAGGGCCACGGTAACTCTTTCGAACAATCCGCGACCCCGGCAGGAGCTTAACACACTTAACGTTGAGTTGCACAAAACCAACATTAGTTCAATGGAGACTTAAATTCATGCCATCCCTTAAATTTTGTATCGAAAAGGAAGTGACAGCATCAATTTCAAGTCTCCCTTAAACTAAGGTTGGTTTCGTGAAACTCACCGTTACGAAGTTGCCCTTTCTGCCCATTTAAATAAAAAGTTTACTTCCACTTGCACTTCAACCGCCTCCCAAGTAGGCACAATACTATATACATCTAGCCGTCTCTTCTACATTAACCTAATCTATGCCATGCACGCATGTTTACAGTGACATCTAGTTGTATTGAGATGAATCTGCGATGGAAGGATGTTAGTGACAGGGGAATTTATATTGTGTTTGTTTAACGTCTAATTTATGCGTTGTATCCTTTAATTTGCGATAGCGATATGAGACTTGATAGATATGAGTCTCGTAGTCTGGGTGTTTAGAATAATTCTGCCTAAGATTTGTCGTATATTACAGCCAATATTATTGTCCTACTGCAGGACAAAAGATTTTTTCATACAAAGAAGAAAACATTGACCATCACGCTCACAGCGTGCTTGCGATTTCAGTTCATGTCCAGCTTTCCTCACGATAAATGATAAATTATTTTATTTCTGTAAGTAGGTTTGAACAAACACTTTTACACGTCTATCATATTTTGAAACTAGATGAGATCGGCGTTTCCTATCTGACTACTCTGAGAAGAAAGGCCGAAACAAACTCAGAGGTCACAGTCTCTTTTAAAGTGCAGACATAATCTTGGTCAGATCATGTGAAGACCATGTAGATTTGTGTCTGAAATGGTCTTTTGAGGAAAAACCGCACAGAATGAGTGGACCTGTCCAGTTAGTGCATGCATTTGTCAGTAATCGTGCAGCTCAACTCAAAACTTAAGGAGCTCAACGATTCGACGAACAATACCAAAGAACGGACATTTGGGTAGGCCACATAAATTACTCAAACTGCCATACCATGATTAAAAACGATGTTTAAGTTCTGTTTAGATTGGAAGACATTTAGTAAGCAATTTCTGACTCGTATATTGGTTTGCTATCAGTCCTTGAGGGTTTATTTTGTATCTTAATGGTGATCAAATAATCACGGTATAAGTGTGGCTTCTAGTTTCACCCTGATGTATCAGACTTTGCGGATTGACTGCCTTATGTCATCCTCAACCTAGTTGCTAAGACATACTGATCTGGTCTTCGTAAAACTTCTGCTCACAAGTTCTTAAGCATTAGAGGCTCATTTAATGCATTCTTTGCAGCTCCTACTAATCCAACTAACTCGGGGTATTAAACCTTCAGGCTAAAGAACTAGCTCTTCATTTATTACACAACAAATAACCTCATCATCTGCAGTTTTCCCAACCACGTTGGGGTCAGCTTTCAGTCTAACCGGATGCAGCTGAATACTAGTTTTTTATTTGGAACGACTGCTTATCTGAGCTCCACAGTCCCGTTACTGGGTATAATAGCGCTTGGTAAGACCGGTTGTCAGACTTCCGGGAAACGTAACAGCTGTCAATGGTCTACTAATGACAGCCGGGATCAACGGCGTTCCGAGGCACGGAACGGTCTCGGTCAGAGTAAGGCTGGATGATCTTTTAATGCACTTACTCCTTAAATAAGCCTCCCCTTTTTTACAACCTTCAGGCTAAAGAATTTGCTCTTCAAGTATTATACAACAAGTAAACTACAAGTAACCTACAACTACAAGTAACCTACAACTACAAGTAACCTACAACTACAAGTAACCTACAACTACAAGTAACCTACAACTACAAGTAACCTACAACTACAAGTAACCTACAACTACAAGTAACCTACAACTACAAGTAACTACGAATAGTTTGAACTACGCTACGACAATATTTACCGGTACAAGTCGGTACTACTACACTGTTCAGGTAAGTTACGTGATCGGCAGCGTATGTAGTGTCAGAAACGGTCTTGAGATGGTGTAAGCAGGTGTGTTAGCTATCACAGTTACACGTTTATTGCATGGGAAGGATGCATTTGTCTATATCTCTCGTATCGGCACGAAATCATCATCATCTGCCTAGCCTTGTACGAACTTTGTTGGGGTCAGCTTCCAGTCTAACCGGATGCAGCTGAATACCAGTATTGACACAGACAATGCACGGCATACGTTTCTGAAGATGTTACCATGCAATTGGAAGATGATACTCCTGAGGGCATTGAGAAAGGATTTATCGAAACCGTGTTGTAACTGCTCAAATAAAAATGTAAGTACATGAAAACAAGACTGAGGAAAGTAATTGCCTATTCATCTTAAGGAGCACAATTTATTTATTTTTATTTTTAGGTAAGTCATATTAATTGAAGCCATGATTTTCACAAAACTTCCGGCAAAAATTCTAATATAAAACAATGACATAAGAGTTACATTACAATGACTTACTAATGGCTATACATTTAAAAAAATCGTGAATATACTCCTTTATTTTCTTATTCTTATTTTTTCTTTTTTCTTTTGGATGTAGGTACACCTCTGCCTAACCCTGAGTATAATTATCTTCTATATAAATTTCATTTTCAGACCTAATAAAGTGAATTAGCTACAAGATAAGTCATGCCACGATAGTCCTTGCAATGCCGCCAAGTGTCCGCATTCCTACTAAGATTCAGACTAGATTATAAAGCAGATTACACATTAAAGGCAGGTGGTTGCTAATCTGACGTATATACTTTGGCAGGTTCCGCAAACTACGGTAAAAATCTGGTGAATAACGCAACTTGGTACCAGAGAAAAGGGTGAACAACTACAGATATGAAAGTGACGAAAATACGAAAATATCGTTATAATTATCAACTACCTGCGCTCCGCGGTTTCACCCGCATCAGTCACGATCCCGTGGGAACATCGGGATAAAAAGTATCCTGTCCTAATCCAGGTCATCGTCTACCCATGTGCCAAATTTTATCCAAAATCTGTTCAACTGTTTTAGCGTGAAAGCGTAAGAAACGAACATACAAAAAATAAAATCTTTTGTCTTTATAATATTACTAGCGGCTGCCCGCGACTTCGTCCGCGTGAAATTTCTTGTTCCCCCGATCCACCCCGTCACATCGCATCGCCTACCTGCGATTTATTACTCCGTTTTCGCTTGGCGTTCTTTCAGACATTTTTTCTTTTTGCGCGGCTCCTAAGGGTCCTAGCGTGATGTTAAATAGCCTTTAGCGTTCCTCAAGAATTGGGCTATCAAATGCAACAAGAATTTTTCAAATCTATGAAAATCCGACTGGTAGTTCCAGAGATAGCGCGATCAAACAAACACTTCAGATTTATTATTATTAGTATAAATTATTTAATTACTTAAAATACTAATATAAAAAAACACTCATAATTTTCATATCTACATTAGGTATTCTTAAAAAAAAAACGCGAAATAAGTTTTTTTTTTTTACTTTCAACTTTACGCCGCTCACCGCTAGATGGCGCTACCGGTGGCACAAATGAGTATAAAATAAGTTAGTAAAGAACAATGGAATTCGCAGACGATGGCAGATGGTTAATTCGTAACAGATGGTCATGCTCATTGCCTTTCAATTAGAAGCCAGGTAAGATTGCTGCGATGCCAGATGGACTTGCAAGAAAAGCAGGTGACACAGAATGGATAGTGGAAAACCAGTTTTTTATTTTTGAGTTTGAGGAGGGTCTTTAGGAACTGCAACGGTTATTAGATAAATATTCCAATAATATTAGCCAGTGCGATAAGAAAGAAAGAAATAAAGAAAAGATTGACAAGAAAGAAAACAAAGAAAGGAAAGAAAAGAAAATAAAGAAAGAAAATACGTTTATTAAATAACTTAAAAAATAAAAATAAATGCGATATAGTTTAATATTAAAATTTTAAGCGTAATCTACGGGTAAAATATCGCTTTTATGTATTAGACCGCCTATTTCTTATGTATAAAGGAGTTTGGTTTTTCTGTGCCTTACAAGATCCCTAATTCTACCTATCTCTGATTTAAGCCCTTGTAAGATCTTGTTAAAATAATGGAACGGAAGTTATGAATATGAGTTCCTACCAGTCTGCAGTAAACTCGCATAAAGAACTATCAAAATACCTTTAATTTTTGCAGTTCATCAATGAGATTTCCACGATGAATTTTCCGAGAAGGTACTTACAAACCACTTGGTTTAACATAACATGAAGCTTGTAGTCCCCGAAGGGTTAGGCAAAGGTGTACGTATAGTAATAAGTACCCACATTTCGCCAGTTATGTTTAAGGCTTAGAACAAACGGGCGCGACACAAAGGCACCACCTATCGCGCGGCGAGCGGTGCCTGTTTGAAGGAGCCTTTAAGTGCCATGTAATGGCAAACCTATTGCCATCAACCGGGCACAAATCCAGACTCCGGGCTGCTACTGAGAAATCTTGATGCCAAAAACCCAATAACACTTTGTCCGACCTGGGAACCGAACCCAGTACCTCATGCTCAGCTGAGGCGCTTGCGACGACAAGACACAAATAACGCTATGAATATTATTTGAATTGTCAAAATGAATGGCAGTGGCACAGTGATACGTAATGGGGGCTATCGTTTTTGTGCTCATCAGTTGGCGCCACTGGCGAGTAAGGTCCTGTCAGAACTTTTATTTAGTGTTTTGGATATGTTTAAGTACCCATAAATTCATCTATGTTTATTTTATTACATTTTAAAACTTCAAATGAATATTTAGATTAAAATGTTCCTAAAATTGGCAAGCATGAAGCAGACAAATATTATTCTTCCTTCAAGTGCTACCAAATTAGATCCTAACTTATTACTGAAAATCTTAAGCCATAATTAATCAGCAATGGCACAACCACTACAACAATTATGAATCATTAATTAAAATCCGTGATAAAAAATCCCACAAACAGTAAACGATGATTACATTTACCATCTAGAGACCTTACTCTACACTAGCGCCTCTAGCGGCGAACTCAAGCGCGATAGCCCTCATTACATGACGTTTAAGTCCTTATTAAACAATGCACTTGCTACTAAATACGCATTAACTAAACTAACCACTAACACTCCAGAGTAATTAATGTTAATAACTATTAAATCATTTTCCTATTAACTGATAGAGGTGAATAGTTGTCTTCTCACTATCTTTATGCAATTAAAACAACATTAAAAACATATCCCGAGCAAACCTTGGGTTAAATAATTACGTAAAAACTAATTTAAATTAGTCTTCACCCTTATAACAATCACCAAAAGGTTGATTTCAGCGTGTTTTGTAGAAATCTGGGAGAAAAAACAGATGCTATCCTTGCATTTCCTGTAGATCTTATGGCTATGGGAATAAGGTTGGTTTTTCGTGTGATTGTAGACCAGGTATTTAGGTCAACGACTTGATAATACTGGATGCGGTATGTGCACAAACTATTACATAATAATTGTACGCTCAATTTGTGTCCATAAGCGTAAAGATTAGGGTTTTATTATACTTCTTTTTAATAGTTTTTTTTTTTTAATAAACCGCCTAGGATTTCCCTAGCGATAAAGGGATGTGCTTCCTGTCCAACCAAATGAATAAAATACAGTGTCAAATAAAATTTGCTAGCGAAACTCCGCAGACGTGGTGGGTATAGATATCAAAAATGTTTTTTTTGGGTTATCGTCCACGTACTGTAATTACTTGAAAGTATGAGTTTAGAAAATCTTTTTGTTTTGTGTATACTTCACATACGCATCATATTTAGATCAACATACAACCTGATACTGACCTGCAAATTGCAAAAAAACTTAAGAAAATGTGAATTACGCGGGCTTACTTGGCGCATCCCCCTAAGGGGTCATTATACTCATCATAATGAACGACTTTTACAATGGGACCAAACCTAAAATCGCGAAAAAAAATCAGCTGTTCCTTACATTTTAACGAGTTTTGCGAACATAAATGTGGTGAACTGCAGATTTTTTTCGCGATATCTGGTTTGGTCCCATAGTAAAAGTCGCTCATAATTATGAGTGCATTGACCCCTTAAGAGGTTGTGCGTTATTTAAATTACATGGCACCTTGTATAGCATACCCTAATTTTTTTGGGTAAGAAATCATCATATAACTTCTGCTGCTCTGGGCGGAGCGGAAGGGCGTGTTAGACTCTTACTGACCCACCCGTGTTCCTTCAGTTGCCTGTGCGCCAGGGCCACGGTAACTCTTTCGAACAATCCGCGACCCTGGCAGGTATAGCATACCCTGTATGCGTAGCCATTTCTATCTCAACTCTACGAAAAGAAGACAAATCACTTTGGACACACGCTGGTCCTGCTCCACATGAGCGCATAAACTAATCAATTAGCATTCGAAAATATTGTTGGAGCTGCTGAAGATTGTAAAAACTATCTTTGCATTGTGTACATTCAATCTCTTAGTATTGTATAACTGCATAGCACATGTGTGAACACTATGTGCCTACTATAAAGCTACCATTTACTGGGTCCTGGCGGCTGAGAGTATGTCATGCTCACTCAAATGTCTCGCTGGTGGTGGCGTGTGTTGGATAATTAAGTTCCCTTCAAAATGGTTGAGCTGATCCATACGTCATATTCGTGAATGGGCGCCGTCAGTATGGACTGGTCATCTCTTAGCTGCCACGGCATTTTTTTTTCTATCTTTTTATTATGGACGCTTTTAACGTGCAAGTCGTTCTACATCGTTCTCACATGTATAGTTTCAACATGAATGATGTAACCAATTTTTTGTAACAATAATTTGATTTAAAAGAGTGTCCATGGAGTTTCTTGCCCGTTCTTCTCCATCGGTATCTACTACGCTTTGGAATCATCTAACTTCATCTTTCTGACTGACCGAGCCCTTGACAATTCAAAAGTGCCTGTAATTGGTTTATTTGAAATAAAGGTTTTGAGTTTGACTTTCTTAACAAAAAGTCCTCCTTTATTTGAATTTTGACATCTCGCCGAAGAAATATTTCTAAATCTGTCAATTTGTCTTCCGTTTCTATAGTGGCCATGCTACGCATGCTGGTATAATGAACAATAGTGTGCACGTCAATGGTCACAAAATCTATATAAACTGGCCGTTGAAACTCCGTCCTACGCTAGGCCAACTTAGTTTTTACTTAGGTTTGCTGTACAGGTGTTACCACAAAAAAAAATCTGATGGTCATCTTCAGCACATAGATAAACTCCGGGATCTACGGAAGAACGCGCCTTTTCCAATATTTTTGACACCCAAGGCATATGAGGAGACTGGTCTCATCTCTCTCAATTATCAAGTCATGATTAACTCGAGATTGTATACCGTGATTCAGAATGATGAGAATCAGACGAACTTAGCGATACGCTGTCCATCAGTGGTTCAATCAAGTTCTAAATTTTCTACAAATTATGGTACTCACGAATTCACGAGCATGATGATGTAAGAAGATTATTACCTGAAACAGAACAAAATGTAAGTAAAATTGTTTTGATAGAACAGAAAGGAAACAAAAGATTCATTTCTAACCAAAACTAAAACGAAACAAAATTAAAATGGAGCCAAAAGCCCGGTATTCAAATTGGCAGTTGTAGCCTGTCCATTGCGAATCATAGATGGCGTTAGCACCTATATAAAATGGAGGTTATTAAAGTGCCTGCAAGCGATAAGATATAAGCATTATTATTGTATGATGACATGATCACTTCCGTTTAATGATGAGTCAGTTGCACTGATTATAGTTATTATTGAATTGATATAAAACGAAGAATTTGTTTGAGCACCTTATTATTCAATGAGTAACTTCTGACTAGGGCTTGAATGCTATTCCGAAAGTGAAAAATAGAAGATAGAATACTCTATATTATGTACTTATATATATAAGGAACAGTGGTAGCCCAGTGGTTTCGGCCCCGAGTTACGAGTTGTAGGTCGTGGGTTCGAACCACCCAGGCAGGCGCTGTACTTTGTGTAAATAATTTCATCACCACTACTCTCAAAACGGTGAAGGAAAGCAACGTGAGGAAACCAGCATGTCCTAGAACCAAAAATTCAAAGAAATGTGACATCTTCCAAACCCGCACTGGGCCCGCGTGGTAGATTACAGCCCATTCCCCCTCAAAGAGAGGAGGCCTGTGTCCCAGCAGTGGGAACATTATAGGCTGTATTATGATGTACATATAAATTAGGCTAAAGCCACCACCAACACAAACACCAAACCACCACACCGAGCCATAAGCACCACCACACACCAGAATACATCCATACTAATATTATAAATTCGAAACTAACTCTGGCTGTATGTTATTTCACGCCTAAACCACTGAACGGATTTCGATAAAATTTGGCAAAGAGATAGATGGCATCCTGGAGAAGGACATAGGGTACTTTTTGTCCCGGCAGCACGTGGGCGAAGCCACGGGCAGAAGCTAGTCTGCTATACCAAAAACATCTCAGGTATTTTACCATCCCAGAGATTTGGTAAAACAGTTAATTTACTCACGAGAGTATTTGAAGAACTAGTGGACTTATTTCCCCTACTATTTTCGACCTTTAATATTTCTTACATCCCACGCAGTAGACGAAAATTTCAAACAAGCCGCAAGATTGACCGCGGTTCAAACCGCGGCTTCGCTACTGCTTCAGGGGCAAACGTCAGAGGTATACCAAGATGGCCGCGGTATCCATTACCCGGCAAGGAATAAGCTACTTTAGATCGGATTAATCTTGTCAAGTTCTTGATTGTATTGTGGTTTTCTAGATCGTGGTAAGTTCAAGGGCTAGGTTCAGTAGATACAGATTTATTAAAGACTAGCATTTGCCCGCGGCTTCGCCCGTGTGGAGGTCGGAAATTATCCCACGGGAATGTCCTACCCGGATAAAAAGTATCCTACGTGTTAATCCAGGTTATAAACTATGTGTGTTCAAAATTCCATCCAAATCCGTTCAGTAGTTTTTGCGAGAAAGAGTAACAAACATCCATCTATCTACCCATCCATCCATCCATCCTCACAAACTTTCACATTTATAATATTAGTAGGATTGATCTTAATTTCGTACAATAAACCATATTTGTAATGTATAAAATAGCAAGTTGTAATTCGAGCAGATTGTATTACGATCTTTTACCAAAATGTAAATCAGGTTTTATAAGAAACATTATGTACCGCAAATCAAAGAGCCTAGACTTCAACACAAAAGGTGCATTATTAAAATAGCCTCCATAGTATCGATAGAATAGAATAGAATAGAATACTCTTTATTATGTCTCTTTTCATCCAGCGCACCCTGGGCAGTCAGCCCTACTACCACCTACCCTACTTTTTGTTTTTGCTCGGAAATCATCAAATGACCTGTCCCGCTCTGGGCGGAGCGGAGAGGCGTGTCAGACTCTTACTGACTAAAACCCACCCGGGTTCCTTCAGTTGCCTGTACGCCAAGGCCATGGTAACTCTTTCGAAAAATCCACCACCTACCCTACTGACCCGCTAATATTTCTACCACAGCAAGAAATGTTCTCAGATAGTTTGTTACCGATGCGCGAGAAGAAGGCGTAGTTTCACCACTAAACATAAATGAAATCAAAAACTCAAATTATCTCTGCAATACAATCTCGCAAATCACAACTATACCACTTGAAATCTCGTAAAATTCCAACATCCTAAATCCAGCACACTATCTATTACAACGCCACTTATTTCAAGTATATTGAAACGGAGCCAGAACGCTTAGCCACCCATTCAGGAAAGTGGCGCGATTGTGGCGCAACTGTAGCGCAACTACATGTTTATGTAAAGAATTCAGTTGCTCCGGACAATGTACCGAATTACTGGCTAGAATCTTGAAGGTTTTCACGATTGGAATCTGGCCAGATGGGTATTGGGTAACGAAACTAAGTTTTTGTGTAATGTCTTTTGTTGAAAGTGTAAAATAAAAAGGTCGTAGACAGGACAAGTGACTATCCTTTTTTTTTTGGTGTTCGTCAAATAATTTCTCCCGCTCTGCTCGTGTTCCTTCAATTGCCTGTGCACCAGGGCCACAGTAACTCTTTCGAACAATCTGCGACCCCGGCAGTCATCGGCCCTATCGGACCCCGTCAATTATTGCTAACATCTCCTTGAGGTGCGCGTGGAATACAACGCGCCGTCGACCTGGACCTGGTCCTTACCGGCCGGCGAGCTACTTACCGGACGGCGAACTACAGAAGTGACTATCCTGGAGATATAATTTAGCTTAGCAGCGAGCTAGCAAGAATAGCAGTTCTAATGAAAATTCCTTGGTTACATGTTGGTGGTATGTTCTAAGTTGGTACGATTCTTCAGTAATACATAATTAAGCAGACTATAGCAGTATTTTCAGGTCGCTGAGCGACTAAAAAGCAACAATGGATGAAGGTTATTAAGAATTAACCAGCTTTTCGAGCACGGAGCTACGTTGCAGCGAGCGTTCCGAATCAAGGCTCCTTGAAACAGGCCCGACACGCGACGCGAATCGCACGTGACTCTAAGGCAAAGGCACCGGCTGTCGTGCGACGAGCAGAGCCTTTGTATCGAGTGCGATTCGCGTCGCGTGTCGCGCCTGTTTGAAGGAGCCTTCAATGTGGAAGAGCACTTCGTGTGGTCTTGAAGAGCCTCGTTCTAGTAAGGTACCTATAGTTTTAGGCTTAAATTAATTTAGATAGTTTTACATTCTTTGCTAGCAGTTATCAACACTGGGTTGGACGCACCTGTCTGTGTAACCCTAATATCAATCACATTTATCTTTGACAAAATGCTTTTGAATTCGTTTCCGCTATTATATTATATTCGTTTGATCCCGAAACTCGATACCAAAAATTAGGCTGGGACAGCCACCGCCACACACGGCAACAGTGGCGCAACAATAGTTGTCGCCTATAAAGAATTCACTAGCGCTTCGGGCAACGTTCCCAATTACCGCTGGAGAATGCTTTGTGAGGTCTTGAGGACGGCCTGTGAAGCACTACTCGTGTGCGGCGCGGATTTAAGGTTTAAATATCTTCTTTTTTGGCGGGAATTATGAAAGCTGTTATGGTTTATTCTGTAAATAAGAACGGTAGGATGTGTAGTAGTTTCTTAACGACTTTATTTAGAATGGATAGGTATTAAGCTTATGAGAGAACCTATACGTGATATCACTTGCTATTTTATTATAGCTAATTATGTTATTTCATACAATAAAACCTTCACAGTTAGTGAGGGATCCTACTGGTCCTATCTATAACCCCAGCAACACCATTCAAATGGATACCCAGACCTATCTCCTACATTGTAATAGCACGTTTGACACGGGTAAAACTGTGTTCTAGATTTTATAAAATATAAAAATATAACAGCAGTCATTCCATATAAAACTAGAAGGCCACCTTCACTTAAAAGTAGGTTACTTTTCAACCGAATATCCTTCTCAAATACACAATACCAAGGAAACCACTTCAATCTCTCAACTCCGATGTGCAGTAAATGTTGCATTATACAATATACATCCAACGCACAGGGCGGAAATTAAACGCTGCATCGGCGGGGAATTGGAGCGACCCGGGCGATGCCCCAGATACTGCCCGTCCTTAGGATGGCTGCACACGGAGCAACAGGACTAAACAACAGAAAACACGCACACAGAACTGGCAGAATTCATTTCCATTCCGTGCGAGCAGAAGTTTTAATAAATTGTCTGTTGAACATGATTTGGATATATTCAATACCAGTGTTTCTCGGCTTAAGCATTTGTTGGTGAAAAGCTTCTTTACGGAAAAGTAGTTGTTTATCAGTGAAAACTTCTAAATGGCCTTCAAATGCATGTTGTTTAAGAATACTGTATAAGTTAGCTGTAAGTTTCCCGAATAGGATAAAATACAATAAATGAAAATGATCTCGCAGAATTTTCTAGGCGATTTTTTAACTAGTTAAACTGAAGCGAAGCTATGATTCTACTAACTAAAGACTACAGGATATCATTATAATGACGAAGTTTTTATTAAACAACCCAGAGCTACAAAAAAAAATATACCAGCCTGTTACTGTCCCACTGACAAAGACCTCTTCTCATACAGAGCAGGCATGAGCTAGCATTGCAGCATTGATATATCGGCTATAAAAAGCAAAAATATTATTGTACCTTCTTCGAGAAAATAAATAGCTATATTCTGTATGGCTTATGAGAGGTCATTATACAGTGTAACTTTTATTTGTAACACCTACAGGAATAGAGAGGATGACAACTTGACAAGTTAGAGGCAAAAGCAAACTGAGAGGTCGCCTCTCACTTTGCTCTTAGTCAGCAAAATAAAACCCACTATTGAGCGTCACCACGTATCTATAAAAATCTCCAAGATGAAGACAAACCAGGATTTTTTCTATTATTCGAAACGAAAGTATCCTTTCATCCAGCCCATTGTCAGATAAGTTACATTGAAATCCTTCTTGAAAGAAAAATCTCGCCGATTTCGCGAATGCAATGTGGTTGCAAAATTGTTCGGTGTGTAAACAGCTTTATTTGTGGAGACGCTTGGCATTTAAGTAAAGAATTTTATTTCATGGAATTGCATTTTGTTGCTTTCTCGACTTTAGATTGAAGTAAGTTGGGATCTTAATTACTTAAATTTTATGGAGATAATTAAATGGTTTCGAGGGTAGGAAACCTCCTCCTGTTTACCAATTACAAGCAGTTTTTTTATAAATCATGAGGACTTATAAAAATATCCATTTAAACGCCGAAAATTTCAAAGATTTGTAATGATGTCATAAAAAAACATATTTTTGGGCGCTTACATTGCTAACGCTGCGCTGGCTAAACCTTACGAGATAGATCAAAATAATGTACTACGGAATTGTATATCTTTAAACGGTCTACAGAAAAGTCCGCGATGGTATATGTCTATCTCCTAAGGATAACCCACGGTAATCATTTTTATCTTTCACATATTACTAAAAAATTATGTGTTATTTACGAAGCTATTTTAAACAATACAGTATTAATCCTTATCCAATTAAATACGTTAGATACGTTGTGCATTTAATGTAGATTAAAATTGTCCTTTACAGCATATCATTAAAATTAATATCTTAGAAGATATCACAGATTTAAAAGTATAACGTCTAACAATGGAGGTCAAAATAGAGCACTTTGGGTATCATTGATTTAAAGTATGTAAAGGACCAACACGAGGGAAGACGTTAATGATTATCGGCGTACCCTGACCGGTTAGCCCCGCCACTATAAAAAAATATTTATTTTGATTTATTTTAATTAATTAACTAGTTCTTGTCAAATTTATTGTACCTATCTAAATTATAAGTGAACGATGTGGTCTCCTATAATTGGGGGCGCATACTTATATGTATTTATTTCGATTCTTATACAGGGTGGCAGGGCCATCGACGCGCAATCCATGTTAGCATGGATTAGTATATGATTCCGAAACCCCCTTTATATTTTTTATTTTTTTGGGTGAGGAATCATCAAATTACCTCTCCCGCTCTGGGCGGAGCGGAAGGACGTGTCAGACTCTTACTGACTAAAACCCACCCGTGTTCCTTCAGTTGCCTGTGCGCCAAGGATTCCGAAACCCCCTGCATTCAATTTTTTCGACGGTTATTGACAAAAAATAATTGCTGTTTCAAAGAAAACTGCAATAGCTACGCGGTCAAAATGTATGGAGCAGCAATTTTTGTTTTTCAATATCCGACGAAAAATTTCTAGAATCATGAGCTGAATTTTTGATTTCAGTTTATGCGTCAATGTCCCTGCAACCACACCACCACCACCACACCCACACCACCCCACCACTTACCATACACAATTACATAATGTGTAGCTTATGTTGGAGATTCAAAAAATTCATAAATAAACACCAACTATTGGCTAGGTAATCCGTTTACCACGACATGAACTATACGGCCCTTGGACCTGCTCACATTTTTCTTGCCGTGAAAAACTATGGTTTATTCGCCGTGTGTAGGCACGGTCGTCGGTGTGATATGGATCATTATGGAAGCTTGTAGACTATACAGCCGGCACCACGGCACCGTCGCCGTATTTCATAGAACCGTGTCATATCCAAGCGGGTATCACATCTCCGCCGCGAAACCGCAGTAGTTCCGCCATCGCCATGACTTGTCCGGTGTACAACAAGCGAAACTGCCTGTTCTAACCTACAGTTTTGATTATGATTCTATCTCTGTCTCACGTGATTTCGACGATCTGCTCGGAAGCTAATTACACCTCCGCACTCACTCCGCTATTTTGTTGCGGTGCCGCGTTTGTTTCGCGCTTACCTGTGGCAGTCGACAAGTTTATAAAAGCGAAAACTATTTTTTTATTTTTTTGTAAAAATGGATTCGATTTTACGGAAAAACTAATCTATATTGAATTAACTAAGTCGAAAGTGACGACATTTTGCTCCGATCGCTACAATTCAACAGACTCTCATGATGTTCCACTACTCGAATCGCGACATAATGTAGTAATGTTTCTCAGCGGAATTCGCTAAGCGGTTTCCCATCATTATTTTCGCGACGGATATGTGATACCCGCCATAAGGTCACACGATTTTTCTACGGCCCGGTTAACCTTACCGTAAAGAAACCGTGCCGTGTACAAAGAGCCTTAAAGTGGCCCATGTTCTACATAGCCAGGACGAAGAAAAAACTATCTTACTTGCAAACTACTAGTCATAAATCAAAGATCCGTTGTTATCTCAGCTAACTTTTTCACAGAACTACGATGACGTCAAAGCCACCTACTGATAAACTTAAAGCTCGCAGACACAGCCTACTCATTATTATTGTCAAAATTCGTGGAAAGCCGTCTATTCAGCGACTGAAGGCAAAAAGCTTCAGTAGGGAGTTATTTTTAGAACGGCCATTGATAAGCGGTCGTGGGACGAAGGCATGAATGGTATAGGGGATTTACGAGCGCTTTGGTCGTCATACTTGAGAATATGTACACCTGGATATTTTTGTATAGCCTGAGTTCGCAGCCCTGCTTGCTAGTAGAATAATAAAGATGAGATTTGTAACAAGGATCTCTTTCACAGATAACAGAGAGACGTTACAGTGTAATCCCCGAAGGGTTAAGCAGAGGTGTACCTATAGTACACCCACATTTCGCCAGTTATGTTTAAGTCCCATGTAATAGGAAGCCAGCCTATTGCCATCAACCGGGCACAAATCTAGACTCCGAGTTGCTATGATACAGATAAATTCCTGATGGAAAAACCTAATAACATTGCGTCCGACCTGTGAATCACACCCAGGACTTGAAGAGGTGAACATTTTAGGGAAACCCTTTACATATTTCGAAGCAAGAATTGTATAGTTCTTTTTTTGCATGTTCTCTTATAAATTTGATGATTTGACGGCACGGTTGGCGCAGTGGTTAAACGATTGACTACTGCGCTGCGTGTCGCGGGTTCGATTCCCGCACGGAACAAATATTTGCATGACTTACAAGTAGTTGTTCCGGGTCTGGCTGTTTGTGTATGTGAGTTTGAATGTTTGTAAACGCACCCATAATACAGGAGAAAATCCTAGAGTGGGGCAACGTTAAAAAAAAAATCTGATCAAATTAAGTATAACATCCATAAGTTGTTAGTAAAACCACACTACATATACAAAATTGAAATGATTGATACCTACGTATGCAGCCGTATCCAGTGAGCCAGCATGGGGCTGTCCCACCTATCTATCACACAATACACTCAGGATGCTGTGGGAGCTAGCACAGAAGCGTAGCGTAGCCGAGAATAGAAGCGCACAGTTTCCGTAAAATGCCATGAAAACCATCAACCCTGGCCTCATTGAATATCCCGGAAGTGCTACAAAAGCGTGGTAGACCCAACAGCATCCTAAATACATTGTTATACTGGACACGCAGGGCGTTGTATACCCTCAGCGTATACCTGACCCACAGACGTGTAAAAATACTGGCAGTATGCTCAGAAAAGGGTTATTTTGACTTGGATCGTACAGTAAATAATTGAGTGATAATAATATCCTTCCTTCTTCCGAGGACTTACAACACACAAAGCAGCACAATGACTAGTTGGTGTGCAGCCATGCTCTTCGTTATGTCGAACCGTATCAGTTATTTGCGCGGTAGTTAGTATCGGCAGAATGCGGAGGAGCAGTAGTGGTCCAGTGGTATCGGCCCCGACGAGTGGTAGGTCCTGGGTTCGAACCCAGACAGGCACTTTACTTTATGTCAATAATTTCATCACCTCTGCACTGAAAACGGTGAAGAAAAACATCGCGAGGAAACCGACATGTCCTAGAACCAAAAATTCGAAGACATGTGACATCTACCAACCCGCACTGGGCCTGCGTGATAGATTACAGCCGACTCCCTCTCGAAGAGAGGAGGCCTGTGTCCCAGCAGTGGGAACATTATAGGCTGATTATGCTTATGCTAGTATCGGCCGTCGTCCTGAATTGCTTCTATCATCAGTTATTTGCCCTTCTTCGCCATGTCGCCGAATACAAAATGTCACGGTGAATCGAGATATATTGAGTTATCGTGACTATATTCAGGCCAGCTCCATGGAGAAATAATATTTCAGCCCTTTGTGGCCGAACGTCGACTAGTCTTCTAGCTTAGCTTTTGCTTGATTTTGTATATATAGTGATCTATATGTATAAGTTGTGATTTAAAACTCTTCAATGTTTTAATTGCCTTTATTGTTTTAGCATCAAACTATAACTTTTGCATGCCTATTGGTAAAATATGGCTGAACCTATCTGTTATCAATTTATCATCATGTACTGTACCCCCCTTTTTCAAAATAAACGACTTACTTAAACTAACGTACACACCCTATTACTTCAGTCTGCTATAGCAAAATAATAAGCATCCGATAGGCTGATGGCCATACACGTTTTATTTCAACAGACGAACGTGGAAGTTGTATGTAAATAATAATTTATGAACGTCTCAAGACTCCCGTAAACATCGGATGCGAGAGTCCGGAACTGGTCCACAAATATGCGTCAAAAATCATAATATCCGGATCCGAGCATGCTAAAACAGCTGGTTCCTTCTCCGAATAAGTCAACGGTCATCAGTCATCGACTCGCTTAGATCATTGGTTCTCAACCTAAAAAAAAATCTGTGGGGCACATCGAGTTTTATTTTTCTGTATCCTCCCTATTTTTTTTACTTACCATCAATCGCGAATGTGAAACAACTATTGCCACAATTATAATACAGGGTGGCAGGGACATCGACGCACATCCGGTTACTATGGATTCAGTACACGATTCTGGACCCCCACACGTCGATATATTGCAAAAAAAAAAAATATTGTTTCCTACAAAAGTGCAATACCTACGCGGTTAAATGTATGGAACGGCTGTTCTTTTTTAAATAATCGACTAAAAATTTCGACGCCACTTGCATCGAAATTTTTAGTCCAGAAGCGCACAGTCAACTGAAGGAACACGTGTGGGTTTCAGTCAACAAGAGTCTGACACGCTCTTCCGCTCCGCCCTGAGCGGGAGAAGTCATTTGACGAATTCCCAACCAAAAAAAAAAATTGGGGTTCCAGAACCGTGTACTGAATTTATGGTAACCGGATGTGCGTCGATATCCCTGCCACCCTGTATTTAAACGTGTATTATTATAAAGTCGTAAGATCCCACCTCAACGCCCCCTTATTTTCTCTGGGTCTTCAACTGCCCCCCTGAAAGTCACAAACGCCCACGAGGGGGCGTTATCCCCACTTTGAGAACCTATGGATTAGATAGTCTATCGAGTATCATTGCGCTGCATATCGATATTCGATCTCAGACGAGGACTTTAGAATGCACCAGCACAACAACCATGACTATGTTGATTTCTTTTTTGCTGTCTTTTTTGATTTACGAAGCACTCGGATGAAACCTGCCGTTCATTCTCTTGATATACTTTTATAGGTGTTTTTAACGACGGGGAAAAAGGACGTCAAATCTTTACCAGGAATAACAATAATCTTCTAACAATTTGAGATCAAAAAGCATCACTGAGAAATTTCAAATTACTAACAAGAAATACAGTTTTACTATCGAAATTAGGAATTTTAAGTGCGAGATCGTGTCACTAACCGAGAAACTCGTGTCGAATTCGCTTTCCTCGCGGGTACAGTAATGATTTCGACAACATGCTTCTAAGTTTCGACGCAAATAAAAATAAAATAAATAATTCATCGAGAAGACAAAACACAGAGAACAGTGGAATGCTATCGGGGGATCTTTGCCCAGCAGTGGGACAGTACAAGTTGGAAAAAAATAAAAACGATCTACGGATTTCGTTTCAAAACTTTTTTTACTTAAACCCATGAATCAGCTCAACTTTTCGCGCGTTAACAAAAACACATGGTAACGGGCTTGTAAACAAAACCATAGCACATGGCGGTCTTAACTTTTACACACCATTTCACCTCAATATGGCGAGGTATTGGGTTCCAGAAACAGGTGTTGATGGGGGATAAATGGGTGTTTAAATTGAAACAGGTCTTTTATATTGGTTCAGGGAAATTATTGCGAAGGCAAAATTATATTTGCGCTTTTATGTAAAAAAAAGAAGTGCCTGACAAGGAAAAGGCTACTCTATCATCTAGGGATAGACTACCCAAATCTAATGTAACGTCAAGTGGATTAGCCAGCACCATGTACCTATCAGTATTATAAGGATCTTAATGGTCAACCAATGAAGAAAGAAGAAATACTTATATTAAACTATCCATAAGATTTAGTTGTTTTTCTAAATAGAGAAAATAATAAAATTCTATCAAATTGGTTAATTACGAGACAATCTCTCCTCTTATTAAATTCGTGTTCATACAAACCCAAAGAAAACATATCCATTAATCGTCTAATCCAATTTAAAACCAATAACATTATCATAAAACACAATAGCCCATTATATCGAGAGAATGTATAACCCCACTCGTTTAAAAATCCCTCGAATTCGTGTAACCTGCGCACGCGCATAGCTTACTGAATTCGGTCGGATAACACCGGCGAATTGTGGCACAACAACGTCCGGACGGATGAATCTATTAAATCATACGTGGTCAGGGGCCTTAACTGTAAAAATGTGGTGTAAATGATGAGAGGTAGCGATTTGTGTTTATTAATATTTGTTGTTTATACTTTCAGGTATTCATGAGTCTAAATAAATAGACCAAAGAAACAGAGAACTATCAAGACAAGAAGACATTGTGCTGTTGTCGTACTTTTGCTCAGCATTGGGAGAATGTACAAAAGTTCCTTCTTTTAAGGCTAGGATTACTATACCACCAACGTTCATAGCAGCCAGGGTCAAAAAACATAAGGACGACATGATAGTGATACGAAGCATTGCATATAACATAGATGCGACTGCCATAACTCGTGTTTACTATCCGTAGCTGTGTTTTATTTTGGGATATGTTATCCTGATGGACGCAATAAATGTGTTAGACGGAAAAGCAGTGTTCTGCTATAGAATAGAACTTCTATGACTATGGACTATGGAGCTATAAGAATTGACCTACGGCTGAGAAACACTTGCCTTTAAGCTGATCACTAAGTAAATCATAGATCATAGTCATTTATGTCTGTTATTTTTTATGGTGTACATAATAAAGAGTATTCTATTCTAAAGAACACAGTATGTGTTTGCGATAAGATAGATTCATTCATCATCATGCACGTCATAAAAACGAGTGACGGAACAATAAATATCCACATAATATAAACTAGTGGCTCTGTGAGCTGTGGACATCGCGAGTCCTTACACCTTAAACAAAATCCTTAAAACCAAAAAGTGCGCGTAAAGAGCACTTAATAGCTGAAATATGTTTTTTTTACGTTTTCAACCCTCATATCTCCGCCATTTTGAAAAATTTCGAAAAACTGAATTGACAAAAAAGATCGATATAATTATCAAACCTGCTCACAAAATTTCACAAGAATCGGTTGAGAAATGCGACCTATAAAGGAGAACAGCCATCCGGACATATGAAAGCATTTTTGCTCAAGCTGAAACGGAGCCATTTCGCTCGCGGTTCGCGCTCGCTCGGTCAATAAAACAGCGAATCTTTACTCCAATCCAAATAACAAAAAACGCTCTCACTCCACAACCTACATTCCTTCGCTACCGCCAATGACAAGCCCCACACTTAATTGCCTCGACTCGAGCATAGTACAGTGGCAGCTAAAAAATTGGCCAAGCGTGATGTGAACACGATGAGCCACGCTATTAGCTTTATCATTGTTTTGTGTATCTGCCGAATCAATTCTTTTACTACCTAGTTACTATTGCTTTAAGACTTCGTTCCGGACATATTCCTTCTAATAAATATTATATTATTTATTGAAGAAAGCTTTGTCCTCAAATTGGGATGACTGTGGAGTGGTAAATGATGTATTTCATATTCTGATGGAGTGTGTCCGGAATGAAATTAGTAGAATTTATGTTTTAGGACGATATAAAAGGTATGATATTGGCTTTTGTATTATCATCCTTGCTTTTCCAGTGTCCGATATGGCAAAGCAATTTTACAAGTGAATAAGGTAGGTAGCAATCATCAATTTTGTATTTTTCTGCACTGGGCGATGTGGTCGCGAAGCGACAAAGCCCTTTAAACAAATTAAAAATATATATATTTAATTTCGTGTAGTTTTAGAGTTTTATGACGATTTTCATAACATAGTTCAAATTAAGTCTTTAGAACTCGTTGAGGTGGCCGAAGAATGCATCCAGCAACCCACACTGAGGTGCATTATAGCCCATTCCCTCTAAGAGAGAGGAGGCTTGAGTCCCAGCATTGGGGACATTCTAGGTTGATTATCATGGCATTGGCATTGTACGCTGCATCCTGGATTGTATGTGAAACAAGGATATTCGAGATAGGTAAGTAATTGTGGAGAAGCCATGTCCATCAATTGTCTGTGGCAGTTTGATTGATGTTTTTATTTCAATCCTGTGGATGAACAGAGTAAGAGTGAACGGAAGCGTTGTCGATCTCAAAAGGTATGTTTAATGCACTGGCGGACCAGCGGGGGGGGCAGGTGCGGTCCACCCCGGGACCCCACTCCTGGGGGGCCGCCAAAACTTGAGCAATACATTTTAATCAAAGCCCAAACAAGGCCAAAATAAGTTCAGTAAGTAAAAGACAGTTTGTAGTTTGGGGCCCTACACATGCCAAATATAAACATAGGGTGCAAACATTTTCGAGATCGCTTCGCTCGCTCTTGCAACCTTCATTATCATTCTTTTTTCTCAGACTTTTCTGCGTAAGTCGACAAAGTAACTCCTATTTATGTACGAACATTCGAAAGAAAACCTTACCTATCCGGGGTGGGGTGCTAAAATTTTCGAATTCGCTTCGCTCGCTCTACCATCCTCTATTCGTCTGATACTCTAGCTTTTCTGTTGTCCACCTATCTCCTATTTCTGTCTCAATAGTCAAAAGAAATTTTAACCTTTTCGAGGTAGCGTGCTAAATATTTCGACGTTTATTCCTGGGCGGGGCTCCCATTTAGTTATGCCGCCCCGGGCCCCCGACAGGCTTTGCCCGCCACTGGTTAATTGGTAATTCTTATATTATAAACAACTAGCTATTTCATCGCCAACAGTTTTCTAGGCTTGCATTGTAAATATAAAGATAAAGAAAATAAAAAGCTGGCCTACAAAACGATTGGCAAGAGGTTCACTTATTTCCCAACACCACTACTGATAAAACATTCAACATCCAGAATCCCACCGACCGATTGACCAGTGAAAGTCTTTAACTCCGTAACGAAGCACAAAACCATCAAAACGCCATACAGTAAACGAACATTACTTGTCCAAGCCCCATTTACATGGCCATCAGAGACCAACAGAACAGCATGACTGATCGGTATGATGTATGACCGATGGTAACGATTGCGGACGACGCGGCGACGGGCCGTTCACACTCAATCTTGGGAGGAATTTCTTCACGTTAGTTCAGGAAGTGAGTTAATACCTCACAGTTTTGATTTTGCTATGAGGAAGTGGTTAGGAATTCTTTGTGCCAAGAAAATGATGATTAAAGTAGTACTGCCGCACTGAAATAGCCGCCGAGAACACAGTAAGAATTAAGAATGATTTCAGATTCCTACAAACGTGCGCGACACGCGACGCGATACAAAGGCACCGCCTGTCGCGAGATGAACGGTGCTTTTGTGTCGCGCGCGATTCGCGTCGCGTGTCGCGCCTGTTTGTAGGAGCCTTTATTCGTATAACTAAGCATGCTGTAATCTGCAAGCTTACGTACTTAGTTCGAGTGTTGTGTATCTGGCGCGGCTTACAAATATTGAATACTTTGTGGCAAAATACTACTCAATTATATATATATATCTTTTTTTTTTTTGTAACATTTCCTGTGTTTTCCCGAAGTCGTACTTCTTAGCTATCATCATATAGCAAAAGACAGATCGCCTTTTGTTTCAATGAAGAAGTTCGACTTCGGAAAAACACAGGTCATGTTGCTATAGAATTTCGAGCATTTTTGGATTGGTTTTCATTTATTCATTTGCATTTTAATTTACTTTGTTTCCTTTGTATGATTTTCGTGTTATTTATTTTTATTTTCACCTTATCAAACTTGCTGTACCTAGATTATAAGTAAATTATGTCCTGTCCTATAATTGGAAGCGCACACTTTTATTTGTCCCTGTTCTATATATATTTTCTAGTAATTGTGTAGCCTCTGTTGGGGATCCAATAAATAAATAAATAAACTTCCTGAGAATAGAAGTTTTCAAAGCTTTTCGAATAATCTTACAGGAAATTCAAAATTTTGGAGCTTCCTTTGTAAAAGTCCCGGATATCCTGTCCTATTTACCTCGCTTTGGCGTAAAATTTGCTTTGGGCACTAAAAAGGACTGGAATTCTATATAAAATTTATTATACAGTTTTCGAAGAAAGTGTTCTGTAATTTTCGAGAAAGAGGAATAATTAATACCTGAATATTAACTTCACTTCGTTATCACAACACATAGCAATGAACAAAATTGTCAAACTTTTTACGGATTGAATGCGAGGCTTTTGGCTACTTTGTGTGTGTATTTTAATGTAATTTATTCGTAATGTGCGTTTTATTGGTGCAGAATAAACTATTTTTCTTTCTTTCTTACTTTTCGATAAAACATTTGTTGCACTCTACCATCAAATATCGTCATGTACAAAGTAGAGGATGGATAGAAATCATTTACCATGATTCTCAATATTATTTTGTATTTAAGCTATATTGTTTACAAATATTATGACTGCATTAAGAGACCTACATTTTCCTGCACTTCATATTCCAATTTATATTCCCAATATTCAGTCTAATTTCCAAACCAATGTCCGCAGTTGAAACGGTAGTAAAAACAGACAGCAAAAAAATCTCTTTGACCATACTAAAGCACTGAATAACACTTCGCCTTCAATCGTTTTTTTATCTATGTGTATCTAAAAATACGTCGCTGGATAGTTAGGTACTTCAAACCAGGTCATTACTCATTTCAACACAATGTCTTGATGACGCCTCTTGCCCGACCGCGGCGAAAGAAAGAGGGTAATGTTTTTTGACTTATTTGTATACTGAACCTTGATGTCAAAGCTTTCTTTCATGTCTTACAAAATGGTGGGAATTCTTTTGTTGGAGTGATTTATGTTGGGTTTCTCGTGTTTAAAAGGAAAGCAAGGATTAAAAAGGTAAGCGTTTGCAATAGTTTTTGGATGGATGAATTGCTATTTAAGTACGTTTTAAAGTTGAATCATATTTCAGAAAGAGTCCCTGTTGAATGAATCATCTTGAAAGGATACTCTTTTTGTTTCTGACTTTTATGCAAAAAATGATACGTATTTTCAACAGAATTTTGTATTATCTACAATATAGATCAAAGTCTTTGATCATTAAATCTGCTAAGCTGTGTTGCTTAAAATAACGCTGATTATCAGAATATGAACTTATATTGATCAGTCTGGAGCGGAAGCTCTTGAGGCAGATCAAGTCATATGAGAATGAAATACAGTAAATGAGCGGCCCACAGATAAAGATGAAAGAAAACGAAGTGGCAATTGATTGAACAGTAGAAAATCTTATAAAAGAATAAAGCAAATGAGATAATGGATACAAAAAGCGAAAGAAAAACGTATTATACGTATTAATAAATTAAGGAAGATGATAAATTACAAGCCCATGTCAATAATATCTTACCAATAATCCTGTAGCGGCATCTACAACGCCGCATGCGAGCTACGCGTCACAGTGACGTCACACAAAATCCTGCATCGCGCAAGCAGAGTTTACCGCGCAACTACCATATAAACAATATCCCAACATCAAACGTTTGGCAGTTGCCCACCAGACACAACACCCGTCTGGTCGGAGAATCCTCCCTTTTCTATGGAGGTATAAGAGAACTTCACACCCTGTTCCTCATCCCTCTATAATCCAACTACCAAGTACTTAAATACCTTAAGTCCTGACTTCCTGAGTTGAACTGCACGATTACTGACAAATGCGTGCACTGACTGGACAGGACCATTCAATCTGTGTGGTTCTTTCCCCAAAAGACCATTTCAGATACCAATCTGTCAAGTCTTCACATGATCTGACAAAGTTTATAATAATAATAATAATAATAATAATACGGACGAGTGCCGCCCGGATGATGCCGCCACGAGTACATTCTGGCGCAACATCTGGTCAGTGCCCGTCTGTCACGCTGAGGCTGGCTGGATGCGGGATGTCGGGCGAGCGTGTGAAACTGTACCAGAAATGGAAGCAGTCCTAATTACGCCACTAGACGTCGCCAGAGCAGTCCGTCCGTTACCGAATTGGAAGTCACCGGGACCGGACGGATTGCACAACTTTTGGTTGAAATGGCTAATTAGTTCACACGCCCGCCTGGCATCTCAGTTCCAGTCATCTTTAGTGTCTGGATCGCTTCCGCAGTTTCTAACAACAGGCGTTACCCACCTGCTCCACAAGTCAGGTAGTCCCACGGATCCCAAGAATTATAGACCGATCACGTGTTTGTCGACGGTCTATAAACTTCTTACATCCATTTTGAGAGCGAAAATTAATACGCACATTGAAAGTAACTCGATTATGTCAGCCTCTCAAAATGGATGTAGGAACGGGTCCCGCGGTACTAAGGAGCTACTCCTCATCGATATGGCCATAAGCCAACAGGTTCGTCGATCCCACAAGGATCTGTCGACATGCTGGATAGATTATAAGAAGGCCTACGATTCGGTGCCACATACATGGCTCATGAGGGTGCTGGAGTTGTACAAGATAGATACAACTCTACGCACCTTCCTTAGGTCGTGTATGGGGCAATGGAGAACGGTTCTTCGCTATCCAGGGTGTCGACGGATCCAGGGGAGCGATGAGCCTGTATGGATTAAACGGGGAATATTTCAGGGCGACAGTTTGAGTACACTTTGGTTCTGCTTAGCCCTGAATCCTTTAAGCACACTACTTGAGGATTCAGGACTAGGCTATCGGTTGAGGAGAGGTGGTCAGGTCATATCTCATCTCCTCTACATGGATGACTTGAAACTCTGTGCCCCCAACAAATTGCAACTGATGGAGCTACTGAAGGTAACTGAAACTTTCAGTAACGCCATCAGGATGGAATTTGGTGTGGACAAATGTGCAGTCATGCATGTAAAGCGAGGTGAGATTATGGAATCCGAGGGAATTCAACTTTCGGATTCCTTACACCTTAGATCCCTCTCCTCATCCGAAAGCTATAAGTATTTGGGTATGTCGGAAGCGTTAGGCATCAACGTTGCTGACATGAAGCAATCGTTGAAGGAGCGCTTCTTTGGTCGCCTGAAGAAAGTATTAATTAGTCTTCTTTCAGGCGGAAACAAGGTGCGGGCCTTCAACGGTTGGGTCATGCCGGTTTTGATGTACTCTTTTGGCATACTCAAATGGACTCAGACTGAACTCGACGCCCTAGATAGGAGGGTCCGTACACTGCTGACCGCAAACCGGATGCATCACCCACGATCATCGGTAATGAGACTGTACATACCGCGGAAGTGCGGGGGTCGAGGCTTTTTAAATGCAAAGACCCTCCACAACCGCGAAATGTGCAGTCTCAGGGAATATTTTTTAAAAACCGAGGTGGGTATGCACCGTGATGTGGTAGCAGTGGACAAGGGACTCACCCCGCTCTCCATGGCTAAAGAGAATTGGCGCAAACCTGTGGTACTTACTACCAATGACCGCAAGGAGGTATGGCAAAGCAAGGAGCTTCACGGACGCTTCTATCGGGCTCTTCATGAGCCCGGTATAGATTTCTTAGCGTCCGTATCCTGGCTACGTTTTGGTGACCTTTTCGGGGAAACTGAAGGTTTCGTCTGTGCAATTATGGACGAAATTATCTTGACGAATAACTACCGGAGACATATTATGAAAGATGGGACGGTTGACATATGTCGGGCATGCCATCGTCCGGGTGAGACCATCAGACATATTATCTCTGGTTGTTCTCGTCTAGCTAACGGCGAGTACTTGCACAGGCATAACCAAGTAGCCAGGATTATTCATCAGCAACTTGCTTTGAAATATAAACTAGTGGATTCTGAAGTACCGTACTACAAGTATGTGCCCGACCCAGTTCTCGAAAATGATCATATCACGTTGTACTGGGATCGGTCTATAATTACTGACAGGACTATTGTCGCCAATAAGCCTGATATAGTGGTGATAGATCGATTAGCGCGCCTCGCAATGATTGTCGATATTACCATTCCGCATGACGAGAACCTCGTGAAAGCTGAGAAAGAGAAACAAATTAAATATCTCGACTTAGCACATGAGGTTGTTGACATGTGGAATGTGAGCTCGGCTATCATTGTGCCGATTGTCGTATCGGCCAATGGCCTGATGGCCGAAAGCCTCGACCAGCATCTCTCGAGGCTCTCGTTAGGCAGTTGGATCAAGGGCCTGATTCAGAAGGCAGTACTCCTCGATACGGCTCGCATTGTGAGGAGGTTCCTATCTCTGGAGTCCTAACCACCGGTAGCTTGGACCCTGCTCCCGATACCGGCGGAC
Organism: Dryobotodes eremita; assembly: GCA_917490735.1. Lineage (NCBI taxonomy): Eukaryota > Metazoa > Arthropoda > Insecta > Lepidoptera > Noctuidae > Dryobotodes > Dryobotodes eremita. The sequence continues at coordinate 13,995,001 of OU823267.1, forward strand.
CACTATTTTTTATATTTTTAAATGTTTTTTTTTAAATGTTTTTATAAAAATATTTAAAAATGTATTTAATAAGGATGTAAATAAATAAATGAATAATAATAATGATACCATTTATTTCAGGCGACACAGGCCCATAGAAAAATACCTTAACCTAAACATACATATTTTTATATAAACAAAACTTGTGTTAATAAAAAGGCTTAAGACTATGTTAGTAGGGCTTCACTTTGCACTAGTTTGACTTTGTGCTGCCCAGTGGAACTTGTCCGCGGAAGCGACGGAACACCACGTCCTGCGGCCAAAAGTCTTCTTCCATGACGAGGGGCAGATAACAGTTCGGTACACGCACGACGAACGCCTTGAAGTTGACGTTCCGGTGCGATTCCAGTAACTGCACCCTTGGCGTGTACCTCGTCTTTTGACGCACGTACTCCACGATGTCCTCAGCCTTAGTGGTGTAGTGCAGGCGGGAGATGTACACCGGTGTGTTCGGCTTTGCGGCACGCAGGCTCATTTCGGGCTCCGCAGGAGCTTTGCCACAGTTTATGCAGTTTATGTCTGGACTTTAAAAGAGACTGACCTCTGAGTTTGTTTCGGCCTTTCTTCTCACAGTAGTCAGATAAGAAACGCCGACCTCATCTAGTTTAAAAAACATGATTGACGTGTAAGTGTTTGTACAAACCTACTTACAGAAATAAAATCATTTATCAATTACCGTCATCAACCTTCGCTTAATCAAATCGATTGCACCAATCCTATGCCTAATTCAGTCGGAACAATCGATGCTATACTGAGCACATTTCCTGCTTCATTGTCATATTAATATGTGGATGCACGCACCTATTGTTATCGATATTATAGCTGTATGGGCGCTTGTCCAAAAATAAACTTATTACTTGTATCGTCTCATTACGATGCGGTAGTATTCAAATCGAGTTTTTGTGGTGGGTGCATTTGTTTGCGTTGTAGATGGAACGATATGTTCATTAAAGAGCTTGTTGTGCTCTTTCTTTTCAATAAAACTGTAAATACTACAAGAGTCGATTTAGGAAAATTGGTTTCATAGCTGAAACCGTACTGCGTACGCCTCAGTTCAGAGTCTTCTAGAAACTGATTTGACTTGATGATCACATTAAGTCCATAATTCTGCTGATCCATAAATCTGCTGGCAAGTTTCGTGTTACCTGTTGTGATTGGTTCTAGGAAATCCCATCACTTGATAATAATATAAGATAAGAGTTCAGCAGGTCCTGTCACCACCTAACCGATGTTACAAAATGAGAAAGAAAAAAAAAATTTTGGCCGAATTAGATACAAATCAAGGAACTAATAAATATTGTGATGAAGAAAATAATTACTCGCCACCATGCTACAGATTTATAACCACCACCGCTTGCGCACACCGCAGGAATGCAAAATAATGACTGAGCCACTCTGACGCATCGATGTTATAATAAAACAGACAAAAACGCAATCGAAAGCTTTGGCTCGACGGAAATAACTGACGGGGCGATTAATCGCAATGCCTGGACGTATATTGTATAAGGCTGTATTTCCACCAAAGTTATGCGAGGTAGCTAAGCCGATAAGCAGTAAAGCTAAGCTACGAAACTGTGAGCATTTTTTCACCAGCGAAAGAAAGAAAATGCATTTATTGACATAAAATAGAATAATCATTATTATGTACACCATAAAATTTACACTAAGAACTTAAGTGAAACGAAAAACCCCTTAAAACAGAAAAGAAAACAATGCTTATGCAAAAAGAGCCTCAGCTTCGGAGCTGAAACAATGCTTATGCAAAAAGAGCCTCAGTTTCGGAGCTGAAACAATGCTTATACAAAACGAGCCTCAGTTTCGGAGCTGAAACAATGCTTATGCAAAAAGAGCCACAGCTTCGGAGCTGAGTTGAGCAAACCGTTTTCAAACCGTGACAACGGTTTTTTGGGCATAGTTTGAAATACAAGCATAAGCATAATCAGCCTATAACGTTCCCACTGCTGGGACACAGGCCTCCTCTCTGTGAGAGGGAGTGGGCCATAATCCTCCACGCGGGCCCAGTGCGGGTTGGCGGATGTCACATGTCTTCGAATTTTAGTTTCTAGGAAATGCCGGTTTCCTCACGATGTTTTCCTTCACCGTTGTGAGAGCAGTGCTGATGAAATTAAATACTCAAAGTAAAGTGCCGGCTTGGGTTCGAACTCACGACCTATAACTCATAAGTCGGGACCGATACCACTGGGCCACCGCTGCTCTCATTGTACAAGACTGCTGTAGATTTTTTTATAAAAATAAAAAATTACATAACGGCATATTGTCAGATGGCAACACTAGGAACTACCATCTGATGCTGATTTTCAGCTGCAGCCCAAGATTGCCATACGCTCTAATAATGTTAACAAATGCAAAAGATTTAAATGTAAGAGGTACTTAATAGGAATTATTGAGTTAAGAGCTTAGTGTTGTAGGGGAGCAGGTAAGGTGTACAAAGAAGATGCGCTTTGCGCGTATGTAAAAAAATATATCTTCGTTGGACCCTGTAGACAAGCTACACTATGAAAATGAAACGATCCTAATGGTTGATGTCATACACATCCATCGCAACGCAGCTTTGCGCAACTCTGGTGGAAAGGCAGCCTTATTGCTGTTCCACGACTTTTTAAGGGCATCCGTTAATGGGTTGAAGATTTTTTTCGTTTTGAGGTTATGTCGCAAATATTTGGAATTTGGCTTACGGTACTTAATAAGGAAAGAAAGTTGGAGTGCATTAAAGTTTTCGCTAAAGAATTGGAGAATTTTTACGAGAAATGAGGTATTAAGACTTGGATAAGGGGCTTAGAAACTACTTGAGAGATTTAGTATTTGTATAAACATGTTCTCAAGTACCATCCCCCTGCGGGGCAAAGGGCTTCCGATCCAAGGTTTGTGTGGAGAACTGGTCATTTGTTTTCTCCAGGTCGTCCTGCCATCTTCTACTGGGATACAGGGGGAAGATACAGGCTACCAGTAAAAAAAAAAACGTTTTCAGGTCGATTTTTATAAACTATCCTCTTACCAATCCTATTGCGGTGAAGCAGTTTCTTTCCTATCTAATACCTCATCTTATTGGCGAAATTGGTTCACAGTCAACCAAGTTATTTATATTTACACAAATGGTGTAATATTTCTCCGAACCTGCGGGGTAATTACGAAACACACTATCAGCAGGAATGGGTTTCATTTTGACAGTTAAACAACATTCATTGCGTTGTTTACGTTTTTGAGCAGATCAATTTTTCGAACATATGAAGCAATGGATTAGCAATAGGCTTCAAAATGATTCAGATTGTAATAGATAGTGTGTTATGTAATTAGGGTGCTGGTATATATTTTTCGTTATTTTCTCTCTTAACAAAAGTTTTAGCCTTTTCTCTGATGTAATACCCTATTTTATTTGTCATTGGAGTAGAACCAGTTAAAAAGAGCTGCTTGCGGCCCTTCTTCCGGGTACCGGACTATCCACGAGGTTTGCGAGCTGTTTGGTCGTTGTTACCAGCTGCATATAATCTTTGGAGTTTGAGACTGGCAAGTCCTTTCTGGCCTATGACACTTGATCGTTGTATCATCTGCGATTCCGTTGAGTCATGAATTTCTTCGAGGCTACGGTTCGAAGAAAGTTAGCTAAGGTCGTCGATATAGTTGAAGATTAGTAAGAAACCGATGAATGTTTTCGAATCAAATTTAATTTAATTAATAGAAAACAAACAGGTAATTTATCTTATAAAATTTCATTCGAAAACATCCATCGGTTTCTTACTAAACTTCAACTATATCCAACGACCCTGGTTACTCACCACATTTGGTGACCGTACATCCAAGTAAGATACAGCTAAAACAAATGCTAGTAACTTCATAATCAATCACACCAATTTTTTATTTTTTATTGCATTCCATAAAATAATGCTGAGCAGGTGGCTTAAGATTATGACTAGTGTCAATTCTATGGACCTGTACGGCATTCCACTGTTTAGTTATAGAAGCAGAGCGCTTATTCGTGATTGGATTTAATTTAGTTATTTTTTACAAAACATCACGCTTATTTCCCCGAAGGGATAGGCAGAGTTGTATCATATAGTACCTACACCCAAATTTCGCGTTATGTTTGTCTTATGTAATAGGAAACGAGCCTATGGGGAGCGAGGACTGAGAAATTACTGATGGATAAACCCAATAACTCTTTGCCTGGCTTGGGAACCGAACCCAGGACCTCGTGCTTAGCAGTAGCACTTGCGACCAAGGTATTCTGTAAGTTGTAATAAGCCAATTACGACAACTAAACTATGACTTGTAAGGAATTTTCGACAGAATAATCAATTTGCGTCCATCATTTGAAGATCATTTGCGTAATGAAGGCTTTACACCGGTGACTATAGCCGCACGGCTAAATGACAATTCGGCTAGGCCGCTGATGACTTAAATCACAAGTTCCAAAGTAGAGTAGCTTTCGACTATTGTCATGCGGCGACAGGTCGCATGTGGCGGGTGACCAAAATCGACCGTGAAAATGCAGTCACAGGCGATCGCCCGCGTGCACGCCACAATTGCGGCGGTAAGTCCGCTCTTTGAGGAGTGGATTGAGAGGCGCCACGGCATCCTCACCTTCCGCCTGACGCAGGTGCTCACCGGACATGACTGTTTCGGGAGGTTCCTGTTTCGGATAAGGCGGGTGAAAACGCCCGGGTGTTACCATTGTGTGGATCGACCGGAAGACACGGTGGAGCATACAGTGAAGGTTTGCCCGGCTTGGGCGGAGCACCGCCATGTCCTCGCGGCGGCAATCGGCGGCGGCGATCTCTCGCGTCCGGCCCTGGTCCAGCCCATGGTACGGAGCGAGAGAGAATGGGAAGCCGTCACCTTCTTCTGCGAAGCAGTAATGCTCGCGAAGTAGGAGGCGGAGCGTGTGAGGGTGACGCAATCGTTGCGCCCTCACGCCGCTAGTCGCCCCAGGAGAAAACACCCTAGGCATCGGGAGTCGATAGCCGACTCCCGGCCACCGTAGGCGAGCGGTTCGCGGACGGCGAGCAATGGGCAGTTCGCCGTCCGGTAAGGACCAGGCCCGGGTCGACGGCGCGTCGTGTTCCACGCGCGCCTCAGAGATGTCAGCACCATTGACGGGGCCCGATAGGAACGATGCCTGCCGGGGTCGCGGATTGTTCTAAAGAGTTACCGTTACCCTGGCGCACAGGCCACTGAAGGAACACGGGTGGGTTTTAGTCAGTAAGAGTCTGACACGCCCTCCCGCTCCACCTGGAGCGGGAGAAGTCATCTGATACTTACCCACACAAAAAAAAGGCGATCGCCCTCCGCATGAAGGACGACATTTTGATGCAAAACGAACTAGTCCGCTGCAATTTTTATCGACCTGTGTAAATGGGGCTGCGAATGCTGCGATTCGGCTTGTGAGACGATTTGAAAGCGATCAGCCGCATGGCGAAAATCGACTTATTGTATAACCCGCATAAGCAATCTGATCATTATTTCTCCGGTAATTAAAACAACGGAAGAAGCCTATAAATTGCAATGCTTGGCGCTTAGCCAACTCTCTCTCGGTAAAATGTAGAATGTCTGTATCCTTTACAACCTTTACTGTTTGGGTAGTAAAAACAGTTATCTAGGATATAGGTAATACGTAGACTAAGTTTCCGGCTGTGAAGGTCAGGCGGCAATCGATCCGGTTTAAATCTGCGTTATCAGCCGCATCTAACTTGGGGGACAGATAAAACCGAAAGGTATGCGCTTCGATAATATTCGTATTTCCGAAGATAGACGAACACGGCCGAAGCCTACACTTTTGCTGGAAGATCTGTACGAACTCGAACGTAGATACTTATAGATAGATAAATCATTTATTCAATGCACACAAAAGCACAATTAAATGATAGCAAATTACATGAATATAAAGGCTTCCCTCCCTCCCGCAGACAGGCGCGACGCGATTCTGGTAGAACAATTTCCATGCAGTTTTCATGGACATTGTTCTACTAGAGTCGCGTCGCACCTGTCTGTGGGAGCCTTGTATATAAAAACAAGGTGCCAATATACAAAAAGAACACACATACTTAAAAAAGAAATATAGGGACACCATGATATACTTCAAATCCAATAGGTAACGAACTGATTCAATCTATACTAATATTATCATAAAGAGGTAACATATTTCAGTTTGTTGTTTGTTGCTTCGGAAATTCTGATTCTATTCCGAATACTCTTTCACTAATGAAGTAATGAGAAACTACAGTATTGCCGAGTGTCATAGCCTCATTATAATTATTCCGGGATTTTAAAGGAGGTATTATCCACTCTATGTTACTTCTTTCCTCGAAGTTTAGGTAAATAAACTTTACCTATTCCGATCTCTGATCATAGGATATATTTTATGTTTAAACAATAAATTTCAATTTCGAAGTCGTGGGCAGAAGCTAGTTCAAATTAAAGCCCCAATTTCATCCACTCCATTCAAAATATTTCATTCCACATAAACCTACATGGGCACTTATAAAACATCAGAAGTTAGGTGCACGGTTCCAATTGGTCGTTTCCTATGGAAAAGAGTCGGTATAAAACCCCACGTTTACTCTTTTAAAAATAATTGGCTTTTACAATGTTTTCAAATTACAGTGTTATTAGGTATGGAAGGACAGTGTAGGCCTGTCAACAAGTACCAGGTACTTAACGAAATAGAAAATGGTCTACAAATCTAGTCTACAAGTTAGGCCTAAAAAGTTGTCACATTCACACAAAGTAGAAGAATCTATATAAAAGATAAATAAAATAATAAAAATAAAAGCCTATTTAAATCAAATGACATAATTGCCATTAAAACTGTAACAAATCTGAATTAATATCCTGTCTGCTTATTAGAATTGTAGGCACTTGTACATTCTACTTTCAAGCCACACCTTAACAATTTGTAAACAATTAACAAACCGTCTGCCACAGAGTAGTTACTTGTTACATAACAACTCGCTCGTGTACAACATAATATATTAAACTAGGCTAGATCAGATGTGGACTGGCGTATTCAACAGCGTTTCGTTTCAATACGCTTTGTTGGAGAATCTACTTTTGTGTGCAGGTAGGCGAAATAGATTGTAAAATTGTTTTGTGCCCTTAGAGAAAGCATTTAAGCATAATCAGTCCATTGTGTTCCACTGCTGGGACACAGGCCTCATCTCTGCGAGAGGGAGTGCGCCGATAGAAATAAGCAAACGTTTGAATGAATCACTTAATTTCGTAACAAACGCACCTTGCTTTTTCTTTAGCAGGGATGAATCTTCAGAAGTTGCCAGACTTCCAGGCTAGGGTGTAAGACTTTTACACAAACTTAAACAACTCTTGGGAGGCTTCAGCACTTACAAAGCAAAACCTGAAATCTATTTTTACTACACCTGCTGTTATAGTACTGGCTCTGCGATCTTTAGCTAGCCAAAAGCCTCTTCCGATATCAAGACATCCTGGACTATTAGAAATGGCTTACACACATATATGCAATATTAGCAGCTAATGCGCGTTGCAATGCCTTTTAATTATTTTTTTTCAAATCACCCCTGTATTACAACGAACAAAACAAAAAAAAACAAATCGGTTAAACCGTTTTTGAGTTTTAGCGAGACTAACAAAAAAAAATATTTTATGTATACAAGATTGACACAGGTCAAGGAACAAACAGCAGCTTTTTCAAGCAAATGTAGTCTCAAAATATGGTAAACATTTCTGGTACACAAAAACCAAATTTACAATGCAAAAACATCCACAACAAGGCCAGAAACACAACAGCAGTTTCCCTAACAAAACTAGGACGATCATAACTAACAAAAACCCATTTCTCCGCGCCTGTACTCCGCACAATGAACCAACTATCCAACTGCGGATGTACTAGTTTATACCTCAAACTATGATCAGGCGCATTCCAAAGGGCAATGTGATAATCGACAGCTGGGCATAGCAAGGTCGGTCAATGCGCATGGGTCAGTGATAAACATGTTGTATTGATTGTAGAACTTGTTTATTGATTGATAAACAATGTATATTTAAATGGGCGTGGTAAAGATGGCGGGGTGTGCTGGATAAAAGTAACAAGCAGTGCCGATTTTAACATACAGGAGCCCTGAGCGAATTTCGGCGGCGCCCCTCTCCCCTTTTGGATAGTAGAGGGGCGAAAAATTTCAGCACTCCGCCTAGGTGTGCTTTTATCCATTCATAAAGAAATAGGAGTTTCTTTGTCGACTTATGCAGAAATGTTTGAGAATTCAGAGAATGTTGGATGCAAGAGCTAGCGAAGAGAGCTCAACAATTTTTTTGGTTTTCTAACTCCAACCGAACTAAAACAAAAGTAGTCTGGAGGCGCCAGTGGTGAAGGGACGCCTAGTCACGGCCCCTTCTCCTCTGGCACCCTGGGCGGCAGCCCAGCCGCGTCCTGCCCTAAAGCCGACACTGGTAACAAGTAATGGTATGAAGTACCTGGTCTCCTGGGAGGAAGTCTACTAATTTGCAAACGTTCCAATGGTCTCTCCATTGTGAGTTTTTGACAGAAAAATTCACAATGGAAAGACGTTTGTAACTTAGTAGATTTAGGCCCTTGGAGTTCATTGGATTGCCTTTGCTGCAGGCGTAGCATGACGCTTTCTGTTTCTTGGAAGACAAGACATAGCTATTTCTATACAAACTGACATTTCGTTTCTCTATTTTTGACATCGCACCGTAAAAATCCTTCTAAAATCCGTAATTTTGTCTTTCGTTTTACCGATCGTTGTCTAGGTCTTTTTATATATAGACTATTTCAGAAGAAAGATTTCTATCCCAAACGTCAAAATCACACTGACAACTGTCAGTTGTCTAAGGTAGTGAAGACAATTTGATTTTGTAATCGCCATGCTAAGACAGTAGAAAACTTTTTACTCGACGGCCGCAAAGTATAAAAATGGAATGGAAAAATGGAATTTTTCACTTTTTGTATGGAAAATGTGAAAAAGTATTACCTACATGTTTAGTTTCAGGGGTTTAGGGTTCCATAAAGGTGGTCGAAATTTTCATTATTTTTGCGATAGGACACACCATTTTCGAGATATAAGCAAAATAATAGAAAAACGTGAATAAACTACTGAATTTCGTAAAAAATGCAGTTGACTCTTTCTACTTTGCTGCCGTCGTACTGTCTTCACGGAACGTCATTTTTGTCTATTCTTCCGTCGACAAAACCCGTTTCTATAATGGTTATGCTACGCGTGCAGGTCGACTATAGTTTACAAAATAAATGAAAATGTGGCCTAGAAAAAGGAATGCATACTTTCATAGGTCGATCAGTCTGCATTAAAATAGAATAGACTAGAATACTCTTTATTATGTACACCATAAAAATTACAGATATAAATGTAGACATTTTACACAGGGTGACAATGGGCGGTCTTATCGCTAAAAGCGATCTTTTACAGACAACCTTTGGATGGATAAATAGCCTCCTCGAGTGGCGACACCCTGGGGAGTCTGCCCTGCTAGCATCTGATTATATGTCTGCCCTGACTGATGAATATTTTTGGTGCTGCACGAGTTATTCTCACCTAACTCATTCTCTTGTAGTAACTGGCCTGTGGAGGTCAGATAAGCAGTCACTCCATCTAAACTAATATTATAAAGAGAAAAGATTAGATTTTTTGTAAGTTTGTTACGCTTTCACGCTAAAACGGCTGAACGGAGTTGGATGAAATTTGGCACATGGGTAGATCATGGCCTGGATTAGGACATAGGATAGGACTTTTATCCCGATATTCCCACGGGATCGAAACTATGCGGGAGAAACCGCAGGGCGCAGCTAAGGTACTTAATATACTGGAATTCAGTTTCATCCCAATATGTTATTTATTTACTTAAGGACACTGTGTGGTTCTTTCCTCAAAAGACCATTTCAGACACCAATCTACATGGTCTTCAAACATTATTACCGAATTTATATATACACATTGACATTGATAAATTTTATGTATACAATGACATGAGTATTTACTTGTAAAGTATTATATTATTTTAATTTTTGTGAATGTGAGAACTATGTGGGTAATGGCTTTCATTTTATTTTCTCTTTTAATTTTAATTATGATCTGGCAGTTTGAGTAATTTATGTGGCCTACCCAAATGTCCTTTCTTTGGTATTGTTCGTCGAATAGTTGAGCTTCTTAATTCCTGACTTCCTGTGTCGAGCTGCACGATTACTGACAAATGCGTGCACTGACTGGACAGGTCCACTCAATCTGTGTGGTTCTTTCCTCAAAAGACTATTTTAGATACCAATCTGCATGGTCTTCGCATGACCTGACCAAGATTATGTCTGTACTTTAAAAGAGACTGTGACCTCTGAGTTTGTTTCGGCCTTTCTTCTCAGAGTAGTCAGATAGGCAACGCCGACCTCATCTAGTTTAAAAAACATGATTGACGTGTAAAAGTGTTTGTACAAACCTACTTACAGAAATAAAATCATTTATTGGAAAACTTAAGAACAGCTAAACAAAGCAGAATAAAAAATAGTAAGTGTAACTGTCAGCCAATTACAAGTCTTCACTTATAAAAAACAGAACGGTGAAGAACACTGCCCACAAGAAAGACAAAATCAAAGCTAAAACTAAACATACATGTAACCTTAATATTATCAATATAGAAACTTACACTAATAAAATCGTGTCATAACACCCCTACACTCTAACACCCAAACATACCCTATTATAATAGGTAAAATAAAAAAACACCCGACAAAAAAAAGAGCTGATGACCTTGAAACGGCAGAACCGATTTTGATAACACATGTCTAAGAACCACTGCTAGAAAACCTGCTTTCAATTAAAAAAACCGCATCTTCGCTGCCACAGACAGACACAAACACACACAGCGGTTAAACTTATTACACCCCTCTTTTTGCGTCGGGGGTTAAGGCGCTGACAAGAGACAAATAGGCTTGTTTCCAACAATTTTTTAGCCAAATCTATACAGTTTGTGACGGCGGAAAAAATATATGTTAATCTTGAACATATTTCTGAGAACCCTGTTGTATTCAAAACACGTTTTTTAATATTTTTCTCGATGCAAAAAAATATTAAACTAACGTCTTAAAATGATCTTCCAACAAAAATATCTGTGTTATTTATCAACGTACGTTGATAAAATTAATAACATTATCGTATCATATTTAAATACAGAACATGGTTGTTTTTTATTTTCGACTACTCAACTTATATTTAAGTAATTAATTCTTACAAGATTTGTAATAAGTTACGAGCGTCGCGTCATCGCACTTCTCTTTCTTTTGTATGCAGTACGACAGTGATCGCATAGACGCGCAGCTAGACGGACGTATGTCGCTTTGCCCCGCTATCCGTTCATTTCATATTTTTTTGTTTGACTACTTTAAATATATGTACCTACATTTTTTTTTTTGTTCCTAAAACTACAATAAGTTGTAAAAAGATTGGTACGTAAAGACATTCGTATAGGATATAAGTAGTATAAATATAAATGATAAATGATTTTATATCTGTAAGTAGGTTTGTACAAACACTTTTACACGTCAATCATATTTTTTAAACTAGATGAGGTCGGCGTTTCCTATCTGACTACAACATAGTTCTAAGTTGTGAAAATATTTGCTGTGAAAAATGGGAAATAAACAAAAATGCCGGAGGCCGGCAAAAAAAAGTTTCTATAATTAGTAACAAACAAAAACATCTCATGGAAATAGTAAAGTAAGTACATTTTTTTTAATATATACACAAAACAGGTACACGAATAGACATGAAATTATAACCAAATAGGTACTATAGGCTATTTTGTACAAGTGATAACGTAAATTCATCTTCACCAGTAACGCTCGGTTGGTCTAGTGGTATCTGGATAGATTTAGACAATCGATTTCCGAGTTCCGAACCAAGTCGCGACCTAGAGAATTTAAATTGTTTTCTTTTTTAAATTAATTTTTAAATTTTTAAAATAATTATTAATTTTCTTTTCAGTAAAAAGAGACGTTTGGCGAACAGTTCTGAAGCAGGTGAAGCTTCAGAAATTGTTTTTCACCAGTAAGTTTGTAATATTTAAGTTCATACTAATATAAATAATAATTTTATTATTTAGATCATTAAAAAAAAATACGATGTTTCCGTCGCCACATATAGACCGGCCATATAGGTAACTCGGTCCTCGCCCGCGAGGAGGATCAAAGAAGATCCCCTTTACTTTTAGACAGAAAGTCACAAATAAGTTCAGTAATAAACTATCACATTTGCATAGATCTATGCCTATCTTAGAACTGGACTTACAGAAAAATACTCGTAGCTTTTGTCCATTGTTTCTTGTCCACTCTATATAAATCATCATAATAGGTAAGTTTAGTGCTGAAGAAAGTTCTTGCAAGTCTAAATGTTTTTTATTTTTTGCAGATTAGAAAATGTGCCTGTTGCAGTTACATCAGAAAATGATATTATAGTTATCCCTGAAAATGTTACTAGGTAAGTACCCAAAATGAGATGTGTACAATTTGCCCAAGTGATATGAAACTTTCTCCTGATCGTTCTTATACGAGTACTTATGTCATTGTGAGTCATACTTTTTTCCATCATAGGTTTGAAGAATCAGCAAAGGAATTATGCAAGGTGTTAAGAAATATTATTGATCAAGAATCAAATCTATCTGAGACAGGTTCAATCCACCAATGATCTTCCTGAACTTGAGGTAAATATTAAAGTATTATGTACTTGGCCAGGTATTGGCTGTCGAGGATAAAATATAGCAGTTGGTATTGAGTTACTTAAGCATAGGTTAACTTTTAAGTATTTGTTTTTTTTAGATTGTTACGAGTCACCCTCCAGAACAAGAAATCCAGATCGGACGACGAATTATAAGATTATTGCATTTTTTTAAAAACCTTCAGAAAATTTCTGGGCACGGACCTTTGGGTTGTAATTTGAGTCATATTAATTAATTTTAAAATTAAAATTGTGTAGAAATACGCGAACATACATAGATACAAACACTAATTTTCATACGGGGGAAAACCTCCTTATTTTAAAGTCGGTTAATATATATTGATCTAGCTCAAGAGGTCACCAGCATGTGGGATATAGAGTCAACAATTTTTGTACATATTATTATTGCATTACTATTAATTTAAGTATATAAGTAAATAAAAAAACGGAAATAAAGAATATAATTATGTGATAATAACAAAAAAATTGCTTTAATATCGTTTGAATTTTTATTTTCCTTACGTTTATATTGTTTTTAAATTCATTGTAAATAAAGTCTCTTAAAATAATTAAAAATACAAAGTTAAAAACATATACTCGTTTATTTAATCGCCATGTCTATATTGTTACGAGCTCTTCATACATAATAATAAATACACAAGAGCGCCATCTATTGATTAATTGTTAATTATTGGCCGCGTCACTTTGTTTCTTACTTGGTAGTTCGCTGTACTACCACACTTTAAGAATGGCGCTAGGATATCGGAGAAATAGTGGGCGTGGCTAAAAATACCGAAACATCGGAACTCAATAGCTATTGTCAGCGTCTTAAAAAGCAAAGCACTCAACCTATGCAATTTACATATTTGAAATTTAATACTAAATCGTATCAAGCAAAACAATCTAAGACAGATTTGCTGCGAAGAGATAGTTGGAAAAAGGCTAGGCATTGGTGATGAAGATGAGCTATTTTTATATAGTTCCTGCCGATACAAGAGAAGAACCTCAGTCTTGGTCCTGTCGATGGCATTTGATCAAATGAGCATGTTGATAATTCGATGCTGTTGCCAATCGATAGTGACTGGCTGGGAAAAGGACAAACTTAATCAGAGAAGCAGCAGCAAAGCGATCGATATTTGTTAATAGCCAGTAAATATAATTGGTTCCACGAGCTCTTTGATCAAATGGGACAAGCGAATAATTTCGACTGGTCGTAATGAGATAATTTGATAGTCAGCTGTTATCTGCTTTGATTGCAGACCTATCCCGACGTATCTGAATAATTAATGATTCATTGGAAGGACAAGTTGAAACTGGTAGATCCATAACCACTTAAAGAATATACTCTAGATAAGTAGTACTTGATATATTTTTTATGATAAGATTTCTCCTTGAAATTCATTGAGTTTTTTCATGTTGATGACAAATCGATATCAGTAAATTGGTATTAAATAGCTTCAGCTAGTTCTCATGCCAAGCAACTAGCAATAAATAATAAGGAGAAATTTCCTTAACATCCTGCTTGAGAACCCCACGATTCACGAAACAGGTATGCCTAATATGGGGATGACGCAGTAGCCAATAATAATTGTCTGTACGGAAGAGGTATGTGTGTGCCCTGCAGTTAAGGATTTAGATACAGTTCGCGCAAAACGGAAGTTGCACGCGAATGACTGCGCAGTATGCATAAATAGGTGTCCGGAGAAGGAGGGGCAGTGTTGGCCCCGTGGTAACGACCGCGACTTACCGAGTTGTAGGTCGTAGGTTCGAACCCAGACAGGCACTTTGTGTAAATAATTTAATCACCACTGCTTTCAAAACGGTGAAGGAAAACATCGTGAGGAAACCGGCATGTCATAGAACCAAAAATTCGAAGACTTACCATCTACCAACCCGCACTGGGCCCGCGTGGTGGATTACGGCCCACTCCCTCTCACGGAGAGGAAGCCTGTGTCCCAGCAGTGGGAACATTATAGGCTAATTATTAGGTGTCCGACGGAACTCTCTCACTCTCACTCAACTGTACCATGCGCGGTTTCGTTCTTGGGCCTACGTTTAGAGAGCTCATAAAGTTTTGCGCGAACTTTACTACTACTACTACTAGGCTAATTATCACTCTCCTGTTCTTATACCAATTGATTTGAGGACGGCGCAACATGTTTTTATCTTCCATACTCCTTTAAAGTTCTTTATTAGTGTTCGTCTCAGTAGTCAACCTCTTTCTAGCTTTATCATCTTTCACACTGCAGTCAATCTATCGTTTCTTTGGTCTTACCCTACTCTAATAACCATCAACATTCACACAAACTTTGCTCATTGCAGTAACAAATACTGTTACAGTAATCAACATCTGATCTCATCCTAAAAATCATCAGTCTTTCAAACTCTCCAATGCACTTGAACACACACCGTATGCAAAACTTGCAAACCGCTGACAGCCATGAACAGAAAGTAAAAGTGATCACTTACATCACTAAGAACAATCGCGAGTTTTTATATTATCACATTATGCAAGAAACAAGTACTGTTAATAATTACAATATGCAATCAGTACCGAGAACCACTTTGCTTTGCATTGCATAGCACGTGTGTATTGCAAGATACCCGATTTGAAAATGCAGCAATGTATTGCTAAATTGTGAAAGGAGGGTAGATAGGAGTTTAAAATTTCAGGATGGTAGCTAACTTCATGGTCATAAGAATAATGTGCATTGATGTTATTTGGTCAAAGAATAAGCAAGCTGAAGTGGCAATAGACTGACTATATTAACCGTAGAACCGATGACAGTTGGTATAGACATGTACTTGAATGGAGATCGCGAATCGGGAGGACGCCCTCAGACTAGGTGAGGCAACGATTTTCGGATGGTGGTAGCAGCTGGATCCGCAGAAGAGCAGAAGCCGAGGATCGAGTTGAATGGCAAGCAATTGAAGAGGCTTACATCCAGTGGTGGACTGCTATAAGCTGATAATGATAATATTTGGTCATCAGGATTCGTTTCAGAAATTGACAATGACATCACAGAATTGAGAAATACCTATAGTTCGTTATTAAAAACCAATCTTGTTTATTAACATGCCCAAAACAGGAACGATAAGTATGACAATCAAATTATTATTGTAAGTACTTAATTAGTTTAATTTACACACCTTCGAATACATTACGACATGAACAAATCTTGTTAAAGATATTTCGTTAACGAGATATACCCGTTTACGTTGGTATCGTTGAAAAATTACAACGCAGTTGTTTGTCAGAAGTCCAAGTAATATTCAGTAAACAAATACATGACTTCTAAGCGTGTCGAAGGCAATTGTGACAATCCAGAACTTAAAATTTTTTATATTCAAGTATAAAGTAAAATTATGATTTATATTAATTACAATCGAGGAAAATTTTATGCTAACTGTAATGTAGACCTGCCTGATCTAGGTTTATGAAAACCTGTGTTTCAGGCCATCAATTTACACCAAACATTTAAAAAGACCACAACAATAAATTTATTAGAAGCTAAATTAAAAAGAAGATATCATATTTTCAATGAATTAAAGAGTAACTATATGGGTATATTATTATAAAACTAGATCACAGTTCACATGACTTAATGAGAGCTTATGGTTAATATTGCTACCGCATATTGAACACTGTGCAACACACAATGAGTTGCCGATGCATTGTCAGCTTAGATAGAAAATTGAAAAGCGCCCAGTAACTTTTAAAGCTGAACATAGCAAGGCAATTTGGGCAAAAATAGCTATGATGTTAGCTACTACTTCCCCAAAATTACTCCTGCTAATGCAGTTTTTGCCAACATATTGAGGCCCAACATTACTATAATTACATGTAAAACTGTCCGCATTAAATAAGTATTGCGAAGTCTTTTTGGCTTTTTTTAGGCCCAGTCAAACTACTCTAATACAGATTCAAAGGCTGGTCAAAATTTTCATAGAAATTAACCATAAACTAAGTTTTGCAAACTTTTCTGGCAGCACCGCTTGCGAATGCACTAAAGTGTGGCAATTTTTTTCATTAATAAGTTCTCTGCTCCTTTACAGAAAGCTTTTAACGAGAAATGCTCTGAAATGGAAGAGTTTGTGGGTCTTTGTCGAAAGGCGGTTAATAGAATTTAAGTATTAAAAGAAAATGAAGGAGAAGACAAAACAAAAAGATAGACAATTTTTGTTTGTCTGTTTTGCTAGATAGAGAAGATTTTAAAAGCCTCTTTTCGCCGAATACCTGGTACTGGGCATCTGGTGGTTGGCAAATCGTTGAAATCAGACAGTTTCGCCTTTTCGTGTATGTGCACGAATCTATTCAAACCGATGTCGATGTTGCGCAAATTCTTCTCTTCAGATTCATCTCTCCATGCATTCCTGTGCAAACGGCGGTTTCACATCGTTATTTCGTGCCCCGATTAGCGACCCACGCAACTCACCCTGGTCGAGGCCTAAGGGTTCTATTGTTAGGCTACTGGCCTACAAGGGTTATCAGTCATCAAAAGATAAAGGCATGGTAGAAATAGAACGCGAAGTACCTAGGAAGTAATATATTTATTCGTAAGGGAACATTCTTGCTTAGAGATTGTATCTTTTTGCAGAAAAATAAAAAACAACATGGCTTTGTTCCACTTTTACTGTATTTGTTGTCACTACCTATGGGAAAGTTTCAGTATTATTATTATGACATTTAGATTAGATCACAATCATGTAGACTTAAATCTATAGTATGACCCACAAAAAAAAAAAAAATGCTTATTTTAAAACACCTTTTGCATTTGAAAAGTAAGTGCATGCGATTCTGTTGTGGAATTCTTCACTTCCGCCTGAAATTAGGAACTGTCAAACTGTTGCAGTATTTAAAAGTAGAGTGAAAAACACTATCTTTTCAGTTTGTCATAATTGCATATGTATTTATTATTTAAATTACATTATATTTTTATATATTTTAGTGATATTTATTTTAAAAGTATTGTATGTTTATATTTAAATTAGAGAATTGTTTTTGATTTTATGTATTTTCTTTTGCTTTCTACTCGTACACACGTTGTCTACATCTCTTTTTATTTACTCTTTTTACGCAGGTATGCTGGAAGAGATTTCTTTATAAATAAGCATCACATTTGTACATATTTTCTGTTCCTTTCTTCCTGTCTGTTTGTATGTGTGTACATAAATATATATTTTTTTCGTTTTTTCTATTATCTTTTCTATTTTTAATTATCTATCTCGCCCTACAAGTGATTATGCGGTCGACAATGGTGCACACTTGCATAGAAGTAACCTATTCCCTCAAGACTTGAAGACTCCCAGGTTATAGCTATTGCGAAACTGGCTTTGCCAAGGAGTTTCACTCCTTCACTAATCATCATTATCTTCCTAGCCTTTTTCCCAACTATATTAGTGTCAGCTTCCAGTCTAACCGGATGCAGAATACCAATATTTTAGGTTTAAAGATAATTTATTTCTCATAAGAACTTAAATAACAGTTCACTTCAAATGAGATATAGAGTTCTTGCATCTAAATAATAATATCATATTTAACATGAAGCTACTGCCTATCTGACCTCCACTACCCAGTTACTGGGTAACATGATACCCCTTGGTAAGATTGGTTCACTCCTACATTGATACAAACGGAAAATCAATACGTCAAGTGATGAATGAAATTTCTTGAACTTCTACTTATTTTCTGTTTTGTAGTCAACAGCTGACATGAAGTAATAAAGTTCTATAGAAAACGATCGAGCATCTCACCTTGGCATATTTGAGTTACAGTCAATTGGGCCCTTCTGTTTTTTAGACTCTAGTACTTGGAAAAGTATTGCATGATCGGTATATTTTTTTATCGATTAAAATGTAATTTATTTAATTGCATTGTAATATTTGATTTGATATGTAGTCGATTTCATTCAATGGAGGCCCTTTGCATGACGGGCATGAACGATCAAAAAAGTAGGACAGATTCTCTCTAGCAAAAAACTGTCACTCAAGTCGGCCAGCTCGTTGTACGTACAGGCCTCTGTACGCACACATTCACAAATTAGTCGGCCGACAGACGGTCGGCCATTACGCGCGCAAATGGCAACACTCACACAATAAATATATTCACACATAAACGAGACTCAGGTTTGTCTTAGCGGAGTTCCGTCCACCTTTTTTGTTCGTCGTTGAAGGCAATAAGAAACATTCTGAGGGCATATTTATTAAGCTATTGCATAGCTTTTTCGCGGGCTTTGAGCGCGGCGACCGAATCAAGAAATTCCGTAACGAAAATAAAACCTAACACCCCCACTCCGCCTACGATGTAGCTCGGCCGAGCGTTCGCTTAACGTGTATGTATATGGGACGACTGTACTTGAATTAATATCAAAGAAAAAAAAATACTGTATAAATAAAAAATAAATAAATAATTATAATTGCATAAGTTGATAAAAAATGCTATGCAATAGCTTTACCGCGGCAGTCCCCGAGTGCCACACGTGTTTTTTTTTATTTTATTTTATTTATTCGGGAAAACAAACAATTACACATTAAGAAAAATAAAAAAAGGAATGGAAAATTGTTAAGGTTTTTGGCCTTAGATTGGTTGTTAAAATAAATAAATTACCTATGTATTCAATGCGGTGGTCCCAAAACTAAGCGGCACTTGTATCTTGGTGACCTGAGTTATGATACTTTTGGTTACTCAATTAATATTAAAAGTTCAAGAACAATGACTAGAAAATGTTTCAGCAATAAAGTTCGTGGAACGAAACATACTATCTCTTACTAACTACTTAAGAGGCTACAAGGGTCATAATTATTTTCTACTAACAAACGTTGGCAGCCCTAAAATTATGTAAAATAACATTAATTGGGGCTAATTGTCCCCTCCGTTTGGAAGGAAGTACCTATTGTCATTTTTGTTATTTTAGGATGTTGGCTATTATCATCATGTTTTAGATGCAGGTGATAACATTGTTTTGTGTTTATGACATAATGATGTAATATAGAGTTATTATTCCAGCATTTGACAAAGTTTAAGCTACGTAGTTGGTACCTAGCTGGTGCGAGCTATAGGCTTTTACCTATAGAGGGTGGCAGGGATATCGACACATAACATGTTACCATTTTTTTTTTTGGGTGGTATATCATCAAATGACCTCTCCCGCTCTGGGCGGAGCGGAAGGGCGTGTCAGACTCTTACTAAATAAAACCCACCCGTGTTCCTTCAGTTGCCTGTGCGCCAGGGCCACGGTAACTCTTTCGAACAATCCGCGACCCCGGCAGGATAACCTGTTACCATGGATTCAATTCATGATTCTGGACAGCCGTGCGTTAAACTTTTCATTTGTTATTTTTTTTAATTTTGCTGCAGGTAAGGAACTTTTTTAGGAATAGCAGATTTTTTAATATTATTTAAAAAATATGTATTAGAATAGCGAAAAATTTCAACGTAAAGATTCTCAGAATCATGTTTTTACTGAATCCATGGTATAACAGGTTGTGTGTCGATGTTCCTGCCACCCTGTATAAGCTCCCAGCAGCTATTGCTGACTGGCTTTTATATTTTAGTTTTTAACATAGCATTAGCAAAATTTTTAAAGTTCCTATCGATACGAAACTGAATGAAACCAACCCTTTACAATTTCTTATAAACGACTCTTTCCAACTATGAATTGTTAACCTCCAAGTCCCAATATGCACTTAAGTGTCTAGTTTCTGGAAATTATTATCCCGATGTTTCCGTTTCAAGCCTTAAATATACAACATGCTGATCATGGACCCCATTCCTTCCTTCCTTTTCGAGTCGATGGTAAATAAAAGAAAGAAAATAAATTTATTTGACCCAGGTTGTAAATACATGTATTATTTTTAAATGAGTTCGGCCCAGTACGTTCAGTAGCGTTTTTAGGTCCTCAGAAGTGCAGTTCCCCAGGGATAAACCCCATTGGCAACTTCAATTACCATATTGTAGGGATATAGCCACCATAACTACGAGAGAACGTTGGTCTTCCTCATAACATAATGTGTGAGTTGCCATTTACGACACCAGCGGGTTATGACCGAGTGGGTAGGGTTGACCTACTGTTTACCTAAAACCACACAAGCTTTTAAACAAATTGAAACCAACGGGGCTGATATTCCGTCCTATTTATGGTAGGTATCGACCTGTAAAGCTGGGTAGGTATCAACTATGTTCGCACACCAAATGTGCTTCGCGCATCTGCTTTGTCTTTCGATAAAAACGACCACCACGCAAAAGAGATGTGCATACTTAGATAAATACTTAGCTGTAAAGAGAACATCTGTATTCCCCAATAGGATGACAAGGGGAATAGTACACCCATTCTTCATTTCTTTAGTTACGTCGTAAGTTCCATGTAATAGGGAGCGAGCTCATTGCCATTAACCGGTGAAAAATTCAGACTCCGGGCTGCTAGTGGACCAACGAGGCAGTCATGACCATCTGCCCAGTTTTATCAGAACAAGTTGGGATCAGCTGCCAGTCTAACTGAATGCAGCTGAATACCAGTAATTTACATGGAGCGACTGCCTATTTGACGCCCACAACCCAGTAGACCAAAGAGGCAGTAGGATCAAAATAATCAACCTATAACGTTCCCACTGCGGGGACACAGGCCTCTTCTGTTTGAGGTAATTGGCCGTATTACACCACCCGGGCCCAGTGCGGGTAAATTTCGCATGTCTTTACAATTTTCGGTCTAGGACATGCCGGTTTCTTCACGATGTTTTCCTTCACCGTTTTGAGAGCAGTGGTGATGAAATAAGTTACACAAAGTAAAGCGCCTGGGTTCGAACACACCCATGCCTAGTCATTCTTAAGAGACTCACAGTTCATGATTAATCGTATCTAATTTTACTCCTGGTGCTTACCGGATTCTACAATAATAATACACATGATTACAGTACAGTAAAGACAAAGGAAACTGACACAATCCCTGCATACGACCTTGACTTTAAGAATACGTTAGTAATGTAACTAATGTAACATGACAAAGTGCATAAGTATTTCTTATGTAAGAAGGTATGTTTAATGTCACATAGTGACATTAAACAGACGAGAGAACATGCAACATTGTCCAGGTGAATCAGAACAGGATATGTATGGTCAACAGCGGGGTAATTGCGTAACACACTAACAGTAGGAATGCCTTTCATTTTGACAGTTCAACAACATTAATTGTGTTATTTACGTTGTTGAGCAGATTTTTTTTTCGAACATTTCCAACAATGGATTAGAAATAGGCTTCAAAATTATTCAGATTGTTATAGATAGTATGTTACACAATTAGGGTGCTGTACTAGTTGACGAAGACAATCGTACTAATTATCTAAATCCTAACTATCCTAACTTCCTAACTAATATCCTAACTTAATATTATAAATTCGAAAGTAAGTATGTTTGTTTGTTACCTTTTCACGCCTAAACCACTGAACCGATCATCCTGAAATTTTGCATATACGTTGTCAGGGGTACAGAAACGGACATAGGGTACCTGTACCTCTCATCCCGCAAAAAAATACTGTTCCCGAGGAAAACAACAATAACGTCCTTATGATAATAAATGACGCCACGTGTCTTTCGAATCATGATTGAATTATAACCCGAATTGATAGTCAGTCTAAATTAACGCGAGCGAAGCCGCGGGCAAAAGCTAGTTAATAATAAAAAGAGAAAAGATTTGATTTTTTGTAAGTTTGTTATGCTTTCACGCTAAAATGGCTGAACGGATTTGGATGAAATTCGGCATATTGGGAGACCATGACCTGGATTAGGACATAGGATACTTTTTATCCCGATATTTCCACGGGATCGAGACTTATGCGGGTGAAACCGCAGGGCGCAGCTTGTAATATTAAAATGTGAATATTGGATGTTTGTTACTCTATCAAGCAAGAACGGCTGAACGGATTTGGGTGAAATTTTTATGCATGCCTACTATCCAACGTTCTACACGTTAGAAAATAAAGAAATAAATAATCAAGCTTAAGAACGGTTGCAACACGCCACACTATGAAAATGTCACAGCTGAATATTTCAACAATAACTTTTAACTGTAAACCGCCTTGAACAAACCAGTTCCATTAATATAGGATGTCCAGTTAACAGTTGGGTGGGAGCGGCCAAATACTGAATTATTTTGCAATTATTAAAGTGTGTCTCTTGGGTCTGAGTTGATAGTTTTTTGAACTGATCAGTTGACAGGTGGGTAGGAGCGGCCAAATACTGAATTATTTTGCAATTATCAAAGTGTGTCTCTTGGGTCTGAGTTGATAGTTTTTTGAACTGATCAGTTGACAGGTGGGTAGGAGCGGCCAAATACTGAATTATTTGCAATTATTAAAGTGTGTCTCTTGAGTCTGAGTTGATAGTTTTTTTGGGTTACAGCAATTTGGTAGAAAACGATTGTTCGATTATAGAAACAAACAGCTTAACCACCGTGGACATTTTTTTATATTTTCTGGATGAATTTTTTCTTCAGATACTAAGCTTCTCTCAAGCCTGTTAATTTGGTACTTAATATAATTTATCAGAGAAGCATAACATGCATAATCAGCCTATTATGTTCCCACGGCTGGGACACAGGCCCCCTCTCTTCGAGAGGGACTGGGCTGTAATCTACCGCGGGCACAGTGCGGGTTGGTAGATGTCACATGTCTTCGAATTTTTAATTCTAGGCCATGCCTGTTCCCTCACGATGTTTTCCTTCACTGTTTTGAGAGTAATGGTGATGAATTATTTACACAAAGTTAAGCGCCTGTCTGGGTTCTACCGGTACAACTCGTAAGTCGGGGCCGTTACCGATGGGCCATCAGTGCCTTCAGCAATTTATCAGAAAAGGGCAAGACCCAAAGAAAGATGATATGGCTAGAAAAGGGGGGTGACTACTAAGCTGATGGCTGATAGAGATAGATGTCAAGAAGAAGAAAAAAAGGTTAAGCAACTTCCAAATCAATTGGGTTAAGGGCAGGAATAAAGGTACGAGTTCGTAGCCAACTGCGGACAGCAGCAGCAGACGACGTGTAGCTGCAACACTACTGGTTTCTATGTATTTATATGAAAACGACGTGTCGCTAGCTACGAAAGGTATTTCATTAGAAATACATAGAAACCAGTAGTGTCGCAGCGACACGTCGCCTGCTGCTGCTGCCTGCAGTCGGCTACGAACTTGTGCCTTATGATAATGGTTGATGAGACAGGACAGTTACATTAGTGCCTTAGATTTTTGAAAATTTATCCCTTAAGGTTACACTAGTCAATCACCTTCCATACTAACGTCGTTCCAAGTTTAGTCCACTGTTTGACAGTATACATTAAAATTATATCTAAGTACTTGTCTCGTCATTATCTATACATAATTTAAAAAAAAGGTTTTGAAAGTTATGAGCGTCGAAACTTCCAATTTTCAACGCATCTTTGGGCGTAAATAAATAACTTCCGGAGTATGAAAATGGCAAAATTGTTAACGTACAGGGATAGATAATTTATTCAAGATTTCAAACAACTTTATTTTGAATGAATACATCCCAGTAGTTTTTTCACAATATCTATACGCCCAAAAGTCTGTGCATTAAATTTTACACTCGTTTTAGTTATAAATTATCGTCTATTTCACTAAATAAATAAATAAATAAAAACTAAATATACAATCTATCTATATAAATAAAAATCAATATTTGTTTGTTTGTCCTCTATGGACTCCGAAAGGGCTGGACCGATTTTGATGAAACTTTGGTGAGTTTTTGTGCATACGCCCGCGAAGGTTTAGGGGTAGGGTAGGGGTAAGACACCACGCGAACGGAGTCGCGCCGGGCAGCTAGTACTAAATAAGTAAATAAATAAATTAACTAAATAGCATGCATATTAGCCACACCCACCAACGAGTTCGAGCCGTCGACTAGTGCAACCTTAAATGGGTTACTTCAATAGGGAATAATAGTTTATCATTTTCGCCAATGGGTAATCCCATCGGGCACATGACTTGCAGTTAAATAAAAATGTAAGAACATTATTTGTGTAGTTAAATATCCAAACCCGTATGTCCTCTCTAAGTGAAAAATGGGAAATGTTAAATGTTATTAAATGTTTTGGCTATAGATTATTAAGTTAAGAGGATTTTATTAAACGATCACTCGTGTAGGAGATTATGTTTATTAGATCAGAAATAAAAGTAATATAGGTATAAAAACGGATTTAGCTAAAAAAAAAGGTTTAAGTCAATAACGTTGTTTGTTATAAAGTATCGAACCGTACCGGAGTTTGAAAAAAATTAATTTGAACTTGCCAACTTCACTCCCGATAGCTCATGGAAATGGCTACCACCTTAGACCTCATACTTTACGCTAATTGGTTGTCGCAGATTTGCTTGACTTTGATAAACACAAATGGCAATGGACACACCGGGATATGAAAGAAATGATCGATTTTAACTGCTATTTTAGTAGTGTTTTAAATGACTTACCTTGATTTGAAAAACACAAATATATCATGCATTATTTACTCTCAATTTTGACTCCATTCACAGTTCAATTTCGAGTAGGAGTGTGACTTACCGGGATTTTATATTTAACTACATATTTTGCCTACATGACAGGTACAGGTTTCCAGCTCATTCCAAGTATAAAACAAAAACAAAGTATGAATTGGAACTGATTTATATAATTTAGGTCATTCACAAACTGTTTTAAAGGAAAAGAACCAGCATAATTACTAATTAGGTAAAATACTAGGTAAAAACTTCAAAAATAGTAAGACTAGTCATGATACACAGATGACTAAGTAATAACTTTTAACATAATAAATTCCCAATTCTTAGTATAATTATCCTCTGCGTCATTCATAAAAATTGCTCGGAATATTTTGACTTGAGTAGTTGACTAGTTTCCATTTGTTTATTAATTAAAATGATGTAAGGGTTGAGTATGGAATGTATTGTAGGTTGTGCACTATGGTTTTATCTGAAAGAGGTTTTAATATTTTTATGGGCAGTAGCAATCAAACTCGCCATGTGAGGGAGAAGATTAAAGTATAATAAAAATTAAAATAACTTAATTTTTTGTGTAATCTTATGTCAATTATTGGTGAACCAGTCACCAGCTGGCTTGGTTTGGCTTATTAATTAAGTACTGATCGATTAAGTACGGTCAGCTAATAATTATATCACCTCCTATATGGGTTACATGTATTTTTATGTGAGCACTATGTACCTATTATAAAGCTATCATTTACTGGGTTCGTCTTCCATTGAGTAGAATGTGCCCTGGCGACTGCTCACTGTCTGTTGCTGTATGTCATGCTCACTCCAATGTCTCGGAGGCGGTGGCGTGTGTGTTGGAACATTAAGTTCCCTTCAAAATGGTTGAGCTGAATGGTGCTGATCCATACGTCATATTCGTGAACGGGCACCGTCAGTAGGGTCATCTCTTCGCTGCCACGGCTTATTTTAATTTCTGTATTATTGTTTGTTCGTTTTTATCTTTTTTATTACGGACGCTTTTAACGTGCACGTCTTTCTACTTCGTTCTCACATATATAATTTCAACAGGAATGATGTAACCAATTTTTTGTAACAATATTTTGATTTAAAAGAGTATCTGTGGAGTTTATTGCCCGTTCTTTCTCTGTACGTACCTACTAGGCTTTGGAATGGGCAACTAGCTTCATCTTTCTGACTGACCGACCTCTTGATAATTCAAAACTGCCTGTAATTGATTTATTTGCAATTGCTTTGAGTTTGAGTTTTTATGACAATGCTAGGTAGGTACCTATTTACTGATATTGCCAGTTTACATCCTGTTTTTATGTGATTAAGTGGGCACATTAGCACAGGACCAACTATCATCGTCCTGCTTTCTTCGTCTATACACTTTTATCAGCAGTCATCGCAGAAAGAAAGAAAGAAAAAGTATTTATTGGGACTCGCACAGGATTCTCACAAATTAAACTAAACACTCTTTTAAAAACAAGAGTAATATGAAAATAACAACAGAAAATCATGTACGAGGCCAAAAGACTCCTATTTCAGCATGATGCTGCGACATTTTAAAATAAGTATCGCAGCGCTGGTATTCTGATAAGGCCCGCTGCTGTGATGTCACAGACATATACAGATATAAATAATAAATTAAATTAAATTAAAATTAGACTGTGATTAACATAATAGAAAAATTAAAATAATTATTATTATTGTAATCCCCATGTCAGCACCCGACGTCACATCAATTACTTGTCTTTGCATTTAGTGTCTGTGGCACTCTATGGCAACACTGTGCCAAGTAAATAGATGCAGCCGCCACACAGTCGGCTGAAAATCGACCCACACAGACACACAATACCTTTTTCCCAAATGTCCTATTTTCTCTTATTTGGCACATCTCAGTTAGCGTTGAAAATACCATGTAAAATACATGTATCTTTCAAATGCCCCTGTATTTTTCAATAAAATACAGAATCATTGCGCAAGATTTGTTCCCTTAAATATGAAAAATACAGTATTTAACAGTATTATACGTGTATGATTTTATTTTTCAGACAAACGGGAAATTTATTTTTCGAAAATTACATGTCTTTTATAGGAAAGATAGGTACAAAGTTTAGACAAAAACAAAATGTATCTTTCGCAATTTTCAACGCTAATCTCAGTATTCAACCATTTCTAACTACATTATAGCATAGCACTAACCAAAGTAGAATAAATAACAAGAAACATTTAAAAAACTCATTGGTAAAGAGAATCAAATGATGACCACATTACCAAAAAGTTGAATACATCTTCGCATCATCATCTGCCTATTCCCAACTATGTTGTGGTCAGCTTCTAGTCTAACTGAATTTAGCTGAATACTAGTATTTTACATGGTGCGATTGTCTATCCTATACCACCTTCTTTCATCCTATACCATCCTATACCATGCCTATCCTATACCATCTTTTTCTTTCTGGATTCTAGAATTATAGATCTTTATGTTAAGTGTAGGACCAATATCAACACTTCCTTATTTTTTTAATTGCTTTGAAGAAGAGTTAAATAAACATAAGATACAAATTCATTCATGACTACCATAAGCCTTCAATTTACCCTATTTGGCTAATGTAGTCTCTAATCTTATTAATTAACCATACTTACCTACAAGGAAATGGTGAATGATTATAAGTCATTTCATTCAAATTGACTGATTACTTCCTAAATTAATTAGAATAAAGAATTAACCAACCTGTTTACATAGTGATGGGAAATACTCAATGACAAAAAGTTTTATGAATAAAAATTATATCCGAAATTCTGCTATCTCTAGTTTATGACTCAAATGCAAATAGCATTATCACAGGTTCATTTACTTGGCTTATCTTACAGAAAAATAATTACTACATCATCTAAGATAAAAAGTGATAAGTTATAATTTTAAGTAATCAACTAATATTGCAATGCAATAACAACTAAAGGAATGTATTTTTACACAGAAATAGGGATGGGGTGGTTATTATTAGTCATATATGTACTCGTTTTAACGAGACACCCTTCCTGGGGGTTCCATACACCCCAGTTCGGCGAAACATTACGCATGTGGTGCCAAGGGACTTCCCTATTGAACAAACCATGCCCCAATTTAACAAATTACCTCTGAACCCTCACAAGGTCACTGCTAAATTCCTAAATTGCTTACTTTCTCAGAAAATAATATGAAAATACATCGTGTGGGGGAACGCAACGCGAAGAAAAATCGATAAATGTCTTCGAAACGCATGTATCTTTTACAAATGCATGCAGGAATAATCAAGGCACACTTTTTTACAGCCTCTAATTACGATGTCATTCATAAACGTATGTAATTACGATCGTAATCAAGTAATCGATGAACCGAAACGACCGCACGCCCGTGCTGTGTTTACGTTGTAATATCTATGAAAAAAACAGTCTGTCGATGAAAAGGAAGACCGCCAGTGCAGTAAATACTATAAGGACGTAAATAGATCGACGCGTGCATGATCATCCTTGTAATTATTTATTTGTTTTGCTAACGAAAGCTCCGAGGAGCGATGAACTCGTTATATTCTACATACCTCATTTTGACGCTCTTATCCTTTGTCGTGACAAATCCGAATGCACTACTGCACAGCACGAAACAATTGTTCACTTATAAACTGCATATTTCCACAAACACAAACGAGCATTTCCGTATTATCGACTGGTGTACACGTCTGGGACACTTTCGGTAGCCATTTTTGTCAAAAAACACTTTTTACGTCCCGATTCCCGATTTCGGAAAGCTATGAGCGAGATGACGCTAGCGCCGCGCCGAAACAACGAATGAAAATAAATGAAACATTGAACCGGGCGGTCGCGAATCCTATTAAATAGTCGTCCGATTCACATTACTACACTTTACTTAGCTTCCGCCAAAAGCTTCCACGTCGAACGTTATGCCTATGTTCACTGCTTGACAAACTTGCAGCTTTGAAATTCAGTACGCGAATCGGAACGGAACGCGAAATTACATTTCTCGTCCTTATTCGGTATTACTACCATACTTGGGCGGGTTATATCCTATTCCCGTGCACCCACCAATCACCATTTAGAACTTTATTTCGAAACGATGAATTTCCTGCCATCTTTTGACTAGTTGTAGAACGAACTAAGTAGTGCTAAATTTTTCTTGGCAGCACTGGTTCAATAAGATATTGGTTCAGGAAAAGTAATAAACAAACCAATAATAGGTAATTTACGGAATAAATTGTACTGGATTTAATTTCAAACAATTTATTGCTTCGACTTGTAAAGTTGTAATCTATAAATGGCAGGCAGACGTTATCGGAACACAAAGAAATCTTAATTTTGTTATGAAGCCGGCAACATTCTTTGCGCGTAGTGATGTTACATAACTTACTAATCAAAGATTTATTTTATTAGATTACGTAAATATACTAAACTACATTATTTTCTCGGAAATATCGTAACAGGCAGAGGTGTACCTATAGTTCACTTACATTTCACCTGTTATATCTAAGTTCTATGTAATAGTATATTATTTTAATTATTGTGAAAGTAAAGACTATGTGTTTCATTATTTTCTTTTTTTCTTCTCAATTAGTTTTAATCATGGTCTGGCAGTTTGAGTAATTTATGCGGCCTACCCAAATGTCCTTTCTTTGGTTTTATTCGTTGAATCGTTGAACTTCTTAAGTTTTGAGTTGACCTGCACCATTACTGACAAATGCGTGACTGACAAAGACTCTGGCCTCTGAGTTTGTTTCGGCTTTTCTTCTCAGAGTAGTCAGATAGGAAATGCCAACCTCATCTAGTTTTAAAACATGAGTGTCGTGTAAAAGTGTTTGTACAAACCTACTTAAAGAAATAAAATCATTTGTCATTTAATAAGAGGTGAGCCAATTGCCAACAACCAGGCACAATTTCAAACTCCGGGCTGCTACTGAGAAATTCCTAATGGAAACGCCCAATAACACTATCCGACCTGGAAATCAAACCTAGGATGGACTTAACCCTCAGCAGTAGCGTTTGCGACCGAGTAAAACTATTTAAAAACAAATCTTTATTTCAGATGATATAACTTACCTGAAATCCCTAAGACTTCACAATGTGCCCTGTGTTGTGCCGTGCAGCGTTTGTTAAGTTCCTACTCTGTACTATAGTTACTAGTAATAGAGTATTTATAATAGAAAATATAGATTATTTTACACGTTTATAAAAATGTGCAATATGGCATTCAATTTTACTAGACTTGAGACAAAGATTTATAGTAAACGTTTTTAACCTACCTAATCATATATTTTTTTAAGTAGAAAAATCATTTTTCGTTGGTCTATAAATTGTATTTTTCAAAAAACCTTTTTTTTTGTTTAACTTTATAATTCACTATGAACATCGACTAAAACAATAACTAAAAACGCTTGCAATGCCTGTGCCTTACCTAGAGGGACGTAGTTTGACAAGTTAAGTGACAACAGCTTTCGGGGAAAAAGTCAGCCTGTTTTTCTTTTGATAAACAGTTCCTTTTTCGAAAACAAAAAAATAATGGTGGGCGCAATGCCTGTTAACTTAATACCAAAATTTTGCAACGGTACCATGGATAGCCGCAATGGTACCGACGAGAGCGAAATTCAAGTGCATATCGGTAGTCGCGTAAAGAGTAATGATGATTTTGGTACGGTGAAGTATATCGGCGAAGTGCACGGATATAAAGGTGTTTGGTACGGCGTCGAGTGGGACGACCCAGTGAGGGGTAAACACGACGGTTCTGTGGATGACGTACATTATTTCAAGACCTCCAAACCTGGGGCAGGTTCTTTCATTCGCCCGAATAAAATAGCTCCGTTTAAAACTTGTGCTGAAGCGATCAGGAAATACTACGGAGATCGTGAGGTGAGTAAGAGTAACAGGAGCAACTCTGTAAACAAAAACAAACTTTTAAAAAAAATTATTCTAAGTGCACACGCATTAGATCATTCCACCTACATAAAGACTTGGCTGAATAAGTGTTTGCGTGGGTAGTATGCTTGTTTTGAATCTGACTCTGCGTGTCAAGGCTGTTTTTTTGTCTAGATAGATTGCTTGTTGATCTTAATAGAATGTCTTTTTGAATGCTGCACTAAGTCAACAAAACAATTTTGTACTTGAAATGGAACATTCTAGGTAGTAAATAACAATGATAAAAGTGCACTTTATTATTTAAGTTTATGGTCAAATAAAAGAGTTAAGGGTCCCAAAATGATCAAACGCAATTGTCAATGTTTAAGTGACTGATACACAGTGATGCGCAAATTGAACACAATGACAATATTACTATGAGATTGACAGTAAATGGCAATTGTTATTTTACAAAAAAAAAAACATTTAATTGGCTAAAAGAAAAGGTGATGACAGACAGTAATTTTACATTATCACAGTTAAGTTTGTACATCACAATTTTTTTATTTGACCGTTGATCCCCAAACTAAGCAGGGCTTGTATAGTGGGGGTCAGAGTGCGAATGAGCAGAAAGAAATATGTCGGTTTTGAGGGCTAGTTTAGTAAAGCGTGTATTATGTTGTCAGTGTCTGTGAGGATGAAAGTGTGAAAGGGGACTGTTATTTTAAAATCTACCATGCCCGTCATCCATGACAGACATAAAAAAATCTGTTGCATCTCAGTTTATATCATTCTTCATACCAAACGTCTATCTTTTCTTTTTTCTGAGTTGAAATTGCAAGAAATGCCTTATCTCATTAACGTTTCAAATCATATTGTTTACGAGTGACGCAACATTTCTCAGCACAGTACAGAAATTGAATGAGGCGTGCGCAAATGATACACCTACAATTGAAGCTTCATTCGTCATATCACTTCAAATCTTTATTCATGTAAACATTGACAATTGCAATTGATTGTTTCAGGGACCCTTTACAACATAGTATTTTAGTCTACTTCTGCTTTTAACAGATTAACTTGCAATGTGCTCACACTACTGCAAGCATCATTATCATCATAATCAGCCTATAATGTTCCTGCTGTAATCTACCACGTGGCCCCAGTGCGGGTTGGTAGATGTCACATGTCTTACATTTTTAGGTTCTGGTACATGCCGGTTTGCTCATGATATTTTTCTTCACCGTTTTGAGAGCAGTGGTGATGAAATTATTTACACAAAGTAAAGCGCCTGCCTGGGTCCGACCTACAACTCGTAAGTCGGGGCCGATACCACAGGGCCACCACTGCAAGCATGCATTAGTACTATAGCACTAAAACATTACAGAAGAATAGTCAAACAGTCAAAAACCATCGAAAATTATAAAAATAAGTCCCAATATTACCAAAACATACTAATGGCTGAGCCAGACCTCCCCACCATTCCATTTCTCTGTAACAATTATTTTTTTCTCTTCCTATCTCCCTTTCTGTTGCTCAGAAACATCATTCCCTTCTTTCCAGTTCATTCAAATGACTCAGTACGATGAAGTAACAAGAAGGACCATAGACGTAGATGTTACGTAAGTTCCTTATTTATTATCCGTAATAATTTATCTATTCCAGGATGAGACCGTGGCTGCTCACCGCAGAACGGTTATCAATGAATGGAAGAGAGAGATGGGTGCTCCGTTCATTGAGATGGTTGGCTTTGAGAAAATTCATCAGAAACAGTAAGTGGATTTGTTCAAAAAATATTAAAATGATGGTGAATCATATATGTATAATTTAATGAGTCATCAGTCAGAGAACTTTAATGTGGTGTACTTTTCATCTGGTTTGCTTCTTCGTGCAGCATTTATTAATAATAGTACTTGTAACAGGCCTACACTGTCCTCCAATACCTATTAACAGTGTAATTTGAAAACATTGTAAAAGACAATTATTTTTAAAAGAGTACCTGTGGAATTTCTTGCTGACTCTTCTGTGGATACGCATAAGAAATAACCAAGTGGAAATGTTCACCTAACTTGTGACGTTTCATTTGCCCATGTAGGTTTATGTGGAATAAAATATTTTGATTTTGAATACTTGTTAGATTTGGTTTCAAAGGACAAAGATGTTTGCCAATTGAAAGGGGAGCCCAGCAGTAGGAGTAGAACACAACAAAGGCTACATAATGTTACAAGAAAATACTCTTCATTTCAGACTATACTGTAATAATCAAATGTTTAATTACTCAATGCAGCTAATCTCAATGAGTATGTCAATAAACTGCTGAGTTACCATGAATCAGCAGTTACTGATACATTTTACATTTATCACTTTTTGATACTTTTTAAAAAAATCATTATTTGCAATCTGTTCCATTTCAGCATAAGGTTAAGAATTTATCATTTGTCTTGAAGAGTTGTCAGTCCAGCGACTCCCTTTATGTATAACTAGTTTTTGTGGATATCAGAAATTAGCCCACGGGAACGTACTACCGGGATAAAAAAGTATCTTACGTATTAATCTAGTTTATAAACTATCTCTGTCTTATTACGAAAAAAGGTTTATCTTTAGAGCCAGTTTTAAATCATGGAGCCATTTTTTTACTGTGAACTTTATTCCGACTACGACAAAGTTCTTAATACTAAATTGACAATCCAGTTTTTGTAATTAGAACCTTAACTTTGTCGAAATAAAGATTGATATTCAAAAATGGCTCGATAGTTTAAACCTGGCTCTAAAGGCAAACCTTGTTTTGTAATAAGACGGTTAGTGTTCCAAATTCCATCCAAATCCGTTCTGTAGTTTTTGCGTGAAAGAGTAACAAACATCCATCCATCCATCCATCCATCCTCACAAACTTTGACATTTATAATATTAGTAAGAAGTAGGATATTGCCTATAAATTTCTAGGCGCCTTTCTTTTTAGCCTTGTGAATGTTGAATTAATATTCTATATGTATAGCTAATATGTTTGGATAATTGTCTGGTCTGTTCCTGTATGATTTCATTGAGTGTTAAATCTCGTCTTGATCTGTTCTGATTTCAAGTTCGTGGTGTAATTGTTGGTTTGATATGATCCAAGGAGCATTAGTAACTATCCTCAGCATTTTGGACTGGAACCTCTGGAGTATTTCTAGGTTTGAGTTGGTGGCTGTGCCCCAGAGTTGTACTCCGTAAGTACAGATTGATTTCAGGATGCATTTGTATAACAGCAGTTTGTTTCCCAGCGACAACTGTGATTTTTTGCCGAGCAATCAGTTCATTTTCCTAAGTTGGATTCCCAGTGCTTTTCGTTTTGTGAATGTATGTTTTTTCCAAGTAACAGGACGATCCAAATAAATTCCAAGGTATCTGGCTTCATTTGCTTAGGGTTTATGTAGTGTGTTGAGTGACACAGGGGGACATGTTTCGCTTCGCGTCATGAAGGTCACCTGTACCGACTTAGTCTTGTTTGCTTTTATCCGTCAGGTATTTAGCCATTCCGTGATGTTGTCTAGAGAGCTTTAAAGCGTGTTACTTGTTTATGCCGGTTCTTCTTGGGCATTTAAGGCTGCTGTGTCATCAGCAAAAGTGCCGATCACGACGCCGTCTGTCATAGGCGGTCTGAAGTAAAGATCAGATAGAGGATTGGACCAAGCAAGCTTCCCTGTGGCGCTCTTGAGATGAGCCCTGTAAATTTTGGTTATATCTTCTCCTTACTTAACGTAAATAAACCTGTCGGCAAGATAAGATTTTAGGAATGTGTAATAGTTTGTCGGTAGTTGGTTTTTTGTCTTGTATAATAAACTTTCATACCACACTCTGTCAAAGGCCTCGGAAATATCTAAAAATGCTGCATACAAATATTTTTTATTCTCTAAAGCTTTATTTATTTATTTATTTAAGGAAAAACATTTA
The DNA here is from genome assembly GCA_917490735.1 of Dryobotodes eremita. NCBI lineage: Eukaryota > Metazoa > Arthropoda > Insecta > Lepidoptera > Noctuidae > Dryobotodes > Dryobotodes eremita. The sequence goes on from OU823267.1 coordinate 14,030,057, forward strand.
AACATTATTGTTTTTTTTTTTTTAAAACATTATGGATTTCTTTTACCAGTCTATGCACCTGCTCTATCGTACCATGACGTTTTCTAAAGCCAAATTGGTGGTCAGATATGATTTTATTTTCTGCTGTTGCTGTGTTTACTCGCTTGTAAAAAGTTTTTCCATATCTTATGACAGAATGGGTAACTTTTAACAGCTGATCGGTCTGTAGGAAGACACATCTTCAGTAGCTTTACCAGGTTTAAGAATCATTTATTTTGAGCTACCTTCCACTGCGGTGGATAGATGCCTCTGATCAGCACCCTAATTGCGTAACACATTATCTATCACAATCTGAATCATTTTGAAGCCTATTGCTAACCCATTGCTTCATATATTCGAAAAATTGGTCTGCTCAACAACGTAAATAACGCAATGAATGTTTTTGAACTTTCAAAATAAAAGCTATTCCTACCGTTAGTGTGTTACGCAATTACTCCGCTGTATGCAGTTAAACAGATGCGTCGAAAAAATGTATTCCTATTTCAGGTATTTCGCGGAGTATTTTAGTAGTAATTAATATCGTATCTTGGGGCATTGTTTTATTTAGATTTGTACTGGTTTCCATGACCGCACGTCACTTAATCCTTTCAATTAGCAGGTCGAGTTGATAAGGTTTATTAAGGGAGTTAATGAGTTCTTCACTGTTGGTTTTCGATGAATTCTGAGCTGTGTTTGACACAAAGACATCGGCTTTCCCCTTTATCTAGGTCACTTTCCAAAGGAAATAGTCACAAGCAGCCGTAGCATCCAGATTACGCAGATCGTTCTGTACATTTTCATTTTGCTCAGTATGCATTAGAACAGCAGCAGCAGTATGTAGTTAGACTGGACAGGTCCACTCAATCTGTGTGGTTTTTCCTCAAAAGACCATTTCAGACACAAATCTACATGGTCTTCACATGATCTGACCAAGATTATGTCTGGACTTTAAAAGAGACTGTGACCTCTGAGTTTGTTTCGGCCTTTCTTCTCAGAGTAGTCAGATAGGAGACGCCGACCTCATCTAGTTTTTAAAATATGATTGACGTGTAAAAGTGTTTGTTCAAACCTACTTACAGAAATAAAATCATTTATCATTTATGTAGTGAAGTTTATCCGTTAGGTAGTTTACGAGCTTGTCTTTTTTCGACTACTAGATCGCGGATTGGCTTCGAGCTGTCTGGTTCCGCGTATTCCTCAACAGCAGGAGTGCTATCCCAAGCAGCATGTTCGACACACTCGTTGAAATGTTCAACTGCTGTTATAATGGCCTCTTCACTTTTTAGAGGCAGGTTAATATTTATCGTAGATTACTATCAAGCGGAATATATCCCAGTTGGTCCTACGTTCATGTAACCTTGCTATAGGTTTAACATGTACGAATTACTGGGAAACCTCGAGTAGAACTACACTATGGTCAGACGAGAGGTCTGGAAGGGAAGTACATTTGAAACAATTAATGGGCACCCCCTTTCCAAGTAGTGCAAGTGTGCGAGGGAACACGGGACCGCTTTATGTCAGTAAAAGTCTGACAAACCCCTCCGTCCGCCCCAGGGCGGACGACATCCACGAGGATTTCCACCCAATTACCAAAAAAAAAGTTGGCTCGGCCAGTAGATGTCAAGTATATTTTTGTTTTTTTTTTCAAGGCTTTCGCGTTCCCTTTTTCTTTCAGGTACTTTCGTCCAATGGTTGCTATCAGCTCTAGCTGTAGGTACTCATTTCCGTATCAGCTGGTGTTAGGTTGTCGAGATTATTCAGTGACTGAGTTCTTGTTTTATTAAAAAAGGATTTGTTGATTCTTAATAGATTTTATCTTATCAACTTTTATCAGTTATAGTATTGATCCAATCTACAGTATACCCACTTGTCACAATCATCCTTTCTGTGTGAAAGCCTTTTTTTTTTTCATAAGTTTGAATACTTCAATATTGAATTGGTATGGCAAGAAAACGCGATTGTAATATGATCATCTTTGGAGTTAATATATAAGGTAGCTAGAATAGGAAGTGGGTAGTAGGTTCACATAACAGGTATCAGTTACTTAATATGTCATATTATGTTGCACTCGAAGATTTTTTATCAAGAGCATTATACATTTATGCATTACTAGTTTTTGTCCGCGATTTCGCCGGCTTGGAGGACGGAAATTATCCCACGGGACCGTAATACTGGGATAAAAAGTAGCCTTTGTCATTACCCAGGCCATGGTCTACCTGTGTGCCAAATTTCATTGAAATCCGTTCAGCTGTCAAGGCGTGGAAAGCTTACAGATAGAAAGACAGACAGTTACTTTCGCATTTATAATATTAAGAGGGCCCTTCCCGGTCCGTCTATCCTCAACGCGAGCATGATTGAAAAGCTTGTTGTTTCGTCCAAATAATGTTTGAAAAAGAAAAAAAGAGTGAGAACGCGATACAATCGAACGAAAATTGGCGCGGAGAGATTTCACAAAACTTGTTACAGGAAATACATACGTGTTTTTGAAAAAGCCTTATAAGTTTTTGTCATTTAGAATCTCCATTACATGTGCAAGGTTTCTATGAAGATGTTTTCTTTACTTTTACAATTTATAAGTACACTAGCTTTTGCCCGCGGCTTCGCTCGCGTTAATTTAGACTGACTATTAATTCGGGTTATAATTTAGTCATGATTCAAAAGACACGTGGCGCCATCTATTATCATAAGAACGTTATTGTTGTTTTCCTCGGGAACAGTACTTTTTTGCGGGATGAAAGGTACCCTATGTCCGTTTCTGTACCCCTGACAACGTATATGTAAAATTTCAGGATGATCGGTTCAGTGGTTTAGGCGTGAAAAGGTAACAAACAAACAAACTTACTTTCGCATTTATAATATTAGTTAGGATAGTTAGGATTAGGAAGTTAGGATTATGAACGGCCAAAGTTCAGGTAAAATTTGTGCAAAAAGCAGATTTTTGTAGGCTTATACTGAATTTGTTTCTCTAAATTTTGATTTTTTACTTGCATAGAAACCTAGATAAAGTGCAGAAGATACCTGTTAGTTCAAAAAAATCTATGAAAGATGTGTTACAACGCTATAATCACGTACGAGCGTTTGTATGAAAAGTATGGCGGGTTGGCCGCTCTTAAAGTATGGATTCTGCAGTTTTCGCTCAACAAAAACCTCTGCTAAACACGCGATACTCGACATTGTGACACGTCATTTTTGTGCGGCAATTCGTTTTATAACCTTAATACAATGGTAATTTATTTTTTATCAGGGGTTGGTACTTGAAATATGCTGCATAGCTCGTATACAATGTTTATTTTTAAAGCATACAGCACCACTATGCACGCCGCAATATGTAACATAATGAATTTTTGCCCTGATATAAAACTTAAACCCTGAAAAAAGTACCAGACGCCGGTCAGGTGCGTAGTAATCGCTACCGGCATGCGTGTATGACCAGATGTATGAACGTAAAAGTAATAAAAGGAGTATGTAAGGATCGTAGCAGGTGGCGTTCTATAGTTTCTGTCTACCCCTATGGGAAAAAAGGCGTGAGGTTATATATATACGCGAAGTACCAGACCGTCTGGTACGTACGTACCTACTTCTGAGTGAAATGACCCTGATCGAAATTCGACACTGATTTTGGCGCCCCTCTGGCTAAGACACCCGGGTAGGTCGCCACCTTCGCCCCCTTCACACGGCTCTGGTCCAGACGCGGGTCTGCAGTCTCCACAATCGCGTTCTCGTAGTTGGCACGTGAGTCAAGGAATAAGGATGGACTATCAAACTTGAAGCTATAGGTACCACGCTGTATTGTATGGTCATGTACATACTTTTCAAATTCGCTCGTGGTAGATAAGGAAACAATCAAGACGTGCTGAGCTGCGTTACCATGACAACGGTTTGTTTGAAATACAGCAGGGTCATACGATACGTGCTTTCTCGCCATCTCGCTCGATCTTCGGCCTTTCTCGCTCGCACAATGTCACATTAATTTATTTATTTAGGATCTCCCACAAGAGCTATACACAATTCATGACACATAAATAATGGGCAACATTAGGTATTAAGTATGTGTACTTCTTCATTTATAGGAGACCACATATAAACGTGATACGTACTCACTTGCACACGACTTACCGCGGACACCATGGCATAACATAACATAATCAGTTTATAATGTTCCCACTGCTGGGACACAGGCCTCCTCTCTGTGAGAGGGAGGGCGCCATAACCACCACGCGGGTCCTGTGTGGACAGCGGATAGCATAGCTAGATGTCAATTAGCCACCCCAACACTATGTAAACCTTAAAAACTAATCTCCATTCATCTCCTTTCCAGAAAATTCGACCGCCTTCTAGAAGTTTGCGTCCACGACCAGAACATAGCCAAGCCAGGAGACGTAGCGTCCTTATGCCCCGCCGTGCGTAGTCTGGATGTCTCGCGCAATTTGTTCTGCAGCTGGCGCGAGGTGATCCAGCTCTCTGCGCAGCTACCGGATCTTCAAGAGCTGGATGTTAAGTAAGTAACGACAATGTTTCTAGGGAGTTTTAGAAAAATCAGTAGCAAGTATGGTGTCTCAATGTATTTGTATTTTTTGAAAACCTATGAGGTTATCAGCTGCTTCACCGGGCTATCCTATGCCTTATATGCGATGCCTTAATAAAAGGCTTCCAGCCAGGGTTCCAATGTCATGTTCCTCTTCCGAGAGACATTAGGAAAAGTCTGAAGCGACTGTGTTCTCCTGCTTGTGTTGTTTTATCTGACCTTAGCTGAATCTCCACAGTAACTCCTAATGTTTCTGGAACTTCACAACGTTTTGCTTAGAGCAGGATCTCTAAGCAGGATCTTGACGGTGGGTAACGAACGAACCTGGATCCTTCCATTGTTTGCGTAAATCCAGAAATGTCATAATGAGTTTGCTGATGATGGGTTCGTCCAAGTATTCAAGACTTTAGAACCTTTCATCGTCTTCTAAAATCTAAATCTGTTGTGCATGATTTTTTCCTGCAGGTGAGTTTCTGCTGACCCCATATAGATGATTGAGCCACATTTTCTTTGAAAACTCTGGCCTATATGTATCTTGCAAACCTTTACCTAAATGTAATGTAGGTTCTAGAAAAGACTTCCTACAAGTGTTAGAAAGAAATTTTTAATTATAAATAAACTAAATTTAAAAATTAATTATAAATACCTTATCTTCTTCCACAGCAAAAACCGCATGGCCATAGACATGCCAGAAGAAACGTTGGCCCAACTGTCCATCAATTTCGCCAACCTTGGGAAAATAAACATCTCCGTATGCGACTACGAATGGGCGGATATTCTCGCCCTATCCCACTTATGGCCAAAACTGAACGAAATGATAGCTGCTTACAACCGAATTAAAAAAATAATACCACCATCTGTCACTATGAGAACTTTAACCGTTTTGAAATTGGATGGGAATCCCCTAGATCGATGGTCTGAAATTATGAACCTTGGTAGTTTGAAAAACTTAAAGGTTCTAAGTTTAAATGACTGTCAGTTTACTGAAATAAGATTTAATGACATCCCAGATGAAAAGGTGGATATATTTGAGCAGTTGGAAGTTCTGTTTTTGAATAGGAACATAATTAATAACGTGAGTATGGTAACATTTTGTTTTGTATTGCCATGTGTAGAAAAGGCTACTTTATGATTAAACATAATCTCAACATGAATGATGTAACCATTATTTTGAAACCATATTTTGATTTAAAAGAGTGTCCATGGAGTTTCTTGCCCGTTCTTCTCCATAGGTACCTACTATGCTTGGGAATGGGCAACTAGCTTCATCTTTCTGACTGACCGACCCCTTGACAATTCAAAAGTGCCTGTAATTGGTTTATGTGAAATAAATGGTTTGAGTTTGATTCAGACTTGTGTGCCATGACAGACTGATTTAATACTGAAATCTAGTTTAAAATCGTAATTCAGGCTTGAGTATCGTTCTATAGTAGATTGCAACAACTTATGTACATTCATCTGTACATATGATAAATTAACATCTCTTTTCGTGTCTGGCTGAGTGACCGCGTTGTTCTTCTAAACTACACAACGAATTTTGATGTCGTTTATTACCATCATTTATAGAATTTATTCCGAAAGGTTTATGTGTACAATACATTGATATTAAACTCACATTTATTTAAAAAATCACGATGTTTTATCAAGTCGTACGAACGGCTACATATCAAGCTATACATTTCCAGTATAAGCTGACGTCTCATTGTACGGAAATCCTATACAATGCGAGATCAGCTTATACTGGAAATGTATGTGGTATTTAGCCGTGTTTACAAACCGTGGGAAGTAAGGGCGGGTCGCTAGTATATAATAAATTGACGGTAGTTGTATTAGTAATAATTTAAAAATATATATGTTGCAGTGGCGATCACTAAGCGAACTGAACAAACTGAACCGCCTGAAGAAACTATACTTTCTGAAGAACCCCATACAAGAAACGGAAGACTACGACACTGGATCACAACTTGTCACTGCTAAGATTGGGACGCTACAGGTAAAGCAACATTTAGAACTTCAAAATTTGTTAAGTCTGACAACCAGTCTCATCAAAGGGTACCGTGTTACCCAGTAACTGGGTTGTGGAGGTCAGATAGGCAGTCGCTCCGTGTAAAATACTGGTATTCAGCTGCATCTGGTGAGAGTGGAAGCTGACCCCAATTTAATTGGGAAAAGGTTAGGCAGATTGAGAGCTTCAACGTTTTAAGATGTTGAGTGCATTAAATGGGCTTCCGTGAGGGAAGGAAAAAGTCCAATATAATTTTTACAACTAGCTCCGCTTATATTATGCTTCAATTACCTAATTCTGTCGTCATGGAATAATCTTGTTCACCGTGTGAATCATTCATTCGAATTCGGCTGAGAATCTGCAATTTTCGGCTGTCCTTAAAACTCCCGCCCGGCAATATTCTAGTTTAGATTGGGTCTGCAAAAGGGGGACTCGTCGCTATATTCGTCGGCACGGTTGGCGCAGTGGTTAAGCGATTGACTGCTGCGCTGCGTGTCGCGGGTTCGATTCCCGCACGGAACAAATATTTGTATGACCTACAAGTAGTTGTTCCGTATCTGGCTGTTTGTGTATGTGAGTTTGAATGTTTGTAAACGCACCCACAATACAGGAGAAATTCCTAGTGTGGGCCAAAGTTTTCATTAAAAAAAAAATGATATAACAGCCGCACGGGTTGATTGAAGGTTAAGCTATACTTGCCGCGGTGGGTTCGTGGATGGGTAACCATCAATTACATATCAGGACTCCTCCGTGCCTCAGGAAGCACATTAAGCCGTTGGTCCCGGCCGTCATTCGTAGATCTTTGACAGTCGTTACGGGTACTCAGAAGCCCAAAAGTCAGACAACCAGTTTTACCAAGGGGTATTGTGTTACCCAGGGACTGGGTTGTGGAGGTCAGATAGGCAGTCGCTCCTTGTAAAATACTGGTGCATCCGGTTAGACTAGAAGCCGACCCCAACTCATCTAGGAAAAGGCTAAACAGTTGATTGCGATTGGGCCAGCACAAAAAAAAAACTACTCTGCTCTAAAAGCTACTTTGTGAACCATTAACTTGTTTATGTATCATGTTTATAATTCTACCAAGAATACCTCTTGTTATATCGGGTTATTCCGTTTATCCACCCTGAGGTGGATACGCGGAAACGCATGTCCGAGAATCCACCCTAGGCCTAGTTGGATAAACGGAATTCATATCCTGAGGGTGGATTTTTGGACATGCATTTCCGCGTATCCACTTTAGGGTGGATTATTTGGTGTGGATAAACGGAATATCCCGCTATATTTGACAGTCAATACCCGCTAGGAAAGATGGAACCACTGGCAGTTTCTTGTTTTTTACCTGTCTAAATAGTATCCATTGTGACGATAAAAATGTTGTGGCCTCGGAAGCTTAAAATATTTGTTAACAATTTTAACAGACTATCGTTTCCAATTTTCAGGAAATAAATGGCTCTTTAATAACCCGGGAACTGCGTCGCGGTGCGGAATATGACTACATGAAACGGTACGGAGCGGAATGGAAGCTTGCACAGAAGGAGCCGTCTACGCAGCGAGCCTTCGATTTGGAACACTGTCGGTTCGCGGAGCTTGTTAGCAGTAAGTAGTCTAAAGTCATTGATATATCCATATCGAGACCCCTCCGTGCCTCGGAAAGCACGTTAAGCCGTTGGTGCCTTTGACAGTCCTTACGGGTCTGTCTAAGTCTATCTAACGATAACTCTGGACTTCACATTTTTGAATATCACAATAATAGCCTTAAAACATAATCTTAATCTGGCGAAATGGGGCATTATCGATTCAGCCAACATCTAGTTCAAAAGCGGTGCTCTTGAACATACTATGTCCCATCTGCTGGACTGTCCCAATTGTCCGTTTACCTACACCCTTGACAATCTAAACAACGCCTCTGATGCTGCAATTATTGTGGCTACCTGCTGGGACCAAACAGTATAAGCAACATTGATGTGCCGTCGATACGAAAAAAAAGGAACCTTAAAAATATCGGATAAGTGGATAGTCGCCCACTGTAGGAAAAATCGTTTAAAACACCCAATTATAGTTATTTTGTTTCTCAATTTCAGAATACGGCATCCCAGAAGACAGCTTGCTCGAAAATAAACCGAAAACCATGACGCTCACATCACAACTTCTAGAAATTATACTGAAAGACGAAACCGGCAAACAATTCAAAAAGAAATTCCCATCTTCTATGTTCGTCCAAAAGCTGGTCACACTCGCACAAAGATTGTTCCCAAGGGTTGTACACACTGGCCCACCAACACTATATTTACTCGACGATCAAATGCAAGGAGCAGAAATATGCCTCGACAACGTAATGAAAGATCTCGCCTATTTTTCAATCAAAAATGGGGACACAATTCTCGTGAAATTTAGTTAAATATTTTTTTACCGACTGGCAACACAAATCAAGATGGCCGTTGATTTTAATTGGCGCGCATTTTAATGTATTTATTTATAAAACTTATTGAGCTTTGTAAATAACGTTATCTCGAAATTGTACCTGTATTTATGGTGAATATTATTTTTCTCAAAATAAATGTTCAATTATGTATTTTTATTTGCATGTTTTATTTACGATTATAAAGAAACGGCTCGTTACCAAGCTTAATTTTATAGGCAAGAGGGAAGGTATATTATTATCTGTATTCCTGTAGTTTTAAAATCTTGGAAAGTATGATTCTTTCTTTTCGTTCGCAGCTACCTATTTTGCACCCCAAACATTTTAGAATTATGACCCTTCTGGTTAGAAAATGTGTCATGCTCCGTAACAGCGCGTGTTGTATAGTCTCAGCTATTATAAACCAACAGGACATTTTGTGTAAATATTATGAGCACCCAAATAAAAACAAGCTAGTATTTCTGTTATTGCTTAGTATAATAGTATCTAGTGTATTGTTATTATGAGCAATAAGGCAATGACACACCCCACACTGTGCTTACCCATAAGCAAGACATACAAACTGCAAGGATATCGTAATTATAACAGAACAGATGTGACCTTTATTTTCATAATCATTATTTATGTGGAATTGTTCAAATACAGCTGTCGCCTTGGGGTAGACAAGCGTGCTGATAAGTTAATAATTTATTAGTATAGGACGGCGCTCGTTAGTCGTGGTCATTAAAGATTGAAAGAAAATAATCGCAAAAAAAGTGAAAATTTATTTATTGCAAAATGTCAAAACCTATACAGATTGGAATATTAAAATCATAAAGGGTGTAAAAATCATCAAATTATTTAAAGTCTTTTTTTTTTAAATAAATGTAAAATAAAAAATCTGAACAGGAAACAGTATTGTAATATATATAAAAGGGGTAAAGAGAACAAACCAATGCATAACACTGGCCACATCGAACTCGATCGCTATTGGTAACCGTTGTGTCAACAAAACTATTTTGTTTACAAATGGCCACGGGTGACAAATTCAAATTTGAAACACGTATTTGTGATATGAATAGTGATTTTTTATCGTTAATCTAGTTGTATAGGTCGTGTTTATTATGGGTAATTGTCTGGGAAGTATTTTTCGGTGTCGAAACCAGCGTCGCCAGATCGTATTGATACTAATAGGACTGGATAACGCGGGAAAAACAAAAACTGTGAATAATTTGGCCGGCGAAAAGGATGATAAGGTTTTGCCGACTGTGGGTTTTAAAGCTGTGAATTTAGTGCATAAAGATACACCTGTGACGATATATGATTTAGGCGGAGGCCCTCATTTTCGGCAAATATGGTCCCAATATTATAGCGAAGTGCATGGAGTGATATTTGTCATCGATTCGAGTGATTTTTCACGCTTGGACGAATGCAGAGCCGTTCTTGAAGAGGTCTTATCGCATGACAAAATATCAGGTATGATTTTTATTAATATTTTGCATATATCGTCATGGTAACTCGGGGCTGTATCACGTTTAGATTTTATAATAATTTCGCTCGGAAAATACGATTTTGAAGGAGCGCATTTTCCAGCAAAACATGTGTCGGTCTTTCGGGACTAATCATTTCGAGGGGAACTACTTAAATGGTAACACAATAACCAGAAAATCTTACTCACAAAATAGGAAAACTCTACAAGTTGCAGATTTTCATAAAATCTATGTAAAAAGAATTTGGGTCAAATGGTCTTCTTAGGGTTGTCAGACCTAAAGGATTTTATCCCTAATCAAAACATGCTAATATGCCATCGAATCCGTATTTTTCTAAGAAGGTTTACTACTTATAACGCTACAGTATTTTCGCGCTTATCAAAAGATCGCAATAAAATGTAAAAACGTACCTACCTAGCCACCGACATTAATCCACACGCACCTCCACCAGTCCTCCACCGCTGGTTCTAGGTCAAGTTCTTAGTATTTCTAAGTCATGGTTTATTGACCTATGTATGACTATGTTATGGCCTTTGCGGGTTGGTGTGAAGCCTTAGGGGCGTTATGGAGCGAGGACTTACGAAAAATTTACATATATTTATTTTTTCGGAAATTTACCAACTTTTTTGCAGTATCGAGTTAACCTTGTTTATAGGAACCATTTAGCTTTTGAGAAGCATGGTCCTACGACGCACCGTTTCCGAGAAAATAGGCTTTCGAATATTTTTTTAACTTAGGAAAAGACAAATTTTTAAACAAAACATGTTGTTTTCGCAAATCGTTAGTTTCTCGATTCTATCTTATAGAACTATCTAATATCCTAAGTATAAGGCTAAAAGCATTTTGGTGATTTTTGTCTACGACCAGCCGTTTGTCGTTAAAATGATGTCGAAAGGATCATTTTAGAACTTAGGATGCAAGAGCGAAGCGAAGCGAAGCGAAGCGAGCTCGGGACTTGGGGCACCCCGACTCGGACAGGTTAGGTTCGAAGGGGATGGCAGGGTCTAGTGAGCGAGCGAAGCGAGCGAACATAGACCCTGCCTACCCCTTCGGTTTTCTTTTTTTAACAATTTAGAAGTAGGAGCCCCGCTCTGCGTGCGTCGTAGGGCTATGCTTCTCAGAACCTAAATGGTTTATATGGTCAAGGTTCACCTGATACTGCAATAAAATTGGTAGATTTCCGAAAGGTTTCTTTTTTTCTGAAAAATTTGCTGTCACGCTGACGCCTTTGCGTTCTTATACGTTAACTAGGCAGGTATTATATTATTATCATCATCATCACAATCGAATAACGACCACTGTTGGAAATTGGCCAAGGTCTCACTTAAGGATCGCCTCACCACGATGACCGGTCCTATGGTGCCCGCAATCAGCGCATTCCCTCGATTTTCATCTAGTTTGTGGGCTTCCTTGTTTAAACCCTTTAGAAGTCCATTTTCAGCACATTATTGAGGACCTCAATATGGTTTTCTTCCTATTTAGTCCGTTAGGTACGGTAAAGGAGCGATAAAGATATTGATACGGAATTTTCAAATAAATTCCATTCCCACATAGCGGATGCCTGTCACCTTTTCGAACTGTCTTTTTCATTCAATATTTTAGCAATGACGTACAAATACGGACAGAAAAATAATGAGGTGCAAATAAAAATAAACCTTAAGGGGGAAGCTCCAGCGTAGCCCGCAAAATTCTAATTTTCTTACGTTTTTTGCAATTTGCTGGTCAGTAACAGGTTGTAAGTTAAACAAAATAAGATTAGCGATCGTAACAAATATGTATTTACAGATATAAAATCATTAAAATCAGCAATACAACCCTCGTAAGTTCATATAAACATATTAATTGATATTTAATATGCATTTCATTCAAATGTCACGCAAATTGCAAAAAACTTATGAGAATTTGAATTTCGCGGGCTCGAACTAGAAAAAATCGAAAGACTACGCGCCACGCGTATCGAAAGTGAAGCACTATAAGTATGCCGGACTGTTTGTACAAACATGCCTCACGCACACATTTACATCATAAGGTGCCATTACGCGGCACTACGGCGTCATTGTAGGATTTGTAGGTACTGTTTACGTCAAGTAATAAAATAAAATAACGCCTTCTTGTATTGTGAAATGGTGTAAAAATAATTCTACATCACAGAAAAAGTGTCAAGGAATAACATATCACAAGTAAGACACTTATTTACACACACACAGATCGGTACGGTGCTTCATTTTCGATATGCGTGGCGCGGAGTCCTTTTTTTTCTAGGCCGTGTTCGCTGGCTACCCTGGCTCTTCACAAGGGTGAAGAGCCAGGGTAGCAGTTGGCAGGATATAAGGTCGGTAATTAACATAATTTTCTCCTTGACACGGAGGCAAAATTGCCATGTTTTCCCCAATTTCATTACGATTCAAGTCATTTCCGTTGCATTCACTTCAATTTTACGACTTGCATTGATATTGTCGCGCGCGGCAAATCTCATTTTTCCTTGATAACATTTTTGTAGTTATTGTTAATTTATTATGGCAGTAATAGAGATGAAGACCTGTCTGTGTTTATGTAAGAAGAAGATATAATGGAAAAAAGAAATTGATTGATTTTATTTTTTAAATGCTCTGGAAATGCGTTCCTCGCGAAGCATACGGTGTGGTGTGACTATGAATGATAGGCTGAGGAATGATGTGAAAAGGCAACGGTGCGGTTTAAAGGATGTAGTGACAAAAATTTAAAAGAGTATGTTTAGATGGTTTGGTCATGTTGAGTGGATGAATAAAAGGCGACTAACAAAAGCATAGATATAAACAAAAGGTATTTACAAGGCAGATGTGAGTGGAAACGCCGCCGGGAGGGGACGCCCTAGGAGGACATATAGTGACCATATTGGTGATGTTCTTCAGAAAGGTCAGGTGCGTAGGTGGTCAGGTGCGTGTATGACCAGATGTATAGACGTAAACGAGGCAAAAGGAGTACTAAAGGATGGTAGCAGGTGGCGTTCTGTAGTTTCTGCCTACCTACCCCCATGGGAAGAAGGTGTGAGATTATGTATTATGTAAGCCATAATTATAAGCTGCACCGTCCCCATTAAATTGTGATTCGTTCAGAAGGATCATGATGAATTGTGTCGTCGATTGACATATAAAAATAACAAAATAGGTAGGTACCTACTTACTTACCTAATAGTGTATGTATCGCTAATAATGATGAATGATGATAAAAGCCTACTGCATTTTTAATTAAAAATGCTTATCAGTTACAGTGAAAATGGCGGGTAGGTAGTTACTATTTATCGTGCTACTGAACCGTGGCGGTTGCCGTGGTAAATATCGTAAATACACGGTACTTACTTACTAAAGTACCAATTATTCCATATACCTACTGATACAGGACCGGCTGCAATTGTCCTCAGAAATATTAGCAGAGGTTCTTTTGAAGGAACTCAGGGGTGAACCGCCTGGGCATCGGGAGTCGATTACCGACTCCCGGCCACCGTAGGCGCGGGCTTGCGGACGGCGAGCAATGGGCAGCTCGCCGTCCGGTAAGGACCAGGCACAGGTTGACGGCGTGTCGTGTTCCACGCGCGCCTCTCAAAGATGTCAGCATTATTGACGGGGTCCGAAAGGGCCGATGCCTGCCGGGGTCGCGGATTGTTCGAAAGAACTACCGTTGCCTTGCACAGGCAACTGAAGGAACACGGGTGGGTTTTAGTCAGTAAGAGTCTGACACGCCCTTCCGCTCCACCCAGAGCGGGAGAGGTAATTTGATGATTTCCATCCAAAAAAAAAAAAGGGTTGAACCGCCACGTTCTTATTGCTACCGCGAATCAGTAAGCAATCAATTTAGCCAGCACCGGCCCTGTGGGTAGAGCGAGAGGAGCGGTCGCTCTAGGCACCAGGTGGTAAGGCACGCCATTTTTAGGGTTCCGTACCCAAAGGGTAAAACGGGACCCTATTACTAAGACTCCGCTGTTCGTCCGTCTGTCTGTCAGTCTATCACCAGGCTGTATCTCTTGAACCGTGATAGTTAGACAGTTGACGTTTTCACAGATGATATATTTCTGTTGCCGCTATAACAACAAATACAAAAAAAACAATAAAATAAATATTTAAGGGGCTCCTATACACTAGATATGATTTTTTTGCCGTTTTTGTAGATAATGTATGGAACCCTTCGTGCGCGAGTCCAACTCGCACTTGGCCGGTTTTTTTTTATTTACACCAAATACCATTCTTTAAACTAATACGAGCCCCGATGCAAAATAGTTCGTCTAGTGTGAAAATTTCTCTTTTTCTAACTTCATTATTTTTGTATATCTATATAAAATATTAAGCTGTTCTACTATCACATGTCGCGTTACTTATGCCATTTTTTTATTATGAACCAATAAACTATTTTAGCATTTTAAATTTATACATATCCTGTTTTAAATTCGAAGAAGTTATAAGCAAAAGAGTTCGTCTAATTGTTAATCGATGCAAAAGACTTCGTCTATCGGTGAGTTAAATAAGATTATTCCTTCTTTGTACAATTATGTTGCATAATTTAAATTTGTAAAAGTAATTCTGTGTCATTTGTCAAGTGAGACAGTATAAATTCTGAAAATTTCAGTTTTTTTCATTAGTTTTCAACAAACTCGTGTGTGAAGAGCTTCGAAAGCGAATAGTTTGTGGGGTCGATGCTGGCAAATCAAGTTACCAAATATCTAAAGACTTAATACTTCCCAGGTCTACAGTCCAATCTATCATTCAGCACTATAAAAAGAATAGAACGATTTCTTGTTTGAAGAAAACTGGTCGACCACGCATCACAAGTGCAGTAGAAAACAGAATCCTGAAGAAAATTATCAAAAATAATCGTCGTGCTCGAGCTGGAGAACTCACGGTGCAATGGAAGGACATGATTCACAAAGATGTCTCAGTTGATACTTGCAAAAGAGTCCTAAAAAGAATGGGTTACGGATTTTACACCGCTAAGGAGAAACCACTGTTGACTGCTGTACAAAAGAAAAAGAGGTTGAAGTTAGCTCGTGATCATTTAAATTGGACTTCCGATCAGTGGCGTAGTATCATTTGGAGTGACGAGTCCAAATTTGAAGTGACAGTCGGCGATGAAAGGAAAAAAGTGATTCGGAACAAAAATGAGGCATTTCATACAGATTGTCTCAAACGCAAAGTGAAGTTACCGGCGTCTCTTATGATATGGGGCTGCATGTCTGCACAAGGCGTTGGTGGTATTCAGTTTGTGGATGGTTCTATCAATGCTGCAAGGTATCAAAACCTTTTGGAAGAGAATTTACTGCCCTCTATTCCGTCACTTAAGCATCAAGATTCCTTCATTTTTCAACAGGATGGTGCTTCCTGCCATACTGCAAGGACAACAAAGACGTGGCTACTGGCGAAAAGCATCCCTACAATCGAATGGCCATCTAACAGCCTGGATTTGTCGCCGATCGAAACCCTATGATGGAAAATGAAAAAAGTTCTCCGTAAAAATCCATCAAGATCGAAGAGCGACTTAAAGGCTAAACTCTTGGCTGTCTGGGAGTCAATTACGCCTGAGGAGTGTGCAGCGTTGGTTGCAACCATGCTTCTTCGCATTAAAGCTGTCATTGAGAGCAAAGGCGACACAGCTAAGTGGTAGACGAACTATTTTGCGTGAGTGACAAGGGTAGACGAATACTTTTGCGTTATGTTTTTTAGAATATTTTTTAATTTTTTTATGTTATGTAAAGTCATGAAAGAATTTCAGTTATGTTAAAATAAACTTTAAAATGTTCCTCAAATTGTGGTTTACTTTTTACTAAACGTTCTTAATTATTTTACCAATATTTACTTTCTATATTTTACGCTTTGCACTACTTTCCATACTAGACGAACTATTTTGCATCGGGGCTCGTACTAATAATAAAGTTGCCAGGACTTTGGCTTACAGGCACTTGAATTAGTAACCCCCCCCCCCCCCCCCATTCAATTAGCTCTTACATGTTAATTTGAATTTCTCAATTTGAATCTGTCACTGATGCTAGGGTTAACACAGACCTCAGGATTAAAACTAGTTGTTCTAGTAATATAGATCGTGAACTTAGAATCCGGTGTCACGGTCAGTGTGCTCCATACACGTAGTAGCTATAGTTGCATTTTCACAACAATCACTGCAATTTAAACCTTATGTCAATGACGTAAACATCACATGACGCTCTCGTGATTTGCAACGACTACATTCGGTGTTCAATGATCAATTGATATAAGTAAAGTCGGATTCAAATTGTATGACGGCTCTGAAGTGCGCTATTCGCTGCACAGTACTTCACCCCATGGTCTAAAAAACAAGGTCTGGCATTCCGGGAGTGACACATGCTTACGTCACTATCCAGTTGCCACTTTATTGCAACAAACCCCGAATTACGGAAACATTTTTCAGTTACCATTCTGTTAATAATTGTCGTTTCGTTTTTCTAATTAAACGAAACAATTCAATTGAACCTTTTCACGCCTTTAAAACAAAATCAATTTCTAAAGGACACACTCTTATTTTGTTTTAAAGGCGTACGAGCCATTAAAACATGTAAATCTAACTAAAATTTCAAGGCAGCTGAACTTCTATTGAAGTCCGTGGCGGTAAAAAGGTTAAACTTATACCAACGTAACTGTTAGTTAAAACCTCATTGTTTTATCGGATTCGCACAGGTAATAAAGGCGGTTGGGGAGTTATTATTACACACTACTGGTAACACAGCGGTGATGACGTAGGCTTGTGTCTCCCACGTGACCACTGTGTCCCGGAATGCTATACCTGGCGAAGTATATTATTATACCATACTTCACCCCTTACCCCCGCTGACAGGTGAATTTGTTAAGGCACGTACACACTGGCGCGACGCGACAGCGCAACACAAAGGCACCGCCTACTGTCGCGCGACGAGCGATGTCATTGTGTTGCGCTGTCGCGTCGCGCCTGTTTGCGGGAGCCTTTACTGCACAGCGACTCGCCTCATGTTCCGAGCCGCCATAAAGTTAGAATTTGATATTTGACAATCCAAAGATTAAAACATTTTTATAGCGGCTAGGCGTATTTTTCAATATTTGTTTTCTCTGAAAAGTGTTCGGGCTGGAAGTAACACTGACACGTCACGATCACAATCCGTCACGATTACGTCACGGAAAGCCTTAAGGTGGTAGTTGGTGGTAGTAAATAAAGTGTTATTAGCCGACAGCCGGTAATCGATGTGTCTACCACCCTTTGATTTATTTATTAGATGCCGACTTTGTTCTGTGAATCACTGTAGTCGATAACAGTTTACTTTACTCCTTGAATAAACGACGTACGTTTTCTTTCAAACTAAAAGAATTTATTTCAATTAAACCAATTACAGGCTTTTTTGAATTGTCAAGGAGTCGGTTAGCCAGAAAGATGAAGCTAGTTGCCCATTCGTAAGCGCAAAGGTTGTAACGCCTTTTCATAGGCCTCACTATTTTACTGGGCAAAACCATCTTTGCCTTTCAGACTTTATATTTATACTAGCTGCGCCCCGCGGTTTCACCCGCAGAAATCTCGATCCCGCGGGAATATCGCGATAAAAAGTAGCCTATGTCCTAATCCAGGTCACAGTCTACCCATGTGCCAAATTTTATCCAAATCCGTTCAGCCGTTTTAGCGTGATTGAGTAACAAACATCCACACTTTCACATTTATAATATTATAGTAGGAAGTAGGATAGTAGGATAGTAGGATAATACTAGCTTTTGCCCGCGGCTTCGCTCGCGTTAATTTAGAATTTGACAATCAATTCGGGTTGTTCGGGGCATTATAGTTAGGAGGATGAAAAACCGATCTATCGACCACTAGACTCACAAGATGAATTAGATACTTAAATAAAAAATAAAAAAGCTCTTAACACACCACTAAAGTTTCTATAATAATATAATTTAATCATGATTCGGAAGACACGTGGCGCCATCTATATCATAAGGATGTTATTGTTGTTTTCGGGAACAGTACTTTTTTCGGGATAAAAGGTACCCTACTGTACCGTTTCTGTACCCCTGACAACGTATATGCAACATTTCAGGATGATCGGTTCAGTGGTTTAGGCGTGAAAAGGTAACAAACAAACTTACTTTCGCATTTATAATATTAGTTAGGACGTGCTGTTTTGCACGCCTCATAAGCGGAGCGCGTGTGCTCTACTCTCGCCTTACATCTATTTCGTGGAGCAGCTATGGAATTAATAATGCCAATCTTTATTATTTTTCTATGGCTTAGCCCCTATCTTATTTAAGTGGGAGTTATGCCAGTACCGTCACTATTTGGTAAACTAAGAACAAGTAATTTATATTTCATATCGCACTTGTAGAATAATATTCACACACAAACGTCAAGAAAAAACACTAGTTTCAACACTCATGTTATTTTCAAAAGATATTTTACTATTTAAAATAATGAAAAAAGTTGTTTAAAAAAAATATTTTGTGGACGTCCGTGTGTCTGTATTTATGGATCCTAGCGTGGTCACGATAACTCCCGAAAAACTTAAATAATCGAGTCCATTTTTTTTTAAACGCTTTACTTTCTAAAATCACGTTCTAATTCAATGTAGTTTAATTGTAATTAGTAATATAAAAATACTACTGGACATTTCGTCCGTTGTATATCTATATCACAATACATAAAGAAAGGTTCGTTTACAACGCCTTCGCAGTATTGTTTTGTCCTGAATTATCTATATAACTAAATAAAATTGAAGTGTCTGGTTGTAATGTCAAAATAACAAATTTTTACTAAATGCAAATGAAAGTATATACGGTACTTATAACAAAAAAACAATTTTAAAATTTTTTGTCTGTCTGTTTGTTCCGCCTAATCTCAGAAACGGCTGGACCGATGTTGATGGGACTTTCACTGGCAGATAGCTGATGTTATAAGAGTAACATAGGCTATTTGTCCGGGTAGCACGTTTCCGTGGATTAATTTCCGACGTACACGCGGGCGAAACCGCGAGCAGCAGCTAGTAATAAATATAAATAATTAATATTGTTTACTTCGTCTCAAAAGAATATTTAAAACAATATCACTTCATTTCGAAGGTCCTCGGCCTTATCGTAACATGCATAATCAGCCTATAATGTTCCCACTGCTGGGACACAAGCCTCCACTCTGTGAGAAGGAGTGGGCCGTAATTGGTAGATGTCACATGTCTTCGAATTTGTGGTTCTAGGGCATGCCGGTTTCCTCCTATCCTAAGATGACTAAGGCAAATGCGTCACTCTTGAGAAATTATTTTCGTTTTCTGCACATCTACCATATTAACAACGTCTTCAACGTGAATGTCAAAGTCCCGACATCAATCGTCGGGCACAGCTGCCACTGTATGTAGGTGAACGCCAACCAAAACCGACGCCCTTGTTGCTTGATCGGCTCTTGCTGGGCCTTCCCGAGGGAACTAGTGATCTCACCCGGCAGGGGCCTGGTCGCACGGGCGTCGACAAGCACTTCGGGCGCTCCCACAGTCACATCCCCAGAAACACACTACACAGGGATCCCTTCTTTTCGCATAATGTTCTTTGTCCTAATATACTTCGGCATAACGATTTTGGCACAATTTGTTTTGGCATAATAATACATTGGCATAATTTTTTTAGGCATACATTTTATGTTGGCATAATCATCTTAAAGACTAATTTGTTTTGGCATAAATTTGATTCGCATAACGTTAGTAGGCCTAATGACTATTAGCATAATATTGTTGGTTAAAAATTTAATATGCTGTGCAACAAAAGTTAGTGACAGAACCGAATTGCTGCAAAACCGACTCCACGTAGTCTTGTTTGTCCTACCCCTAGAGTGTAATTTAAAATCGCGTAGGCGCGTGGGGCCGCCGGAGGCCCGCAGCGCCGGAGCCGTGACAGAAATCCTGCCTGCTGCATGCTGCATGCTTGCTTGCATGCTGCATGCTTGCTTGTTTGCTGCATGCTTGCTTGCATGCTTGCTTGCATGCTGTATGCTTGCTTGCTTCATGCTTCCTATAGCGAAAAAAAAAACCCACAAAATTGTTCATAAAAAAGTTATGCTTTAGAACTTTATGCTTAATAAATTTATGCTTTAGAATATTATGCTTAATCATTATTATGGTTAGAGAAATTATGCTTAAAAAATTATGCGTAAGGTGTTATGCGTTATTATATTATGCGAAAATATAATTATGCCAAACAAAATTATGCTAAGTTATATTAGGTCTTAAAATTTTATGCAAATGGATAGGGAACCCACTACACAACACTGCGGGGAGGTAGCGTAACCCTTCAGCGCTTAGGTGTGCAATAAAGCACTCCCGGGGTGGGAATACTTTATTGCACACCTCCTGTGGAAGGGGGAGGGGAAACCCAAGGATAGGTCCCCAAGTCTGGGGACCGAGACACCGCAGCCTCTGGCCAGGGGCCATAAAGCCCCAACACCGACTCCTCCTCCTCGAAGTCGTCGAGAATCGTCGGGCAGTGCCCCACCAGACACGACACCCGTCTGGACGGAGGATCCTGCCTTTTCTATAGAGGATGAGTGAACTTTACGTCCTGTTCCTCATACCCCTATAGGCTAATATTCTTACAAGGGCAAGAGCTATTTTGTTCGCAGGCGCAGTCGCCCATGTTCAGCAGTTGATCTATCCCCACAAACTGATTGAGTTTCACTTAAGCTAGTAGGTTTTACTTCAACAGGCAAACCTGTGCTGGTGCTAGCAAACAAACAGGACAAGCATGGAGCCCTTGACGACATCGATGTGGTCGACAAACTTAACATTGAGCCTTTGGTCAATAAGTAAGTAAACTTATACATATCTACTATCTTTATGTTCTTTCCAGCATTTGAATAAGAATACATAGGTTAAGGCGGATCACACAATACAACGCGTCACGCGACGGGACGCGAGAAACGTAGGCAAATTCCCCGCTCGGAAGCGCTTTTGTATTGAATTTGTATGTAAAAAATCGCGCGTGTGGCACGTTGTAATGTGTGATCGCCTTAGGGACAATTCTTAGTAAAAGACCTGACCGTAGCAACGTCGAAGATACGCTTTTACCGCCCAAATATAACAGTTTTGGAACATTTTAGATTTTTCTACGATAGAGCATGAAGAATGGTGCGCTTCAGAAGGTAGTTAAATATAAAACTCAGTCGACAAAAGACAAGACTTAACTTTACTCCTCTTTAAAAACGCAAACCGTTTTTACATGCACTATAATAACCACAAGATTGACAAAAATCTTAAATCTTATTACTATTTATTTCTGATCTTATTCCACAGGTACCGATGCCCAACTCTAGTCGAATCCTACAGCGCTTACGGAGGAGAACACACAAAATCCAAAAAGCCAAAACTCGACCCTGGCCTTCGCAAAGGCTACCAATGGCTCCTAAACTACATCTTTCGACGTTACGGAGACATCAACTTACGCGTCCAAACAGACATACACGCAGACCTCGAAAGACGCAAACGAATGCTCAACAAAGCATCGAATACTAACTCGCAAACTTTCACAGCAGTGAGCGACGATATAGCCACACAAACGGGCTTCGAAAATCCGAATTACGATTTAGAAAAATCGTCTAAACTCGACGAAGTTGAAGTCCAGAAGGGACTCATAATCGTTAAACCGATTAAACATAATGCGAATAGCATTGATTCGACTATTACAATCGAGAGCGTCGATGAATCGGATGAGACCAGTGTAGTGAAGCCGAAATTGTCTCCTCTATTTGGTAGGGCCAGTAAGTCAACGGTTGAAACTGTTAGGATAGAGTTGGAGCCAAGGAGTGAATATAGGAAATTGTCGCCAATTGTCAGGAATAAGAGTGACAAGAATCAGCATATTGATTTTAAGAACAGACCGCAGTCCAGTCCTACTGTGAAGAGGAAGATAAAGGTAAGGAATGGTTTGATTTGAGTAGAGTACCAATTTTTTTTAATAAGCGGACGGTCCACCAGATGTTAAGTTGTCACCGCAACCTACATAAATCTGCAATACCAGAATCATTGCAGATGCGTTGCTCATACATACATACATACATAAACTCACATCTTCCCATGGGGGTAGGCAGAAACTGCAGCACGCCGCCTGCTACGATCCTTACATACTCCTTTTTCCTCAGTAACGTTCATACATCTGGTCATACACGCACGCCGGTTGCGAGTACTACGCACCTGACCTTTCTGAAGAACATCACCAATAAGGTCACTATATGTCTGCCTAGGGCGTCCCCTCCCGGCGATTCCACTCACATCTGCCTTGTTAGTCGCCTTTCATTCATCCTCTCAACATCATCATCTCTTTCTTTCATTCTCTCCCTTTTGCGTTGCGATCTCGGAGACAAATCTGAAATGTCTCATGCGCATATGCACCCGCACCCTCCATATTATTTTAAAGCGCAACACAGTTGACACACGTTCGCACGGAAGTAAAAACACTGCACTGTATTTTGAACTCTCGGTATTAAGACGAGCATTTAAAATCCCGCGCGTCAAAAAAATACACTCTTGGATTTCCAACTCTCGGCGCTAAGCAATGCGTTGAATATCCAATTCACGAAAAACAATCGCGGCGGGAAAAAATGGCTTGTGCGAACCTGAATTACGTTGCTTGACGGCAGAAATAGGTATGGTGATAGTACAGTCACCTTAAGGAAACGTTTAAATCTCTCTTAAGTAATACTAAAATTCTGGGCCGACTCTATTCAGTCAGATTGCCATGGACACGCTACGAAGAAGAACGTACTACTTAGTTCCGAGAATCGCTAAAGCTCCTTTTTCTCGCGTTACCAGGCGGAACCACAAAGCAAGAACGGATCATTCCAAGACGAGGATTTAAGACCGGATGGCGACGTGACCGTCATCATCGGTGACCGCAACCGCTCCTGGGACGGCTCGGAGAAGAAGCACAAGGTTCAGGTCAATGATGCTGAGCTGTCGCAGATGCATCGCGAGATTGTGCTGAATGAGAGAGGTGGGTTCGCGTGCATTAACTTAGAATAGAATACTCTTTATTATACACACCATTTCATAACAGATATACCTAAATGAAGAAATTTGGAGGGCAGGCAAAATGCCTTACATGATCCTTTCAGAATTCAGGCCATTTGATTTCTGTTTGTTCTGATGGCGCTAGAAATCTTATAAAGTAAATGAAAAACATTTGCTTAGCGAATTTAATGTTATTTAAATTGTCCGTAAATTCATCGCATATATGTATATTAAAATGAGCTAGGAAATGATTGTTATTTACTTGCATAACATCGAAGCATCTTCTCTCCTATAGGCTTCAACACCGTCCTCTGTGTTGCATTCTCTTACTATTTTTATCACAAACGTCACCACGTCATGACGTCAGCATTTACCTGATCAGCCTCCAGATATTAATAAGGTTATCTTGTTGCAGACTACACAAGCAAGACAGCATATTCAGAGGTGACCCTGCAGGCAGCCACTCTGCCGCTGAATCCTCGCCCCGCGTCCGCCTCGCAGTTAGTGAGGAGGCAGCTAGAGTTGTGCGGACAACACAAACGACGCCTTAGTTTGAGATGTAGGTGATGTAACATAACAAGACAGCATATTCAGAGGTGACCCTGCAGGCAGCCACTCTGCCACTGAATCCTCGCCCCGCGTCCGCCTCGCAGTTAGTGAGGAGACAGCTAGAGTCGTGCGGACAACACAAACGACGCCTTAGTTTGAGATGTAGGTGATGTAACATAACAAGACAGCATATTCAGAGGTAGCCCTGCAGCCAGCCACTCTGCCGCTGAGTCCTCGCCTCGCGTCCGCCTCGCAGTTAGTGAGGAGGCAGCTAGAGTTGCGCGGACAACACAAATGACGCCTAAGTCTGAGATGTAAATATCACTACGACACATAAGTCCATCTCAAGCAGGAAACAAACGCGCGACTCGACGTAATACGGGTTGTTCAAAACGAGCGACTCTGGTTTAACATGTAGGTACACTGACGCAACGAAAATTTGAAGCAATTTGAAAAACATTTCTTTCCCACGTAGCAGGTACATCACCTATTTTAAATGTCATTTTCATGCACCCAATTAAGTTCTGCGACTGTGCCTACGTCATGAAATATTAACCTGTTAAATTGAAATGCTACGACTGTAGAACTTGTAGAATGCTGGCAGCGAAAGGGTGGATTCGTTGATGCTAACGAGTATTTTCTTAATGAGACTCCAATTACAGTAATTATTAGGTTTAATGACTTTTCACAATAATGACAATAAAAAAGATTTGACACACAACTATAACGGCCGGTGTCGTCGACTGAGTGGCCGCGCGGAGGGCCGCACCGCGCACTCCGCGCAGTACCACCCCGCGCGCGCCACCGCTGCCGCTCAAGGAACACATTTATTCTAGGGAGCTACCGCTCAAGGAACACATTTACTCTAGGGAGCTCCCGCTCAAGGAACACATTTACTCTAGGGATCTGCCGCT
The DNA here is from genome assembly GCA_917490735.1 of Dryobotodes eremita. NCBI lineage: Eukaryota > Metazoa > Arthropoda > Insecta > Lepidoptera > Noctuidae > Dryobotodes > Dryobotodes eremita. Next base: position 14,054,956 of record OU823267.1, read on the forward strand.
CAAGGAACACATTTACTCTAGGGAGCTCCCGCTCAAGGAACACATTTACTCTAGGGATCTGCCGCTCAAGGAACACATTTACTCTAGGGAGCTACCGCTCAAGGAACACATTTACTCTAGGGAGCTACCGCTCAAGGAACACATTTACTCTAGGGAGCTACCGCTCAAGGAACACATTTACTCTAGGGATCTGCCGCTCAAGGAACACATTTACTCTAGGGAGCTCCCGCTCAAGGAACACATTTACTCTAGGGAGCTACCGCTCAAGGAACACATTTACTCTAGGGAGCTACCGCTCAAGGAACACATTTACTCTAGGGAACTACCGCTCAAGGAACACATTTACTCTAGGGAACTACCGCTCAAGGAACACATTTACTCTAGGGAGCTACCGCTCAAGGAACACATTTACTCTAGGGAACTACCGTTCAAGGAACACATTTACTCTAGGGAGCTCCCGCTCAAGGAACACATTTACTCTAGGGAGCTACCGCTCAAGGAACACATTTACTCTAGGGAGCTACCGCTACAGGAACACATTTACTCTAGGGAACTACCGTTCAAGGAACACATTTACTCTAGGGAACTACCGCTCAAGGAACACATTTACTCTAGGGAGCTACCGCTCAAGGAACACATTTACTCTAGGGAGCTCCCGCTCAAGGAACACATTTACTCTAGGGAGCTCCCGCTCAAGGAACACATTTACTCTAGGGAGCTACCGCTCAAGGAACACATTTACTCTAGGGAGCTACCGCTCAAGGAACACATTTACTCTAGGGAGCTCCCGCTCAAGGAACACATTTACTCTAGGGATCTGCCGCTCAAGGAACACATTTACTCTAGGGAGCTACCGCTCAAGGAACACATTTACTCTAGGGAGCTACCGCTCAAGGAACACATTTACTCTAGGGAGCTCCCGCTCAAGGAACACATTTACTCTAGGGACCTACCGCTCAAGGAACACATTTACTCTAGGGAGCTCCCGCTCAAGGAACACATTTACTCTAGGGATCTACCGCTCAAGGAACACATTTACTCTAGGGAGCTCCCGCTCAAGGAACACATTTACTCTAGGGAGCTACCGCTCAAGGAACACATTTACTCTAGGGAGCTCCCGCTCAAGGAACACATTTACTCTAGGGAGCTACCGCTCAAGGAACACATTTACTCTAGGGAGCTACCGCTCAAGGAACACATTTACTCTAGGGAGCTCCCGCTCAAGGAACACATTTACTCTAGGGAGCTACCGCTCAAGGAACACATTTACTCTAGGGAGCTCCCGCTCAAGGAACACATTTACTCTAGGGATCTACCGCTCAAGGAACACATTTACTCTAGGGAGCTCCCGCTCAAGGAACACATTTACTCTAGGGAGCTACCGCTCAAGGAACACATTTACTCTAAAGAGCTCCCGCTCAAGGAACACATTTACTCTAGGGAGCTACCGCTCAAGGAACACATTTACTCTAGGGAGCTACCGCTCAAGGAACACATTTACTCTAGGGAGCTCCCGCTCAAGGAACACATTTACTCTAGGGATCTGCCGCTCAAGGAACACATTTACTCTAGGGAGCTACCGCTCAAGCAACACATTTACTCTAGGGAGCTCCCGCTCAAGGAACACATTTACTCTAAGGAGCTCCCGCTCAAGGAACACATTTACTCTAGGGAGCTGCCGCTGCACGTCGCCACTCGCCCCGCGCGCCGCGCCCTATTCGGGTCTATAAAGTCCTTGTGCACGCACACTTATAAGGCGTCATCCGCAACCATTGCCCAATCTTTTGATTTTATAGACTGCACTGACTAATTTTACTGTCTGAATAAGATCTAGTGTGCTATTAACATACCACAGATTCAATATTTTATGTGGCGAGGGTAGAAAGATTCTCCTCTCCAGTCATACTAAAACAGTTTTTCTTCCAGACATGCAACGTAACAAGACTGGTCCGGAACGCGTGTCCATGTTGATCTACGAGCCGTCGAAGGCGCCACAACGACACCTCGACAAGGGCGACTATGAGCAGTCCGCCACTATCAACTGAACGTGGTAAATATAAAAATGTTATGGCCATTCTAGTCTTTTGAGGGCAAACATTTAGGAGAAACGCTGAGACAAATGTCATTGAAAGAAAATGTGTTTATTTGCATACATACAAAAAAAAAACACCTTATAACTGATCTAAAAAAAACTTATGCCAAAAGGGCATGAGCCCAGTATAATGTCAGATGGCAACACTAGCTACGACCACTTGATGCTGATTTTCAGCTGCAGCCCACGACTACAATAGTATACTTAACCTTGTACAGCAAAGGAATGAAAACGTTAAGGTTAATTTTTACTTGCACGGTATTCTTTTTCGGACTGCTTTTTGCCAACAAGTTGAATGAAAATGACAGTTCGAAACGGTCACATACGCCTGATATGTGGAAAGGAAATTGCTTGACATTTTCGCTCCTTAACCGTACTCATGATTGCCCTCTACAGAGACTTCACCAATCGGCTCAAATAAAAAAGTTACAGTATTTTTATCTCACGACGCGACGCGCGCTTTACTTGTGGTTATCAAGTGTATAAACATGCTGTGAATGTGTGTGTAAGCGCAGGAGCTCTCGGTGCCGTCCGGGACGATGGCGAAGCCCGAAGTGTGTGCGTTTGTGTTGTGTGTTGACGCTACTCGTCTTCACGCACACATTCACAGCGTCTTTGTACACTTGGTTACCACAAGTAAAGCGCGCGTCCCTTCGTGAGATAAAAATACTATAAGAATGGTAATTTTCACGACTACCATTATTACCTACCTTATTTTTTTACCACATTTTTAGGTATCCCAAGACAGAATGTCTATAGTCTCAATTACTTGCTTATTTTTTCGTTAAGGTTTTCAGAAAGATATTTAGCATTTAGTCACTTGCGACTATGATTGTTTGTTGTTTGTTTCTTAATTCAACCTTAGTTGAGTATTACTGCATTGCTATGATGGTCCAAATCACAGGCATCTAGCCGCGGGAGGGCCCTGGTGACCTGTATTACAGGTTTTTAAATATAAACCTACTTCAGGCATCCGTCTCTCACAAAGTGAGCTCCTTATTCGTGCACTATTCTCGAATATTAGCTGTAAGTACATAACTTGTGTAGAGAAAATAAACGTTTTATATCATTATATTGTTGAAATGTAACGAATTTATAAACTTACCATGACATTATTTCTGTTACAGGTATACATAATGTGAAATTGATACAAACATTCACAGTAAAATATATTTAGACTTATATTTTTAGTAGTTTTATAGTAAGCAAATAATAATAATATATTAACACAGGGTATTATAAATATTTACATAGCAAGGTGCTCCTGTTTGACAAAACTCACTGAGCGACACACCCCATTAGTTACTAGACCCTTTATATGTCAACTAACATAAAAATATATTGATATGATTGGTTTATATAAATGTAAATGTATGGGGCAATCCTATGGCTAACCCTAAAATTGACAAATAAGAAATTTTAGCCCCAAGACATCCTGGCAGGCAGATTTGTGAGTACATGCTGATTTTATTTCAAAAATATTTTTAAAATGGGTAGCTAGTATAAAATAATATTTGCTCTTAACTTCGTTTAGTTCGTTTTAGTACAAATATCCAGGATGAAAACTAGCCTATATCCTTCTCAAAGTGTTCGGCCAAGTTGAAGCGTGAAAAGGTAATAGACGGAAATGCTTTCGGATATATATTAGTTGGGATGCAGTTTCATAATGGAGGATAATGAGGATGTATGAAATCATATAAGATAAAAAATTCATGTTGTAATTGAACTATTTATTTATACAGGCTCTAGACATATGTATGATTGTATTTTATATTGCAATTTCAATTGGATTAAACGAAAGAACAACTACCGATAAAAAAAAAGCTAATTAAAAGTTTGGATGGTCTTCCAAATGATAGAAGAATTATAACTATATCATGATTATGTTATTTTACGACAACCACGAGAGAGCAGGCCCTGCAGTCTACACATTAGCTAAGTCGTATCAATATCAAATTCCTTTAATAGATTTTCAACCTTATGCTTTCGAAATAAAGTTGAAAATCTATTAAAGGAATTTGACTACGATACGACTTAGCGACGGATTTTTGTCGCTATTTAATGTCGAGAGGAGGAGATAAACTAATTTAGACTGTATTATAAATAAAAGTCTTTCACCCTTAAAAAATAATATGATTATTCCTTTTGACGTTCATGCGTCAAGAAAAACAAGTCGTAAAATACGACGCGAGCATTTGAAGGGTTAGGCTTGCTTATACAAAATGTATAAATATACACAGTGCTTCACTTCAGTTATTTTACCTCTGGCAGCAGCACCTCAATAGCAACTTTTAAATAAATAATTTTAAAAAAAACTATTTTAAAATCTAAATAAATAAAAACCTCTTGTCACGGTGTTTGTGGTCGCACTCCTCCGAAACGGCTCGACTGATTTTTATTTAAAAAAATATGTATATTTAGTAGGTATGAGAATAGGTCGTAAAGTATATTTCATACTGCTCCCACGGGATCGAGACTTATGCGGGTGAAACCGCGGGGCGCAGCTAGTAACGTATATAAAAATCACTGTGTTTTTGACAGACTTAACAGTAAAGTGCGCGCAAGATAAGTCTGCGTGCGTTTGACTTTCAAGACTATGTAAAATCCCTGCCAGCACTTTTAATTACTTTGGGCATACTGATGGCGATTATTTACTTTGAAAAACACGCAACACAGCACACTCTTGACCCCTGTAAACATCGAGATGGCGGCAAACGATTATTTCCGATTTCGTGCGCGCGCACTTTAGCAGCAACTCGACAGCAACCTTTTTGTAATGACAATAAAGGTCATTATGGTTTTGACAGTGATGGAATATCAGAGATAAAATAACTGAAAGATAGTGTACTGCTACAAGGATATTTTGGCGCCTGAACGGCATTGATAGGAGGGAGCATTGTTGGTAAACATTTGTGAATTAGTCACAGAAATTGTATTGAAAAACAAGATGGCGGCGTTAGTACCGATATTGGCCTCGCACGAAATCCTTGTACAGTCGCTAGCACCTTAAGTTACCACAAACTGTCAGATTTTGTCATTCGATTTCGAATATTTTAAGCTTAATTAATTTTAACCTTCAATATTTTAAGGTTTAAAATCGTTTGGAGAAATTTGACAGTTTCGCGTAGCTTGACCTGCTGGCGATTGTACCTAACGTTGTACTGTATAGATGAGCCGCATAGAGTATAGAGTATAGTAATATATATTTAGATATAAATAAAAGCAAAAATATATCGAAATAGAATAATTTAGTTTTGTATTTTGTGTACTGCAAGATAATATTGATAATAAAAGTTATGTTACATTATTTAGTTTGGGTTTTATTTAATCACTAGCTTTTGCCTGCGTGGATCTCGGAAATTATCCCACGGGAACGTACTACCGGGATAAAAAGTATCATATATGTTAATCCAGGTTATAAACTATCTGTGTTCCAAATTCCATCCAAATCCGTTCAGTAGTTTTTGTGTGACAGAGTAACAAACATCCATCCATCCATCCATCACAAATTTTCACATTTATAATATTAAGTATACAGGGTCAAATTAAATTAGCTAGCGAAACTGCAGACGTGACGGGTATCAATATCTAAACACGATAAAATAAAAATGATTTGATATTTTTTTTAGGGATCAACGACCGCCGGTAGTGTGGTTACTTAAAGTATGAGTTGAGAAAATATGTTTTATCGTGTTTAGGTATCGGTACCAATCACGTCTGTGAAGTTTACACAAAAAAAAACTGATTTATTAGACTAATATTTCAAGTGAATATACTAATTGCGGTCGATGACCCCACAAAAAAAAATCAAATCAATTTATTTTTGTTTTATCATGTTTAGTTATCGATACCCATCACGTCTGCGGAGTTTCGCTAGCTAATTTGATTTGACCCTGCCTGTATACTTACTATGTTCACGAGTTGTAACAGCATGGAATAGGCTTCTGGAAAATGTTGTAACGGCTCCCACACTGAACTGCGTCAAGGACCGACTGGACAGATTAAATACCTCCAAGCTACGTGAAACACACGCATTAGCTAATTAGTGTGTCTTACCAAATAATATGCCAACATGATTCTTCATTTTAGCCCAGAATCACTCACTGCTGAGTAGAGGCCTCCCCTTTTTTCTACCATACTTCCCCTTTCCGTGCGTCCCTCATCCAGGTGTTTCTCGCGATTTTGGCGATATCATCAACCCAACGCGCTTGTGGACGGCCCTGGTTTCTTTGGGCTACCATTCGGTCACCAGCTTACCAGCTTTACTCCATCGGCCATCTCCTCATTTAACTAGATGTCCTGCCCAACTTCACTTGAGGCGCATCGCCGATAATAATATCAGGTCGGGGAAAAAGTTCTTTCGAATTTTATATACAAAACAAGCTGTTCGTGCCCTGCGACGCCCGGGGTGAATTACATACAAAAATGGCATCCAAATTTCAGACATACCCGGTGGATTTTCCAAAAAAATCTGTCATACTAACCTTGTCCAGATAAAAACAAATAACAAAAAAAGAATTTTCAGATAGGTACAGCCGCTTCGAAGTGATGCGCGGACAAAACTTTTTGTACTATTGATTTTTATTTATATAGAAGAATATTCATGTGTAAGAGGTCGTGTGGCACCCAAATATCGAGCATTCTTGTATACCCAGACTTCTAAATGGGTCAAAACTGTTATGTGGTCAACCCCTAACTCTTCAGCTATGTCGTAACTACTAATGTACCGATAATGCTCCACTTTAAAAAAAATAGCATCGTCTTTATTCGTAACAGGACCAGAGCGAGCCGAGCTTTAAGTTTGTCATCCAAATTCCCGGACTGAAAACGCTTGAAACAACTTTGTGCTACTCTTACTGACACTGCGTTAAGTCCATAAACGTCACAAATTTTTTTCGCGGCTTGTCGCATTTTCCGTTTTTGTAATAAAATATTAAAATGTATCGAATTTCTTCGTTAGATTCTCTCAATTTGGCGGACAAAAAAATAATAAAAAAATGGCGGCAACTCGTTTTAATTTTTTTAAATGTCATCTATTTAATGGTATCAAAACCAGCCAGATACAAACAGTACAGCCAAAGAGATTTTACTACAACTTTATACTAAAATACGAAAAAGCTTTTCTCCGATTTAAGAATGGAAGATAAACTATTGCCCCTAACGCGCTCTAACCCTACTGTTACCGGGCGTATGATACGCCCAGTTCCGTAAAACAAAGGTGTATGACAGTGTAGTAAAAAAAATACGTAAAAAGTGTACAATTGTTTATTTTCATAATAATGTTTATAATCATTATTTTTAATAAATACTCAGATGTTTATGGCAGTGTGTTGTGGTAACATTTTTAGTTCTTATTAATAAAACTTACAATATTCGCTAGAACCCGCGACTTCGCTTATATTACAAACATTGCACAAAAAGGAAGACCAATTTATATAAAATTAGGTAAAATACTAATAAATATAAGAAGTGTACTTGATTTTTTTTCAATTTACAATGCAAATAAATATAAATAGACGAAAATTTACACACACCGATTTAATTATATACATTTATTTATTTGAAATAAATTGATACCGTTATCAACTTATTTAAATACCAAATATTATCTACCACTATTCTATATAAATAAATATAAAAATTTAACTAAATAGCGACACAAATTCTTGGTTACAACCCAAAATAATTATAAAACTATATAATTGCCTAAGGAACTAAGTTAAGGGAAATTAAATAGACTCTTTTGATTACAACATTTACGTTTTACTACAGTTTTGAGGGTCAAGTGATAACCTTTTTTGACCGACTTCAAAAAAGGAGATTATTAAAAATTCTTCTATGATGGTAGACTAGATAATTATTCACATAAAAAATTAAAATATGTGTTGCATTATTTATTAAAAAAAAAAAAACAAAAAAAAATTGTCTATACATACGCATATAAAGTTGTACTACTTACATATAAAAGAATTAATGACACATCTGTGGGACAGTCAATGTCTTGTTAAAGCAACAAGCATAATAAAACAATTTTTCGCGATATACGGGTCATCCTACTAATCATACATTGATTCTATATTGAGATCACTAAAAAATCTATGTACTTATACTAATAAATGCTATTTATTTATGTACAGATTTACAAAAGAGAGCCTCATTTAAGAGTAGAATAAAATATTAATAATAAATAGATAAAAAATTGTTATAATGAGCAGTAAGTGAAACAACTCTAAAAATCATCCTAATGACATACATTAAGTCAGACTCAGTTGAGCAAGACGTAGATTTTTTAATAAATAAACAATTTTACAAAACAGTCTTTACTTTGACACAAGTTAAGGTATGCACATAACGTAGAAACTTCGAGTAATTATCGTAATATACATAGTGTGCGCCTACCTTTAGTCATATTTCGCTAAAACGATCAAATATACATAATTATAAAATTTTCGTTTTAAATACTAAATAATTTCGTTTGATTTTGTGACAATATTTATTTCGAATTTACACCATCCGTCTTGCATCGAAGCAAGAAAATTAGAAAGACAAAAAAAGTCGTGTTGCATAGGTCTTGATGTTACCGTTTTATATTTGGAAGAAAATACGAGAATATGAACCAACTCCTGCGACTTTTTTACTCACATTTAGTAAAGTAGCTGTACATTTACTAGTACTAGTCAAGCATCGCTAACGAGACACAATTGATTATCTATTGTTATGGCCACCTAGCGGGCCACCTCGGGCCTGACTCACAACTTAATTCATTGGGTTATTTTTCTTCTAAATACTATACAACCGCATTTGAAAGACAGCCAGCCAGACTTAAACTTGAATAATTCAGAATCTTAGATCATTATGAAGTTTTGGAACTACAAACTCTCTGTCATATATTATAAAGTTCCATTGCAAAACAATCTTATTTAAAGGGGATGCGCCAAGTTAGCTCGCGAAATTCAAATTTGCTTCAGTTTTTTGCAATTCGCAGGTCAGTATCAGGTTATTTGTTGATCTAAATATGATTCGCGGCCGTAACAAATATGGCTTTAGAGAATTAGAATCAGCAATGCAACTCCTTAAGTTAGAATTGGCCTCAAATGTCATTATTTTATGCAATAGGCATTCAATAGGGTAATATGAACTTAGAGAGATGTATTGATGATTTTTATGATTATAATTCTATAAATAAATATTGGATACGGCCGCGAATCATATTTAGATCAACATACAACCTGATACGGACCTCCAATTGCAAAAAACGTAAGGAAATTTGAATTTCGCAGGCTACCTTGGCGCATCCCCCTTAAGACCTTTTTTTTACAAACAGTCATTCTAAACTCAACCCAATAACGCTACAGTTGATAGTTGAGTACAATAACAGTTTCCTAGAAAAGCGGTGGCCGCCACATAACGGCCGGAGTGCCGGCTGTTATGAAAATGATGGCAGCGGCGTTTGACTTTATGGTCAAAAAAGTTCTCTAGGACACACGAACTTGCTTTTGTAGCGGCATCTACAACGCCATATGGGAGCTACGCGTCACACTGACGTCACGCAAAATCCTGCATCGCGCAAGCAGAGTTTACCGCGCTACTAGCATTTAAACAACGTCCCGACATCAACCGTCGGGCAGTTGCTCATCACACACGACACCCGTCAGGTCGGAGGATCCTCCCTTTTCTATGGAGGTATGAGTGAACTTTACACCCTGTTCCTCTATACTTTCATAAATAACATGCCAGTGACGTCATTTGTCAGTCAATTTCGGACGCTTTGTTGCGGCCGCCGCTCTTAAAGGAAACCGTAGCTAGAGTGGCAAAATGGAAATGTTCTAAGATCCTAAATTAAAGTATCTGATGTTTCAAGCATTAAAATGTTAAATGTTCAATTTTTCCACAAAATGATTATTAGTTTTGTCAGTCTTAACTCTGGCATTCTACAAGATTGTTAGCACGAAGTTAAAAGGAATGTAGTTTTATGAAATGCAAAAAAAAACTAACATTAAAAACTTCTCTTTTTTTATAAAAACGTTACAGGAAAGGCAGAATATTGTACCTTTAAACTTATGGCACAATATTATGGCGAATTTAAATGTCATTTGCTTGTGTCTAGTGTTAGAAAATAATTGTTATTAAATATTTACTGCAAGAGTTCTATTTCAGCGCTGGGGCTCTGTCTCGCATAGGGTCGTAGCATTATGCTGAGCGATTGCAGTTTTGCGTGAATGTGACGCATATTTTCCCCCAACTCGTTATTTTTGTGTTTGTTTTCTTTGCGTCATGTTTACCGCAAATAAATGTATTTTCTTTCTTTCTTTCTTTTCTTTCTATTTACACGGTGCAATTTAATTGCCCGTGGCATCCATAGACGTTGCACCGACTGAACAGTGCTTAGACGATGCAAGTCATTTGTTGCTCCAATTTTATTGTATGCCACAAGCAAGAAATGTGCATGGTGTAAATGGGGCTAAGTTTGAATAAAGATGCAAGAGAAAATACAGAAAAACTGTTTCCATGGGATCGCTGTTACACTGTATTAAACAAAACGTTTCAGATCTATCATTTTCATCAGAAATTCACGATTTTTGAAACTATTTGGGCGTTACACTTAGTTATAAAGAACTTAGCACAGAAAATTGCTATAATATACATTATTGCACCACTTATTGTACAAACCATCACGCCTGTATGCCACACCTGTATTCCCCAGTAGGAAAGACTGGACAAGCTCAAATGAAATGGCATGTATTTAATCGTAACACACTAACGGTAGGAATAGCTTTCATTTTGACAGTTCAACAACACTCATTGCGTTATTTACGTTGTTGAGCGGACAAATTTTTCGAACATATGAAGCAATGGATTAGCCATACCCTTTAAAATCATTCAGATTGTGATTGATAGTGTGTTACGCAATTAGGGTGGGTTGTGGAGGTCAGATAGGCAGTCGCTCCATATAAAATACTGGTATTCAGGTGCACCCGGTTAGACTGGAAGCTGACCCCAACATATTTGGGAAAAGACTAGGCAGATGGTTTTAATAGACCGTACTTCGGTGGTGACACTTTGCTCTTGAGCTGGCCACTAGGCCAGTACACTATTACTATAGGAGCCTTTTTGTTCACGCACAGGTCTTTTATTTTATACTTGTTTATTCTTGTTTTTTATGTTAATTTTGTTAGTTTTAAATGCTTCTTTTTAACCGACTTCAAAAAAAGGAGGAACTTCTCAATTCATTTCTTTTTTTAGGTCAGCACTTATTTCTGGGTGACCCGATTTGGATGATTCTTTTTTTTATTTGAAAGCTGGTGCTTCACATGTGGTCCGATTTAAATTTGATCAAGTTCTGACCAATCGTTTTTGAGTTATCCTTAATACTGCGTATTTTTTTTCCACTTAGTTTATATTGATGATGTTTTAATAATTTCCTGTCACGGTTATTTACATATCAAATAGTGGTATACGAATTTGTGTGGGGTAGGTACCACGGCCAAAAACATGTCGGCCAGGTGGCCAAAAACGAAAATACACAACCAAAGACACCGACTTCCGAAATTAAAGTTATTTTTCACGTTTTTTAGTGTTTTTGCAATAAAAGTTTTTATTAATATTTGTATTTCCTATGCGTCCCAAATAAAATATTTTTCATTATTTCTTTATAAGTACATTTAAATGTATGAGTGTAAAACTATGGACTAGAATTATGTCTGAAATAAATAAATAATTATTATTACTACTACACTAGTTGCGCGGAGTTTTAATAGAATACGAGGGCAGCTTAAACTGGTTTTGTCACCAATGACGTGCGGTCTACTGTATCCACAATTCGTCAGTTGTCTATAGGTACCACGTAATAGGGGGCGAGTCTAGGTGGCGAGGCGTGGTGGGTTGGTGGAGGCGGTTTTGTGTTCGTGATAATAGATCTACTTTGTTTGTTTTTATTTATGATAAATGATTTTATTTCTGTAAGTAGGTTCGTACAAACACTTTTACTCGTCAATCATGTTTTTTAAACTAGATGAGGTCGGCGTTTCCTATCTGACTACTCTGAGAAGAAAGGCCGAAACAAACTCAGAGGTCACAGTCTCTTTTAAAGTCCAGACATAATCTTGGTCAGGTCATGCGAAGACCATGCAGATTGGTATCTGAAATGGTCTTTTGAGGAAAGAACCACACAGTTTGAGTGGACCTGTCCAGTCAGTGCACGCATTTGTCAGTAATCGTGCAGCTCGATTCAGGAAGTCAGGACTTTGATAGTATTACCAGAGCTAATTATATTTTTTGTATGCAAGTGTTTCTGTGACAAATAAACCTATGTTTCTTTCTTTTCTTTTTACGGCCCACTGGACTCACAGAGAGGAGGCCTGTGTCCCAGCAGTGGGAGCGTCATAGACTGATTATGTATTTATAATGGAGTTGGTTCCAGTGGTCGCAAACGATACTGCTAAGCATTAGGTCCTGGGTTCGATTCCCAGGTCGAGCAAAGTGTTATTAGGAATTTCTCAGTAGCAGCCCGTAGTCTGAATTTGTGCTCGGTTGACGGCGATAGACTCGCTCCTATTACATGGGACTTAAACATAACTTGCGAAATGTGTGTGTACCTACTATAGATACACTTCTGCTTAACCCTTCAGGGGCATACAAGGGTGAGGTTAAATTAGTGGTGCAATATTTTTATCAATACAGTAAACTTATGGCTTTTAAACACTAGCTGGAAGAATAAATAATGAAAATCTCAAAGAAATGCTAAGTTAATTTACATTTACTTAAAAGTCACTTGTAAAATGATTAGCTAATATACTTTTATGTTTTAATTCATACTATAGTTCAGTTATCGGGACGCTATTGTTAATTCTCGCTCAGATAAAAACATTTTTAGAGGAAAAAAATAAGGTAATCATTTTTTTTGTTCCTTTATTTACTTGTACATAATATATATGTCGGGAATACGTTAAATCAATCGTTTGACTTTGACTAATCAGGACGCCAGCGCCACCAGGCGGCGCTCGACAGAGTCTACAACATAACGCTCGACCAGAGTTAAAGCAGAGTTGGTCGGTGGCGGTCAAGCAGTGAACACGTTTAGAAACTGTCGCGCGTTCTGTATAGTTGTGTCGTGTACCTACAGTGTGTGATTCGCTAGTGTGATTAGTTTGATCGTAAATTATAACTTGATTTGAACTGTAAAAGGTTTTTCTATTGCGCAATAATCAACACTTCCCATAGTACGCCCACAGTAGTTAAAATATGGCTGATGTTAGCATCAGCCATATTTTAACTACTTTTTTTTTGACGTCTCTCTCGCTAATTTAGTGTTAGTTTGTATATTTGTATTTAAGATTTCTTAATAAAATTGAAATATAATGTTTTATGAGTAGTTTGTTTTTTCATACCGATAAAATGATTGATTGTTTAAAAACTAAACTTATTTTTGCTGAAGCTACATTTCTATGAGTTTTTATTTTTGCCTTGTGTGTACATCTCGCTCCGAATGAGAATTGAAGAGCCTTGGTTTCTATGTTTTTTAAACCGATGCAACCAGTTTCTCATCTTAAAATGCATTTTTACAGAAAATAAAGGGAATTCTAAAACAACCAAACGTAAATATGATTACTTGTTGAGACTCGAATATTATCGAGAACCATTTGATTCATATTGGCGGTAAACTATCATTGTGATGATTACATGTAATCTATACAAGCGCGGGCGGATCACGCGGACTTTTCTCAAGGGGGGGCAAATGTTTCTCTCTAAGGAAGAGGGGGGGGTGTGTATGTCAAGCCGTGAAAGCCTGAAAAAAAAACCTTCGCTACCTATTTTCTCTATGTTTATGTCTAATTTAGCGTTGTAGGCTCAGTTTGGTCGAGGCCCAAGGAGGGTGCAACTGCACCCTTTGCCCCCCCTTTTCGATCTATATCAACAGGGCGTATAATTCAATGTAGATCTACAGGACATCGTATTTAAGGTGCTAACAAAATATCGTGGACAACAATAATTTCACTATAGTACGAATCAAACATTTATAACTATCAGACGAAACTATCCTAAACATTAACCAGAATATTCTACCTAGAACTCTGTCTAATTGAGTCGTCATCTGCAAAACTAGCTCTATTCCTCCTCTCACAACGTTTCTGATGCTGCCTTATGAAAGCACTCAACCTATTTAGAAGAAACTGTTTATCATGTCCTTCTAAAACCAGCTGGTTCTTCAAAACGGTCACCATATGCCTATTTGCCGCAGCCACCGCCCAATAATAGTACAAAAAGAACAATAACACTGCAAATGCTGGCACAGCGAACGTAGAAGTTCCCATCCGGAATATAAATTCTCTCACAAGAAATGGGAATCCGTCGAAAGTTTCAACTACAAACTCCCATACGTTGTTATACCCTCGAAATGGGCCACAGTTTATCGAAGGGAATATTTCAGCCACGGAATAGGCTACCGGAGTAATTGAGGCTATAAATCCTAGAAGCAACACTGACATGAAAAGAGACTTCGATTTTGACGCTTTATACACAACGGGCGATGGCGTACAATTTGTCAGACATGTAAACTTTTTTATATAGAATATGAAGAAATAAAATATCGTACCAATTATGGGGAGGAATGGACAGAAAAATGAGCCCATCCAAATTATAGTTTGAGTGTAAACAATATCCAAAACATGCTTTGGTAAATAAAAGTCCTGCTCCCCAATGATTTTGAAACAGCGGCTGTTTGTATGCCTCGCCAAAAACGCTCTGGGCAAGTTAATGAAAAATGTCGTAACGAATTGTACTGCGAAATCCGTTAGGATTAATTTGTATAACTGTTGTCCAACGTAAGTCTCCCAGCAGTCCAATTTTGATGAAGACTCATCGTTTGCATTATCATAGGAACAGACAAATCCATTATCCCTTACGTACGAATACATTTGACTTAATAAAACAGCTAATGATGATAATCGAAGCAACACTGTTCTCAACAAAGTGATAATTAAAACATACGCAGGAGTGTAGCTCTCAATTTGTATTAAATAACTAAATATTTCTGGAACTATTAAGTTTAAAACTACTATACATATGAACGGTAGAAATTCTAGTAACGTTTTTTCTAGCTGTCCAAAGAACATTCCACTTTCTTTATATAACCTTAGAGTAAATTTTTCCGAATGAGTTGATACATTGATATTGGTATTTTCAACTTTAAAGTTATCGTTTATTTCATAATTTTGTTCAAGACTCAATTTATCCGTTGAATAGTTGAACGCGAAATAAATGAGAACGCCTGAAGCTATCAGAATTATGAAAACAATTACGTTTATAAGTAATCTTTTGAAGTAAATCAAAATTTGAGATTCTCTAGACCTTAATTGTCTTTCTTCATTATATTTCTCTTCTTCCAAAAATCCTTTAATTTCGTTATATAAAGCTTTATGTTTGATTTTGGCCGATTTATCGTTATGGATGCAGAAATCCCAACCACCGAAGACTAAATTACAATATTTATAAAACTGTCCTTCATTTTCAACGAGCCTTTCTTTAAAACCTTTGGCCGCAGTTTTCACTATAGCTATCAAGGATAACAGAACCCAAGAAATAGCTACAAGAATATAAGCCATAGGCATATTGTAATAAAGCTCACTTTGGAACAAATTTTTAACGTAGTACTTATAAATTTGATCAGAGTACACTCCATAGAACAGTATAGTTCGTTCCATCCACCCTGTACCTTGAATAACGTCGAGGAACACGTTGGAATCCGACAAATTCTTCGTTAGATAAAAAATTGAGCAGCAATCTGTGGAGTTTTGCTCATAATCGTCGCAAGTTACTTCTGCTTCAGTCAGCAAAGTTTTTGGTATTATCATAAAAAAGATAATTAACATCGAAATGGCTATATTTAAGAACAGCAACCATCTTAGGAAAAGGAAGTATGAGACTACGCCAGTACCGAACTTGCCTTCAATTTCTCTCATGGGGGACTGCCAGAGTTCTAATTTGCCGACAATTTCTGAGAATCGTATTCGGAAGCGATGCCAGACTTTGCGTTGCCGCCATTGGAGTTGCTCGAAGCCTTGGAGACGGAGTTTTGTGGCGTTCTGTGAATGAGATAAGTAATGGTTTATGAGTATTTTCTTGCCCGTTCTTCTCCATAGGTACCTACTACGCTTTAGAATGGGCAACTAGCTTCATCTTTCTGACTGACCGACCCCTTGACAATTCAAAAGTGCCTGTAATTGGTTTATTTGAAATAAATGCTTTGACGTTAATAAGCAAAATGGGTAACCAATTTGCTTATTAACGTCAAAGCATTTCTCCATCAAGTCAAGGAGTTGTATTGCTGATTCTAATGATTATAATTCTGTAAAGCCATATTTGTTACGGTCGCGAAGCATATTTTAATCAAAATACAACCTGACATTGACCTTTAAATTGCAAAAAACGTAAGAAAATTTGATATTCGTGGGCTACAGTTGCGCTTCACCCTTAAATTACCCATATAAGTGTTTCGTTTTACGCATTACAGTGAAGATTAGAAATAAAGTATTTTCGCATACGTTATTTTTATTCAAACGTATAAAGTATATTTACAAAATAAAGTAGAAACGTTATTATAAAGTATGGTTGGTAAACCTAATTCTGTGATAAAAAAATGGTTTAGTGAAATTACTAGGGATGAAATAAACATTCAAGACCCATGAGCGTGGATTGTTGGATCCCATAATTGAAAAGAGTATGATGTTTCTAATAAATTTTGGTGGTCTTATCATTTTTGAGATAGGTATGGGTTTATTTTTTCTTGTTTATTGTTTTTTTTTTTATTGTTAATTTTATTAGTTTTAAAAGCTCCTTTTTTATTTTTACTCTTTGTATATCCTGTGCGCGTCCCAAATAAAATATTTTTCTTTCTTTCTTTCTTTCATTATTTTCTTTCAGTGGTTTAAGCGTGAAAGATACAGACAGTCAGACAGTTATTTTCGCATTTATAATACTTATTAATTTATACGGCACCGACCGTTGTCCAGCAGTGGGCTATATAATCTATATTAAAATATGTAGCATACCTGTAGTCTGGCCTTCAGCTCCCTTTTCTGGTTCATGGGGACCGGCATAGCCTTGATCTGCATGATCTCCTCCCATGTACGCTCCTCGTTCGATAGGTTCTCTGAAATTATACAGACAAAACAAATATTTAATACTAGCTTTTGCCCGCGGCATCGCTCGCGTTAACTAGTTGGGCAACTAGCTTCAACTTTCTGACTAACTGACCGACTCTTTGACAATTCAAAAGTGCCTGTAAATGGTTTAATTGAAATAAATGCTTTGAGTTTGAGTTTGAGTTAATTTAGTATTTGACAATCAATTCGGGTTGTCCTGGGAATTATAGTTAGGGGGATGAAAAACCGGTCAATCTACACTCTTAGGTACTTATGTAAAAAATAAAAAAGCTCTTAACACAACAAATATAATTCAATCATGATTCGAAAGACACGTGGCGCCATCTGCTATCATAAGAACGTTATTGTTTTCTGTAGACCTGACAACGTATATGCAAAATTTCAGGATGGTCGGTTCAGTGGTTTAGGCGTGAAAAGGTAACAAACAAACTTTATTTCGCATTTATAATATTACTCAGGATTAGGCAGTTAGGATTTTTCTTACTTTACATCACGCCTGTATAAATCGAGGGGTTAGGCAGAGGTGTACAGTACATACACATTTCACCAGTTGTACAGGGTGAAATTAAATTAGCTAGCGAAACTCCGCAGACGTGATGGGTATCGATATGTTAAAACGATAAAACAAAGAAAAAAGGATTTGATGTTTTTTTTTTCTGGTTGCTATGGCCACTGGTAATGTCGTTACTTGAAGTAGTTGAGTAAATCTGTTTTTTTATTTTGTTTTATCGTGTTTGGATATCAATAACAACCCATCACGTCTGTGAAGTTTACACAGAAAAAGAAACTGATTTTGAAACTGATAATTCAAGTACAGTCGAAGACCCCAAAAAAGACAATGAAACCTTTTTTAAATGACAAATTATTTTATTTCTGTAAGTAGGTTTGTACAAACACTTTTACACATCATACTTCCTACTAATATTATAAATGTGAATGTTTGTGAGGATGGATGGTGGATGGATGTTTGTTACTCTTTCACGCAAAAACTACCGAACGGATTTGGATGAAATTTGGAACACAGATAGATTATACCTGGATTAACATGTAGGATACTTTTTATCTCGGTAGTACGTTCCCGTGGGATAATTTCCGACATCCACGCGGGCGAAGCCGTGGGCAAAAGCTAGTCAATCATATTTTTAAACTAGATCAGGTCGGCGTTGCCTATCTGACTACTCTGAGAAGAAAGGCCGAAACAAACTCAGAGGTCACAGGTTTGTTTTCGTTTTGTCGTATTTAGATATTACCCATCACGTCTGCGGAGTTTCGCTACCTAATTTAATTTGACCCTGTTTCTTGTAATAGGGTGCGAGACTATTTCCTCAACTGGACAAAAATCAAGATTTCTTCTTTTCTCGTATTAGCAGTCAGCATTAACGATATGAAAATAGTTCAAGCCCGTGGAGAAAGTGTTTAAGTAAATAAATAAACATCTAAAAAAGAAACAAATATCATGAAGAGAAAAGATTTGATGTTTTGTATGTTTGTTTGTTACGCTTCCACGCTAAAACGGATTTGGATCAAATTTGGCACATGGGTAGACCATGACCTGGATTACGACATAGGGTATTTTTTTTCCAATATTTCCACGGGATCGAGACTTATGCGGGTGAAACCTCGGGGCGCAGCTAGTATAAAATAATAACTAGTCAGCGTGGTGGTAGCTGGACTGACTGTGCAGGGTGCACCTGAAGTACATTTAAGAGGGAAGCGCCAGGTCAGCCCGCCAAATTCAAATTTTCTTACGTTTTTTGCAATTTGCAGGTTAGTGTAAGATTGTATGTCGGTTTAAATGTGATTCGCGGCCGTAACTAATATTTATTTATAAAATTATAATCATAAAAATCATCAATACACATCTTTAAGTGAACTTAAAGATGTGTATTGATGATTTCTATAATTATAATTTCGTAGTGACACCTGCGGAACATTGTACAAGTTAGACCATACTTCATCATGATATCAGCCGAAAAACGTCCACTGCTAGACATAGACGTGGGACCAAGCGTCGCCAAATCGACCGGCCCTATGTTTGTAGCTTCCAGCGGATTCCTGTGGTCTTCACGAGGTCATCGATCCACCTTGTGTAAGACCTTCCAACGCTACGCTTTTGCTACGCGGTCGCCACTCCAGAGCTCCAGACCATGTTCTTAGACTATGGAAATATAGGGGCCGTCCTACAAAGTCACGCCTGTAGTTCCCGAATGGCAGTTACATAAATCGTAGTTATAAAGTCATTCAGTAGGGTAATATGAATATTACCCTACTGAATGACTTTATAACTACGATTTCATGAAATCATGACATTTGAGGCCAATACTAACTTAAGGAGTTGTGTCACCAATACTACTCCTTAAGTTAAAGTTGTAATGAAAATGATTATAATTCTGTAAAGCCATATTTGTTGCGGTCGCAAATCATAGCATCGCTAATGAGACACAATTGATTATATATTGTTATGGCCCTCTAGCGGGCCACCTCGGGCCTGACTCATTACTCAACATACAACATGACACTGACCTGCAAATTGCAAATAACGGCAGTAAATTTGAATTTCGCGGGCAACTTTAGCGCATCCCCCTTAAGTATTGACAGTCGTGGGATTTATAACGAAATTCCTAAAATATCTAAATGGTTCGAAACCTGTCTTTTTTTTTTGCAAATCACTCACCATAATTTTTCCTAGCTGAGAACCGAACTTTCAAAGGTGTGCTTGCGCAACGAGCAAATTTTTTGTTTCTTATATTCTTCGCCATTCTGTAAAATCTCATCAGAATCGGTTCGGTTATTAAGTCACAACAACGCACCAAACAGGCAGACTAAATGTCACTTTTAGTGTCAATATTAACGTCTCATGTTACCCAATAACTGGGTTGTAGAGGTCAGATAGGCAGTCACTCCATGTAAAACACTGGTATTCAGTTAGACTGGAATCCGACACGAACATAGTTGGGAATAGGCTGCGCAAGATGATTAATTCAACGATTCAAGAAGCACTTTGACATTGATTTATTTGCAAACACATACAAAGCACGCACATAACTCTCTTAAGGAGACACTCACACTACAACTAAGGTTGTACGAAGTCGAATAACAGTGAAAACTCAACTGATAATGATAATAGCACAAAAACCCTGACCCGTTTGTTCATGGCATGTTAATTGAGCTAGTTCATTCCCATGAGTTTCCGTAACTATGCCGGTAATTGGTTACTCTCGAAATAGTAGTGTTTTTGTGTCATATGCACGAAAATCTAGTCGGTTTACGATCGATTGTGAATTTGAAGCTTCTCCGTTGCAGAAAGATAAAACATTACTTAGTACTCATATGACATAAATATGTCAAGTCTTTATAAAATTGACAAAACGCGGGACTTACACCAATTCAATATTTTTTTCCTTGTATGTGTGTGACGAGTGCCGTCATCGACTCAGGCTGAGGCAGCGCTGGTATGACAACTAGGACTAGCGGATAGCCCAGAGAAGATTAGAAAGAGAGATTGGCAAGTCTATGGGGTCTGCCGAAAAAAAAAACACTTGTGGCACTCGGGGACTGCCGCGGTAAAGCTATTGCATAGCATTTTTTAACAATTTATGCAATTATAATTATTTATTTATGCAGTATTTTTTTTCTTTGATATTAATTCAAGTACAGTCGTACCATATACATACACGTTAAGCGAACGCTCGGCCGAGCTACATGGTAGGCGGAGTGGGGGGTGTTAGGTTTTATTTTCGTTACGGAATTTCTTGATTCGGTCGCCGCGCTCAAAGCCCACGATAAAAGCTATGCAATAGCTTAAAAAATACCTTTGCCTTTGCTTGTCCCACTGCTGGGCAAGGGGAGACACCTGCCATGTTAAATAAGTTAGATTAAAAGAGACAACGAACATGCGCGTTTTGCGTGTGTTATGGTTTTGAACGCAGGCGTTGTTGTCAGCGCCCAAGTGGTCGATCAGATGCACTAGCGGGTGCGGGGACGGGCGCGGGCGCTCGGGTCTTAGCGTCTGCGTGTTCACAGTGCCGAACGAGCTACGAGTCTCATTGCGCGTATATTTGGTCGTTCTTAAACTTTGCTGCGTAGGTAGAAGACATGGATGACTATTTGATTTTATTCATGGAAAATTCGTACTTGAAATGGAAATTGCAATACCTATTTGGAGGTTAAAATTTGCGGATGTTTGCTTTGCCAAATAGCAGTGCAATGTTGTACTGCAGATATACATTCTTCCGTATTGATATCCATGACGACGCTTCGGCGGGTGAATCAAAATGGTTTAGAACCACACGCGCCGTCACATAAAAGACGCTATATCACTGTGAACGATACGGGCGGACTGAGCCATTAGAAACACCCGCAAGACGCGAGCGCACGCGGCACAACGCATGCGTTTGAATTTGCATACACAAGAAAATACATCCGACGCAAGTTGAAGCACAACCGTGTGAATACATCTATTGTTATGTTTTTATAAGTATTTATAGGTGCAATTGAATACTTAGGTATTTTGGCAACTTTATCTTCACATGTACTCTACAATGCAACATCTCTTTGTCTGTTAGTATGCGCATGATTTGAAAAGAACTTAACCTTTTATTTGTTTTTTGTATTCTTAGATACATTCTCTGGTTAGATTCAATTCTAGCATTAATGTGCTTAAATGATAAATGATTTTATTTCTGTAAGTAGGTTTGTACAAACACTTTTACACGTTAATCATATTTTTTCAACTAGATGAGGTCGACGTTTCCTATCTGACTACTTTGAGAAGAAAGGCCGAAACAAACTCAGAGGTCGCAGTCTCTTTTAAAGTCCAGACACAATCTTGGTCAGATCATGTGAAAACCATGTAGATTGGTATCTGAAATGGTCTTTTGAGGAAAGAACCACACAGATTGAGTGGACCTCAGTCTGTGCACGCATTTGTCAGCAATCGTGCAGGTCGACTCAAAAAGTCAGGACTTAAGGAGCTCAACGCTTGCATAAAGATACAGAGGGCCTAGGCAAAGTAACATTCGACTAGCGATGACGCTAGTAGAAAAGCCAAAAAATGTATGGGGTTGACATAAGCTATCGAAATGTCACGTGATCATAGGTCAACGAATAGAAATTAGCTAGACAATATTAACATCATTGGATTCTATGAAGGAATTGACAGCGTCGATCGATTACTGCCAAAGAGATGCGTAGCCAAGTGTCACTTTTTGACAAGTGTTATCGCTAGTTTTCGATCCGTATGATGGAAACAGTAGCGAAAGCGATAGCGATTGTAGAAATGAATCGCTTCGAAGCGAATGCCATTTGTCTAGGCCCTCTGGTTTCCCGATACATATTTTTCGGTAAAGCCGGTCTCTATTCTGTAAAAATCTCACCGTGAAAACTTAGGTCAAGTGAACTGTCATTTCACCTGATGCTAGAGATTGACAGTATAGACAGAAAAAGAAAAGAAAGAAAGAAAATACGTTTATTTGCGGTAAACTTGACGCAAAAAAAAACAAATACAAAAACCGGCTAAGTGCGAGTCGAACTCGAGCACGAAGGGTTCCGAACCATTAGATATCTATAAAACGGCAAAAAAATCATGTCTGTTGTATGGGAGCCCCCTTAAATATTTATTTCATTAATTTTTTTTGTATTTGTTATTATAGCGGCAACAGAAATACATCATCTGTGAAAATTTCAACTGTCTAACTATCACGGTTGATGAGATACAGCCTGGTGACAGACGGACGGACAGCGGAGTCTTAGTAATAGGGTCCCGTTTTACCCTTTGGGTACGGAACCCTAAAAAGAACACCACCACACAACCACCACTTTTAACAGCTTACTTCGCCTAAGTTTTCACGGAGAGATTTTTATAGCAAGCAGCCCGTAGTCAATTCAAGCAGAGCACAGCTATTCAGTGAAAACAGACCTATTTTATTATATTTTTGGCATAATAGATGTAAAGAAGTCTATTTCCAGTTTTTAAAGTCTATGTACTTCACGCATACATACATAAACTCACTCCTTTTTCCCATGGGGGTAGGCAGAAACTTCAGAACGCCACCTGCTACGATCCTTACATATTCCTTTTGCCTCGTTTACGTTCATACATCTGGTCATACACGCACGCCGATTGCGAGTACTACGCACCGGACCTTTCTGAAGAACATCACCAATGAGGTCACTGTATGTCCTTCTAGGGACTCCAATCCGGCCTTTCCATTCACATCTGCCTTATAAATACCTTTTGTTGGCCGCCTTTCATTCATCCTCTCAACATGACCAAACCTCTATACCACGTGCCACTTTTTCCAAATAAATATTTAATGTGGCCTTGATGTGCCAACAACCAACAACATCTTGACTCCTTGACTAATGGAAAACTAGCGAAATAGTTTCAGAATAATCCTCCTTGTTTGCAAACAGAAATAGACCTTTACTATTATTCAGTCTTCTCAACATTTACCATTTTATATTTATTTAAATGAAAGAACAAATTAGTGCCACTTCTGCTATTACAAACTAGATGCCAAATAATTTATATATGCGGGGTAATTACGTAACACACTAACAGGAATGGGTTTCATTTTGACAGGTCAACAACATTCAGTGCGTTATTTACGTTGTTGAGCGGACAATTTTTTCGAACATATGAAGCAATGGATTAGCAATAGGCTTCAAAATGATTCAGATTGTGATAGATAGTGAGTTACGTAATTAGGGTACAGGTTCACATTTTCCCTTGCATTTACGCGGCGACGATAGCCCATAGATATATCTATGTATCCTAGAGGGCGCACTCAGATTTCTATGTGTGTGACTTAGGTACCTAAGTTCCTCGATTGATGCCGTGCCCAAATTATTTTGTTGCGTGCCACCAGCGGCACGCGTGCCATTGGTTCGCCATCCTTGATCTAAGCTCTATCCAATACAAAATGAAAAATAATGCAGATCCTATAAAGCTTTCGTAATAAAAACACTTGCAACTCACCCGATAAATCCGGTAACATAGATAGATGTATATCCCTGCTCTGCGTGGTCCGTGCGTACGTCGACTGCCGGCGTTCATTCTGAGAACGAGCGCGCTTCACCGTCGTGGCTAGAACAATATGATTCACTGTTAATATAATTAATAGAGGGAAAAAGTTTGTTTGTTTGTCCGGGTTAAGATCTAAAACTGACTCCGGCAGCTCGTTAAACTACCGTGTATTGTCTCTCTGTAGGGCAAAGACTTCCCTCTCGCTTTTCCATGAAAGGGAGTCCAGTCCTCTTCTAATTAGGGACAGAACTTCCAGTAAAAGTCTATTTATTGATTTATTTGTTAACATAGGTAAAGAAATATAGATCTTAAGTTTGATGAAAAGAGCGCTACGTTATGCCAGGAGGTGTACAAATATGATGTGCAAATTTAACTGAGGATTACAAATTGAAATCTACTAAAAATATTTGAAAATATACAAAATTATGGTATTAAATTGAACAGTTACATAATTATTATCTACTACTCTAATTATGTCAGACCTAAATGAGGAATTATTAAAATGTCAAAATTATTTAATTTCAATATTAATAATTGTAATTCTAATTGAATTTGTCATTTAAGTATTCGTAGTAACAATAGTACAATAACATTTATCAATTAAGAACATTTTTTTTTTCTTATATTGTGTAAAATTTAATTATTTTATGGCGTCTGGAATTTTATTACAAATGCGTGAAACTAGTGCCACAATTTTCTCCTCAATCTGTGTCCTACTAGGTGGTTCTTTTAACCCACACACTGCCCATCTGACACGAATCACTGATGACCTCCCAATTTTGATTTCGATCTCGGGGTCGAGTACTTCATGCAGTAATTCTTACTAGATCTTTTTAATAGGAAATTCTCAATAACAGCCTGAAGTCTGACGTTGTACCCGGTTTGGCAATGGCTAAATGTGAGGTACCTACCTCCTGCCTAAGGTGTATCGTGTTACCCAGTAACTGGGTTGTGGAGGTCAGATAGGCAGTCGCACCATGTAAAGTACTGGTATTCAGCTGCATCCGGTTAGACTAGAAGCGGACCCTGACTTAGTTCGCAAAAGGCCATTGAAGCTGAGAAAAGTCTAGGCAGAACTTGATAATGGTCTTATACATGATGATAAGATGTTCTTATCATCCTGGCCCGGCAGTCTCGACAATAGATAGCGACAAAAATCTGTCGCTAAGTCGTATCGATGTCAAATTCCTTTAATAGATTTTCAACTTTATTTCCAAAGCATAAGGTTGAAAATCTATTAAAGGAATTTGACATCGATACGACTTAGCGACAGATTTTTGTCGCTATCTAAGTCGAGACTGCCGGCCCTGATTAAGTTAAGCTTGTCATAAATATTGGTAGCGTTGTGTTTTACTACATACACATTTCTGCCTATCCTTCGAAGAATACATTTCATAGTTGTGGCAAAACTAATGATCTGTGGTTTTCCTACATATGTAGGTACAGGCGGGCGAAACCGAAAGCAAAAGCTAGGTAAGTATAAATAAATAGTACAGGAAAATAATATTGATAAATTGTTGTAGGACCGTAGCGGAGTTTGAGCATTCGTTTTCCCCAAATGTTAAGAAGGATGTGGTCAAGGGATTGAGGGCTTATCAATTTCGTTAGGTACTTACACATTATTTATTTTTCATTCTTGAATTTCGTATCGGTCAATGAGGCACCGTCATTTATAATTATGTTGTTCTAAAACTTCTTTTTTTAAACAAAAGAGTAACTGAATAAAGTATGTATATGAAAAAGGATGTTGTGTCAAACATGCTTGGAAATTTGAGCATTATTTTGACAAACTTCTTCGAGATAAATCGAAAATGCTGTACCGGTGAAATACATGCGACCAGCGGCCGGCAATGTTACTACGAAAATCCATATCTGTCGTGTTTAGTGGCCGAATAAATTACTATGCAAACTCATATATGTCGTGAAATTTAAAAATGGAACGAACTTTACTTCGCCCCAATGGGAACCAAGGAGGTAACTTATCGAAGATTTTATTTAAATCTCGAACTGCGGGGTAATTACGTAACACGCGTTTGCGTAGTAGGAATGGGTTTCATTTTGACAGTTCCACAACATTCATTGCGCTATTTACTTTGCTAAGCAGACAAATTTTTCGAACATATGAAGCAATGGATTAGCAATAGGCTTCAAAATGATTCAGATTGTGATAGATAGTGTGTTACGTAATTAGGGTGCTGTCTTTCGAGGTTGTCGCGTTACCCAGAAACTGGGATGTGGAGGTCAGACAAGCAGTCGCTCCATGTAAAATACTGGTCCCAGTTGCATCCGGTTAGACTGGAAGCCGACCCTGACGTCGATAAGATTATGAGATATACGAATGACGAACGAATTTAGATTACGAATTGAAAATAGAAGAAAAAACCGGACAAGTGCGTGTTAGACCATGCACCATGAAGGGTTCCGTAGTTGGGATGACTTCATCCCAAAAAAAAAATCACATTGCAGTTGAAAAACATGTTCTCTCATACATGGTCACGTACGTCACGGTCAATTCTCCTAATGCAAATATAAATGTTTGTAATTGTATTTATTTTATGTGATGAAACTACAAATTAACGATTTTCGGACTATTCCATTTACTTGTGCTGTGAGAAATTGCTTCTTGCCAAATTTCATGATTCTATGTCAACGGGAAGTACCCTATAGATTTTGATTTATTTGCGAGTATCAAAATATATCGCATAAATGGCCATATTTTTTATTGCGTTGACTTAGAAGCTTGATCTTTTTTAGAACTCCAAGGGACCATAGACATAAGAATTTGATATTAATTTCCTCCACGCGTTCCTGAGAAAAAGGGTCTTGATAGACGGACAAACGGACGGACAACGAAGTGATCCTATAAGGGTTTTGTTTTTTCCTTTTGAGGTACGTAACCTTAGAAACAGAAGGAATCCAGCCGAGAAGCGTATGTCATGAATAGTATAAAAATCTATGTATGATGTAAAAGATCCAAATAATTAGGATATATTATAAAAAGGAGTTTTATTTATCCGGGTACAGTTAACATCCCTCCGATGCTAACAGTACCTACATACCAGTGTTGCCAGATTTATTTTTCGGGCAAAGCGGGCTTTTGAAACCTCTTCAAGAATAAAAAGCGGGATTATTTCGTCGGTAGCGGGACAAAAGAAAAAAACGTAAATCAATCAGTAGTTTTATTTATTTTTAAGCTATTGCATAGCTTTTATCGCGGGCTTTGAGCGCGGCGACCGAATCAAGAAATTCCGTAACGAAAATAAAACCTAACACCCCCCACTCCGCCTACCATGTAGCTCGGCCGAGCGTTCGCTTAACGTGTATGTATATGGTACGACTGTACTTGAATTAATATCAAATAAAAAAGAAATACTGTAAATAAAAAATAAATAAATAATTATAATTGCATAAGTTGTTAAAAATGCTATGCAATAGCTTTACCGCGGCAGTCCCCGAGTGCCACACGTGTTTTTTTTACTACTTATCCTGTTATTTGAGTTTCAAATTAAGTTTACAATTGTAATGATTTTGTAAAATATTATTAAGATGGCGCTAGTTGTTGGACGAACTTAATACATCCGTTTTAGGTATTCATTTGTAGATTATCATTATTAAAATATATTTGTTTTGTATAATTAATAAATCATTATTGTTTAAATTAAGAAAGTTTATTTACTGTTAATCATAAGTCCTAATTTATTGTAGTTAGTAAAGTGATTGTATGTACTGTTTACTCCGCTCTGATTGGTCGTATAGCCGGTTGAGTGTTCACTTCCGTTTAAAGTGGGGAACTTTCAGTTGGTAACTGATTTGCTTGGAGAGAGTCAGTCTATTTCGAGGCGTTGAACGGTAAGCATATCTGACGGATCCGTGTTACTTTTGTTATATTCATACATACCATGGTATAATATAAATGAGTAATACATACTTACGAATAACTTATTTATTTTTCTATTTCCTAAAATCGGGGCTGAGCCTGTCTTGCGCGGGACATTTAATTTTAGGCTAAAAATCGGGACGTCTGGCAACGCTGGTACCTCGGTATTTTAAGGAACTCATCGCTCAGATTCACCTAACAATAACATAATTGTTCATTCAATTAAATTGTTGTCGGTTTATTAAAAGGGCATACTTATTTGTTATCCGTCAATCTTCAAGATCTCATGGAAAGATTAAGCAATCACAGTAAAATAACTGATTTTGTAATGATAATAATACAGAAGGCCTTGACAAAGTCCGGAATTAATTATGCCCGCCGCCGGTTGGGGCAACAGAAAAACCGGCCAAGTGCGAGTCAGACTCGCACACAAAGGGTTCCGTAGCACCGTACAATGTTTAACATTACATATAAAAAAAAAAACGTTTCTTGTATGGGAATACAAGAAAAGTGTTTTTTTTTAATATATAGGTTGGCAACCTTACCACCGACCGAGGTACACCAACATTTCGACAGTTATGTTCAAGTCCCATGTAATACCTGCCGGGGTCGCGGATTGTTCGAAAGAGTTACCGTGGCCCTGGCGCACAGGCGACTGAAGGAACACGGGTGGGTTTTAGTCAGTAAGAGTCTGACACGCCCTTCCGCTCCGCCTAGAGCGGGAGAGGTCATTTGATGATTTTCCAACCAAAAACAAAAAAAAAAAGTCCCATGTAATACGACACTTACCCTTAGTTTGGACTAGGTAAAATTACGTTTTATTTTGCCCTCTTTGTCGCCAGTCTTTTGTTTTCACGAAGCGAATTATTACTATACAGGGTTATTGGTAAAACACCAGCAACCTCTTAAGGGGTCATTGTTCTCATCATTATAAACAACTTTTACTATGGACCAAACCAGAAATCGCGAAAAAAAAAAACAGATTTTCCCTACATTTATATTAGCATAACACGTCAAAACGTAGGGAACAGCTGATATTTTTTTCGCGATTTCTGGTTTGATCCGTAGTAAAAGTTGTTTATAATGATGAATACATTGATCCCTTAAGAGGTTGCTGGTGTTTTACCAATAACCCTGTATAGTATCAAAAAACAATAATAATTGAGTCATCAAAGAGGAATTATCGAAATTATCAAGAAAAAAACCAGCGCTGGGGCTCTGTCTCGCATAATAATAATTCATTTATTGTCAGGCAACTGAGACCCATAGATAAAATAAACAAATTACAAAATAACAAACTAATACATAATAAATCGCTTGTCCGGAAGAATACAGTATCATGTAAAAATTTGGCACTAACTGACTTAATAATACAGTTCGACTAAAAATACTGGTAAATAGAGTAATGTCTTTAGGGATAATTATAGAGTATATACTAATACATATTAATAGTTTAAAAAAATCTGTTTATCTTATGGATATACCACAATATTTTTAGTTAAAAACTTTAATCGCTTCTCCTTAAAAAGTACGTTTTTAGAGTTAATACAGTATTCTTGCGGGCAAGCGAAATCTAAAAGTTGTGTTAATAAACATGCATGCATGTTGTGTCCATAGGGTCGTAGCATTATGCTGAGCGTGCGTGCGTGCCTTTTTGCGTGGATGTGACGCATGTTTTCCCCCAACTCGTTCTTTTTTGTGTTTGTGTGTTTTTCTCTGCGTCATGTTTACCGCAAATAAACGTATTTTCTTTCTTTCTTTTTAAATCACGTCTGGTTCTTATCCTTTTAATCGGATACCCGCTATCAAGAACAAACCAAGTAGTCATAAAAAGATGTAAACAGTCGATTTTCGGAACCAAAAGACCCAATGCAAACGATTAGATAAAGATAAGTCAACCGACAAAATACATGAACTGATTGACGTCAATTTTATTGATTTGTGTGGGACTGTTGTCTGGATTTATATCCAGCACCCTAATTACGTAACACACTATCTATCGCAATCTGAATCATTTTGAAGCCTATTGCTAATCCATTGCTTCATATGTTCGAAAACTTTGTCTGTTCAACAACGTAAATAACGCAATGAATGTTGTTGAACTGTCAAAATGAAACCCATTCCTACTGTTAGCGTGTTACGTAATTACCCCGCTGGTTTTCGTAACGGTGAAAAAAATTGCCATCATCTACCTATATTTTATGTATACTTATATGTATAACTAGCTGCTGCACGCGGCTTCGCCCTCGTGGATGTCAGGAATTATCGAAAAAAAAAATATGGGGGCGTGCTAGCGGGATAATACTATTCTATCATCCAAATCCATTCAGCCGTTAAAGCGTGAAAAGGTAACAGACAGACAGATAAAAATGCATTTTTTATTTTATTTTATTAAACAGGTTTTTATGATTCTTAAATGTCTAATTTAAAAATAACTCCCAAATTGTAATAGCTTTTAAGCGGGTGCACCGATTTTAATGAAATAAATAGGTACTAAAATAAATAATACCTCAAGATACGGGTCCTGACTATATTTCCGATTCCTCAAATCTCTTAAAAAAAGTAAGTACACAAAAATTTAAATAATCATGTGAATTTTAAAATCATCCCCTGTTTTACCCCCTTAGGCGATGATTTTACAAAAACACTGAAACATTTTTTTTTTATTTCTTACCAAAAGCATAAATTTAAATTTTTATATCCCTAACTTAAGAAATGTTAAGTTTCCCATACAAACTTTGATCCCCTACATCATCCCGTATTAAGAGTATTTTTGAGACGAAAATTAGCCATGTCCTTCCCAAGGATGCCATCTATCTCAAATTTTATCGAAATCCGTTCAGTGGTTTAGGCGTGAAAAGGTAACATACAGACAGACAGACAGACAGAGTTACTTTCGAATTTACAATATTAGTATGGAAGTATGGATTCTATTTGTGAGTTTGTATGTAAGGGGTTATCTTCGGAAGTACTGATCTGATTCCGAAAATTCTTTCACTAATGGGAAGCTATATTATTACCGAGTGTCATAGGATATATTTTATGTTAAAACGAGAAATTTCACGCGGGCGAAGTCGCGGACAGGAGCTAGTAGGTACATATTAAAAACGATTGCAGCGGGTATAGGTAAGAACAATTTGAACAGTCCCGTACGGTATATCGAATTACCCTTGAACGATATAACTGTCTACAGAAAGCATGGTTCACCGACGAACGGTAATACGAGAAAACTATTAGTCGATACCATTATTTAGCGACAGCACGTTTCGCCGAATAACGCTACATAGAATGAATGGTTGGCCGATACCAAGATTTGCCGATGTCATGGTTCGCCGGAACACGCTTGAACTAAATAATCCTTTATCGATAGCAGTTTGCATCGAAAACACCTTTTCTTACACCGCCTATCCAAAACAAATAATTACCTATCAATTTATTTCCATCATTTAAATACTGACTGCACAGCAAATTAAATACTGACTGCACAGCAAATTAACCAGAGCGTACATACATAATACTCACACTCGTGATCGGTACAAAACGCAATATTACTGCACTAGGAGAATTTAGGATGCAAGAGAGAGCGAAGCGAGTTCCGCACTTGGAGGACTCCGACTCGGACAGGTTAGGTTAGAAGGGGATGGCGGGGTCTGAAAGACCCCGCCATCCCCTTCGTGGTTATTTTTTTTCAAACCACCCAGAAGTAGGAGCCCCGCGAAGCGGGGCTCCGTCGACTACGCCTTATCGTTACTATCGCCATTCAGAAATAGGAGGCTATCGATAAAGGATTATTTAGTTCAAGCGTGTTCCGGCGAACCATGACATCGGCAAATCTTGGTATCGGCCAACCATTCATTCTATGTAGCGTTATTCGGCGAAACGTGCTGTCGCTAAATAATGGTATCGACTAATAGTTTTCTCGTATTACCGTTCGTCGGTGAACCATGCTTTCTGTAGACAGTTATATCGTTCAAGGGTAATTCGATATACCGTACGGGACTCCAATTTGAAGTCTAAGGTCGAGATCTATAGATAAGATATTTATGTTTTGAAAAACATGAATACATTATACAATAGATTTGCATGGTCTTAAAATAAACATTTGGGAAACAGGATCTACATGTTTTGCCATCTAAGGCGTACAAAAAAAAAAACACGTGTGGCACTCGGGGACTGCCGCGATAAAGCTATTGCATAACATTTTGTATCAACTTATGCAATTATAATTATTTATTTATTTTTTATTTATGCAGTATTTTTTTTCCGTTGATATTAATTCAAGTAAAGTCGTACCATATACATACACGTTAAGCGAACGCTCGGCCGAGCTACATGGTAGGAGGAGTGGGGGGTGTTAGATTTTATTTTCGTTACGGAATTTCTTGATTCGGTCGCCGCGCTCAATGCCCGCGATAAAAGCTATGCAATAGCTTAAAAAACATAACGTCGCGCGCGCAGTCGTTTGAAAAAAGTATCCATAAAAAAATAAACATTAAATAAAACTAAAAGGTGTCAGTTTTGAGATCGATGAAATGACATAACCATAGGAACTAATTACGATCATAAACAAAATCATTACGCTATATAATAACATTTGGCTATTCGCGGTGCTATTCTCTAAGGATACAGCCTTGCGAACAGCGCTGGCGCAGCGGCGAAACAGTAGCGAAACAACTTGTTTCGTCGCTGCGGCAGCGCTGCGTGCAAGACTGTATCCTTAGAAAATAGCACCGAAGGTATTTTTTGAGATGTTTATACGTTATTTAGCACGTACTGGGTATAACTGGCGTGGTTGGATGTCAATGTTTTGCCTATGTAGCAACTAAAGATTACTACAGCCCGATTAACACTTTATGTCGGCTCGGAACATGAGGCGAGTCGCTGCGCAGTAACAAATTCACCTGTCAGCGGGGTGAGGGGTGAAGTACTGCGCAGCGAGTAACGCTCTTCAGAGCCGTCAACGCGTCCAATACAACAACGCGTTCAGGGTGCTCTTGGGGCTGCCTCGCTTCTGCAGCGCGTCGGGGATGTTTGCCGAGGCGCGTGTGGATTGTTTCCTCACAATCATGCGCAAGCGGTGCACATCCCTGGTGAGTAGGGTGCGGGCCAGCCGCAACAGTATCCTGAACGCTTTTGTTGAACGTTTTGACTGTCAGTACGTGAACCACTGCTGCATGGTTCCCGTGCTGACTAAAGTTAAGATATTATTTTAATTTTGTTTATAGTAATGTATACATATTTTATGTAATGTAATTGATTAATAATTTTTAATTTAGTTTAATTATATGATCCAAAGTTGATTGACAGAAATAAATAAACTTTGAATCGGGCTGTACATAGCTCATATCATTCCCATTCTTATGTGACAAAATAATTACGAATGTACCAGGCTGTTTAATTTATCTATAGATGCAGGAAAAAACCGCGCCAAATATTTATCAGCAGACCACACGCCCAGTGATTTCACAACATGTACTAATTAGCAGGAAGTATTTTAAACCTACCAATTTTAGTTACTTCTCATTGGAAGCCAATCAGCCTTTAAAATAATTACATAAGCACTAGTTTACAAACCAATTTTTTTAATCAGAATGTAGGTCTGTCAATAAAACATCAAAAGTTACTCACTATTCCTCGCCTGTTTCGAAGGCAACAGCGTAGCCAACTTAGCAGCATCAGCTCTCTGCAGGTTATCGAACAGCTCCTGGTCTCCACCAGGGTACAGCTCCTGATAGAACTCCCCCCCAGCCTCCTCCCATCCTTCTTGCTTCTTGGACCGCGCCTTGTTTTTTGAGTTACCGCCTGACATTTTTCAGAGCATCTGCGGATTAAAGAGGTATTTTATATTAATAATAAGCCTTGCGTCTGATGGGATTTCCCTTTGACTAAAGTGAAGAAGTTCCATACAAAATGTCATGCCCTATTAAACCCCTTTAGGGAATTAATTTTCAAACATCCTTCCTTAGTGCTGACTTTTACTATATAGAGAACTCCTGCGCTTTTCATGCTTCTAGTAGACCCAGCGGTTTAGGTTGTGCTTTGTCTGACTGTGAGTGAATATAAGAATTTTACAAAGTAGAAGATTCGGTTTTACCAAAGCGTAGTCGATACCTATGGAGAAGAACGGGCAAGAAACTCCACGGACACTCTTTTGCTTTATAGGAGTGTCTGTGGAGTTTCTTGCCCGTTGGAATGGGCAACTAGCTTCATCTTTCTGACTGACCGACCCCTTCACAATACAAGACAAAGTGTACAAGTACAAGAGTGCTTGTAATTGGTTTATTTGAAATAAATGGTTTGAGTTTGAGTTTGACCATAACATCACACACATATTCAGCCAGTTCTGTTCAAGTCCCATGCAATAATGTTTTATTTGTAGCAATTAAAATTATAGGTTTATAATAAACAAATTATTTCAATTTATGGGTAGATTTATTTTAGTTGTATAATGTGGGCTAATTAGGTATAAGATTACAAAAATAAACCAGGATAACTCTCAGTGCATCATTTAACAAAATATATGGATTTGATTAAGTTAAAATTGATATCAAAAATATGCCACAATTCACACAGATTTATTATTTGTTTTGTTTGCTTGTAAGTAGTAAAAATAATAAAGAACTATTATTTTATAATATATATAATTCAATGTGGCAATGCTGCCAACCTTTTGGGAACTTTTCCTGTCGACAGCGATGCGGACGAATTTTTTGATGCCCTATGATTCTTGTCATTCTTTTTTTATTTTATTTACATGTAAGTACATACTATTAATATAATTTTAAGTCTATTAGCTTATTTATTTTAAATGTTTCTCTATATCTTACTTGTACTGTAGTAAAGCATAAAGACATTTCCTAGCATTATGACTTGTACAGCTGTTTTATTATGTTTGCTCTTTGCAGGAATGTGGTTGAGCAAGTGAATCAGTGTCTCTTTACTAATCACAGCATTTCACTACTATGAGAACTAATCAGGAATTTCCGAATTTTGAGATTTAAAGACTTGTGGTGCAATTTGGTTGTACGGTCTTACACTATACATATTTTGCTGACACGGTGGCTTGCACCAGGCGTGCGTCATTATATTAGTATAAATGGACATGATTTACAAAAAATGAGTGAGTGTGATTACTGCTATGCGGTGACTAACATTAGGGAAAGGAATCGTCAACAAATTTACGTGTAAAAACTATTTTATGTAATACACCTAACGGGAACTAAGTGATCTTTTCTCTACATGCTTCAATCTAAGCAACAACAACTCTGCAAGTATACGAAATGTACATACATCTTTGTAGTTGTTATGTTTGGCAAATATCATAAAATGAATAATTACATAAGTAAGGGCAGGCGTTTTGGGGACTCTTTAAGTAATTTTGGTGTCAAAAAGTGTTGATTCTCAGCCTAGTAGGACAGACAACAAATATGGCCAGAATAGATGGTCAATTATTTGGGAATGGAAATAAAAAAATTACATAAATTCGTAGAAGTCTGAAATTACTGTACTGTTAAGAGACAAGAGGCAAAGGATTCTTCTCAAAATTTAATTATTTAACCCTCAGACACCATGCAAAAATAAAAAATTCAATGTGTCTCCTTAGTCATGGCTTTGTAGGTTAAATCAAGGTGAGACCATAACAGAGTTAAATTCTTTCGAACTTATTCTTCTTCTTAGCGTGTTGACGGCAAAAATAACAAAATAAATTCACAATTCTTTTTTGGCCCCATACAAAACCACTGAGCCATTTTTAATTTCGAGCTTTATTTATTTATGCTTTATTTATTTGAAATCAGTTTTTGTATTTAGAACTGTAACTTTGTTGGAAGTTACAGTTCTAAATACAAAAATTGATTTCAAACCCAAGTCTAGGTGGTCAATTTTGTATTAATAACTTTACCTCAGTCAGAAAAAAGGTTTGCCAAAAACAGTCTTGAAGGTTTGGTCAGTGGGTCGTTTAAGCTTGGACCAAAGCTAGAACTTGTTTTGTAATTAGATGGTATATTTCTGAAAACCTGTTTTTTGTCTAACAAAAAATGCATGTCAAATCGCATGTTAGTTGTAAATAATTGGATAAACAAAAAACTACAACCAATGAAATCACTTGACATAAGATTTGAAACAGATTTATAATAAAGAAGAGGCCAACATCTGAAGTTAAATAAATTTGAAACACATTTTACACATTACATATTCACTTCAGACTTGTAATTTAAAAGTGAATCATAATAAAAACTATACAGAACTCACATAGGTAGGTACAAGCATTTAATTCAAGGACCGCCGTGAGAAAAAATTTGATCGTTTTTTGTGCTTCCTATTTTAAATTCACTGTCAAGGTTTTGAACTCACATTGATAACTATTTTTAAACAAACACAGTAAAAAGATATTCTGTATTTAAACCAGACTGAAACAAGGAGAGAATGAAATTATGAATAAATGAAAATGATTACAATGGGATCACCTGCGTTAATACGATGGGAAACAATTGAAATAAATGACGAGTATTAATGTCAATCATTGCAATATAAAATAGATCTAATCCTGTGATTACGGTGCAGCGAGATAAGATTAACAAACAAAACAAATCATTTTAATTCATGATTCATGCTGAACTAGATTGGAGATAGAAATTGGAATATTAAATGCATAAAAACGCAATGATTTTTTTGTTTTATTGCATAATACAAGAATGTACGAGCATTTTCATATTCAGAACACAAAGCATTGATAACCTTTTCTATTTTTTCAAAATAAGGGCAAAGGTACTGTTAGGACACTCACCGTATAACATAAACAATAGATTTCTATACCACTGTTAGATTATCGATGTCACTTCACGGGCACAACACATTGTTGGGTGTTAGTTACTAACAAATTCTGTAAGATAATTATATTAGCGTATAATTAGTTATCAAAAATGTAAGTATTTCAAACCAAAATAGTCTACATCCACTGTAATGCAAGGAGTGGTACGTACTGCATGATTGTCTGTCTGCGTTCGTTCGGAAATTGTGAACAGCAGACTGAGACGTGATGATTTTTGTCTGTCACATTATTTATACTTTTCATAAATGTTGTGATTAGGTACGCTTTAAAGATTGAGCGTATATTTATAGATGTTTATATGAACTCTCTTTAATACGTAGTTATTTATTTTATATAATGATTTTGTTAGCAACATTATGTTGCAGTTACGTGATTCGGAATGTTCATTTTTAATTGCGATAATCTGTCACTCACAATAAGTAGGTACTAAATTTAAACTCATTTGTTTATGTTATCAAATTAGCCACTCACATCATCACATGCTGATTGTGTCATGTTATTGCCAAAAAAGAAACTGTTAGCTACCTATTTCATGGGAACATTATTTTTTATTCAACAATAAACAATGGAAGTCCATATCGATCACTTTTATAAATGGAACACGTCAGTCGCGCTTGTTACAAATGAAATTTCAATCAATCCCACCGCACAAATCGTAATGACGTTTTTCTAGGGAAACGAACAGCTATAGAGCCGATAAAAACACTAAATTAATATCCGCAATCGGCAAAAACCCGACGACCGCCCACCGTTCGCGTAAACAAATTTCTGAGGAAATTTTCTTCATGCGATATCCGGTTCGGCTCACGATTGGAGCATTTTCGCGGCATTTCCACCATCGGCCTATCACGATGGGCCACCTGTAGGTATGGCCAATCGGAGGTATCTTACGTGAGCAGTGATCCTAATTGAGCCAATGCGATATCCGGTGAGCGATGCGACTACATCCTGCGCGAAAAGCCCGGGAACGGTCCGGGGCGGACGACACCTGCGCAGCATCCCTACAGACGCCGCTCCGAGATCACATCTTGCGAAAAGTAATGATTATTTCTGTCCGCGGGCGTTTAGTTCCGCATACTCCCGCGGTGGCGCTGTGCACGGGAGTCCGACCGCGAATACGTACCTTGTTATATGGATTTTAAAACGTATTAACTGTATTGTAAATTGATAAATTACGTGTGAAAATATATTAAAGTGAAATATTAACAAACCGTGTTGTGTGGCTGTGTATAAAAATATAATAGTTGATGTGTCTGGGCGTATCACGCACGATGCTAGTTTGTACGATCGGTGTCCTCCATTAGAAACGATTTTCCAGGTGCAGTGTAGGGTGTGCGATATAAAACGGAAAATTCCCCAGTGCGTTAGAATATTAGTGTATAGGCTAGATGTAGTGGAACCAATGAGTGTTTTGCAACATGTATCTGTTCGGGAGTGTATCGACCGCGCCGAGAGCACGGCTGGCTGTTTTCCAAAGCCGCGTCGTCCGCGCTCGCCCGAGCCTACACGCTTAACGAGATAATCACGGACGATTTCGCACTGAACTCTGGTTTAAACTATTGTTATGAGTGTTAGCACGCATAATGCACGCTGTACCGACCGCTCTGTGCGGCCATATCATCTAAAAACAAAACGAGATCACTAAATGGCGTTTGGGAAGCTGCTTTCTGTGCTGGTCGTGGTAGCCATCGTACTTGGCGACCATGAGATCGAAAAAGAGGATAAAGCAAAGAAAACCGTGGCGACGGAGACGCAACAGAAGTACAGGAGTGCCAGTCCGGGGAAGGAGAAGGGATCCTTTCACAAACTGACGACGTTGTTGAATCGGACTGAAGACCGACGTCAGAATCGTCGGGTAGACAAGTCTGCAGTGGACAAAGTGTTGCAGCTGAACCAGCAGTACAACCATATGATGAACGACAACGAGGGGTCGATCACGATCAACCAAAAGATTAATTCCAACAATGATACTTTCTCATTGACTGATAAAATGAAAATTTTGCGGCCGTACGGTCCGCTGTATGAGGCGGTAAACAAGAATCCTTTCATTTCTAAGGCAACGGGGGTTTATTGCAATTTTGAGAAGAATGGGCCAGACAATCCTGTGAACATGTGCATGTGGCAGTGGAACTCGACGGTGTCGAGCCACGGGCTTGGCTTCAAGGTGGTGACGGCCGCGGATGTGGTGGCCATGAACCAGTCCACGAGAGGATTAAAGTTCTCCGGACCTTCGACTGATGCGGACCGGAATGAAGGAGGTGGGTGTTTATACGGCATGTTTTTGTTTCTAGGAATATGGTTTGAAGGCGTGGCGAAGAACCGAACATTTTTAGGTGCTGGAAAACTGGATCGCGAAATTTTACGTTTTTGATCGAAATTTTCCTTGCTCTGGGATTTCCAACCAATATAGAAATACCTAGCACTTCCCCCGCGACGTCGTCCGCGTAGATTTTGCAATTTCCACGCGTTAAAATTCTTCCATACAAACTTTACCACCCCCTAATCCCCCTTTAGGGGTAATTTAAAAATAAACAACGAATTACTAACTTTATCATTTACCTAGATAAATATTCGTGCCAAGTTTAAAGTTTATTAACTAAAAGAATAAGATCTTTCGTACAAACAATATCCCCGCTTTTCACTCCTTTAAAGGTAAAATTTTAGAAAACCCCTTCCTAGTGCACCCCTACATTATAAAATGAAGGCCGTGTGCAAAATATTTAAACTAGCTAACGCCTGGCATGCGTTGAATTTCCTTTTAAAATTTTCTCCGGAACGCAGACAACAACTTACCAAAATTTCATCGCAATCGGTCGAGCTATTTTCGAGTTTTTGCGAGACTAACGAACGACAATTGATTTTATATATAGAAGAAGATATATATAGATTTGGTGTTTTAAACGCGCAATGTCAATCACGCACAATTTAATGACCTAAGAAGGTATTTAACCCGCTATCCAAACCTTCATTTGTTTAGAAATCTCAAAGAAAAATTCAAAGATTTTGTGATAACTTTTATTGCACTTTGGTCTAGACGGGGCTAACAATAAGACTACAATAATATGACCGCAAGGAAGTGAGTTTCTGTTATAAATAGTGTAATTTGGCGCTGTCTTTAGTGCAGCAGCAGCAGCAGTAGACGACGTGTCGCCGCGTCACTACAGGTTTCTATGTATTTCTATGAAAACGACGTGTCGCTAGCTACGGAAGGTATTTCATAGAAATACATAGAAACCAGTAGTGTCGCGGCGACACGTCGTCTGCTGCTGCTGCCTGCAGTTGGCTACAGACTTGTACCTTAAAATATAAGTACGTTATCATAGATTGCGCAGATCATATACCCTGAAAAAACAGGAAAAAACAATAGCTCCGAGGACACATTAGCCCGCTTATGTCATCGCCTTCCTAGCCCCCTACTATGTTGGGGTTGGCTTCCAGTCTACCAAGATGTAGCTAAATATTTACATCTACCTAGTCGTAATTTCATTGTTTTGGCCGGAGTTGCCAGACTGACTTATTTTGGGCCAGTTTGTTTTGTTTATCGAAATTGCATCCAGCTCGTTGATTTTAAGCCATATCTAAGCATAGCATCACCAGCTGAAGTTCCTAACAGGAGTAGCTACAGGATCTACGATAAGATAAAATTTTTCGTCGGCATTAACTTTTTCATACACTTACTGTTTTAACGTGTTTTGTTGCCAATTGCAATCAAAGCCTGTGAGTTCTACTTGATAACACTTTCCAGATTATTCAAATACTTGAATTTCAAAAGTAACAATATCACGATTTTTTTTCTCTGACCGTGCCATTACTTGTTGATTCTGACTACATGTTATCAACTATGTCATATCATACTATCATAACAATATTATAAATATCGACTATTAGATAGCGGTAATCTAGAGCAGCTTTATTTATTACACATGACCTTTGAGACCTTTAAAATTTAACCTTATGCCTATCGCAATAGGAATCCTCTAAGCACAAGAAATCAAGTGATTATCAACCTACTCCCCCTCGTATTTCGATTACGGTCAAAACAGCGCGAAAACAAAAATATTTGCAAAAAAACTTACCAATGTAATGAGCATCCGTTAATAATGAATGACTAAGGACTAAACAAAAAGAAACCTAATGGTATTGCTCGCGTCATTCCACTCCATCAAAGCAAGTCTCAATGTACAAAAGTGCATGCCATCGGGCGAAAAAAGTGGCATAAATTGCGACATTGCCACGATCAGCGAAGTTCCGTCACCTTTTTCGGCTAAGTTTTTTCCCCATGTCTGGACAAAGGTCTGTCCCACATAGCCTTCCTAGCCTTTAGACATTTCATAACATTGAACCCCAAAACATTTTTTTATTTTTAAATTTGAACCCATGTGACCCAACACTCCTAGTACAAGTGCTATGCAGGCTTACCTCCCGACTTTCTTTTTTTCTGGTTTTAAATATTATTTATTTATTAAAACTTCATGAACAAGTAAAAAAATACTGTACAAAGGCGGACTTAATGCCTGAGGCATTTTCTACCAGTCAATCTTAGGGTGATGCAGAGACTAAACATGGCAGGTGCAATATACGGGATAGATAGCTCGGAAATAACTATAAAATACAAGAACAAATATGCATACATCTGTTGCTATCTGAGGCCGATTATCTATGTAGCAGTTTAACTCGTCTCGCAAAGCATTAGGAGGCCTATCAAAATATAATAAAAACTTTATTACAAAAAAAAAAACAACCGACTTCCAATAAAAAAAACCAAAAAACGTGAAAAATAACTTTAATTTCGGAAGTCGGTGTCTTTGGTTATGTATTTTCGTTTTTGGTCACCGACTTCCGAAATTAAAGTTATTTTTCATGTTTTTTAGTGGTTTGTTTTTAGAAGTCGATTGTTTTTTTTTTTGTAAAAAACTTTATATTTTTCACTTTTTAGTTGTGGTACCCACCCCACACACATTCCTATACCACTACTTGATATGTAAATAACCGTGACAGGAAATTATTATAACATCATCAACATAAACTAAGTGGAAAAAATACGCATTATTAAGGATAACTTAAAAACTACTGGCAAGTACTTGATCAAATTTAAATGAGACCACATGTGAAGTACCAGCTTTCAAATAAAAAAAGAATCATCCAAATCGGTGCACCCAGAAAAAAGTTCTGAGCTAACAGACATAAAAAAAATAAAAAATAATTAACAGTCAAATTGAGACCCTCTTCCTTTTTTTGAAGTCGATTAAAAAGTGTCCTGCCATACCAACAGGTCCTAATACGATTATATTATTTAATAATGAACATACCACCCACAACGCTAGTGGGAGTATGATCTCTTGACAAAGCTAAGTTATGTTTATTTATAATTGGATTAATAGCCTACTGGGTGTTGACTGCCAAAAGGTCACAGGTTCGGATCCCTGCCGGCGCATTATTGTTACTCCTACACGTATTAAGGCTTAGGGTTTGTGCGAATAAGGGGAAATGGGCAATTTGGCAGCATAATGCTTGTCAGCAACACGTTTATTTGATGCGTTAGAAATAAGGTGTCAATTTTGCTAAATGAATAAGGTCGATGGAAAAAACTACAGATCATAGGACTGATGATTTCTGGTCATTCAAGGTGGTGTGTTAAGGGAATAGGAATTTATAACAGCCTTCAATCTTTTCAGTGGACTGTGGAGTCACTACGATTCGGAAAGTGTCTTCCTGGCTGGCATATTTTTTGTTTATTAATTAAATTTGGTCTGATATTGGATCTAGAAACCTGAATAATTGCAATAAAAATGGGTCCTATTCCTGAAAAATTACGCCTATTTCTTTGAGGTCTCGTGTGGCCGAACAATATGCCTAGCAATGTATAGCAAGGAGGTTGAATATAAAGTTCAACTACGAGAATGTTTAAAGGTTACTAGAGTAGGAGTATGTATAGTAAAGGTCATGATTTTCGACAGTAAACAATAAAAATAATAAGGGCGTGGTAAACTTAGTATACTAAATCCAAATAAACCGTATCGATTCGAAAAACATGGATCAGACCGCAAGGAATCCTCCTAGTGGCCGTAACCAACAGTTATAGATGGAAATGAATCGAAAGAAGGTAAATTAAATGTTTCACTTTACACTTTTAAAAAGTTGTTCGTTACCTACTCAATTACGTTTTAACGACTGGAACGCATTTGAAATTTTGACACACAGGTAGAAAAATCTTGAATTACCATAGGACAACTTAAAACCAGGTATTCTCCTAGGATTCAAGTGAAACCGCATGCAACATAATTATCTTAGTTCAGAATAAGTCTCAGGTGGTTTAAAAACCGGCCAATGTGAGTCGGACTCGCGCACGAAGGATTCCGTACCATCTATCTATAAAAACGGCAAAAAAATCATGTCTGCTGTATGAGAGCCAACTTAAATATTTATTGTATTCTGTTTTTTAGTATTCGTTGTTATAGCGGCAACACATCATCTGTAAAAATTTCAACTATCTAACTATCACGGTTCATGAGATACAGCCTGGTGACAGACGGGCAGACAGACGGACAGACAGCGGAGTCTTAGTAATAGGGTCCCGTTTTACCCTTTGGGTACGGAAACCTAAAAATATTCCGTTTTTGACTAACCCAGAAATAGGCAACACAAGGGATATTTCTGTTTGAAGAATGCGTGCCGTCAGAACTACGGCAAATTATAACACACTTCAACATTCATGTACGATGAGAAACACACCGTGGCAGTTCTTTAATGTATGAAGATCTAAATTCAGCAACATTGCGTGGTGAATAGTTCTTGTCGGTTCGAGAACAGCCCTTTGCCTTCAGGGATACACTTATAGTCAGTTCCAAAGGTATCTGATGAAAATGTAAACGTGTGAATCAGAAAACGTAGGTAGAGATCGTCTAATTTAAAAATGCACGCCCCTCCACTATTTCTATACAAACATTTGAAATGTGTATGCGACAAGGAGTGGAGCGGCGTGCAATTTTAAATTTGATGATCTCTACCTGTGGATCCGATTTGTAGAGCCATTTACTACAAGTTGCTTTGATTTGATTATTTGATTACTTTTCTCTTTCAGAATTGAAATTATATGTACATAAATAACAACTTACATCTAATTAATTAACCTAACCTAACTAAAACTATTAACAAACTAAAAAATGGCGTCGAAAAACTCCTCCGCATCGCTGTCGACTGGTAATGTACCCAAGAGACTGGCGGCATTGCCACGTTGTATGGCAATGCTTAGCCTCTGGCCAAGGTAAAA
The DNA here is from genome assembly GCA_917490735.1 of Dryobotodes eremita. Lineage (NCBI taxonomy): Eukaryota > Metazoa > Arthropoda > Insecta > Lepidoptera > Noctuidae > Dryobotodes > Dryobotodes eremita. The sequence continues at coordinate 14,099,213 of OU823267.1, forward strand.
GCCAGCCCTTAGGTTACGGGAAGTGTCAAACAGGCGTTTGGAGATTTATTAATTTCATTTGATAACTTAAACCTAAAATTCTCATTTAACTAAAACTAGTTTTTCATTCGACATTTGAAGTTAATTTTATATACTTCCTCTTTTCTATTCGTCATTGCACTTAATTCAATGCAGGACTTTGTTTCTACTATTATAATACAAAATAGTTCAAAACAATACAAAATGTGTACTCTTGCTGTTTTAAGGAATTTCATTATTAAGTTTCATTAATTTACATTTATAATTTTTATTTATATAGATTAGAATATTATTTAAAATTAAAATATAGTAACCTAACCTAACTAAAAGTAAGAATAAACTAAAAAATGGCGTCGAAAAATTCCTCCGCATCGCTGTCGACTGGTAATGTACCCAAGAGACTGGCGGCATTGCCACTTTGTATGGCAATGCTTAGCCTCTGGTCAAGTTTCAAAGCCAGCCCTTGGGTCTCGGGAAGTGTCAAAGTGTGTCATAATAGACACATTTTCATCGATGATTTTTCAATTGCAATTTATTAATGTTTTTCAAAGAGCAGTTAATCGTTGGAAAAGCTTTTATTGATATAAAGTTAAAACCTTCTAAATACAGATCAATGTGTTACTAATTCCCTTTAATGAGTGGTTTATTTACAGTCATACTTTTGGAACAGTCTATGCATGTTGATTTTTAAACCACCATTTCAAAACTTGACTATCAGTTCAGTAATGTAATACATATTTCCAAAAACTTAGTTCTAAGAAGTAGGAAGATATAACCGCTTTCGCAAAAGGTCATAGGTTACCTATGACGCTCGTGCAACTATGCATGGGGTGCATTAAAATAGACTTCACGATACTTAACAAATTGTTTACCCGGCTGCCATGCTGACTGCCTAGTATTTTTACCATGGGATGAGCTGTTCTGGTAGTTCTGGGGTCAATAAATACGTGAGAGAAAAACACAAAAAAATTATGGAAATTATTCGCTTAGAATCTAAGATGAGGAAAATGTGGTGAGGAAAGTTTTAAGTATGAATGTGGTTGGTTACAAGAGTAAGGGAAGACCAAAGAAACGATGAATGGACGCTGTGAACGATGATAAGGCTACAAAGTCCGTAACATGACTTTTAGCGATAAGACCGCCCATTGTGTCACCCTGTGTAAAATGTCTACATTTATATCTGTAATTTTTATGGTGTACATAATAAAGAGTATTCTATTCTATTCTATTCTATTCATGACGACTAATTGATAAGTATGGAAACAGAAGACATACTGTCCATATCCCAAATAAATTTGAATTAAGAAAAGAGATGGTGACAATGTATCCTTCATGGTGATCAGTGAGAAACACAAAGCCATAGATGAAATAAAAAGATTTAAGCCAATGGTTGATCAGCACCCTAATTGCGGAACACACTATCAATTACAATCTGAATCGTTTTGAAGTTTATTGCTGGTGCTTCATATGTTCGAAAAGTTTGTTTGCTCAACAACGTAAATAACGCAATTAATGTTGTTGAACTGTCAACTGAAAGCTATTCCTACTGTTAGTGTGTTACGCAATTAACCCGCTGGTAGAAGATAATGGTCGAATGCTCAACATAGGCCTTTTTAGATAAGAAAGAAAGAAAAGAAAGAAAATATATTTATTTGCGGCAAACATGACGCAAAGAAAGAACACACAAACACAAAAAATAAAGAGTTGGGGGAAAATATGCGTCACATTCACGCAAAACGGCAATCGCTCAGCATAATGCTACGACCGTATGCGAGACAGAGCCCCAGCGCTGAACACAGCTGATCGCTACAGAATGCCATAAAATGTGACTTAAAGACATTTAAGGTATAGAGAAAGTTGACCTCAAAACACAGAAAGCATCATGTGCTCGTTAAAGCACGGAAGTCGTAAAAGGGCAAGGGTTAAAGTAGTCGATAGGGAACTGCTAACAAACTGTTATAAATGATAAATGATAAATGATTTTATTTCTGTAAGCAGGTTTGTACAAACACTTTTACACGTCAATCATATTTTAAAACTAGATGAGGTCGGCATTTCCTATCTGACTACTCTGAGAAGAAAGGCCGAAACAAACTCAGAGGTCACAGTCTCTTTTAAAGTCCAGACATAATCTTGGTCAGATCATGTGAAGACCATGTAGATTTGAGTCTGAAATGGTCTTTTGAGGAAAAAATACCACACAGAATGAGTGGACATGTCCAGTCAGTGCACGCATTTGTCAGCAGTTACTGCAGACTTCAAAAATAGATAACGCTAGGAAGTCGTTTTTCAATGCAACCTTTAACCTTTGTTACGGTTACGAGCTGTTGTCGCCATAGGAACCGAGTCCTTGTCAGTAACTCTTTTATATCATCAACGGGTCGTTATGTGTCAGTGATGAAATCAATGCCATGAATAATCATCGTATCACTCGTTGTTTTTTAACCGACTTCAGAAAAAGGAGGAGGTTCTCAGTTCGTCGATATATTTTCTTTTTTATGTGTGTTAGCTTCAGAACTTTTTTCTACGTTAACCGATTTGGATGATTCTTTATTTTTATTGGAAAGCTGGTGCTTTTCCTGTGGTCCCGTATAAATTTAATCAAGTTCTGACCAGTAGTTTTTGAGTTATCCTTAAGACTGCGTATTTTTTCCACTTAGTTTATATTGATGATGTTTTAATAATTTCCTGTCACTGTTATGTACAGTCACCAAAAGAGATAAGTAACCAGGGTCGTCGATATAGTCGAAGTCTAGTAAGAAACCGATGGATGTTTTCGAAGATAATCAAATTAAATTAATAGAAAACATACAATTCGTTTATCAAATTTTTCATTCGAAACCATCTACCGGTTTCTTACTAAACTTCAACTATATCTGACGACCCTGGTTACTTATCTCTTTTGGTGACTGTACATATCAAGTAGTGGTATACGAATTTGTGTGGGGTGGGTACCACAACAAAAAAATGGAAAATAAAATCTTTTTTACAAAAAAAAACAACCGACATCCAAAAAAGCATTAAAAAGTGAAAAATTACTTTAATTTCGGAAGTCGGTGGCTAAAAACGAAAATTTATACAAAACCAAAGACAATTAAAGTTATTTTTCACTTTTTTTTGTGCTTTTTTTGGAAGTTAGTTTTTTTTTTTTGTAAAAAACTTTTTTTGTATTTGTGTGTTTTACTCGGCGTCATGTTTACCGCAAATAAACGTATTTTCTTTCTTTCTTTCTATCCATCACCATCAATCATCGTCTGCCTTGCTTTTTCCCAAGTATTTTGGGATTGGGTTCCAGTCCAACTGGATACAGCTGAATAGGTACACACGGCTACATATCAAGCTATACATTTCCAGTATAAGCTGACCTCTCATTGTACGAAAATCCTATAAATGATAAAAAATGATAAATGATAAATGATAAATGATTTTATTTCTGTAAGTAGGTTTGAACAAACACTTTTACACGTCAATCATATTTTAAAAACTAGATGAGGTCGGCGTTTCCTATCTGACTACTCTGAGAAGAAAGGCCGAAACAAACTCAGAGGTCACAGTCTCTTTTAAAGTCCAGACATAATCTTGGTCAGATCATGTGAAGACCATGTAGATTTGTGTCTGAGATGGTGTTTTGAGGAAAAACCACACAGATTGAGTGGACCTGTCCAGTCAGTGCACGCATTTGTCAGTAATCGTGTAGCTCAACTCAGAACTTAAGGAGCTCAACGATATATACAATGCGAGATCAGCTTATACTGGAAATGTATAGCTTGTTATGTAGCCGTGTGTACCAGCATATCTGACTTCCACCACCCATGCAGTTACTGGTTAAAATGATACCCCTTTGAAATATGTAAATTCTTAAATCTTAACGTGTTTTTGTTTTTGCTTTCAAAATGAGCAAAACTCATTATTTTGTCATCAAATTTAGGGTCCATCCAACGTGGACGTGATGATATACTTGTTTCACCATAAAAATATCCACCCCTCTGCTTACCTTATTGCAACAAAAGGATGTCCAAGTCTTGGTAGAGCGCTAAACTACGAAATACACTCGAGAGCAATGAATTCGGGTCACTTAAAGAATCCTAAAAATCTCGGAAGCTAAAAATGCTAGGTTAATGCAATAAATTGTATTTAATAGACAATGTAATACTCCTTAAATGAAGGTATTAAAACTTCTTAGTTATTGTAAAGTTATATCATAAAAAAATCAAATTTGAAAAAGGGCCACTTTCGAAGATGGAACTACGAAATTACAGCATTTGGTTTTGCTTTTGTTTGTAATCTGTCATTTATGTGGGTACATAAACCATGTTGATAGTGCTCTATATTCATTATTCAAGCTGAAATTATGTCGCTTACGCCTGAAGAATGCACCAGAATACTTACAATGCTGGAAACCGGCCGGAGTCAGCGCGATACAGCCAGGACTGTCGGTGTGTCGCTGTCAACAGTACAAAGAGTTCTCCGACGTTACGAAGAAACTGGTTCTAACCTACGCAGACCAGGAACGGGCAGAACCAGGTGTACCACAGCACGAGAAGACCGATACTTGGTGAACACCATGCTTCGAAATCGCTTTCTCACAGGAACTGAACTCACAAATCAGTTTCGACGCCTCGGAGGAAGTAACCCAAGTGCATGGACAGTAAGACGTCGGCTTGCTGAATCTAACTTAAAACCCCTTAGACCTGCAAACGGCCCTAAACTGGAGCGTGGGCATCGTATTTCAAGACTAAGATATGCCCAGAGCCACGTAAATTGGAGTATTGAAGATTGGTCAAAAGTTATGTTCTCCGACGAATCAAAATTTATGCTCTACAAGCACGATGGAAGACACAGAGTGTATCGAAGACCAGGGGAAAGATTCAAGCAAGCATGCATCGAAGAAAAAGTAGCCTACGGTGGTGGGTCTGTACTTGTGTGGGCCGGAATTTCTTCTGAAAGTCGCACAGAGCTGGTGATCATAGAAAACGGCTCTTTAACTAGCGTAAGATATGTGGAAGAAATCCTCAATGATCACGTTGGTCCATTTATGGTCAATTTAGGTGAGGATGCTATATTTATGCATGACAATGCCCGACCTCATACAGGTAGGATTGTGAATGACTACCTTCAAGAGATGAACATTACTCGTATGGAGTGGCCAGCGCGCAGCCCGGATATCAACCCGATCGAGCATGCTTGGGACGAGCTAGGCAGATGCGTAAAACAACGAAACCCTCCCCCAATCACGCTTCGTGATCTCAAAATTGCTCTCACAGAGGAATGGGAGAATATTCCCCAAAATCGTATAAGGAACTTGGTGTACAGCATGCCAAACCGCGTAAACGCAGTAATGGAAGCACGAGGAGGCAATACGAAGTATTAAAATTCAAGAAAATCGTAATAAAGTTCAAAAATTTCATGTTTCCTATTTTTGTTTTAAGGAGAGATCAGCAGTTTTTTTCTTTATGTAATTTTGTGTTAATAAAATGTATGGTGACTCATATTTTTTTTACTTTCATTTAAGGAGTATTACATTGTCTATTAAATACAATTTATTGCATTAACCTATCATTTTTAGTTTCCGAGATTTTTAACATTCTTTAAGTGACCCGGATTCATTGCTCTCGAGTGTATGTAAACGTCAGATATTCTTAGCTTCCCTTTGTTATGTGTATTTAAATACCGCCAGGCACGGATTTGAAATAGATACAAAAATCAATCTGCCTAGCCTGTTCCCAACTATGTTGGATTCGGCTTCCAGTCTAACCGAATGCAGCTGAATACCTGTATTTTACATGAAGCGACTGTCTATCTGACCTCCACAACATCAGTTATTGGGTAACACGATAACCCTTGACAAGACTGGTTGTCAGACTTTCGGGCTTCTGACGGACGACCCGTAACGACTGCCAAAGATCCGTGAGTGACAGCCGGGACCAACGGATTAACGTGCTTTCCTTCGCACCCATCCACGGACCAAGCGCAGCAAGCGTCGTATCCTGCGGGGTAATTACGTAACACACTAACAGTAGGAATGGGTTTCATTTTGACAGTTCGACAACATTCATTGCGTTATTTATGTTGTTGAGCAGACAATTTTTTCGAACATATGAAGCAATGGATTAACAATAGGCTTCAAAATGATTCAGATTGTGATAGATAGTGTGTTACATAATTAGGGTGCAGATCGATCGACCCGTGTGGTTGTTATTACCTAGCCACGAGCCCCTTTATTTGGAATAGATTCACCATTTATAGCTGGTGTGACAGCTATGGGTGTGTTCTATTTTCACTCGATGTTTTACAAATCTGAGCACGAATGAGGGTGAACGGAACGTTAATTCGAACGATTTTTGAATTGAAAATACAACGACTGTAGCATTTTGGTTTGAATTTTTGCGACAAATAATAAGTTTTAATTTTAGAATATAGTGTAAAAACTAAGTAAAAATTATATGTGAAATGAGTACTTTCAGTTTTAAAGTCATTCGAATTTACGCTACGTTTAAGTACTCCGCGCGTTCGTACTGGGCCTACTAAAGTAACTAAAAATATACTTTGTACCTAAACACAACTTTTCATAGTATACATTTAGTAATTTAATATCTCATCAAAACTGTTTGGACACGTTCATAGCCATTCTAAATGTTATGAGTGAGAGTTTTGACATGGTATACCTACTGCACACTAATTGCGTACCACACTATCTATCACAATCTGAATAATTTTGAAACCTATTGCTAATCCATTGCTTCGTATGTTCGAAAAATTTGTCTGTTCAACATTGTAAATAAGGCAATGAATGTTGTTGAACTGTCAAAATAAAAGCCATTCCTGCTGTTAGTGTGTTACGCAATTACCCCGCAGGTCATGATGGTCAATCCATGTGCCCATTTTCATCCAAATTCGTTCAGCAGTTAAAGCAGGAAAGGTAACGGACAGACAGGTAGACAGACAGACAGAGATAGTTTCGCATTTATAATATTAAAATACGGAGTATGGATGTGTTTTCAACAATCTCAGGCAGCCCATTTCATTAAGAGAATTACTTCAAGTAGACAGACTAACGTTTGCATCTAAACGTGCGATATTTTTAGCGTCCTTTGTTATGTGCATTTAATTATACCCACAGACACGTACTTGGGGTCGATAAAATGTATATTTCTAAATGTTAGAAGCACTTTGTTGGTTATTTTCATTTTATTTGCATGCTGTTGCATTATAGCGGAATGGGTCCTGCACTGCGATATATCAAAGAAAGAAACAAAGAGAGAGAGAGAGAGATTTCTTATAAGAAAGAAACTTAGTACAAGTAAATCACGCGACGTAATCAGCTTTTATATTAGGAATTGTGTAATGTAATCAATTGATGGGTTTATTTTCTTCTTTTTAGAGCATTTAAATAAAAGCTTGATTTTAAATATGTTTTTTTACAATTTTGTTTTCTTATTCTTCTCATCAAATCCTTTCATTTGATACCCATATCATGGGAGTGCACAAAAAATTATTAGTCCGCCGTCTTGGGCCGTCCGCCGCATTGGATTTAGAATGACGTCACTTAGCTTACCATTCATTGTCATCCAAACTAAAAGTGTATGCAAAATTTCATCTCAATCCGATGAGGATAACTGCTTTAAACTTAGGTGCAAGATTTGACCCGAACATACATACATACATACATATGATAAATGATTTTATTTCTGTAAGTAGGTTTGTACAAACACTTTTACACGTCAATCATGTTTTTTAAACTAGATGAGGTCGGGGTTTCCTATCTGACTGTTGCAAGACAAAGACTGCTAAAAACATTGCAAGTTAAATAAAAGCTTGTAAATTGTGGGTTCTTTGAATAAAAAAATCATGAATACATCAATACAATACAATTAATTATACAAAATAATACATCTATTAACACCCAAAAAATAATAAGTACATCTAATTAAACACAATAAACTATTTAACAAAAATAAGGTAATAATATACTTAATCAAAAAAAGTAAAAGTAAGGCAAAGTTTAATTATATTTTTTTATTATTAGTAATTATTAATTAGTAATTATAGATCCTTTATATTTACCACATTTTATGCAAATAAAGATAATATTCGATACTGAAGGTAGATAGGCTGTTTGACATGCAGACTGAAATCAGTGTTAACTGCTAGAATGTTCTTGATATTATTTCAACTTGTGTTATGCTAGATCTGGACGTGTTTTAGCTTTGAAAGACTAATACTGTACCTACTGGTTGCCTGCCATTTGACAATATTAACTTTAATGCCACACCGAAGCCTACCAACCTTTTAGAATTTTACAAATTTTAACCTCTAAATTGCCCCGCCAATACAAACAGTTTTATCATCCTGTTTTCGTATTTCTCTCAAGGCATTATGACGACACGTCTGGCGGTAATTATAGAAATATATTTTTGACACCTTTTCCTATACGCGTAATGAAAACCAGTCAAAATATTATGTCTGCAGAAATCTAGGTGATGTATTAGAGTGTACGTGCTCGCATTTCGCCAGTTATGTTTAAATCCCATGTAATAGGGGACGAGCCTTTTGGCATTAACTTGGCATGGTTATAAATTCAGACTACGGACTACTATTGAGAAATTCGCAAAAGCCAATAAACTTTGCCCGATCTGGGTATCAAACCCTACACGCTCAGCAGTTGCGCTTGCGACCAACGAGGCAGTCCAACGAATGGTAAAAATTCCAACATTTACAAAAGATCATTTTATGTCGCTTTTATTTTTATATAAAATTAGCTGCGCCCCGCGGTTTCACCAGCATTAGTCTCGATTCCGTAGGATTATCGGGATAAAAAGTATCCCATATATCAAGTGGGGTAGTTGCGTAACACACTAACAGTAGGAATGGCTTTGATTTTGACAGTTCAACAACATTCATTGCGTTATTTACGTTCTTTAGCAAACAAACTTTTCTAACATATGTAGCAATAGAATAGCAATATCCTTCAAAATTATTCAGATTCTGATTGAGAGTGTGTTACGCAATTAGGGTGCAGGTCATGGTCTACCCATGTGTCAAATTGTATCCAAACCCGTTCAGCCGTTTTAGCGTGAAAGCGTAACAAAGAAACATACAAAAATCAAATCTTTACCATTTATGATATTAGTTTAGACTAGCAATCTGCCCCTGCTCCGCATGGGTGCAGGTGGCGACATGTCAAACATCGACATTGCTTTATCAGAGTTAAATATATTTTTTATTATACACGTACATTTTTCCGAATAATCTTCTGAAATTATGGTGCAAACCGCATCAAAATCCGTTGCGTAGTTTAGAAGAACAACGCGAACACAGACACGAAAAACGACTTTGTTTTATACTGTGAATAGCTAGAGATATAGATCAAGACGCCTTGAAATTCGTAAATAAACACGGTTATAACAGACACGTCGTCGTCTGCGACTATTTTAAAAGGAAACGGCCTATAAAGCTGCAATTTGGACAGCCGCCGGACTGACCGTTGATAATAGATGTCCGTGGTAAACACGTGAGGTGGAAGTTGGGTTGCTGATCAATAGGGAAGGTCGATCAAAGCTAATAGTAGATGGTGTCTCCATAGAGCTAGGTCCCTACGGCTTACCAATAAATTTGACATTTCGTTTATTTATTCCATTTCATGATAAATAATATTTCTGTAAGCAGGTTTGAACAAACACTTTTACACGTCAATCATATTTTAAAAACTAGATGAGGTCGGCGTTTCCTATCTGACTACTCTGAGAAGAAAGGCCGAAACAAACTCAGAGGTCACAGTCTGTTTTAAAGTCCAGACAATCTTGGCGAGATCATGTGAAGACCATGTAGATTTGTGTCTGAAATGGTCTTTTGGGGAAAAACCACACAGATTGAGTGGACCTGTCCAGTCAGTGCACGCATTTATCAGTAATCGTGCAGGCAGCTCAACTCGTGTTCCTCATGAGTTTGGTTTTGTTCCACTATTTCGTTATTTTCAGTAATTAAAAAAAAAAACAATATTTATTCGACATGAAAAGACTTTAAAAATTGCTTATTTCCTCGTAAACACTTTCTTTTAAAATGTTTCCGATATAACCTCGAATTCTGTTTAGTTAAAATAATTATCTGCGAATAGCTTTTAAAGCCACAATCTTTTAAGTTTAGGTCTTTCTTAAAATGGTAGACTCCAGTTTCCGAGCATTAAGGAACACAAAACGAGTAATTTTCGCAACACTAAATAAAAACCACCCCACGACTAACATTATTAGCTTGTTTTGGGAACCAGCTATGACAGCGCCATTTTGACAGTTGCCTTCCCCAATGAGAAACTACGGGCTTGGGTCCAGGGGGCTTGTCATAGGTATATGGCGCATCTATAACACCACATACGATTTCGAACTACGCATTAGACCTGACGTCACGCGAATCCTAGACCGCGCAAGTAGAGCCCTCGTACCCACGGGCAATTTTTCATCCCATACTGGATTTTCAACGGAGTTGAAAATTTAACCGTGTGTTTTATTATTTTTTTCGATGCTCGGCTCAGCACCGAGAGTTGAAAATCCAGTCCGCCATTAAATATCGCCCGTTCTTACCTGGGCTTATCCGCGCAGTTAAAATAAGTATACACAGAAACCCGACAACAACCGTCGGGCAGTAGCCCACCATGACCAGACACAACCCCTGTCTGGTTGGAAGATCCTCCCTTTTAAATAGAGGATGAGGATCTTTTCACCCTGTTCCACATAGCTCTGTTGGGTCGATTTTGAACGAAAAATTTAGTGTCCTTCTGATTATGTACCCTGTGCCAGTGCGCATCAATTTTAAACTGTTCTGACCTGATCTTGACCTTGACCTGTCATACACATCAGCTGCCCTGGAAATTAACATGATTAAGCTGAAGGTAACAATTTGTTTCGTATTCTTTACCCATGCCAGGCAGTCATGTCATTGAGAACTCTTTTGATTTCCCGTTTCTTTCATTTCTAGAATTTCCTAAATCGGCAACAGTTTACCATGTAGTATACCGTGTGTATCTATTAAGAACACCAACTAGATATTTATTTTTTATTTTACATTGATCTTCGTTCTGTTTAAATATTTCACTTAAAGGTATACACAACTCATGCATATTAGACAGTAATTTAGAATGAATTATTAAATTAGATTGACACTTTGCGGGACACTGAACGCCCCCAGACGTAATAACAGTAAACTTCTATTATTTTAATTTAGTATGTAGGTACCTACATTTTATTTCATTTGTCAGAGTAACTTGTGGTACACTTGAAATAATCATAAATCTTTATTTATCTCAACAGCATATTAACAGGCACTGTTTAATAAATTGCACAATCTCAAATAGAGAAAGGTGTCTGAGGTAGCAAATAAAATTAAATAGACAAAATCCGTCCCTGCACACGACGTCACGTATTCCGCCATTTTCTAAGCAATTATTTTGGATGCAGAGTCGAGACGATCTAATAATAGTTTTAAACTCTTGCCACTTCAGTTAGACGCATTACATTATTCTAAGAGAGTAAGAGTGGGCGGTAAGCGTTAAGCTACGAGTTGAACAAAGCAATTTTCAACACTTAGTTTTAATTTGAAAGAAAAAAATTAAACGATAATCCAAGGGAGACTAATTTCAGAACAATAGCTGTCAAATATTTCGCTGTTTAAAATATTAATTAATATTTTAATAGGTACTGTATTAAAATGAAATATTGAAATATGTTTCTGTGTTGCACGAAAATATTCGTTTTGAATTGGTACCCTATTGAACCCTAAAAATACTTTTTCTGTAAGCATAATATCTGCAGTCGACGTTCGCACGAACATAAAAATATCGTGGCGGGATTTTTTCACGCACTGGATCTTTAACGCAGTGCTTAACGCCCAGACTTGAAAATCCAACAGTGTGTTTTTTCGACGCGTTGGGATGCATTCTGTTGGATTCTCAATGCTCCGCTCAACACCGAGAGTTCGTAACGAACATTGTAAATCATCACGTAACGAAAATTTTACAAATCGTCACGAAACGAAAAAGCGTTATGCCCCTCCATGCGACTTTTTATTACATACAATAGAAAGAGAGAGAGAGAGAGACAGAGAGAGAGTTTTCATGGTTTTCGAGGATGCTGAAGCCAATAGTAAAGTCAAAACGAAAATCCAAGATGGCAGCTGCGGAAAAATTCAAATTTTTCGTCATTGTTGTCGTTTTCATGGATTTCGAGGGTGCTGATAGTGAGGCCAAAATGAAAATCGAAAATGGAAGGAGCGAAAATTTTCAAATTTTTATAGTTGAAGAAAAAGTGTGAGGAACTTCGTTCCTGACTTGGGTCCTCCGACCCCACACGTTTTTTATACTACATATTTATAACGTATATGCTCCTGCCAAAATGTGGGCGTTCTATACTAAGCCTCTTTGTCTAAATCTTTGGAAATATAGATCATGGCTGTGTTTATTATAGCTTAGTTCGCAGTCAGTGGGTGGCCAAACAATTTTATTTTACACTTTATTTTCACAAGGATCGGCACGAACGTTATGAGTATCTGTAGCTCAAGACGTGGTAACAATAGTAGCCAGGCAGTCTCGTTACCATTTTAATAGCGAGGCTGACTGCATTTTTGTCATCCTGTCTTGCAAAGTCTTCTAGCTCAAGTGTCTCAAGCTGGGCTTGGAACCCCGAACCGTTATCAAAAGTACAGATTCTGTACCGGTACTTAGCGGTTCTTGCCATTTCGGTATCTGGGTACCGGTTTCAGGCGAGTACCAGTTTCAGAAGGGCACTCCAAATTCAGGTAGGTACCCACAAATCTTATATTTGTACGAGGAACATCGTACGGTTGGCAATCTTGAAGTTATTTTACTAAATAATTTAATATTATCCTTTTTACTTTATTTTATATACGTACCTGTTTTCTCCCTCTAACTTACGGGAATATTTGTTTGGTACCGGTACAGTTCTTCTCCATAGGTCCCTACTACGCTTTGGAATGGGCAACTAGCTTCATCTTTCTGACTGACCGACCCCTTGACAATTCAAAAGTGCCTGTAATTGGTTTATTTGAAATAAATGCATTGAGTTTTCAGTTGAGTACGGACACTGATTAGAAATACCAATAATACAGATACTCTAGTACTGGTATCACACCAAAACCAATGGTACCGGTTCCTAAAAATGCCGGTATTTCAAGCCCTGCTCCGTAATTGCGTAACACACTACCAATCACAATCTGAATAATTTTGAAGCTTATTGCTAATCCATTGCTTCATATGTTCGAAAAATTTGTCAGCTCAACAACGTAAATAACGCAAAGAATGTTGTTGAACTGTCAAAATGAAACCTATTCCTACTGTTAGTGTGTTACGCAATTACCCCGCAGGTTCCAAGCAATATGGCACCGGCTTTCACAAAACTAAGCTCTCTAAGATTATTTTGAGAATGCTACTGACACGAAACCTTTTTTAAGCTATTGCATAGCTTTAATCGCGGGCTTTGAGCGCGGCGACCGAATCAAGAAATTCCGTAACGAAAATAAAACCTAACACCCCCCACTCCGCCTACCATGTAGCTCGGCCGAGCGTTCGCTTATCGTGTATGTATATGGTACGACTGTAATTGAATTAATATCAAAGAAAAAAAAATACTGCATAAATAAAAAATAATAATAAATTAACACGTCAATAATGTTTTTTTAACTAGATGAGGTCGGTCTTTCACTCCGAAGAGAAACACCGTTAGAAACTCATAGGTCGCAGTCTCTTGTAGAGTTCATACATCCTACTAATATTATAAATGTAAAAGTTTGTGAGGATGGATGGATGGATGGATGTTTGTTACTCTTTCACGCAAAAACTACTGAACGGATTTGGATGAAATTTGGAACACAGATAGTTTATATCCTGGATTAACACGTAGGATACTTTTTATCTCGGTAGTACGTTCCTGTGGGATAATTTCCGACCTCCACGCGGGCGAAGCCGCGGGCAAAAGCTAGTAAATAAAATAAATATCCGCGACGTGCATTTACCAACAACTTTTTTTTTAAACGCAATTTTTACTTCCCACTCCGAACTCCCTTCCCCCGTTGTTAAACACGATCATGTTTCAATTAGGCCAAATTCAGTCAATTTATGTTTTATTGTATAAATTGATCGCTTTCCCGCCCACCGGGCAGATGTCCCTTCTACAACTGTGCGGAATAATTGTAGAAGTTCCATTGCACTGGATTTTTGGGTACAAGACAAGAGTGCAAAAATTTTGCAAGCCACGCCACATCAAAGTTATCGTAATTTTAATGCCATGCCGAAGAATAATTAATAAAATATCACCGATGCTTTTCACATTTTTTTAAGTAACATTACTTCTGTAAAATCCTCAAACAAATACCTATTAGAATTGAAAGAAATGCACAATGCACAAGAATTTTAAGAATTTTGTGCACAGAATGCACAAAATTCTTTTTCAGTTTCTCAAAATGAGCGATTGTTCATACTTTTTACTGGATCAGATTTCTATACTGAACTCAATAAGTCAACGCTATTACCTTACAGTCTCAATTATAAAATATTAGACGACAATACACAATGTTGCATAAATGCCCCCTCTTAGTATCGAAACTTGTAATTCTTTTACTTATTTTCACATTCTCATTACTTACCACGGTTCGTCTGAGTTGCATCCGTTCCCTTTGAGTGCCATTTAAATAATTAAATTACTGTTGCGACATTTGATCCATCTGACCGTGCAGCGGCAAGCCGTGCCGTGTGTAATGTCCCTTGATCGCCCACGTGGTTACACTCAGAAGGGCTATACTGTTATGTCTCCTTCGAACCTTACTCGAGTGACCCCCACTATTCAAGAACAGACTTACTTGGTTCTAAAGATCATCGCGGTTTTACACCTCTTTTCGACTTTTTGGCACTTGGGCGCACTAAGGGCGCCACATGACTTTGGCACGGTATTTATAAATGTATACTCGATATGCTGACAAGTTTTGCAGGAAGGCGTGGTCTCTGCCCCTATTACATTTTTGAAAAAAAGAAAGAAAGAAAGAAAGAAAAATATTTTATTTGGGACACGCACAGGAAATGCAAACAAAAGATAAAATAAAATTAATAATAAAAAATATAAAAAGGAGCATTTGAAATTAACAATAAAACATACAACATAACAATAAAATTAAAAGTAAAAATAAAAGACCTGTGCGAGGCCAAAAAGGCTCCTATCTCAGCATAATGCTGCGATATTTAAAAAATAAATAAATACCGCAACGCTCTGGTATTCTGATAGGGCCCGCTGTGATGCCACGGACACACCTACGGACATCCATAAATCCCACTAGGATTCTCTTCATGTCACATGTCTATTTCCTGGGAATAGTCCATTACTGGCGTGATGTTATGGTATATTTTCACTCTCTTTTGCACACTTCTAATAAATCAAATGTTTCTGGCAGCTTAAACTTCGACACATAAACAGCGTGTCTATTCCTACCCACAGTGGCACTACCATTCAAACTTGTCATCTACCCACGAGCTAAATCTCGTAGGTAAATCCATGTACGCCTTCTGCGTATTACACGGCATGATGTTTGGTCCTACGCAACCACCGCCATTCCCGCCCACGAGTTGAACGTAAAATGTTCACTCTACATCGTTTAATACACAGAAATAATATGTTATGAAGCTAATTAAATTGTCCAATAAATACACTAGGAGTAAAGAATTATGAAGAGCTGAGATTTTGTATTACCGTTAGAGTAGACGTGTTCTTGAGCCGACGGCGACGCCCCGAATCGGGAAAAGTAGCGTAGGACGTCCTTAGGCAGGCTAGGCGTAGCGGTAAGGGTCCTTATAACGATCAATAGCAATTGACGCGATTCACAATATTACTACAATAGCAATTGATTGCAATTGACCAATCGCAATGAGGGCTATCGCGCTTGAGTTCGCCGCTAGAGGCGCTAGTGTAGAGTTAAGTAAGATGTCAAAATATGTACTGAACGTTCACTGTTTGCGGGATTTTTTATCATGGGTTTTAACGAATGATTCATAATAGCTGTAATGGTTGTCCCATTCTTGATTAATTATGGCTTAAGATTTTAAGTAAAAAGTTAGGATCTAATTTGGCAGCATTTGAAGGAAGAATAAGTTTTGTCTGCTTCATGCTTGCCAATTTTAGGAACATTATAATCTAAATATTCATTTGAAGTTTTAAGATGTAATAAAATAAACATACTATGAACATAAGGGTACTTAAACATATCCAAAACATCAAATGAAACTACTGCAACAGGACCTTACTCGACAGTGGCGCCAACTGGTGAGCACAAAAACGATAGCCCCCAGTGATGGTTTTGGGGACCCTTTAGGCTGATACCAGCTGGATAAGAGCAAAATAGTCGGAAGGTTTTAAATGGTGTGCGATAAGAGAGGCTTCCGCCTCTCCTCTCATAACCTGTCTAGCAAGTGGACTGAGGGTGATTAATGAGAGTTATAATTGTCCGGTTTTAACGGTTTCGAATCTACATGGACGGAACCATGGTATAATAATATACTTCGCCAGGTATAGCATTCCGAGATACAGGGTGACACAAGCCTACGTCATCACCGCTGTGTTACCAGTAGTGTGTAATAATAACTCCCCAACCGCCTTTATTACCTGTGCGAATCCGATAGAACAACGAGGTTCTAACTAACAATTACGTTGGTATATGTTTAAATTGAATTGTTTCATTTGATTATAATAACGAAACGACAATTTAAATGCTATAAATACATTTTTAACAGAATGGTGACTGAAAATGTTTCCATACTTCTTGTTTTGTTGCAATAAAGTGGCAACTGGATAGTGACGTAAGCTTGTGTCACTCTCGGAGTGCCAGACCTTGTTTTTTTAGACCATGGACGGAACTATTATTTTGTAAGACGTAGGTACATATAATACGTCAGTTGAAGGAGTTTGTGTCTTGTCTCTGTGTCGATTTTAACATTTCATCATTTCGAATTAGTATCTAGCGTCTACGGTGAGATTAATATTGCAAAAAATAATGTTCAAGCAAGCAGGCGCGGGGGGGGCAACAGGTGCAGTTGCCCCCCCTGAGCTTCGACCAAACTGAATCTAAAACTCTGAATTAGACATAAACATAGTTGTATGACTTGTATTTTTACTTTATATTACAGTATACTAAGATATATGAAATCGTAGTCGACTTCGTAAAGAGGGGTACATTGTTGAGTTTAGGGAAAATAGGTGCCAAAGGATTTTTTAAAACACTTTCACAGCTTGATAACCCCCCCCCCCCCTCCTCCTCCTCATAGAGAAACATTTGTCTTCCCTTGAGCAAAAGCTAGAACTGCGCCTGCAAGGAAGTTCCCAAACATATTGACACATCGAGGCTACGACGCTCTACCAAGCAAAACGTTCTCTAAACGATTTTCGATGTAACATATTTAGTACTAGCATTACCCGGCCCGGCTTCGCACAGGTAGCACTAAGTATCTAACACCTACCCTTCCTACCCTACCTACCCTACCTTCCCTACCTTACCTACCTACCCTACCTTACCTAACTACCTACTTACCCTAACTACCTCCCCTACCTACCTACCCACGCTACCTACGCTAACTACCTACTCTACCTACTTACCCTACGTACCTACCCTACCTACCTACTTACCCTACCTAGCTGAACCGTCAGACGTTATCCTGTCAAAATTTTTCCTTTGGGTTTTTCTTATTTTTCTTTTTTTTTTCTTTTAAACCACCCCTGTAAAGAAGTGAATAAAACAAAAAACAAGGCGGTCAAGCCGTTTCTGAGTTTTAGCGAGACTAACGAACAGCAATTCATTTTTATACATATAGATTTACTAAATTATATTGACATATTGTATGTGTTGTTACAGGTCGCTTCCTGTACCTGGCTGTGGACCCTACGATGGAGAACATGGTCATAAAGTCTCCACCATTCAGAGGACTATGGGAGTTTTGTCAGGTATTCTTCCGATCATGGAACTTTGATTTGGAACTCTACATCAAATATTTTAACCAAAAAAATGTGCTTAGTATATGCGAAGCAGTTCGGGCAGCTTGCCTTGTAAATTGCTCTTTTGAGAAAATTATTTATTTATTTAACCATTTATGTACAAACTTAAAAACAGACAAGTAAAAGGAACAGAAAAAAAAACTTTTTTACAAAAAAAAACAACCCACTTCAAAAAAGACACTACATAGTGAAAAATAACTTTAATTTCGGAAGTCGGTGACCTTGGATCTGTATTACAATTTTTTGCCACCGACTTCCGAAATTAAAGTTATTTTTCACTATGTAGTGTCTTTTTTGAAGTTGGTTGTTTTTTTTTGTAAAAAAGTTTTTTATTTTTCACTTTTTAGTGATTCAGTTAGTAATTTATCTAAGTTACAATAGCCTTATGTCAACTGCTCATCACCTATTACAAAAAGGTTTGTGTTCGAAGGCCTACCAGAAAAGTACCTATTTTACAATCAAAAAAATCAAAATACTCACCAAATTGTGTCCACCAGAATGCATAAATGCTCACCAAATTGTGTTTCATAAAGTACTGTAGAAATGAACCTATTTTCCTTTTTTATTTATAAGGCGTAGTCGACGGAGCCCCGCCTGGCGGGGCTCCTACTTCTGGGAGGTTTAAAAAAAAATAACCACGAATAGGATGGCGGGGTCTGGGAGACCCCGCCATCCCCTTCTAACCTAACCTGTCCGAGTCGGGGTGCCCCAAGTCCCGAGCTCGCTTCGCTCGCTCTTGCATCCTATCCCACCCTTGCATTTTGATGCAAACTTATTTTTGGTGAACAACTTAAATAAGATTTTATGAGCATTTATCCATTTTGGTAGACAAAAAGAATATAAATACAACACGTACAAGTATTCTGATGCGTGTATAATTATTTTGGAACTTAAAACGTTGTTCTTTAGGCACTTAGGTACAGAGTGGATTTATTTTATTTGAAGTTAACATATTTCACTTGGTACATAGTCTTAGGGTCTAAAAATAATTTTGGTGAGCATTTCAATTGTAGCCATTACAAAATATTCCCTTTTCCGATGCGTTAATTATTGAGGAGTTCTCCTGGAAAAGAATTAGAGCTGATGGTGAATGCACCATCAGCTCCATTTCACCATATGCATTGTGACGAGCAAAAATTGCTTAGCAAGCATATCAAAGAAATCGAATCGCAACCCGTGAAATACTTATTATTGAGTAGTTCCGGTGGCCACCTCTGGTCTTCATCATCAGTTCCACTTCACGGAATGGTGCTTTCTGAGAGCAAATGCATGAGTAACTGTAAAAAATAGCCAAATCGCTATTGGTGTGCCTATAAAATTTGAGGATTTCCCTCAATTTCCATGGGATCCCTTCATCAGATTCTGACTTGGTGACAATGGGACCACCTCGACAGTATACCCTTTCAAACAAAAAAAGAATTTTGCAAATCCGTCTTTATATGACGGGGTTATGCCCGAAAATACATAAAAAAAAAAATATAAACATCCGAATTGATAACCTCCTCCTTTTTGAAATCGGTTAAAAATACGTACAATGGTGATGCTTATTTCTAAAGAAATCTCTTCCAGCATACCTGCGATAGGATAAAATAAATAAAAATGAGGTGTAGACAGCACACGCAATATGTGTGATGTAAATTATTATTATGATTCTGTATTTGACTAAAGGGTGTGGGATGATCCTGGGTTAGACTAGGTAACACTTACCAACACCCTAATTGCCTAACACACTATCACAATCTGAATCATTCTGAAGCCTATTGCTAATTCATTGCTTCATATGTTCGAAAAATTTGTCTGTTCAACAACGTAAATAACGCAATGAATGTTGTTGAACTGTCAAAATGAAACCCATTCCTACTGTTAGTGTGTTACGAAATTACCCCGCCGGTTGGACGGACTATTGGGTTAGTGGTAATATACTCGCCTCCCATTACATGGATATAATTATTGAAATTAAGAGACTATTTGGAATTGAACACATTTATTAACACCACAATTAATGTAACACACAACGACTTTTTCTCTTTGACGGAACATTTTGTAATGATAGATTCTAAACAGTTTTACTCTAATTACAGTGTCATGTAGGTATACACTACACAACCTCTATCAATAATTGGCGACATATGCGTGTACTCAACACCTCTGTCTATACCCATTCGGGGAATGCAGGCTTGATGTTATGTATAATGTTTCAACGTGTCATGTTTTATCCTACAGCTGGAAGCCAATCTCCATCAAAGCAAGATGCAGAACGCAAGCATCAAACTAGTGTCGGAGGCCACGACGACTGAGGTGCAATGGATCGCCGGAGAGATCACTGGCAATAACTTTGATGTGTGAGTAAAAACTGTCTTCATCTCCTTGTCCTGATCTCCGTTTGTCTTCTTGTTTCTTCTTACTCTTAGGGCGAATTTCACCAAACTTTTATACCTAGAAAAAGTCTTATCCCCACAATTAATTTTGAATTTTTTATAATTATTCCAGACTAGAACTGTCACACGTCAATTTTATTCCACGGATGATAGATATCTGACTTTGATAAAATCAGCCCTTAGTCGTCTTCCCGGTAGTCATTTCCTTTTTAACTATATAATACATGATTACTGGTAAGGGGCTCGTGGCTAAGTAATAACCCCAAGGTGGAGGACATCCAAGCAGTGCCGGTTTTAACATTAAAGGCGCCCTGAGCGAAATTTCGCCGGCACCCCTCTCCCCTCTTGGAGAGTAGAGAGGGGCGAATGATTCAGCACTCGGCCTAGGTTTTCTTATGTCCATTCATAAAGAAATAGGAGTTATTTTGTCGGCTTATGCAGAAAAGTTTGGGAATTCAGAGAATGTCGGATGCAGGGGCAAGCGAAGAGGTCTCAATATTTTTTTTGGTTTTCTAACTCCTAACGAACTAAAACAAAAGTACTCTGGAGGTGCCAGAGGTGAAGGGGTGCCTAGTCGCTTCCTCTTCGGCGCCCTTTCTCCTCTGGCACCCTGGGCGGTCGCCCAACCGCGCCCCACCCTAACACTAGCACTGCATGCTTGAGGATTACAACACGATAAAAAAAAACGTAATAACAGCCGCACAGGACGATCGATCAGGTTAAGCTACGTCTGCGCGAATGGTCCGTGGATGGGTGACCATCTATACATACCGAAACTCCTCCGTGCCTCGGACAGGACGTTAAGCCGTTGGTCCCGCCTGTCATTCGTAGATCTTTGACAGTCGTTACGGTTCGTCAGAAGCCCCGAAAGTTTAACAATCAGTCTTACCAAGGAGTACCGTATTACTCAGTAACCGGGTTGTGGAGGTCAGATAGGCAATCGCTCCATGTAAAATACTGGTATTCAGCTGCATCCGGTTAGACTGGAAGCCCACCCAAAAAGGTTGGGAAACATCTAGGTAGATGATGACATGGTTCCTGGTAAATTGGAGTATTCCTGGCTCGACGTGATAGTGTGACCTACTTGCACCCCATGAAGCGTAGGCGGAAATCCAAAAGTTTCGAGAAAATCCAAGTTTATTATTATGCTCTAAAATTGCTAATTGAAAGGGTACTTATACAGCTGCAGCAGCAGTGGCAGCAGTATTGCTATTGCTCTTGGTAGCTGATACTTTAACAACGTTTTCGATGTTGGAAAATGTTCTAAAACATAAAACAGTTAAAAGATTATTAACAATTTTGAAAAATTATCTACGTACATGAATCTACACCATTTATCTCAAAACTTTACTATAGCACTGAGCGTTTATACAAATTATAGAGAGAACATATTCACCAAAAATTCAAACACATCGCTCATTTGGAGAAACAGCGACGTAACTACTGCTTTTAAAATTTTACAGGACAGTGATTTAGTCGTTTTTTTTTTGTAATCTGTTACCGTCTCGTTCTGAAATGTTGATAAATCCCAAAACCATATTAAATATTTCACGCTAAATATTTCACGCCTCTGCTCCTCTGAAAAAATGTTCGAGCACAATATATATCAAGTCAATTTGGGAAAAATTACATTTACGTCGTTGTTTCTCCAAATGAGCGACATGTAACTTCACCAACTCACACTGGGCTCGTGTGCTGGTTAAGAGGTTCGAGGCCTGAGTCCCAGCAGTGGCAACATTTTAAGCTGATTATGTTAATCAAATTAATTCTCCTCTACCTTTTCAGCTGGCAACCCTGGCGCGTCATGATCGGCAAGGTCTTACAAGAAGTCCGGATAATCATAGAGATCACACGGCCGGCCTATGTCAGCCTCTCGCAGACTCTGCCGCATATCGCCATAGACAATATAAGAATGATGGACTGCGGGCCTGAGCCTCCGGTCTATGGCGGTAAATGTGTGCCAGGACAGCTGAAGTGCAAGATTATGAATGTGAGTTTATTTTAGACTACTATTTTCAGTAGAAGAAGAAATATATTATTACCATTTGGCATAAGTACAATGACACAAAATAATAAACAAAGAAAAAAGTTAATAAATTGGGTGTGTTTACAAATAGTACATTACTGCAGCGGCCGACAACAGAGGCATTGATGGGCGAACGTGAAAATGTGGGCCAAGACACACATACGTGAGTCCATCAATGCCTGGTTGCGGCCAAGGCTTATAATATAGTACTTTACTCAAATAATACGAGGAAATTCAAACTAAGTAAATTAATAATTTTCAGAATCGATGACAAAACGATAACTTTTCTCGCGCCAATATGTTCATTTGTTTCTTTTTCAACTTTAAACAGGTCTATTTGCTAAGCCAGTTCAATGTTTAAATAAAGTCTTCGATAAGTAACCTCCTTGGTTGCTATTGGTCGATGTAAAAAGTTCGTTCCATTTTTAAATTACACGACAGATATGAGTTTTTATAGTAATTTATTCGGCCGCTAAACACGACAGATATGGATTTTCGTACTAACATTGCCGACCGGTGCTCGCATGTATTTGGCCAGTAGGTACACCATTTCCGATGTATCTTGAAGAAGGTTGTCAAAATAATGCTCGAATTTCCAAGCATGTTTGAGGAAAGCAAGATACTATATCAGATTTGTTTCTGCGATGGCAAAACAGCCCCAGGTATTTCTATTTTAGTGGCTGTTAGAAGTGTTGAATTATACTTACCAGGTTAAGGCGCTACCCCGAGCAAAACCTTGCAATAGTGCGTTATTCAGAGGCTATTAACTCAATAATTATCAGTAATAAACGACATCTAAAAACAGATTATTAATGTTCGATATCCTATCATCACATTGCACGTTCTTATTTGCTTTTGTGTATTATAAATACATTTAAAATCTCCTTGTAAAAAAGTGACTAAAATTCTTGATTGCATGCATCTTTTGCTAAAGGTGACGCTCTAATAACTTGAGGATTACACTAATGGATAGTTTATATAAAAATCTCTATTCTATCTTCTCGTTTTATTTTATTTTAGAAGATAGCTTGTCTTTTTTTTATCAAAATAATTCCATTTTTTTTTTGTGAATTTTATGATAAATGGGCATGCGCAGGGAGCGGGACAGAGAAGGACCGAACGCTCAAGGTCGTTTGGTCGGGGAAGCGCCTTAATGACAAAAGGCTTGTCCTTATTACATGTGACTTAAATATAACTGGAGAAATGTGGGCGTTGTCTTGTTCTATAAGTACACTCTCTACCCCTTCGGGGAACTCAGACAATTTAGATATTATACAGCTAATCAATTTGTTTCCCTTTTCAGAACGATTCGTGCATCAAGTTGCAGCAAGTCTGTGACCTGGTTAAAGATTGTGATGATGGGAGCGACGAGACACGGAACTGTGGTACGTACAATACGAGGGTACAAGAACCTTTTTAACTAACTTCAAAAAAGGAGGATGTTAAGCAGTTTTTTGTTGTTTTGTATTTACAGTCACCAATAGAGATAAGTAACCAGGGTCGTCGGATATAGTTGAAGTTTAGTAAGAAACCGATGGATGTTTTCGAATGAAATTAAATTTGATAAATGACCTGTTTGTTTTCTATTAAAATTTAAAAAAAATGTCGAATACATCCATCGGTTTCTTAGTAAACTTCAACTATGTCCGACGACCCTGGTTACTTAGCACATTTGGTGACCGTACCTACGATGGTATACCGATTTCTTCGTGTTTCTTAGCCCGATTCAAGACGTGTTTTTTTTTAATTATGTTGTGGCGATGTGGCCCCACTTTATGGTCGAGTAGAAAAGTGATTGAAAAATTACTTTGTTTCAGACAAAATGCCGTATGGATCATACTGCAACTTCGAGCAGGATGCATGCGGTTTCGAGAATGTTCCTCAGTAAGTAAACACTAGCTATATGTCTCTATACATAACTGTCAAAAACCGGTACGAATTTGGGTCCCGGTTCTTAATTTCGGTTCTTTAAATGGTTCTTCTTTTCGGTACGGTTCCGGTCCAGGTCCTGTTTCCAATATACCTTTTCCGTACCCTCCGATTTAAAGGTTCTCTACAAAATAATTACCACAGGATCTATCAAAGCAATAGTGTCCATCTCCCCTCTCACAAAAACTCCAACCTCTTCACGGCGACCACCCGTACCTCGCCGCTATCGTACAAAGCTTCGACCTGCGCTGAACGGCATCGTAATTCGTATGAACTGGTTCAAACTCGCTTTGAAGAAGAACTGGTAAAATAAAGGTTCTTAAAGGTGCCAATTAAGGTTCCTGTTCCGGTTCGGGTTCTTGTAACGGAACCACTCAATACCGGTTCTTTACCGGTATTTTAGGAACCTGTTCGATCCGTGGTGCCGTGGTGGACAGCCTATCCCTTCAAAGGATACAAATGTGATATATGTATAATGGGTGTAAAAAACATAACCCTTCTTCTGGCGCAGTTGGCTAAAACGACGCTTAACGAAGCCTTTTTTTTGGGTTGTAAATTATCAAATATTCTTTTTCCCGCTTTGGTCGGAGCGAGCGGGAGGGCGTGTCAGAGTTTTACTGACTAAAACCCACCCGTGTTCCTTCAGTTGCCTGTATGCTAGGGCCACGGTAACTCTTTCGAACAATCCGGGGAGTCACTTGTACTACCTGTTAATGTGTCCATTTTTTTTTTTGTACCGGACGGTCCTTTCTGATTACGGAGATATTGAAGGTCGAAGTACCAACGTTGTTTTTGCTTTGTTTTCACGAAAACAAGTTATGAGTTATCTATAACTACTGGCTCTGTGAGCTGTAGACTTCGTGAGTCTATTTTTGCATAGCTCAAAACTGAATAAATGTTCACCGCGCGCGCACCTTAAAACAAAAAGTGCGTGCAAAGAACGCGAAATGGCTGAAATATGTATTATTTTTACGTTTTCAACCCTCATATCTCCGCCATCATAAAACATTTCGAAAAATTCCATATAATTAGGTATCGAACCTGCTCACAAAATTTCACGAGAATCGATTGAGAAATGCGACCTGTAGAGAACAGCTATCCGCCGGAAATCCGGACATACGAAAGCATTTTTGCCGAAGCTGAAACGGAGACGCTTCGCTCGGTCAAATACCGCCACAACTCCTGGGGGCTTAGACAAAATCTCTTTTCTGTAAGCGTTAATGCCAACGGAAATTCAAATTGTATGGAGTTGACATTTGCTTACCACGTGACATTACGTATCTTTTCCGCAGGTAATGTCATTGCCGTACATTTTGACGTTAGCGTCTGGCGTTAACGCTATCAGAAAAGTTTTTGTCTAGGCCTACTGTACTGCTGCATGAACCCTTTTTGTTGTGCGAGCGTTACATTGCGCGCTGCCGTAAACAGCGAGTTTTGGCAGCAAAAGTTGAGTGTGGGTCCCCGCAGGCCGGTGCTGCGCTGGTCGCGGCACAGCGGGCCGACGCCCACGGACAAGACGGGCCCCGACAGCGACCACTCGTGCGGCGCCGCGCCGCGCGCCGCCGTGCCGCCGCTGTACCCCGCGCACCTGGCGCTGCCGTGCGTGGGCTACTACTTCTTCGTCAACATGAACGTCACCGGGCCCAACCAGAAGAAGGCCGACTTCGCCTCCACGGCTGTTATGAGGACGGTCGTCTTCAATCCGCCGCCGAAAGTCCACGGAAATATTACATCGAGATATTATAATTGTTGTATGGTGAGTTTGTTTCTGCTACTTTTATACTCTATTTCTAGCTGCAGGCTTAGCATGACGCTTTCTATTTCTTAGAAGAATAGACATAGCTATTTCTATATAAAGTGACATTTCGTTTCTCCTTTTTGACATCGCACCTTAAAAATCCTTCTACAATCTGTCATTTTGTCTTTCATTTCTACCGATCGTTGTCTAGGTCCTTTTTTATGTAGACTATTTCAGAAGAAAGTTTTCTATCCCAAACTATCAAAATCACACTGACAACTGACAGTTGTCTAAGATAGTGAAGACAATTTGATTTTGTAATCGCCATGCTAAAGACAATAGAAAACTTTTTACTCGACGGCCACAAAGTGGAAAAATGGAATTTTTCACTTTTTGTAATGAAATTGAAATCGAAAAATAAAATTGAAAATGTGAAATATTATTACCCACATGTTGAGTTTTAGAGGTTTAAGGGGTTTAGGTTAGGGGGGGACTTCTAAAGGAGATCAAAATTATCATTATTTTTGCGATAGGACACACCATTTTCGAAATATAAGCAAAATAAAAGAAAAACGTGAATAAACTACTGAATTTCGTAAAAAGTGCAATTGACTCTTTCTACTTTGCTGCCATCGTACTCGAGTGTTTCTGAAGTCGTGTTAAGGAATCCTGAGGCCTCAGGCCTCAGGTCGGGAATTTTAGTTCATGACAGCTAATTTTAAACCACGCCATTATGATCGCGATTAAAAATAGTCAGATTTAGTTAGACAACCAAAATATTAGGTGAAAAACATCAAATTCAGAATAGCAACATTGCCATTTTCACTAAACTAATAATTCAGTGCAATCTTAGAGCTGTCAAACTAAAATATAGTTAAGTTGTGTCACTTTAGTCTATTTCAGAATCGGAAATCATCGTTTGACAGGAATAAACTAAATTTTGGTGATTTTTAGTCTAGTTTAGAGGCATTTGTGACAAGAGAATCGCCACCATTACCTATAAAAACTAGTAGAAATATTTATCTTTCCACTATACTGCTAATGGGTATTCATTTTGATTGTTTTCGTAATAGCGTTTAAGGCATAGGTTCTCTACCTTATTTTGCCCACCGCCTACTTTAAGAATCATTTTTTTCTAGAGCTCCCCAATTTGTTTTACTTACAATCTGTCGCGAATCTGAAACAGCTATTGCCACGAGTATATTTAAACGTGTAATATTATATAGTCGTAAGATCTCATCTCAACGCCTCCTAATTATCTCTGGGTTTCCTACTGCTCTCCTGAAAGTCACAAACGCCCACGATGGAGCGTTATCGCCCCACGTTAAGAACCTATGGTTTAAGGCACAAGACACACTTCGAATTAAATAATTTATTTTTCAAAATAATTCACTTAAATATAAGTAATTAACAACAAAAGTATCGTTCGATCTATCAAATAAATTCATATTAATTTATTTTTATTGTTGGTTAGACAAATATATTTTGAACTAGCTTTTGCCCGCGGCTTCGCTCGCGTAGAGTTCGGAAATTATCCCACGGGAACGTACTAACGGGATAAAAAGTATCCTACGTGTTAATCTAGGTTATAAACTATCTGTGTTCGAAATTCAATCCATATCCTTTCAGTAGTTGTTGCGTGAAAGAGTAATAAACATCCATGCATCCATCCTCACAAACTTTCACATTTATAATATTAGTAGGATGTCAATAATGTAAAAGATTTGACTACTCAGCATAGTCCCAATGTTTAGAATTAAGTAATTAGCTTCCTGTCTGTATCCTTATTTGTTTATTTGACTGTTTGTAGGTGTGTCTACACCTCTGCTCTGCCCGAGACTCTAACTAACTTATCCCATCCACAGATACGGTTCTATTACACCCAATACGGTCGTAACTTCGGCTCTCTGAGCGTGAACGTGGTGGAACTGACGAAACGCGGAAACATCACCACCTCCGTCTGGTTCAGTACTAAGGACATGGGCCAGCCGTGGTACAGAGCTTCGATCTTCCTGCCTAATGTTACTAGAAGGTAAGCAGTATGTTTAGATCCATCATTATCATTACGATAAAAGACTGTCCACGTATATGTATGCCCCTCCTGGGTCTAATTACAGGAAAAGTGTTATTGGAATTTTCTATTAATGAAGAATTCGTAATAACAGCTAGCAGCCTAGAGTCTGCATGAATTTTCGCCCAGTTCATGGCAGAAATTCGAAGACATGACTGTGACATCTACCAACCCGCACTGCGCCCGCGTGGTGGATTACGGACCACTCCCTCTCACAGAGAGGAGGCCTGTGTCCCAGCAGTGGGAACATTATAGGCTAATTATGCATGGCAATCAGCTCGCCTCCCATTACAATATGAAACTTCTTCATAACGGACGAAATGTGGTGTTGCAAACACCTCTGCCTACGCCTTTACGGAATACAGCAGTGCCATTTTGTTATATGATAAACCGCATCCTTCCAGATACTTCCTGGAGTTCAAGACACGTATGGGCATGCGAATATACTCGGACTCCGCGATAGATGACTTCTCGATGGCTCCGGAGTGTTTCGGTCTCAACATGGATCCGAAGGAGCTCGGGGACTATAACTATTACGATCCTTCGTTTGAGGAGCAGACCACGCCGCATCCTGCGTTTGCTGACAAACCTTGCAAGTTTTTAATACGCAATTTTTTTTTTTTTTTTTTTTTATTTGTCCTAATTTTAAAATGATTTCTAAGAATTTTTAAATTAATCAAATAATTAGGCAAGTTAGCCGTTTGCTGCTCATCATCTTGCGGAGCACCTTGCATCATTTTTGAGATCCAACTTGCAGAATAATCTGGTTAAAACAGTAGTAATTGAGTCACATGACAAGCATTGCTTGTAATACAAGAAGTAAGCTTCTTGTCCTGCTTTTTATGCAATTCCACCTGCATTTTGAAGGACCTGTGCGAAGCCACTGATAGCGCTGTCGATGTGGCTGAGTTCTGGTCGAAGCTTGATTTATTTATTCTTGTTAGAATCATGTTGCACGACAAAATTCACATTTAAGTGATTCTTAGGATCTAATTTGTGCTGTTCTTGCACCACAAAATCTTCCTTAACATTCAAAATCATGGGTATAGGTCATAGGTTCTCAACGGGGGCGGTACCGCTCCCTAGTGGACGCTGGAACTTTTTGTGAGGGTGGTAGGTAGAGAGAGAGAGAGAGAGAATTAATTTTTAATTTCTGATTATTAATAGAGAATAGACAGACATGTAAAATTGGTATAATTAACTATTGTGTAAAGTGGGGCGTTGGATTTTCTTTTTCTTATAAAGGGGGCGGTAGTCCATAAAAGGTTGGGAACCTATGGTTTAGGTGAACATCATGTTTTATATGAATCCCACATATTGTTCCCCAGTCTACCGCTTCACGACGTGCGGAGCCACCGGGCGCGCCGGGCCCAACCAGTCGATGTGCGACGCGGCGTACAACAACTCGCCGGTCGCCGTCAGCGTCATACAGAGCCCGCCCTACCAGGGCATCCAGCTGTGGGAGGTGCCTGCCGAAGGATTGTATACGTGAGTTTGTCCCATGTTCATACCAAAGATTATAGTCGTCTATATAATAATAACAACAGTTAAAAAATTTGTATATTTGTGAGAGATTCGGATATTGATAAGTTGGGATATATTCAGTGCTGGTTTTAACATTACCGACGCCCTGAGCGAAATTTCGCCGGCACCCCGCTGCCCTCTTGGTGAGTAGAGAGGAGCGAAAAATTTCAACACTCCGCCTAGGTTTTCTTATATCCATTCATAAAGAAATAGGAGTTACTTTGTCGGCTTATGCAGAAAAGTTTGGGAATTCGGGGAATGTCGGATGTAAGAGCAAGCGAAAAGACCTTAATATTTTTTTTGGTTTTCTAACTCCCTAACGAATTAAAACAAAAGTAATATGCAGGTGCCAGAGGTGAAGGGGCGCCTAGTCGCTTCCCCTTCGGCGCCCCTTCTCCTCTGGCACCCTGGGCGGTCGCCCAGCCGCGTCCTACCCTAACGCTGGCACTCGATATATCTGCCCCTTGTTTGTGACCAGTGTGTGAATTATACGTGCGGACATTTCTAATTTGTACATTACATCGGTTAGATTTGGCAAAATGTGTCTATTTTTGTTGAGAAAGGAATAGATCGATCAATGAGTATACAACAAACACTTTTGCTTCAAGACAAGTAATGAACAAAAATATAACATAATGGTCCTAATGTGATCCCTGGAAAACTCCATGGGAATAATTGGGTCAACTAAGTAACACGAGTACTAAGAAAGTCTAACATTTACGGTTGTACAACTCTACTTTAGTCAGAGTTTAGATAGATAGCGTGGAACATGATAATCTTTCTACATTCATGAATTTCATGATCAACCGTGTTGAATATGAATAATTGCTTCCCATGAGACTATAACTGTATCTAATTCTTTTACGATATTTTAACAATATTTTTGAAAATGCGTAATTTCTCCTTAAATTACCTAAATATAAGATTTTTGGAAGATTGCTGAAAAGGGACGAATGCTGGGGATAAAGCAGTGGACGTCTATAGGATGAAAACATTGTATTTTTTTCATGAGTCTTCCATATTGTTACAATCTACCTTCCCACTTCAGGTTGATAGCGACAGGCGCGAGTGGCGGGCTAGGCTCTGCCTGGGCGGGAGTGTCCCACGCTGCCTCAGTGAGAGCCCTCGTTGAGTTACACAAGAGTGAACGCGTGTATATCCTCGTGGGGCAGCAGGGGATCAACGCCTGTAAGAAGGTAAGGAAAATACTATACGTAGGAATGTAAATGTAGTGAATATTGATGATGACTCTCTTTACCACACTGAAATGCTTATAATGTTTCAAGATGGTAATAATGAAGTGTGTGATATTCTAATAATGATGTGTAAAGATGACTGTGATGAATTAGTTCTCAGATTTTTTTGTTTATATCATAATTCATTTTATTTAAATTGTTTTTATTGTAATTCACAAAACTGATATACAATCACAAATGCAATAAAACAGTTACAACACAATATTTTTGTTTGATTGACATCTACTAGATGTGAATTTAGAATGCATATTTTCTGTAAAAAAACTACTAAAAAAAATATGTTAAAACAAAACTTACAAAGTGTGAGCTTTTCCTTACATAATGAAAACGTTTTGGTAAAAAAAAATTATGTATAAAAAAGATATAATAAACATAAATTATACAATCAAGACTAAGTTTAGTCCTGAGGCTACAGAACCAGCAAAGACATATTTCACCACGAATGGAGTTGGCAAGAGAAAGCATGCGGCAAATGGGTGAAAAATTACCTATATTAGTTCGACTATGAGGCAGGACGAAAGTCCTTCGGTTAATTAAGCTGCTACTACAACGTGGGATACTATTTCACTTTTTCTAAAAGCTCAGGAGAATCTGTAGCGGTATCTATATCGCCACATGCGAGCTACACGTCACAATGAAATCAGGCAAAATCCTGCATCGCGCAAGCAGAGTTTACCGCGCAACTAGCATATATACAACGTCCCGACATCAAACGTCGGGCAGTTGCCCACCAGACACGACACCCGTCTGGTCGGAGGATCCTCCCTTTTCCATAGAGTATGAGTGAACTTTACACCCTGTTCCTCATACCTCTATAAATCTATTCATATCCTAAGAAGATTCGAATGTTAGTTAACAACTTACTGCGAATAAATATTTCTCATTCTTTTTCAAGTTTGTAGGATGTAGGCTCCAAGATTTTCGTGGTTGCCGGTGTCAGTCAGTCCAATTTCGCTTTCATATCGACAAAGATTGAAATTTCTTCTTTTATCTTTTATTACAAACGATGCTCAATACTTTTTCTTTTTCCATCTACTTACTTAATTTTTCTTTAAGTCTCTTTAATTAGCACCCAGACAAGCGTAGGAGTAGAGTGGGTCTTTATGCGCTATTTAAAACCTCGTCGATATCTTACAGTCGATTGTCACCCACGCCATGTTTCTATGTGTGACAATATAAACGGGCGTGCAATAAAATCGACCCACCCCGTGCTCTTCGATTTGAAACAATATAATTCAACAAGGTTTACTAACAATAACCTAATATATTGTATACTAAAACCTTCCTGAAAGTATGTAGATTACGTTAGTTAAAGAATTATCAAAACTGATTTATAAGTTTATGAAAAAATCACGAACTTACAAACAATGAGGGTTTGATTAAAGAACCTTTTTTTTTTAATTCCGTTATAAAATCAAGTTAGATTTTCATTAAACGAACAGAAATAAACAAAATTATTTTTTTGTCAACTTCATTGGCAAAAAAAGTCACGCACTTTATCCGAGCAAAAGTGAGCGGTGAAGATGAGGAATTAATAAATTATATTCATTATGATTTTTAAGATATCGTCTCTCAAATTGAAAGCACGGGGTGGGCCGATTTTTTTGTACGCCCAGTGTATATCGTTATTTCTCTTGACTAAATTTATTTTCGTTATATGTATGTATGTATGTATCTATGTATTAGTATTTATTATTTTTCAAGTTATCTATCCCGTATATTGCACCTGCCATGTTTAGTCTCTGCATCACACTAAGGTTGACTGGTAGAAAATGCCTCAGGTATTAAGTCCGCCTTTGTACAGTATTTTTATTTTACTTGTGCATAAAGTTTTAATAAATAAATAATTAAGTTGCTTTGCTATCTATATCTTCCCTTGCAGTAGATTCTTTTGAGTATTTGACATTAGCTGCGGCAAGTGTGTTTGCAACGACTCTGGCCGTCTGTGAACGTGCATTATCATGCATAAGCAGAAATGAAGCACCAAATTGGGTCCGCAAAGGAATGACAACATCTGATACAATCGTTTCAGCGTAAATCTGTGCATTGAGATTGCCTCTGATCCAAATCAGTTCGGTTCTACCGCCGATCCAAATACCCGCCCATGTTATGATTGTTCCACCACTGTATGCATGGTCTTCCTGGCATGATTTTAAACGTTCTTGGCGTCCAGAAGTCCTTCAATACCGTGTACGTCTAGTATCTGCCCTCATACCAAAGCGAGATTCGTCAGAAAAACACACAAAACGCCACTCTTCTGGCGGATTCCTGTGTTCACTAGCTCATTGTAAACGGGCTATGCGATTGCAGGCTCAATAGGTGGTACATGTAGCGGCATTCGGGAACGGAGATTGACTTCATGCAAGCGATTTCTTATGGTTTGATCGCTTATTAACATTCCTGAAGAGCTATGAAGCCTCGTAACCAACATTATCGCTGTCATTGTACGATTTCGTCGAGCAATAATTTGTATGTAACGATCTTGTCTGCGTGTGGTGATGCGAGTTCGTCCTCCATGTCGCTCTGCCACGTTGCCAGTGATGCGGTAACGTGTCCAAAGTTGACTTGATAACACTCTGCGTAGTGCCCAGAGCGATTGCCACAGCACGTTGCCGAGAACCAGCTTCCAAAATTCCCACGTCTTCTCTCCATAATAACGTTCTTTTGTATTGATTTCACTCAAAAGTATGACAGAAATTTGACTGATTTGGCCTCAAATCCATTGCAGGTTATAGGAATACGACTTCATAGAATATTTTCATATTTTGACCGAAATTTAAAAACGATTCCCTTTTCTAATGACGAAATTTACTAAAAAAAATATCCATAAGTGTTACAAAAAATATAATTAAAAAACCAGATTTTTTTTAATTAGCAAAAACGTGCTTGGTCCCTAGGCACTTTTGCTTTGTGTATATGACAAGGTATCTAATACCCGTTTTCTTTCAATCTAGGAAACACGTAAATGAACATCTAAATATTATTGCACTGTTGGATTTTAAACTCTACGCGCTGAGACGAGCGTAGAAAATCCAGCTGTACGGTTTTATTGAGGCCTTTATTTAGATGTCAACTTGTGTTAGTCAAGATCTTCGTTTATGCCTTCCAGTGATTCTCACCAGTAACCTTCTTCCAACAGACGCTCTCAGCCCAGGAAGCCAATCTCGAGTGTTCCCGACGTCAGTCCAACGACTCTTCAGGCCAGGTGTTCACCAGCAAGACGCATGAAGTGAGGAGCATGCAGGTCAATGATGGAGGGGGCGGCGGAGGCGGGGCTACTTATGTGTTCCTGGTAAGTGTCCTCTACCACGAGTTTTCTATAAGCTTTGATGGTCAAGACAAAAAGTCGTTTCAACAGCTTTAAGTGGTTGGTAACAAACAAAACGTGCGATACGCACCAGGGGCGTAGCTACTGCCGTATCAGCCGTATCAATTATACGGGGCCCCCAAGCTACAGGGGCCCCCCGACGAATGTATGCAAGCATTAGTAAAATATCCGAAACCTCAAATTATTATTGATAAGAGGCCCGTATTGCATGGATAGCGTAGCGTAAGTTGATAAATGAACGTAATTCGAATATGGCTTACAAAGGCTTCAAGCTCAGGCGGTATCGAAATCACAAGTTCTGGCATTCATTTAGTGAAAATATCACACAGACAACCTATCCAAATAAGGATGCTCAAATGTTCGAGCTCGCTTCGTTCGCTCTTGCATTCACATACTAAAATAAAAATAAAAATTAACCTACCCCGGTTCAGAATGCTTCAATTTGTCGCTCTTCGATGAATGCTAGGATACTTTAAGTTTCTAGTTCGCGTCGCTCGCTCTTGTGTTCTCTTAGTAGGGACACAATGAATGCTTAACCTCCCGAGTCACGAAGCTATTTCATTTATTTTGTAAAATAACAATACCCTCCTATTGAGCTACGCTGCAGTCGGGAAGGGGCCCAAGGGCCCTCAACAAATTATGATATAGGACCCCTTTTAGGACTAGCTAGTAGCTACGCCACTGATACGCACCGTAGATATATTATAGCATGAAGACGTACTGTTTGTTCCAAAACTGTCCCATGAAAGTGTAAACAAACCCTTTTCAGGTTAAATTCTTACTTAATCGCTGTCTAAAGGGAATTAGTAACACATTAAACAACAAAAAAAATAACCCATTCATCGCTAATACATTGCTTCATTGGTTCAAAAAAATCGTCCGCTCAACAACGTAAATAACGCAATGAATGTTGTTGACCTGTCAAAATGGAAGCCATTCCTACTGTTAGTGTGTTACGCAATTAGAACGCTGTTCGCCGCTGATATTGCGCCTTAGGATGCAGTCATTTTAGGTGCTGTCTTATGACCATGCAGTACAAAATGCAGATTTTGAGTAAAATAATAGTTCTAATCTAAGTTCGGATTTGTACACGCTTAGAGCTTGTCCACTCTGAAATGACGCGCCCCACTACTTAACTAGTTGATTTAGATGTGTGAATGCAAATCTTAATAACGACACTTTATCTGTGTGCGAGCGTCCACTGTTCCGTGAACAGTCGATCTGTATGTAAACATCGCGGTCGACTAGTCGCGTGATAAATCCGACAACGCTCTCTGTTTGGAGTAATGCTAGCTCATTGTATGGAACAAGATGTCCTCTCTCTCGCGCGTTCAAGACAATTATGACTAGTTGGACAACATATCCTGTTCTCCTAAGTTGGAGTCTAACCGGCAACAATATGACCAATGAGGGCTACCGCGCTTGAGTTCGCCGCTAGAGGCGCTAGTGTAGAGTAAGGTCTCTAGATGTCAAAATATGTACTGAACGTTCACTGTTTGCGGGATTTTTTACCACGGATTTTATCGAATGATTCATAATAGCTGTAATGGTTGTGTCATTCTTGATTAATTATGGCTTAAGAATTTAAGTAAAAAGTTAGGATCTAATTTGGTAGCATTTGAAGGAACAATAAGATTTTTCTGCTTCATGCTTGCCAATTTTAGGAACATTATAATTAAATCTAAATATTCATTTGAACTTTTAAATGTAATAAAATAAACATAATATGAATATAAGGGTACTTAAACATATCCAAAACATCAAATAAAAGTACTGCAACAGGACCTTACTCGACAGTGGCGCTAACTGGTGAGCACAAAAACGATAGACCCCATTACAATGGTGTTTTTATGTGTATTGCGTCCATATTTGAAATTTGCTTGTGTGCATAAATGCGGTAGTGGGGCGCGTTATTGCAGAGTGGACAAGGTCTACTAGCACTCTACTAGCAATAGACTGGATCCCTATTACATCGGACTGAAATATAACTGGCGTTTGGGTGTAATTTACGTCTCCCTTCGGAAAATACATACTAAATAGTTTCTAACACCATATCTTTTCCACCAGCTCGACAAAGACGGACAAGCCTTCCCATTAATAGTAGCGGGTGGGGGAGGCGGCATATCAGTGGGTAGCTTCCGAGACGACGGGTCTCAGCACGCGAGACCTCTGACCAATGCGACTCCGGAGTCAGGATATATGTATGGACAGCCGGGCAAGACGTCAGGTAAGAATGGAGTTACTTTTTTAACCGACTTCAAAAGAGGAGGAGGTTCTCAATTCGACTGTATATTTTTTTATGTGTTAAACCTCAGAACTTTTTTAAACGTGAACCGATTTTGATGATTCTTTTTTATTTGGAAGCTGGTGCTTGTCATGTAGTTCCCATTAATCAAGATCTGACCAGCAGTTTTTGAGTTATCCTTAATAATTCTTATTTTTTCCACTAAGCATAGAATGATGTTTTAATAACTTCCTGTCACTGTTATTTACATAACAAGTAGTGGTACACGAATTTGTGTGGGATAGGTAGGTACGACAACTAAAAAGTGAAAAATAAAAACCCTTTTTACAAAAAAACAACCGACTTCCAAGAAAAGCACTAAAATGTAAAAAAATACTTTAATTTCGAAAGTCGGTGTCATTTTCGTTTTTTGCCACCGACTTCGGAAATTAAAGTATTTTTTTTACATTTTAGTAACTTTTTTGGAAGTCGGTTGATTTTTTGTAATAAAGTTTTTTATTATTTTTTTAAATTCATGATCACAATTTTTGCTCGCCAAACTTTATAGTTTGAAGGCAGGAAGTGCCTGTTAATTAGTACAAACTATAAAAAAAAAACTGACCTTAAAACTACTAACTAACATTGTTAATACTACATAATTTATTATACTACAAGGTGTGAATTTATGTCTCGGTAAATGCTAACTCCTCGTTATGCATACGTTGCCCTAAGTTTTTATTCAGTGACTGGGCAACTAAAGGCATTAGGAAAAGTAGGGAAAGATTATTTGAACTGTATGGCCTTAAGCCGTATATTAACACGGAAACTTTCAATAAGTATGTTGCTACTTACTCGAAAACTTTTAAAAATGTCTGCAAAGCAGCTAAAGCGTCATTCATTAGCAACAAGGTTAAATCAGCAGACAATAAAATAAAGACAGTTTGGAAAATTATTAACAATGAAACGAACAGGAACAAAAGGCATAATACTGATTACACACTGGACACTTCCCGCGGTCTCATTAGCGATAACATCGATGTTGCTCAGGAATTTGCAACTTTCTTTACTAATATTTCAATTAAAACTACAGAAACTTTAAATTCCTCGCCCTCTCTTGCTATTGATTTATTCAGAGCGAATGTTTCAGCCTGTTCTATAGAATTTAAATTTAAACATATAAGCCCTGTGGTCGTTGTAAAGGCATTTAAGCAACTTAAGATTAAAATTACTGAAGATCTGTGGGGCATGTCTACTAAAGTTTGTCAATCTATTATTGAGACAATTGCACCCTATTTAGCTTTAATATTTAATTTATGTGTAGATCAAGGGGTATTCCCAAATTTAATGAAGTATAGTAAAGTAATTCCACTTTTCAAATCTGGGGACAGCAAAGACACTAATAATTATAGACCCGTATCGGTTTTGCCAGTTTTCAGCAAGGTGTTTGAAAAAGTAATGTTAAATCAAATGCTCAATCATTTTAATCGTAATAACATCCTACATGATCAACAGTATGGTTTCACCAAAGGACGTTGTACAACCGACGCCGGTGTTACATTATTAAAACATATTTTTAACGCATGGGAGGAGGCACAAGATGCAATAGGCATCTTTTGCGACCTATCCAAGGCATTTGATTGCGTGAATCACGAAACACTGCTCTTGAAACTTAAGCATTACGGACTGGGTAAACTTGCGCTTAGCTTAGTAAAATCATATTTGAATGATAGACTGCAGCAAGTTCAAATAAACGGTGTAAATTCATTGGGCTTAAAAGTCAAAATGGGTGTACCGCAGGGTTCAATATTGGGTCCGTTCCTCTTTTTAGTATATATAAATGATTTACCTCATTTACTGAAAATCCGACCTCAAATGGTGTTATTTGCTGATGATACATCACTGATTTTTGAAATAAACAGACATGCACATGAGCTTGACGACGTAAATAACGCCATGCTTAAGGTTCATTATTGGTTTACTGTAAATAATCTGGTATTAAATGAGAAGAAGACTAAATGCATAAGATTCTCGTTACCGAATGTTAGAAGTAGTAAATGTCACGTTGTATTGAATAAGGAGATACTAGAATTCGTCGAAAAAACGGTTTTCCTGGGGATTACGCTAGATTCAAAGCTACAGTGGGGTCCTCACTTAACATCACTTGCAGGGCGGCTAAGTTCAGCCGCTTACGCTGTTTGGAAAATCCGTCAATTAACAGACGTGGATACCGCGAGACTAGTATATTTTAGTTACTTTCATAGCATCATGTCTTACGGTATTCTGCTGTGGGGACGGGCTGCGGATATTGATTCTATCTTTATTCTGCAAAAGAGGGCTGTCAGAGCCATCTACAACCTCCGCAAACGCGAATCTCTAAGGGAACTGTTTAAAAAAATTAACATCATGACGGTACCTTGTCAATATATATATGAAAACATTATGTATGTTCGAAAAAATCTACATCTTTTTAGTAAGATAAGTGACAGGCATAATTTTAACACTAGAAATAGGAACAAATTAGATCAACCACGTTTCAGGTTATCTAAAGTAGGTACTTCTTTTATGGGGTACTGTGTAAAATGTTATAATAAAATACCACTCGATATTCTTCAACTAAATGAGAAGAAATTTAAAACATGCATTAAACGCACACTATGTAGACAAGCATATTATAAGTTCAATGACTATATAGTAGATAAAAATGCTTGGCTTAATGCTGGTCCTGCTCCACAGCCGGGCGCACTAGTTAAAATTTGAATGTTTGGAAGAGATACTCCTTTCTTATTCCCCCTTTTATTTTTCTGACATTGCGAACTTAATGTTTGTTTATTTTTTATAAAATATGTTTTATTATTGAATAATTCAATAGATATTTTAATGATTATTTTCTTTTATGTAGTACAATTTTATTCATTGCTCAAATACATAGCAAACTATAGTTTTGTATAATTTAGAAGCATATTGCAATTTTGTAAATGTGAGTACAATGGATTCGTTTATTATATAATTATGTTGACTTGACAGCATGGCAGTAGAGACTATGTCATGCTCACTTAAATGTCTCACTGTTGGTGGCGCGTGTGTTGGATCATTCGGTTCCCTACAAAATGGTTGAGCTGGATGGTGCTGATCCACGCGTCATGTTCGTGAACGGGCGCCGTCAGTTGAGACTGGTCATCTCTTAACTGCCACGGCTTATTTTTATTATTAATCTTATATTTTGAATTGTTTTTTTTATAGATTTTTTTTTCATTGTTCTCGCATATAGAAGCAACACGAATAATGTTCCCAGGATTTTGTAATATCTTGATTTAAAAAGAGTGTCCTTGGAGTTTCTTGCCCGTTCTTCTCCATAGAGATCTACGTTTTGGAATGGGCAACTAGCTTCAACTTTCTGACTAACTGACCGACTCTTTGACAATTCAAAAGTGCCTGTAAATGGTTTAATTGAAATAAATGCTTTGAGTTTGAGTTTTGAGTTTGAGTTTATCGAGAAATACACCTTCTTAATTTAGATTTCAACATACCTTTACTTAATTTAGGATTTTGTCTTAACATGTTTATTTAGTCTAGAAAATTACAACGGCAAATAGCATTAAGTAGGCTCGGTTTTTTTGTTTTTGTTTTAGTGGTGTTGAAAATGACTGTGGCAAATAACATTGGCTCCTCTTCTTTTGGAGTTAAACATGGGTGTACAGTCACGAGCATAAATATGTATACACTTGGCTAAATTCAAAAGCGATTTTCTCCTTAATTTTTGAATGAAATTTTTATGTTGTTACGAACATAGTATTTTCGAACTCATAGGTTTATGCAATATGTCGCATTTAAACGTTGCATTCGTTATTTCACGAAAAAATCGCTATTGAAAGTTGCCAAGTGTTGCCAAATTAGTGCTCGTGACAATACATACTACACTTAGTACCTTAGTTTTCCGTGTACGTTTAGTCTACAAATGCTTTGCTGAAAAATGTGGACAGTGACCATAAGAAAGAGCAAGTAATCACAAAAGTAAGCATTCCATAATATAGGAAAAGCGGTGACGACGCCCAGTAGTGATAGACCACGTTCGCATACGGACGTAAAAAATCGCGGCGGGATAAAATCTCGTGCCGCGCTTGGAATGGAAAAAATAGAAAGCGGTACATCTGTTCGCATGAACGCGATTTTTTTGGCCGGCTGAACATTTTAAGAAATTTCTAATAGAAAATTTCTTACGAGAGAATTTTTCTATTAGAAATTTCTTAAAATGCGCGGTTGTCAAATAGCACACTCCCTATCAGGTCCGCCGATTCGGCGTCCAGTTATATCTGACTGCGTCGCCACGACACACCTCTCAGTCTTTCTAAGCTTGCACAACGATATTATGGATGACGCCACGTTATTGCTGTTAGATACACATATTTTCTTCTTTTGTTCTGGATTTAAATCATTCCATATTCCAAAAAATTATGTTGCGCATATTTGCTTCCAAGCGTCCCGCTGTAATTTATTTTGATAGTTTTCCCATAGTTTTGACAAATTTTTTGTTCAATTGGTCGAATTCGGCCGTCGACGTACGAGCCTACTTCGGCCGATGAGCGATAACGTGTATTCGAGCAGATACCTACTTACATATTTTATGCCCAGGGATTCTAAAACGAAACAAGATATAAAATATAAGTAGATAATAAAATCTTAGTTTTATTAACTTACTAGCTGTTGCCCGCGACTTCGTCTGCGATCCAGCATGAAAAATAGCCGATGTCCTTACCCAGGTCATGGTCTATCTGTGTGCCAAATTTCATCCAAATCCAATTAGCCGTTTTGGCGTGAAAGCGTAACAAACTTACTTTCGCATTTAAAATTTTATTTAGGATAATGATATCGGATATTTGCCCGTTGTTTTGTTTTAGAACACCTCAGCTGTTTTAGGTACCCATAATATGGAATCCTAGAATAGTTCTATGCATATACAGGATAAATTTTTAACCAGTGCGCAAACTGTAACCATGAATTCAACATAATTATGATTCTATACCCTAGCGTAGAAATATTTCTTCAGTTACAATTTTTTTTTATTAGTTTTTTTGACCGCGTAGGTTTTCGCACTTTTCTATGAAACAGCAGACTGCTTTTTTGATAACCGACGAGAAATTTCTGCGCTAGAGGGTCTAGAATGGGCACGCCACAATTGCGGCGGTTAGTCCCCTCTTTGAGGAGTGAATTGAGAGGCGCCACGGCGTCCTCACCTTCCGCCTGACGCAGATCGTCACCGGACACGGTTATTTTGAGAGGTTCCTGTTTCACATAATGCGGAAGGAAATGCCCGGCTACCATTATGTGGATCGCCGGGACACGGTGGAGCATACGGTGGAGGTCTGCCCGGCTTGGCCGGAGCACCGCCGTGTCCTCGCGGAGGCGATAGGCGGCGGCGATCTCTCGCGTCCGGCCCTGGTCCAGGCCAAGGTACAGAGCGAGAGGGCATGGGAAGCCATCACCTCCTTCTGCGAAGCAGCAATGCTCGCAAAGGAGGAGGCGGAACGCGTGAGGACGAGGCAATCGTTGCGCCCTCAAGCCCTC
Organism: Dryobotodes eremita; assembly: GCA_917490735.1. NCBI lineage: Eukaryota > Metazoa > Arthropoda > Insecta > Lepidoptera > Noctuidae > Dryobotodes > Dryobotodes eremita. Next base: position 14,141,299 of record OU823267.1, read on the forward strand.
AGTCGCCGCAGGAGACGCCCTGGGCGTCGGGAAGCCCAAGTCAATTCCCGGCCACCGTAGGCGCGGGCTTGCGGACGGCGAGCAATGGGTAGCTCGCCGTCCGGTAAGGACCAGGCCCGGATCGACGGCGTGTTGTGTTCCACGTGCGCTTCAAAGATATTTCAGCACTAATTGACGGGGTCCGCTAGGGCCGATGCCTGTCAGGGTCGCGGATTGTTCAAAGAGTTACCGTGGCCCTGGCACACAGGCAACTGAAGAAACACGGGTGGGTTTTAGTCAGTAAAAGTCTGACACACCCTCTCGCTCTGCCCAGAGCGGGAGAAGTTATTTGATGACGTCCCACCCAGAAAAAAAAAGAGGATCTAGAATCATGTGCTGAATTCATGGTTACAGTTTACGCACTGGTTAAAAATGTATCCTGTGTATAGATGGAGTTCATAATAAAGAAAGTAAGTAAACATTAAACGGATTTAATGTGAAAAAATACAATATAATATACCTACATGCTATTTAATCGATAATTATTATAATTTTTCAGGATATTTTCTTAAATCATTGTACGGCGTCAAAAATTTACCTTGTTCATAAAATTTTATTCGCTTCTTATGTCGTCTCCTGGCGCCACAAATAGCTACCCGTAATAATTTTGCGGAATCCATCGTACGTTCGCACTGCATGAAAAATCAGTTTGAAATTATTTTTTAGAGATCATTCGAACACTGTTGAAGTTGGAAAAAAATCGGGCTAGGCGATTTTATCCCACTGCGATATTTTACGCCCGTTAAAACGGGGCTTATATTTTCGCAATTTTCGTTGTGTTATTATGAATGTTAATGTTATTATACAGATGTAAAATATATATGCAATACACCACGGGGCAATTCATAAAACCGCAGTATAATTGTTTTGCACCAATATCGGTCAGAGCTGATGATTGTACAGAATTGCCGATTTAGGACCTGTTTCACCACCGACGACTAGGTTGCCATTAACTTACTTGGCAAATAATTTCCCATTAACCCATTTATGAATTTAGTCGGCTATTCATGGGACATTGCGAAACAAGCCCTTCAACGCCCTTAATATACCGACATGCGGCAGCGAAACAGCGAAAAACTGTCAGTTGTATGACAGCGTTTCTATGACAGCAACAGCAATTCTTTCTCTTCAGAATCTAAAAGCGATGACTGGGAAGACATCCTGAACCCAAATTATCTCCACACCCACAGTTCACAAAAGAGTCATGCACAATTAAATTTCTTTGCGAGAAAACTGCAGTGTATTATCGTTCCGTAGATGTTTCGCTACCGCTGGTTTCGCAGAGATTCTCTGCCGCATACAAACGAGTTGGTGTACTAAGGGCGTAATAATGAAATGTAGAACTTGGAGATTCTACTTTTGACATAACAATATGTATTTCTGACGAAGGTGCCGGCGGCGGCTGGCTCGCCCGCGCCGGCCCCACGACTCCCGGCTTCGAGCTGGTGCGCGGCGCCGCGCTGCACGAGGGCGGCGCGGGCGGCGCCGCGTGCGCCGGCGGCGCGCACGGGGGCTTCGGCGGCGGCGGCGGCGGCTGTCTGCGGGGTGGCGGGGGCGGCGGTTGGCTGGGTGAGTGCCTACTAACTGTTTTATAGTCTCAGGGCACCAGCTCTGCAATTTTGGCCCACAGTCCACAGCCGAAAAACATATCCTGCCTAGTCCTATTTAAGCCTTTTCATATGACAACCTTACAAGGGCTGAAGAAATAAAAAATGAACCTGAAAAACTTACAAATAAGCCCATTTTATGTATGCGCTTCCAGACCGTTTAACGTTTCAGTTCGACTGTAAATATGCTACAATTGCCGTGAAGCTTTGGTTACCGAAGACACCGCCAAATAACGGCGACAACCGTCATTACAATATCGGTCTCGATGTCTCTTCTTCGTAAAACGCATGAAACTATATCGGCATCTACAACGCCACATACGAGCTACGCGTCACACTGACGTCACGCAAAATCCTGCATCGCGCAAGCAGAGTTTACCGCGCAACAAGCATATATCGCCAAACACGACACCCGTCAGGTCGGAGGATCCTCCTTTTTCTATGATGAACTTTCTATGTATATGGTGAACTTTACACCCTGTTCCTCATACCTCTATAAAACCACGTCTACTTACTACCAGAAATAACGTTTTTGTTATATCAGGTGACGATAAATTGCAGTCGCTATATCGGCTAAGCTGTCCGAGGAAACCTTAGATTTTCTATAAATACACCCATAATTATAATCATGTTTTATCCCTTGCAGGTGGCAACACCAACGATAACGGCGGTGCCCACGGCGGCGGTGGCTGGTCGTATGTCGCAGCCAGCAGAGCTGTCAGGGACTATAGCGATGCCGCCGTAGCACCGAGGACTGGTCCCGGAGAACTGCTAATATTTCCTGCTATACATGTGAGTATCTACATCAGGAAAAGCTCGTGGCTAAATGATAACAGCCGCACGAGTTCATCGAAGGTTACGCTACGGTTGCCGCGGTTGGTTCGCGGATGGGTGACGATCCATTACATTTCGAGGAGACCCCTCCGTGTCTCGGAAAGCACGTTAAGCCGTTGGTCCCCGCTGTCATTCGTGGATCTTTGACTGTCGTAACGGGGAGTCAGAAGCCCAAAAGTCTGAAAACCAGTCTTACCAAGGGGTATCGTTTTACCCAGTCACTGGGTTCTGGAGGTCAGATAGGCAGTCGCTCCATGTAAAATACTGGTATTGGCTGCATCCGGTTAGACTGCCAGCTGACCCCAACATAGTTGGGAAAAGGTTAGGCAGATTGATTGACATGTAATTATTGACCATTTCGGTTCACTAGAACAAAAAAAGATATAGGGTTGCAGTGTTACAGGTTTTAAGACAGCTTTTTTCCGAGACTCGTCATTCTCTCAGCTTCATTGTCTGGGCACTTTTCTAGTGGACGCCACAAAATTTCTACCTTCCAGGAGTTGCAGTGTTTGGTAGGAATGTGGCGGGTGTTCCATAAAATAATATTATAAATTTAGGGGTAGCGTTTGCTGAAAATATGTGTATTACGTGGTGCATTTTAACATGGCGTAGTTTGGTCGGTACATAGTTGACTACAACAAAGTTTAATTTGTAACGACAACGAATATAATTCACAATTTGTAACATTTTTCTTTTTGGGATTTTGTGTAAAAAATTAACAGATAAACCTAAGAAGAAAACAGGCCATAGACAATGATTCCCATATTTACAGTGTTGTCAAAATCAAATATTTATTTCAATTAAACCAATTACAGGCACTTTTGAATTGTCAAGGACCGATGAAGCTAGTTGTTAGTTAAGCCAAAGTCTTAACTAAATTAAATAACTGCTTGTTTTCCAGGATTGTGACTGTGACTACCGATGTGTGGCTCTCAACGAGTACCGCAGTGACGTGAAGTGCTACTGCCCCGCCACTTGGACAACAGACGCTCATGATCCCACCAAATGTATACGTAAGTTTAATGAATCCTTTCAAACTCAAACTCAAAGCATTTATTTCAATTAAACCATTTACAGGCACTTTTGAATTGTCAAAGAGTCGGTCAGTTAGTCAGAAAGTAGAAGCTGGATGCCCATTCCAAAACGTAGATCTCTATGGAGAAGAATGGGCAAGAAAATCCAAGGACACTCTTTTTAAATCAAGATATTACAGAATCTTGGGTACATTATTCTTGTTGCTTTTATATGTGAGAACAATGAAAAATAATATATATATTTAGAAACAATTCAAAATATAAGATTAATAATAAAAATTAGCCGTGGCAATTAAGAGATGACCTGTCTCAACTGACGGCGCCCTTTCACGAACATGACATGAACATGTGTTTCTGGGTTCCATAATCTAAGAACTTCTCTAACATTAGTGGACGCGTTTTTACGTTGATATACTCATACAGCAGAACGAAATGACGAACCCTTAGGTTCAAGATAAGTCAGCTGAGATACACAGTAATTTAATATCAGTTATCATAAGTATGTACTTCAGTCTTTTGGGACCTGTTTTGGACCCCAGGGTTTGAAACTGCTATATAGCATACAATTTGCAGTGAAAGGGTCATTACTTAATACCAAGATAATGAATATACAGGGCGTAAAAAGACCTATCACAGCCGTCAATTACGCATTCTGTACATCAAACTAAGTAACATTGCACAAACATAATTTCTGGGAAACGACTTTTATTTTTGATGTAAAAATTTGCTGTTTGCGGTAGTGTGCAATGTAATACACGCAAAACATTGTGCTTATGGGTGGATGTAATGGTACAAGGGTTATGGAGGTATTTAAAGTTGTGTTATAACATTAAAAACTTGTTTTCCTAAAAAGACGCCAGTAAAAGTTGGGATTTTGACCTTCACTAACTCCGTAACCAGAAATTTCCCTGGTATGATCCATTACAGCTGTAGAGGAACACAGGCCCATCGCTATCCTGCCCACCGTTGCCAAGACTTTTGAGCATATACTCCACGCACTTATCTACAAGAGGATTAATGTGCTACTTTCGGATGCCCAACACGGTTTTCGCCCAGGTCGCTCCATAAACACAGACCTACTGATCCACATGGACTATTTATCTAGCGGTTTAGACACAGGTAGGGAAGTCGATGCCCTCTATTTTGACTTTCGGAAAGCGTTCGAATAAGTCGATAACGATATACTCCTGTCAAAGTTAGAGGCCATGGGATTCTCGTTCAGTTATCTTAACTTTTTCTCTGACTACCTACGGGATCGCAAACAATTCGTCAGACATGGCTATTTCGAGTCCCAACCATATAATAATCGCTCTGGCGTGAGTGAGGGATCCGTGCTGAGGCCGCTTTTATTCCTTATCATGATCAATGACCGTGTCAATAAGGTTAAGTTTGCAAAATGCGTGCTATATGCTGACGACCTGAAACTAGTTGCTCTCATCAGAACGGACGAGGTTTGCGAACTCCTGCAAAGGGATATTGACTCTATCTACGAGTGGAGTATTCTAAATAAGCTGTTCCTTAACACAAATAAGTGATATGCCATGACATTCAGTCGAGGATTACGACCAATCCATTTTGTCTACAACTTAGGTGGTGAAAAAATTACTCAAGTTGTGACGTTGCAAAATCAATAAATTACGCAACAAGTAGCGACATCTTGTGTCAGGCATTGACATGGCTGTCAGCGTGTTCTCTGTAACACTAGAGAAATTATGTCATGTAAATTATATACAAGAGTATTAGTTGATTTAAATAAATAAACATACAGACATAATTTCCCACATTTTATTTAAAAACAATGCCTAAGAAATGGAAAATAACCAATAGACAAGAATTCTATTTAGTCTATGGTAGCGGAAGCTTCTCGAGGGTTTGTGACATTGATCCGGCATGGGGAAGACCCGCAACGTGTGTGACACGATACGAATAGGATTTGGAAGAGGGACTTAGTTCTGGAGGAACAGACTGTACCCAAATAACCCGTTGGGTTTCCGATAAGTCCCATTCAAAGATGAATCCGGTGAGTGTTCAACCGTATTCTTTGTTCATGCGGGATGGCGTGGCCCGTACATGTGATTTCTGACACGAGTGTATTGTTACAGGTCTGGCTGTTTATGCTAGCCTTTTTTCTCTTGTAGCTCTGCTACATAATTGAGACGTGATGCTTTGGAGTAGCCCCGTGGTCTGATGATTGGAATGGATCCGGGTGCAGGCAACCTTTGAGGTGTGGTCATCCGTTTGACAGGAAGGCTTTACTTAACCGATATCGGTGATGAGGGAAGTTCGCCGCTCCAGGTAACGAAGCGTCATTATATACCCGTAGGCCACGCAACGTGCGAACACAGGGGTATCCTGTGTTTGATGCCAAGGGTCGTAGTCTTGTCAAGTGAAGGGATTAGTACTGAGAGATCACTGAGAATAATCGATAAGGTAGCGATTTAGTCTATGAGAGAGTTAGGCCTATTGTATGGACTGGGTGATGAGACCAGTTGCCATAAAGTGTTGTGTCGCGGATTGCTTAGCATAATCTTATGTTGCCGTTGTTAGCACAACCTTGATAGGTAGGTACTTGTATGATTGAGCTAGTATCTATTAAGTGGTTCATCTCACGGACTCGCTATAGCGACTCTGAGTTATTGTAATAGTCTCATTGCAGGTGAACACACCAATACAACTAGACCCGAGACTGGTTGTACTGGTGTGGAAGCCCAGGTGTATGGGGAAAGGTATGTGGCCAGCCACATTCAATGTTGTGAACCTTCAATAGTGTGTTATTATAATAAACATTGCATTGTATAAGAAGGTACTTGTTTAATTGAATCTTTCCCTAGCAGCTTATTATACCCTACAAATTTACTTTAGCACGGTGGTGAGTAGTACAACACCGAAGGAGACAATCAACATCCAGTCTCCTAACCAATTCTGTACAACTCCACTAGCCGGGTTACAGTTGGCGCCCAAAGGTATATAATTGTTTAATTGTATAAGGTGAACAAATTAATAGCAGGTATCTCTCTCTCTCAATTCTCTCAGTCTTTCACTTGGCAGGATTATGTAGTAGATTAAGGCTAGTTTTTTTTTTTTTAAGTTTGAATGTAAAGTGGTCAACGCACCACACTATAACAATTTCTTTTGTTTGGACCGGTAAGGTGCAGACTGTTAAAAGTTCACTAACCTATTTGTATATATGCCAATGCACAAGTTGGATTGGTAGCATTGTGGTAATTGTTATGAGATTATGTATGTTCCCAATGTTTGTTTAACGGTTAGTGACTTGATATTACCTATAATTTGGAAGGTATTGTAACTTGTAACTTATTGAGGTTGCATATTTTTTGGAACAGTTTATAGGTATTGTATACAACTGAACTATTGATTCAAGATAAAATCTTAGCAGTTCTTAACTACAAAGAAAACTAAAATATGTCAGATTAATGATAAACTGTATTGCATTTAAATAGTGAAACATTGTTTAACAATTCAATAAACTCAAAAACTTATTACTGTAAAATAGTTATAAAACATTTTGGTTTATACTAGATATATTGTACACAGCCCAAACGAGACAGTTCTCAAAGGTGTTATGTTTTCTTATTTGTTTGAGAGGATCTCTATAGTAAAATAATAACACTACAGGCAAGTATCACTATTCATTGAGGTTGGGCTATACAGGAAAATACAACTTTTAGAAAAATTGGACAGGAACTTCCATTGTAAATCTTTATGACGACTGGTCTGTCACTTAGACGTTTAACGTTTTAACACTCATCATCAAACCCTAATTGGAAATACGATCACAGCATTCGATAAAACAAATAGTTGATTTGGTTATTCTATTCCATGATTAGAGGTTGGTTAGTCATTCGTTTTCATACATAGGAACATAACCTATAAAACACATTGACAATTTGATATTGTCAAGGTGACAGTTTTGACGTTTGCCATTGTGGTACATGTGGTTTGGTGCGTTCGGAAACGTGATTTAGATAAACATCGTTTTTGTTAGCATTATATTATTGAGGAAAAATCAAAATGGATTTAGATAGGGTATATTTTCTTGCTGTTTTTCAAACTGTAACCCGGCTAGTGGAGTTGTACAGAATTGGTTAGGAGACTGGATGTTGATTGTCTCCTTCGGTGTTGTACTACTCACCACCGTGCTAAAGTAAATTTGTAGGGTATAATAAGCTGCTAGGGAAAGATTCAATTAAACAAGTACCTTCTTATACAATGCAATGTTTATTATAATAACACACTATTGAAGGTTCACAACATTGAATGTGGCTGGCCACATACCTTTCCCCATACACCTGGGCTTCCACACCAGTACAACCAGTCTCGGGTCTAGTTGTATTGGTGTGTTCACCTGCAATGAGACTATTACAATAACTCAGAGTCGCTATAGCGAGTCCGTGAGATGAACCACTTAATAGATACTAGCTCAATCATACAAGTACCTACCTATCAAGGTTGTGCTAACAACGGCAACATAAGATTATGCTAAGCAATCCGCGACACAACACTTTATGGCAACTGGTCTCATCACCCAGTCCATACAATAGGCCTAACTCTCTCATAGACTAAATCGCTACCTTATCGATTATTCTCAGTGATCTCTCAGTACTAATCCCTTCACTTGACAAGACTACGACCCTTGGCATCAAACACAGGATACCCCTGTGTTCGCACGTTGCGTGGCCTACGGGTATATAATGACGCTTCGTTACCTGGAGCGGCGAACTTCCCTCATCACCGATATCGGTTAAGTAAAGCCTTCCTGTCAAACGGATGACCACACCTCAAAGGTTGCCTGCACCCGGATCCATTCCAATCATCAGACCACGGGGCTACTCCAAAGCATCACGTCTCAATTATGTAGCAGAGCTACAAGAGAAAAAAGGCTAGCATAAACAGCCAGACCTGTAACAATACACTCGTGTCAGAAATCACATGTACGGGCCACGCCATCCCGCATGAACAAAGAATACGGTTGAACACTCACCGGATTCATCTTTGAATGGGACTTATCGGAAACCCAACGGGTTATTTGGGTACAGTCTGTTCCTCCAGAACTAAGTCCCTCTTCCAAATCCTATTCGTATCGTGTCACACACGTTGCGGGTCTTCCCCATGCCGGATCAATGTCACAAACCCTCGAGAAGCTTCCGCTACCATAGACTAAATAGAATTCTTGTCTATTGGTTATTTTCCATTTCTTAGGCATTGTTTTTAAATAAAATGTGGGAAATTATGTCTGTATGTTTATTTATTTAAATCAACTAATACTCTTGTATATAATTTACATGACATAATTTCTCTAGTGTTACAGAGAACACGCTGACAGCCATGTCAATGCCTGACACAAGATGTCGCTACTTGTTGCGTAATTTATTGATTTTGCAACGTCACAAAGTCACCCACGTAAAGGACCTGGGAGTGACCTTCGACCGCTGAAAGATCACATTTCCACCCTTGCGAAAGAATCTTTCAGACGCTTAGGATTTGTCTTGCGAAATGCTCGTGATTTTCACAACCCGCATGTTATTATATTACTGTACACCAATCTAGTTCGCAGTAAGCTGGAGACTAGTAGTTGTGTCTGGCATCCCTATACCGCGGCTCACACGTTAATGCTCGAGAAAGTGCAGAAAACTTTTCTACCCTTACATGTACCCCACCAACTAAATCCTAGGGACTTTGGGTTTCAACTCCTTGGAGATAAGAAGAGGCCTTGATCAGCTCACGATAGCCTGTAAGGCCCTTAACGGTCGTATCGACTGCCCTGAGCTCTATGACCTATTCTGTCGACTATTTGTGCCCGACAAATACATCAGTCACCGCAACAGTCGCCGACACAATCTGTTCGCGCAACTGCCTTGCAGAACGGTCACCAGAAGTGAATCGCTTGTGTGCCGTACTTTAAGGATGCACAATGCCCTTCTGATGGCCAACCCTGAATGTGCTGTGTTTGCGGACGAATGGAGTAAAATTAAGCGCGTATGTCTGATGTACTGTGAGAAACAGTACGTAAGGGTATCCACTGTTCCATGTTAGTAATCCTAACTTCCTAACTAATATTTTAAATGCGAAAGTAAGTTTGTTTGTTTGTTTGTTACCTTTTCACGCCTAAACCACTGAACCGATCATCCTGAAATTTTGCATTTACGTAGTCAGGTGTACAGAAACGGGCATAGGGTACCTATCATCCCTAAAAAAGTACTGTTCCCGAGGCAAACAACAATAACGTTCTTATGATAATAGATGGCGCCACGTGTCTTTCGAATCATGATTGAATTATACTATTGTAGAAACTTTAGTAGTGTGCTAAGAGGCTTTTTATTTTTATTTAAGTACTTAATACATTTTGTGAGTCTAGAGTGTCGATAGACCGGTTTTTCATCCTCCTAACTATAATTCCCTGAAAAACCCGAATTGATTGTCAAATTCTAAATTAACGCGAGCGAAGCCGCGGGCAAAAGCTAGTTAGCGAATAATTGTTTATGACGCAATTGTCTGCATCGTATAGTTTTGTTTTCTTTCTATGTTAATTAATGTAATTGGTATTGTACCGTGTTAATTAACTATAAATAAATAAATTACAAAAAAGTGATTTCAATGACGGAGAGTCCAAGTGACTCTCGGCTTCGTTAAGTGTCTTTTTACCCCCGTTATCTTCGCAAATGGCTTCTTATTTGTTATAACTATGTTTTAACCATTTTGTTACATTTCAGTGGAAGATGCATGGCCTCGAACACCATGGGTGGTGATCATAGTGTTATCGGTTGCTGTGTTCGTGTGTGCGCTCGCTGTTCTCTGCGTTTGTTTATATTTATGTAAGTATATCTCCAACACTATTGACATCACTTTTACTTACTTCGGTTTTTAATGTTATATCAGAAATACTATCAACAGGCACATACTATTTCATTACTATTTATAAAACCATCGTCAATATCGTCTTTACCAACACTCCTATCACTACAGTCATTTACCAAATAAAATTTGCCTTAAAAAGTTAAAAAATTACTTCTTATAGAATTTTGCCCAGTCATTTATCACGCAAGGCTTTATGAATCAGAAAAGATGAAGTTTCAACAAAATCGGCTAACATTATCTTTAATACTATCTGATATTTGATATCGCGGTTTAAAACATTCATTTTAGAAAGAAAAAGAAAAGAAAGAAAGAAAATACATTTATTTGCGGCAAACATGACGCAAAGAAAAAACACACAAACACAAAAAATAACGAGTTGGGGAAAAATATGCGTCACATTCACGCAAAACGGCAATCGCTCAGCATAATGCTACGACCCTATGCGAGACAGAGCCCAGCGCTGGTAACTTAATTTCACGAAATTAAGTTCTTGAGTTCTATAATGGTTTGGGTAGTGAAGAGCACACCCAAACCTTTCAAATATCATTCATAACAAATAATTCATGAAAAATACCCAAATCCCAATCATTTATTCAAAATACACAAAACTTCATCAAGACAATTCGCCCTCCAGACAACACATACCAACGCAAGAAAGAAGCAGAGCAGCAACAGAAGCGTCTTCTAGAACAAGACGTACAGCTGCAACGACTGAGGAGTGCCCCGGGAGGGAACGACAACCTGACCATGGCCTTCAACCCTCACTACGGGAGCGAGAGCATACTGCCGCAGGGCATCGATGTCAGGGGCTTGCCGCAGGTGTCCAGAGAGAGCCTGAAGCTGGTTAAGTGAGTATTATATAATATTTATTTTATTTTATTTCTATTGAAAGGAACAACAAACAGTTACATTATAAGAACTAACAGCTAATTAAACAAAAACAATTTTAGTAATAATATAACCCACAACGCTGTCCACAGGTAGGCAAACAAGTTTAGAAAAAAAAAGTGTAATCGCTAGGAATTTGAATAGCAGTACGTGCATTAATTACACAGATTATTAAGATTATTTTTGATTATTTTTACAATTTTAAGAAAGCTTACAGACTAATACACGTACATGGTAACGAAATAGTAAACAACTGACAATTGCTAATTACAAGATTCCACATATATACTACAATGTTATTATAAAAGAAAATTAAACAAAAAAAAAAAAAAAAGGCATGTGAAAAAAAGAGGAAAAATCCATTTATGTCTCGGAATGGACTAAAATAAATAAAGATCAGCAGCTGTATTTACTGCCATTTATTCAAGAATTAATGAAGTTGTTCAAGACAGCTCTCGTGAAATAAAGTTTATACAATCTTTGTGTTGAATCTCTCATGGATCTTGTGCAATAAAACCATATGTTTTGACTTATTCTATAATTGTAGTAAGTAAGTAAGTAAGTCGTTTATTTTGCAAATATGGGTACAGTATGTCCAAGGTGATAAATTGATAACAGATAGGTTCAGCCATATTTTACCAATAGGCATGCAAAAGTTATAATTTGACGCTAAACCAATAGAGGCAATTGTAAGATACATTGAAGAGTTTTAAATCACGACATATATAGATCACTAACACAATTTATATATACAAAATTTTTGACAAAATTACACAATACTTATACAAAATTGTTTCTCAGTAAGGAATTCGCTGACATTTTAATAAGCTATAAGCGTTAAAAGCTTCAAAGCCTGTTGCTACAATAATAGCGGCAATTCTTTCCATTGCTTAGGTAGTTTATTATAAATGACCGGAGCAATGCAGTAAACACTCTTGCGCATTAGTGCCGTTTTGGCGGGATGGGAACAGACTTGGCTATTGTCACGTCTATTACGTGGGACTACGTCAGCCAGACATCAAAACGTCTTTACAATACTATTATCAAATAAAAATAAAGCAAATAAAATTCTAAATGGTGTAGCTGCAGGCCACGTAGGAGATGAGGGATGAACTGGACAGATTTCGCCAAAACTGGAAGGAAAACGCGCGGGCTCGCGAACTAAGGAATTAGTGAAGGGAGGCCTTGCCCAGGAGTGGCGAGGAGTAAGCTATCAAAAAAAAAAAAAGTGCTGCGCGCACCTCCCGGACGTCATTCCATGTCTGGCTTGACAGTTGCTCCTTGACAACTGTCTTTAAAGCAGCGTATGAAAATGTGTCCGCACACCGTAATCTTGTTTCAGCGGCAACACTTTGGTTATCAAAAAGTTGTTAACTGACAAGTAACATTTTCAAAATAACCTTAATTTAGATGCTCGAAACACTTATGGTTAGTTTTAAAGCTGCTTCTCTGATAATCCACCAAACCCCTACACGATATTGACGTGGACACGATAGGACACGATATTGACGTGGTTTGCACGTGGTAAGATTACGCGGGGAACAATAATTACCATAAAGAATTGGGGCCCTGGTGGTGTGAACATTCCTTTTAAATCCCAACGACAAGAGTGCGATATATTAAAAACAATATCTATGTAGTCCTATGTAGTTTTCCAATCATATTATGAAACGATTCCCAAGCACATTATGAAACCATTCGCAGGGCTCTCGGCCAAGGCGCCTTCGGCGAGGTCTACCAAGGTCTCTACCGGCACCGCACCGGCGACACGGTAGAAATGCCAGTAGCTGTGAAGACACTCCCGGAGCTATCTACCGGACAAGCTGAATCCGACTTCCTGATGGAAGCCGCCATCATGGCGAAGTTCAGTCATCCTAACATCGTGCATCTCATTGGGGTGTGCTTTGATAGGCATCCGAGGTTTGTGTTTAGCACTTAGTCAAATTTAAATTAAGCAGTTTTTAAGGTAGTCGGAGATAGGTTGGTAAGCAGGAAAACTATACATAAAGAGGCGAACTATGAATAATCGAAAGACCTTACAAGATTAAGCTGAAGAATTTTCGATTTTGCTTAATAATGAGTTTTACGATTCTGGTCTATAAACAGGTATCACTTGACTAAATCAAGTCTAAGCAGTCACCGTATGCCAAACTACTGACCACCTACATCTGAAAAAAAACCAGTTCACAAATATAAACAAAATTTAATCTACAGGTTTATAGTCCTGGAACTGCTGGCGGGTGGGGACCTAAAGAACTTCCTTCGTGAAAGTAGACCGAAGCCCGAGCGAGCGAGCGCGCTCACTATGAAGGATTTACTGCTGTGCTCCATCGATGTGTGCAAAGGATGTCGATATCTGGAGAGCAAGAGGTTTATACACAGGTGAGGGCTAAACGGTTGCTTGTAAGTTTTGTTGTGCTGCGAACAGGGCCGGATTTAGAGGTCTGGAGGCCTTGGGGCAACAAAGGAGTGGAGGCTCCCCCCTCCAAATAAAATTACCGATTTTTTTCACTCGAGTTTTTCAATAAATAATTTCTTGTAAAACCAAGTAGATTATTTTAGCATTTAACAAACATATAAATATAATCGAAAACGAGAATTATCTGAAATCAAAACGCATTTCGAATCGTTTTTTTTTTCATATTTAAGAACAATATAATAATGTTTGTACAAAGTACTATAGGTAAAGGTAAAACAGCCAAAAAATTCCCAAAAGAAAAGTTGTTTACTAGTGTTTTACTCGTCGGAATTTGAAAGATTTATTTTTCCGAAGTTGTGTGGAGGCCCCGGGACTGTAGCGCCGGATGCCCTCCCCTAAATCGGGCTCTGGCTGCAAGTTTAAAGTCAAGAACTTTAAATCAACCTGTGAATACAAATGGTTTCTTCTGCAAGCTTGCAGTTTACTTGAGGGTTTTAGGATATCCAAGATGGTGGCATAACGGAATAGCTATTCTTCTTCAAAGTCAAAGTCTTTTCAATAATGCGAGTTTTTGTGATACAACAGGATCTTAAAAATATTTTATAGTACATAGCTCAAAAATCTACCCTAAAAGGCAAGGTTATATTACAATATTAGAAATTAAGTTAAACATTACATGAAACATAATAAAGTAATTAATATCTATAGAAATTAAAATACAAGATATAATAAATTGTAATAAATCAATGGACATGTTATGTATATTACATTAAAACATAAATACATAAAATTGACAGTCACATGAACATGTCTTCGTCTCGCTGGCACGACTTTTCTCAGATCTTGTTGAAACAAAACTTCGCCACTTCCACGGCGTCATCGGTGGCAGCGCAGAGGTCACATTGACTGCAAGTTTTGGAACACAGAGGGCAGGATAGGAGATGTAGTATGCAGTGTTGCAAACTGCGACACTGCAAACGAAGTTGGAATTTCAATTCAAATGTTGATCGTATAAGAAAATCTCTCCACGCTCAACAAGATAACTGAGAAAGGGGCAATACAGAGTAACATATTTTGAAGTTGATAATGTGTTCACCATTTTGAGCCAATACATTATAAAGAAACTGGTTCTAAATTCTCCTTACAACGGTTTTAACTATAGGTTATGTTACGAGTATTAACAGTGAAAAATAACATCGTAGTTTATTTGGAAACTATACACAAGAATATGGCGACAATTGTACACTTTTACGCCAATATTTTTCTCACATCATGGTTCTTTGTTTTAACGGTTACGACGCAGCAGTTACTTGGCACATCTTCGTTACCTTTTTTTCGTGTAAGCTGTCCATTTAAATAACTAATATCAAATCTTCATCTCCCAGGGACATAGCAGCCCGCAACTGCCTCCTCACCTCCCGCGGTCCGGGCCGCGTGGTCAAGATAGCAGACTTCGGCATGGCGCGCGACATCTACCGCTCCGACTACTACAAAAAGGGTGGCAAGGCCATGCTGCCCATCAAATGGATGCCGCCCGAGGCTTACATTGATGGAGTCTTTACTATTAAAACTGATGTTTGGTGAGTAGCTTAGAAATTTGTACTTAAATCCTGTGACAAATTAACAAAAATATCGTTAAATATTTTTCCACGCAGGTCTAAAACCATGGAAAAGCTTTCGATGATCTAAATCATTATTATTATAAAGCCAATTTTGTAATGTAGAAGAAATTCATCCAAAATCTGGAATCTATTAATTTAACATGTTGACAAATATCACGCTTTTCTTTTGGAATGGGTTGATCGGAGTTATTTTGGCCAAATAATAGGATATTTATAAATAATACTTGTGTATAAAAAAGGTAACTTGGAACTTTAGGCTTTAAAATCGCTGATAAACAAATGTGTCCCTGAAAAAGGCACATTTTAGTCAATTAGATGAAATTTTTCCAGGCTTCATATTACAGGCGGATAACCGATTGGATTAAATCATTACATGACAAAACATAGTATCTTCGATTCAGAAAGTTTTGGAGCTATTTGATTTGAAAATTCATCAATCTATCACATTTCCTACTCGCAGGTCGTTCGGAGTGCTGCTCTGGGAGGTGTTCTCACTGGGCGTGATGCCGTACACCGGCTGCGCCAACAGAGAGGTCATGGAGATGGTCTCCGGAGGAGGAAGACTGGAGAAACCTTATGGTAAGTCCAGAAGACATTAATACTCATGACTGTTTCGTTGAGAGAAAGGGATGCTGCTATTCGTCTTGTATGGCTGCCTCTTTCTCTCTGAAGAAGTCAGGGTCTTTCTGTGTATGTCCCAAACGAATGTTGAGAGAAAGGGATGCTGCTATTCGTCTTGTATGGCTGCCTCTTTCTCTCTGAAGAAGTCAGGGTCTTTCTGTGTATGTCCCAAACGAATCGTTCTGAATTGCAATTGCTATTCTTTCTGTGGATACTTACAACCCGTCATCGGTATTTGACAACGAGTCGTAAAAGTGTTGACGAACAGTAAATTATTGGACCAGGGCCGGCAGTCTCGACGTTAGATAGCGACAAAAATCTGTCGCTAAGTCGTATCGATGTCAAATTCCTTTAATAGATTCTCAACTTTATTTCCAAAACATAAGGTTGAAAATCTATTAAAGAAATTTGACATCGATGAGACTTAACGACCGATTTTTGTCGGTATCTATGTCGAGACTACCGGCCGTGGCACAAGTTACAATAATTAAGCATTGATGGAAAATATTTATTTGTCTTCTACTTCACAGTTTTAGCAAAGACCTTCAGTAACACCTCTCTTGTTTCATATACAGGGTGTCCACAAGAGATATACAGGCTGATGTGCGAGTGTTGGAACCCAACGCCGAGCGAAAGGCCTTCATTCGCGCACATGTATGAGAGGATGCAACGGTTTGTGCAGGTATGTGTCAAAAATTAGCTTACCACGATGTTGCAAGGGAGAATCATCCTGAATTTATTTATTTATTTATTAAAACTTTATGCACAAGTAAAAAAAATATACTGTACAAAGGCGGACTTAATGCCTGAGGCATTTTCTACCAGTCAACCTTAGTGTGATGCAGAGATAAACATGGCAGGTGCAACATAAGGGATAGATAACTTGAAAAATAATAAATATTAATACATAGATACATACATATAACGAAAATAAACTTAGTCAAGAGAAATAACGATAGGAAGAGGAGAAAACGAATCCAGCAAATCAGCGCTAAGATGATTCTGCCAACTTCTTACGAATATGTTCACGTGCCTTCACTTTAAAAGTAAACCGACTGGTTGCCTGAATTCATCCATGCCTTTTTTGAGTAAACGTGCAGAGGAAAAATATAGACTGAGCCAAAACCTATGCTAATATGAAGCATACGTTATTACGAAAACACACGAATATATATTCTTCTTATAGCGGTTAGAGTTTTTGTACATCATGTCCGCTCGTGAGCTCTTTTTTTTTTCTCTTTATTTGTTTAGGGGTTTTTATCTAAACAGATACGCCAACCCCATCGTGCCTTTTAACATTACATAAGAATAACACATATAAACACCCAACATATTGTATAAAACACTTAGTCACAAAGATGGAAGTTACAGATGAAGGACTGTTATTAAACGACATAACTTTTTGGCAACTTCTGACGTTGGTTGAGATAAAATTGATTGAATTAATCCCGTGTTAACTTTGTTTAAGTCAAATTCCCTCAAAAATGACTCCCGCTCGCGCCTGTTTCAGACACAATCCATCAGCAAATGCTGCACGTCCTCAGTCTGATTACAAACTCTGCAATTCGGCGAATAGCTCTTTAATTATAAGTTATTTTACTAAAGGACAGTGGATCTCTTAAATATTAACTTCCAGGCGAAGTGTATATTACTTTTTATGATCATCATTAACATAACATCATAATCTCATGTTTAAAAGATGTTTCATATCATAGAATACTTAATTCATGTAAGGCTAACAACGACAATATTGTACAATTAGAATAGAATAGAATAGAATAGAATACTCTTTATTATGTACACCATAAAAATTACAGATATAAATGTAGACATTTTACACAGGGTGACACCATAGGCGGTGTTATCGCTAAAAGCGATCTTTTACAGACAACCTTTGGATGGATTCAATGATTTCTTTTTTTTTTTGGATTTGGGGGATTCAATTTTCTCATTCTACCCGCCATTTTGCCGCAGGACCCTGCGATAGTAAGTGCGCCGCTACCAATAGTGCGGTCGCTGTTACCGCCGCATACAGATATGCCAACCAATGCCAACGGGCCGCAGGTGAGTAATCGAGTCGGTTTTATGATAATAATTGTTTAATAAGAGGCGTTGTTTCGAAAAAAAAAAATGAATTTAAATATTTGGATTTGTAAATTATAGTGGATAAAAATTTCCTAAGTAATTGAGATTTTTTTTTTGAGAAAAATAACTTTAGTAAAGAAATGTGTAAACTAGTAAGTATGTGGGTAGTTATAAATGTTAGCCGTAATGTGGTCGTTTTATTTGTAAATATATTATTTTTGTCACAGTAAAAATTATTAGTGGAATCAATTCGTTAGTTTCACGGACACCATGTATACACACTTTGTAGATTTACCCGGATTTAGTTTACTGAATTGTTATTTTGTTACAATATTCTGAGTATTAAAATAATATTAGTAAAATATCCGTATAATTTTTTTTAGAATCTAGGACCACTTTGAGAAAATATTTCTAACGGAACAACGCCTCTAATAACATAGTTAAATCGTAATAAACAGAAATTTTAAAAGTTCCCTTTCACAAATGAGTGTATAGCCCACCTAATTATAAAAAGAAAAATAACTAATAAAATCAAAAATACTAATGCGTACTACATTTTTCTCTTTTTTCCAAATGTTTTCGCTCTGGCTACTAGAAGCAAGTAAATGGATTTTTTTATTAATAAAACATATAATTATACCTTTTATTTCCTAATTCGGTGTTAGCGATCCTTATAAGAGCCCGTGCTTACGAGTTCGCATGACTACCTCCATACTTATTTTTATTTTCTAAAACTACCCGCCCTCTCCTTGAATGAAAATCGCGTAGAAATCTAGATCCCCAGTAGTTTAGACAGAGATTCATTGGAATGTGAAAGTATATCATCAAAATAATCGCATGTTTTTCATAACATGGTTCAGTTCATTTAATTATTTATTAATTTTCTTCGCCACCATCATTGCTTACATTTCAAAGAATCTCTAAGATCGGTTATTTCAGAGACTTGGGTGTTTACTTGCCTAGTAGCTATAGCGGGAATCTATTACCTATATATCTATTTTATTTTATTACCTTTGTCCCTGCCTCTGGGTTTTGTAAAATGAATCTTAAGTTATACTCGATAAAGTTCAATGTAAATTATTTTTTAGTTTAATTTATTTACAAAACACAGTGGTATGCACGCGTAGACTTAAAAGTGAAACACAGGGAGATTATTCTAATCAATAAAATTGTTATAAATACTAGAAAAGCTATTCCGCAATTTTTTGGAAATAGTTTCGATCGTGCGAGTTAAGGAGGTTTTAAAATCAAATATATCTGAGCCAATATTTTTTTAATAACGATTTTAATGTAAATGTTTTAAAAAAAACGCAAAAAAAAATTGTTTACTTAACACACCGGCATGGATTTGGAAGAAAGCACTAAAAATACAAGTTTTGTAACGCTGTTATCAGCTTGCCTGCTAATTTATCTCGTAAAAGAAAATCTGGAAAAGTTTGTCAAAACCCCAAAATAAATAAAAGTCGAAGGGTTGTTTACCACAATCAACACACAGACACAAAACAAAATCAATGGCCATCGGTCATTAGTGTCATTGCATTCAAAGACTTAAAACCAAAAGATATCGGAAAGCTCTTACCTCAAAATCTCCCTGTGGCCGTGTGTACTGAGCGTGGCATGTTGGCAGCGACCACCGGTGTGCGACTACCTCGTGCCGATGTCGCCGCAGGACAACCCGCCGACAAACAATAGGTAACGCCTTTTTATATCTGAGGGTGCTGGCAGAAAGACGAATGAAACGGATTTAGGTTGAAAAAAAACTGGTTCAAAATAGTTCAGCTCCATTTCGAGCAAGATCGATTCCCTAGATGAGGTGAAATTGGCATTATGTTAATATAAACAGTTTTAACCTATATGAATATATCATCTATATAACCTATTTTTACATTGTGTCCAACAAAGACGGCCATTTTTATCAAATTCCACATTCAAATTATTTTATTAAAGCCCAAAACAGACGTCTTAGATGTTTTACACTTTAGAAAATATTGTCAAGTTTAAATTGACAGCAAAATAAAAATTATAATCACTTGGTTACAAGCCGTGACCGAATCAAGTATTGTATTTTTTTACTATGGATATAGAAATTTTGGTAATGATACATGAAATACCTGCCAGTATCCTCGAGTACTAATTACTGAGCTACTTCTAAAATCTAACTTATATGTGGCACCTCCTTTCACAGTTCGATGTTGTATAGTAACCAACATACTTTACAACTGTCAGATTACTTTGGCATAATATCTAAATTTTCTCAAATACTACGTATATTAGCCCTTTATTTCAAATCATAACCTAGTCAATTCGACAGCACTGGCTAAGTAAAATGCTAATTATTTCAAAATCAAGGAGCATTCTTTTATTCCAATGTAAATTGAATAAATATAATAGTTATCATTTCTAAATACATATCTGTTTTTGAGAAAATTTTGATATGAAAGCAAGCAGTAACAAAGTATCAAACTGCTTTATAAAGACTGAGCAGTGGCAGCATGCGATAGACGCTGAACTTTCCTTACCAGCCAATGTTTCTAATTTAAACAGCGATTATGATAAACTATCAAATAATATGCTACACGTAAATCTATTGCCAGCAGGATTCTTGGTGTTTTTACAAGATTTTTTTATACAGGGTTACTTGTAATTTGACGTATTCCTTCCAGGACCTGATTGTGTGACACATTTGCAACAATTAAACCCCCATAAAACCTAGTCAAAAATTCATGGAATTCGAGAAAACACAATTTTAGTGTATTTTTTAAAATTTACTAGGATACGTTACTAATGTCACTTTTCTACTTTACGTTAATAATACTTTAACACACCTTTCGATGTAACCAAATATTCTAAAACATCGAACAGTTAACAAGTTATAACAAGAAGTTTATTAACCATTTTCAAAAAATATCTATGTACATGAACTTTGACGCCAGTTATCTCAAAAGTTTACTAAGGCATTAAGCGTACACATTACGGGGAAGACATCTTTATTTAATCAGCTATCTAACGAGGTACGAACAACAACAAAAAAATAGGTTTGCCGATGAAACAGTCGATAATGCTAGCAAAGGTAGAATTTGCAAATTTTAAAATATTTTAAAATGGCGTGATTTTCAAATTAATTAACGTCATCCCACTACCTTTTTACCACTGAGCAATCTTTCCTGCGTTAGGTTGCAAGGTTCATGCGTTCAGGTCACTAGTTGAGACGCCACTTTTAGGTAGTTAGTATTAGTCGTCCTCGATGCGCTGATCACTGACCACTTGTCGTAAACGACAAAATCGACACGCGAACTTTAGTACGCGTCTCTTTAAACTACTGTGCACGTACAAGCTCTTAATTCTTTAATAAACATCAAAGGTTGAAGCTTTTGTAAAAGAAATAACTTTTTATTAAAACGTGCACACACGATCTAAGTAATCAACAGCAACCACGTTCATAATTTGTTAAAGGTCTTGTGCAGCACATCATTAAGTAAGTTCAAAAATTAAGAGTTTGTACGTGCGCGGTAGTTTAAAACACGTGAAATAAGCGACTAGTGATCAGTAATCAGCTCATCGACATCGAGTAATATTAACAACTCAAAAGTGGCGTCTCAACTTGCAGCCTGATCGTGAGGACCTGGCTCATAACGTAGGAAGGATTTCTGGGTGGTGAGAAGGTAAACGGGTAACATAAGCCAGTTAATTAATTCGATTCTCACATTTTTTTTTAATATTTCAACATTATTCAAACTCGCCCTTTGCCAGCATTATGGACTGTTACATGGGCAACCCTAAATACTTTTTTAAATGTGTGTACCTCGATAAATAGCTGATAAAATGAAGATGTTTCTTCCGTAATTTGTACGCTTAATGCCTTAGTAAAATTTTGAAATACCAGCAGGGTAATTACGTAACACACTAACAGTAGGAATGGGTTTTATTTTGACAGTTCAGCGACAATCATTGCGTTATTTACGTTGTTGAGCAGACAAATTTTTCGAACTTATGAAGCATTGGATCTGAATCATTTTGCAGCCTATTGCTAGCCATAGGCACCAAAATACTAAAACTACTACTACTAATACTAAATATAGTACTATAGTGTGTTACGTAATTAGGATGCTGGTGTCAAAGTTCATGTATATTTATAATTTTTGAAAATGGTTAATAAACTTCTTCCTTTAACTTTGAACTGTTTGATGTTTTACATAATTTGGTTACAATAAAAGGTGTGTTACAGTATTAGGCACCCAATGGAGTAGCAATGAAGGCCGTTCATTAAGAGAGTTTAGAGAGAAGTAATATTTAGTGACGAATTCTAGGAAATATTCTAACATAGATAAAATTAAAATAAATTAAACTTTAGTTCAAACTAATATCCATAATTTTGTTAGTATTTTGTTGTTATTAACAATAGTGCTTAGATAAATAGGTAAAAATACTGAGTTTTCTCGAATCCTATGAATTTTCGCCTAGGTTTTATGGGGTAATTAATTGTTGCAAATGGGTCACACTATCAGGTCCTGGAAGGAATACGTCAAATTACAAGTCACCCTGTATAATGCCAGTTGCTTCGATGCCGAACTGAAACCGTATATTGAAAAGTCAAAAATGAATCTTAAAATATTTATTAGCATTATATTTAATTAAATATCTACCCTTTCCCCTTTAAGTTTAAATCAAAAGAACATCTAGATTGAATGTATCAAATAAAATTATTAGCAGCACTTAATAGTGAAAGGAAATAAGATCGTTCACACCGTCTTTTGATAAATGTTATGAACTTTCAACACCCAATGATATTTCCCTTTTAACGTCAAATCCAAGCAACTCGGCAACCCAGTCACAATTTTTACAAAGCTTGTCAATTGCACAATCAATGTACCTCAACCCAGGCCTATTCTACAACCTATACCAATGCAAGATACTTGTTGTAGCCCAACGGAACCGCTGGTCCCTCATAGCAAATCGCAAACGGTGGTGCAGGATCAACCAGAAACGGAGGATTCACAATATCCACCTCTTCTGAAAGGTATTTTGATTATAGAAAAAGAATTCTCCGTGGAGCGAAACTGCATTTCATGTAGTTTCCTTGGGCTGATTCATACCAACGAAATCGCAACAAATACAGGGTTATCAATTCTGCCGATGATCGAGTGCTAACAACGATACTATAAAAATATGTTGAAGCTATCATACGCCCTAAAACTCTTTAGTTTTGGGGCGAATTATAGCTTCAATATAGTTAGCCTTCGCTAATGGCTCAATTTTGAATACATTTCGGGGTTTCGCTTCTGCACATTCTTTTTCTATGAATGCAACATTATTTTCTTTAAAGCTATCGCCGAACTTGTCTAACAGTCGACCAAGGTTTTTCAGGTAACATTTTACTGATAATTCAGGAACGAAAAACCCCCTGTTATGTGAACTGATTGAAACCCTGCTCGGGTCTACCAACCTATTTATAATTTCAACCATGAATGGAAACCGGCGCGGTAATTGCGTGACACACATAAAATGACAATTGATCGCAATGGGTTTCATTTTGACAGTTCACCGACGTTCATTGCGTTATTTACGTTGCTGAGCAGACGAATTTTTCAAACCTATAAAGCAATGGATTAGCCTTCAAACCTCTCGGATTGTGATTGAAAGTGTGTTACGCAATTAAGGTGCAAAACTTACCAAATTTTTTATTGCATCGTGTATTTCATAAGTTAGATGATTTTAAACTAGGATTGATTAAAAGTAAGCTAACATAGTGTGTATTAATTATTTTTTATATCAGCATCACAAGAATATGGCAACATTCCAACGGCATCCCGGATCGGCGCAAACGCAGCAAGACGCGATGTTTGCGCTACCTCCGGCGCCGAGACAAGGACCACAACAAAGTTTCTGCCGTCTAATTCAACAGATAGGCAAGTTAATTAACCTCCTCCTATTATAAAAAAATGTATCGTCGTTTTATACTAATTAGCGAATGCTATGTAACCACAAGGAAGCTAGCGGGAATATACCAAGACAGAAATAGTCGATATTATTCAGGTTTAACGGGTGTACCCGGAATCTGGACCAAGCGAAAATTCATGTCAAAAGTTATCACATGTATGGAATCTGAAGAATATAGACCCTTTTTTTTTGGTTGGGAAATCATAAAATGACTTCTCCCGCTCTGGGCGCAGCGGGAGAGCGTGTCAGACTCTTACTGACTAAAACCCACCCGTGTTCCTTCAGTTGCCTGTGCGCCGCGCCAGGGCCACGGTAACTCTTTCGAACAATCCACGACCCCGGCAGGCATTGGCCCTATCGGATCCCGTCAATGGTGCTGACATCTCTAAAATATAAACCCTGGTCGTTCACATCTGCAAGTGACACTGTGCACCCTAGCTTAAAAAGAGTTTAAAAACCAACCTTGATATATTTTCCACATTTTTAAATCATTGCCAGCAATAACTTTTAGTGACACAAGTTGTTCTCGGACCAGAAGCGACAAACCTGCCCACTTTTCGTTTTAACTATCTAAAATAATACTAGATAACAAACGTTAGTTTTATCATAGCTTAAAAAATATTTCCAGATTGCTAAGCTCAGTAGAGGGTCCGTCACTGGACGAGATAACCTCGGAGTGTGACGACAAGCCAGTCATTTGGGAGACCTCGTTCACCGAGCCGCCACGCCTCGCCACGCCGCGCCAGAGCATCGATAATGGACCTGCCGTGAGTAACACTATAATATTACTGTCTTAAATCCATCTAGCATTTATTTTTAACAACCAATTAATTACCTTTGGTTTTCTTTGTATTCACAAGTTTTTGACAGAATACATAAAAAGGAGCTAGAGTTCGTGTTGGATGGTTAAAAGTTATTCCACCTGAATCCTTAAGTTGGCCGCCCTACATGGATGATATGATAGGTGACAGTTTAGAGAGATGCATCATTGTTATGTTGTGATCGAAGAACGTCATTCTAATATAATCTACGTTACAGGTCGAGAAACTAATAAGCATAACCCCAACCTCGCCCAAACCGCCTGAAAACGCTCTAACAAAAGCCATAGAGACAAATGTCATAGACAAAACTAATCACAAGAACACTTTGATGCCAGAAAGAAAAACAGCGCCCATTGCTTCCCCAGACCCACCTCGAATTAACGCATGGGCCAAAGAATCAGTAAAATACACTCCAAAATCGAAACCCCTTTGCCTTGATGCGGCACAACTAGAACAAAACCTAAACGCGTTGAAAAAAAATAGCGGATCTGTCAACTTGACAACAATGAACATGAACATTTTGCCGCCATACATCAACGTTGTAACCCCAAACAAGTTATCTGAATCAAAAACTATTCAAATAGACCCCAAAAAGGCGGTGATAGATGACTTGCCGAAAGAAACCGAACTAAAAGAGGAAAAGGGGAAATTGAAGCAATCTAATTCTGCGGCGAGCTTGCTCAACGGACCGATGACTGATGTGCCCTACGCTGACAGTGACAACGCGTCTTCGAGTTCCAGCAGTAACCAGATGAGCAAGAAGTTCGATGATATGAATATAGTGAACAAACAGGGTAGTAATGGCGAATATGTCTGCGACTCCGAGATTAGCTGTTAGACGATAGATGGCGCCAGTGACAGTGGTTGTGTTAAAACTGTGCCACCGAGACACTCAGTGAAATGTTACATATTACTAGTTGTAAATATTTTTTAAATAAATAGACTTTGTGATGATACAGATATTATTAATAAATATTTATTTTGAAATTTTTGTATTTTTATCGTAAGTGTACAAAATGTTTTTTATTTCCGTTACGGATAGTAGTTTATTTAACAAAATGGCTTCCTCGATGCTTATAGTCATAGTTTATTGTTGCTCAATTAGCTCAATGTTTTGCGAACAAAATATTACCTAGAAGGGATAAAAGCAGTTAGTTTTTCTACTTAGATATTTTATCGGAAAATCAGTTGTGTAATTTTAAATAACACTTTTTTGTAAATAAACTGGACTTCGTAGCTACTTATTTTATAAAATTTTGTATAATTATTTCTGGCAAATTTAAATAATATAACGACTTCGGAAGCATGTTTGGTCTCAAACATTTATACAAATATTTGTGAATTAGACCCAATTTTATACAGAATTTTAAGCAAATTTACACCCGGTGATACATTTGTTTAAAGATTTGAGAGTAAATGTGTTCTGAAAATGTGTTAAACTTTACATATTTTGAAAACAAACGCACAGGCGAAAATTATATTGCTTCTTAAATATCTAAAACATAAATTAAGGCCACGGGAACGAATTATACGATTCTGTCTTTATGTTAAACTTTCAGGACCTTTCGTTGATTTTTATAATTATAGGAAACCAAACATACAATGTCACCTTTGTTAATTAAAAATAAGTGTTTTTTTTTTCAATATATATGTACAAGAAAAAAAAATCACGAAAGGCCCTTTTTCTCATTCCTAGATTAAAAATAAACACCGTAGGCGCTTAAAATGTTTGTAAATAATAATATAAATGTAGGTATCTATGTACATCCGCCCTTTAAATTAAACATACGAAATATATAACGTTTCACGTAGATGTACAACTGTTTTTCGTTTGTAAAAACTTTATGTGATGATGTTAACTAAGATATTCTCGAGTTTTCTTTTAGTGTTGTTAGATTTGCCATAATATATAAATATACACTTTAGAACATATAA
This sequence comes from Dryobotodes eremita, assembly GCA_917490735.1. Classification (NCBI taxonomy): domain Eukaryota; kingdom Metazoa; phylum Arthropoda; class Insecta; order Lepidoptera; family Noctuidae; genus Dryobotodes; species Dryobotodes eremita. Next base: position 14,168,017 of record OU823267.1, read on the forward strand.
AAAAAATAGATTTATTATATATATATATTCATATATATATGAAATTAAAAATGTGAAAACGAAAATTCACATAAATGCTTTAATTACTGTAAGATAGTTTAAGATAAGGATTTTGGTTATGTTCACTCGTAGTAGTGCCATTTTTTTTATTTACGCCTACTTGGATGTGCATTTAGTTTCATTTTAGGCATGAAATTACAGGGTATCATGGTAATTTTCCTTTCTTTTCCGTTAAAAAATCCATCAAATCTTTTCTTCGGTTTAGATACCGATTCTCTTGGGCACGAACTAATCTTAAACGAGAGTATTCTGTCTTTTTCTAAACGATAAGGCGAGAAAGAGATGGTGCCAATGAGCTCAGTTCGATCTGTCAATCGAGGACATTACGTCACTTGTTTTGAACTTTTGGCAATACCTTTGACAGTTCATAAACAAATACTGCCAGTACTGGTTCTTGTTATGTCTGCGAAAAAAGGATAGCAACAGTTTAGTTCGTGCTAATAGAATCACCTTTCAAAAACACTTAAATGTTTCTCTTGTGCCAAATCTTGAATTCTTTGTGTGATACTGAAATCATTGTGTAGGTTTCGATTTTTATAGCTTAGTTAAGAGTTGAGGTGTACAACAAACCTCCTTCTCGGACCACAAAAGAGGTTATGGTGACTTCCCGGTATTATTTTTAGTCACACATAACCGTTATCTAAACTAAGCTATGAATGTCTACATTAAAGCTATGCTGAATTATATTCACATTCGATTTTCAGTTTGTTTTTTCGATAAAATATTTGAGAAAGTAGGTACACTCAAAATTATTTGAATTATACCAGTTTAGTAAGGATATTTAAAATAGTTTTAACTATATTTAATATTGTAAAAAGGATGTACAGATACAGAATGTTGTTTTTTGTATTTTTCTGCGATGTATAATTGTATTAAGTAGGTAAGAAAAAAAAAAGTCGAAGGATTGTCGTTTTGAGTTATGCCATGTTTTAGCATCTTTTAGTTGTCATTATAGTATATAAAATCCTGTTACTAATTTAAATAAACAATTCAGAATTGCGAAAACGTCAATCGTAGTCTTAAAAACGACTCTAAATTAAAACCACAAAATATTTCTTGACGAATAACGTTTTACTGTCACTTCTAACTTTGCTCAATTTAGAAATTACTTTTGAACTAGTAATGAATCTTTTTAAACCTTTTTTTAATAAAAAAAAATATGTAATGTGGTTGTGAAGTAAGTAGGTTACGGATGAAAAAGAGAAAGAGCGATGTAAAGAGTTCCTTTTTATTGAAAAAAAAATCGAGTGACTTTGAAATGTTATTCTTCATAAGTTTTAGTTATAAAATTAAGTGTTGTGTACTGGTGTAAAACAACGAAAAAAAATGTCTAAACATTAAAACAGGAGTTTTAATTTACTTTACGAGATGCAGTATTTATTTGTGTTTTCTAATCCCTCTTGTATTAGGTAATGTAATGCTAAAATAATTAGTATTGAAACTTTATATATTATATGGTATATAAAATACGAAATGAATATGTAAAGTTTATAAAATAACAATAAAACAAAAAAGTGTAATTGATATTCAAAGATAAAATCAATATTATAATAAATGTATATATTGTTTAATTTTTTACCCCTACCATCTTGAAAACACAATACCGCTCGTCATAAATGTCTTACATCAAAAAAAAAAGCAGCGTGGCAATAATACAGGGTATTTTTTTTTTCCATTACAATTCAAGCTTTTGTCGACCAAACACCAAATTCTGCTGTATTCCGTCATAAGTAATCATCTGTCTAACATTTTCCCAACTATGGGGTCCGCTTCCAGTCTTACCGGCTGCAGCCGAGGACCAGTATTTTACATGGAACGACTGCCTGTCTGACCTCCACAACCCAGTTTCTGGATAGTACGATACCCCTTGGCAAGGCTGGTTGTCAGAGTTTTGGACTTCTGACTACCCGTAACGACTGTCAAAGATCTACAAATCTTCCGTCAAAATTAAATTCAATAAATTGGTATTACAGAAAAGTGTTACGTTTTCCGACTGCTTTAATTCGGATAAAGATTTTTCAAACTTGCTTCAATAGGAAAAATCGTACCATAGAAATTTTAATAAAACAAATCAGTAATTTTAAACGTTCTTTTTATTGTTTCCTATTTAAATAATATTTTTACAAAACTCTAAACATGAATTATGTTTTACAAATATTAACGCTTGCAGCGTTTATGGTACAGTTTCGCGCTAATTGAAATAAAGCCAGGCTTACTACTAATTAATAGTAAATCACTACTCAAAATTGAGATAACGAACTTACGATTTTACCACATAAACCCGCCATCTTGAATTATCTGTCAGAAATAAAACAAAGGCAGTTTATGTGCTAAAATTGTAAGTAACACCTTAGAATTTATTTTAAAAAAAAACAGCAGACTTTTTGAGTTATGATTTAGATTTGCTTCTCTTTACTTTAAAATAGTACGCAAGAAAAAAATATTAAGATATTAAAAATTAAAATGAGTAGGTACTTTTTATTTGCATTTTATTAAAAACTTAAAAAAATAACGATATTGTACTCAAAATTAACCATCTTAACGCGACAAAAAAACGAAGTAATATTTTTAAGTAAAGAGATTTTTATTTTTATAAGTATTTTATTTTATTTAGCAATAAAGTTAGGTAGGTAGGTACATAAGGTTTTGCGTAAAGCTTCATCAAGTGTGGATTGTATAGCCTGGCAGAACTAAACCAACAATGCAACGTTCTTAGGTCATTTTCTCGTAGTTTTTCACAGCGCCCACTAAAATTTCGCAAAAAATACTGTGCTCATCTACTCATGTGTTGTGAAAAAACATAATACGTAAAAATAACTCTTTCTTCTTAACTTGAGTATTCCGACCGATAACACATATTTTTAATACTCAAAAAATACAAAAATATCATAAACGAAAACATTTATTTGTTCATATATTAAGCTGGTAATAAATGTGATGTGGTATTGCACTATAGAAAAAAATACTAAAACTAAAAAAGGTTAAATATTTCTAAAATACATCGATGTATGAATGATATGAGCAATAAAGAGATAATTAATATAAGTTCAGCAAAGATTTATTCTACATTTATTTAAATCGGACATTTTATATAGAAAAAAAAAATCTAATCTCATACACTTTTAGTGGTAAATAATAATAGCCAATCCTAAAGATACCGTAGGCATTATTAATTAAATCACATTTAATTATTATTTAATATGTTTCCTTAATTAAACCTTAACTTTACAGGAAAATAATATTTTACAAAAAAAGATATCAAGTACTTCAGTATAAAAAATAATAAATAAAATAAACGGCGATGCAATTTTTTTGCGATTTATAAAATTTCGATTTGTGCGGAGTAACTTAAAAATAGTCATAAAAATTGCATCGCTCCCAATCAATGAACATTTTCTTAATCGTCAGGTTATTAAAAATCAAGACTTTCCTCAATCACGTAGATTTGCAGAAAAAAGAGGATCAATTCTGTATTTGGCGAAAAGTTTGGCGTCAGTTTGACGGTTCTTAAAACAAAAATCAACAATTTATAATAAATTATTTTACCATTGTTAATGTAATTAAATAAATTAACAACTAGTTATTTTTCTTAATGTTTTTCTTCATACAACTTTTTTTAAACGATCTTGAATCGTTGATTACTTTTGGACTAATTAAAATTCACAACTACTACGCCTAAATGCATTGAGACAATCAAAGTATATTCTGCTAGATTTTTTTTTTTTTTGAATAATACTAACAAAATATTTTTTTTGGTTAGTATACTATATTACTAAGTTTTTTTTTTATTATTTCTAAAAAGCTATCTTTTGATCCCCAAATACAGAAATACCTCGAAGATGTTACAATATCGCTTTATAATAAAGCATTCCTAATCGAAAATAATAATTTAATACCGATTACAAATAAAATAAATTATGTACTTCCAGCCTTTTTTTTATTTCAAGACTTATTGGCGGTATAAAAAAGCAAATCGAGCGTAAAAGAAAAAATCTTGTATATTTACGCTAATTCGCGATATTGTAACATCCCTAACATTTTATAACAAAATAAATAGCTGAGGGACTTGTTTGAAAATATTTTACCGCGTGACTATAAATAATTAGGAGCCCCATCAATATTATGCATCACATTACTAACTGGTCTTATCCACAGTTTGTGTCGACACAAATGATACACAAATGTACCTAGTTTTGTGTCAACATCAAACTAATATAACACTAACAATTAGTATGAACACACTGCGCTATATCCTTAATTTGTGTACTGATACAAAAACCGTTAACTGTCGAAAAATCGATAGATCATTTCGACATTAGTGTAAAATTATTTGACGGTGTTAAGGCGCGGTTACACGAGAGATACTCGACCGTCGCGGCGAAAATGTAACACATGCTAGCGATACTTACTAACCGAGTCTCGCGAACATTTTCGCCCTTCTGCAGTCGCGCAACTCTTCTCTTGTAAACGACGCTTACCTCATCAAGTTAATGATTTTTGTATCAGAACAAAAGACTAGTCTATCTCAAATACATACACGGTTATATCACAAGTCGAAGTCGACAGTGTCGTTAAAAATCGTTGTCGCTAGAAGCGTCATACGTCTCGCAGATCTGGTCCGGGGGCAGGGGGCGAAGCCCTGGATATGCCATCACCGGGCCATGGAAGGATTGTGAGCGGAGCACGCTAGAGGGAAGAAAAATCCGGTTATAGCTTGATCCGTTTGTATAAGATGTTTTTTTTTTTTGTGTTAGAACAGTGTTAAAGCTGCTTGGTCAGATTTCACCTGTTTTTAGAACAGTATTTCATGTAAGTATTTTGTTTCTGATTGTTCTTTTAATATTTTTTGGTTGTGCGTGGGTGGGGTGACTTATAAATTATGCTATTAGACTCCACTAGAGGCAAAAGGAAAATTCTCTACGAAACTCCATAAGTAACGTTTGTCTATTACAAAATTATATTTTTTGTGCATAAAAAGACTTAAGTTTAAGTTCTAATCACACCAAAAGTTTTTTTTTTTTGCTATTTTGTTGATAAACATTTAGGTAAGGGGTTAGTTACTTAGCTAAAAAAACACCAATAAAGTAAAAAGGCAAATCCTTTAAATATAGAAATAAAGGTACTAAGGTACACAACCCAGAACCACACTTATTAAGCGTTTTAAAAATTGTCAGTAATAAAAACTATATATACACATTGCACCAAAGACTTCATATATAATAAGTCTAACCAGCCAATAGAAACATTGAATTTTGTTTTTTTTTCTTACCAATTCAGAGAGGACCAAGCATTAGAAAAGCAGACATCTTGATTTTTCATACAAAATACATAGATATTATAAATAAAAAATCTTATTACTAAAAAAAAAAACATAAAGAAAAGTAACTTTTAAAATACTGACATGAAAAACCAAGAATTGTAGGCGGCATAGTCGTGTGAAGCTCTTAAAGCAAAAAAAATACACCAAGTGCCAATAATTTTGACAGCTGTCAATTGGAAAATCCGCGGTTGCCACAGCTGTCAGTTTTGACAATTGACTAACCTTACACGTCAAGATGGCGGCCATCATGTCACTTACACGGAATTGCATGCATTCTGAGATTTGTCACGCTCTAAAATTTACAACAAATTATGTTTTAATATTATTTTACTGTACTTTAATTTTAAAAAAAGAAACGTTAAAAAATATATTATTATTTACAACTAAAAGATAGATAAATTACAAAAACAAAAGGTTATATTATATAAGGCAACCAAAAGAATATTTAAAAAACTTATGTATTTCCTAAGTTAGGCCTCTTTTTATAAAACAAAAATTACTTCCATTATATTCTGTTACGAAACGTTAGCTTATCCCAAATACCAGTTAGTTTAGTAACTGTTAACTCTGGGTATATTAAAAGATGTTTTCCTTTTTTATTTAATTACAGATGTATGACTATTGTTAGTCAACCACTTGTTAATATCAAAGTAACCATTTTTTTGTCACAAATTTAATCTACTTGTTATTCAAAACTACCCCAACGTTTTCTACTGAGCCCATAATGACGAGAGTAATTATTACAAACAGCCTACCACAGATTAGCAAAATTTTATAATCAAAGGAAGCTTACCTAGCGGTTTTTGACGGCGTCTTGTTCGACTTTCCGAGAGCAGCCGCCTTCCTCGGGTCGTACGAAGCCCTTCGTTTCCACTTCTCCAGTTCTTGTTTCTTTTGTTCTGCAACATTAAGAATATAAGAATCGATTCAAGTAACTGTTTAGTAGCATGTTTCATTAATTGCGAGTTAAAAAGAGCGGTGCCTCCTGGCACAGGCATCTATATGCATAAAAGGAGACGCCTCCAACTGTATCATGTACACCGCGTAATAATGAAAATAAACATTAATGTTTTTTTTTTTTGAACTTTAACGTCGGTCATCTCGGAAAAACAATCTGAAACTATAGTGGCGAGTACGAGTAACTTCAAATATGTGACTAGAAAAAAAACCATTGATTTCTTGAAATTAAATAATACATAATTTAATTTTCAGAAAAAACACATTTACGGTACACAAAAATAATTTTCCAAGTAGAAATATAACATTTCAGAAACAAGTGTATCGTTGGTGTCTGTACTAATAAATAAAAATTGTTTGTTATCTTGTCTAGGTACTATACACTAAATTAAAGGAGTGCAAAATTTTAATGGTCCAATAATAGTGACTTGGGGCATTCCAATACAAATGGATCCTTTTTACCTTGTTTTTCACTATCTTTTTTACATATGTATTTGTAATCATGGTTATTACTACAAAAGGTCATGTGGTATTACTCGGATCACTTCATTACTTTGCAACTTCAATAAACCTTCAAGTGAGCTATGTTCAACAGTGTCAAGTGCTTTACTTAAGTATAAATTTTGCAATATTTTTGGAATTACTTTTATAGTTCATTACTCTAAAAGACTAAGCGATTCGTATTTTTTTTTTTTGTTATTCTTGTTAAAAGTGCCGGTTACTACTAGCGTAAGTAATCAGTTTCTTTTTTTGTGGATCTTATAATTCTTGACATAAAGCTTACCCATTTCATAATGCTGAGCACTCCCCTTGCTGATTGCAGCCTTGTCGGTGTTAAGTACGCCCACGTAAGTTTTGCTCGGGTCCCGCCGGAGGAAGTTCTTCGGGGACTGTTCGTTCTTATACTTGGAGATGTCCATGTACCGCGGCTGGATCGTTGGCTTGCGCTGGCTTATGGAGGTCGTTGACGATGACATGGAGTAGTCACCGCTGTACCTGGAATAATGAGGATTTGGAGGTGTAACTTCTGACATGTTATTTAAATGATAAATGATTTTATTTCTGTAAGAAGGTTTGTACAAACACTTTTACACGTCGATCATATTTTTTAAACAAGATGAGGTCGGCGTTTCCTATCTTACTACTCTGAGAAAAGAAAATCCGAAACAAACTCAGAGGTCAGTCTCTTTTAAAGTCCAAACATAATCTTAGTCAGATCATGTGAAGACCATGTAGATAGGTGTCTGAAATAGTATTTTGAGGAATGAACCACAAAGGATTGAGTGGACCTGTCTAGTCAGGGTAGGTGTACGCATTTGTCAGTAATTAATCAAAGACATATTAGAACCACATCAGGCCCAAGCCACGTCATATTCTAATACGAAAAGCGTATTACGGCCCGCCCAAACGGGTACGGTTACGGTACGTCAGCACATTTAAAAGGTCTGTTTCTATTTGGTACTGTGACTTGTTTTAAATATCTGAATCTCTTTAATCCAAACCCTTTCATTTGTTTCTAAATTTTGGAACATTGATGCTTGGCATTTGAGGTGGTTTGTTATATCTAGGCTCAATAAGGATGTTACTCAAGAAATTTGGTGTAATTTTTGTAAATGGTGCAACACTTTTCTTCGTTGGACGTTCACTAAGGGCTTGTTGTTTGATACGTAGTTAAACATGACCATTAGTCAATTTAACAATTAGTCACTTGACAATAGTCAATAGCTGTCAAAGTTTAACTACTCTGTCTGCGCATGGTTAACTTTTATAGCAAATTGTATTTTTTTTTAACTATAGTTAGCTTAACCATTTGTCAAACCACATACTTCTGTCATTTTTAACAAATTGTTAGTTTAACTGACGCATTTTAACTATTAGTATGTTTGACTACTGATCAAACAACGGGCTCTTAATGACTTTAAATTTTAAGAAGAATAGTGGCTGAACAAAAACTGTCGAAGGCCCTATCTATGGTCAAAGAAACCGTGAAACAAAGAAGGCAAACAAAGAAGAATATCAGAAGTCAAGCTTGAAGAGAACACAGTGACAGAGATGGTAAAACTTATAAATTATAATGAGACTAATTTGGCTGTACTTTTTAAATTTGATTTTGCGAAACCTAGAAAAATATTAACACAAAGTAAAAAAAAAAATTAAAATAATAAAAAAATGGCGAAGTTCTATGCTTTTTAAAGCCGATGCTAGACAGAGTCAGCATTATTAGCATCTGACGTCTCAACACTGGAACGCCATAGTAACTTCGCGCCAGTCTGTACAATGATCGTTTTGCGTTACAAGGATAGAAGAATAATTTCAAAAGGTGAAAAAATGGAGAAGTTACCCTAACTTTTCTATTTTTCCACGGATGTTATTATTTTTTGCATCTTTTTGTGTAATATCTTAAAATAAGTATTAATTAATGTATATTTTGGGTAGTAGTTAAATACTCTATTCTGGTAACTCCCACAGACTATGACAGCCTGATGGTTTAATGTTAAACTAACCTCTGTTTAGCCTGCACAGGCGCGCTCCTCTTCCCTCCCTGATGCCTCATCACAACGGGAGCACTCTCCGTCCCACTCTCCCCCTCCGTATCACTAGTCCCAGTAGTCAACGAATTCTTCTCATGGCTAAATATCGACGAATTCCTAGGACTGCTACCATTCGTTGTAGAGTTAGTATCACTGTCGAGAATAAACGTCTTTCGCTTGTCTATGACTGAGTCCTCTCTTGTCTTTGTCAGGAAGTCTATGTTCTCTTTGGTTGGGGTTATGTCGTCTATGATGAAGGTTTTTCTTTTGTCCGCGTCTCTGGCTTCGCGGCGTTTCTTTTCATGCGTTGATTGGTTTACCTGTAAAATATTTTTGAAATTGTTAGATCTTATATTGTTATAATTAACTTAGATATTGAGGGTCAATAACACAGTTAACAAGTCTTGCCGAAAAATCTCACCATGGAAACTTCGGTGAAGTAAGCTTTAGAGTCAAGCCCTAGCATTGAGACAGGAAAACTATGGAAATGCCATATTCTACTATAGGAAGAATAGTTATACAAATATCTATCATATCGACACACACATGTCAAAAAGCGTTTTGTTTCTTTTTAATTAATCAAGAGCTGCATATCAAAAGAGAGACATCTAAATGTTTGTCAAGGACTTCATTTGACAACACTTTTGTGTGACGTCAAAATCATGTCTATGCGTGACCAGTCGCCATGTTGAGTGCCGAGGTGTGTGGTAGATGATTGGTAGATGTGCTGTGAAACGGTTGCTTGCTCTCTTGCACTCGCAGTTACAACCCTACGAAATGCGGCCATCTTAAATGCCCGATGCATTTGTAGGTGTGCACGCTAATTTTGTAGGTATGGCAATTCCATAGGTGTATATGTCAGTGATCCCTAGCATCAGGCTCAAAGCTCACTTCACAACTATTCACGGTTTAATTTGCGAAAAACCAAAGACAATTTGAATTTGGCGGGCTACAGCTGAGGATTCACCTTCAAACCAACTAATCGCGCCCGCTTCGCTTCGCACTGCACCCACGTGCGGGTAGGTCACGTAGGACACCGCACTGGAAGACATAATACTGTCCGATTGGAAATACATATTCAACACACAGTGAGTATCTGACCGAAACATGTATAAAAAGAAACTATGTGGTGTTTTTTTTTCTATGTGGGTGTACACTGTACCATGGTATAATAATATACTTCGCCAGGTATAGTATTCCAAGACACAGTGGTCACGTGGGAGACACAAGCCTACGTCATCACCGCTGTGTTACCAGTAGTGTGTAATAATAACTCCCCAACCGCCTTTATTACCTGTGCGAATCTGATAAAACAATGAGGTTTAAACTAACAATTACGTTGGTATATGTTTAAATTGAATTGTTTCGTTTGATTAGAAAAACGAACCGACAATTTGAATACTTTATATATATTTTTTAACAGAATGGTGACTGAAAATGTTTCCATAGTTCGTGTTTTGTTGTAATAAAGTGGCAACTGAATGGTGACATAAGCATGTGTCACTCCCGGAGTGCCAGACCTTGTTTTTTTAGACCATGTACCACCATGCACTGTGCTATACCTTTATATTTATTTTTATTATACCTGCATACCGTCGTTGCCTAACCTTTCGGGGATTACAGGAGTCATGTTATGTGTATCAATTTTCTACCCTATATCACCCGTGGGTGTTTTAAACTCAATAATTGATTTGCATTCTACAATGTGTACTTAGGTGGTAAATTAAAATGATATGTGATCATTATGAACCCTGTCGGGCACAGCAAAATAGTAGGAGAGAGGAAGCTTTAAAAAACTTAGCTTTAATAATATTATATTATGTTTTTTTTTAACTTATTATGGTTACCTGTACTTATACTTATTTAGATATAAGCACTTATATTTTGTCGTTTAAATAATCTTTTATACAGTAACACCATTTTCTTATATATTTTTTTTATAAATATATTAATTTTATCTTCCTTTTTTATTAATTCAGGTAGTGTGTTATATATTTGTATGGACATTACATAGGGACTTGTAGAATGTATCTTTAGCCTAAAAGTTGGAATGTTTAATCTTGATTTATGTCGAAGTGAGTAACGTGACTGTATGTCTTGGCGTTTTATATAAAATTCTTTATGCATCCAAACAATTTTTTTTTCCCTAAGGATATGAGCAGTTCTTTTTTCGTGCACACTCATAACAACAGCGCTCACCAAACCGTAAGCCAATTATGTGTGATCATTTAACCGAATATTGTCTGTAGCGACTATCAGGAGAGCCATATAAAGCTGTGGCCTTGCACCCTTGTGCCTATTTAATTATAGTTAATTAGCACGGTACAATACCAATTACATTAACTAAAATAGGAAGAAAACAAAACTATACAATGCAGACAATGGGGCTAACGTTTTAGTGCTCACCAGTTGGCGCCACTGTCGAGTAAGGTCCTGTTGCAGTCCTTTTATTTGATGTTTTGGATATGTTAAGTACCCTTATATTCATATTATGTTTATTTTATTACATTTTAAAACTTCAAATGAATATTTAGATTATAATGTTCCTAAAATTGGCAAGCATGAAACAGACAAATCTTATTCTTCCTGCAAGTGCTACCAAATTAGATCCTAACTTTTTACTTAAATTCTTAAGCCATAATTAATCAAGAATGGCACAACCATTACAGCTATTAAGAATCATTCGATAAAATCCGTGATAAAAAATCCCGCAAACAGTGAACGTTCAGTACATATTCTGACATCTAGAGACCTCAATCTACACTAGCGCCTCTAGCGGCGAACTCAAGCGCGATAGCCCTCATTGTGCCCTAAACAATTATTCGCTAATTACTTACATGGAACAGTGGACACCCTCGCGTACTGTTTCTCACAGAACATTTGACATACGCGCTTAATTTTACTACATTCGTCCGCAAACCACTTGTAAAGATCTTAATAAGAAGACATGATTAATTTCTCAATTCTTACCTGGAAATTAGTGACATAATCCCTCGACAGTACCACATCATTGGTCATGGCCTGTCTCCTCAAGTTGCTGTAGTCTTTAAGCCTGAGATCCAGTATGTCTGAATGGGTCGACGTGATCATGGGGTCTACCGGCAACGTGACCAGGAGCTGGTCATCCTCTGTCTCCTCTGAGGAGTAGTCGAGGGTCTCCAGGTCTGCTATGTTGGTGGTGTGGAAAGATTGGGAACGGTGGACCGGTGATGAGTGGCTGGAATTGATAACGAGAAGTGAAATTGGGTTTAAGATGAAGCTGGCATGTCTCTAATAATATGCAAAGGATTTGTTCGAAGTTTTGGTAAATCCAATGACCTATTGACACGACCCAGACGGAAATGGCGTCTATCATCGTTATGAACGAATCTTATATCTTTGTGCTTATTTGACCGGGCTATTAGCAGTAATACTTATTGACCTGTTTATATAATAAAAATAAACTCACGCCTTCTTCCCATGGGGATAGGCAGAAACCACAGAACGCCACCTGCTACGATCCTTACATACTCCTTTTGCCTCGTTTACGCTACATACACGCACGCCGGTTGCAAGTACTACGCACCAGACCTTTCTGAAGAACATCACCAATAAGCTCACTATATCTCCTCCTAGGGCGCCCCCTCCCGGCGTTTCCACTCACATCTGCCTTGTAAATACCTTTTGTTAGTCGCCCTTCATTCATCCTCTCAACATTAACAAACCATATAAGCGTACCTTTTTCAATTTTTGTCACTACATCTTCTTCTGTTTATATAACTAAAATTACATTTATAACTTTTTTTATGTATTTCTAGTGAATAGTATGAATACTGTCAAACATGTGCAAACCACTTGATAACTTATGCAGGACACAATATTGGACAACCAGAACACAATCCTCCAATTTTTCATCAAATAAATTAGAAAAAAAAAATACTAGGAAGAAGACTATTTACCTAGGTGAGCTTAGATCATCCTTGTTACAATCCTGTCTCTTCGCCATCTGCTTTCTTCTCTTGTCTTCCTGTGCCGCCTTCATGGGGTCATAGGACGCTCGCTTCTTCCAGTTGGAGAACTCGATCTCTTTGGTGGCTAGCGCTGACGATGAGCGGTGCTGACTTGGCTTCTTTGGACCTGGGAATAGAGAATTTAGATGGTGAGAAAAAGGATTACTTATTGTGTATGACTAAGGCACTAAAAACATCGTGAATTTCATGAGACTTATTCCGACTATTTCTTGTTTTTGGCTATGGGGCTAAAAACACGGTGAATATCTACATGAGAACTACTATTAGAAATCTCTTTCATTTACTTGGGTGTAGTCAATACCAAAAATAATCAAAAATATCCCTTTCTTTTCAAAAGTAATTAAACAGTCATCAAGGTAAAAACCATAACCCACTTTTTCTTTCACTTTTCTCATTTACATGACATGGGTCAATCCCAAGGATGTAGTTAACTTTTCAGTTGCAAACCTCTTTCTAGGACATCTAAAAGGAAAGAATTGAAAAAAAAAAACTTCATATTTTCATTTCATAAAATAAGAAAGAAGTCAGACGCTACTTTCTTTTATACATATTTTACGCCACTGCAGCAGAGAAAAGGAAAACCTATAATCGAATCAGTGATTCCTCCTAGCGGAAACGTACAAGACCCCGCAGTCGCGCAACACTATTGAATTTAGAATTTGATTTAAAAGAATTCTAAAATTCAAATCGAATGACAGTTTGGAACGAATTGAATCAACGACTTACTCAGTGTATCATTCGAGTATTATGGGATTTTTAATTGTTATTATATGATGGTGTAATTTTAATCGGAATCGATTACACCATGCATTCGTTCCGGTATAATCAGTAATGGTCATAATTATATGCCCTATGAATGCCTGGACCTGTAACTTTTATCGTTGTATTACTATTCTCTAGATCTTTAATTAACTTTCGAAATAAATGTATCAGATATTTGGTTCTTCCTTCCATAAAAAAAAACAAAACATATACATAGTTTTCATTTAAAAAAATCTAAGATATCAAAAATTTGAGAATTTCAAATTAAATAAATGAAAACAATTCAACCTTTCGTATAACAGAAAATAAATTGAATCCATAATAACAGAAATCAAAAGAAACTGAATCAAATCTCTCCAATCAAATCTAAACGCAGACCAAAATCATCTGTCAAAATCAAAGCGTAATTTGGCGCCAAATTGCATTCCAATTCATGATGGCCGCCGTGTTGCAAGCATGACGAATCGGTAAGTACCACAGCCTAATAGACACGATTCAAGGATAACTCGATTCACTATTAGTAACGGTGTGTGTGTTAAATAGAAATTATAATGTATTTTATTCTTACTTAAGAAATTAATCAATGAAGGTTTTGTAACATGCAAGTTGCAACCTCCTTTGATTTCGTTTCCTTTATTTGTTGTTTAAAGGGCACAGGTCGTATTGTTATTGTGCCTCATTGTGTAAAGGGCATTTGGTAGGATGTTAGTCAATGTTGTATTCAAATGTTGGAAATTCATTGTTTGCATAATAATGAATAAGTAACCAAAAAATATGTGGCCTCAAATTGCAAAAATAGGTAAAAATACTTTCAAAATACATATGTATTAGATTGGGTATGTTATATCGTGGTTGATTACGTGCAACGGACTGTTACGTACAACGTACTGTTGTATATACAATAAAATCGCCATGGCACTAGCATGTTTGGTACATAATGATACCTTATCGTTTGAATAGACGACATAACGAACAACCTATGAAGTACATTCACAAAGGATAGCTATTTATTTGATGCAATAGGAAGACAGTAAGAAAATGCAATTTATTTGGCACAGACTAAAAGGCACACAATTTATTATAACGCAGATATAAAAAAATAAAAGTAAAAGCGTCAAGTGCGATGTAAAAAATTAGCAGGGAAGTGTGCCTCACGGCTGCGCCAAATAGGCCCAGTTTTGCAAAAATGCCAGACAACTAGTGCCTGACGCTGGTTTTGAACTGGACCTGAAGTGTGATGTGACGGGTGTAAATCAGTTTTATACTCCAACGAGACGTGTCATATTTAAGAGGGCACACACGGGTCCACTAGCGCCACTCCTTTAAAATAATTATCTCGTGACTGAGAAGGCATTTTGAATAACGGCTCAATAAGCACCCTCGGTAAGTTTGTCTACAATTTCCTAATACCTTTAATAAACTTTCATATTGAGACATGAAGCAACAAAATTCGATCTTAAGAAAAGCGGCCACATTCCTCTAGATCGTATTTTGTTGCGTCGTGTCTCAATATGAAAGTTTATAAAAGGTATTAGACAATTCTAGACACACCGAGGGTGCTGAATGATTCGTCATTAAAAATTCCTTCTCAGTCATGAGGTAATATTATTTTAAAGGAGAGGCGCTAGTGGACCCGTGTGCGCCCTCTCAAATAAAATAGTGTCAGATAAAAATAGTAACGAATATGTACATAAATAGTGTGTTATTGAATAAAATTATAAAACAAAACAAAAAAGACTGAGAATTAAATGAGACGGACGCATACGGACCTTCGTTAATATCTAAGTAAAGAAATCCTTCGTAACAAGTCAGAACAAAAACCTCTTTTAAACGATGTCAGACTTCCACGTTCCAACATAGTGTCATAATTTATTACCACACCTAGTGACATACAGAAACTAGGGACTCTTTATTTACAAATAATGCAAGTCAATTAATTTGTATAACAGGAGAGTTCGGACACAAAAAACTAAATACATAAACAACAATTACTACTGACAAAAACGAATGTCAAAGGTGCCTTTCACTACTGCTTTAAATAGTTAATTAATTAATTGTTCTGACCTACAGAACTACATAAAATGCAAACCTGTTAAGTTTAATGATGAATACGTGAATAAATGGATTTGTTTGCCACTAAGAGTGACATAAGTTCACAGGTCATTGCAATAGATCGGAAATACTAATAAAATAGGGCACCAGAGACGTGCAATATCAGTGAAATGTCATTATGATACTGAGGTACCACAACTACATAAGCTAGGTACCCCGCACTTATCAAACTACATACATACATATTTAAAATGTCAAAGGGGTTAGTTACAAATTGATGCAGCTGTGCCGATAGGCAAATTCCAGTTGGGTGGCAGTGCTCAGTCATCCGGGTTAGCAATTAATCTACATGGCGTCAGTCATCAATACAGGCTTTAACCAAACTGGTTGTGTACTACGTAGATTATCCCAGAACGAGGATTACAGTACTTACCTAGGCGTTTATACGAGTATACAGGGTCAAATAAAATTAGCTAGCTAAACTCTGCCGACGTGATAGGTATCTATATCTAAACACGATAAAATAAAAATTTAAAAGATCTAATGTTTTTTGTGAGGGTCAACGACCGCTGTTTGTTTTGTTACTTGAAGTGTGAGTTGAGAAAATATGTTTTATCGTGTTTAGATATCGATCAATCATGTCTGTGAAGTTTACACAAAAAAAAAACAGGTTTTTGAACTGATATTTCAAGTGGATAGACTAACTGCGATCGCTACACCCCACAAAAAAAATCATCAAATTAATTTCTTTTTTATTTTATCATGTTTAGATATCGATACCCACCACGTCCGCGGAGTTTCACCAGCTAATTTAATTTGACCCTGTATAGCACACCACGTTTAAGAAAGAGACAGTCACAGAGGTATTAGTGAAAGAGACAAATGTTCTACGAAGCCAAACTTTTTCTAAACCTTGATGTTTCTTACTTACGATCCGGTTAAAACCCGCGGGGTAATTACGTAACACACAAACAGTAGGAATAGGTTTCATTTTGACAATTCAACAACATTCTTTGCGTCATTTACGTTGTTGAGCTGACAAGTTTTTCGAACATATGAAGCAATGGATTAGCAAAAGGCTTCAAAATGATGCAGATTGTGATAGATAGTGTGTTACGTAATTAGGGTGCCGGCCAGGCTACTGAGTCGTTCAACTTGGGAATAACAAAGTTATTAAAGTTATTCCATGCAGAAGAAGGAACAGACTACGTGACTTTTTAAACTGAATGATTTCCTACTAACTGCGGTCGACACGCTACTTTTAAATCGGTAATAATCTTGCCTAATCGATCATTGTCATCGAATCGTAACCTACTTACAAACAATAGATTTAGCACTAACCTTTATCTAGATGCCTTTGAGGCTGGACTTCCCGCGTTGAAGACCTAGATTTAGTCAGCCTATTCAACGTTGTCTGTCTTGGCTCTGCTGACCTCCTGCTCTGATGATTGCTCGGTTTCACTCTCTCCTCTCTCACGATTGGCTGCTCAGACACTCTCGGACTCATTAACCTCTCCTTATTGGTCACTCTAACAGAATTCCTGGTCAATCCCGGCCCGAATTTTCTATGCATTTCAGGTGTGTTTGGACATCTTCTTGGCGAATTGGCGGGCGCTATCGATTTCAAATCAGGAGAATCGATTCTTCCCCTATTTATTATCTGTCTCTTATACCTAGATTCTTGCGATTTATCATAAGACCCATTATCCGATTCATCTGAATAATCTTTATACTCTTCAGAATGACCACTCGATCTTCTTGATGTAATTCTGGGATCGATATAATTATTGTTCTTATTAACAGTGTTGAAGGAACTCGATCTTTTAATCGACGATCCGAAACCGATGTTATTCGATTTATACTTGAGTCCGTCGCTCAGGACTCTCTGGTGGCTTTTCTTGTCTCCTTGACAACGTGTTTGTTCGATACGAGGGTATTTCGACTCCAAAGCGTTGTTTTTCAAGACAGTCTTGAGGCTTACTGTTGGGTTAGCGTTACATACGTCATTCGCTTGGCTTTCAAACGCTCTGTTCCGCGTGTGTGTCTTTCTATGAGGTGATAGTATTGCTTCCACATCATAAGGAGGTCTATTAGACAGTGTTTTGTCATCAGAACTATTGCTTAACAAACCTTTATCAGAAGACGGACTGTTCATATTCAAATCATGTCTTCTATCAGTATCTAAAGACCTCGACGCGGTGTTTAAAAGAATCTTAGTACCGACTTTGGTAGACCCAGTGATGACGTAATGACCTGGACTCCTTAAAGGACTGCTGTCATTTGAGTGATCTTTCTTCCTGAGTCGGTAGTTAAGTGAGTTGGAGCGACTTAGCTGTGAGATAGGGAGACGGGAGACTGCAGTCTTCTCACTAATGAGACTAGAAGTAAGTGCACAGGGAATGACACTGAAGTTGTTCGTTCTTGAAGACTGGAGCTTCGCTTGGAGGTTAGTGATTGCATTTTGTGTTTTTTGGAGATATGATTCCGTGTCTTGAGCGGGAATGAGGTCCTGTAACAAGAGAGAGATGGCGTTAAAATATTGTCTATGCGTTACATAAAATCTGATGAATATACTAAGTACTAGCTAGCTGTTATTATTACTTAATTAAATATTTGATTTCTGTATAGTGGTTTCCAATATTTGTTAGACAAATAGGTATGAAATCAAAAGATGTTTGTTGTCCACGTAACATAAACACAACTTAAATTTCATAAAAACTTTTGAAGAAATTATCTAGTTTCATTTGTTTTACTCTAGACTAGACCTTTCAAGCTCTAGAGAATATTGTAAATAAATAGTCTGTGTCGTGCCTGTGTCATATAGATGACAGGATAATATATAAAATGTCACTGTCAAGGGGACCAACCGAATACCACACTAAACTTTCACTTGGAAAGCCATTAGTTTAATTAATGTATTATGCAGGTGACCCTGACCAACCCAAGGCAGACATTCCGAGCATGTGCAATGCCAAGAAAACACCTGTATGTTTCAACATAACTCAATTCTTATTAGACCCTCCAAAGAGTTGGATAATCTACTTTCTGTATATGTCAAAGACATTTAGGCCCAATTGCATCAATCCCTGAATACATTTAGCGTTAACCTTATTTAAAACATTATTCTCTCTCTTTCATCTTCAAACGATTGACAGAAATGGAACAATATTTTATTTAACCGATAGAATCCCGGTGGCCCTCTGTAGGGCCGGGGTGGCGCCACCGTCAAACCCCCAGGCCCTCTAGAGGGTCGCGCGGTCGTGCGGTTAAATAATCATCATTATTGCTTCTAAATGAGGGCTAATATCGTCTTTTGAGTATTTCACTGTAAGGGGTTTTTTCTTTGGGCTGACGAACTGTCTTGTTCCACGACATACCGGTGGCGCCACCCCGGCCCTACAGAGCGCGCTCTGTAGGGCCGGGGTGGCGCCACCGGGATTCTATCGGTTAAATATGTTTAAATGATTTGTGGTGCAAGCGAGCCTTAAGTCCCATGTACACGGTGCAAGTTTATTGCCTGTAGCAATACAATTTAAGCAGCAATTAACTAACACCGTCTAAAGACCACGTACAATTGTTGCACGATACGGGCAAGTTAGTTGCCGTTCAAAACTGGTATAGGTGTAAACAGCAGGAGTACAATAAAAAACGCACGTGTAATAAAATCGCATTCGATTCTGCCATGAAAATTTACTATCATTCAAACAAGTTAAAAATAATCTTGAGAAATTGGTCAATCATTTTTTTATGAAATATTTGGCAGCGCAAATACTTCAATCAATTGTACAGGAACGTGCAACTCTGTGCGAGGCAAAACTTGCATGCAATAATCGCATCGCAATAAAATTGCCTTAGTGTACTCGTAAGTCGCATGCAATTTTATTGAACGGCAAAACTTGCATTCAATTATTTTATGGAAATCGCACGGGTGTAAACACTTCCAAGCAATTCTTGAATGGCAATAATTGTTCTTGAAAGTTCCAGAAACTTGCACCGTGTAAATGGGATTTTAATCTTGAATATCTTTTGTTTTGGCAAATAACCCGTGCATTACTGTCGGACAACCGACACCCTAAAGAGGCCTAGACCGTTGAAGATAAAACAAAAAAAAAAATTGAGTTTAAGCTGCGCCGGACGTACTCAATCATCAACAGTCATTTAATTAACTCGTAGAGTCTTTTTGTTGCACATATGCAACCATAACCCTTGTTTCTGTGAAAGTGTTCTTATAGTGTGGAAACCGCCATGGAAAACCTCCATTCAGCCGGAGGGTTATGTCGGAATTCTACAGACTCAAACCACAAGGATTTCGCATTATGCACATGACCTACATTAAAAAACACCGCTAACGGTGACTTGCGTGGGAATCATCAAATGACCTCTCCCGCTCTGGGCGAAACAGAAGGGCGTGTCAGACTCTGACTGACTAAAACCCACCCGTGTTCCTTCAGTTGCCTGTGCGCTAGGGCCACGGTAACTCTTTCGAACAATCCGCGACCCCGGCAGGCATCGGCCCTATCGGACCCCGTCAATGAACGGTGACTATACTGTGCTACGCGTACACCTACTCATTGTGGCAGTTTTCCTTTTAACTATAATCAATGATGATGTAAAGATAGATGGAAGATACACATAATAACATAACATAACAATGAAAACATAAACTTAATAACAATAATAAAAGAAAAAGCATGACAACAAAGACACAAAGTGTCATTTTTCCTCATGTCTTACTTAGAACTCCTTGTCAAGATGTAACAACGATCAGATTTAAACAGCAGTAAGATATGGCAGGCTAAACAATGGAGGCGTTTGAATTATTATCGCTAAAACACCTATTGTTTGAGTGCAATGTTAAGATATTGATGGCAAAGATTTGGAAAAAAAAAATTGCAGATACGACACTATGTTTTTTACTATGTAATTTGTAAAATGCTAGCATTTAAGAACTTTAATCTTATGTAATTCCAGGGGATTGGCGCTGTTAGCCGAAATACAGGTTCCTACTAGTTCGGTTCCAGATGCTTAAACTTTTGTGTACTTTTGTTTTATCATAGCACTTAACTGTAATAAATCTAAGTATGTACTGTTTATTATTATTAATATTTGTTTCCTTCAAGTGGATGTTGTTTTCGGCATCAGCTTACTAATGGTCAGTAATGGTGTCCTTCTTAGACTTCTATTTGGGTTTTGGAAGTCAATGGTGAGAATGTTTCAGATTTTGCTACATTTAATCGAGGCTAAAAGTTATTTAAATGCAATTGATTATAGTTAAAAAAAATGTTTGTTTTCTCGGCAGCTCCTTGGGAAAAAAGTTCTTATGGGTCAACGTTTATTAGTTCAAAAATACATAAATCAATGTAACATTGGTCACTACTCCATAAATAGCGCAATGAGAGTTTTCTGCAATGACGTTCTCTAGATGGCAGCACTAGGTCCGGGCACTTGTCAAAGCGCCTATATCACCTTTAGTCATGACTCAATGATGAACGAATGAATGAAATGAACGACGAATGTCATCAATTCATTTTCGAAATAGAAGACCTCTTGTTAAAGTGGCGCCAAATGGTGGCGTGAATTTTCATGAAAATCATTATCGTAGTCGATTTTCAACAAACCATATTTAAGTATGGCAAAAATAAACGATAAGATACCGCAATTGTCATAGAAAAGTGTTATATCTGCAATAATAATCAGTTTTGGGTGTATTGTATATTAACTGCAGTTCTATTAAACAGGTCAAGTTTTTATTTATCTGTAAAACAAATAGAAAGACTGAGGAAACCCAGATTAGATTGTTACAAAATTGTGTCACCTGGCTATGAATACAGTATACTGTACTGTGCTATGGAGGAATTTTAACGTATAAAAATAAGCTTATTTAAAGCGTTATTTATTCAGCTTATAATTGTAAAAACAAACACCACAACCAAAATCTAAACTTCTTTGTCATATTTTAAAGTCAGCACCAGCTATGATAGACGAAGATTTCCGTAAACCTAGATATTGAATTAATTAATCTTTTGCAAAATTTTATGTCAAGTGATTTGGTTGAGTTGTCATTTCAACAAATCACAGCAGTTAAAATAGATTGGCAGAATGTTTGTACTTAAATGTTTGTATTGTTTAGCGTTTCAGAAACCGAATAGGCACCCTAAAGCAACTGGAAAAAGATCCTTAATTTTTTAAAGAAAATAATCCTGCGACAAATAAACTCTTGAATTTCAAGAGTACACTGCAAATTCTGCAATGCGATCGTGACGTAACGCGTGGCAGCAAATAAAAGACGATCTGGCGCGAATCACACGACCTACTTAATAATGTGTTATATTCGTGAGGTAGGTCAAATTTGAAACAGGTCTCTGAACGAATGGAGGTGCAGTGACGGCGCGAAAATGTTTTGAATAAAGAATGCTGATTACGAAATCTATGTGATACCTACTTGGTTAAAAAAAAATACAGTAAAGTGCGAGTAGGACTCGCGCCCTGAGAGTTCCATCTCTAACCTGTGCTGGGCTGCCCGAATTTCCAATTCCGGATTGAGAGACTAACTTAACTTTGACGTTGAAAACCTCCTCCAATACATCGATATACGTCACGGTCAATTCTCTAACTGCAAATGTAAGTTTGTAATCGCAAAAAATATTAATTTGTAACGAAAAAAAAACTACAAATTAACGATTTTCGGACTTTTTCCTTAACTTGTGCTGTGAGACTGCTTCTTGCCAAATTTCATGATTCTAGCTTTCGATTTATTTGCGAGTGTCAAAATATGTCGCACAAATGGGCGTCTTTTTTTATTGCGTTGACTCGAAGCTTGATTTTTTTTAGAGCTCCAAGAGACCGTAGACCTACGTATTGATACCAACACGCATTCATGAGAACGCGTGTTGTTGTTGTGAGAGAGACAAACAGACGTACGAACGGACAACTAAGTTTTTCTTTTGAGGTATGGAACCCCAAATAAACTAAGAAAATATAGTGAATTCGTGAGGAAACTCGGAAAATTTCTATAATCGTCAACGTGGAGAGTAAGCAGTCGTGATTCTGAATGCTTGCTTTTTTTTTGTTTGGGAAGAGATGTTTGCTCTGCTGTGAAACAATATACAGGCCGGTATTATTATTAGTAGGCACCTATAAACATACCATATACCTACTTTTTTGGTACCTATTTTGTTTTTTTTTAAATTATAATTCAAAATCTGAACCAACAATAACATTATTTATAGTCTGCCAAACTGCATAACAGTTTGTCGGCAGTTGTTCTCATCTAGTAACATTTTGAAATTTTGAAACTTAATAATAATGTGCTAAAACTTAATTAAGCTAAGTAAACTATAAAATAATATACTTAATTATCTACCTACAGTTGAGATCAAAAATCTTACCTTTTACAGAAAGGCATTTAGGCAAACTTGAGGTTTGTTACAAACACAGTTACACAGCTATGGACACAATCAGAGATAATGTTTTTGTAGAATTATTTGAAGTTGGTCCTGTTCTTTCTGTCACTTCTGTCAACAATTACCTAATCTTTGCATCGCTTCTCAAGAAGCGCGTGTAAAAAAGCAATTTAGTTTAACTTTATATAACTTACGATTGTGTATCAGTTCTACATAATATACAATGTAACAAATAAATGCATGAAAGCGGCAGTAGCCCAACGATTAAAGCGTGATGGCAAACGAAAGGTCGTGCGTTTAATCCCCATCCGTTAAACTATATTAACATGAATCTACTCCTAACACAATCTAAGAAATACAGGAATACAAGTACAACCCAAAAAATACAAACACGGTTTAATGAAATGACTGGAAACCTCTTCCGAAAAAACCTGCTGCTCCATACATACATGTTCGCATATCTTGTCAAAATAGGGGTATAATACCTGATCTTTTTACCCGTTTTCTGGTTTGGTCCCAAAGCGCATGGTAAAAGATGTTCAAAATGATGACCCCTTAAGAGGTTTGTCGTTACTTCAATTATAGCTTGTATACAGAAGAAACCCAAAATGTCTGACAACCAGTCTTACCAAGGGGTATCGTGTTACCCAGTGACTGGGTAGTAGAGGTCAGATAGGCAGTCGATCCATGTAAAATACTGGTATTCAGCTGCATCCGGTTAGACTGCCAGCCGACCCAACATAGTTGGGAAAAGGCAAATGATGACGATACAGGGAGGTAATTAGTAGTGTGGTAATTAAAGATAGGGCAGCAACGTCGACAGTTGAAGTTACACTGCTGCACTGCTGCAGGAAAACATTCCTAAAAAACCGGCCAGGTGCAAGTCGGGCTCGCACACGAAGACTTCCGTACCACCGTCCAATATTTAACACTATATTTTTTTTAAACACGTTTCTTGTTAGGGGACCCTTTTAATTTTTTACTTTATTTAATTTTTATTATTTGTTGTTATAGCGGCAATAGAAATACACACTGTGAAATTTTCAATGGTCTACCTATTACGGTTCATGCGATACAGCCCTCTGACAGACAGACGGACGAACGGACGGACAGCGAAGGCTTAGTAATAGGGTTCCGTTGGCACCCTTTGGGTACGAAACTCTAAAAACCATTAAAGCTCCTACAAACGGGCGCGACACACGACGCAAATCGCACACGACACAAAGGCACCGCTTCTCGCGCGGCAGTCGGTGCCTTTGTGTTGCGTCGCGTGTCGCGCCTGTTTGAAGGAACCTGTATGTAACAACCAAAGCCAACTTTTTGCATTGCATTGCATACAAGAGAAAGAATAACAAATCGCGTCACAATAAAATGTGATATAAGAGATATTGCAATGAATCAATGAACTAGCAACCTGCAACAGCTTTATGCAAGACCCTGATCTTTTGACCCATCATGTACAATAACTTAAGGTGACTCCTCAGCTGCAGCCCGCCAAATTCAAATTTTCTTTGGTTTTTTGCAAATTGCAGCTCTGTTTTACGTCGTATTTTGATCAAAATGCGATTTGCGACTGTAGAAATGATATATTTACTGAATAATAATCATCAATTTCATATCAATCGTCAAACTTTGGATATTTGTTCCACTTAAGAATTCTCATATTATGAAATATTCTGAAAAATTCTTAGGTGGAACCGAACTGCAATTTGCAAAAAAGCATAGAAAAATTGAATTTGGCGGGCTACAACTGAGGATTCACCTTAATAAAAATAAGTTCTGACACATAATTATAATAGTAAAACAAACAGATAGTATCATAGCATGACTGTCTCATTTGTCAAGTGGTCGCTAGTGCTACCGCTGAGCATGAGGTCCTGGGTTCGATTCCCGGGTCGGGCAAAGTGTTATTAGGTTTTTCCATCTGGACTTTCTCAGTAGCAGCCTAAAGTCTGGATTTGTGCGCAGTTGATGGCAATAGGCTCGCCCTCTATTACATGGGACTTAAACATAACTGGTGGAATGTGGGTGTACTATAGGTACACCTCTGCCTAACCCTTCGGAGAATACAGGCGTTATGTTGTGTATGTGTATGTTAAAGTATCATTTTTTGTTGTCGGTCGCCCGACGCCTCCTATTACATGGGACGTCAGGCTCCCGCAGAAAGGCGCGACGCGACTCTTGTAGAACAATTTCCATAAAGTTTTCATAGAAATTGTTTTACTAGAGTCGCGTCGCGCCTGTTTGCGAGTGCCTCTACAAACACACGACGTCACTGCTTGTAATGGGGAAACTAAATTATCGTAAAACTCAATAAGGGAAAAGGTTACTGTCATTCTTCGGTTCTTGGGTTAGCCGAAGACTATAATCGTTGAAAACGATTTAAACCAGCGCCTACGTATGATGTGATGTTACAGTCTTTGAGCTTTCACATCTAACAAATTATAAAACATTTGCATCCAATCGATAAATCATTAAAACAATGTAAAATTCGTTTTTTAATCCCAGATAGTAATTTGACAGGTGTAATGTCAAACTCCTATACTAAAAAGCAAACACAGAAAGACTTGAAATATTATAATCAGGCTAATATATCGAATACTACCTACTTGCATTAGGCATTCAAAGAGAATTTAACGACTATTCTATTACCAACACTTACAGCTTCCAACAACAATAAGGAAAAGATAAATTTATTTACCAATAGCGACGAGCAATTTAATCTATTTTTGAGCACCCATTTGTTAAAGATATAGCAATAGTCTGCCTCGCAAATAAAATGAAAACATATTTTAAAAGTGAAAGTCAGTTACGTGTTGGAATGCAACGTGCCTAAACGGACCTCATTCGTTCAGATCTATGTGATGTGTTGTGAAATTAAAAACTATATTTATCATAGACAAACATTGTGTGATAACCTTTTTGCAAGAGCGGGAAATAAGTAGTCGCTTTTTCTGTTGTTTTTTGATTGTAATAATAAATTTGATTTTGATTTTTGATTATGATTTTGTTTTTTACTTAATGTTTTGTTCTTGTTTCTAATACATTTTTCTATCCTCACTACTAGTAAACAATCTTGTTAAAACGTATATTTAAGGCGGAACCTTCAGGGTAGCCCGCGAAATTCAAATTATCTTACGTTTTTTGCAATTTGCAGGTCACTGTCAGGTTGTATTTTGGTTAGAATATGATTCGCGGCCGTAACAAATATGGCTTTACAGAATTATAATCATTAGAATCAGCAATACAACTCCTTAAGTTAGAATTGGTGTCAAATATCATGATTTTATGAAATAGTCATTCAATACAGTAATATGAACTTAGAGAGATGTATTGCTGATTCTAATGATTATAATTCTGTAAAGCCATATTTGTTACGGCCGCGAATCATATTTTAATCAAAATACAACCTGACATTGACCTTCAAATTGCAAAAAACGTAAAAACATTAGAATTTCGCGGGCTACCCATGCGCTTCCCCCTTAAGAAGTAAATTTTTAAGTAAGTGCTGTATACGCCTGCAATTGACTAATTCACCATAACTCAATGCATATGTTATGTTTTATTATGTTAATGTTCCTAGTGAAAAGGTCGTTGGTGTACCTTTCAAATAAAATAAAATATGTCGGGTGAAACAAGGGTGGACCAAATTCCGCAGCGATTGCAATGACGTGTAATTTTTTTTTGAGTCTGTTATAAAAAGAGTCTAACAATTTTCATTTCAAGTATATCCCATATTTACTTTAGCTACAATTATTCTCTTTATTTAACATCTACGGTAATTCTTATCAAGTATTATTTTCAGACAAACGCCAACGTAACTAATCCCAGGCTGAAATTAGCAAGTATTTAGTTACAATAGCCAGACAGAAGGTAAGCAATGGAGAATCTAATACTTCCGATATTCATAAACTTATATTCGACCTAATTTTATCAGCCTTGCAGTTTGAACGAAGCGACTTTATAGAGTTACGTAGTAACTTTTAAGAGATAAATTAGGTACGAAATAGGCAAAATTATGAGCTTAGTGTCCTAATTAGGACCATAAAAATATCATATAGCTTGCTTGCTTGCTTGGATTATGTTAAGTAAAAACTCTTCGCAATTTTTTTCATTGAGGTTTGGAACCTAGAAAATTTGATACTCATCCGAATTTCTTCAGAAGGTAGTTTGTATCGAATTGGAAAATGTGACGAAATAAATCAGTCACACAGTTGACAAAACTAACCTACAATTACCTCTACCATTTCCGTTTTTACCATTTACAAAAGGACAGCGTGGTGATAAGAAATTGGAACATGCAGGCATTGTTTAAAAACAAACAACCGTCACAATGATCGACAGATAAAAAACCGTAAAATCAACTAAGAGAAAACATATTGAAAGTCACGTACAACTCGATAACGGTAATTTAGTACAATACTAAGTAATTAATTGCAGACTATAATAAATGAACGTGTTATTAATTATTTGTTATTAGAGTTACAAAAAAAAAAAATTATGGAAGTCGTAATTACTTTGAACTGTCAAAGTAAGTTAAGTAGTAACTCTACAGCGTTACTCCTAATGATTTGGAATTAGTTAATATAACCACTTATAATTAAAAAGAAGGTAGCTAATCAAACTATAGTTTTATGACAAATTGAAATAATTGCATCATTACTTTTTTTCTACGATAAAACTGGTAGAAAATGAGAAAAGAGCATAAGAAAATAATTGAACCAAAATGGTCAAAAATGAGACACAAGCATAACAATATCAATAACAACGAGATAGCGATGTAATGCTATCGTTAAACGACAATGCTTAGTTACTTATATGTTAAACTACACCCCCCAATAAAGCAGTGCAAGTGTTTCTGTCGCGTTAGTAAGCATGTAGCTTCATCTTCATAACATTTTCAATGTGGACCGTGCAAAAAGTGATGGGTCAGCCGCTCGGCCTTCCAAATATGTGGGTATCCGTAAATTATTTACGTTGGGCGCCAATAATCCAACATTGACGCCCGACATGGTGCCAATATAGAGTTCCTGGCGCCCAACGTGGGGCCAATGTAAGGTTCCTGGCGCCCAACGAGGGACCAATGTAGGATTTCTAACGTCCTACCGCCCAACGTATATAAGCTAATAATATGCTGTTCAAGCAAGCGAGTCGGTGATCGCAAAGCCAACCATTTTACATTGTTAAATTAATTTAAAACGAACTGTATTTTCATTTGACTGTACATTTATATACCTATGATAGTGAGTCATATAATTTTCCTGGTGGAATATACCATTCTGCGTTCAATAGACATAATAAAACTTTGAATACCTGGTTTTCAAACCGCGAACCCAACAGCGCGATTAATACATTTTAAATAATTATAAAGCGTTGCTCTCTTTGTTTATATCGTTCTGATTTAGTTTCTGTCTGTTTTGTGTTAAAATAATTGAGTCATACTTAAGAATGCTGGAAAATAAATAAACCTTTTTGTATCTCAGACTTTATGGTATGCTAAACTTGGCGGCATAGATACTACGGATTTTTATAACTGGGTTGTAGTAAACACAGGTTAAAGTTAGAACACACGTTGATGATGGAAAAAATGTTTTGTTTAGTCAAATCTAGAGACTAGAAAATGTAGAAAATCTTAATCTTTAGGGTTGGAAAAAATAAAGTGTTGTGTGTACTAGTCTCAATCGCAGATTTGAACTGTGACGGTTATTATAGTTTAAAAACTTTGACGTATTTAAAATAAAATAAATACTTGACATTTTCACTGACGTCACGGCCAGAAGCGTATTTTTCCGAGTTTGATATGACGCTACGGCCCCAGACGTTTTTTCGAGTTTCATATGACGCTACGCTCCCAGATGTTTTTTCGTGTTTGATATGACGCTACGCCCACAGGCGGTTAATTTTACCAAGTCAAAACAGACAAACTGCTTATAGACGTGCAAATTTGCGTACATTACTAAGAAGCCATGTGATCCAGTGTCGCATAGCACTTACTAAATTTTTTCTAGTATCTTATTACAGGTAGTTACTTTGACTTGTTTTTTTGCGGCAGTTCGGCTATGTTTTGGCGTGGTATTATTTTATATGAAAATTTTTAGTGCCGTTTTCAGAATGTCAACTTCATATCAGTGTCAGTGAGTGTTAAAAAGAAAATTCCACGGGTCGATACTTAGAACTTCGCGCGCACTTTGAGCAGCGGACTATTGGCATTCGAGTTAAAGAATAAAAAACGATGTAAACAGTTTTAACAACATCCTTGAAAGTAGGCGAAGGTATCGTTACTAAAGCTACGTTAGATTCCGCAATTACTAGACATACGCGAAAACCTACTATTTCAGTAATATCTGCTAATAGCCGCAAAAGAAACCGCCATGATTCACAATTAATTATGCCATATAAATTACAATATCTCTACCTACTACCAAAACTTTACAAGCACAAAAAAAGTTAACCTAAACAATGTAGCCAGTGTCATTAATCCTCCAACCTGTCACTTATGGCAACATTAGGACTATTTTATCTGTGTCAATATGACACGCGTGCCGTTTACAGTCCGTTCACAATTGTTTTACCTCTGACAGCAGCAACCCAATAGCAACCTTATTATAACTAAAATAAAGATCACTGTGATTTGACAGTCTTGTCAATAGCAGCAACCCAATAGCAACCTTATTACAACGAGGATAAAGATCACTCTGATTTTGGCAGTGATTCAAAATCAGAGGTAATATACTGTGAAAGAACTAGGTGCGTTTTGGTCACAGCTGTCAAGGTTGAGTGAAAGTTGGACTGAGCGGTCATTGTCATACTAATCTAAATCTTACTGAAATTCGATGTAAGACCGCTGAAAGTCTAGATTGTTCGATAAAGGTTAAGAAACAATTGAATTAGAATTGGCAAAGTTAAGAAGTTTTAGTTGAGTTGTTATTATGAGGACAAATTGTTTTAAGAGTTCTCGTAGATATAATCCAGACTTCTGTATTACAGATGCGAAAGTGACTTTTACAGTCTGTTCAAATGCCATTTTTCAGCTTCTGCCGAATCAACTTTGCAATTTTTGGCAAAAAAGGTTACTTGCCCTTTTTTCTTGTAAAAAGACAAGACTACCTATATCCTAGATGTTCCAAAACGTTACTTACGGGTTAAGTCACTAAATTAATGTAAATAATGGGTTTGTTAATACAATTTTATTATTTTATTTTTTGGTTGGGAAATCATCAAATGACCTCTCCCGGAGCGGAAGGGCGTGTCAGACTCTTACTGACTAAAACCCACCCGTGTTCCTTCAGTTGCCTGTGCGCCAGGGCCACGGTAACTCTTTCGCACAATCCGCAACCCCGGCACGCATCGGCCCTATCGGACCCCGTCTATGATGCTGACACGTGGAACACGACGCGCCGTCGACCTGGGCCTGCTCCTTACCGCTCAGTAGCAGCCTGGAGTCTGGTTTTGTGCCTGGTTGCTGGCAATAGGCTCGTCCCTATTACATAAAACTTAAACATAACTGGCGAAATGTAGGTGTATTATACGTACACCTCTGCTTAACCCTTTGCGGATTACAGGCGTGATATTATGTTATTTTTATATAATTTATTTTGTCATGAAATCAACTTGACAATAAACGCATTACAAAAGTATTTCCTGCGCACGTTCAGGATAATAAATCAAAAGTACAAAAAATAACTTCTAGAAGACTCCAGGCTTGATCGTTCATTAATAATTGGCTTAATGCTTAGTAGAGTGGTTACTAAAGAAAAGTAAGGCTTAATAGTCTTGCTAAGGCAATCCCGGCTCAGTGATATTGAGGTCAAGTTTCAATTAAGTCGTCTTCGCCTTGATACGGCTTTTGCATCCTCCATTTAAGTAAGTTAGAACCACCGTAGGTAGTATTCAATTTAGTAATATTTTTGAACACCATTTTTTCTAGCTAGACCGGCAGAGACAACCAAAACATAGCTGGGAAAAGCTCATATTATATAAACAATTGACAATGTCAAAAATTCTTCCGTCTTTTAGATAAAATCGCAAAACATTCATCATTATGAGAACAATATAATTAACACAGCCATAAAGTTTGTTAACTGCTCCAAGCAAGATTTACTGCTATTTTATAATCTACTATTTTTCGAGACAATATTTATTCAAAGAGTCGATTTACTATTAAACAATCACATCACTACCATAAACGAAAAACTTTATTACTATTCCACTTTTTATTTACTAAACACAATATTCACAGCCACTTAATTATATCGATTTATTGGAGACGAAATTAATCGATTAATCAATCGACTCATCTAGAAGAAAATCACAGCTATCTTGTAATTTGCGGTTTACAAATAAAGCAATGACCACAATATGATGTCATGTGCTACATCGAACATGACTCAGTATCTGAATCACACACACCTCTTGACCAAAAATGGCAACTCAAGTCAAGATTCTTTTGTGCTTATTTGAACTTGGCCTTCGAGATTATGTCATCTGCTTTTGAGAGTTTAATTGTAAATAATGATACCTTCATGCCGATTTAATTGCGGACCATAAACAAGATAGACTACAAGTCTGTTATTTTTAAATGGCGAATGTTTTTTTTTTGACGTTTAATTACGCGGGAAAATTATTTTATTTCAAAGAATACAGTAGTTAAAGTAACAAAAAATTTAAAACATATTGTTTTAAAGGGACAAAGGGCCGGTAGTGACAATGACGGGATGTGACGTCAGCAGCAGGTGCAGGTAACATTAGATCGCCCCTGCGCCGTGAGATGGTGTTTAAGTTAATAGAAAAAGCGTTTTACAATAATAAATTGCCTGCCTCTCGTTAGTCTAGTGGTCTGGTTTTATTGGGTTTTACTATATGGAATTTCTCAGTAGCTGCCCTGAGTCTGGATTTGTTCCCAGTTGATAGCAATAGAGACTTTAACATAACTGGCAAAATATGGATAAGGGTGTAGGGATTACAGGCGTTATGTTATGTTATGTAATAAACTGCAAAATATAAAGAAAAAAGGTGCAGTTTTAAAAATCTTAGCCTAGCACTATTATTGATTGTCAGACTATGCGGGATGATAATTTGGATGCAAGAAAAGTCCAACTACTTGATATGGTTATGAGACTTTTTTGAAGCTGAGATAAAGAACGCACATAAGTACTGTACCTATACGTTTTGAATAAAGCGATCATATCATGTTTTGATTGGAATTAAAAATACAACGACTTAACTACTTTGTTAGACTGGACGACAACACTAATACTGGTAAATACGAGTACTTGTACTTTGGGTTCAGCTTGTAGGCAGAGGAAAACTAAAGACATTCGCTTTACAATTAAATTCACGGAAATTAAAACAGCTGAAAAAAGCTAATCTTTACAATGCGTGAATAATAGTTCGCATATGTATTCAATTTATTAACAACAATAGCATACCTACTTTAATGTTTTATAAAACTACCTATATGTTATTCAAACAAAGGAGTTTATTTTAGTATTTATTTATAATTTATGAATACATGATAGACATCTGTTTCTAACGGCTAATTAGGAGCGTCCGTCTGGCCTACATTTTGTACAAAAATGTGTTAGCCATATTTGTCTACTAATTACTAAAAATGTACCATAAACGCAAAGTTTATGGGTCAAACACGTGAATCAAACAGTAGGCTAAACTAATCATTTAGTCGATTCCTAAATTGTCTTTTTTTATTGACTTTTAAGTTAGAGACGTGATAATACTCCCGCGGAATATTAATAATTATGTAATTTTTTCATAAATGGCAATGTTACGTAACTTTGTGTATATTCGCTGATTTTTTTGGCTTAATCAACAGTAACCGAAATTGGGTTTGTGATAATGAGTCTTCGTTACTTAATAAATTAACTTTAAATAGATGTAGGTAGAATAGAGAAGTTGCTAGTTGTAGATGTGTCAGTTTATTCAATCTACACTCTTCGTTGCTCTAAAACTTTTTTGGAGAACAACTAGTAGTTTGTTAAAATTGCGTGACAACTACCATTTTACCATAGTTTTTCTCAGAGGAAAACTGAACGCATGTGAGTGTAAATTAAGCACTGTGTAGCAATTTTACTGCAGCTGATTGCATTACTTATTCTAAAATCTTGTTTAGCTAATAAGGCCACCCTATCTTCAAGGCCATATTCAATTAGTAGTAGGTATTTTGTTTATGTCATTCGGACAGCTGTCACTTAATCTGTCTTTCTGTCACCCTGCACTGCGACCCTCTAAGTCCCCGTAACTTGGCCCACACCCCACACGCTTGCATCGTTAGGTTGTGACGTGACCGCCTAAGCGTGATACCTGGATCGTTATTGTTATTGTCAATTCGTGTCAAGTTACTTTTTTGTAAGACATGGCCACACAGCTACACTTCCGTCACAATTACAGCCTCATGGTTCAGCTATTTTGGGTTCTCGGCTTTGATATCCTTATTAAGAATTAAGTATGGGTCAAGTTGGCCGTTGGATTAAACGAAAGTAACATGACCTATAGACCAGTACAGAAAATAGACCGATAAACAGCTTATGTAATGGATGGAGGACCATAGACAATGCTCTTTGATTCGAAATATTCAATCACATATCCTGTAGAATATCTAAATAGAGTAATTACAGTCCCGAGTAAATAATGATAGTTTCAGTAAAATCGAAGATACTGTAAACTTCGAAAACGATTTAAAAGCATTTATAATCTGAGAAATATAATTCCAACATTTCTACATTATCTTCATAAAAAGTAATAACTTTCAATTCAACTGACCAAAGCAACTTCGTAAACAACCTTGGGTAAGTCATTAGCCAAAAATTAAATTAGCTTAATTTCACCATTCCTCCCACACTCACTCGAGGTCGTGTAGCCGAACCCTAATATTGCATGTAAATGGCAACACATGTTCCATATTGGATGTTCGAATTTTGAACGTTCGTGAGCTTTCGAATTTTGCGAATTAAAAATAGGAAGGGGTTATTTATAATGTCTATGTCATGTAGTTTATTTCAGGCTCTCACATTTAAATAACATGACAGTGCTTGCGACTGAAATCACTTTATATGAGACCAATATCGATACCGATTAGTAGGTTTCTTTTACAGCGAGTTTTTTGGTAAGTGCCACTTCATGTTTTTAGGACCGATCATATTCATGAACTAGTACTGAAGTCAGCTTAATACCAAATGGCGGAAAAAAATATAGCCGGATTACCGAGCGCCTACTGTTCTTTATTTCACTTATAAAGAATACAATTATTCACTTATATGAGGAAAAGCACAGATAATTATTAACTTAAGAAACAGTTTCGCCGAATGAAAAACTTACAATTTAAAAATTAAATACATGGAGCTTTAATAGTTGGAAGAGATTTTGATTCCTTAATCACTTTAAGTAATTGATTAAGTATAGAGGTGAGCTCCCTCACGACACGACAGTCCAACAGTATTATGTCCTAGGAGCTCTTAAGAAAGAAAGAAAATAAATTTATTTGACCCAGGTTAAGGCACACAACATTCACATAAAAACCAAAAAATGGTGAAAAACTTAAAAATAGTATTGTGTGCCTCAAGGCTGCGCCAAATAGGTCCAGTTCAGCATAAATGATAAATGATTTTATTTCTGTAAGTAGATTTGTACAAACACTTTTACACGTCAATCATATTTTAAAACTAGATGAGGTCGGCGTTTCCTATCTGCCTACTCTGAGAAGAAAGGCCGAAACAAACTCAGAAGTCACAGTCTCTTTTAAAGTCCAGACATAATCTTGGTCAGATCATGCGAAGACCTTGTAGATTTGTGTCTGAAAAGGTCTTTTGAGGAAAAACCACACAGAATGAGTGGACCTGTCCAGTCAGTGCACGCATTTGTCAGTAATCGTGCAACTCAACTCAAAATTTAAGGCCAGACAACTAATGCCTGACGCTGGTTAAAATGGTTGGTCTCAAAATTATGTTTAAGGCTTTTGAACTTGCATTAATTTTGTAAATATTATTTGTTCACCTCTATGCGTTACATTTATTTCTTTTGTTTATGCAATAGTAACGTTAGTTACATAAAACCATTCAGTTACTAATCTCTGATGAAATTCTGTTGTCTTATTATAAAACTGCAGCTTATACAAGATTTAATTTGTTTGTGGCCATTACAATAACATTAAATACAAAAATTGGGTACACTTTTATCTTTGCCGAGTCTGATAAAGGGTTTTACAAGATTTCTGGTAAGTTTTGACCAGCAAAATAACACTTAAATCTGCCATCTTTTCCGAACTATGTTGGAGTCAGCTTCCAGTCTAACCGGATGCAGCTGAATATTACATGAAGCGACTGCCTATCTGACCTTCACAACCCAATTAGGTACTGGGAAACACGATGCCCCTTGCTAAGACTGGTTGTCAAACTTGGACTCTAGCTGACTTTCCGCAACAACTGTTAAGAGGCTTACAACAGCTAAAGCGCGGTCACTGTCGGACTGCATAGAAAAGAAAGAGAAGCGCGATGACACAACGCTGGTAATTTATTGCAAAATACGAAGCAATTATCTATTTACAAAAAATCTATTGATTGGATTAAAAAATTAAAACACTATCACGTTGGTATGTTGCTTGTAGAATAATCTGACAAAAAATCAGAATGATTTAATGCATAGTAGTATGGTTTTTAATCGTTATAAGAAATTTATAGAGGTATCTTCGTGATTTTTTTCTATCGTATCAAATTATTTGTATTATGTTTTCAACACACTATCTAATTAGCAAATATCCTGAAGAATAACATATATTTTTCTGATTTTGTTTAGTGCAGTGGATCATATACTTTTAGGCATTATAAAACTTACATTTAGGTCATGTAGCCCCTTAAAGATCTACAAATGACAGCAGGGACCAAGGGTATAACGTGCTTTCCAAGGCACGAAAGGGTCTCATATGTAATGGATGGTCACCCATCCACGAACCGACCGCGGCAAGCGTAGCTAAACCTACAATTGACCTGTGCGGCTGTTATCATTGAGCCACGAGCCCCTCTTTACGTAAAAAAACTTGTTTAAAGTTAATCGCATAGGTATCATAAACAGCAAAAAACCCACAATTGTAGGTCGAGCGTCGATTGCGTTTTATTAGTTACATAATTTGAATATTAACTATAAGTACGCGTTGCACTGAAAACAACAAGAAATAATAACCTGTATGTAGACTTTATTGTAAAATTATAGTGATAACAACGATGCACATTCTCTTTTTAAAAGTACTAAAAAGACACGATTGTAAAACTCATCTAGAATCTCTTTTTCTTTTTCAGTGCATTCATTTGTAAAGTTTACATGGAACATATCGAAATATGGTTGACTATACACAGGGGTGTATAGGCAGGGGCCTACCCCTATTTAAAATATGACGTTTGTAAAACATTATACAGAGATTTTTAGCACCATAATGAAAACTCTCAAAAATTTTATCTATGACTTCAGTCTCGTATAGAGTCATTGTCTTCAGACAATGACTCTATACTGACGAACCAAAATAGTCTATTCGAATAGACATGTAAAAAATATACTTAAACATTTCTTCAAATTATTCCGTGTTTGAGCAAGATTTAGCAAGAATACGCTAATATGCTTTTATAATACTATTTTCGAGTCTTATTGTTAATAGGCGTTACGGTTCGATTCGAATTTCAAGCGGGAACTATGAGTCAACCGTACTAGTGGTGACAAAAGTTTTTATTTTACGGTTTTTTGCAAGTGGTTAACCGAAAGCAGGTCAATTTAATTTAACACAATGTATATATTTTTATATTATTTGCATGCATAAAATGTGTAAATATGTTATTGAATGGCATACATTGTCAATATTTTTATATCTTTAGATTAGCGTGAATTTGGAATTTTATTAACACTAAAGGTCAAGTATTAAATGAGACGACCTCTCCGATGCCTTGAACTTTCGGATGTAACATTAAACAATGTCTCACTTCCGCGGATTGTTAGTTTTTATCACAATATTGATGCATCTATCAAATATCAATTCTTACACGAAGTACCTATAAAAATAGATTGTTTTATTATTGTCACAGTGAACAGACTAGGGTTTTTCCCATATTTGCAAGTTGCAGTAAATATTACAGTACCAACGCTTGTGACATACATATTTAAAGTTCAGGGCTATTTATAAATGGGAATGTCTTCAAATTCACATTATTAAAGGAAACATGTTTATAAAGTAGTTCGGGACTATTTTAGTACATAACAGTGTCATTTGAAAACGCCAACATGCTGTCCTAGAAAGAAACATACAGCCAAAAATATTGCAGCGTTCGTATTCTGGCTTCAATTGGCCAAAACCGACGGCTTAATGTCTCTCAGTCATTTCACCGTCTTAAGCGCAGTGAAATTGTGTTATGTACAATTGTACATTTATGTCGACGACTGTACATTAATAGATGATTATTTAGATAAAGCATTAAAGAAATTGCGGAAGCGTAAAGCCGGGCGTGACGGCTGAGGATTGATACCACTTTCCTTTGCTCTTGTACACGCGTGTCATGTGCTTGTCTGTGGTTATTTGTATAACCTGTGGAAAACTTGCCATTTAAAACGTTTTATGTCAAATTGTGGAGGGAAATGTCGGGTTAAATCTCGTCACATAGAAAATGTTTGTTAAAAGTAACTGGTAAATTATTCTGTTTGACCGAGTTAAATGCTGGCCGCTGTAGGAGACGTAGTAATTTGGGGAAATTTATTATTGTAGTCGCCTATTTATACGATGTTGACTATACACTTTATTAATACCGTCTTGATTCGTTTACGTTTTAATTATTTTGGCCTAATTTTGTCACCTTGCGAATTATACGTCGTTTATAGACGGGATACAATTTAACTGATAAAATCTAGGCGGCACAAATAATAAAATGTATGAATATGTATAATTATGATAAATAAATTTATTACTCTCGTAACCGCTTTAAAAATAACTGTTTAATTTACTAACACCTACTTGATATACCTTCTATTTAACGGTGAAACTATACCTGATAAATCGATGTGCAGATTTATAAGTGTGTTATAAAAAACTGTAAAAAGAGGTTACAATCACATAGCGGTTTCTAAACGGAACAAAAAATAACTCCCACGTCCCTGATCTATGTTAAATAACAGAACAACGATAAAAATACTAGCTTCCTGATGAGTTCTAATGTGATTCTTATTTGTATAGACATAAGATTAAAATTTTGTACGGTGTCAAAGTTCGCGCGGAAACATCATTTTCTCATTTTTCTTTTACTGTCAGACACTTTTACAGGTCATCATTTCTAATATGGCGGTCAAGTTCAAGTTCAATTCGGGTCTACTGTGGGATATTTAATATAGGTGTGAAACGAAATGCTTTGAATAAATTTAATTTAAATAATATTTATATTTTTAACAATTCTTTTATGCGAAATGTTTCAAACAACCGTAAAACTAATAAAAACCGCATTTTAGCGACGACACCTTAACCCAATCAGAAAAAAAATAACATAATCTTCGCTCGTTCCAAAATACATAATGCGAAATGTCAAACGTTGAATTCCATTTTCAAATCGTAAACACAGCGAGGCCGCGCCTAGACTATTAACATGCTTATTCCAAAATCGACCTCGTCACGTCACTAATAAAGTTTATTTTGCATTAATAAATAGTGAATATGACATCAAAAGTTCAACAACAAGCCACTCCTTTGTACTTTCAAGTTGTTTTATTTTGAATTAGGTATTCATGAACGGAATTTATTATATGACTACTTTTGAGACTTTTTTATGAATGTATAAGTCAAGTCCGCAGCCACTAATTCCCTGCAACATTTTTATTAATTCCTGTAAGCCAAAAGCTACTGGCGATTGTGGCGACAAACCCGCAAAGTGGTATGTTCGAGGGGCATTATTCAACTATCTTGGCAGAAATCGCTGTGAAATAAGTCTAAATAAAATAATTGGTAGAACAAAAAATTACCAGTTTCCACTTGCGACGAGAAGTCAGTCAGATATATCACCTAGCCTATTCACAACGTGGAAATCATTGCCTTTGGAGTCCTACTTTAATAAAAAGAAACTCTGGACTACATTGTTAGATTCCATAAACCGGTACGCAACGGAATCCTAAAAAAACGGTTACGTCTTAGTCATAAGGAAAAGCTTTTAAAACAACACATAATTTAATTTATTACAACAATGAACATTGACAGAAATAACGCGCATGCTTACATTTTTAAACAGTCATAGACAATGGGTACGTAGCTTTTTTAACAAGATGTGTAATCTTTCTTCGAGGACTACTACGCATTGAGTCATTTCCGTCATTCAAACTAACGACTTGTAAGAAAACGTTTAACATTTAATGGCTTCACACACTGACTTTTTATGTGTTACATTATAATTATTTTACTAGCAATGCCCACGATTTTTTTTAACCTGTCTTGTCCCCCTGTTGGGCAAAATAAATTTTCACTGTTCCTTGTGTGTTGCCTTCTCTGCCCAATCTCCGGTACACATCTAAGTCATCACGCGTTTCCTGAGCCTCCCTCGACGACGACGCGCGACGCCCACGAATTTACATAGGTATGCGAAAAGATTTATATTTTCTGGAAGAAGAAATATCATAATATCCAGAAATAAACTGCCCGTTCTTGTAAAACATCAAATTCTGTCTGCTTGTTTAGATGTAAAATTGTAGCAAACAAACAGACAGACAGACAGACAGACAGACACACGACTACATACATCAAGCTACACATTTCCAATTTTAGCTGACCTCGCATTGCACAAGTTTTTCGTACAATGAGAAGTCAGCTTATATTGGAAATTTATAGCTTGATGTCGTCGTGCGTACTACACATATTAACACGAATGACATCATGTAATGATCATCAAGTCGTCTGCAAAGTGTAATGATTACAGTTTCCAGCTAAGATGACTCTTTAAATTATCTATAGAGCACTTAGATCAGAATAAATACTTATTAACAGTATATTTGATCAAAGATGGAGCATAATTATTATTCCTTTTGATGTTCAGAAGGGAACAAAAGAGCTTACATAAGAGACTGTACAGAAAGCCGCAAGTCAGTGGTTTGAAAACCAGTTGGTCTCTTATTCTATTGAAACTCCGTACTATGCTAGGCCAGCTCAATATCAAAGAGTTACCACAGACGACATGCGGGCGACTATTACTAAGCGTTCATTCGACGCATCCTGGCCAGTCAGCCGCGCTACCAACGTGCTGACTGGCAAATCTTTTTACCACAGCATCAAGCATCGAGTCTATTTTTAACGGACTTCAAAAAAAGGAGGAGGTTGTTAGCTCAGAACTTTTTTCTAGGTGAACCGATTTGGATGATTTTTATTTGAAAGCTGGTGCTTCTCAAGTGGTCCCACATAAATTTGATCAAGTTCTGACCAGTAGTTTTTGAGTTATCCTTAATATTGCGTATTTTTTCCACTTAGTTTATATTGATGATGTTTTAATAATTTCCTGTCACTGTTATTTAAATATCAAGTAGTGGTATACGAATTTTTGTGGGGTAGGTACTAAAACTAAAAAGTGAAAAATAAAAACATTTTTACAAAAAAAAATAACCGACTTTCAAAAAGCACTAAAAAAAAGTAAAAAATAACTTTAATTTCGGAAGTCAGTGGCAAAAAACGAAAATACAAAACGAAAGACACCGACTTCCGAAATAAAAGTTATTTTTCACTTTTATTGATTGATTTTTTTGGAAGTCGGTTGTATGTTTTTTGTAAGAAAGATTTTTTATATAGGATGACAGGGACATGGACACATTTCAGCACATGATTCTAGACCCACTAGCATAGAAACTTTTCAGCGGTTATAAAAAAAACTGCTTTTTCATAGAAACAATACCCACGAGGTCAAAGTGTATAGACCAAGTAATTTTTTTTTAATTAACCGGCTCAACATTTCACCGCAGGGACGTTCAGATTCAGAATCATGTACTGAATCCATGGTAACAGGTTGCGCGTCGATGTCACCCTGCCACCCTGTATATCTCATGCCGCCGATAAGAGAAAAGAAGAAAGGAATCGGCTTTAAAAACCGGTTAAAATGATCGAACCGTAACTTTTCAAAATAATTGGCACATCACTATTCCTAAGGAATGTTGCCAGCTGCAACAAATAACAACAAACTAGTTGGATGGTTTCATTATCTATGGTGATTGGGGTTACTTGGTCAATGGCAGGCATCTTAGTCAAGGATTATTTATGTCTAGGATTTTAAATAGAAACTCGTCGCTTAATAAATTAGTTATCTATTGAATCTTTGAAATAACAGGGAATTTTTGTTTTTATTATGGCATTAAGGTATAGAATTAGAATATCTTCCAAAAGAAACATACGAAGCGAAAAGTTGCCAAATTATGAGCAAAAGCAATGTCTCTATCAACATAATACATGTAAAAATATTTCTACAACTTTTTTAATTAAAATAGGTATGATTGCACAAATTGAAAGCACTTTATAATGGGTAAACCGCTAGACTATAATACTTTAATTACAGACTCAGTGACTCTAAGAAAGGCTTTTTGCCTGGTTGGTTCAGAATAAAGCACTCTAGAGTGAGTCATATTATAATCATAGATCATCGTAATTATAAGTTAGATTATAACTTTATTGCTGTGACTAAAAAAGTTACTGTTTTTTTTTTGTGCTGGTGCATGAAAAAGTATGACTCACAAAATTCAGAACCTCTTTATGTAAATAAGTTAGCAATAAGAGTAGGTGTACACGTGTACGAATTTACAAAACTTGTTCATTATGAATAAAAACTTGTCAAAAGTATTTTTAATTTTAGAACTAAATGTTGGGAGAATACATTTTTTTTGCAATTTTTGAAGTGAAACTTCTTATGCAGCGATTCGATAATAATAGACGAGAATTGAGAGTGAAATTTCAAGGACGCGTCACGTTTAGGCGTTTGTAACGGAATACATGAGAGAGAAGAAAGATATAACTCTCTCTGTCTCTCACACTAAATCTCTCTTATTCTTTATTTTTTACTTGTATCACGTATACGGTGTTTTATTTTTAAGAATTTAATAAAAGAAGACAATACCTATTTGAAATTATGATTGGTTGAAATTTTTTCCGGCATATTTACTTAATTCTAAATCAATCTAGGAATTAGATACCCAAAAACATTGCCAAATCTAGATTGAAAAACTTATAAATAATATCACGGTAATATTAAACATATCTATTATTTTTAGTCATGCATGCTAGATAAGCTTTCTTATT
Organism: Dryobotodes eremita; assembly: GCA_917490735.1. NCBI lineage: Eukaryota > Metazoa > Arthropoda > Insecta > Lepidoptera > Noctuidae > Dryobotodes > Dryobotodes eremita. The sequence continues at coordinate 14,210,403 of OU823267.1, forward strand.
TAAAAGTAAATTAACAATTAAGTATGGAAAATTTAAGCATCGAATAGAAAAATAACTGTCAACTTGAAAATGGCTGCAAAGTTTACACCACCGTTTTTGTTCGTCCAACTCAAAACATCCGTTTCATTAATATTGAAGAAGTTACGTAGCTTATAAAAAGGTGTAAAAAAGGGGAAGGGGCCGGTTCTGAATCTATAATTATCACCAAAAAAATCGATACTCATTCTATTGGCCTTGTTCCATTAGATTTGTTGTCGGCGCAACATGTCTTTTTCGTCCATACTAATTCTCTATTAGTCGTGATTTTGGTAGTCACCCTCTTATTAGCTATATAATTTAACACACAGACCATCCCTCTTTTCTTAGGTACCTATTCCTCTCTCTTATACCCAATTATAAAAGTCATCGATACTATTAATAGATAGGTAAAATCGAAAATATCGGTTTCCACAAAAACCACCATTTACTCAACTTTCAAAATTATCTCTTCATACCCTTTATTGCCACGCTTCTTAAATTCTTACGTAGAAATCTCATGGTTTTTGGCATGGCTAGCTAGAACAGTTTGCTGCCAAAAAATAACATCAATACTATACTTTGGAAGTAATCCAAGGCTATGTACATAGTGCAACAGTCATAAAATTTATTGAATATAACTTCAGATAACGGTTTTAGGTAACTGCCATAAGATATTATTAGTTTATTAGGTATGGGACGTCAGATGACAGTCAAATATTGATTCATACGCAACTAGTTGGCCACAGTCTTCACAGTGCATTCAAATATTATCCAATGATTATATACATCGTGCATATTTTACAACGCATAGCAAATCACTGAAAAAATAAAAAATAAACCTGTGAAAAAAATGGTTGAGTTCGCGGATAACATCTCATTAGAATCATAGGTAGCTTTTATTAAACTTTTATCCAAATTCTCAATAAGTATCTAAAAATATTAAACGAATGGTAAAAAGTCCAATTGACCCAAAACAAAATTCCATTTCCCACGAAACATTTTTAAACTGGCAACCCTCTCCAATGCTACCAACCGCTCAAATATTAATCCCTTTGTTCCCAGTATGCTCGTTTCTTCTTGAATATGCATATGACCTCCTCTTTCTGAACATCGAACTTTTAACTTTATACCTACGTGCTTAGAGTTCCATGTTAAATAGATTTGGATGGAATTGAGACTATTGTTAATTCAGCTTAGGTTAGTTGAGCGGTGTCTATATTTTTGTGTGCTTAAGGGGGATGCGCTAAGGTAGCCCGCGAAATTCAAATATACTTACGTTTTTTTTTTTTTCAATTTGCAGGTTACTGACAGGTTGTATGTTGATCCAAATATAATTCGCAGCCGTAACAAATATGGCTTTACAGAATTATAAACATTTGAATCAGCAATATAACTCTTTAAGTTAAAATTGGCCTCAAACGTCAAGATTTCATGAAGTAGTCGTTCAATAGGGCAATATGAACTTATAGAAATTTATTGATGATTTTTGTGATTATAATTCTATAAATAAATATTTGTTACGGCCGCGAATCATATTTGGATCAACATACAACCTGACACCAACCTGCAAATTGCAAAAAACCCAAGAAAATTTGAATTTCGCTACCCTGACGCTTCCCTCTTAAGCATAACTTAACAATGTGAAGTAGAAATTAAACGGGAAAGTGGTAATGAAAAGGAAATTAAGTATAATGTATGAATGAGTCAATTAAGTTACAACAATATAACGTGGTAATGTACGTAAATGTTAAGGATAACTGCGGGTTAATTCCGTAACACACTAACAGTAGGAATGGCTCTCATTTTGACAGTTCAACAACATTCATTGCGTTATTTACGTTGTTGAGCAGACAATGTTTTCGAACATATGAAGCAATGGATTAGCAAAAGGCTTCAAAATTATTCAGATTGTGATAGATAATAGTGTGTTATGTAATCAGGGTGATGGTTTTTTATTATTATCTAAATAATAACAGCCGCACGAGTCGAACTACGCTTGTTGCTGTCGGTTTCTGGGATGGGTATTGTAATACCCTTCCGTGCCTCGGAAAGCACGTCAAGCCGAGCTTTGACAGTCGTTGCGGGAAGTTCAAAGGGTATCGTGGTACCCAGCTACTGGGTCGTGGAAGTCAGATAAGCAGTCGCTCCATGTAAAATACTGGTATTCAGCTGCATCCGTTTAAACTGAAAGCTGACCCCAACATAGTTGGTAAAAGGATAGGCAGATTGATGGAGGCTTTACAAAAATCTACAGACTTAGAATAGGCAAAAATGATATGGTTTCGCAAAGTTGTTATATTTTTTTTACGATAACTAAATTAATATGTGAATTCCTCATTTCCATACATTTTAATGACTCTCATATAAGTATATCAACTAATAAAAATATGTAATAAGACGATTAAAATGCTATCCTCCAAGAATATCAATGTCGACCATGAATAAAAATGCATTACTTATATTTTATAATTGTTTCTATGAAAAATTTATTGTTCAACCATGCATGACTTTGAGTTAAACAATGTGTGGTTTTAATTACAAATAATCAGTTTGAGTCGTTGGCCGATAAATAATAATTTTATTTAACGGCCAAATTTTTTTTTTGTTTTTTATTCCTAGTAATTTAAATAGATCATCATTCTCCCGTGCTTATCCCAATTTATTTGTGACGCAACATTTATTTTTCTTCTATACTTAGCTATTTGTCGTCATCTCGGTAGTCACCACCTTTCTAGCCATATCATCTGTCACACAGTCCATCCACCGTTTCTTTGGTCTTCCCCTATTCTTATAGCCATCTTCATGAGAGCCATTGTCTATAAGTTTCAATTTTCAGTTCACATTCTTACTCAAACCTAGAAAGTCTTAAATCTTTCTAGGTTTGAGTAAGAATGTGAACTGAAAATTACAACAACTAACAACCAGTGAATAAGGATGCCATAATAAAAAAGAAATAACATACTGCTTCTACGTTTAAAAAACGAATTAAGAACAGCGCTAGACTAGCTTTTTTTTTTACTTATCCCATTAATGGCAAAGGAAACCATAATCGGACAAAAACAGCCAGTTAACAAACAGAAAGCAGCGAATAAATCTTATTTCACAAACCTCTGTCATATCTGAAACGTGGCCGTCTGAAATAAATCCTTCGCCAGTAAATCAACTTTAATATTTGAAGCATTAAGCCCTAAACGTAGCTATGGTCTGTTTTTTTTTTTATATCGGAGACTAATTTGACAGGCGTAACGTCAAACACCTATACTAAAAATAAAAATAAAACAAATACTTGAAATGTCAATTTAGTCTCCGAGATTAAAAAACAGACTTTAGTTAGTTTAAATTGAGGTTCAGATGGAACATAAAAGTGTCTACATTGCGTTTCTAAATTAAAATTTAGCAAAACACATCGTAGGGCTCATTTTCAACGCAACTTTGATGATTAATGATGATTAAAGAGTTGGTTCTCTTTGTTTTTATGTAAGGCTTTTAAGTACTTGTTTTTAAATATTTTCTCTTTGTTTTGGACCAGTACTCTAATTGCGTAACACACTATCTATCACAATCTGAATCATTTTGAAGCCTATTGCTAATCCATTGCTTCATATTTTCGAAAAAAATGTCTGCTTTACAACGTAAATAACGCAATGAATGTTGTTGAACTGTCAAAATGAAAGCTATTCCTATATGTTAGTGTATTACGCAATTACCCCGCTGATCTACAATTATTTTCAACAAATATGATGAGACTTATTTATTTGTGGTCGTGTGAGTTATTTATGTGTGTTGGTGGCGAGCATATTTTATCATTTTCTATACATCTCTACCAGATGTCATCTTAGTAGCCACGCCGTTTCTAGTTAAATCACCATTCACACAATCGATCGTTTCTTTGGTCTTCCCCTACTTTTATAGCCGTCTTCATGGATCCATCTATACCTAATAATATTATAATGAAGTGAAATTTGTGAGTTTGTCTGTATGGAGTAATCTTCGGAACTACTGGTCTGATTCCGAAAATTCTTTCATAATTAGTCGGAATCACAGTATGGCCGAGTGTCATAGGATATATTTTATGTTAAAACAAGAAATTTCACGCGGACGACGTCGTGGGCAGAACCTAGAGTCGTCTATAAGTTCAATAACATCACTTTCTCACAGTGAATTCTAAATAAAATACTTTTAGAATTGTTCGTATGCTCCTTACACATAATTTACTACAATTCCCATACCACAATAGTAATATCTTGAATAATTTCGACAGTTCCAAGCACCATGTAAATTGCAAGAAGGTTAAATGTTCAAGTCTCGTCATGCATTCGCCGTTCGTGTGTACCTCACATTCCTGACCGTGGAACCGGGCGATAATTGCGTCTATAAAATCGTGTTGTTGCAATTCTAATGTTTTGTATTCCATCCATTGATTACTTGTTACGAAATAGATATAATGTTTTATATTAAGCAACTTTTTGGCGGGTTATTGGACCTTTTTATTTCGTTTTTCCTCAGCGCTAATGATAAATGATAATGATAAATGATTTTATTTCTGTAAGTAGGTTTGTACAAACACTTTTACACGTCAATCATGTTTTTTAAACTAGATGAGGTCGGCGTTTCCTATCTGACTACTCTGAGAAGAAAGGCCGAAACAAACTCAGAGGTCACAGTCTCTTTTAAAGTCCAGACATAATCTTGGTCAGGTCATGCGAAGACCATGCAGATTGGTATCTGAAATGTTCTTTTGAGGAAAGAACCACACAGTTTGAGTGGACCTGTCCAGTCAGTGCACGCATTTGTCAGTAATCGCATTTGTAATGTCTTTAAACATTTTCAAAGAAATATCGGTTGCAATTACATTTGCAACAAGGCACGGTCGCCATTTCAGGAGCTATTTATCAGAAAGTTCAGAAACTTAGAAGGAGCTATGAAAACAGCCTCCCTGAAAGACTATACATCATACTGCATTTTTCTGAAAACGTCTCGCGCTTTTTGGACCAGTAGCAATTCTAGCAAAGTTTAAGTGGGCAATCCTTTTTCTCGATAGTACATCTAATTTATTATTTCTAGAACCTCAAGGAAGTAACAATCGTCTGTCCTCCACAACGAAATTAAGTAGCTATTAGGAATGTCAATATGTTAAAATCATGGAATTATTAAGTACTATACCTTTGACAGTCGTTACGGGTCGTCAGATGCCCAAAAGTCTGACGACTATTCTTACCAAGGGGTATCCCAGTAACTGGGTTTTGAAGGTAAGATTTGCAGTGGCTTCATGTAAAATACTGATATTCTACTGTATTCGGTTAGGTTAGGGTGGAAGCCTCAACATAGTTGAGAAAAAGGTTAGAAAAATGATTATGATGGTGGTTCAAATCTACTACGTGTACTACGTCAGATCCGCTTAACAAATACTACAAATCAATGACATCTAATCTAATTTTAAATCTTGATTATTCTAAATTCGAATTTTTAATTTTATGTTTTATTTTTCAACAGTGTCTTAAAAATTTCATTCTAAATTGAATTTTTTATTTATAACGCATGTTTTGTCTTTTTCTATGGACCCTGGTCTGAAAATAAAGTTTATTTTTATTATTATAAAACGTAAACTTTTCAAACGAGTTTCAAATGAAGAACGCGCGTAAATCCACATACACAATGCTGCCAACATACTCATACTCATATGAGATATCTTTGACGTCACCTGATACTGGTTGAAAGGAAGCGGCCTTGCATTGCTTTCAAAAGAAAACGCAAGTGAACGAACGCATATAATCGTGTACGTCACACTTTTTATATGGATATTAAGATATTTTACGTATTCTACGGCAGATTAAGATTTGTAGAGGAATTTTGCTATACTGAAATCGATGCAGGTTCTCTCACAATTTCGACATAGGCCGAAATCCATAAACTTTAGGTACTTAGCTCATGCTTTGACTTAGGCATGATAGATCATCACAATCCTCTTAATTTCAGCTAAAAGACGTCCACTGCTGGACATAGGCTTCCCCAAGCACCGCCATTTTAGCCCGCTCTGTGCTTCTAGCATCCACCGGATTTCTGCGGCCTTCAAAAGGCATGTTAAATAGATACATAGAATATGCTTTATTGTACGCCAATGCTGCCGTCTCTATCTTTTATTTGTAGTTTGACAATTGTGCAACAGTGCATGGAATAACTCTTAACCTAAGTAAGTGCTAAGTAACATTTATAGATCTAGACATCAAAGTCCGAAAAAAAACTGACTTGACCATTCAGAGAACTTCCGAAATAAATTTTTATAAGAGTTAATTATCATAATACTTCAGTTTAAAATAATCTCTATAATTTCCTTAATAGTTTTAAAGCCGGTAACAGCCCTAATCTTAGAATACCGATATCAATAAATAAAGATGTGGAGGTCATATAAAATCAGTTGTCAGTTTGCTCAGAGTAACATACTCTGCCCGAGGCTCATATTCAAGATAGATTGTGCTCAAGTGTGAATGCCGATTCATAGCTAACAGATGTCATACAAATCTAGTTTTAAATCGAGATTCTAGTTCAAGCTTCGTTCTAGAACAAGAATATGAAGTACTTCTATGCGTTCGAAATAAGAACAGTCTACAGTGCGGCCGATGAGAGAATGCGTTCTTGACACCAGTCAGTTTCATACAAACGAATACGTGTTTTGCGAATTTGATGTCTACCAGTTACTAGAATTTTCGCACTGACAGATGTCAGGGATGCATTCTCTCGACGACCGTACGTTACGGAGTTACGAATACGATTGACGTTATCGCAAAATGTGACGTTCCAGCTGTCAAACTAACGTCAGTTGCGTCACATACCTACTCACGTCACGTTAGATTTGCACAGAAAAAATAAATGACAACCACAACATATTTTAGACAACGGCATGAGCAATTCTATTTTTTTTTTCATTTTTATAAGTAAAATTGTTTAGTATGACAAGTAATTGACACAGAATCACCTCCTAAAATGTCCTCCTATTACCTACAGGCTCGTCCCCCGTTAGATGGAACTTAAACATAACTGGCGAAAATGGTGTACTATGAATACACCTCTGCCTAATCCTTCGGGAAATACAGGTGAGATGTTATGTTATGTTAGGACTTATAATTAGTGCTGACAAAAAAGAAGAATTTAGTATAGTCGCCAGTTCTCGGAAGAAAAGGCTGTAAAAGGCTGATGTTGAAGTGCTCTCACATCAAAGGAACAAGATAGTAGGTCAAAGATAAGTCTTTATTTTCACATGAGCCTAGCTTTATATTTAAAACTATTACGATTACAATCTAAGAAAACGTAGGTATGGTCTGTTCCAAAAGTATCTCATGAAAATGTAAACAAATGGATCAAAAAACGTACCTACGTTTTCTGATCCATCCAAAATAGTAGTGCCACTTACAATTGATTAAACGAAACCTGTTATTCTAATTTTAAATCACCTTTACGATGTTTTTCATTTGACAACTAAGGTTAATTTTATAACCTCAATTTTCGTCGATGATTTTTCAATTACAAAAAAGTGAAAAAGTAGTGAGAGATACAAGTTGAAACCTTCTAAATTGTGGTTTAAGAACTTTATTTCTCGAAAAGAATTACATTCACTTATATGACAAAAAACTTATTTCTAATTAGAATATATTAGGCGACGTGATGATTACACAACAAAAATAGGTTAGATTAGTACAGTACTCGAAGATAGCTTAAAATTTTAAATCCGCTAAAATGTGTTTCTTTACAGATTTTTTGAAAGTATACATGGATTTTTGATCTTTTACATTCCGAGGCAATTTGTTATAAAGCTTTGCTCCTTCATACAGAACAGTACTCCTGCCGTAGTTTGTTCTAGGCGCCAGACAACGCTATGTCATTTGCTTGTCTAGTTCTGTATCTGTTTTTTATTTGTGATTGTTTTGTAAGAGTTATGTGTGTGTATGTTTTTGTTTAAAATTTTATGTACCATTATACAGATGAATGTGTTACTAACTTCCTATAACGAGTAATTGGGTAAGAATTTAATCCGAGCAGGGTTTGTTTACTCTTTCGTCAGATACTTTTGGAACAACTACAGTCGTAGGTAGAATGATGTTAGTAACGTCTTCCCATCCTAGTTGCGGAAAACATTAACTTGTCTATGATGTAATATAGTAATGATATCACTATGTTAATAACTTTTTATTACTCATTCATTATGCCTTGTTTTACCTGTATTTAGGTCATTTCTTACGCCTTATGTTTTAATTAATTCCCTTTTGTGTGGTCCATTTTATAAAACGTTCAGTACGACCTTACAATTTTTTTTTTCTTTTTGCTCCATACAGTTCCTTTGTGTAACAACTCTGTTCTGTCACACAATAGTAACACAAATAAAAATTGTTTTTTTTGATATTATACAATAGTGCTGATTTTGAAAATACAGATTATGTTCAATATATAATATGTATAAGAAATGCAATTTTGTCCGCCCATATTATGGCGAGCATCAACTCAACAATTCAGCATCCAATAACTCACTACAGTTACGAAAAACATAAATCACGAATTTAAAACAAAACCTCCAATTCTTTAACCTTGCATTCAACTGTCAAGTTATCAAGTGTCAATTTAACATTTTTATTATTTGACGCGCACAAGACAATGCTGCTCTTGAGTCATAGAAGAGATCGTTGCCCCCGCCGCCGCGCCGCCGACTCCCGCGCAGTCAACATGGCGCGGGATAATTTCCGGTAAGCTCTACAGTGTTTATTTATTTATTCAACTATTACATTATGATTTACGATTTACTGTCAAACCGTAAATTTTTACAAGTCGATTTTTATGATGGTGATATTTTTTACTAGGTTGGTAGTTGGTTTTAAGTTTAGGTAACTAGGGTGTCTGTTAGTAAAAAAAAAGTAATATTTAATTTTTTTTTAAATACCCATTAAACAGTCATGAAGGTACGTTATTGTATTGCCCTGAATTTAACAAGATAATTAAACTTAACAGCCACAAATCTACTGTACCAGAACTAAAAGCATTCTAACTTGCGAATAGCCTCTTCCGTTGACCCATTGACACACATAGTCTAAAAAAAGGTGTTAAAATGTACAGTAACAAGTAAATGTATTACACAACATACACAGGGGACAATGTACTGCATGTTTTGAAGAACATACATTATGAATTAAACATGAATTCTGTATAAAATTACTTTTACGGCAAGTTTTACGGTTCATCAATTTTTTTTTACATTCCTGTACGTTGCGTTGTTCATGGACATGGTTTTATTATTAATTATGTACCTACTTACTTTTACACTTCCTAGCAGTTTAAGGCTCCTACAAATAGGGCAATACGCGACGCGAATCGCGCGCAACACAAAGGCACCGCTCGTCGCGCGACCATCATCGGCGCCTTTGAGTCGTGCTGTCGCGTCGCACCTCTCTGTTCCCTTTATTTTACTTTATTTTCTTGTTGTTTTTTTGTGCTTTAGTTTCTCGTTGTTGCCTTTATTTTCTTCAACATTCGCCTGCTCTTATCCCAATCTATTTGGGGTCGGCGCAACATGTCCTTTTAACACGCTTTTATTAGCGCACTTAACACGCTTTTTTATTTTTTTGTTGATCGCCCTTTTCTTAATTTAAATTTTATTGCAAATTATTTACTACTTTTTAGTTTGGTTTTCTATTAAAGCGTGTTTTTTTTTTTAAACTATTGTTTTTCTTCCATTATTTTTAGTATTTTTAAACTATTATTTTTCTTCTATTAGTCGTCATCTCGGTACCTAACTTTATTTTATTGTTACCAAATATCTATTACTAGTTGACCAGTTTTGTAACCACCTAGACAACCTAGAAATTTAGATTAGATTTGTAAACTTTTATTTGCCAATCAAAACATGATGAAAATGGTTTAAGAAAAAATAGTAGTCTAGCTTCAAAAACAGAATACTACAAATACAGAAAACTAGCACGTCGATGCAATTCTCCAAAAAAGGAACTAGAAAACAAGCTTTATATAGACATTAATGGAATCACTAACACCAGCCAGTCTGTTCTATAAAAATCTCACCCAGAAAACCTTGGGTAAAATAAGCTTGAAAGATGAAGTGAGCTGTCATTCCACCCGTTACAAGAGATCGACACTATTGACAGCTGACCACAAGCTAACTTCACTTAAGTTTCTACGGTGAAATTTTTACAGAGTAGATCCGCTTTAGTCCCGAGACCAATTTAAAATGTCAGCATTTCAATTTAATTCTGTTCTGTCATCACCCGAAAGTAATAACGTTTTAGTATCGACCGAAAATAAAGTCTTGGACGAGAGAAAGTTCCATCAAAAATGGTTCAGTGATTCTTGAGCCTGTAATTTAAGCGTGCATTTTTTTTATGTAATAACATATTTTCTCCTGTTAACTATTAATAAAATGTCGTAAACGCTACGTCTGGCGTATGTTCAATTAAGTGGTTACATAAAACTTTTTTACCAAAAAAATAATAACAATTTAAATTTTTTTTTAAACACAACAAACTACAAAGTGAAAAACACCTTTAATTTCGGAAGTCGGTGTCTTTGGTTCTTTATTTTCATTTTTCCCTCCGACTCCCTCCTCATCCTTTTTGAGGTCGATTAAAAAGTATTAGCTTAGTTGTACTCGTAACTTAATTTCAGCTGAATGCATCTGAATTTAAAGACAATTTGCTGGTCATCCATGAAGGTTGTATATCTAAGTAATATTAACTTTAAACGCAAGCAAACCTAGTGCATAAAGTAGTGTTAAAGCACTAGCAGGAAACTCTAATAGGAAAATTCCTTTCTGAAATTCTGCTTTTCCATGAATTCCATTTTCATATCACCATTTTTCCAGCCAATATGAATATTCATGATATTAAAGTTCGTCCCCTGCGTCACTTATTCGCTTGCATCCAGCAAGCGAATAAATGTCGATCTATAGTGCAATATTATAAAATGCGAGGTGTCAAAGAAGGCATGGTTTCTGATGATGTTGTGCAAAACTTGACAGTCAACGCAAATTTTGACAGTGTCATACAGCGCATTCCAGCGCAGCGAAAGACGGTTATGACTTCTGTCACGGAATGCAAAACTTAAGAGAATTCATGATTCATGCTGCAGCGCAATCTTCAACAATAGTCCCGACACCTAAATACTTTCGAAACCGGAATATTATGTTTATTCACATTCCATAACGTTTCGAAATGTCATTGTGATAGTAAGCTTTGCATAGCATGAATTGTGAAACTTATTCATAACATAACTCATAACATAACACATAACATAACATCGCGCCTGTAATCCCCGAAGGGTTAAGCAGAAATGTACCTATAGTACACCCACATTTCGCCAGTTATGTTTAAGTCCCATATAACAGAGGGCGAGCCTATTGCCATCAAACGGGCACAAATCCAAACTCCGGGCTACTACTGAGAAATTCCAGATGGAAAAACCCAAAAACATTTAAACTAAACTTAAACTTATTGATCTATCTGCATTTTCTCCAGTCTTTGAAATTCGTTGGCCTGATTACTTTGCAAATCATCATGCTCCTGCGCTTATCTCAATTTATTTTGGGTGAATGCATCATGTCTTCTGCAGGCTATACATCTCTATTAGCCGTTATCTCATTATTTGTTTACCCCCTTTCTAGCCACATCGTCTTTTAAAACAATAAATCTATCATTTCTTTGCTCTTTCTCCGTTCTTCAACCCAAATAATGAAGTGCAATAGTGAAAAATGTCTGCTATTAGACGATTATAATTGGACGTAGTTAAACGAAAAGGATCCAACACACAAATGACCAAAAATGAATTGTGTATACCAAAACACTCTTTGTAGTTAACACTTAAATATCACAAAACAATCCAAGTAAAATTTAAACTCAGCACGATGTTGCGTTTAATTTTACTTGGATTGTTTTGCGATATTACTAAAGTTCGCATCACTAAACATAGTTCTAATAATGCATTCTGATTGGCTGTTGATAGTTTAAATAATCATTCTGCATTCCGTTCGTTCACTCTCTTTGGATGCCAAGATTCAAGTATTGCAAGCAACGGCAATGAATATTCAGGTTAGGTCCAGGAATCTGTGTTAACAAACAAAGCAATTAGTATTCTAGAACGGGCGGTATTGGCGATTCTGTAGATACATGCTACATAGGCCACCCAGACCTTTCCCACACAAGCATTAATTATGCCAGTATGACAAGCATCTCCTGTTTCGTTTATCTGCCGAAGATTTCAGGCTAACCAGATACAAAAGTTTGTTTGGTAACAAAGCATGCAACTGTATATTCTGCGGAAACTATGTTTTCTTCATGGTTATAAACTGACAAACTGTTTATGATCAAGAAAATTATGAGTTCCTTTACTTAAATAAACGCAGGAACGCGTTGTATGAGTCAATCTGTCGACGTGCTTGCGATATATCAACGGACGAAGAATTGACTGACGAAACCTCTCTGTATATGATTTCGTGGAGTTCGTTGATTGATTGACTGACAAATCCAACGGTCTTTTTTTTGCGTTGATTCATCTCAGCCACTTCGAATTAAAATGTTGGAAGTTTCTATTGTAGACAATAGTAATGGATAGTCTACCAATTCAGCACCCTAATTGCATAAAACACTTTATACCACAATCCGAAGGATTTTGAGGAAATTCCTAAACCTATTGGTTCTTTATGTTTGAAAACTTGCGTCTATACGACAAGACAACGTAAATAATGCAATGGATGTTGTTCATTTGTCAAAATGAATCAATTGTTAGTGTGTTACGCAATTACCTCTCATGGTACTCCGTTCACGCTTAGGTTAACTTTAATTTTTAGGTGGCACGAATAACCCCACAAAAAATATTTTTATTAATATAACTTTCTCGTAAAAACTCGATTAGACACAGACACAGATAATGGCAGTAAATCTTTAATTTTCACGAAACAGAAAAAATACAAATACATCAAAAGTATCTCGGAATGCGGCGGTGAAACAAAATAATAAAAAAATATCGCCAAACCGCAATCTTCGTGATTCACTGACCACCGTAACGTCGCCATTTTTGTCGTGTGCGCCATTTTTCCCGCGCGAAAGTTTGACAGGTGAGTCACGTTTGACATTTGTTAGGGTTACCACAAAAAGTTACAAAGAGACGCCTGATTAATTTTATAACATTTTGCTATAATTAAGATAATTATTCAAAATCAAATTCATTAACTTATACAATATAGTTCTTTAACATAAAAGTAATATGGTATGAATTTCTAACTAACAGAATACTTAGAAAAATTAAACAGCGCGGCAGCGGTTCCAAAACTAGGCAAAGCCTGTATCTTAGTGAAAGAATATTGTTAGCGAAACTAGCGCAGCGTTAGTGGACTGATACCTCTTCCACAAAGTGGCAGTGTTTTCGAGACGGTAATGGCAGTAAGGCTATGATTATCACTGCATTAAGACATTTGGACTAGCAATTAAGATATCTACAGCAGTAACAAATACACCAACTAGTAGTATCTAGTTATAAGCAGCATGCATGACTATCAAGATTGCTTGAGGAAAGCTGGATGCTGTGTGCTTTTCCAATTGCAACAAGGAAATACTCGCAGTCTACTACAGTTTTTTTCTATTGTAAAAATAATATGTGTTTTATAACTAATGCACTTGTTATTTTTATCACCTAAGATATGTTCTAGGAAGTATGGAGATAAGATTAGTCAAATATTTCTTCAAGTATGATTATTTACGTATTATGTAAGTATGGTAGTTTTGCCTAATAAAAAAACATTTTTTAAAAGACAATAAATACAATATAAAAGTGTTGTGCGTGTTATGTTTAGGGTCCAAATAAATGATGCGAATTTAGTTTCTACTGAATATAATACAAAGAATATGTAATTTCGACGCATTTATTTGAATAAGTGCTCGCAACGGTCGCGAGATAAGGCCACGTGAATCTCTATAATTACACTGATGTAATACTAGATTTACAGGTTGATAAGCGAATGACACGGTGCTTCCTCACACGTGAACAAACACTGATAATATACTTACCTAATGCGGCTCTTTTGAGTACATGTTGATAATAGAGAGGCGCATTAGGCTAGTGACCAACCTAAACTGCGTTCGCAATATCTATAGTTTCCAAAGATGTAAAAAATATGTGTTTTTGCAAAAACCACTTTAATATCCACACATAAAGTTCAGTTTTCGCTGAAATTTTAAACATTTTCGTGACATTTTCAATAGTACTAGTCATTATGTGACTAACTTAACTCACAGCAACTAAAAGTTAAAAACGGAAAAAAGGGTCCTAGACTTGCGTTTTTCAACCCAAATATGACACTTTTAGGACATTTTAACTTGCTACGATTAAGCAGAATCACGCACGCGAAGTTCCGTGTCGCTTTTCCGCTCACATTTGTCCTTCGCCTTATACACTTCTTTTCAGTACTATTTGATAAGAATAAAACACATAATTCGTTGCTCAACGCACTGGTGAATCTCATACGCTTTCTTGTCGGGTTAATAATAAGGTGCCTTTAATAAAAACACCAGAACATCGTAAATATTCACTATCATTTTCCAACATCTTTTATGACTCGTCAATCATTTGTAATTAAGTTACTTACTAAAATTATTTGATATAATAAATCAGAAAATCGAAAGAGGGAAAACCATCTTTCATAATGTGTTTTTATTGTGAAAATAAATATAGTGCTATTTACCCAGCTAGTTCTTTCACTCCTTTTAAATGCGTAATAAATATTTTTTATTAATATTCTAGCAACTTATAAGTTGGCAACCCTACCCCATACAACTTGAACATTTTTTTTGCGCGGTGAAGACGAGCGACGTTGCTTCGTTCAGCAGCCAAACCATTGTTTCCATCGATGCTCCATGTTCACTCGATTAAAATAACCGTAACTACGTTACTATGATACTAATTATTTTTTTGAGTAAGCTTGATATAATGTAGCATGTAATTAAAACCTTAATAGATTTTTTAATACGCCATTTTTCATTTTTGTTAATACAGCTTAATTCGTTAATGACATTTTTTATCCATAAATGAGGTTTGTTAAAACCGTAAATTGAAATAAATAGAGGTTACCCTAATACTTTTGTAATTTAAAATCAGACTGGTAGTTTTATCAATGGATTTTCCTTATTTTGGAACTACTGGATCTCTATAACTCTTCTGTTGTCTGCGAAAGCGTATAAACTTCGTTATTTAAGAACTAAAACGAATTCAAAATAAGTAGTTAATTTCGCTATTCCTAAAACTAGTTTAAAATCGAATTAGCTCCACTTAAAATCGTTGTTTATTTTTACAAGTATTTGTCTTTAATTAAAGACGTTTGTTTACATTTCTTCTTTTTTCAATATAAGGCGGAGTAGTGGACAGTAAGTACCTAAATTATTGCCTCAAGTGTTTAGTTTACTTTTAATTCTGACGGCGCAGCAGGTGGCGCCGTCTAATTTTTTTACGAAGTTACTGGAATCACCAAAAAGTAGGTTATGAGTGACATTGGCTGATGACTGTCACACACCTGTCACTTTATCCACGACGAAGTGCTGTATTCCGGCACAATGATATTCAAGCTGCTGAACCACTAATACGATGACCACATCTGGTAAGGGCTATCCTGCGCCGTTAAGTCTAATAATTTGCAGCATATTTTGCAAAGTTAGGGCTAATGTCCGCATTTAAAACACATTCAGATATCCATCTTCTCGCATCGTCAATGTTGCATCCTAGCAAGTGAAATGGGTACCTCACCATGTTTTCTTGTCTCGTTGGTTAAAAGCATTGCTAGATAGATAAAAATGATGCGAGATGGGTAGAATTAGCTTTTTAGCTATAGATTCTCTAACTTAAACAAGACAACATCGTACATTTCAGGCTATGTCATGTTTAACAAAGCTGTCAACTAATTTGACAGCTCTATACTTCTATCTTTTTAATAATCAGCCTGTATTAAAAAGATAACAGTATTTCGAATTTGACACCACTACTACGTTAGTACAGCTTAATCACTAACTCAATGCTTTACTCTTGTTATTATTCAGAGTCCAATAATATCCATCGTGTTCGTGTATCATACTCCCACTTTTAGTAACATTCTCATCACTAGTCGCGAAACTCGCCTAACGACAGCTGTTACTCGACTATTAATATCAGAAGACGCAAATACAATGCTTCCTTGTTTAGTCACGATTTAAAACAAAATGTATACGCAGTGAGGGACCGTTTGTTACTAAATTTAACCGTAATCGGTTGAGAATAATTACGGCTGCCGCTGCGTTGTCGTGTTTCGTATTTTATTTCTCTATGGAGCTTATTAAGGAGGACTGATGTTGACAGATTGTTTCTAGTATTTAAATTTTCTGAAGCTAGCTCAGGTTTTTGATTTTATGTATTTTGTTTTCCCTTCTACTCTTACACACGTTGTCTACATCTCTTTTTAAAAACTCTCCTATCGCAGGTATGCTGGAAGAGATTTCTTTAGAAATAAGCATCACCTTTGTAACGTATTTTTCTGTTCCTTTTTTGCTGTGTGGTTATATACATAAATGGTTGTATAAATAAATAAATAACCAAAACTACTTACTTCGAAAAGGTCATTGGATCTATCCGTAATTAGAAGTTATGGCGGAATAAAGAAACTTACAAACATACATTTGAACCCTGAAAACATAAAAACTCCTTTTTTGGGCAGTCGTGTAAAGAAACGTGTCCATTCAAAAGACAAAGTAGACAATTGGGCGCGAAAATGTGGCCATTGTTATCACCCTCTCCACATATTTTTTTTTCAATATTCCATCGCTCACTTGAGAAACGAGCAGTTTGATAACAAGTCCTAATTTCTTGCACACTGTCTGCTTAAAAAGACATATTTGAAGACAAAATATAGTTAACACTCCACAGTATTATGAAAAAATGTCAGAACCAAGGATTTCTATGAATGGTACCGCATGACAAACGCTTGAAATAATATTCACGGTCTTCAATCATAATAGCGAGACTTCAGTTGTAAACGTAAATGCGTGAAGATTGTTTGACAGCACGTCCACCTTGGCACTACTGTTTAATAAGTATGCAGGAGTTGGTTTTCAGACTAATACGCAGAGATCGGAAATATTAGGCTGCATATTCAACTAAAGTTAATTTTTCGCTATGAAATTATGGAAGCGGTTTCTTAATTATTATTTTTTTGTAAAAAAGGTCCCGGAATGCTAGGAACACCGGAAATGCATAACTAGTCAGGTGTATAATATGGAAGCGACATCTAAAATAATATTTATTTAAAAAAAAACCCAGGTTTCTTGGATTGCATAACTATTCAGATGCAGATTTATTTATTTAAAATGAATGTTTAACCCCCGATTCAAATATATGTATGTAGGGTGCCAGAGGAGGGGTGGTGTGTGTTAGTTAAAGTTAAGATTTTCCCGATACAAACGCGCATTCCATATTAGACAACATCTCAACTTTAGGTGAAAATGCAGCCGAATATCCGATCACTGCTTATCAGATAAGGGCAAACAGCCGTATTTTACTTCGTGATTTAGCTCGTTGTTCATTCACTTTTCTCAGCAGTCAAGTAACTGTAACAACAGTCAATTTCCAATCAACTGCTTTGTAACTACTAATTTATCACCATTCTCCTGCCAATTTATTTGGGG
This sequence comes from Dryobotodes eremita, assembly GCA_917490735.1. Classification (NCBI taxonomy): domain Eukaryota; kingdom Metazoa; phylum Arthropoda; class Insecta; order Lepidoptera; family Noctuidae; genus Dryobotodes; species Dryobotodes eremita. The sequence continues at coordinate 14,228,108 of OU823267.1, forward strand.
TTGACGCAAAATGTATTTTTCTTCCATACTTGTCAATTAATTGTCATCGTGGTAGTCGCCCCCTTTCTAGTCTTTGGTCTTCCCCTACTCGTCTAGCCATCCACATTTATACTCAAAACTTTCCTGGCGACATGTTCCTCATGTCCTCAATTAGTAATTATTTATTTAAAAAACTTCCGTAGGTTTTTCAGCTTTACCTTGCCCTACTTCAGGGCAAATGCCTCTTCCAATAAAGAGTTATAGAATCAAACATTGGTTAGTAATAAATACGTTGAGCTGATCACTGCATGGATGTTTAATTCGTTTTCCCGCGATGATTTCCTTCACCATATAATCTGATTTACACGGTACGATTTAATTGCCTGCGGCATACTAAAAGTTGCAAGCAACAATAAAAGTTGTACGGTTTTTTTTTCAGTTTTTAGATGATGCAAGTCATTTGTTGCTTCAATTTTATTGTAAACCACAGACAAGGAAGTTGCATCGTGTAAACGGGACTTTAGTAAATTCAGTTCCTATTCTGGAACGAAGCTGAGGCCTGAATCTCGATTTAAATTAGATTTGAGTAAATTCATTTGAAAATTTAACAGTTACAAAGAATACGCGGCTGAGCCTACCACCCAAATGAACAAGGCTGTACTTCGCGCAAAAAAAAAGATAATATTATTTAATTATGCAGGCAAGCCAGCATGTAGAGTGGAACAGACTGGAAAGCACATGATTTCACTTAAATCTGCACTGTAATTATGTCTAATCCGTACTTAATAAGCGAGACTTGTGTAAGTATGTCTGTTTCTGTGGGTGTTTACTCCAAAACTGATGGGCCTATTTCGATAGTTTTTTTTTTTTTTTTATGGATGGCTCGCAAAGAGCTATAAGTATTTATAGTCTTCCGTCATATATTTGTAGGCGACTGTAGTTGATTGAAGATTCACAACAGCAAAGCACAGCACAGCCTCTTCTATTTCTGGGAGTCAGTACCATAAGGATGATCAGGAATAAAGCCCTTAGGATAAGCTTCAACATTCTCTAATTACGAGCTTTTATGTATACACTGCCCGTTGGAATCTCCCTTTGGCCAAAATTACGAACTTCTATCCCCTACTTAACACTTTTAGGGGACGAATTTAAAAAAACCTTCCATCAGTATTTACCTTCGTTATATAGAGGTATAGATAAGGAGGCGGGTAGGGGAAGACCAAAGAAACGATGGATGGACTGTGTGACAGATGATATGACTAGAAAGGGACAAATAGCTAAGTATGGAAGAAAAAGACATATTGCGTCACAAATAAATTGGGATGAGCACGGGAGAATGATGATCTATCTTTCTAGATTTCTACGTATAGAGTCGATAAATATAAGTATTATTTATCGGCCAACGACTCAAAAGTGATTATTTGTAATGAAAACTACACAATGTCAGCATAATTGACGGGGTCCGATAGGGCTGATGCCTTTCGGGGTCATAGATTGTTCGAAAGAGTTACCGTGGCCTTGGCGCACATTCAACTGAAAGACCACGGGTGGGTTTTAATCAGTCTGACACGGCCTCCCGCTCCGCCCAGAGCAGGAGAAGTCATTCGATGATTTCTCACCCAAAAAACAAAGGTGTGCATAGTCATTAATTTTTTCTTAAACCATTTTCATCATGTTTTGATTAGCAAATAAAAGTTTGCAAATCATATTTCTAGATTGTCTACCTAGACAATCTAAAATATGATTTGCAAACTTTTGGCCGTTTTTGTAACCGGGCGGTTACAAAAATGGCCAACTATTAATAGATATTTGGTAACAATAAAATAAAGTTGCTGACATGACGACTAATAGAGTGTGGAAGTAAAAGACATGATGTGCCGACCGGCAGGAGGATGATGATATAGTAAGGGAACTTTATAGAAAATTTCATGCTTTTGTGTCTCAGCTGGTAAAGGCTGTGCGGTGCTTGTCAGTGAATTAATTTAAGATTTTTATTAGGTGCCTAGAAGATACTGCGATCACCAGTTGTTTCGTTTTTGTTGTATCTATAGTTAATATAACATAAATGTTTATATGATAAAACCTTTTTATATCGTAGAAATGCCATTTATAAAATAAAAGCGGAAATGTTGCCCTCAATAAAACAATTTTAATAAGTGATAACTGTACTACACAATGAACTGTGATACAAACTATTGTTTAGTATCCATTTATATTCATCTTTACAAAAGTTAGACTGTGATGTGTGAAATATTAGATATAATCCTACAGGACATTCATAACACTTCAGAATAGAACGAAGTGCTCTTTGCCTAATATTTTTCAGAAAACAATATCGCAAAACGAATCATGTACCAATTCGAAACTCACATAATCGATAAACCAGCAAACTTTCAATTATAAAAATTCAAGCATTTAAAAGTTTCATATTCAGAATTCACCAAGTTCGACACACAATTTTAAAACTGGCAACATTATACTTCACGCATAAAATGACTTCACTTCTGAGCAGTAAAAACTTGATCGGTCGTAATCTATTACAAGGTAAGCTCATCTGTTATTTTATAGTTATTTATTGATCGAATTTAACACCTATTCGTTGGCTTTATTTGTATTTTTATGGTCCCCGCATCCAATAATCCATAAACCAAAGACTATAATTTTGACAGATCTCTTCAAAAATGGCGCGGAGCATGCTGAAAAAGGCGCAAAAAGCATTGTGTAAACAGAAGCGATTAACGTCAAAACATATTCATAGTTAACTATCGTTTTATGGTACGATTTTATATTGTTTTTATAGCTTATCATTATATACTTTTTTGATGATAAAGTTACCCAAGTCTATTTCAAGTATTGCTTTACGATCTTTTACGAATATGGTCTGAGACCAATAAGAAACGAACCTTATATGAGTTTATTATGCTTAAATCATGAAGGCAATGGTCATAGACTCGTAGAAACCATTTTATAGACTAAACCTTTACAAAACAACAGAGTTCATCTTCCAATCAATGTCTGAATTGGGTCGCCAATGTTTTAGTCAGTCTAACCTAAATCTAATTTTAATTTCGCCGTGTTCAGAAATAGACGACCTAAATAATGTACTTTAAAGAAAATTATTTGAAGTTTTACTAAGTCCTCTTCATCATGGTTTCTTAAAGCAATTTTCTTGCTATAACGATGTTGTTGCAAACAAAAAATACGTGCAAGCGAACTTCCTCTGTAGGATCCTACAGGACATCTTTAGAAACATATGAAAGAACATACCACTTTTTCGAAATGTCATAGGGTAACTTTTGAATTGCTCTAAAATACATAATTCCAGCAGTACCACCATACATTTCCAACTTTTAACAATAATAGCATGAACCGCGAAATCATTTATCGTCCGGGTACCGCAGACCGCAGATAAAGCGGTAATCGATTTTATGCGGGCAGAAATAGACTGCATGAAACCTATTACTTAGTAACCCAATATATATGTCCGACGTACACTGGGCAGTCAGCCCTGCTACCTTGCTAACTGCCTAATGTTTAAACAACGACAGGAATTATTTGTGGATAGTCCATGTGACACAATACGAGTGACGAAGACTAAGGGCGAATTTCACCAATGAAACTGAACGCGATTAGCACATCTAAACCGCGTTTAAGAGCCATCAGTGTCATAGTGGGGGCTATCGTTTTTGTGCTCACCAATTGGCGCCACTGGCGAATAAGGTCCTGTTGCTATATTTTATTTGATGTTTTGAATATGTTTAAGTACCCATAAATTCATACTAAGTTTATTTTATTACATTTTAAACTTCAAATGAATATTTAGATTTTATTATTCCTAAAATTGGCAAGCATGAAGCAGACAAATCTTATTCTTCCTTCAAGTGCTGCTAAATTAGATCCTAACTTTATTATACTTAAAATCTTAAGCTATATTTAATCAGGAATGGCACAACCTTTACAACAATTATGAATCATTCGTTAAAATCCGTGATAAAAATCCCGCAAACAGTGAACATTCAGTACATATTTTGACATCTATTTTTTAGAGACCTTACTCTACACTAGCGCCTCTAGCGGCGAACTCAAGCGCGGTAGCCCTCATTTTTGTGGAATATTGACACTGACAGATCTTTAACGCGGTTTCAATGTGCTGATAGCGTCCTGTTTCATTAATGAAATTCGCCGTAAGGCCGAGATCTATAAACGCTGCTTAAGGTGAATCCTCAGGTGTAGTCCGCCAAATTCAAATTTTCTTTGGTTTTTTGCAAATTGCAGCTCGGGTTTACGTCATAAATGTTGATCAAAATGCTATTTGCGATTGTAGGAATGATATATTTATTGAATAATAATCATCAATTTCATATCAATCGTCAAGCTTTGGAAATTTGTTCCACCTAAGAATTTATCAGAATATTTCTTGTGAAAATTCTACGAAATTATATTCTGAAAATTCTAAACATACAACGTAAAACAGAGCTGCAATTTGCAAAAAACCAAAGAAAATTTGAATTTGGCGGGCTACAACTGAGGATTCACCTTAACTCGTACTTTGACTAAGAGATGTTCCCGTCTCAATCTTGCACTTTTAGTTTGACACTTGTGACAGTGACAGAAATAACGTTTAGCTTAACTATGTGCTAAGTAACGTTTATAGATCTCGGCTTAAAAGTAGTATGGAAAAGGCCATATTCATAGTCTATTATAATAGCAATAACAATACAAACGTAAAACATCTAAACATATAAACATGATTCTCGCAGACGTAACCTTGATTACAAAAATAGATGAAACGGCTTTGAAATCAAACAAGATTTTATTTGAAAACAGTACAAGCGTAGTATTTGACTTTTCAGGATTCACTCTTGACTAATCACGTGGGAATTACGGTAAACGTCCTTTGGAGTTGGGATCTAGAATTAAAAGGGTGGTAATTAGTAAGGGATAATTCTAACTAGCTATGAAGGGAGAGGTTATCTAACTACAATAAGTGTTAACAGGAATATACTAATAGGTAATATCTACCGCCACAAAGTATATACTCGTATATACGGTTATCTACAAAATCATGATTTTACATTTTACAGGAGAGCATTTTGAACGCAAATCTGTGATAATTAATAGAAGAACAAAGCTATCTTCTCCTATTTACATCATTTAGTTAATAGGGCAATTACCAATGAAATGGTTCAGACCAATTTTACTGTAATATTTTTTTGTTCCCAAAATACGGTACTTCGACACTCTTAGGTTTTTTTTTGTAGTTGTCTTTATTATACTCGACTTAATATCAGTCAAAATTAAGAAATAAACAGAAAAAAGCATCTTATGACAAAACAACGAATCCCGAGTCGAATTATGTAAAATAGTGAATTTCGTAAAAAGTGCAGTTGACTCGTTTCTACTTTTCTGCCGTCGAAACGTTAACCACATTGGTAATCTAGGATAGCCTCCACGAGTGCTGATGATTAAGGACTAATTCCACAAATTAAACTGAACACGATCAGCACATCTCTGAACCGAGTTCAAGGGCTGTCAGTGTCAAAATTGCTGTGAAATATTGACACTGACAGCAATTGATACTGACAGCTATTATTGACACTGACAGTTATTGATCGCGTTCAGTTGCATTGGTAAAATTCACTCTAAATGTACGTTCGCTATTCCCTACTACCACTGTTTCAAGGACGGTCATGAGCTTCATACACTAATATTTCAAAAAATTTAAAACAGACACTTCAATTCCTATTTACCTGTGTCTATTTGATTAGCAAACGGAAGATGCTGTAGCCATTATTTCTACTAGATCTTTTAGTTTTTTCTTACGACACTTACAAGAAGCCAAAAACTATTTTCTATTCCAGTAATAATCACAATGAAATCCCTGAAAATGCTTTGGCCAAGTTTTAAAGGATTAAAATTATTTCCTCAGATTAATAAAACATACCCAAGTAAGATAGCTTAATCAGGTGTTATTTGAAGCTGGGTCTAATTACTATAAAAATGACAACATAAAGATTCTCATTAATATAATTTCCCAGAATAACTTGCAGTGTCAAATCACATATTATTGCAATATAAGAAAGAATTCAATGGCGTTGTTGTAACAGAAATATCCTACTAATATTATAAATGTGAAAGTTTGTGGGAATGGATGGATGGAAGCATGTTTGTTACTCTTTCACGCAAAAACTACTGAACGGATTTGGATGGAATTTGGAACACAGATAGTTTATAACCTGGATTAACACGTAGGATACTTTTTATCCCAGTAGTACGTTCCCGTGGGATAATTTCCGACCTCCACGCGGGCGAAGCCGCGGGTAAAAAAAGCTAGTACATAAATATTACCATGCTTGGATTCCGTCCATTTTGTACATAAAATATTTCAGTTCAAAAAGGGGTCACAGCAGGGATGGCAAACTTTTTAGAACAGTGTGCCAAATTCATTAAAAATATTGCGTCAGCAAAAAATTTGGACTCGTATTGCAAATTAATTTATGTAGTCTGTTCCAAAAGTATCTGATGAAAATGTAAATAAATGGTATCAGAAAACGTACCCGTGGATGTCAATATGTAGTGCCACTTACAAATGCTATGCTTACGAAATGTTCATTTTAAATCACATTAAAGATGTTTCTGATTTACAATTTATTTTATAAAAAATTATTTCAAACCATAATTGTTGAAAAAAGAGGTGAGTTATAAAGTTGAAACCTTCTAATTACACATGCAATGCATTACTAATTACCTTTAGTGAGTGATTGCGTAAGAATTTAACTTGAATAGGATTTGTTTACACTTTCATCAGACGGTTTTGGAATTAACCTTTTGATGTGAATTGAGTTTTGGTCTCTAATTAAAAGAACATTTTAGGAGTTCAAAAGTATGGGCAGTGTTTTCATATTTCGGACCTTATTTCTATACAACTAACATCACTCTCGAATGCCAGCCAAGTGCCAACTATAGAACGTGTAAAAGGTTCAGCAACCCTGACCAATGTTATCATGTCCAGACGAGCACGTGGCGTTAATAAAGTACTTAACTACTTTATGTCCGCCATGACAGATGGCCTGCCCACTACTATAGCAGATACAACCATATTACTAGCTCATATTGACCTAACAAACGCGCAATGACAAAGAAATGGAGCACTAAATGTGATCTTAGAAGATACCGCTATGCTTTGACGTCCGATATTCGATAACCGTGAAATGAAAACGTTAATTAAAACTACTATCACAAAATCATAATTTCAGTCTTCGATGGATGTCATTACTAATGGGGAAACATGCACCCTAATTACGTAACACACTATATATCGCAATCTGAATCATTTTGAAGCCTATTGCTAATCCATTGCTTCATATGTTTGAAAAATTTGTCTGCTCAACAACGTAAATAACGCAATGAACGTTGTTGAACTGTCAAAATGAAAGCGATTCTTACTGTTAGTGTGTTACTTAATTACCGCGGTGGTAGAAAAATTTCCACAAGGAAAAATAACTAACCATCTTAAACGACTTTTCGAAGGAATAGCTCTAATTTCTCTATATATTATCAACTAAATAAAAATAAAATAAAACTCACCGGTGTTCTCCTAGATAGCAGAGTTCCAACGGGACTCGGTATCTTTGTGGGCGTCCCCGTATGCGGGCTCCGAGCTGTCAACAAATACATAGCTGTTACTGATAATGCTGGAAACATTTTATTCTTCACTACTGTTAAATATTTGATTTATTTCAATCTAGTTACAGGAACCCACTACGCTTTGGAATGGACCACTAGATTCATCTTTCTGACTGACGGACTCCTTGACAATTCAAAAGTGCCTGTAATTGGTTTAATTGAAATAAATGCTTTGATTTAGGAAATAGGAGTCAGCATCATCTGCCTAGCCCTTTCCTAAATATGTTGGTCGGCTTCCAGTCTAACCAGATGCAGCTGAATACCAGTATTTTACTTGGAGTAGCTGGTTATCTGACCTCCACAGCTCAGTTACTGGGTAAACACGGTAAACTTTAGAAAAAAAAGGAGATAGGAGTATTGTACAAATTATCACAGCCTTAGCTACAAGAAAAAAACCGGCCAAGTGTGAGTCGGACTCGCGCACGCAGGGTTCCGTACCATTGACTAGGTAAACAACAGTAGGTACACAAATTACAACTGAGTATTTTGTGAATATTTCAAGTGCCTACCTGTTGCCATTATTGATATCGAGCAAAAAAGGGCAATAAAATCGCGTTTGTTGTATGGGAGCACCCCTTAAATATTTATTTTATTTTGTTTTTAGTATTTGTTGTTATAGCGGCAACAGAAATATATAATTTGTGAAAATTTCAACTGTCTAGCTATCGCGGTTCTTGAGATACAGCTTGCTGACAGACAGACGGACGGACAGACAGCGAAGTCTTAGTAATAGGGTCCCTTTTACCCTTTGGGTACGGAACCCTAAAAAGAAGATAGGAGTATTGTACTTTTCCATTAAAGGTTTTACACATGAAGGATTAGTCAGAGGTGTAATATTGTTTTGTCAAACTATAGCACCTCAATTAAGATCCTCAAAAGATGCAATAATATGATGATACCAAGCCGCTATAAGCTGGGACTTTCCTTTTTGAACTGTTCTTGTTAGGCATATTTTTTAAAGGAAAAGTTTTTCGCGTCCAAAACTCCAAAATTTACTTACAAGTAGCATTGACCAAAGAGGTTTCAAAACCACCAAACCCTTTTTTCTTATAAAAAAGCTAAGAGCTCTTTCCAACTTATTGGCAGATTAAGGTTACCTTTGAATTTTACTTCTATAAAGCACAAAGTTCTCGAGTTTGTTCCGTAAGACGTTTACTTCGTTCTTTGAAAACTTAAAAGCCTTGATAGTGGATACTTCTCGCAATATATTAAACCTCCGAGCTATGTTCGAAGCTTTATTAAGCTTCTACGCGTCTTGGAAGGTGAGAAATTGTTTTTTGCTGCTCCAAAAGCTTAGTAGTTTAACTGAAGTTATTTTTTGTTATGTCCAGTGTTATTGTTATGTTAATAGTGTTTGGAGAGAGCTTACTAACAGGGGACTGGATAATTTAAAGAGGCAAAAGATTAATCATCTTTTGCTTTTCATATTTGCTTTGCATATTTTGGTTCTTTTTTGCGGGTGCTGGCCAGTCCCAACATTGTACTGCGGTGTGTCGCGAGCAGACTGGAGTGCTTGCTTATTTATATTTAATCAGCAAGTTTGTTGATTAAATATAAATAAATAAATATTGAGAGTAGGTAATTCCTTCTGGATGAAAATCGCACAGACCAGGGAAGCATGGCACAAAAGGAAGGAGGCCTATATTCTGCAGTGGGTGGAACAAAGCTGCCAATGATTATGATGATGAAGTCCTATGAAATTTACAAAAATGTCATGTCCGTTTTTGACTGCTCGATGAGCCCAGAAACATAAACATTGCATCATTATGCCACTATCACACACCATTTGACCTTAGCGTGCTATATTGCTATAACGGTCATGAAAATATACAATTTTCTCCGACTCCTAGATTGTTTACTGCAAATTCTGACTATGCCCACAATAATGTATGTTTTTCAACTTTGAGGCCACAAAATAATGTATGTTTTCACCCTCAACAACTTTTGGGCATGTAGAGCCTCAATTGGTAAAAAATATTATTCCCATATTGCGAAAATGGCATAAAAATACATGAATTTTTGATAGATTTGTTAATAATCCAATCAGTGGGGAGAAAAAAGAGGCTTTGGCACAAAATGTGGTGTAAAAACATGTTTTAATTTGTATTGCTTAAGTATAGGCTACTCATAAAAAAAGGTAAGTATTAGACCTCGAGGGGTGACAGCGTTAGCCGTCACCTTGAATTGAAGGGGCCAAAATTCGTTCTTTTTTACATAATGCATGCTACAATAGACATTTTTGTCATAAAGTCAACTGTTAAACAGTTGACTTTATGACAAACATGTCTATGAGATGTATAAAGACAATAAAACAAAATATTTTTGTAACGAGGTCTAAAACTCTCATTTTTCGTGACTAGGCAGACAGAAAAAGTAATCAGACAAAGTAAAACATTTTCTACACCACCTTTTGTAGGGCAAAAATACCTGCATACTGAGCTATAATACTTTGCAGTTTCTTTTACAAATGTCAATGAATTTAATTTAACTAGAGAACTTTTAAATCAGTATAGAGAAATAGGGGGTGAAGGTGAGCCAAATAATCATCAACTTTAAAGGACGTCCTTTCGTCCTCACTCCTCGGTTAGGGGAAACGTTAACAGCTGGTGTTCTGTGTGAGCATAAGGTTCCCTAATCTCTTGCAATAACATGATTAACATCGGCTTAGAAATCTCGATCAAATCTTTGATCAATTATTCTGTTGGCAAACTTCATGTTATACTTCTTGCTTAGATCGGCAAACCATTTAACAACAAGCAATGAAAATGGAGCAGCAGTTGCCCATTGGAAACGGCCTGCTCCCAAAAGGGTGACGGAAAACATCGAAGAGAAACCGGCATGTCCTAGAACTGATAATTCGAAGACATGTGTCATCCACCAAACCGTAGTGGGCCTGTGTGGTGGATTACGGCCCTCAAGAAAGGAACTCTCACAGAGAGGAGGCCAGAGTCCTAGCAGTGGGAACATTATAAGCTGATTATGCTTATGCAATGAAAACTCTGCCCGCCACAGAGAAGAACAGTTCTAGGCGCCAATTCCCCCTATGCGAGGTTGTGCAGGGTTGTAAATAGCTGCAGTGATCAAATCGATTTGCACTTTGAAAGCTTGGGCAAATTGAGAGCCAAGTTTCTGAAGTGCCTACATTCTAAACAGATCAATCAGCTTTTCATTGCTGCGCTTAGGAGACGTGTTTAAGTACCTTATATTGTTATATTAATTATTTAGACCTTTATATAAGTAATTTAAAACTATATTAATGTTATACATTTATGTACAACTTCGTTATGCATGCGGAGTATACCTATAAGTGATTGTTGCACTGTTGCATATACATTTTGCATGTTACCTTTAGGATATATCCAGTGTAAACAATCGTTGGTGAACCAATAAATAAATAAAAACAAATAAGACTTGACAACACATTTATGTATAGGCTTTTCGAAACCGGGTCTAGGTAAGTCCATAATATTATGTTCTAACTTCGCAAGCCACAACATGGCAACATATAACCGAAGCGATTCCTATTCAATTACCATAATGACCATGAAGACTCAGACCGTGTGGGCTGCATTGTGCAAACTATTTGTTTGTTGTTTCAATATTTTTTGTTCTTGACGTCCTATATCTGCTGGTTGGTCATGAATTCAGCCCACAGTTTGATTCCTGACGTTTTTTTTTTTTGTGGGATTTTTTGGGAGATATAAACAACTGTAAGAATGAAGATGTGTCATATTATTATGTTCTTTATAGTGCCAAAAATAAATGGTTAAAATCAAGGTTCCAATTTGTCGTCCTCAAATTTGTTTCTGCAATGCAAATTGAGCAACGGTTGGCGATAATGTGATATGTCAATTTTGCAAATTGAAAACATAATTATCGGAAACAGAATTCGCCCGATTACGTATTCGGTATCACTCGGCTGCTTTCGTAGAAAGAGACAACGCTTGAATCGATTCGCATCGCAACGAGTGAGTGCACCATTTGCTCTTTTCACAATTTCCAGGAAAAGTGCTTTAAAATGCACTTCGGAAATTGTTTCACGGCTTTGACAAGGAGCACAATATGGTGGCGTTTTAAGACGCTCATAACAACATGGCTCATTTAATGTTAGCTTTGCAGACGTAACAGGAATATAGTCCATTAAGTAATGGCCTAACGGGGCTGGAAGGCACTTTAATAACGTATTTCCTTAAGGCAACACTTACAAGTTCGCTGGAAATGTTTGTGTAACTGTTTTAAACGACTTCTACTTTACAGTTGTAGAAAAGTGTTTAGCTTAGATAGAATGTTGATCGTTTCAATTTTAAAAACCATTTTGTGAAAAAAAGACTCAATTTCTATGTGTTAACTAAAACAAAATGCTCTAAAATCCTACAATATTCATTCCGAGTAACGCCTAAGGGCGAATTTCACCAAACTTTTATACCTAGAATAAGTCTTATCCTGAGAAAAAAAAATTGAATTTTTGACAATTATTTAATTCTAGAACTGTCAGACGTCAATTTTAACTCACGGATAAAAGATATCTGACTTTGGTAAAATCAGCCCTTAGTATTATACATTATGAAAGGTACCGAATAAAATGTGTTCTTCAAATCCACTAACCCAACGGAGCCAACAGTTTACCGAAAGACAACACAATAAATCTCCTCTAAAACCTACAATAACAATGTGCACCCTATAATCAACAGCCTAGACTAGAATCGCCACATTCAAATGCAGTTTCCAATTAAAACATTCCATTCCCGCGATTTCAGGTTACAAATGGCGGTGATACAGTTGAAATAAGAAACAAAGATGGTGGTCAAATAGCTCACGTAAACACTACTCGTGTATTAACATTTCGGCCTTGCAGCGTCCTTAGAAGTATTTGGAATACTGGAAAGCTTTAACTTACTTATGAACTTTGTGTGTAAGCTTCTGACGCGGTTCTCTACCCTTTTTGTCTATATTTTTGGGGTCAACCTCCTCTCTCCAGACTAACTATATTCAATTGAATAAGCATTTACAAAGGCTCCGGCTGATTCTCGTGCGAAGCTTAAAAAGTAAAAAAGATGGACGGATAGTGTGGGGGATGGTATGAAAGATAAGGAGTTAATGATAGAATGACGGCTCATAATCAAAAAATACAAATATTTTATTTCACATAAACCAACATGGGCACTTATGAAACGTCAGAAGCTAGGTGCTCACAGGCGAGAATGGCAGACAAAAACGTCTAACGCCAACCCCAAGTTAGAAAAGGTCAAGGGCTATAAGATGATAATGACTTAAAAGAAGGAATATCTTCATTTATAAACTCACGCCATCTTCCCGTGGGGATAGGCAGACCGCCACCTGCTACGATCGCTACATACTCCTTCGGCTTCGTATACGTTCATACATCTGGACATAAACGCACGCCGGTTGCGGGGACTACGCACCTGACCTTTTTGAAGAAGATCACCAATAATCTTAAATAAAGACGAATGAGATATTCAAGCTTTTCGGATTTAAAGAATTTCGATAAATTATCGTAACAATTTTTCTAAAGCCGTAATTGGACAGCTGTAACAAGTGGTTACGCCCTCTCCAAGGTTACTAACATTTCCGATCAACAAAATTATAATAAGTCCAGCTGTTTCCGAGTTTATAGCAGACAAACAGGTTACCATCAAAAAGTTTCAAACACAGATGGGAGATGTGCGTCAGTGCGTAGATTATCATAAATATCACAATTAGCTTTGAAGTCAGTATTTATTTGACTAGTTGGCAATACTAGTTTTTAGTTTTCAATAGTAAAAGATTTAGTATTTGTTTATTTACTGACTCGGTTGATGGCAATAGGCCTACCCCCTGTTACATGGGAATTAAACATAACTGCAACATAACTAACATACATTCGAATGCTAATTTCCATGTCCATCAATTATTTATTAAATTTATCGTGTAGAATAATTTGAATTCAGAACTAAGTACTTTATTGCTGTTTTAATCAAAACAAAACAACAATAAAGTACTTAGTTCTGAATTCAAATTATTATACACAATAAATCTAATAATTGATGGACATGGAAATTACCATTCGTTTGAATTCGGAAATCCGATGATTCCCGAGGGGCATATAGAAAATGGTTGTACTGTATTGTATGCCTCTGTCTAACCTATCTGGGAATTTAGGCGGCATGTTGTGATATGTGCTTTACTTTATTTATGATTCGCAAATCGACAGCGATGTAAAAGATTAAAATTATTTAATTACTTCAGTACAAATTTAATTTGAAAAGAAGGCCAGAATATTACTTCAAATGCCCGTCATTTGAATAATTCTTGACATTTGCCATTGCTAGAATCGCGGACATAAAATGCCAACATATAAAAGCATTTGAATGATACTAACCTAACCATTATATACATAAAGGAATCTCCATGGAGTTTTTGCCCGTTCTTCTCCATAGAAACCTACTACGCTTTAGAATGGGTTACTTGCTTCATCTGTTTGACTGACCGACGCCTTTGACAAATCAAAAGTGCCTGTAAACGGTTTAGTTGACATAAATGCTTCAGTTTTGAGTTTGATACAGTCGGATAAACGTTCAATGCAACCATAGAAATAATTATAAAAAATGCAAAAATCATCATCTGCCTAAACTTTTCCCAACTATTTTGAAGTCGGCTTCGACTCTAACCGAATGCAGCTGAATACCAGTATTTAACATGGAGCAACTGCCAATCTGACCTCCACAACGCAGTTACTAGGTAACACGATACCCCTTGGTAAGACTGGTTGTCAGAATTTCGGGCTTCTGACGACCGGTAACGGCTGTCATTCAATGCAACAATATAGAAAGAAAACGAAGAAGATAAATTTGCCCCAACCATAAACAATATGAAAAAGGTCAATGGAACTAAATTGTGACACAAACGGTCATTGATTGGTTCACGCCCTTAAAGTTTACGCCCAAGTTCAATGGTTCAAGCTATTTATATTGTTTACTTTGTTTCTAGGCGTCCTGTGGCAGCCTGGGGTACATAAAATGGGAATGCCTTTCATTTTAACTGTTCAACAACATTCATTACGCTGTTTAAGTGCCGAGCAGACGAATTTTTCAAACAAATGAAGCAGTGGATTAGCAATATCCTTCAAGATCTTCCGAATTGAGATTGAAAGTGTGTAACGCCATTAGGGTGCTGGTGAATTCAATTCCCATTTGTTCGAAAAATCTGTTACACGTTAAAATGAATGACTAGTTGTCAAATTTTTGGATGAGGTTCTGTCAAGACTATATTAATTATTATTTGGTCTTAAATTCTGGACATATCAGCACTTGTTTTGAAGATTATTTTTGCTAGAATATGACATCTAAAATGCTGACTTTGAGTTCCTTCTTTTTAGATTTTAAGTCGCGTTTTTTTAGACCTTAAGGTTGAGATATGGATCGTAGGTAAAATACATGGTTATGCAATTGCCACCCATTCATTCATACATCCTGTCAACTTGCCTCCCCTTCTTTTGGACCAACAACATTCCTCCATTTTACTAACAGAAATTATTAAGTATCCTTTTTAGGGAAAGATAGCAAGCAAGACCTAAAGCCAATTATGTTTCGGCACTTAACTGCGCCAATTTATACAATTTCAGTAAGTCGGACATTCACGACAAGTGCGGGAAAGTAAGCAGGTGCTCTATGGTTCGCTATACACGGATCAAATGAAGCCCTTCGTCTTTAAAATAGAATCCTTTGTTTGTAACAATCGATTACATTATTCTATGCTTCTTTGTAATCTGATGTAAAGGATTTCGAAGAAAATTTTGATGGTGGCGGTTCGAATGATGATGAGAAATTGCGGTGACCGATCGAAACCCACAAGACAACAATGCACAAGCAACCGCATTCAAATCTTTCGTTCGCCGGTCACTCACAGAACGCTCATAAATTCATACGTATGGTGCACACATACTCATAAATATTTCACGAGCTCATTCGAAAGGGAAACGAACTGAAAGGTATGTAGTGATTGTTGACGACAATACTGCTTTAAGTGGTTACAAGTTTTAGGAATGTATTGTAATAATAGAAAGGAGAAATAGTTGAGTTATGGGAAAAATACGACTGTTGAAGTAAATGGTTCTATGAAAGCAAACAGTCCTTGTCGATAATGTAATGCACCTTGATTTGAGTACTGACTGTCCATCTGATGGGAAGTGGTTAGCTTTCAGTCGCTTAGACCCCTGCTACCTGCACCTGCTGTCAGGGTTTGTGGATGCGTTGACAAACAAAGATATGAATCAGAAATGTGCCTGTAATGAAAACTTTGTAAAAGCCAATTATTTTTAAAAGAGTAATGGTGGAGTTACTTGCCGGCTCTTCTCCATAGGAAACAACAAATTGGAACCGTGCACCATTGAGCTATAATGTACTACGTGCACCTAGCTTCTGACCTTTCATAAGAGCCCATGTAGGTTTATGTGAAATATTTTGAATTTGAATGGTTTTTGAAGGTGCTAAGTACCGGTTGCTAAGCGGTAAAAAGAATATGATCAAATATAATGGTGGTAGTACTTTCCTGGACGAGCCTTTTCGCAAAGACCACTATCTAACGCTACCAAGGTCGCGGAGATACCAATATCGCAAATATATACCCGATAACAGACGGATAGGCAGAACAACTGACATGACACACTTTCGAACCAAGTTAGGAGCAAAATGTTTACAAACATGACTCTCATTTTCAGTCTCGCTCCGTTTATCTCAAATAGGGTCATTGTTGCATACTAGAAACCATGTTTGTACGCGTATTATAAGTGGTTCAATTTTGTCATTTAGTGCAATTTTACATGGACTTTTAAGGGAAACTTTGTGGCGTGCATTTGATAAAATTATGCTTTCTATCGTGTATGGTTTCCATTTTAATTTTCCGCTATATGGGATGTTGTGGTTTTAAACCATGTAGGTTTTATGGTTTACAAGGCAGTTGCTAACGTAGTGATTTTACTCAAAAAAGGTTTATCAATGTCTTTGTTACCGTTACGCTTGCGATTATTGATAGCCAGTTTTTTTTATCAGCAATACATCGTGAGCTATGCGTTTTTCAACAATAGATCGCCTCGCGTCTTTAGAAGACTATTACATGGCTCGCCCCCTATTACATGGGACTTAAACATAACTGACGAAATGTGAGTGTACTATAAGTACACTTCTGCCTAACCCTTCGGGGGTTACAGGCGTGATGTTATGTGCATTAGAAGACTATTATCTCAAAGACCCAAAGTAAACATGATTAGGCACGTTTGAATACAGAACTAAGCATTATCTATTTCTCCTTCGTTATCTACCACAACAACTTCATTGAATCGTTATCTTTGCAAATAAGCGGCAAACGAGCAATATAGAACGATAAAATTATAAATAAACATGTTAGCTTGCACTCTCATGATAGAAAATCCCTTTCAGAATGTACTTTTTGAACGGAAAATTTTACTAAAGACAGCACCCTAAACACCGTAACGCCCCTTCCTACCTCCTGATTTTGCATCACAGGGTTCTTTATTTTGATCCTTATTCTCGTTGGTAATCATAATTCTATGTGTTGCTGTCAGAGGCAAAATGACTGCGAAAGGACTGTAGCTAGGCGCTTTTATCAAATGCGTCCACGTCATCGCTAATTAGGAATTACTTGTAAAAACATAAATTAGGGATAAAATAATTTAGGTTATTATGGGTATTGTTGACCACATTTTTCCCGCTGCCGTTTTAGATGTCAAATATTAAATGATGGTTTAGCAAGGAGACCTTAGCTTTTCCTCAAACTTTTAATCGAGGATGAATGAATGTTAGTATCGTGCATTCAAATAAAATATCTAAGATGTTGAGTGATACTTAAATGTACGTCTGGCGGTCCGGCTCATCCTGGGGGCAGTTAGCCCCCTAACTGGCTAATATTATTACCGCGGCAGATGCTCTTACACATTTTGTACTGAGACGGAAGATAATAATTAAAAGGATAATTGTGTATGCAACTACAAGGTAAGTACATCACCATATCCTCGTAGTACATGATTAGACATCCAATCCAAGGTAGTACCGACAGCTGCATTAATAGGTAACCATTTTTTCTCATTGTGTTATATTGTACATACGTAGTACTTACGTAGTACGAGTACGTAGTACGTAGTAACTCAACGCTTTTTCCAAGGTATTTTGATGAGTCGTAAGGGTCTGAGGGGTAGGTACCTAATTATTGCAGCAGTTTGCATTACGCGCGCAAAGTTTCGCTGTTTTTCCGCTTAGGCTTTTTCCCTCGCCTTATGTAGGTATGAATCATTTGTATACATCTACGTCTACGTTATCAGCCACTATCGCTGGACAGAATTGCATCACTGATAACAGTATTAACAATAGCTTAGAAGCGAGTGCATTGGACACTCGCTTCCCTTTACCTACTTTTGCGTTTGGTTTTTATCAAGTTTGCCTCTTCATAATAGAATAATTTAATCACATGGGGTGCTTCTTTTAGCACAGTCGTGTTACGTGACGTTAGAATGTCAGGATGGCTCACTCATGAGGTTGCGGGTTCAAATCCGGGCCAGCTCCAATGTAACTTTTAATTTTTTTATGTACTTTATGAGTTTATCTTGGACATTAGGTACTGACACCAGTGAAGGAAAACATCGTGAAGAAACCTGGACTTATAGTTAATATAAGTCTGAAATCGCCAATCCATCTTGAGCAAGCGTAGTGATCAATGCTCGTGCCTTCTCTGTCTGAGAAGTGGCCTTTGCCCTGCAGTAGGACAATAATAGGCTGGTATGTGTTACATGATAAAATAAGAACTAACTCTAGTTGGAGTATTAACCTTGCAAAGAAATTGGAGACTGCTATTAATCACAGAGTTGGTTTCGCTCGCTTTATAAACGCGTATCTAATTCATCGTGAGGTTATGGGCGGTAAAGTACATAAATATTACCTACTTATTCTCCAAGCTAATTTATCGTAAAATACTGTCATCATGGTGAAAAAAACTAAACATAATAAGTAGTCTGAAATCGTAAAGATCAAACCTGGGCATAAATGCTTGTTTTCTTTGCCATGTAGTGGGAATGTGGGACAATTAACTATAGCCTGATATTGGGTGTGCATTTAAAGGGTCTCCACAAGTTTACCGGTATATGGTACCGGGTTCCATCTTGCTGGCTGGAATAATTTTGCCACGACATTGCCGATACGAGAGACGTAGAAGGCGTTTCTTGTCTGTATGATCTGCTTTTGCGTTGTATCTGAACAATTAATAACTAATATCGTGTAGTGGTCCTGCTAAAACCTATCTGTTTACTGATTGTATGCAATCCTGATTGATTACAACGCCAGTAGATTTGCTAAGGTTAATAGCGTATTGCAAATGATTGGTGAATGTCTACGCGACATGTTGTAAACAGTAAGGTGAATTGATGTGGTTTGAGCGTCGTTAAACCATTTGAAAGTAGATTGATGATTGTTTTAAACAATGTTGTTTTAGGTGCATTTCGGACGTGGCTTATGTTTGAAACTACGGCTTCCTAAGTCTGGGGTCTCTGGGGGTCCCAGAGTATGACTCCAGTGTTCGATGAGAAAAATCAAAAATACGAAATTTGTCTTAAAATAAAGACCCCTACTATAATACCTTCCCTTTAAGTATTTTTTATTTCCAAGAGTTTAAATATCCCTTTTCTGTCAAGGTCAGAAGTCTGAGAAACGCTGTTTTTAATTTATTCATCTGATACTGTGGTAAAACGCAACTAAGAGTGCAGAAGATGGGCAACGGAGTCAATAATAACCAACTAAGTACTTCACTTCGTCGGCTAGGCTTGGCAATGAAAACTATTCTGTACTAATCGTTTTCATAGGACTTGTTTTATGATAGTAGCAGTAACGTTTTACGATAAGTTCTAGTTAAATAAAGAACATTGGGTTTTTAGTTCGTAATTTGTATTTATATGTATTGTAACTATAGCTCTTTTTTATCATATTTTATTGGTATTTACGAATATTTATCGCAATGCAAATAATGCGTGTCGCACGTAGATTCACACCATCTAAAATTTGGATTTTATCATTTTTTCAGATAAGTTTGTAGGCGGAAGCATATCATTAAACAAAAGCACACAGGCAGGGATTGCATTAAAAAAAAAAGAAATTTAAAAAGAATCTCACGTTTGTTAGGTCTTGGACTTAACGGCGGCCTATCGTCCAGCACTACATCCTCTTTAGTCAAAGTATTTGTGTTATACTTCTTTACGCTCTCGGCCCAATCCTGAATCCAAGTCTTATCTCCTTTACATCTATTCAGACTCAAATAAGACAGTTTTCCAACTACTTGCTCTGGAGTCATGTCCGAGGTAACCCCACTTTCATCCCTCAAAGCTTTTTGAGCATTCTTTAACGCTGTGCTCTCAAATTTCGTGTCCCCCAACCCTATCTTGTTACTTGGTAACGAAACTGGTACGGAAGTTTCTCGTGACAACCGATGGATATAATCAGTCTGGTCTATCTCAGATTTTGTTAAACTACACCTACGTAGTACTGGTTCTATTTTGGGAGGGATTCGAGAGGATAAAACTCCTGAAGTTGTGACGGATGTGAAGCTACCAACGTCGCAGTCATCATGTTTTGGTGGAGACTTTGCAAATGTTTTTTCTGTTATTGTTCTGACTCTATTTTTTATTTTTTCTAGATAACTTCTAGTAGATTTGATCTGTTTTGACGTTTGAGCTGCCAAATCATTCTCAGTAGGTGATTCGTAACAGCAAGAAATTTCTAATACATTTTTGTCTTTAGAAATTTTTGGTATTTCAAATGATTGGTTTAGTAAAGGACTACGGAGGCCTATGTCTCTCCTAGGCTCTTTAGTTATTACTCTTTGGGGATTAGGGAGGTCGAACACTAATTCTGGGTCTGTTTCACTGCCTTTTTTCATTAGAGTTTCTTCTATAGATTTTGTGAGGGTATCCGTACCAAAAGTTCTATCAATACTCATTCTGGCCTTCTGTTCTTCAGTGTAATTATCCCCTTCTATGGTGTACGTACCAGTTGAAGAGTTATCAGACTGTCCATCAACATCATCTTCAATATACAAAGGTTCTTGCGTAATACACTTCTTGAACAAATCAGGGGTTTCAGAAGATGCTCTACTTTTGCGTATCATTGGACTTTTAGAGTTCTCTGGGGTGGACAAACCATTATCTGGGGTTAGAATATCTAATTCAGGACTTGATATGTCAGTCAACATCAATCCATCAGGGCTTTGGTCAATAATATTGGCCATAGCATGCCTATTTATATTACCATAGCTTGGTGTTCTATGTACTTCTCTCATATATGAATTTCCCTTCAAAGGCAAGTTCAGGCCCTGACGAGACGTGAAGTTCTCACTCCTAGACATTATACTATCAACTATAGGACTTTTGGACGTGCGTTTTGGCAGGACAGTGTCAGTAACAGGGGATTTTATATGTCTATTTGTAATAGGAGAAGTTATGTGCGTAACATTTTGTGCTAATGGACTGTTCCGGAGCTTCACGGAACCAGATAAGCCACTGTCTTCCTGGTCTGAAGAGAAGTAGCCTTCAGAGTTGTACCCTTGAGCTTTGCGGGGGAGCTTGGCGCTCATAGGAGGTCGAGCGAGCGTCGGACTGGGCCTGGTGAGACTAGCAGACATAGACTGGACTCTCTGATGACGAGCCTGCGATTTCTTCGCTAGCTCCTCCAGTTTCCGAGTGTCAACGGGCTTTGCAGCACCGAAGTCAATGGTAAACGCCATCGGATGGGGTTTCGGGGTACTAGCCTCCGATTTCTCATCCTGACAAGGTTCCTCATCTATTTTCAAGCTGTCCGACGATGATTTGGAGATTGTCGCGTCCTGCCCGTCCGACAGGGGGCTAGACACGTCCCCCTCAACACTAACACTCATGTTTTCAAGGTATCACGCAGAATAAAAGTGACATCATATTCACAATCCGACTTTTGTACAGCCTTCACATATCACTTAGAAACCAAACATCAAGGTAATCACACCACACAGCATTTAATTTTGAAATGATAAAAGATTACTTTCGAAAAGTGGAACGAGAGCGCAAAATTTTAAAAAAATACGAACTCCACCTACAACATCGAGCGCAAACGAACTATAGAAACGCGAAAGGCTCGGAATTCTCAACCTCAACAATAACGTCAGACGTGACAGCTGCTAGTGACGTCCGACACGACACTGCGATTGTAATTGATTGCTTTATTGATTTGGCAACACAAAGGCATTGTGCAAGATCAGTGACCTTATTTTTTCATGGAAGTGTTTAGAAACTGCATAATTATAACACTTCTGCCAATGAAACACTTTTCTTAATCATCTTATATTAGTTTGAATATTTGAATGCCTCCGAATTTTCTTACTTCCCTTTGAAAGTTTTTAATTTTATCCATATATCAAAACAACTATATCGAGAAAAGTGAACGCACCTGCATTATTTTTCAGTCTGTCAACATATGAACGTTAGTTACTTAGAAGTTACGTTACGTTCTAAGATAACTATTTACCATTTCATCTTTCATCATTCAATCATGCATATTTCATCGCAAATTTTCGGCATTCAAGAAGTCTTTTTACAAATTTTATTGGAAACTGTTCAAAACTTAATTTTATGTCAAACAGAATACTGCAAAATATTTTTCATCAACAGATTTTCTGATGCGCCTTTGAACGGATCACGTGGTGATGAATTCAAGTGCCTCCGTAACGGAACGTCAGCTGTCAGTTCGGAATGAACCATGGCAGAGGCGGCGTTTTCCGAAGACGGAAAATATTATTCTGCCATCACCCAGGATGGTAGACTGAGGATATGGGACACAGAAACTAATGTACTCAAGCAGGAGTATACACCAGACTTACATTTGACCTCACCGCCTTCATGTTTGCAATGGATTTCGGCCTCACAGTCAGCAGTACGTACAACACGTGGTTTTTATAAATTATTGCACATATTTTCTTTTTCTGCAACTTTTGTTGCATGCATAATCTTTAATATCCATCCAAGTCCTTATAAAACTGATTTACACCTTTTATCTAAGAGTTTGGTTAAAAAATTATTTGTTTTGGTATACTCTTTGAACTCTCTTCTATTCGTATGTGCGCCCTAGTACTTTGTTTACCAACTTGTATATAGTTTCCTAAAAGCTCAAACATCAACTTAAAAGCTCTACAAACCGTCCTCAATAGAATAATCAAGATGATATGTAAATATAACCTCAATACATAATTTGGGCACATTATAATTTGTATAACCTTGATAAACTACTTCATTCAAATACCAATCATTATTTAAGATATTTATGAACATGGAAACTATTAAATCCATATAGTGTTTTTGAGATAAGGAACTTTTAGTTATTGAAACTCTTAAATATTGATAAAACATCACTAAAAATCACCTTTTCTTTTTCAGGGTTCTCCACTAAAAGGTGGGAAACGGAAAAGCCTATCTGAAGAGACACATTGCATAGCCCTTGGTACAACAAGTGGAAAGATTTTAATATATTCAGTGGCACAAGCTAAAGTTGAAACTGTTTTATCAAATGAAAACACCAGTAGCGCAATAAGTACGCTAGATTGGCACCGAAAGTACGGCCTGTACAGTTGTAATAAGGAGAATTATGTGTGCGAGTGGGATTTGAATAGCTCGTTAATTAGATATAAGTATAATATTAACATTGACAGTAAGAATAAACATGGAAATAATGTGTGTGCCATCAAAATTGTACCGCATAAACAGGTGAGTTTACTAACATTATCTATTGTATTAGTAGCAATTCTGTAGTTCTGCTTATCCCCATGGGGAAAAGGCGTGAGTTTATCTATGTACTAGCAATTCTAGTAACTTTTTGCTGTGTGCACAGCATACAAACATTTGAAGATGTATAATCCTATGAAAGATTAGAAGTTGTAGAATGGTGTGGGAGAGAACCAAATCCGACCTCATCTAGTTTAAAAAATATGATTAACTTGTAAAATTGTGTCCATAAATCTGCTTACAGAAATAGAATTATTTATCATTTAGGAGTGGGTCAAAGTTGGTAAAGAAATGAGAATATTCAGGAACTTCCTTATTGGGAGCTTCTCCTACTTTAACTTGAGACCTTTATAATAATATGACCTCAAAATTCGGACTGATTAGTTTCTAAATGCAAGGGTTCAATGAACTAATAAGCAGCCACTCCAATAAGAAACCTCCCAAAGTAGCTTCATTTAACAGTCATTGCCACGATTCTTCAGCCTTTTGGCAGTTGAATTGATGATTGCAGTATTGTCTTAGCACATATAAAAACATGGGTTCCCTTGATGCAAGAATTTAGGGAAATTCCACAATGCTTTACTAAACACCGATTTTTCGGTAGTCAGATAACTTTTATATTAAGAATATAAATGGCAAACAGTCATGTTGAGTTTTTCATGGATTGAAACAATACTTACATTTCACTTTACTTTTTCTACAAGAAGAAAACAACTTTAAAACAGATAAAAATGCTCAATAATGACAATTTGTTGTGGCGCCAACAAGTCATTATTTATTCCTTAGATAAATCTTATCTCAGCCCAAACCCAAATATATTTTTAGTAATTTATTTATTTTATTTATTTATTTGGTACACCAACAGCAGTACATACAAAAAAATAAAACAGAACAATAACATAATTAAAGTACTGGTATGTAAGCCTATTATAGGTATACACAGCATTCACCACAGAACAACATCGTAATTAACTAAACGGAAAAAAAAATATAAAGCTTATAAAAACATAAATTGCAATTAGAAATTAAAATTAAAAATCTTCATGGTCTTTCGCCTGCCCTTATTCCAATTTATTTGGGGTTGGTGTAAAACTCCACTCTCCACACCCCCCTTCCCTACTTCTCCATTAGTCGTCATCTCGGTAGTTACCCCCCTTTCTAGCCGTATCATCTTTCACTCAGTCCAACCATTGTTTCTTTGGTCTTCCCCTACTCTTATAACCATCCACATTGATACTCAAAACTTTCCTCACGACATTTTCCTCACTCTTAATCTTAATATCGTTTCTTTCAGAGCACAACTGCCCGATTCCTGGTGGCAGCATCGTACCAAGTCCGCGTATGGCGCCTACACGACGGAGAGGCGACTGTCGTCAAGAACTTGGGACACAATGCAGCACCCACTGCGCTGTTGACGATAGCCATGTTGAATGATGTGTCTTGGCTCATTGAGGGTTCCCAGTGAGTAGAAAGAAATACTTGCCTTTATGTGGGGCTCATGTATACGGATCAGCATCGCGTCACGTCATATAGGACAGTAGTTGATTGCAAAAAATTACATGTATTACGTTGCAAACTGCAGCATATTTTTAATCAACTTCAAAAAAGTAGGTTCTCAATTCGGCTGCATTTAAAAAAAATGTTTTATCTCAGAACTCCGTTATTTATAAACCGATTTGGAAATTCCTTTTTTATTTGAAAAGATATGCTTCCAGATTGGTCTGATATAAATTTAATCAAGTTTGATGAGTGGTTTTTGAGTCAGCTTCAATAATACGATGGTGTTGTAATAACTTCCTGTCACTGTTATTTACATACCAAGTACAGTACAACTATTTTCTTAAGGTCCCTCGGGAATCATCGCATTTCCGAATACAAACGAATGCTAATTTCCATGTCCATCAATTATTTGATTTATTGTGTATAATAATTTGAATTCAGAACTAAGTACTTTATTGATGTTTTTTTTGATCATTCCCAAGGGACAGTAAGAAAATAGTTGCACTGTAGTCGTATAAGACTTTGTTTGGGGTAGGTACCACAACTAAAAAGTGAAAAACAGTTAAATTAAATAAAAATTTAATTCGTTTTTTTAATTACTTTCGTCCATGTCACAATGAAAGATCATGTACAAAAACGGACAGTAATTTAATGTAAAATGTGTGATGTGCATGAAAGCAAAAAAATAAATAAGATAGCTATTTTAATGTGAAGCAGAGTTTATGACATGTTTTAATGTAAATGCTTTTACATTCTAAAATGCTGTTTCTATAAATTGTTAAGCTTTGTCAAGCTGTTAAAACTACTAACTTAAAAACTTAGGGAACATCGAAAATTACAAAATTGATGTCGCTAGAAAATATGCCCTGTGAAGTCGGGCAAAGTCCACGGAGACACTTTCTCAAAAGATTTGTTGCCTAGTGAATTTAGGTTTGATTATAGATCAATGGATATGCAAAGTCCGTCAGAGGCTACCAAAAACATTCATAAGAAACCCACCTTCCACAGAAACGAACGCCTCCTATCGTTCTGGGACGTCACAATTACAGAAGAGAACATCCCCCAATTGAACGGAGATGAGACCCCACACAAGAAGCAGCGCAGGAAATCAGTCACCAAGCCTGTGACCACCAGCACACCTACGTATAACTTTGTACTGGAAGATGCGCCTAGGATTGTTGACGTGGAGTTGAAAGAAGAGGATGGTGCTACACGGTTGAGTCTGGCAGCCGCTACTAGGAGTGGTGTGGTGCATTATTATGGACATATGTTGAATGGGTGAGTTGAGTTTGTTTTTTGGGTTATTAGCAACGATGCTAAAAAATGCGTGAGTGCCGTGGAACACTCGGTTGGAACGAAGTTCCTTTCGTAGTATATTTAGAACATCCATAGAACAAATTTGATTACCATAAAAAGGATTATATTGAGTCAACCTTAAAAGATAGACATATGCTGTCGTGGACTTTTTTTAAGAACTTTTAAAGGGGAACAATTCCGTCATACATGATTGTTGCGTAACTTTAACTGTTTACGCAGCGCACGCAACGGAAGCTCTCAAAAGGAATATTTTTTTCCCGTTTTTGCAACATTTTTCATTTATGTTCCGCTCCTATTGGTCGTAGCGTGATGATATATAGCCTAAAGCCGCCCTCGATAAATGGACTATCCAACACAAAAATATTTTTTTAATTCAGACCAGTAGTTCCTGAGATAAGCGCGTTCAAACAAACAAATAAATAAAGTGTCGTGACGGAAACTCGTGACGGAAATTTCTTACACTTTTTTTCGCGCAGACCCCATCCGCCAAGTCCATACCTTGCGATAAGGAACTGCGTTCCAATAAAATTTCCCAAGCCATAAGGACGAATCTTTTTTTTGTAGTGTAAGGGACTGACCACACCTATCGACGCGGATTTGGCTAAAGCGGGTCGTTAAGAACTTTATGTCCATAAAAGACGTCATTCGCCTTGTTTCGGTTCCGACGACGCGACTCGACACCATGTCGAACATAATGCGATAACTCTGGTCAGTCCCTAAGTGTCTTATGTTAAGCGTCAATTCATTAACTATTTAAAATCTGAATACAATTTAGTACTGAAAAATAATGTGTAATTTTTACAACCAATAAAAAATGCTTTCAGCTAATGGGTTAATTGTCGAATGAATATTTATGAATCTAAAAATGTTAAAACCAATATTGTATCTATTTCGGCTGTATTTGACGGTAGAAAATTAAAGCTTCTACACTTCAATGATTTTCCAACCTATCTACTACAAATTAATTCAAATCAAAATATTTTATTTCACATAAACGAACATGGGCACTTATGAAACGTCAGAAGCTAGGTGCACGGTTCCAATTGATTGTTTCCTATGGAGAAGAGCCGGCAAGAAACTCCACGGTTACAACAACATTCTCACATTCACAAAATATAGAAAAATCTATGTTTATAAAAGATAATAAAATAATTAAAATAAAAGCTTATTTAAACCAAGAATTAAGTCAATTCGGTTCCAAAAAGCCCCTTTTCATAATGAATTCCGGCTTCCTTAAGGTTTAACCATCGATCATATCGTTAATTGATCGACCATTGATTGATATTATTATGTTTTTGAGGAAACACTTTTGCCTACTATCAAAGAAGCCCCATCTTTCGCAAGATAATAAACTTCGGGTTTACAAATGCATCATAATGCCTATTTGGACATACGGAATTCAGATGCGGGGCACGGCAGCTAATTCAAACATGACATACTCCAAAGGTTCCAATAAAAAATGCTGAGGATAATAATTAATTCAATGCGCCATGGTACATCACTAACAATAGTTTTACATCGGGACTTATAAATGCCAAAGGTTAAGGAAGAAGTCACACGAAGGGTCAGTGCCTACAAGAATAGGGTTACGACCCATCCTAATTAATTATTAATTAATTAATTAATATTTATTATTATAAAAAAATAATTAATATAAATTAATGAAAACCAAGACGTTCAGGGGGTTTAAAAGATTGGCCCCACAAGCCTTGAATATGAAGGCCAATAAACTATACATATAAATTG
The DNA here is from genome assembly GCA_917490735.1 of Dryobotodes eremita. Taxonomy (NCBI): domain Eukaryota; kingdom Metazoa; phylum Arthropoda; class Insecta; order Lepidoptera; family Noctuidae; genus Dryobotodes; species Dryobotodes eremita. Next base: position 14,256,135 of record OU823267.1, read on the forward strand.
ATGTGTATGAGCCAGTGGGCGCATACCAAGAATAACTTAAACTAACCACACGAAAGATGCTGAATGTCAATCGGTGGACCGATAGCATCAGAAAAAAAAGATTTTAAGGCGATAAATATCGACTATTTGGCATCAATTGATCGCAATCCAGTTACACATTTTCATATATAATTTTCTCACCCCCAGATCATCAACAAAGCCGATAAAGCCTTCAGTAACCATCCAAGTATCAAGCGGTGAGGCGCGACCCCTTCCCCTCCAGTGTTGCAGACTACCCCCTACCGGGGACCTGCTGCTAGGATACTGGAATGGACCCGTCATGACCTTCGAGAAAGTGGTATGTATTTAACTATTTCGACTTATCTGTCACTCGTACATGTATGACAGTCTCTTTAACGCTCGTTGTGTGATATTAAGCCCGGGTATATTGTGTCAAGGTACGTGACAATGGCGAAACTGTGCTACCTTTCCCAAAAAAACCACTAATGGAGAGGTTGAAGTTGTGTCGGCATCTACATCGCCACATGCGAACTACGTGTCATACTGACGTCACGCAAAATCCTGCATCGCGCAAGTAGAGTTTACCGCGCAACTAGCATATGTAGCGGTATTTACATCGCCACATGCGAGCTACACGTCACAATGACGTCACGCAAAATCCTGCATCGCGCAAGCAGAGTTTACCACGCAAATAGCATATATACAACATCCCGACATCAACCGTCGGGCAGTTGCCCACCAGACACGACACCTGTCTGGTCGGAGGATCCTCCCTTTTCTATAGAGTATGAGTGAACTTTACACCCTGTTCCTCATACCTCTATACATATATACAACATCCCGACATCAACCGTCGGGCAGTTGCCCACCAGACACGACACCTGTCTGGTCGCAAAATCCTCCTTTTTCTATAGAGGATCAGTGAACTTTACACCCTGTTCCTCATACCTCTTTAAAATTATATAAGTTGACAACAGATTTAATTGAATACGTTTTTAGAAATCGAAATGAGTTCTTGATTAAAATCTCATTTAGAACAATTTTTCTTTCTCACAATATTACTGAAACAATCGATCACCCAAATTCTTAACTGGTATTCGTATAAGTCCTTGACCTCGACGCAACTTCATTCAAACAAAATTGAACGCGTGAATTCAATGACGTTTTTAACCAACCACTTACAATATGGAGGTTTTATTCGTACTATTAAATTATTGTAGACAAAGTGTCATCGGATTTTTCCACTATAAAATTCTCAGTCTTAAGGCGCGGTAAGAAGAAAATTTTACAATATCGCATCGCGGCAACAAATAAGGTTCAAAACAGCGATGCGTTTGACCAAAGTAAAAGTATTTTTGCAGTTTTAATTAAATTAAAATATAAATGCACGGCTCAGTGGAATATTTTTTAGGTATTTCTTTAGTTGATTGAATTAACTTTATTATCACTACATAAAATATGATCGTTTACGCTCAAAATGTTGAGAATTATGCGACGGTAAATATTTTTTTGACCTCTGTTTTACGATTGTTTTATCATGATACTATTTTATTTTAATAAAATATTTTTGAATAAGTCTTTTCTTCGATCATTTGACAATACACTCAATATTTTTTTGGCTTTTACTATGTACCAATACGCCTAACTGTGCGACAAAAAACCGAGCGTATTAAGGTGTCCAACGTATGAGCAGCGCCTTAACAACCTGCAAACTACATTCGTGCCCGTCGCAATGCGCCGGCGCCCCATTACAATGGGACTTTTCAGCCTTCCCATTACAATGGGACTTTTTCAGCGTTCCCATTACAATGTGACTTTTTAACCTTCCCATTACAATGGGACTTTGTCAGCCGTCCTATTACAATGGGACTTTTCAGGACTTCTCAGCTCTGTGAGTGGGGCGCAATCCACCACGCGGTTCAGGCACAGTGCTGATTGGTAATGTCGCATATGGTCGAGAAATTAAATTTAAAAAATCTAATCAAATACCTTATGTGCGGGGGGAGTGAAAGTTCCTTCTGTTATTAATCTTTGCTATTCATTTCACAGACTCCCGACCTAAAATCAAGAACCCAGATACTTATCCGGGGCGACAGTAAAGAATCAAAGAAGAAGACGAAACAAAGTAACGAGGTGAACAAAGTGCGGAGTGCACATGACACGTCACAGGTCACGTATGTGGAGCCTATGGGGGGTGTCGCCAGGAAGAGGGCCACGCCGGGGGATAAGGTTAGTAAGATACTCAGTTATTTACGATACGCGTGGCGCTGAGTCCTTCTTTTCTAGAGTTCCGTACCCAAAGGGTAAAACGGGACCCTATTACTAAGACTCCGCTGTCTGTCCGTCTGGCACCAGGCTGTATCTCATGAACCGTGATAGTTAGACAGTTGAAATTTTCACAGATGATGTATTTCTATTGTCGCTATACAAATATTAAAAAACGGAATAAAATAAATATTTAAGCGGGCTCCAATACAATAGACATGATTTTTTTGCCGTTTTTTATTGATAATGATACGGAACCCTTCGTGCGCGAGTCCGACTCGCACTTGGCCGGTTTTTCCTAGTTGGAGGTTTTCAACAGGGACCACAATGCTGCCCTCGTAATAGCAAATGCAATACTTGCAAAATGGCAGTTTCGAGAAAAGCGCGGTTAAGTGTTTTTTTTTTAATCTCTACTATAACTGATATAAAATTCATATGTTTTGTTACGGAATAGTTCGTTTAGTTAAGTTTTGAAGTTTTTTTTTTTTATATAGGCCTTTAGAAACTTGAATACTGCACTTAAACCTTGTGTCTCTATTTGTGATACATCAAAGTAGTAAAGTGAAATGCAGTACTCGTGTGTGTTACTGCATTTGTATCTAGGAAATACATTGACTGCATAAGCACTAGCGAAATTGATTACTGAATATAAGTAGAATAAAAGGCATAATGCAGTGTAAACACGAGTTGTTTAACATTTAAATAGAAAAAAAAGGAAAAACATCATTAATTATGAAAAAAAATAATATAATTTAACCAGTCTTTTGATTGGGACATAAAGTAATAAAATATATTGTACTAGGTACGGTGCTTAACCAAAATTATATAAAATGTCTGTTTAGAAATACCTATTATTAATTATCACCATGTGATTTAGTAACATAAAATAATTGAGACCATTCTTCATTCGCTTTCGCCTATAATTTTTTAAACGGAACACTGTTCCATAGAAAACTTAAAAATATTAATTAATAATGGCACTGTAACAGTATTTTAGTAGTAATTAAAATTAAATCTCACAGCCTTTGTTTCATGTTTCATCACAGCCTTCTAGTTCTAAACTATCCGTAAGATCTGTCGAGGAATCATTGATGTGAAGGTTTTGCCAAAACGGTAATGTTTTTTGGTATTATTTTGGACAGCGTGGAAATAATAGCAGATTTTCTTGCTTCTGTTATACCCCTTGGAAGAATGTTTTTGATAAGATCAGGACGTTTCTTAATAGTATTTACAGGAATACTGCATTCTAACTTGGTACTAAATACGTGATTACTGCATTTTAATCTGGTGTATGCTCATTGCTGCATTCATACTAACAATATCAGATACTTTCACTTGAAATGCTGCATTTTGACTTATTATTTCACTATGTTCCAGACACAAAAAAAATACAAAAAAAAATATCTACGTGTAGCATAAAAGTCTCCAGATGTCATTTTTGACAAAAACGGAAAATCGTAAAAATGTCGATTACTACATTTGCTATTAGGAGGGCAGAATGGCAGCTATGCTTAAATAGAAACATAAATTGATGTTAAAAATCCATCTTGTAGTCTAGAAAGCTATTATAACTAGACTTGAAAAAAACCGGCCAAGTGAGTGTCGGACCACGCATAATGAAGGGTTCGGTAGTTGGGATGAATTTATCCCAAAAACAAACTTAACATTGTAGTTGAAAAATAGATTCTCCCAAGCATTGAAATATGTTACGATCAATTCTTCAACTGCAAATGTAAGTTGAAATCCCATTTTTTTTTTTTTGTGTGATAAATATAAAAATTAAAACGATTTTTGGAGTTTTTCCTTTACTTGTGTCGTGAGACCTTGGTTCTTGTAAAATTTCATGATTCTAGGTCAATTGGAAGTACCCTGTAGGTTTTGATTTACTTGCGAGTATCAAAATATGTCGCATAAATGGCCGTATTTTTTTATTGCGTTGACTTACAAGCTTGGGTTTTTTAGAGATCCAAGAGACCGTAGACCTACGTATTTTATATTAATTTCAACTTGATACCTCCGCGCGTTCCTGCTAATAAAGGTCTTGGTAGATTGACAGATAGATGGACACCGAAGTGATCCTATAACGGTACCGCTTTTTCCTTTTAAGGTACGGAACCGTAAAAATTAAGGTTTCTAACTACACCTGGAATTTCTATAGGAAACATTTAAAAAAAAATGTAATTGTCACAATGAAATGTTGCTGCAAATTGAGAAAAATCAACATTTCAATTGTAATGCAATGAGCAAGCATCTCATAAATTTATTTTAGTAGCATTACAATTTGTGCCACTCATTTTGTGTTAAATACATGATTATTTTATTAAAAGCATTGCAATGAGGGCTATGGCGCTTGAGTTCGCCGCTAGAGGCGGTGTAGAGTGAGGTCTCTAGATGTCAGAATATGTACTGAACGTTCACTGTTTGCGGGATTTTTTATCACAGATTTTAACGAATGATTCATAATAGCTGTAATGGTTGTGCCATTCTTGATTAATTATGGCTTTAGATTTTAAGTAAAAAGTTACGATCTAATTTGGTAGCACTTGAAGGAAGAATAAGATTTGTCTGCTTTATGCTTGCCAATTTTAGGAACATTATAATCTAAATATTAATTTGAAGTTTTAAAATGTAATAAAATAAACATAATATGAATATAAACATATCCAGAACATCAAATAAAAGTACTGCAACAGGACCTTACTCGACAGTGGCGCCAACTGGTGAGCACAAAAACGATAGCCCCCATTGTTAGGGTGATATTCAATGAAAATGCGTACAGTCCGTTCCAGAAGTATCTGTTGAAAGTGTACATAATCGCTTACTGAAGGGAATTAGTACAATAGTAACATTCATCTGTATTTTGAAGGTTTCAACTTTACATCTCACCACTTTTTCCAACAATTACTGTATATAATATAATACGTATATATACGTATAAGCGTACTGTATATAAGTAATGTATTATGTTGTTTACATTGTCAGCACATAGTTTTAGAACAGACTATATTCGATTTCACTATGGTCACAAACAATTTAAGATATGTTTGCACCCATCAGTATATTTTTGCATTATATTTAATTCTTTTTACCTATTGTGGTATAGTAATTTTATTCTAGGTGCATTGTCTTCACATATAATTATATAATTAATGTGAACCTACATAATATTGTAAAACATTTTAAAAGAGTAACGGTGGAGTTTCTTGCCCATTCTTCTCCATACGAAACTACCTTTTGGAAGGGGCAACTAGAATCAATTCAATTTTTTTGTAAATTTTGACGTTCAAAAGTGCCTTTTATGTGCCTATTTGAAATAAATCATTTGACCTTGACTTTATTATATCTTGCGTAATTGTTAACAGATAGAAGTACCAATGGAGGCTCGTCTAGCTAACTTGGCGCTGGACGTGAAGGGTCGCGGCAAGTCGGCCGTCAGTCAGAACTTGACCAAACTGTTGATGCAGGGACTACACTCTAAGGATAAAGGGTAAATATGTTATAATAATTATAACAAATCCATTTATTTTCAGGCAACTCAGGCCCATAGATAAATACCTTAACTTAAACATACATATTTTAATATAAACAAAACTTGTGTTAATATATAAGACTATGTTAGTAGCCTACACTTACGATTTCACCGAATCAATCGATCGACCAGCATTTTGAAGCTGCTTGGTATTGAAGACATGCTCTGCCGATGCCAAGGGGCCATTCAAGTATTACGTAAGCAGAATTTTAGTCAGCATAAGTAAGCAAGGCTCTTACCCCCCCCCCCCCCCCCTCTTCTTCTGCTTACGTAAAAGTTGGTATATTTTTAAATCTGTTCTGGTTTTTTTATTGTTATTCATGTGTCTAGGAATAAGGAATTTATAGATTCAGAATTTAATGCACATTTAATATTTATTGAAGCAAATTATTAACATCGTATTTCAATATTATATTCTTAACATATAAATGATATTAATTTTGTTTCTCTAAATATTGTTGACGTAATCACCATCCCCCATGAAGTCAAAAATAACCAAAGCAAAGCCCCCCGCCCCCTTTATTGTATTTCGTAATACTTCAATGGTCCCCAAATAAATTGAGATAAGGGTAGAAGATGATGACGGATTGCTTGACTGTACCCTTTTAGTGCAATGAGGGCTATCGCGCTTGAGTTCGCCGCTAGTGGCGCTAGTGTAGAGTAAGGTCTCTAGATGTCAAAATATGTACTGAACGTTCAGTTTGCGGGATTTTTTTATCACGGATTTTATCGAATGGTTCATAATTGTTGTAATGGTTGTGTCATTCCTGATTAATTATGGCTTAAGAGTTTAAGTTAAATTAGGATCTAATTTGGTAGCATTTGAAAGAAGATTAAGATTTGTCTGCTTCATGTTTGCCAATTTTAGGAACATTATAATCTAAATATTCATTAATTGAAGTTTTAAAATGTAATAAAATAAACCTACAATGAATATAAGGGTACTTAAACATATCCAAAACATCAAATAAAAATACTGCAACAGGACCTTACTCGACAGTGGCGCCAACTGGTGAGCACAAAAACGATAGACCCCATTCCAATGAGATTAATTTCAATCTGTTAGCTCTTTGTTATCATAATATTCATTCGTTGTTATAATTTCTATAACGAAATGTTAAAATTTCTATAGTGACTGGACAATTGGTAATCAATGTTAGTTATTTTTATTAGGACACAGATTAGAAATGCTTGTTACTTATTATTAAGTACCCAGTGCGTCTTGTGAAAGTAATTCCTCAATCTAAAATTAAATAAATATTTTATTTTTATAATATATTACTTCACACATATCTAATTTTTATTTTATTTTATTTATTATTGATTACTTTATCTGTCCGTGACATCACAGCAGCGGGCCCTATCAGAATACCAGCGCTGCGACACATATTTTTAAATGTCGCAGCATCATGCTGAGATAGGGGCCTCTTGGCCTCATACAGGACTTGTTTTTATTTTCATTTTACTTTTATTAATTTTTTTATAATTTTAAGAGTGTGTTTAAGTAATTTAGTTTGATATATTCCTGTGTGAGGCCCAATAAATGTTTTGTAATTGTTTTTTCTTAAACTTAGGCCTTACAGAACTCAAAACTCAATAATTATTTTAAACCAACGGATACCCGGCGTGAGCTAATACGCTAATAAAAATCATTGTAAAAATAAATAAATAAAAAGTGATCCCAAAGGATCTTCACATTATTGCCTTCCTAATGAAACCGGTTTGGGGCACAATGGGGGGTTGAATGGTTTCAAAGTCTCATTTATTTCATTTATTTATTTATTTGTTAACATAGGTAACTAAAGAGATACAGATCTTATGTTTGATGAATAGAGCGCTATGTTATGCCAGGAGGCGTACAAATATGGTGTGCAAATCTTGCTGAAGATTACAAATTAGAATTTCCTAAAAATATTTAAAAATCATGCATAATTATGGTATTAAATTAGAAAATAAATTGAAAAAATTACATATTATCCAATACTCAAATGACTTAAATGAGGAATTATTAAAATGTCAAAAATCTATGTTAAAATAATTAAAATGTCTGTAATGGACATAGGTAAAACATTTTTTGTGTTTTATATATCCTACAAATATTAGAAATGTGAATATATGCGAGGATGGATGGATGGATAGATGTTTGTTACTCTTTCACGCAAAGGATAGGTAGGATACTTTTTATCCCGGTAGTACGTTCCCGTGGGATAATTTCAGACTTCCACGCGGGCGAAGCCGCGGGCAGAATCTAGTATATGTATGTATATTGATTAGTTGAAAACCATTTGATTTGTTGAAACTAGTTATAAGTAATGAGTTTATAGGTTCTGTAATACGGGACTTAGATTACTATTGTAATCATAATCTCCTTGTCGTTTCTAGCATAATCCTGACAGTTCTTCAGAAAGACGATCCCCTGGTGGCGCTGCGAACTGTGAGCAACTTACCAGCTGACTATGTACCACAGTTGTTGGAGCAACTCGCGGACATGGCGACCAGAAAGACTAGCCAGTAAGTAGATCCATTAGATTTAAAGAAGCTGACTTTTACACATAAATTATAAAATTATAAGCGATTGTTCGATTCCCGCACGGAACAAATATTTGTATGACCTACAAGTAGTTGTTTCGGGTCTGGCTGTTTGTCTATGAGTTTGAATGTTTGTAAACGCACCCACAATATAGGAGAAATTCCTAGTGTGGGGCACCGTTTTCAAAAAAATAAAAATACAAATTGTTGGTAAACTAAAAGGATATGACATTTAAAAATGAATCTGGGTGTACTGTAGGGTTATACCCGAAGCATGAGAGTTTTTAATCACGGTCAAAACGTAGTGTCGTTTTGCTGCGAAATTGTATTCTCTTTCTTAACTTGTGATTTTGGATCCTGTTGTCAGGCTCCATGAAAATGTAGCATTAAGAGGGCGTACAACGGTACACTAGCGCCACTCCTTTAAAAAAATATTGTCTCGTGACTGAGACGGAATTATGAATAACGACTTGTAAGGACCCTCGGTGTGTCTAGAATTTTCTAATACCTTTTATAAAGTTTCATATTGAGACACGAAGCAACAAAATACGGTCTAGAGGAATGTGGGCGCTTTTCTTTAGATCGAATTTTGATGCTTCATGTCTCAATATGAAACTTTATAAAAGATATTAGAAAATTCTAGACACACTTACCCAGGGTCCTTACAAGCCTTTATTCATAATTCCTTCTCAGTCCCGAGATAATATTTTTAGTGGCGCTAGTGGACCCGTGTACGCCCTGTTAAGTTAAATATCACCAAGAAGATTATTTCTGCCACAAAACTGACCCATTAATTCCTACATTTATACTAACTGTACCATTATCCCGACAGATGCGCGTCAGTATGCACGTGGCTCTCCGCAGTAGTACGGTGCCACTCAGCGCTACTGCTTGCTACGATGGGCTCGCGAGCTTCAGACCATCTCACACAGCTGCTAGCAATATTTACGCACAGGTCAGTTTTATAAGTAAAGGTACTGGTAGTAATCTAAATAATAGTTGTATAACTTTCTGACTAACTGACCGACTCTTTGACAATTGGAACACTTTTTGCAAACAAGAACCCACCCTCAGTTCCCTACAAAATAGTTGAGCTGGATGGTGCTGATCCACGCGTCATGTTCGTGAACGGGCGCCGTCAGTTGATACTGGTCATCTCTTAACTGCCACGGCTTATTTTTTATTAATCTTATATTTTGAATTGTTACTTTATATTTATTTTTTCGTTGCTCTCGCATATAGAAGCAACATGAATAATGTACCCAGGATTAAGAAATATCTTGATTTAAAAAGGAGTTTGGAGCTTGGAGTTTCTTGCCCGTTCTTCTCCATAGAGATCTACGTTTTGGAATGGGCAACTAGCTTCAACTTTCTGACTAACTGACCTACTCTTTGGCAAATCAAAAGTCCCTGTAAATGGTTTAATTGAAATAAATGCTTTGAGTTTTGAGTTTGAGTGAAATTGAGTTTAGTACATAGATGGCGCTCAAATCACGCATGCTATCTTCCCAAAAAAAAAAAACACTGTCACTTGCGGAACCAACCCACTTTAGCCACCTTTTAAAAAAAACTGTAAATAACTATAGAGCATGGTCCCCTCAACACTTATTAAAACTAATTGGTAAATAGACCCATGACCCTTGGTACCTCTACAACTTAAGCATTTTAATTATGCAAACCAGAACCAATGTTTGTTGGTTACTTCCAGCATAAAAAGTTACCAATATTTTTATAACTAAATAGAACTAAGAAATTTGAGGAGCAAGCAATTTTTTTTTTTTGTGTTTAACGTATGAAAATTCTAATAAATGGCATTTTCTATATTATTTCGTTACAGACGGTCCCACCTCTGCCAGTTACTAAACCTCAAAGGCCGGCTCGACCTGACAATATCGCAAAGAAGTGCCGCCGACATCGCGCTAGACGAACAGGAACCAGTGCTTAATTATAATGGTGAGTTTTATGTAGTACTAACTTTAGCCTGCGGTTTGCCCGCGTGGGTGTCGGATATCATCCCACGGGAACGTATTACTGGGATAAAAATATCCTATGACCTAAACCCGTACCGCCGCCGGCCGACCGTATGCCTTTCATCAAAAAAATCCAATCGTTAAGGAGTGAAAAAGTGACAGATAGACAGACTTTGACCCAGTGGACCGATTTTAGTCAAAAGAAGACTAAATGTTATCCTAGGGGACTATTACTATATTTCCATTACCTTTAATCTCTAAAAGAAGTACACAAAAATGTCAATAGAACAACTGAATTTTAATATCATCCCCTCTTTTACCCCCTTGGGGATGGTTTTACAAAAAACCGGCCAAGTGCGAGTCGGACTCGCGCACGAAGGGGTCCGTACCCTTATCTATAAAAACGGCAAAAAAATCATGTCTTTTGTATGGGAGCCCACTTAAATATTTATTTTGTTCTGTTTTTTTAGTATTTGTTGTTATAACAACAGAACAAAATCACCACCAATCACCATCTCTTACCACTATAGTGGTAACAGAAATACATCATCTGTGAAATTTCAACTGTCTAACTATCACGGTTCATGAGATACAGCCTTGTGACAGATGGACGGACAGCGGAGTCTTAGTAATAGGGTCCCGTTTTACCCTTTGTGTACGAAACGCTAAAAACACTAAGAAGTAATTTCTTACCAAAAGCAAAAATATGCATTTTGATTTGCTTAACAAATGCTGAGTTTCCCATACCAACTTTCATCCCCTAGAACACCCACTATAGGTTTAGCTTTAAGACAAAAAGTACCCTATGTGTATGTTCTTCTCCAGGATACCGTCTATATCCTTGCCAAATTTTGTCAAAATCCGTTCAGTGGTTTAGGCGTGAAAATGTAACATACAGACAGAGTTACTTTCGAATTTGTAATATTAGTATGGATTATAAATGCGAAAGTAAGTGTGTTTGTTTGTTACGCTTTCACGCAAAAAAGAATGGGTTGAATCAAGAATAATCATGTCTATAGCAGTTTTGTTGAATTAGGAGCTTGGTTTGATGGCATGGTTGATAATAAATTTACACAATAATTTATAGAAGATTACCTTTTGCCCGCGGCTTCCCTCGCGTTAATTTAGACTATCAATTCGGGTTATAATTCAATCATGATTCGAAAGTCACGTGGCGCCATCTATTATCATAAGGACGTTATTGTTGTTTTCCTCGGGTTGTTTTACTCTATGTCCGTTTCTGTAGACCTGACAACGTATATACATAATTTCAGGATGATCGGTTCAGCGGTTTAGGCGTGAAAAGGTAACAAGCAAACTTACTTTCGCATTTATAATATTAGTTAGGATAGTTAGGAAGTTAGGATTAGGATTAGGATTGATTTCTTTTTTCTGTACCTAGATAAAGTTATTAACCTGTCTGTTTTTTCCAGACTCATCATCAGACGAAGAAATGGAAGCAGAAGCATACCAGTCAGACAGCGGCGCGTCGTGGGGAGACGATAAGTTCGAGAGCGAAGCGAGCGCTGCAGAGGACGAGAGCGACGGAGATTGACGTTATGTAATAAATAGATCGTTTTCATATGCCTGTGTTTTTATTAACCCTGCCCAATTTCCGCGGTGCTATTTAATTGCCTGTGGCATACCAGAAGTTAAAGCAACAATTTATTGTTGCTTCTGTGTCACTCAAGTCGGCCAGCTCGCTGTACGCACACATTAGTCGGCCGACGCGACGATGGTCGGCCATTACGCGCGCAAACGGTAACACACGTATAAACGGGACTCAGTTTTGTCTTAGCGGAGTTCCGTCCGACTTTTTTGTTCGTCCCTTCATGAAATCATAACATTTGAGGCCAACTCTTACAATTATAATCTGTAAATACATATTTGTTACGGTCGTCTGCTGTTGGCCTGCAATTCGACAATTAATCCCCTTTTGAGTATTTGGCAAATATCTCAAAAACTAGACGTCGTAGGTCAAAAATAAAGAAATTTTCATCTCCAGGTTGCATGACATCCCCCGGACGGAATGTTTTACGGATTAATGAGTGAACCGTGACCTTTGTCAAAAAATATTGTTAAATTTACATTTCGTGACTCGGAAGTTTGCCGCTCAGCCTTTCGTATGCGCACGGCATGGAGCGCTGTTTAGTAGAACGACAAGTAGAACAGATATTGAATATTTTCTAAGAACTTACTATAAAAAACTGATTTGGTTCCGCCTAGGTAGGTATGGAGCGTAATTTGAAATTAGATCGGATTGTAATTGAGACGCTGTGGCTGTGACTAGCACCCTAATTACGTAACACGCTATCTATCACAATCTGAATCATTTTGAAGCCTATTTTTAATCCATTGCGTCATAAGTCCGAAAAATTTGTCTGCTCAACAACGTAAATAACGCAATGAATGTTGTTGAACTGTCAAAATGAAACCCATTCCTATTGTTAGTGTTACGTATTTACCCCGCTGCCTTTGTTTCGTTGTGGCATCACATCAGTGCGCGTCGTGGCTTATTTGCATAGGTAATACTACTATGGATAGGACGGTATGAGTAATGGGTAGGATGGTATGGGTAATGGGTAGGATGGTATGGGTAATGGGTAGGATGGTATGGGTAATGGGTAGGATCGTATGGGTAATGGGTAGGATAGTATGGGTAATGGGTAGGATAGTATGGGTAATGGGTAGGATGGTATGGGTAAGTAGGATAGGAGCTCAACAGAGAGAGTTGTATATCGGGCTGGTTTGCCAGTAGGTATGGTGTCAATTTTCTCTTTATCCTATCTATTCAAGTTAGTTGCAAGAGCTAATCTGCAAGTGGCATGACGAGTATACAAATAAAAAAACTCAAAATATAGTCATTCGCACCATCATATATTTCATACATCACTTATCTAAATAACATACACATTTCGTATGTATAAACTTACAAGCTAATACTTTGATAATCAGAACTTATCATACAAAAAAATAACTCTTTAAAATTGTGTTTAGGGAATGAGGTACGTCGGCTTCTAGCAGCGTTCTCTTATAAAATGTTTTAAATTGGCAATTACAATTATTATTGTTGATTACTTGAGGTGCCCTTTTACATCTAGCGTTGACGTTCCAATATGGCAACATTACACAATTCAACCAAATATATTATTGATTGAAAAGTGCAGAATTAAATGATTCACTTACACAATCCAATATGGTTGAGCACAAAAGCATAATTAGCCTATAACGTTCCCACTGCTGGGACACAGGTATAGTTGTTTCATCCAAATTAAAAAGTAAAAGTGACCCGCGAAATTCCTACTCTAGATGCAAAAGGTACTTAAGATACAAACAGACTGGCTATCAGAAACCCTAGTCACAAAAAACTAACGACATAAAAATTGCGTAAACTTATTTAACTATTCTATCCTTTTTTTGACGGTGGCGCCCTAAAAATGCCCACTACGACCGCGTGGTCTCTTTCATAGGGCTCCAAAGTCAACTGTTCTTGTGGTTTTAGTTTATCAGCTTGTAGTTTCTTTACTTCAGCTGCAAAGACGGCTTCGGGCTGCGCTGTCGAGTCTATGCAGGAGGCCTAGAAAAGAATTATGTGGTTAAATTATGGAATGGGTTTAGAGGGCAGAGGTTGAGTTAAAAGTTGTGTTGGCATCAGTGAGAGAGTTCAATCTATCAACATGTATGATTTAGAGTGTTTTTGTCATCATTAGAAAGATCTAAAAATCGCCTAGAAATTATTTTACACAAGATGGCAGATTAGTTGACAATTCAAGAGTATCTAAAATCATCTAAGAAAGACTAAGGGCATGTTTCATTCTTTCGATTGGCACTATCTACAAGATAAATCAAAAAATGGATCCGAAATTATGTCATTTAAGTTAACCATTACTTAAAAGTTGATAGTGGAACATTGTCTTAGCCTATCTCAAATGAATCATCTAAAAAAATATTCTTTCTAGCTTTCTATCCTTACTTTCATCCAAATAAAACATGAAAAAAATCAAAACTCACCTTTATAGAAATAACAAAATGTCCGCCATTCTTCAAGAAGTGCTGTGCATTCAGACTGACTATCCTAGCCTGGTCAGGTTGAGCTACATCAGCGAATATGCAGTCGACCATGCCGACCAGCATTCTGTGAGAGAAAGAGATAGATTACAGCAGATTGTTTGGAGTTAGAGGGAGACGGGTAACTTTAGGTACAGTCAGAGAGAGAGTTCAAATTTATATCAACATGAAAGATTTAGCTTGTTGAGATCATCATTGTGAATGTAGATAACGATTGGAGACTGAAAAATACTTCTGTTTTTTTAAATCCGATATCGACTATTCTGCCAGCATCTTGTAGTGACGGCAGCACAGCGAGGTATGATGAGCCGTCGAACTTTGCACCTTGTGGTAGTTATTTGTGCACAATACATTTATTTACCTGTATTTAAGCGGATGTCTAGCATCTTCAATGATAGGAATAATATTTGTCCTCTTCTTCGCCACATTTATTAAGTCCCTGCCTGACCGATGTGAGAACTCCACAGCATATACCAGACCCTCCTGTTAGACAAACAATGTGCAAAAAATGTTAATACAATGAAGTTAATAAGGAAATTTTGTTGGTTTGTTTGTTGTTCATATCAGAAGTGGGTATGTGGACATAGTCTTCATGAATAGGTCTAGATTAGAGGGACCACGATCATCATTTAAGGTTTTGGAATCAGTAGACGCACTTTTCTTTGCTTTTTTTTGTTTCATATCATAACTGAAGGCAGAAGTCTTAATGAAATAAATGATTTGACTTTGACAATGCAGGTTTTACTGCAAGGCCTCAGAAACTTGCCATTGTAGCTATCAATCATGCAGTCCGGTAGACTTGACAAGTATGACTCTTAATTAGCAGTTTAAATACAGATCACCTGTATACACTAACACCTTAGGCCATTATGACAACGTAAAACTTTCATAGTCAAAGACTTTCAATTCATCAACAACAAACTTTGATGTCATATCAATCGTAATATTTACTAACAAACCACTAAAAATTCAACTTACCGGTCCAACAACATCAGAGACATGACTGACAGTGGTACCGCTAGCAGCACCAAGATACAACACCCTGGACCCCGGAGGCATATGTAAAGCATCAACACCGCCCATGATCGCAGCCGCTAACTTTGATCTGAACGGGTTCCATACTCTGTATTCAACCTTTTCTCCGTCGGTCTGTGAAAAGGGTAATGTTGGTAAGTAAGGGTTAGGGTAAAAAGGGGTAAGGGTAATAAGAGGCAGAAAATCAGAAGTGGGTATGTGGACATAGTCTTCATGAATAGGTCTAGATTAGAGGGACCACGATCATCATTTTAAAATACTGATAACAAAACATGTATTAATAGAAGTTTCTAATTAGTTACTTCAATAAGTTTTGTTTTTATTTTGTGGCTTAAATAAGTCTGAAATTAAGTTACTGAAAAATGTGTTCTGTTTTTATCTTCTTACTTTAATAAGTCAGAATTTGAAGAGTATTTTAACAATTCAGAACTTAGATTTTTTGGCCTACTAAGTAACTAACAGATAATTACAAATCCTACCTACATATTCCTAAGAGAACAAGAAACTAATACAAACCTCAACTGATATCCTCTTTTCTCCGTATACTTCTGACCCAGGCACCAAATTCTTTGTTACCAATGCATCCTCTTTGCCTCTCGCGATAAATACTCCAGGGTGTCTATGACAAAAGACAACAACAGTTAGAAGGGGTAAAATCCAGAAGATTTGATAGGGTAAGAAGGGTAAGATCAGAAATATATTTTGGCTTCAAGCATTCGCTTTCAGAAGAACGAAAGTTATATTAGGAAACATCATTTGTAAGTTATTTTGTGATTAAAATTTGTCGCATTCACTTATCATAC
This sequence comes from Dryobotodes eremita, assembly GCA_917490735.1. Lineage (NCBI taxonomy): Eukaryota > Metazoa > Arthropoda > Insecta > Lepidoptera > Noctuidae > Dryobotodes > Dryobotodes eremita. Next base: position 14,272,334 of record OU823267.1, read on the forward strand.
AAACATGAATGCTTGGTTACATTTAACAATCAGTTTGACCTAAAAAGTTTTGATAAACAACTTCATGTTTGGTTTTAATAGGCACAGTATGTTTCTTTTGACTGATTACGTTCACGGAGTTAGTGAGCAGAATTTAACAGATATGAAGTACTCCTGCAGTTAGTCAGTACTTTATGTCGTAAGGAGTTTTTTATTTTATTTTATTGGCGGCTATTTGAAACTTTTTACAGTTCTAAATATAAAAATAAAAAAAATCTATTGTTATTAGACTTCGAAACTTGACAGAAATTTCATAACTTAATCAGCATAAATAATTTTAATTCTTAATCTTTGCAATGCAAAAATATACTAAAACCTATGTTGACTAATAGTATAATTTAATTTCGTTACGGAAACATTATACTAGAAAACACAAAAGTATAATACTTCTGCTGTTAATAAATTATCTCGACTAGCAGTGAAATCTTTACAGAAGTTTCATAGCTTAAAAATCAGCATAAAAATTGTTTAAGTTTCGAACCCTCGTATTCTATCAAACATCTAGTATTCCACAAAATCATAACATACCTGTGAGGTTCAATAATAACTTGCTTGCCCCCCTTAAATCCGCCGCCACCTCCTCCCCTGCCTCTACCGCCTCCTGGGCCACCACGGCCACGACCTATGACGACAAAAGTGGTTTTAATACCCAATAATACATAAAATGTTTGTTAGTATGTCTGTGGTTCATATCAGAAGTGGGTATGTGGACATAGTCTTCATGAATAGGTCTAGATTAGAGGGACCACGATCATCATTTAGGGTTTTAAGAATGAAATATACAAATGATATGTATTTAAACTGCAAAGCACAAAATGCCAGCTGCCACAATGGAGTTTCTTGCCCATTTTTCTCCAGGAGAAACTATGTTTTAGCAAGGACAATTCACTTAGCAATGTTGTGCCATTCTTGAATACCAATAGGCCAGTAAATGGTCATATTGATTAATAAATTATTTGACTACTGTCAATTAGCTAATATACAGTCTGGTGGACTCTGCTCTTGTTTGAATACAGATCACCTGTATCCAATAACATATTTGGTGTTCTAGGTGTGAAAGGAAGTCATTGTAGGTTTTTTAGGTAACCAACAAGGAAGTGACCTTCAATCTATTTTGAATTTAAACTTATTGGACTTAAGTCAGCCTTGAAATCACCATACTTGCTCAACTTACTAAGGCAAGATGGTTTCTATCGTAAATTCAGTGATGTCTCAACAGAAAGTAATAATTTTTGTACCTTAGTGCCTAACAAACAGTTTTCTAATTGCACGGTACTTCTTGTACGGTCAATCTGCTATGAGTGTGAAATCAATCACACTTCATTGAAAATAATTTGACTTTCAAAGAGTCTTCCAGGTTGCCGCAGTAAAGTTTCCATAGTACAAGTATTAATACTGACATTTTTTTTGTGTATATGCATCACTTCCTTAGTAAAAATGAGATGTCTTGTTAAAGAATTGAGACTATGGTTAACTATACATCTACATTTTATCCAACAATGACTTCGATTGCACATACAATAACAACATTCATAACAGTCATCTAAAAACACAAGTATCTTACCGCCTCCACGTCCGCCGCCCCCTCCGCGTCCACCGAAGCCTCCGCCACCTCCGCGGCCTCCGAAGCCCCCTCGGCCTCCGCCCCCGCCGCGGCCTCCGCCGAAGCCTCCTCTACCGCCTCCGCCGCCGCGACCGCCAAACCCGCCGCCTCCGCGGCCACCACCGCCTCCACGACCGCCATTAAATTCTGTTGGGACAAGATGGACACAAAAGTTGTAAAGTGGCACCACATGTGACTGTTTCTAAATAACCCTAGGCTGATAAAATTTTCGTTTTTCCTAAGAATGGCTTCCCTCTCTTTGTTTAACTCATCAAGCATTGTTAATGAGACAATTGATTATCTATTGTTTTGGCCCTCTAGCAGGCCACTTCCGAGCTTGACTAGCTAAAAATTAATTATTATTCTAAGATGTTAAATGAGTTGTAATGCTCAACACTGAGGCAGAGATTGATAAACATTTCTTAGGATGTGCTTTAGTGTCCGTCTCTAACTTGGACATGTAGATTAACACACTGTCACTTAGGCTTTGGTCAACGCCAAAGCACATGCTACTGTTTACTAACCTCAATCTTAGTTTAAGAGGCTTAATCTACCGTAGAATTGAGAAAGACAGTACAGCGGTACTGTCTTTCACTGGGTACAAGTCGCTAGGGATGGGATTTTGCAGCTGTGAAAGATTATAGCTAAAATCACCATCCTTTTTTTTTTTTTTTTTCGCTTTTAGCGATAAGACCGCCCATTGTGTCACCCTGTGTAAAATGTCTACATTTATATCTGTTATTTTTTATGGTGTACATAATAAAGAGTATTCTATTCTATTCTATTCTATTCCTTTTCTGAAAAGGAGCCAACCACCATACAGCCAGCAATGGAAAACCTAGTTGTTGTTTTGCAGTGGCAATTTTTTTCAGTAATGATTGACTGAGATAAAGAGCTACAATCTTGCGATGTGCCTGTCTGATAACTCAATAGTGAAAACTACAGTGTTTATTTACAATAGCAAGTTACCCTCGGATAGCCTGGCAGATATTTCTTTCAGACATTAAACACTAACTAGCATGTGAATGTATAAAACCTTGCAGCGGCCAGTTGGTTTTTACTAGGCCTAATTGCCTCTATTCTCTCAGTGGTTGGTCACTGTCTAAAGGGGAAACCATCCAGCTTGTACCTAGGTACCTACCTTAATAACACTATGCTGCACAAGCACAACACAACAATAATATGGAAGTTATATTTAACCTAAAATGGGTCAGACAGATGGGGCCTATTTATGATCGAGCAAAGATATTTACACGAATGCTTCACAATCAAAGTATACCACGTGGTCGCAATGTTTGTTCGTTGTCAACCAACAAGTGAAAAACTTCAAGAAACTAATTCTTCGGTAATTCATAACTACGAGAGACTACTGCGGCTGATTAGATTGAAACTTAGGATGCGTAGATGTCCGTTCAAGTCTAAATTTTAGCATGGTTTTACGAACATTTACCAAACCGAGAAGAAAATGTGATCGCATGGTTTCGGCGTGGTGTGGTGGCAAAATAAACAACATTTCGATGAAATTATTGAGAAATACACGGTATACAACTGCAGTAGCTTTCGGACTTCACGGTCGTAAAACAGAAGGGTTTACTTTGCCTAGATTGATGGAAAAATCAAGGTTGGTCAAACCAACTAACCTAAAAATTTACACGTGAAATGTGGATACCTTAACCATAAATCTGGGATTCAACGTTATTATCATATGGTAAGCAATTACTAAGCTACTTAAAACTATTGTAAGAACAGTATTTTCTCACAAAAGTTTATGAAATACCACACGCGCTGAGCACGCATGTGCTAAACCCTGATTGTGCACTATTATGTAAATAAAAATCTTACCTGGCTTTCCCATTTCGATATCACTAGTTTCTTGAACAATATTCTACTGTTTAAGCAATTAACTTTTGCTATCTAAACACAAAAATAAACTGTAATTTCTTCATAAACCGCGCGGAGCCATCACGCCGCGCAGCCGTCCCCGGAAATGACGCCATCTTAAATGACCGATGTTGCTGCTTCTTTCAAACTGGTAATAATTAAAAATGGGGTTTTGAGTTGCTACTATGAAAAATAAGTTTGATTATTGTTATTTTAGATTTCACAGTATTTTGTCGTTAAAATATTTGGAATTATCCTATTAGGTAATATTTTACGTTACAAAACACTTAAATTATAAGTTAAGTTAATTAAATTATTATGATGATTACGTAATCACTGACGCTACAGTCAGCGATATTATCAACTACGCACAACAAACTCTTCACTTCACTGGTGTAAACAAAATATACAGTCATAAGGACAATTAAAGTAAATGATACGAAAACATTGAATTGAAGTGTTTTAATCTGATCAGTAGATAAAATAACCACTTGCATTTGAGGGTATTTAAAGCAAGTAAATATGTTCCTTGGTGTTTAAAGTTTACCACAGTTCGATTATTTCATGACTTGTTCAAGACCTAAAGAAAGTTTTGTGGGGTTAAAAATAAACAATGGACTCAAGTAAGTTCAACAACATCCATCTCAATGATTTTAAATGGGTAAATGAGCCCAAAAAATGGAACAGCAGAGATATGGCCAACATCCTTGAAGTAACAACAGATGAAAAAACAGATTATTGGGAGGGAACTTGGTATAATTTCCATCATAACTCTGGGCATGTATACGGAGTAGAAATCAAAGAAGATTTTACGTTTACGGTGAGTTTATTAAAATTAATCGTGTAGGTAAAATGTTGAAAAACGACGGAATCTGAACTACATTTATCACACCCCACGTCAATATAGTCACTGCTTTACTGAGCTGTTGCCGTGCTAGTGCTACATGCCGGTGCCAGCTCATTAACTCTCAATGGCTTCATAAAACAACAATAATGCTGTAATGGGCCAATTTTGCTTTGCTACTTTCAGGTATGCGTAGAAGCAGAATTTACACACCTGTACGATCAAGCAGGACTTATGATTTATATGGACGATAAGCATTGGTTGAAAGCTGGCATTGAATACAATGATGGGCAGCCAATGATCGGCAGCGTTCTCACTAACGAAATCTCTGATTGGGCCACAGGTATGACGATTGAAGCTCTTTGGCGAGAACACCCTCGGAACACCATTCAAACTTTACAAAATTCAGCTTTTGAATAGATACGGGCGTCATATCCGCAACAAAGTTGTCTTTGTCACCAAACCTCTTTCCTACCGGAGTAACGAAGAGTAAATATGTTCTGTGAGGTACGGTCAGTAATTTCATCGTTGATCAATTAACACTTAGTAATGTTCAAGTTCAAAATCGACACAAAATTATTCGACGAACTGCTTTTCAGCATTTCATTTAGAAAATCTCATATTATTAAATAAAAATAACTAAGCATTATTTTTATTTCCAGGTGTTTATACCGGCAATCCACGGAAATTCTACCTGCGGATGACCAGAAAAGGAGACGTGGCGTGCGTGAAATATTCCACAGATAATAAAATCTGGACTCTACTCCGATTATGTGCAATGCCGTTTTCTACAAATCCTAATCCTTGTTTGGTGGGTCCAATGTGTTGTACCCCTTTGAGGGAGGGTCTGAATGTCAAATTCAGCGAAATATTTGTTACTATCCCGGAAAATGATATATTGCATTCGAATTAAGTCACTACGGCTAGGCGATGTCCTAATAGTACGTGAATTTGCAACCATATAAAATCGCGCGGCCCCGTCATCAAACGTACGGGTGTCGAATAGGCGTCCTAATACATAAAATAATGTCACACGATGGCCGCGTATTCACACTCTATTAGGACAACGACTTGTAGTAGTTATAGTGAAGGACATAATTTGTATTGTATACTTAAATAATATTTTAATAAAATTACCTATGCCAAAATATTGTAGACGATCTTATTTTAATCCGACTGTCTGCCAAAATTACCTCTGAAGTTATGGAGGAACGAAGACTTTCATCCATTATTTTTCAACGTAACCCCTTCTTAGCTTCAAATCCGCGGGGTAATTGCTTAACACACTAACAGTAGGAATGGCTTTCGTTTTGACAGTTCAACAACATTCATTGCGTTATTTACGTTGTTGAGCAGGCTAATTTTTTCGAACATATGAAGCAATGGATTAGCAATATCCTTCAAAATGATTCAGATTCAGATTAATAGTGTGTTCCGCAATTAGGGTGCTGATCCTGATCTTTATAGAGATCAACCGCCGCGCCGCCCCGCGGCTTCGCCCGCGTTTAGGTCTGAAATTATAACAAAAAAATAACGCTAAATGTAGGTATGTAATCAATTTAATCAATGTATCTATCAAAATAATGTATAAGTATTAGATAACAACTACTCCAGATAGGAACCGCTCAAAATTTAACTTTGTAGTGTCAGTATGCTCGATACATGGCGTTGGCGTTGAATTAAAAATCGATATGTTTAAATTTCACAAAGTGCCCCCTTATGAGTACATAATTAAGTTCTGCGAATAAAGGACTCGATTTGACATGTTATATTGTTATGTCATTTGTAAATAATTTATTATTTAGAAAATATATATTTGGACAAGTTGAATTTGGTATGACATGCTTGTAGTCTCGGCTCGTACCTTGGTCGACTTTATTAAAAACATAAACTTCTTATATTATGCGCGAACCATGTACTCGTAGGTATGTATGGTACGCGTAGGTACTGCGTACCCCTTCTTCAAATAATCAGTACTTATAAAAATAAAAGTTTTGACTCACTGACTGATTTATCACAGCCCAGCTCAAACCCTGGGACTTGGAAACTGAATTTTTTTAGAGAGGTTACCTTTATACATACGTACATAAACTTACGCTTTCTTCCCATGGGGGTAGGCAGAAACTACAGAACGCCGTCTGCTACGATCCTTAAATACTCCTTTTGCCTCGTGTACGTTCATACATCTGGTCATACACGCACGCCAGTTGCGAGTACTGATGTTCTTCAGAAAGGTCAGGTGCGTACCTGACCTTTCTGAAGAACATCACCAATAAGGTCACTATATGTCTTCCTAATACTGCGTCCCTTTCCGGCGTTTCCACTCACAACTGCCTTGTTAATTGTTAGTTGCCCTTCATTCATCCTCTCAACAGGACCAAACCATCTAAGCATACTCTTTTCAATTTTTGTCACTACATCTTCTTTTATACCGCACCGTTGCCTTATCACATTATTCTTCAGCCTATCAACAACAAATATTAAATTAAATTATTGTTACAAAATATTGGTTACATCATTCATGTTGAAATTATGCATGTGAGAACGATGCAGAACGTTATAGGCGTCCATAATAAAGAGACAAAAAACATATGATCAAATATTAAATTAAATTAAAATAAGCCGTGGCAGCTAAGAGATGACCAGTCCCTACTGACGGCGTCCGTTCACAAACATGACGTATGGATCAGCACCATTCAGCTCAACCATTTTGAAGGGAACTTGTGCTTTTCAATTTATGTCCTGAAGAAATTTGTTCTGACCTTATTTTCCGATACCGGTCTAAGAAACATCGAATCATGAGTTGAGTTTTTAACCGACTTCCAAAAAGGAGGAGGTTATATTTTCGGCTGTATGTATGTTTTTTTATGGAAGTTCAGTGTTTTTTTTTTTTTTTGTAATTATTTCAGCCAATTTTTGTCTTTGATGATGATTTGATGTAATGGCTATTGAAGGCAGATGCTATTTCGACGGGGTTTGTATTGTGTTATCAACTTTTTAATGTTCTCTCTTATCTTTAGAGTTAGTATTATGTCAATTTTACGTTTTTTTTCATGGTGTACACTCTATTGTATCGTCATCTGCCTAACTTTTTCCCAACTATGTTGGTTGGCTTCCATTCTAACCGGATGCATCTGAAAACCAGTATTTTACATAGAGCGACTAAATCCTCCGCAACCCAGTTACTGACCAACACAATATCCTTTTCTAAGACTGGTCTACTGAATAGTAAGTATGAATACAAATCTAAAGGAGAAAAATAAAGCGGCCGCGCCGTGTTTCCAGCCGAGTGCCCTGTGTTTGCACCGTACTCAGTAGTATACATGTAACCAAGGATAACCTTGAAAATAAAAACCGGCAGAAGAGTGTCCATGGAGTTTCTTGCCCGTTCATCTCCATAGGTACCTACTACGCTTTGGAATGGGCAACTAGCTTCATCTTTCTGACTGTAATTGGTTTATTTGAAATAAATGCTTTGGGTTGAGTTGAGTTGAAGTATCTAAAAGAATAAATAAATTGGTATACGCACTCAGAAAGGTTAAAAATATAATAAACATTTTAAAACTGCTATCACCTATCATGCTCATAATAATTTATTACAAAAAAGTTTTTGTGCAGCGTACTGTGAAGTTGTGAGGAAATAAAACCAAATTCTATAAAATATTAATCTTTATTTCAGCGGTATACAATCCGTGATAATTTCTCTTAATTTTACAATATTCCTAACTAAAGGAATGTACAGACTTAACACATTATTTTATTTATTTTTAACATCGTATTGTGTTGGACACATAATAACCTGGCCTGCACACAATGGCCCATGATTGCCAGTTTTCAAAGATGTTGGATCTTCGTACACAATTTTTTTTCTTACTTAAGACGTTATCGTTCCATCAATAACTATTAGAATTTTACTCAAAGAAAGCAATAATTTAAAAAGAAAATGTAATTTTATATACGTACTGTATTTTTGTTTGTTATAATGTAGTATGATAATAGACCTTAAATGTTTGTTTAAAAATTCAATGAATGAATAAAAAAAAAATTGATTGTATGGATTTTGACGTAGAAACGCGACTTGATTGATTGTGCGACTACGTCATATTTATTTAAGAGTATAACGTTCGCATTTAGGAAGGAGTAGGACGCGGGGTCCGTCTATCAAATATTGGCCAACATCCGCCATTGCATGCCAGAACAATTAAATATCCGTATTACAACATGTATCTTGGTGCTTTGGACTCTAGTGTTCCACTAACTAGACACAGAATATTATTTTGACAGACAATCCAAAATGTACTAACGTTTAACATAAATTAACAACTAGAAAATGCTCTTCGATTAATCTAAAGTTTTTTTTTTTGCTCCGTATATTTACGCGTTTTGCGTAAAAATTATGATATGGCGTGGTTTTAAAAAGAGAACAAAATTTATAGATTATTCCCGCGCTTTTGGTTTAATGAAAAGCAAAAGGGCTGCTCCGATCTTTCATAGACAATTGATATACCTTTTAGAAACTGTCCACGTTTTAAAACCACGCGTATCAAATTCGCTTCTTCTGAGATCGGACTTTTTGATCGGTCTACGCCGCGTAAATGTGCGTTAAAGTATATATTATTATTGTATATTACAACGCTCGATTTCCTTTGTGAGACAAGCAGAATTATAGTAAATGATTTACCCGAAGAATAGGCACAAAACACGTAGTCTGAGCAAACGCCTACTGCATGTTACGGTTTTCTGCACAATAACGGGTTTTCACAAGGAAATCTATTTAAAATTAAAACTTAAACATAATAATTACATGGCAAAACTAAAACTATATCACATTTCATTCACCACACTCAAATTACAACATACAAAAGATAACTTAATTCCCATAAAAAAAAATGACCTTACTTTAACCCACAAGAGTAGATATGCAACAGAGACCAAACTTCACAACGTCATTTGTCACTGACGTGTCAAGATTTTAACAGTTTTCATAAATACTTCGACAAACACGTGACAAATTTGTAGATACTTGGAAGGTGTGTTTTTATATGACCAATTTTTTTTTTTGGACATACCCATCGCACAATCCCCAGCCACTGTAACACTTGAAAGCCAGAATCAACTGCGGCGACTATTAGAAAAGCGGCAAAGCAATGAAACTCACGAGTCCCGGTAAAGGTCTTTTCATAATACTCACAATAAAATAAATATCAATTTCTATCAAATATTAAATAACATAATGCAACAGTTGCTCAACATACTAAAAGCGTGTGTGTTACAATTGTAGAAATCAAGATAAATATACCATTATTATTGTCCTGCCCTTATACCAATTTATTTGGGGTTAAATGCTATTTCTTCAGATAGATATAAATTAGACCGGTTAGTGTCACCACATTTCACTGTGATCCAGTACCTATGTATTTTCCAAAATAAGACTATCTTGATGTTTTTTAGGTATAAATTCACGGATCGTTTTAAAACATTTCCTGATCCAGTAGAAGGACTCTTGTTCTTCTCAACACCAAATAGTATACTAACTGAATATTATACACTTTCAACATCCACATAATATATAAACCAACATACCTACAACATTTATATATTTATAGCTCACATTCTACTTGATAACCAATATTAATAAACATTATAAACATATCGACCGAATTATTGTCCACAATGTCCTATATTTTGTCTTATTTGCACATTTATTGATAACTTCACTCTTGGTTATTAGCACCACGGAATAATAACAAAATGGAGTGCCAAGCAAACGTTTGCTTCGATACCAAAACCGAGAATTAACACCTGTCATTGAACAATAAACGTCACACGGAATATCACTGCGTTCTGATTGGCCGTTTCGACATACTGAAAATCCATCCCACAAAACCTATGGCCCAGTAACATCTGCCATTAGACAATAACCATCAGACGGAAGAATTCTACGTTCTGATTGGCCGCTTCCACAGACGTCATCGCGTTTTATCGTGTTACTTCTACAATAGTGTTAGGGGTGTAGTGATAGCTTAGCTTGGTTGTGGTTCCGGGTCTATAGGTTCCGTTTTGATGGACATCTGTAAGCCTTGCGGGGATGTTGGTAGCGCTGGGGCGATTTTGGACCTCTCCAAGTTGTATATCTGAAAGGAAGGAAGAGTTACATTAATAAATAGGAAAAATTGGTAATTCTACAAATACGTAGTTTGAACACAAGATTGTTTCAATTTGTGGCAGATTTTGTAATGAAATAAAGATTGCTTTAGGACACTGTTTATTATTTTTCTTCACTTACTGATCGTGGCACTAGCTATATGAAAATCACTCATCTTATAATCGTTTATGGTATAATGAAGAGAATAACCAGTCATTAGCCAGCAAGATTGTTAAGGCTTGTATTCTAAATAAGAGATCTTTAAAAAAAACGAATCCAAAAGCTGTAGTAAGGCTTTTACTACAAAACAAATTCCACACGCAAACTTAGCGCTCCATTTTAACGCTATTCTGTGCTCTCCGCTCATTCTTAGCTAGTCAGGCCCGAGGTGGCCCGCTAGAGGGCCAAAACAATAGATAATCAATTGTGTCTCATTAACGATGCTTGATGCGTTAAACCTTACTTTTAAAGAGTGTCTTCCACGTTTTGGACCTACCTTCATAAACAGCGGTGTAGACAACTGGGCGACGCTGGTGGCATGACTGAAGGAATCCTCATCGCACGGAGCTTCACACACCTTCAGTTTAGGTAAGCGCTTCTTGGAGATCTGTTCTTCGTCTGAATCTGAGGGGGGCGGTCTAATCTGAAAATTAGAAAAGAATAGTTTTCAATAGTTGACTAGTTTAAATTACTGTGGGGTAATTACGTAACACATTAACAGTAGGAATGGGTTTCATTTTGACATTTCAACAACATTCATTACGTTTTTTACGTTGAGCAGACAATTTTTTCGAACATATGAAGCAATGGATTAGCAATAGCCTTCAAAATTATTCAGATTGTGATAGATTGTGTGTTACGTAATTAGGGTGCTGGTTCAATTGGCGTTCTTTTATCCCTGATTTTGCTTCAGTCTAAATCAAAGTGATCTTTATTCTCTTTAGTAAAACAAGGAACGGCTTCGCAAATGAGGGGGAAGTCATTATTTGCACACGTACGTTTATAGGTAAATCTACTTAAGGCGGAAGCGCCAGGTTGCCCGCGAAATTCAAATTATCTTAATTTTTTTGCAATTTGCAGGTCAGTGTCAGGTTGTATGTTGAACAAAATATGATTCGCGACCGTAACAAGTATGTATTTAAAAAATTATAATCATTAAAATCATCAATACAACCCTCTAAGTTCATTTAATCCTGTTGATTGATATTTTATTAAATTGTCATTCAGTAGGATTGTATGAACTTAGAGGGTTGTATTGATGACTTTAATGATTATAACTGAATGGAGTGCAAACAAAAGTTTTTAAAACTAATCAGAGAGAGACGCGTTGCTGGGAAGTTTGTAGCGCCATTTTTTCTCCCGAGCTAAACACTAGGAAGTGGTGAAGAGTGGACGTTTTGGGGAATGTTTTTTGTAACTTCAACTCAGGGTGATCAATAAAGCAGAGGGCCTAGACAAATGGCATTCGCTTCGGAGCGATTCTATTTCTACAATCGCTATCGCTTTCACTAATGTTTCCATCATAAGAATCGAAAGCTAGCGATAACGGTTGTCAAAAAAGTGCCACTTGGCTACGCATCTCTATGGAAGTAATCGTTCGACGCTTTCGATTCGTTTCATAGAATCGAAAGATGTTAACATTGTCTAGCTAATTTGAATTCGTTAACCTATGATCACGTGACATTTCGATAGCTTATGTCAACCCAATACATTTTTTGGCTTTTCTACTAGCGTCATCGTTAATCGAATGTTACTTTGTCTAGGCCGTCAGGGCCGCTTAGGGATGAAGCTTCGATAAAAAATCTTCTAAGAAACAGATTCTTAACTGTATGATATTTCTAGTCATGGACTCTTGGAGCTCATAGGATTAGAAAATATTATTATTTAGTTTGTACCTTTCTAGGACGCCCGGGACCTCTCTTTTTCGGTGGCACCGGCAGGGGAGACGGTGACCGTGCCTGTAAAAGAGATGAACACAAAATAAGTACAGGAATTAGTCTAAGTAATTAAAAAGGTAGCAGACAAGTAGAGTTGAATGCATTTTGTATTTCTGCTTGTTAAGCAGGATTTCCTAAGTCACTGTATGGCTAAAAAACTGGCCAAGTGCGAGTCGGACTCGCGCACGAAGGGTTCCGTACCATTACCTATAAAAACGGCAAAAAATCATGTCTGTTGTATGGGAGCCCCCCTCATATTTTATTTTGTTTTTAGTATTTGTTGTTATAGCGGCAACAGAAATACATAATTTGTGAAAATTTCAAGAAAGAAAGAAAGAAAGAAAAATATTTTATTTGGGACACGCACAGGAAATACAAAGAGTAAAAAATAAAAAAAGGAGGATTTAAAACTAACAAAGTTAACAATAAAAAAGAAAAAAAAAAAATAAAACAACAATAGACAAGTAAAAAACCTGTGCGAGGCCAAAAAGGCTCCTATCTCAGCATAATGCTACGATATTTAAAAAATAAATACCGCAGCGCTGGTATTCTGATAGGGCCCGCTGTGATGCCACGGACACACCTACGGACATTTTTATATCCCACTAGGGGATTATTAACATAAATAAAACTAAATAAAAAAATATTATAAGAAAATAAAGTAATAGAAAAAACAACTGTGTAGCTATCGCGGTTCTTGAGATACAGCCTGGTGACAGACAGACTGACGGACAGACAGCGAAGTCTTAGTAATAGGGTCCCGTTTTTACCCTTTGGGTACGGAACCCTAAAAAAGCAGTGTCGCTGTATTCCAGTTTCAAGGGTGCTTGTTAAATTCGAGGCAAATGAGACATTGTAACCTTGTATGTAAAGTTGGCAATGACGGCGAACTCCTTAGTGTTATAGCTAAACGGCTATATTTTCCATTCAATGATCCTACGGCGCATTCCTCGCCGTAAAACATAAAAAACCATAATACACTTACTCTTCGTTTCCTAACCGGTCTACTGCCATCAGCTGATCTTGTCGTCATGGCTAACTTCGACTCCTGACTTCTTTGTGTACTGGTCGACACGTTAGTCTCCTCCTTCGCCATGACCCCAGCCATCCTATCTTTATCAAAGGAATCCTCTGCCACTTTCAACGCTTCAAAACACTTATGACCCTGTAAAGCATATCTGATGATCTTCAGAACTTCAATCCGACATAGCAGTCTCGTGTCGTCATTCATTTTCTTGAACAACGGTATTAGAGAATTCATGAATAGTTTGTCGTCATCGAAATGGTCTTCTGGGAGTATGGAGTTCGCATCAATTTTGATCTCGAGGGAGTTAGGCTTGTCCATGCACGTGGCTTGATTGCCTTTCTCCTGTGTCTCTGGTTTTTCGTCGTGTTTCGTTTTGAGGTCTAATGGTTTGTCCATGATTTCGCTCTTTATTTTTGGTATGATGTCCTCTGGTGGCGGATGCTGTGGCGAGTTCGAGAGCTCTGAGAAAGACTCGTATTTGTCTTGAGAGTACCTTGGTTTCCTGGAATGAGAAGATTCATGATTAGATTTGTATTCGAAAACTTTACCACGAACATATTTTGGTGTGTACTCGTATGCTGGTATAGTTTCTAAACATTATCTAAATTTACTATCTGAAATTGTAATTAGATGGATATGACCCTTGCTCCAAGGTTATATATCAAGGTTTCTTTTGCCTAAAGTATACATACATCTTCCATTATCGAACATCAGATTGGGGTATTTCTGAACGATAGTTGACACTGGGGTTTCGAACTATTTATAAACAGTGATGATGTGAGTGATGAACATAAATGTTGATGGATGGAGCGGGAGAGGAAGGCAAAGAAAAGATTTGATGGATTGTGTGAGGAACGATATGAAAGACAAGGGAGTGAATGATTGCGTGACGGTTGTTAAGGGAGACTAGAAGAAGAAAATGTATTGCGCCGATCCCAATTAGCATGGGACAAGGGCAGTAAGACTATGGGACTGAATTGTCTTTTAGATCGTACTGTATTAATTAAAAGGTCGAGCAAATCTACGATGTTTACAGGTAGGCCTATATCGTGTAAGGAACTTCTTTCGGACTTTTAGCTAAAATTTCAGAATGAAGTTAGTGTGTCCACTCACTTGTTCTGCAAAGCCTTCAGCAAGAAGGACATCTGCTGGTGGTACTGGTAGCGCCTGCTGCCAGGGGGGCACTGTTCTGGTAGCACACACTTGCCTTGCCTGTATGTCTTTGTGTAAGAGTCGCGAATCGAGCGCCATCGCTTCTGCACCTCTTTACCTGGAGACAAATTGAAAGGGAAGTTGTCATAAGGATTTCTATCACAACAAGCAATAGTTGGTCTAATTCTAGATGATTGGTAACATAACATCATGTCTGTAAAGATTGGTATTGCGTAGTAATTATGTTGTAGATGTCAAATGGCAGTAATTCCATGTAAAATATTTCAAGCCACTTCTTCTCAGCTCAAGCTTACGCACTAGGAAGTGGTGAAGGGTATTCGTTTTTGGGAGGCCGTCTTTGTATTTAATATTGACGTGGAAATGTGCTTATTCTCAGCGTAATTTGGTTAAGTAATTGAATTTTGTACTGAGATCTAGACAAATTTTGTGAAACTGACAGTTCATCCGAAAGTGTAGGTAAGGAGTGAATTATTACAAAGTCGTGTTACACGTATTTCGTATAACATTTTTAGTAGTTTCAAATTCCAATTGTCAAGTTTCTCTAGCATTGAAATGTTAATGAATCTATTACTTATTGTATTACTTAGACGCAGTCTGTCTAACGTCACGCACGAATGACTTATTATTTAAAATTGTATTAGGTAGTTAAAACAGTAAATGCGTTGCAATTGCAACACCTTACAAATGTAACTAAAACTTTTATCGGATTATGTTGTATTGCAGTAGTACTTAAAGTTCAGATTTGTTGGCTTATTTGTTTAGAAAAATTTTTACCTCAATTTATTTCCTATTCAAAAATCAAAACTAAAATAAAACAGTTTTAAGATACCTCACAATAACGATAATTCGATAAGGCAAAACATTTAAAAGTCAGAAAGCAAGCGAGGTCGCTTGTTGGCGAGACGAGTCAAGTTGAAGGCCGTAGATAAACATATTATATACGTAGCTACAATATTGTTTTGTATGAAGCGTTTGAATCTGTAAGTATGCGTTTTTTCTTTAAGTAGGCGTGAATTTCTAAGCAAGAGACAGGGGTACCCATGGGGAGTGTTCTAGCACCCGTGATAGTTATGAAAAAAATACTATCCATGAAGCTAGTCTGATTCGTAATTTTAGAGTTTAGCAATATAGTACATTCCAGTAAGGAATATATATGATTATTGTTTTGTAAGTAGGGGTCATGAAACACTGATTCAGAAACGTTGCTTTATAGGAGTAGTGAAGGATAAATTGGCTCAGCAAATAGGACGAAAATCCTTAAAAATGGTGTAGGTTATTATTTTGGTTCTTGTTTTTTCGTTTTATGTGACCAGTAAATCTAGCCATAAATAAACCTACAGAATCAGGTTTACTATCAACATTTTTCTAAATAAAATAAAGGTTTACGTTATTTTTTTGCTTTTTTGCACAACAAATTAACATCGACCTTTGTATTTAGAGATTTTTCGTTAACAAACGGCAAGTTTTGAAGGACTTTTGCTGTCAAAAGTATTGTGTGAAGAACATTTTAATTCTTAACAATTTATTTTATTTTTTATGTTTTTCTCATTCGTTTTGCTTCAAGATATTTTTATGCAGTAAAGTAAAAACTTACATTAAGTACTTAATTTTTTTAACCATAGTATCTACAAATGAACTCTAACATCGATAGAGGGGGGGGGGGGGGGGCTGTGGGTTTATTAACCCATTGAAGGACACGGAACGAGACACAATAGAAGTTTTATTGTTATCACGTCTGGGGGCGTTTAGTGACCGAGTGTTAAATAAAAACATAAATAAATAATAAATAACCCAACCCAAGTTCAAGAAAAACCATATTTCTTTACCTAAAATTAAAATCTACCCATTAATTTTACGCGTGAGAAGAAAATAAAGTTCTCGCAAAAAAAAATCACTACGTACTGTTGACAAAATATTTTCCTGCCGATAAAACCAACCGCCATTTTAATCCTCGAATTCTAAATTCAAATACAAAACAAAACAGACAGTTGTCAGCACCGCGCGCAGTGGGAGCAACATTACATAACAAAAGCAGGTGGGTTTGCGTTATGTTGGCACAGCTATCGGTTGCTATCGCACGATTGATAGAAGTAGGTACCTACTTATCTATTAACGAAGTAATGTGATAAAATAAAATCGGTATTTCACTTGATTATATCGAAAATAGTTGGTTTTACGATGCTTTGTATAAAAGAATGACCGTTAAGTATGACCTTGGGTAATCGCCTTTATAGCAAGCGCGAGATTTCACATAAATTAGGTAGGTAGAAGTAGGTGCAGTAGGCAGCACGCTTTTCTTATAAATTAGGCCATTCGATTGTTTTGTAAGTAAATGCGTATCGCGGTATTAAAAATTACAGTGGAACGGTATTATAGTGAAACAATTGATTTTGTTTTGCATTTTACTTCTAGATATATTTTATTTTTACTCGACTACGCGACAGCAAATACAGGGTTTATTTATTTATTTTATTATTTATGTACACACAGTAAAATAGATACAGATACGGCATATTAGCATTAAGTACAAAGGTACTGCTTATTTATTTCTTAAGAAATTTCTTCCAGCAGACCAGCGAAAGGAGAAATGAAAAAGAAATGTAGACAATAGTGTATGAGAACAAGAAGAGAAAAATTTGATTTTGAGGGTTATGTTTTTAACACTTTACAATTTTACACCTTGTGTTGTTATTTCTTCTCATAATAGTGTTCGATTAGAAGAGAAACCCGTCTTTTAATTGTAAGAATATACTTATACGAAAATATTGAAATTGTATTAATACCCAAGTATTCCATACTTTCCTTTTTCAAAAGTTAATTTTCTCAGCGTATTCCCTCAATTTTTTAATTCCTTTTCTGATACCTATTATTCCGTTGTTCTAACAGATTTTTTTCTCTTACTCTATCTCCGCAGCATAACTTTGAGACTCACATAGACGTTACACAACATATATGAATGCATTTTTTTGGCCGATGCGATGTCGGTTCATAAGCTCGACCCAGTTCTATAATTGCAAATTGCTTCTGAATAATATCAGAAGACGGGAACTAGCTGTAACACCGAAAATATGCACCCTCACAAACTCTAGGTCCATCGTTATATTTAATACTTTAACAGACAAATGCCAGCATTTTCTACCAGTCAACTTTTGGGAGATGCAGAGACAAAGAGTGGTAAGTACCTAACATAGGTCCATTACGAAAAATTTAGGAAGCAATATTTATTAAAATATAACTATTGAGGAATAATAATATTACATATATACCTATGTTTGTAGGTCTATACCAACCGTGTCAGTTTCCAATTTTCATAGAAAGGAGTTGCTAATAAGTGTTGGGTCTACTGTTCATTATAGATTTAACTCAAAATTCGTAGTATTAATGTTATGTGGTGTTAGCTGTAATACTTATACAGGTTGGTCCAAATAGTGACGTCCTAAAAAAAATGAAATCCTCATGCCCATGTATGTTCCATGTATCCGAAAATACCCCATGTATGTTCCGCGATTCTTCATAGTTTTCGAGGTGCATTTTTTTTTAATTTGTTGAGTAATTAATGGGAACCGCTTAAAAAAAATAAACAATCTTTATTTTTACACGACTTTCTTACATTATTTTTTTGCAATGTTCATTGTTATGGAATATTCTTTCAGACATAAAATAATCATCTTCAAGTTACAATTTTTTAACCGACAAGTAGGAATTTACGTTCGAGTGACAGAGTCGTGATATCGTCAAAGTCCATCAACACAATTCGCTTGTCCGGAAGAATACAGTATCATGTCAAAATTTGGCACTAACTGACTTAATAATACAGTTCGACTAAAAATACTGGTAAATAGAGTAATGTCTTTAGGGATAATTATAGAGTATATACTAATACATATTAATCATTTAAAAAAATCTGTTTATCTTATGGATATACCACAATATTTTTAGTTAAAAACTTTAATCGCTTCTCCTTAAAAAGTACGTTTTTAGAGTTAATACAGTATTCTTGCGGGCAAGCGACATGTAGATAGAGTGGAGTGTGGTAGTCGGCATAAGAGTGGTGGAAAATGTAAGAAAAAACGTGAAAATAACACTGTATTTTCATTTATGAAAGAAAATATAATATTTTAATCGTACAAGCGTACTGTTACATCGAAGAGGTTCTTAGGCACATAGTGATTTAAAGAAAAATTGTTGACATGGATAACATAACTTCACGCCTGTTTACGCTGAAGGGTTAGGCAGAGGTGTAGCTATAGTACACCCACATTTCGCCAGTTATGTTTAAGTCCCATGTAATAGGTGGCGTGCCTATTGCTATCAACCGGGCACAAACCCAATAACACATTACAAATAATAAAAACTTTGGACTTCTTAATAAAAATTTACATCCTACTATCCTATTAATATTATAAATGTGAAAGTTTGTGAGGATGGATGGATGGATGGAAGGATGTTTGTTACTTTTTCACGCAAAAACTACTCAACGGAATTGGGTGAAATTTCGAACACAGATAGTTTATAATCTGGATTAACACGTAGGATACTTTTTATCCCGGTAGTACGTTCCCGTGGGATAATTTCCGACCTCCACGCCGGCGAAGCCGCGAGCAAAAGCTAGTGTTACATAACTTGAAGACCCATGTCAATATTAAAATAAGTTTTTTTTAAATGTATTAACAAAAACTGTTTGTCAAAAGGGCTTCATCGTGCTGGTTACGTATGCGACATCGCAGAGGTTCTCAGTGGGCGTCTTGTGAAATGTAAGCTTATAATTAGTTTGAGTTGCTTAACGGACGCTAGAGTATGTGATTTGGTTCTCATTATGAGTAATTCTTGCGGTCTAGTATACTGGCTCACTTTAAAGGCATTATCATCCTTAAATAATAAATCACAAGTCATTTATTCATTTGCTTAACATAGTGCAGTATTATAATATATACCTGCATTTTTTTTTTGTAATATTCCTCGTTCGTTTAAAACATATTCAACATGTTTTAAGCTATTCTTGACCAGCAATTAAGTTTGATAATGTTTTTTTTTTTGAAATTTTGTACATTTGCGTTAGGGATTCCGTTACAGATTTTTTTTTAACCGAATGGTTGTTTGATCATTTGATTAGAGATAAAAACAAAAATTCGTCGAGTCAACTATAATAATAATTATGTCGATTTATTAACGGTAATCAATCGGATGATCCAATGAGGTTATTAGTTATTCCGTTCGTAAACTGGGAACGTTCAGTGAGACATACGCTTTTCTTCGAGTGTCTTATGGCAAAAGGAATCTTACTTTCAATAAACCGGTCTGTAAATTTTCTCATTATCTGTATTATTAAAAATTCTGTTTGTAATGCAGTACTTATTCTCTATGATTTGTTTTAGCTGTTAACCGGTTTTATCAAGCCGAATTTCAACCTCACCCCCCAGGAGACACCCTGGGCGTCGGGAGTCGATTGCCGACTCCCGGCCACCGTAGGCGCGGGCTTGCGGACAGCGAGCAATGGGCAGCTCGCCGTCCGGTAAGGACCAGGCCCGGGGCGACGGTGCGTCGTGTTCCACGCGCGCCTCAAAGAGATGTCAGCATCATTGACGGGGTCTGATAGGGCCGATGCCTGCCGGAGTCGCGGATTGTTCGAAATAGTTACTGTAGCCCTGGCGCACAGGCAACTGAAGGAACACGGGTGGGTTTTAGTCAGTAAGATTCTGACACGCCCTTCCGCTCCGCCCAGAGCGGCAGAGGTCATTTGATGATTTCCCACAAAAAAACAAAAAAAACCCCCGGGATAAATGTCTAGCCTGTGAGTCGTAATGAATTAACCTCTCGACCTACAACGAGACCACTCTACTACACCTCGTGATCCTGTCACGACGGCGCGCACGACGATTGGTGGATGTTCCAAATAGATATTAATATTTTTATTGTTCTAAACTACACTGTTGCTTTATTTAGTCACAATATTTTTTATCACGCGTATTGGAACTATTTTTCTTCTTAATTTAAGACCGTACCACGACCACGGTCTAACTTAATGCCGTCAAATGATAAATGATTTTATTTCTGTAGGTAGGTTTGTACAAACACTTTTACACGTCAATCATATTTTAAAACTAGATGAGGTCGGCGTTTCCTATCTGACTACTCTGAGAAGAAAGGCCGAAACAAACTCAGAGGTCACCGTCTCTTTTAAAGTCCAGACTTAATCTTGGTCTGATCATGTGAAGACCCTGTAGATTAGAGTCTGAAATGGTCTTTTGAGGAAAAACCACGCAGAATGAGTGGACCTGTCCAGTCAGTGCACGCATTTGTCAGTAATCGTGTAGCTCAACTCAAAGTTAAGGAGCTCAACGATTCGAAGAACAATACCAAAGAAAGGACATTTGGGTAGGCCGCATAAATTACTCAAACTGCCAGATTATCATTGAAACTACCTGAGAAAGTGAAACAAAAAAAACTGACGCACATAGTCCTCACATTCACAATAATTAAATAATAATGTTATACTTCAGAAAGTAAATTGTCATGTCATTCTATATGTAATAATAATCAAATGTCAAAGTTTATGTAAAATACAAATTAAAAAATAGCAAAAATATAAATAATAAAAAACATTCAGTATGCAAAAAATTGGAGCAACTCAATCCCAAGCCTTTTTGTCTTCAATATAATCTTTAACGATATAAAAGGCTTTCTGGCACAACTTACGTTTAATGAATGATTTGAATTTATTAAGGCGTTCTTGAACGTGGCTTGGAAGTTTATTATAAAAGCGTATACATTGACATCTGAATGAGCCACCTATTTTCTTGAGCCTTGTTGTAGGTACAACAAATTTGTGTTTATTCCTAGTATTTATGTTATGGATACCACTGTATTTTTTAAACAATTTTATATTTTTATGGGCATATAAAAGATTTTCAAAAATATATTGAGAAGACACAGTCATTAAATAAATCTCCTTAAATTTCTCTCTGAGAGATTGTCTCGGACTTAATTTATAATTATATTGTCTCAGACTGTCTCTCAAACAATATAGTTCCTAGAAACCTTATATTTAACGTGCGCGTCCTTAGAATACCGATTGCAATCGAGCTCTTTAGAACGTATAGCAAAAACAAGACTAAAAGGTATTCACGATCTTGTGCGTCTAAGTTTTCTCGTGTAATACTTTATTATAAAAGAAAAAAATATCGACAAGCCTATCTGCAATTCTTTTTAATTATGATTTGATTGTTTAAATTTTGATTGTCTTTTTAACTTTTTATATATGTACTAGCGACCCGTCCCGGCTTCGCCCGGGTAGCAAAGCTTAATATAATATAGCCTATGTCCCCGGAGATAGTGTAGCTTACCAACAGTGAAAGAATTTTTGAAATCGGTTCAGTAGTTTCGGAGCCTATTCAATACAAACAAACAATCATATCTTTTCTCTTTATAATATTATACCTATATGAAACGTTTGTATTTTAACATAGCGCCATCTATTGAATACTTACTCAATCCAGTCAACAGATATCGCCATCTGTTAGAATCGTTTGTAGCTAACAGATAATTGTGACTCTCAAATAATAGACAAACAATTTGCAATAAAATAATATTGCGACTATAAATTGAGATATAAGCTATCCTATCTTTCAAGCTCGATCAAATTGCACACGGTGTGCAAATCAAATTTAAAATCGGTCCAGTAGTTTAGGATTCCACCGCGGACAAACAACGTGACACGTAATTTTTATATATATAAAGATTTGTATTTCGGTGTATTTTTTTAATATCAAAATTATTACAAGGGTCTGATGTGTTTTCTTCCATCTATTACGCTACAATAGGTACAATAATAATGGTATATAAAGTCTTACCGGGGGTTGGAAAGTGGTCTTGAATACGATAAATTCTTACTACAGGACCTATTCTGAAATTAGCTGTGTTGATGGATAAGTATTGTATTTTTGTGTAAAATAGCAATTTTTTTTAAATTGCAGGGTTGGTCCCATAGCAAAAGTTTTTAAGCTATTGCATAGCTTTTATCGCGGGCTTTGAGCGCGGCGACCGAATCAAGAAATTCCGTAACGAAAATAAAACCTAACACCCCCACTCCGCCGGTAGGCGGAGTGGGGGTGTTAGGTTTATATATATATATGGTATATATATATATGTATATATATGGTATATATTATATATATATATGTATATATATGGTAATGTAGCTCGGCCGAGCGTTCGCTTAACGTGTATGTATATGGTACGACTGTACTTGAATTAATATCTAGGAAAAAAAATACTACATAAATAAAAAATAAATAAATAATTATAATTGCAGAAGTTGATAAAAAATGCTATGCAATAGCTTTACCGCGGCAGTCCCCGAGTGCCACACGTGTTTTTTATATTGATGAGTACTTCAGCCCCCTCACAAGATGCCAGTGAATACAAAGTCAAACGTTATTTTTAAAAACGATAAAATAATTTGAAACAACCTGCTGTTATGTTATTCAAAGGCGAGGCAGTGACATTCAAAAACCATGACTCAGATGACTCGGAACAGTGGAAACACTTGTACCTACGTTACCTCCAAAACAAGAACTCCATGAATCATTTTAAACAGCTGGGTATTACGTTCTGAACTCAAGATAATTTCTTAAATTACATTAATTTAAATAAATAAAAATTACCTAGAAAAGGGGAAAATATTTTTCAGATAGGTTTTTTTTTTTTTTGTTGTAAATTAAGTATGATTATGATTTTTTTTCTTTAAGTGGATAGGTTAATTACCAGAAAAAAATTAGCAATTTTTTTTGTCAATTAGGACAGACGTCTTAAATTTTTAACAATAAAAAAACACTTTAAATATAAATTAAAACAAAAAATACCCATTTAAATTCTCTGACAACTCCAGTGCCCACTTTATAATTGCATAAATATCAAATCTGTCACAAGTGAACTAAATCCCGAACGCGAACGTCCCTGACCGCTTGCACGACACTTGAGCGTTGAATCACCGACCTATTCACGTTGGCTTCATAACTAATTTATCTTTACAATACTTTTTATAATATATAATTTATACACCCAATTAAAATCACCTAAGTAATAATTTTTAATAATATTGAATTGCTTGAATTGCTGCTTAGCCCTCTTCCTCTCTCCTAATTTTGCTGTGCTCGACAGGGTCCATATTGATCTTTTACTTTGTTAGACCATCTATGTAATACATATGGAATGCAATAAAGAATTGATTATTGTTAATCTGTTGTACTTCATTTTGACAATTTATGAAAACAAAGAATTTTTTGAAATTATAATAACTGCGAATTTTCTGAGTTTGAATTAAAATAGGTTATTATATAACATAATAAGAAAAAAAACTACTTAAAAGTGCACGTAAATATTATATGTTCTCATAAATTAATTAAAGTATCCACTGTAGTGTGGAAAAAAAGCCTTGTTACCAGGTATAAAAACCGCACCTTTTTATATATTTTCCTTTAGTTATTAATTATAATTTGTGTAGGTAAAAAATGTCAATTAATTTTAAGTATACCAGAAATCCATTCATAATAATTCATTTTATTTTATATTCTACATTTATACCTTAGTAAGTACTTTAACGTAACTAAAGCATTTATTTTTGATTGGCCAACACTAGTTTTGTGAAATGTGGATCACCCTCCGAGAATACATATTGGCATCAAAATCTTATTCCATGATCTAGTTAGTCTATGGTTATAAAAAGTTGGATCAGTCTGATGTATCATCTAAGATGTAGGTTATTTTAATATGGGAACATTTTGGATTCAGGTTTCTACGCATGGGTTTTTTTTTAGACTGGGATTTTATTTTGCGAGGTAAAATAATTATTTATGTTAATATTATCTATATTTGACACTGCAAAGGTTTTATACCTAGTTTAAAAAAATGTATTTGGACGAGCGAGAAAAAATATATGTTGTGGAAAAAAACCTTTATAAACTATGTAGAATACCCGTTTTATGTAGTCAAAAACTTACGTTTCTGTCCTACATGCGTAGGTACCATGACCACTTCTACTCTACAAAGACAAGACAAGACAAATCACTTTCTAACAAAAAGTCATTCATTTTGAATTTTGACATCCTGCCGTAGAAATCTTCCTATAATCTGTCATTTTGTCTTCCGTTTCTTTCGTTTCTATAGTGGCCATGCTATGCATGCTGTTTGCTTCTACCTACCGAAATGCTTTACTTTCAATACCCTAGTTTCTCCTTCCTCTGAGTTTTTTTCGGCCTTTCTTCTCAGAGTAATCAGATAGGAAACGCCGACCTCATCTAGTTTTAAAAATATGATTGACGTGTAAAAGTGTTTGTACAAACCTACTTACAGAAATAAAACCATTTATCATTTATCACTATTTTAATAATAATTAAATTTGACATAAATGTAAAGTAATTAAATAATCCAAAACTGGAATATTTACCACGAAACGGTAAAACCAGTCTCAACTGAAACAAGATGTCCGACATTCGGTTTGCATAAAAATCAGTTTAGCATATTCATTAAATTATTTAATTAATAAGTTTTAAAGTTTTATTTAAAGACCAACGTCATATTATGTTTAAGGAAGATTTATCAACTTATTTGGTTAACAACAGTTACTAACTACAACTAAAGAATGACCAATCAAAACTGTGTGCTTTTAGGAAAAAGTTCTAAAAATGAAAATTTATAATAACCGAGTAATGTTAGTATAATTTCAACAAATAAAATAAAATTGACAAGAACTTATTAAAAGAAAGAGAGAAAACTTACGACTGGAGCCGAGAATACCCGACTCAGCGTCACCGACCCGAGCGTGACGGCTCAGTTTCGTTCAGAAAGAGCGCAAAGTGCGGCCAAAGAAGTTTTCACTTCAAAAGAACCAAGGACTTAGGCAAATTAATTTCCTAGAAAGGGCAATTTATTACTATAATTTATGCATTACCGTGATATTTAATCTTACACGTGGCAACCGCTCGAGGCTTTTATGGTCATTCGATACTTGTAGGACCGTATCTATGTTTTTGTACAAAATGTATTAGGTAGAGTCTTGCTCTTATGATAGATATCGTAACTAATACTATAAATGCGAAAGTAAGTTTGTTTGTTACCTTTTCACGCCTAAACCACTGAGCCGATCGTCCTGAAATTTTGCATATATGTTGTCAGGTGTACAGAAACGGATATAAACCTTTCATCCCGCAAAAAAGTACTGTTCCCGAGGAAAACAACAATAACGTTCCTATGATAATAGATGGCGCCACGTGTCTTCGAATCATGATTGAATTATAACCCGAATTGATAGTCAAAGTCTAAATTAACGCGAGCGAAGCTGCGGGCAAAAGCTAGTCATTTATAAACAACATTACACACAATCACACATCAAAATATTTTGATTTGATTTAATTTTTTCACACACTGGTATTCTCCGTAAGTGTAGGCCTCCGCCTAAACTTTTGGGGGACACCGGTGTAATGTTTATATACACCCACATTTCACCAGTTCTGTTCAAGTCTCATCATTCCATGTTAATGCTCCCGCAAACAGGTCCGACGCGACTCTATAAACAATTTCTATGAAATGTTCATGGATATTGTTCTACAAGAGTCGCGTCGCGTCTGTCTGTAAGGCTCCCGGCCTTAAATTAAAAAAAAAAATGTACGTAATGACGAGCCTATTGCCACCAACCTTGCACAGATCTGGAATCCGTATTACTTCTGAGAAATGCTTACTGGAAATACACAAAAACGAAATGATGACTAATAGGGACTAATAAATTGTGATGAGGGCAATAGAATGATGATGATGACATAACCAGACACGGGGATCTAACCAAGGATCCCAAGTTTAGCTACCTCACTTGCGACCACTAGACCAAAAACAAAGAAAAGAAAGAAAGATAAAAAGTTACAAAGTGCATTTAGAATAAAAAGAAAGAAAAGAAAAAAAAAACAATTACAAAGTGCATTTAAATACAAGATTTGGAAATCACCTTTTAAGTAAAAAATTGCTTGTGCTAGGAGACTCCGCTCTTCTACTTTAGCATTAACCATTTTTGCAATTGAGTGTAAAAGTACAAAAATAAAATAAAGCCAAAATAAGTGTTTGTACAAACCTACTTACAGAAATAAAACCATTTATCATTTTATCATTTAAGTACGTTAGATTAAAAGACAAAAGGCAAAAATGCAAAAACGGCAGTCGATAGTATTTTGTCAGTCAGCCCTGCTAGCAATCTTGCTGACAAATTAATCAGTTACTAACTATGTAGATAGATTTTAATAGCTGGCCCATTTTGTTGGTGACATAACCGTAATATACAGGCTGAATCTGAAAATTCAAGCAAACTTTGACATGGCGGTTACATGTCAGATTCTAAGCCTGTTACAGAAATAATACTTCGATCGAGTAACTTCACCTTGACCGACTTTATATTTTCGGGGGCTGCAGTCAAGTAAAAGGGCTCGGATGTGGGTCTACATCAAAAACTCATACGCGTCCAGTCAGCGTAAGTTGGAAAAATCCGTTGGCACAGATGTGAGATAAATAAATACAGTTTTTTCGAAAGAAAACTGTTTGCAAATAGAGGTAGAGAAAAACTTAACTATAGGTACATGTAAGTACCTACTATGATTTTTAGACGTAAGTAATTGGAGTAACTTAATAACACGAATTTACAACAGGTATTAAATAAAGACCAAAAAAACAAAATAACCAGAAAAAAAAACAGCCACAAAACTGCGTAACGGAAATCATTAAAAATAACCCAACCTTCGCAGAGGTTGCATTTAAAATATTAAAATCTTTTTATTTATTTTTCGTCATTTCAAAATGGCGTATTGTTATTTCCAAAGACAATAACGAATTGGTAATTAGTTTATTTGATAACAAATTGTTTTAACGACTTGTGTAAACTATGGACGTAAATAGATTTCTCTGGCATTGAAACGGTGATGTAATTGTAAACTATACTTTGATGAAGGTATTTTTTTCGTGTAACAAAATCGTTCCAAAATATCATGAAGGATGGAAGGAGACACTTACAATATGGTCCGTATTTCATACATAAAAATTGTAATTGAAATAAAATAACGGAAAATCCTAAAAAGGTCACGAAATCGCGAAAAAAAAAACAGCTGTTCTACGGAATAAACAAATGAGATAAGATAAGAGAACATTAAATTATGGGTCAGCTGTTTTTCACGATGTCAGATCTTTCGATATTTAGGACCAAGGACTGTGTCTAAAATCAACTGAAACCTCAATGAACTGCCTTGCCTCAACACTCTTATATCCATTTAAAGACCTATTTAACTCAACAGTATCATATTTGAACAGGACAACGGCGAAACGAGCTCGGCTGAAAGCGCTGAACATTTATTTCATTGAAATCGGCACAGAAAATGCCTGCAGCGGCAAATGCGATGACACGACACGGCGGGCTCATTTCGTTGCGGAAATAATCCTCTTTCGCAAAAAAGACGATGTACGGCAATGAAGGATCGGTACCCAAGTACTGGTCTACTTGGATATCGACGTCTGTACTCTTCGACAGCAGCGCGTGCATTTCCATTACAAACACCGTAAATGAAATGCATGTCAGCCACATGAGACGGCGGTAGATCACGCAATCGTACCATTGCAATGATAGAGTAGTTAAGTTTGCTTAAACAAACTTTCCTCACAAGATTAAGTAGTGCACAAATCACAAAACACGTAGCGTCACGGGGTCAGTAATCAAGCGACTGAATGAAGTAACGCTAGCCGACAAGGGTGTGCACGTGGTAGGGACGCAATTGTTAAAAAGCTGTTTCTAGGAACCGGTTTCTACCTGAGCGACCCTTTTTATTTGAATAGTTGCAAATGTTCAACAAGTTGTTTGCTGGTTTTTTTTTAGAGATAGGTATTAGTAATGTTCTGTGAATTTTTAGCTGATATGTATTAGATTACAAATAATAATTAAAAAAGTCGTCCTATGGGGATAATTTATGGACTTACACTAGTTTTTTTAAAATAAATACACAATTTTTTACCGAAAAAATTACTTCGATTCCGTCTTTTTTTTCGTAGTCGATAATTTTTAGTAAAAATGTTAATTAACCTGTTAAAATAACTGATAAGCTTTTGGAAATAATAAACAGAATCCAAATCGACCCATAAACTTCGGAGATGTGTCAAAAAATAGAAAGCAAATCTACAAACTCTACTTAAAAAATTAAAAATTGAATAACATGAAAAATATTATAGATAGACCCCCCCTTTTGAAGTTTATTTTGGACATTTTTTCATGAATATTCAGAATATTACGGGCGGTCACATGCGCATGGGCGACATTGTATTATGTTTAAATTGAATTGTTTCACTTGATTAGAAAAACGAAACGACAATTTAAATGCTATAAATATATTTTTTAACAGAATGGTGACTGAAAATGTTTCCATAATTCGTGTTTTGTTGCAATAAAGTGGCAACTGGATAGTGACGTAAGCATGTGTCACTCCCGGAATGCCAGACCTTGTTTTTTAGACCATGATACACAGTAGCATATTTTATTAATTTGCGAATGTGAAATACTGAAAGCTTTTTCTAATTTATTGATAGGAACATCAGTGTCAGCTTAAATGATTGGTTGTTAAATGGTTGTTGTTGTTATTATTTCATCCAAATCACAACAGATAACATAATTATGATATGTCATATCATATGTTAGCTCGCTTACTCTACTTTGATTCACAACTACAGTTCGAAACTGTCGGACGTGTTCGGAAGTAATTTTAATAGACAGAGCAGTAGATTGCTCTTGAAAACAAGGTTGTTATTATTCAAAATTAAATGAAATAATGGTTCTCAGACTGCTAGTCTCTGAATGCATGTAATTTTAAAGATGACATTTACATTTTGACAGTTCTTTAGGAAATTCCGCTATCATCCGCCATTTTGTGCACACAACTTCTATAACATTATGTAACCGACAAGGACGGGCAATATTTTATGAAACATTTATTAAATAAAACTTCGTTGATCTAGTGGTCGCAAACACTACTGCTGAACATAAGGTCCTAGGTTCGATTCCTCGGTCGGGCAGTGTTATTGGGTTTTTCTATCAGGAATTTCTCAATAGCAGTCCGAAAGTCTGTATTTGTGGCCGGTTGATGGCAATAGGGTCGCCCCCTATTACATGGGACTTAAACATAACTGGCGAAATAAGGCTGTACCTACTATGGGTACACCTCTGCTTAACCCTTCGGGATTTATAGGCGTGATGTTTTGTTTTTATGTTACGTTTAAAAAATCAAATCTTTGTGAAAAAGTGTATACTTTTCGAGGAATCATCTCGACATACGAATGCACTTGTAACCCCGCACATAGGGTTGTCAGGGGTCCGGCTTTTTACAATCGTGTCCGGCCAAATATATACAAGTCCAGCCTGTCCGGCTTTTGTTAGGCTATTGGTCAATCCCGTCCCGCCAAAAGATCCCTAAAGAAAGAGCACAAGCGACTCACGTTGACACACATGACTCCCGATCTCGCAGGAGTCGCGGGCGGCGCTATAAAAGTTTAATTTTTTTTTTCTTTTATATACCGATTTGATCAGGCTTTCAGGGCAAAATGTCCAGCCTGTGTCCGGCTTTTCTATTTTTGGGCCTGGCAACCCTAGGCACAAGCCCTTCACGTTGAGTGCTTGAAGGACGTCTGCGAATCTCTTCCTATTTCATGATGACAAATATTCTTGGAAAATTATTTTAAGCTTTGAGGAATAATGTATTTCTAGTAAAAAGTCTTTCTGTAGGAGTAGCTGATCTAGAAGAGAATGTTTCATAGAAATGTATGCTTGGGTCTGAAGAATTTCTCGTGAACCGTGGCTGCGGTTAAGTACTTTATAATAAATACAGAATTGTAGGCCATTTATAAGTATTTTTTCCACGCAGGTATTGAAAAAGAAACCCACAGCCACAGTGCAGAAGCTAATCGGTCAGGACTGCGTCAAATCGTCCACCCTGAATTAGGTAGGTTTATTTTGTAAATTAATAATTTCATAAATCCATTCAGTTGACAACTTTAGAATGTTTATAAAAATATTATTATAATTAATTAGCAATTCTAACTAGATTCACCAAATTCTTTAAGACATTCTCAATATGAAATAACAAAATGGCGGCCGAAGTCGCGTCACGCTATCCAATCTAGAAACGAACCGCAAATCGTATATGTACCTACAAACAATACTTGTATTATCGCGTATCGCTACAAACATTATTTTAGGTGTTACTGAATATACATGAATATACTTACATCATTATATAAATCTATATCTATACTATTCTTAAAGCTGATGAATTTGTTTGTTTGAACGCGCTAATCTCTGGAACTACC
Source organism: Dryobotodes eremita (assembly GCA_917490735.1). Classification (NCBI taxonomy): domain Eukaryota; kingdom Metazoa; phylum Arthropoda; class Insecta; order Lepidoptera; family Noctuidae; genus Dryobotodes; species Dryobotodes eremita. Next base: position 14,303,360 of record OU823267.1, read on the forward strand.
AGACGGATTTTTTTTGTATTTGATAGCCCAATTCTTGAGGAAGGCTATTTAACATCAAGCTCGACCGTTAGGAGCCGGGCAAACAGAAGTCAAGTAATTTATAAGTTATCCGATTTATTTTAAATTAAACGTTGGTTGAAACCGCGAGGCACAGCTATTTACTGAATATACATCTTTATTGAGATAAAACAACAGTACCCTAATTGCGTAACACGCTATCTATCACAATCTGAATCATTTTGAAGCCTATTGCTAATCCATTGCTTTATACGTTCGATAAATTCGTCTGCTCACCTTCGTAAATAAGGCAATGAATGTTGTTGAACTGTCAAAATGAAAGCTATTCCGAATGTTAGTGTGTTACGCAATTATCCCGCAGGTTACAGAAAAATATGAGACCCTGGCTCCAGAGGTAGGTAGAGTACTTGTATTACAGGAGCCAGTAAATAAGCAAAGCAATTAATATACATACTTATTTGAATGAATAATACTTATTATGTATTTTTTACGTTTGTATTGTTTCGATTGGTTACGGTTCTGATATTGACTACATTGAACAAACAGTCGGGTTGTGAAAACAGCAGCTGCTTTATGGTTATTAAAAAAAAAACAGTTTTTTTTTTCTTCGATATTCGCTGTATCATTCTGCAATTAGTGAGTTAACGTTTTTTGTTTGAAAACTACATAATTAGCATTTTAATTTATTATTTAATTCATTATTGTTAAATAAATTAAATGTCAGTGGTCGTGTGCGTCGGTGGTGGTTATTTGATACAGAAAAACAAAAAAAAATGAATATAATCTAAAATATTGGTAATTCAAATCCCAAAATTAATGTGTAGGTACCTAAGTTTAAATAATTTTAAAACGCTTTTTTCCTTGTAGTTTTTATTTAAGTCACAAGTTTTTGTAATATGGGCTGTCAAAGCATATCAAACCAATGCCATGATAAACACTAAAGTAGTAATTCACGATCAAATAATGATCTATTTTAACGTTAAACCAACCACTATTTATTACGTATTTTGTAATACCAACATCAATTTACTTTGGCATCTCTATATAATGTGTTGCGGTTATAACACGATATAACTTTTTGAGCAACAATATAAAGCTATTAATTCTGCAATTTGTCTGGTAGTTCAATACAGAAAAAAATAAAACGATTGATGGGATTTTTAACGATTCTACGCTGGAAACATACCAACTCATCAAATATATTCAGAAGGTGATTTAAATAACAGTGCTAATCGTGCGTCTACGGAGTAAGCAGAAGCTGACGTTGTATGAATCATCATTAAAATGGCATACGATAAGTCAGAAACTGCTATCTATTTCATAGGCAAAGTGTTTCCAATGATAGAGACACTATTGCAAGATGTAGCCATTTCGTAGATCAGCATGAAGATAAATACAACGAGGAACATTACGCTAAAGATTCGGAAGACGCGAGGAAATTCTAAAATAGAAAACAAATATTGGACTCTTGAGACTTAAAGTCTACGGCTTTTCACTACCACTAGTCCACTACTTTCTTGGTCAAACTTTTATCGCATTTGTTTTTAATGCTAAAGAAATCTTTCCAAAATCATTTGCAAAATCATGCATACGCTACGCAGTACCTATGCAGTCCTATGCTCCATCTTCTATCTTGCCCTCAGTGTCCCAAAACTTGCAGTCAAAGTGACTTCTGTGCTGCCACCGATGACGCCGTGGAAGTGGCGAAGTTTTGGGCCAACAAAATTTTAGAAAAGTTGTGCCAGCTACACGAAGAAGAAGAAGAAGATGCAGTCCTATAATTGTTAATGCACACTTGATGAAGATCGCCTACGAACACCTAAGATTTAATACCCTTTTGACAAAATTCCTATAATAGGTACTTAAACAGTAACAGAAGAGGAATCGGAAATTCTATTTATCGAAACGGGACGCAGACTCGCTATAAATGCATCTGAACTTATTAAAAATCAATACGTAGCAACTATACTCTTATTATAACACTCAAAAAAGAACGGCAAAATACGAATTGTGTAAAATTGTGGAAATGCGCTGCATGCATTTTAAAATAACTCTATAGTTAATTTAAAACGTAAATGGTATATAGATTACATTGCTTTGTATTTTTCGTGAAATAACGACGTTTATTATACGTTTATACAACAATAACGAAGGGGTGATATTTGTTATTTTTCTAATGTTATAATAAATGGAGTATAGTTCCTAATCGGAAGCTTTCAAACCAACGCGGCAACGTGCTTCTATTCTCTATTCCCCGACGCGAATTTTAGTTGAAATGAAATTACACAGAGATTGTTTTTATGAAACGTTTTCTTGTAATTTATTTTGCCTGACAGTTAACTTTAGCCTTTGATAGAGTATGTCCATTACTGCGTAAAGGTTCTATATTAATGCAAGAGTAAACAAAACATCAGGAATATTTTGTATATATTCTAGTGATGTTCGGCCAATTTAAAGGTGTTTTTTCATTAAACATTTTACACAGACTGTAAGTTACATTTAGCGTTTCTTGCAACCGAATTGTGTCCTCTAAAATAGCGTCCCAATTCCTTCTAAATGTATATTTACTTCCCAATCAGCTTTAAATCTTTTTTTTAATTAAATTTCCAGTAACCATCTTCAGTTACAAAATTGTATTTAACAGTAAAACTAGATCTGCAGTCACGATTTCCACTTAACGGTCACTACTCGCAATAATGTTCGCGGAATTATATTAGAATCTTCATATTTCCGTTTTGAAATTGATCATTTTGAAACTGTATTTTTTAATTGTTTAGAAAACCACGGGTTAGCTACTCTGGATCATAACATGGAATGCTTTTCTTAATTCCAAAATAATTTTGCCTAAACATGAATTGGTAATCGTTATTCAGCGATTCATCATTGACATATCGAATTTTACAATACCTATTGAAATAGAGGTGTTAGTTGTTTCTATTATATCCAATATACCAAATACTAGATAGCTCAGAGTCCGAGATAATTCTACATTATTATCCACGTATGTTACCTACTAGCAATCTGTCATTGAATCTATACTTATAAAAACCGTCACACACTGATATACGGGGAAATTGTAGACTTCCTTTAAAGGGTTTTCCGGAGGGTGAAACATATATCCAAGTATTGTCCACCGTGCCTTTACTAATTACAGTTATTTAGGACAATGTCTTATTTACTTTGTAAAATAGTATATTATTTTAATTATTGTGAATGTAAAGACTATGCAGATCATTGTTTTTTTTTCTTTCTTAATTAGTTTTAATCATGGTCTGGCAGTTTGAGTAATTTATGCAGCCTACCCAAATGTCTTTGTATTGTTCGTCGAATCGTTGAGCTCCTTATGTTTTGAGTTGAGCTGCATGATTACTGACAAATGCGTGCACTGACTGGACAGGTCCACTCATTCTGTGTGGTTTTTCCTCAAAAGATCATTTCAGACTTAAATCTACATGGTCTTCACATGATCTGACCAAAATTATGTCTGGACTTTAAAAGAGACTGTGACCTCTGAGTTTGGTTCGGCCTTTCTTCTCAGAGTAGTCAGATAGGAAACGCCGACCTCATCTAGTTTTAAAATATGATTGACGTCAAAAAGTGTTTGTACAAACCTACTTACAGAAATAAAATCATTTATCATTTATAAGGGGTATGCGCCAAGGTAGCCCGCGAAATTCAAATTTTCTTAGGTTTTTTGCAATTTGCAGGTCAGTATCAGGTTGTATATTGATCTAAATTTGATTCGCGGCCGTATCAAATATTTATTTATAGAATTATAATCATAAAAATTTCAGGAAATCGTGACATTTGAGGCCAATTCTAACTTAAGGAGATGTATTGCTGATTCTAATGGTTATAATTCTGTAAAGCCATATTTGTTACGGCCGCGAATGATATTTTAATCAACATAAAATCTGACAGTGACCTGCAAATTGCAAAAAAACGAAAGCATTTTTGAATTTCGCGGGCTATCTTGGCGCATTCCCCTTAAGGGGAACGAATAACAAGAGAATCAGGTAATCATAGATTGGGATATTACAAAGTCTTTTAAAGGACAGAATGCATTTAGTTGGAAAAAAAATATGGGGAAACCGGGATGAGACCCGCATAGACCAGGGAAACATGACAAAAAAGAGAAATGGCCTATACCCAGCAATGGGTGGAACCACCGGGGTAATTGCGTAATACACTAACTGTAGGAATGGCTTTCATTCTGACAGTTCAACAACATTCATTGCGTTATTTACGTTGCTGAGCAGACAAACTTTTCGAACATATGAAGCAATGGATTAGCGATAGGCTTAAAAATGATTCAGATTGTGATTGATAGTGTATTACGCAATTAGGGTGCAGGCTGCCAAAGATGATGATGGTGATTTTATTTACGGCACAATCAAGGGATAAATGCTTAGGTGAAGTTCTTCACTTATTTCCCGATTGTAAATTCAGAACAAATGAACATTTTCAAGGCTTCTCTACCCCTGGGCTTTGCGCAATCAATAATAAATTATCTACAAGTTACGTCCATCAAGCTGCATATTTAACTTAGATTGGAATTTAAAAATAGGGTTTTTATTAATTAAGGTTCTTAATACAATTCCAGCTATAATCATTCTTGATTTACACTTTGTTAATGTCTTTAATTTTCTGATGTATGATACACTGTATATTGTTTTGTTACTACAGAAAAGATAAACTGAATTGGCCATTGAACCAGCAATGGACCTTGAAGTAAACAATTTGGAACATTGTGTGATAAGAAATCCATTACACAGACTTGAGAGTACGGTCACCAAAAGTGATAAGTAACCAGGGTCGTCGGATATAGTTGAAGTTTAGTAAGAAACCGTTGGATGTTTTCGAGTAAAATTTAATTTAATTAATAGAAAACAAACATTTCATTTATCAAATTAAATTTCATTCGAAAACATCCATCGGTTTTTTAATAAAATTCAACTGTATCCGATGACCCTGGTTACTTATCTCTTTTGGTGACTGTACATGTGGCATTTTAGACAAAGTCGGTACAAATAACTGGAAGTGATTAGTTATTGTACTAACGTTCCGCGTTCGTAAGAAGTAATCCTACTAATATTATAAATGTGAAAGTTTCTGAGGATGGATGGATGGATGTTTGTTACTCTTTCACGCAAAAACTACTAAACGGACTTGGATGGAATTTGGAACACAGATAGTTTATAACCTGTATTAACACGTAGGATACTTTTATCTCGGTAGTACGTTCCCGTGGGATAATTTCCGACATCCACGCGGGCGAAGCCGCGGGAAAAAGCTAATACGTAATAAATGCCAAATGCAATCGTAGTACTCGTAGTTAGTTGGGGCCATTTATGACTCGTAAAAGCCATATAAGATGTAAAAATATACTTCTATAGCTCTTCTAATAAAACGCAATCTAGATTCGCCAGCAACGTAACGGTTACTTATTGGCTGTAAAGCGTGAGAAAATAAAACTAAAACTACATTTTCTTTTTATTCCTATAACAAGAAATAACAAAGGAAGTACTTCTGTAGATATTTGTTAAAAAAAAAAAACAAGAATATCCAATGGAACGATGGTAAATTGAGGAGCTAAAAAGATATAGTCTAGAAATCTTTTCAGTGTTCTGCCAGAGCGAGGGAATGTCTGAAATTAGCACGATTGCCCTTTTGTAGGCGGTGGGAGGACGTGGGAGGCAGGGACGGCCCGCAGCTCGCATTATCAAATAAATGCATTCAACGACTTGTATAAATAATAAAACTGACACAAATACTGTTTGTATAATCTGTAAGCCTAAACATTGATGTCATTTAGTAAATATATACTTAAGGTAGGTATTGTTAAATATCAAAAGTAGGCGAGTATGTTCTAGATTCACGGACGAAGAAAATTGTATACGATTGTATTTAAAAGTATATTTAATGTAAAACTTAACAGTTAAATTCCCACAGTAAATAACTAACAGGATTAATTTAAAAAAAACACTTACTCATTTTCTTTTTCATCGCACGAAGCACAGTTACTTAAATGTTGTATAAAAATAATAAAATTAATCTTCATTTGCCACAGAGTCACTGCAATACGACTTTATGAAACCGTCACTAAAAGCAAAAATGAAAGGCAACGTGCAATCAAACCACGACGATCAGAACAGGTATATATTCTTTTTTTTTTTATATTTTATTACACCGTCTTATTTTTGTCAACACTATTTATTGTCACTGGCAAACAAGAATATCACTTCGCAAAAATTTAGAGAATAACACTAAAAATAAACGCGCCGACGACACTGGCACAATCATCACAGTTGCAAAATTAGAAGAAAAAAAAAACATTTGACAGCTACAAAATTCGCGGGAATCAAAATCAAATATGGCGTAAATATTTCAATTTAAAAATTCGTGCTAGCCATTTCAATGGAACGCTGTTACGGGCGTTCGATAAAGAATCTTACATTCGAATAATAAGCGCGTCGCGAGACTGCCGCCGGCAGCACTAGTCTGCCGTTAGTATGAGGCTTCGGTCTGCGAAACGCTCGCCTCGTACTACCATTTCAAAGTATATAAATAACCTCAGCCCGCTCTCTGTTCCGTTCGCATTTAAAGTAAATTAAATCGCAATATTTTCTGTGTCACTTTAATTCAAACTGAATTAGCAGCGAATAGGGAAAATAATTTGTTAAAAAAAATACGATAATTGAGGAAACGTGCCGGTTTCATATTTATAGGTTTTCTTTACTTAGCAAGCTAATAAATATTTTTTTTACTGCTGATATTGATTTAAAATGTCATTTAAAGTAAGTACGCATGTAGCAAAATAATAAATCTATGCTACGCTACGCAAAGCACTTCATTAATATTAAATCAAAAACCAATTTATCCTCCATCATTTTTCCTGGAAATATGCAATTTTACACACATGCCCGTAATATCGAGGCTCAGTTGAATATTGATCGAATTAAGTTGCGAACTGCTGGACAAAGAGTAGAATAATAACGTTTCGTCGGTATCGGTACCTATCGGTAGCTGTCTTAAAACTGTTGCATGGTAGAAAATATTGACGTGTAGCTTGACGGAGCGAACGACGCCATATTGAATTTGTATACAGGTACTTGTTTACGTTAATTATTACCTACTTATTGCAGTAAGTATAAATACTTGGTTATGTATTCGTGTTTGGTTTTCGGAGGTCGACTGGTTCAATAATTTGGAGGATAACAATAAATGTTTTATTCGCAGTTAGTGGGTCCTTTTGTCAGGTTACCGGTATTTAGGTACATGTTTAAGAACTGCTTGTTATTTTAATATTTTGTGCGACAGTTAACGGTTTCAGGGTCAAGAAAAATTAAAGTATGTTTTGTAGGAAAATAATCGTTTATAAATACATAATTATGTATAACAATTTATTGTTTCTATAAATTATTATGTTAAGCCCACGAGGATATAAATGAATATGTTTTGTGAGATGGAAAAAGAACATCAAGACATAAAAAGGGACATAAGATAGTACCATGTGGGACACTGCGTTTAGGCTCTATCTTACCTCTGCCTAAAGACTTACCTAAGTTAAATTTTTTCTTGGATGTAAGAGGATTCAAACATTTTTAACTTATAGAAAATCGCCTGGGAATTATAACTCTTTTGTTTATTTTTAAGTATTATAACTATAATCCATGTAATCGAATGCGTTACATAGAATTGAACGTAAGTTCAAGAGTTTTTGCAGCAGAGAGAGAGTAGTAATATGGTAATTTTATACTGAGAATGAGACCTAAAAACAAAAAGAATTAAAAACACAAAACTCTCTCACATAAAGGAAACCCAGCAGTGGTAACATTAATAAGCTGATTTTGCTATGCATAAGCTAATCAAAAATAAATTCGGTTGGGGTTTATTATCAGGCGAGTCAATTAAACTGACTTGGCAGCAAACCGCACTAAACTAGCTGAATTAATATAAGCGAAACGTGTTATCTATCAAGCAAGTCCCCTTTTAGTGGTTTTTGCAATAGTTGGTTTTGGCATTCTAGTTTGAGCATGATGCAGCTAACAAATCTTACGGGATAAGAAGTACTCGGATCAACTTTGGAATATGAGTAAATAATTTAAAAAAAACACCACTTGCTTTGAATATGTCTGTACTTTTTGTTTTATACGATAATATAATAAAATGTTTAATAAATAAATAATCATAAAATGCAATCATTCCACCAATACGTGTCATAAAACTTGTTTAAATTCTAAGTCGAGCAGATCGGAAACAACGTTTTTTTGTTTGCCAACATTTATTAGTGATCGATGTGTGCCAATAACAACATTTTGCTATAAGCATTCCGTAGAGATTACGGGAATTCTTTTTTGACAGTCCCCGTATAGCAGTTAATTAGAGGATTGTGTATAGTGTTAACAACGTTAATACTAAACACAATCCTCTTAAGCATTTTTTGTAGAAAAATAAGCTTTTTTACGTAAAAGTAATTTTTTGCGTCTAAATGATTTTTAGTTTCTATTTGTCGATCATATACATGTTATTTCCTAATTTATGTTAAGTATAGGTATTTTGTACCGACCTTTCTTTTCTCGTTTTTTATTTCTAGTCTTTATCAGTGGAAACTTGTAAATGGTCTTCAATTGCATATTATTTAAGAACACTGTGTAAGTTTCCCGATAAATAAATTTGAGTTTTGGAGCTCATTAGCATCTGCCTACCACTATTCCAATTTATTTGTGGTAGGAGCAGCTCGTGTCTTCAATACCTACATCTCTATGAACCGTTATTCCACGTGTTCACCTTCCGAGTCCTATCATCGATCGTTAACACAATTTTTAGGTTTGTCTCTTTTCTTCATCTTTTGTCCATCTCTTAACTGCCACGGCTTATTTTTATTATTAATCTTATATTTTGAATTGTTTTTTTATATATTTTTTTTTCATTGTTCTCGCATATAGAAGCAACAAGAATAATGTACCCAGGATTTTGTAATATCTTGATTTAAAAAGAGTGTCCTTGGAGTTTCTTGCCCGTTCTTCTCCATAGAGATCTACGTTTTGGAATGGGCAACTAGCTTCAACTCTCTGACTAACTGACCGACTCTTTGACAATTCAAAAGTGCCTGTAAATGGTTTAATTGAAATAAATGCTTTGAGTTTGAGTTTGAGTTTGACTTATAGCCATCCCACATTCATACTTAAGAGGCTGTCAACAGCTAAAGCGCGGTCACTGTCGGACTGCATAGAAAAGAAAGAGAAGCGCGATGATACAACGCTGGTAATTTATTGCAAAATATGAAGCAATTATCTATTTACAAAAAATCTATTGATTGGACTAAATAATTAAAACACTATTACGTTAATATGTTGCTTGTAGAATAATCTGACAAAAAATAAGAATGATTGCATGTATATTAGTATGGTTTTTAATCGTTAAAATAATTTTTTAGAGGTATCTTCGTGATTTTTTTGTACCCTAACAAATTAGTTGTATTATATGGTTTCAACACGCTATCTAACTAGCATATATCCTGAAGAATATAATATATTTTTCTGATTATTTTTATTGCAGTGGATCATATACTTTTAGGCATTATAAAACTTGCGTTTAGGTCCTGTAGTCCCCTTAACACTTTTCTTGTCACATGCTCCCGATTTCTTCACAAAACCCTCGTATTTTAATTCATTTGAATGAAAACCACTTACCTACAGAAACTAATAATCTTTAATTCCACGTATAATTGCTTTTTTTTCACTCTTTTACACATCTTACGTTAATAAGGAAACTGGTTTTGGCATAGTTTCTATAATAATAATTAACACTTAAATTTAAACATTCTCAGGATATGTTACTACATACATATTTAGACACAGACACATAGAAACAAACGAAGTGATAATATCAAGGTGAGAAAATTGTTGAGAACCGAAATTCATTAGTCATGGGTAGCGAAAACTGATGAAGGCCATAGGTTATTGACATTGGAAAATTATTATGAGGCTCAAGTGGCTTCGGGCGGGACACTTTGGTAAGTGTGGTGAAAAACCTGTGGTAGTAGAGTTGGTGGTACAAAAAACCAGTATAAGTTGGCCTGTTATAGAGGTATGAGGAACAGGGTTTAAAGCTCATACATACCTCCATTGAAAAGGGAGGTTCCTCCGACCAGACGGGTGTCGTGTCTGGTGGGCTAATGCCCGACGATTGATGTCGGGGCGTTGTATTTATGCTAGTTGCGCGGCAAACTCTGCTTGCGCGATGCAGGATTTTGCGTGAAGTCAGTGTGACGCGTAGCTCGCATGTAGCGTTTGTAGATGCCGCTACACTGTTAAGGCTCCCACAGACAGGCACGACGCGACAGCGCTACACAAAGGCGCCGCTCGTCGCGAAACACGCGGTGTCTTGGTGTCGGGCGTCGCGTCGCGCCAGTATGTACTAGCCTTTAATGTCAAAGAATGCGTAGGTACCGATATCGATTGAAAAAAAGGATACAAAAATCAAATGAGTAACTTGGTTTTAAATGTTGACTCATTGACCAATCTAGCGGCATTTCAGTCGAAAGTGATTAATACTGGACATTTGGGAATACCTAACAAACTTGGCATCCACTTTAAACTTTGATTAAATATCGTGATGTTTTTTTTTGGCCCCTATTACATATCTAACGAAATGTGGGTCAACTCAAAGCTCAAACTCAAAGCATTTATTTCAAATAAAACAATTACAGGCATTTTTGCATTGTCAAGGGGTCGGTCCACAGAACACTATTACTCCTAGCGGGTCGGTCAGTCAGAAAGATGAAGCTAGTTGCCCATTCCAAAGCGTAGTTGGTACTTATGGACAAGAACGAGCAAGAAACTCCATGGACTCCATGGATTAAATTAAAACTACTATAGGTTGTACATACGGCTACACATCAAACTATAAATTTCCAGTTTACGCTGATCTCGCACTGTACGGAAATCTTATACAATGCGAGATCAGCTTATACTGGAAATGTATAGCTTGATGTGTAGCCGTGTGTACAATACAACTGTATTCTTAATGTCCCTCGGGAATCATCGCATTTCCGAATACAAACGAATGCTAATTTCCATGTCCATCAATTATTAGATTTATCGTGTATAATAATTTGAATTCAGAACTAAGTACTTTATTGTTGTTTTGTTTTGACGTTACAACAAAATAAAGTAAGTACTTAGTTCGGAATTCAAATTATTAGACACGATAAATCAAATAATTGATGGACATGGAAATTAGCATTCGTTTGTATTCGGAAATGCGATGATTCCCGAAGGACGTTAAGAAAATTAGTTGTAAGTAGGTACTGTACTATAGGTGCACCTCTGCCTAACCCTTCGGGAAACACAGCCGTGATGTTATTTGCTGTCTTTTATGGTTCCTGGAAGAAGAAATCAGCTAATTAACAGGACATTTTATAACCTGTGCTTTATAAATTGCACCCAGTTGCGTAATATACTATTAATCAGAATCTGAATAATTTTGTAGGATGTTGCTAATCCATTGCTTCATTTGGTCGAAAAATTTGTCTCCTCAACAACGTAAATAACGCAATGAATGTTGTTGAACTGTCAAAATGAAAGCCATTGCTACTGTTGGAGTGTGACGTACGTAATTACCCCGCTGTATATAAATAGGTATGCGTTTAGCGCTAAACAAGTTTAAAACATAATTCTATCTCTGTCATCTTCAAACAATTGAAGCAAACAGAGCGATGTTTTAAATATGTATAACGCCAACCGTATTTAGTGCGATATTAAGTGTAATAAAACCGTATTTAGTATAAAATGCGATTCGCGTCTGTAGAAATGATATATTTAAGTACTGAATAATAATCATCAATTTCATATCAATCGTCAAACTTTGGAAATTTGTTTCACCCAAGAATTTTCATATGAAATATTCTGAAAAAATCTTAGGTGGAACAAATTTCCAAAGTTTGACGATTGATATGAAATTGATGATTATTATTCAGTAAATATATCATTCCTACAGTCGCAAATCGCATTTTGATCAACATACGACGTAAAACAGAGCTGCGATTTGCAAATAACCAAAGAAAATTTGAATTTGGCGGGCTACAGCTGAGGAATCAACTTAAATACTCGTACATACAATTCTCATAGACACGGCACACGTGTAGTAACTTCGCGATCGATGATGCAACTCGAACTTTCGATACGAAATCGGCGATCACTCTAATCGATACGTTCACAAGGTTAAGCAATGTGGCCACGGTCAAGGTTTTAGATGGATAACCGATATTTACATATCGATAGATATTTATTAGGTTAGTCACCGCTTCATAAAAGTAATGTGAGGTGAGATTAGATTCCGTGGCCCTGGCACACAGGCTTCTGAACGAACACGGTTGGGTTTTAGTCAGTAAAAGTCTGACACGCCTTCCTGTGTCCGCCTAGAGCTGGAGAAGTAATTTGATGAATTGCCACACAAAAAAAAAGGTGAGATTAGTTTGCCAACTTTTTTATATCAAATACATATAGTAGTATTTTCGAAGCCATTGCTTGTAAAAATATAGTAGGCGGTAAAAATATAAAAAAAATATAGTAGCAACACTTTTTTGGTCAGAAAGAGCAATAGCCAAACTGATTTATTTCTGAATACAAATTTCAAAAACAGATTACGGCTGCGTTTCGTTTGACACTTATTTCTAAATAATTTTATTTTAATTTTCATCGAAAATATAGTAGTTTCGCCATTTAAAAAAAAATGATATTTAGTATTTAGCCTCTAATATAGTAGGATACTATATTATATAGTAGGGTTGGCAACCCTAGGTGCAAAGTTTATACAGGAATGAAAAAAGTTTCTTTACAAAAAAACAACCGACTTCCAAAAAAACACAAAAACATAACTTTAATTTCGGAAGTCGGTGTCTTTAGTTTTGTATTTTCGTTTTTGGCCACCGACTTCCGAAATAAAAATTTGAAATTATTTTTCGCGTTTTTTAGTGTTTTTTTTTTGGAAGTCGGTTGTTTTTTTTTGTAAAAAAAAAATATTTTTCACTTTTTAGTTGTGGTACCTACCCCCCACAAATTCGTATACCACTACTTGATATGTAAATAACAGTGACAGGAAATTATTAAAACATCATCAATATAAACTAAGTGGAAAAAATTCGCAGTATTAAGGATAACTCAAAAACTAGGTCACAACTTTATCAAAAGAATCATCGAATTTGGTTCACCCAGAAAAAAGTTCTGGCTAACACAAATAAAAAAAATATACAGTCCTCCTTTTTTTGAAGTCGGTTAAAAATGAAACGGGAAGTAGTATTTTTATTACATGTTTTTACATTATAATTTTTTATAACATCGAACTTAAACATAACTGGCGCAATGTGGGTGTAGGTACTATGATAGGTACCTACACGTCTGCCTTACCCGTGTGTTGTTATGATGTTATGTAGTATTTTTATTTGATCTGATAAGGGCATGGCTTATGGCTAACATCTTGTTGGTAATACTGGTCATTCCTATTATTAATTTATTTTTAGTTTTGTACGCTGGTTGACCTTTTAAATAATATCATATTAATTTTATTGTAGTATTATCCTTAACACCATGTTGACGCACCTTTAGTATGCCTTTCGTTTCATAAGTTTTCATCATTTGTACTGTGGAGAAAAATAAAATAAATAAAATAGACATACATACATAAACTCACGCCTTCTTTCCATGGGGGTAGGCAGAAACTACAGAACGCCACCTGCTACGATCGTTACATACTTCTTTTACCTCGTGTACATTCATACAACTGCCCCGGCACACGGTGGATCGAAAATCGGCTGTAGAAGACATAGGATCTCGATTTCTTAAATGTTATTTTTTTTGCTGGAAATGACTTCTGCTGATCATAACTATGTACAAAAATGACACCCGAGTTAATTCTGCCCAAAAACGAAGGAAATATTTTTTTTTTACGAAAAATTTGTATGAAGCTAGTATGAAAAATCGAATTATCTCCTAAACGGCATGTTTAACCGTAATATCCTTGGAGGTGGTCATAGTGCTAATTATTTATGATTTTTTGGTTGCCGATTTGTCGAAAAATTTAATGCCGTTTTTTTTTTAAAAACCGTCAAAATATTTTTATTTATTTTTACATGTAAAACGATCCCTTTTAGTGTCCAAGTTAAAAAGTTCGATATGTTATTAACCCAAATATTAAGAACACACAAAACAAGAAAAATTAAATAAAAAAATTGCTGTTTTTTGACACATTTTTATTAATTTAAATAAAAAAAGATTATCAAACTCTTATTTAAGTAACATATAAAGTTATATTATATACAAAATAATTTAATTTAAGGAATTAATACTAAGCATTTGTAAAATAAAGTAAAATAAATAAAAAAATAGACAAAACTCTGTCATCGAATACATGATGAAAAATCCTGAAGCAGCCGCTAAATTAAATGAAACGCTTAAGAAACCAGCGAAAACAATCATATTTACGTCAGAAAAGGCGCTTGGATTGCTTCTTTCGCTAAAACTCTCAAAGTGGCAATATATTACGTTGCGAGAGGCTGCCATTCGGGAAGGTGCTAAGGATATTTATCCATCTTACTATAAAGTGCAACAAACTAAGCTTGATTGCTACCCTCCGAAGCAATCAGTGACAGTTACTGATTCATCGGCTAGGATTACACTTCAAGCTTTACTTGATATCACAGTTACAAGAATCCTTCAAAGCCTTTCTAAGGAAGAGCATAACAAGCAGTTGAAGCTGATATCCAAGTGGGGATTTGATGGTGCTTCTAACCAAAGCCGATACAAGCAGAAAATGGAGGGTGAGGAAGATGACTCGAGCATTTTCATGACCTCCTTGGTGCCACTTAAACTGACAGATGGAGACAACATCTTATGGACGAACCCAAAACCATGCTCAGTTTTGTATTGTCGTCCAGTTCAGTTTACTTTTGTAAAGGAGAGTGAAGCAGTTGTCCTTGAGCTGAAAAAACAAATGGATGAAGAAATTGAGGCCCTTATCCCCACAGAGTGCAATAATAATAATAGGGTGACTCATGAACCAATGATGACGATGATCGACGCTAAAGTTTGCACTTACCTTTCTGAAGCTAGATCAAATGCATCGTGCTACCTGTGCTTAGCAAAGCCTACAGAAATGAACCGCTTAGATGCTGTAACATCAAAAATTGTGTGTTCTGACCTGTATGAATTTGGCTTGTCATCCCTACACGCCCGTATAAATTGTATGGAATGTCTGTTACACATTGCATACAGGCTCGACTTGAAACGGTGGGCAGCGAGAAGTGATGAGCACAAAGAAATGCTACAGACAAGGAAGAAAATAATTCAAAATAAATTCAAAGATGAGCTCAATCTGTTGATTGATATAGTAAAACAAGGCTCGGGAACCACCAATGACGGGAATACTGCAAGAAAATTCTTTGAGTTTCCTAATAAAACCGCAGCTATAACCGGTTTGGATGAAGACCTCATCAAAAGATTTGCTGTAATTTTACAAGCAATTACATCTGGAGAGCAGGTCGATATAATAAAATTTAGAGATTATGCCCGCAAAACAGCAGAAAAGTACGTATTATTATACGACTGGTACTACATGTCGTCAACCGTTCATAAATTATTAATCCATGGGGCTGACATAATTGAGAAAAATAATATTGTGCCGATTGGGACTCTCTCGGAAGAAGCCTCAGAGTCTCGAAACAAAGATTTTAGGAGGTTTCGAGAACATCATTCGCGGAAAAGAAGCAGGCAGGATTCCAATCAAGACATTTTAAATATGCTTGTTGTTTCTTCGGATCCTTTGCTAAGTGCACAAAGGCCTAAGTTAGATGCCAAGAAAAAGCAGAGCTTTTTTGCTGAAACTCTCGACTTAATTCAATTTCAGGAAACTGAGTTCGAGTTTTTGGATATATCCAATCTGGATGCTGACTCAGAATTGGAGTCTGACAACGAGAGTGATAAGGAAAATTTGTAAAAAAATTATATATGTACTTATTTGTAAATTTGTATTTGAGTCTGTTTGGGTTTTTTTTTTGTAATATTTAATGATATTTTGTCTTTTTTTTTATTTATTTTACTTTATTTTACAAATGCTTAGTATTAATTCCTTAAATTAAATTATTTTGTATATAATATAACTTTATATGTTACTTAAATAAGAGTTTGATAATCTTTTTTTATTTAAATTAATAAAAATGTGTCAAAAAACAGCAATTTTTTTATTTAATTTTTCTTGTTTTGTGTGTTCTTAATATTTGGGTTAATAACATATCGAACTTTTTAACTTGGACACTAAAAGGGATCGTTTTACATGTAAAAATAAATAAAAATATTTTGACGATTTTTTAAAAAAAAACGGCATTAAATTTTTCGTCAAATCGGCAACCAAAAAATCATAAATAATTAGCACTATGACCACCTCTAAGGATATTACGGTTAAACATGCCGTTTAGGAGATAATTCGATTTTTCATACTAGCTTCATACAAATTTTTCGTAAAAAAAATATATTTCCTTCGTTTTTGGGCAGAATTAACTCGGGTGTCATTTTTGTACATAGTAATGATCAGCAGAAGTCATTTCCAGCAAAAAAAATAACATTTAAGAAATCGAGATCCTATGTCTTCTACAGCCGATTTTCGATCCACCGTGCGGCAGTCTCAACATTAGATAGCGACAAAAATCTGTCGCTAAGTCGTATCGATGTCAAATTCCTTTAATAGATTTTCAACTTTATTTTCAAACCGTAAGGTTGAAAATCTATTAAAGAAATTTGACATCGATACGACTTAACGACAGATTTTTCTCGCTATCTATGTCGAGACTGCAGGGCCAGGGCCTGCAGTCTCGACATAGATAGTGACAAAAATTGGTCGTTAAGTCTAACCGATGTCAAATTCCTTTAATAGATTTTCAACTTTATTTCCAAAGTATAAGGTTGAAAATCTATTAAAGGAATTTGACAACGATACGACTTAGCGACCGATTTTTGTCGCTGGCTAATGTCGAGACTGCAGGGCTGGTCATACATGCACGCCGGTTGCGAGTACTACGCACCTGACCTTTCTAAAGAACATCACCAATAAGGTCACTATATGTCTTCCTAGGGCGTCCCCTCCCGGCGTTTCTACTCACATCTGCCTTGTAAATACCTTTTGTTAGTCGAATTTCATTCATCCTCTCACCAGAAAAAAAAGAAATAAAGTATAATCAATCAATCTGCCTAGCCTTTTCCCAACTACGTTAGGGTCAGCTTCCAGTCTAACCAGATGCAGCTGAATACCAGTATTTTACACGGAGCGACTGCCTATCTGACCTCCACAACCCATTAATTGGGTAATACGATACCTCTTGGTAAGATTGGTAGAAATAATAAAATAAAACGTACATTTTATTTTAAGATTAAGGAATGTATATAAAAATAATTCTGCATTTTGTTTGATTAATAGAGGAAAAACTAGTTATTTTTATGTATTGGCCAGAATTCGTCACCAAACCAACCCAATAATGACATTTGACGCTTAAATCAAGTTGTTTTGATAAGTAATTTTTATCTTATTTCCTCATTAATGTCTATTTTAAGAAACCGGTATTACTAACTTTGTATATTTAGTAGTTTATCTGAATTAACGCCAACGTTATGGCATGCTGTGCTACCCACGGCTAGACAACACTTGAACCCTCATACTTGTTCCGATGGCATATTCAAGAGGACATGTGAATTCTATGATATGATTTGTGTCTGTAAATGTACCCACGTTACAGTGGAAAGCCTATTATAGTCCGTTCCAAAAGCACCTAACGAAAACACAACCGACTTCCAAAGAAAAAACACAAAAAAAAGTGAAAAATTACTTTAATTTCGGAGGTCGGTGTCTTTCATTTTTTAACCGATTCAAAAAAAGTAGTTTTTTTTTATGTGTGTTAGCTCAAAACTTTTTCTGGGTGAACCGATTTGGACTAATCTTTTTAAGCTATTGCATAGCTTTTATCGCCGACTTTGAGCGCGGCGACCGAATCAAGAAATTCCGTAACGAAAATAAAACCTAACACCCCCCACTCCGCCTACCATGTAGCTCGGCCGAGCGTTCGCTTAACGTGTATGTATATGGTACGACTGTACTTGAATTATTATCAAAGAAAAAAAATACTGCATAAATAAAAAATAAATAAATAATTATAATTGCATAAGTTGATAAAAAATGCTATGCAATAGCTTTACCGCTGCAGTCCCCGAGTGCCACACGTGTTTTTTTTATTTGAAATTGGTGCTTGGCATGTGGTCCCATTTAAATTTGATCAAGTTCTAACCAGTAATTTCTATGTAGTACCACTTACTAATTACGTGCTCTTATTAGATTATTTTGTGGATTATTACTTAATTTTACAAAACCTTAAAGATGTTTTTCATTTGACAATTGAGATTAATTTTGGGTTTTTTATGAATGAACAATAAAGGCTCCTGCAGACAGGCGCGACGCGACGGTGCGACGCGATTCTGTGGTAGAGCAATTTCCATGAAGTTTTCGTAGAAATTGTTCTACTGGAGTCGCGTCGCACTGTAGCGTCGCGCCTGGTTGCGGGAGCCGGCTGTTGGTATGGTCTATACCGAGGAAAAGTAATTGGGTTTTCCTGTAGTGATATTTGGTTTTCGGAAGCATTTAATGGCAATTATAGACTTTCGATAGCGTTTAATAGCAGTTATAGGATCATGTGCGACGTGTCAGAGACACACATAGTAAGTAACCGGAACAAAATATAAAAAAACCGGCCAAGTGCGAGTCGGACTCGCGCATGAAGGGTTCCGTACCATTATCTATAAAAACGAAAAAAAAACATGTCTGTTGTATGCGAGCCCCCTTAAATATTTATTTTATTCTGTTTTTTAGTATTTGTTGTTATAGCGGCAACAGAAATACATCATCTGTGAAAATTTCAACTGTCTAACTATCACGGTTCATGAGATACAGCCTGGTGACAGATGGACGGACAGCGGAGTCTTAATAATAGGGTCACGTTTTACCGTTTGGTTACGTAACTCTAAAAACAAAGAACATAAAAACCACTTCTAACAGTGTACTGAAGTAAGTACCTACGACGTATTATTTTAACCTACACAATATCTACCTTCAAGGGACGTGTAGTCCAAATTATGGTCTTGATTGAGATAGTTGCACCGAAACTACTCCAATAGACCGTTTAATAAGTTTCAAAGATCAGCAGATAACGAATAGCGAATCTTTATTCCATGAAACATGTTTTAGAGAGAAATAAGAAATTTATAAAAAATACATAATTATTTATGAAGAAAACATCAACGTCAACCAGCAGTTACGCTTGCGCACACAAAGTTTTTATAATAACACGTACAGAATACAGATAATGCAATAATTAAATAAATAATTTATGTTAATTGGATCTACCAGAAGCAAGAGTTAAGGCTCTTAGAAACAGGTGCAACGCAAAGGCACCGCTCGTCGCGCGACGAGTGGCGCCTTTGTTTCGCGCTGTCGCTTCGCGCCTGTCTGCGGGAGCCTTTAAGGTTCCTACAAACAGGCGCGACCCAATGGCACCACCTGTCGCGCGACGAGCGGTGCCTTTGTGTCGCGAGTCGCGTGCGATTCGTGTCGCGTGTCGCGCCTTTTTGTAGGAGCCTTTAAGGCTCGTAAACACTGGCGCGACAGGACAGCCCGACACAAAGGCACCGCGTGTCGCGCGACGAGCGGCGCCTTTGTACCGCGTGCGATTCGCATTGCGAGTCGCGCCTTTTTGTAGGAGCCTTTAAGGCTCGTGTATACTGGCGTGACGCGATAGCGCGACATAAAGGCACCGCGTGTCGCGCGACTCTTCTCTGTATGAGAAGAGACCTTTGCCCTGCAGTGGCAATAATAGGCTGGTATTATTTAATATACTTCTATACTAATATTATAACGAGGTAAAATTTGTTTGTTTGTATGTAGGGGGTAATCTCTGGAACTACCGGTCGGATTTGAAAAATTCTTTTTGCATTTGATAGCCCAATTCTTGAGGAAGGCTATAGCCTATCTAACACCACGCTACGACCATTATGAGCCGTGCAGAAATATAAAAAGTCAGAAAGAACGCTAAGAGAAAACGAGGTAATAGCGCGAGCGGGCGATGCGATGCGACGGGGTGGCACGGGGGTACAATAAATTTTACGGGGACGAAGTCGCGGGCGGATGCTTGTTTAGTATATTACGGGTTCATTGTAGAGAAGCAACACACACATCAAGTGTTTAGGGATCACGGTATTAAAACATATATTTTATTGCCCTATTAAAATTAAATAAAGGCTTCAAAATCAAAATCAAAAATATTTTATGTCACATAAATCTCCAAACGACCAATTGGTTTCCTGATTTGACGTGATTCTTCAGAAAAACACACAAAACGCCACTCTTCTTCTGCCCAATTTCTGTGTTCACAAGCCCATTGTACACGGACTCTGCGATTGCGGGGCTCAATAGGTGGTACACGTAGCGGCATGTGGGAACGGAGATTGACTCCATGCAAGCGATTTGATCGCTTATTAACATCCCTAAAAAGCTATGAATCCTCGTAACCAACATCATCGCGGTCATTATACGATTTCGTCGAGCAGTAATTTGTATGTAACGATCTTGTCTGCGTGTGGTGATGCGAGCTCGTCCTCCGTGTCACACTGCCAGACTGCCAGTGATGCGGTAACGTGTCCAAAGTCGACTTTTCTCTCCAACCTCTGGCAGTGGTTATAAAAAGAAATAGATACATTTTTTATAAAGTACATTAGTGCTCTTTTTGCTAACATCTGTAGAACACTGCGTAGTGCCCAGAGCGATTGCCACAGCAAGTTGCCGAGAACCAGCTTCCAACATTCCCACGGCTCTGATCATTTCTTCTCGGCTCAAATGACGTCTTCTCTCCATAATAACGTTCTTTTGTATTGATTCCAATCAGAAGTATGGCAGAAATTTTACTGATCTGGCCTCAAACCCCTTGCAGGATTATATAGGAATACGACTTAATAGAAGACTTTCATCTTTTGACCAAAAACAAAAAAACCATTCCTTTTTCAAATGACGAATTTCCAAAAAAAAAAACCTGTTTTTTGTAATTGGCATAAACCACGAAACCCTAGACCAGCGATGACTCTTTTAAAGTACTTATGAGTATTTAATTATTTATGGCGTTCGGAATTAAATTTGAAATAATGTAATACGTAGAAAGTAGTCGCATAAAATGTGCATGCAAGCGAGTCTGTTTCAATTCAACGTTCGTTGCGAGTTGCAGAACGTGGGGCACGGGGCGCGAGGGAGGTGTTAGCGGGCGAACGCGTGCGTGTCGCTCCGCATGCGTCAGTCGCTTACCTTCATTTGTAGAGCAACGCTGTTTTGTTTCTCGTATTAAAGTTCTACCTACAATGGCGAATAAAAAACGATTTTATAGTTGTGATCCACTTCAACCGGCACCCCGTGATTTTTTTATATTTTTCTGGCCCCTCGTAGGAAAAATTTGCTCACCACTGCCCTAGACACTTGAAGTGTGTAAACACGGCTACACATTTCCAACTTACGCTGAACTCGCACTCTACGCAAATCCTATATGCTTGATGTAGCCGTGTGTATATTAAACGCTTTATCCATGGCGCAAGGTTAAGTCAGTACGGATATAATACGATACGCCAAATATTTTTCTGATAACATCGCTCGTTGTTTTATTTATAGAATGTACCAGTTTTTTTTAATAATTAAATATATTGTTATTACAACAGTAATAAAAGTAGAATGATTTATTAAATCGTGGGTTATCAATTGGGTATTTCACCCTACGTAATTTTGGGCATGAGATCTTCTAAAAATTAGTTGTATTCGGATATATAAAAGAATTGGAAATAATGTAAGAATCTACTTGCCCTTTTTATAAGTTTTTAAAACAGCCTATTTCGAGGTTTAATTTTTTTCTATTAAGTAAGCACTCATTTTAATACATATTAACGAAAAACAAAAAGGTTTCAAAAATAGTATTAAACCAAGACTCGGACATAAACTGCCTACCTCACCCTACGTAATGAAGTGCATAATTTTCTAATTAAAAGAAAAGGTAATTATAAATGCGCTTGATTTTAATGCGTCATTACTAGCAATATAAAACAAATGCATGGTAATATCGCTCTCATAGTCAATAACGAACATTTTCATGATTAACATACAGACAGTCAAACAGAGCTTCAAACCAATCAAATCACTTGACATGAGTTTGACTGTTATCTATTTTTAGGGTTTCGTACCTCAAAAGGGAAAAACAGAACCCTTATAGGATCACTTCGTTGTCCGTCTGTCTGTCTGTAAAGAAACTTTTCCTCAGGAACGTGTGGAGGTATCAAGTTGATATTAATATCAAATACGTAGGTCTACAGTCCCTTGGAGCTCAAAAAATCAAGCTACCAAAGCAAAGCAAAAAAAAACAGGGCTCCACCTAGTGGTTATTTTGGCCCACAGCTCATTACGCATTTGGCAGACGTGGCCAGCCCAGCACCCTAATTACGTAACATACTATCTATCACAATCTGAATCATTTAGAAGCCTATTGCTAATCCATTGCTTCATATGTTCGAAAAATTTGTCTGCTTAACAACTTAAATAACGCAATGAATGTTGTTGAACTGTCAAAATGAAACCCATTCCTACTGTTAGTGTGTTACGTAATTACCCCGCTGTCCTACTTCGGCTTAGCGGCTTTATGAGCAACGTCAGTAATCTGTGTTAGTGAAAATCGTTAATTTGTAGTTTAATAACAATTTGCAATTACAAACTTACATTTGCAGTTGGAGAATTGACCGTGACGTATATCGATGTATGGGAGAACATTTTTTCAACTACAAAGTTAACTTTGTTCTTGGAATAAATTCATCCCAACTACGGAACCCTTTATTGTGCGTGGCCCGACACGCACTTGGCCGGTCTTTTTTACTTTTTATGTACACACAGTAAACTAGATAAGTAAGTACAGATACGACATAATTTTTAAGTAGGTACGAAGGTACCTACTGCTTCTTAAGAAATGACTACAATTTAAATGCTCACCAAAATATTTTTTTGTAAGTAGCAAGTAAAATATGTTAACTTCAAATAAAATAAACCACTCTCTACCGAGGTGCCTAAAGAACAACGTTTTAAGTTCCAAAATAATTATACACTCATCAGAATAATTGTACGTGTTGTACTTATATTCTTTTTGTCTACCAAAATAGATAAATGCTCACCAAATCACCAACCTGAAAAATTACTTTAATTACGGAAGTCGGTGTCTTTGGTTTTGTATTTTCGTTTTTGGCCACCGACTTCCGAAATTAAAGTTATTTTTCAGGTTTTTTAGTGTTTTTTTTGGAAGTCGGTAGTTTTTTTGTAAAAAAGTTTTTATTTTCCACTTTTAGTTGTGGTACGTACCCCGCACACATTCGTATTCCACTACTTGATATGTAAATAACCGTGACAGGAAATTATTGAAACATCATCAATATAAACGTAGTGGAAAAAAATACGCAGTATTAAGGATAACTCAAAAACTTCTGGTCAGAACTTGATCAAATTTAAATGGGAGTACTTGTAAAGCACCAGCTTTCAAATAAAAAAATAATCATCCAAATCGGTTCACCCAGAAAAAAATTCTGAGCACACAAACATTTAAAAAAAAATACAGTCGAATTGAGAACCTCCTCCTTTTTGTGAAGTCGGTTAATAAAAAAGGAAAATAGGTCTAAAATAGTTCTACAATACTTTATGAAACACAATTTGGTGATCATTTATCCATTCTGGTGGACATAATTTGGTGCGTATTCCGATTTTTTTAGAAGTAAAATAGGTACTTTTCTGGTTGGCGTTTAAACACAAGCTTTAAGAAATTTCTGGCCGGTGTTTTGTGTTGATATGCCTTCACCACAGTCATGATCATACGCGCGAGGACCTTATAAACGCTACAGACACTAGCGAAAAGTGGGTGGTACTTTTCATAACATCTCATCTTACTCCTCCGGAGAATATTAGCGTGATGTTATTGCTTTTTATTCGCCGCGTGTCTCGTTTATAACTTCGATACAACGTCATCTTGCGTACGTTTGGTCTTGCACGTCGTCGTCGGAATAATTTCTACTTAGCGTATGACTCATACTGATTGAGACGAAATTCAAATCTTGTATAAAACGCACACTATGCAGTCAGGCATATTATAAGTTAGATAAAAATGCCAGGCTCAATGCTGCACCCTAATTACGAAACACACTATCTATCACAATCTGAATCATTTTGAAGCCTATTGCTAAGCCACTGCTTCATATGTTCGAAAAATTTGTCTGCTCAACAACGTAAATAACGCAATGAATGTTGTTGAACTGTCAAAATGAAAGCCATTCTTACTGTTAGTGAGTTACGTAATTAACCCGCAGGCAACTAATTGATTAACACTTGAAAATACTGTCGGAGCTGCTGAAGATTGTAAAACTATCTTTGCATTGTATAAACTCGAATCTCCTTTGTAATTATATCACTGCACAGCACAGGTGTGCGTACTATGCACTATAGAGCTACCATTTACAGGGTAATTTGTCTTTCATTGACTTGAATGTGCCCTGGCGGCTGATAGTATGTCATGCTCACTCAAATGTCTCGGTGAATGACGGTGGCGCGTGTGTTGGATCAAACTCAAACTCAAAGCATTTATTTCAAATAAACCAATTACAGGCACTTTTGAATTATCAAGGGGTCGGTCAGTCAGATAAATGAACCTAGTTGCCCATTCCAAGGCGTAGTAGGTACCTATGGAGAAAAACGGGAAAGAAACTCCATGGACACTCTTTTAAATCAAAATATGGTTACAAAATTAGTTTGGATCATTTAACTCCCTTCAAAATGGTGCTGATGTATGCGGGACTACGGGTCATGTTCGTGAACGGGCGCCGTCAGCAGGGACTGGTCATCTCTTAGCTGCCACGGCTTATTTAATTTTTTTGGATTTTTTTTTCGTGTTCGCCTTTTATACATCGTTCTCACATAAGTATAATAATTAGTTCAACATTGATGATGTAACTAATATTTTTGTAACAATATAATTTAAAAGAGTGTCCATAGAGTTCCTTTCCCGTTCTTCTCCAATGTACCTACTACGCTTTGAAATGGGCAACTAGCTTCATATTTCTGACTCACCGACTCCTTGACAATTCAAAAGTGCCTGTAAATGGTTTAATTGAAATAAATGCTATTAATAGTAATATGGTGTTGTGTTGATACTATAACGAAATGCTTGAGATTTAAGGCTCCTACACACAGGCGGGACATGTGACGCGACACAAAGGCACCACCTGTCGCGCGACGAATGGTGGCTTTGTGTCGCGCTGTCGCGGGAGCCTTTAGATTGATTTGTTTGTGTAGGTAAGTTATTAGTTTAGATTTTAAAAAACGTGGTGGACAGCGATCCGCTCCCTCTCATAGGCTGATTGTGCTTATGCTCTGCTATAACATTTTATTTGATTCGGAGAATCAAGTGTTAAATTTTATTTGCTTCTTAAGCTATTGCATAGCTTTTATCGCGGGCTTTGCGCGCGGCGACCGAATCAAGAAATTCCGTAACGAAAATAAAACCTAACACACCCACTCTGCCTACCATGTAGCTCGGCCGAGCGTTCGCTTAACGTGTATGTATATGGTACGACTGTACTTGAATTCATATAAAAGAAAAAAAAATACTGCATAAATAAAAAATAAATAAATAATTATAATTGCATAAGTTGATAAAAAATGCTATGCAATAGCTTTACCGCGGCAGTCCCCGAGTGCCACACGTGTTTTATACTTACTTTGAGTTACACTAAGGATTGATGCAATCAACTGCTCCCTAATTACATAACACACTATCTATCATAATTTGAATCATTTTGAAGCCTATTGCTAATCCATTGCTTCATATATTCGAAAAATTTGTCTGCTCAGCAACGTAAATAACGCAATGAATGTTGTTGAACTGTCAAAATGAAACCCATTCCTACTGTTAGTGTGTTACGTAATTACCGCGCTGGTGTGCTTACCTGTAACAAGAAATAAAATATTCATTAAATTATGTTATGAGATCAATTAAAACCATTACAGTAAAATTGTATTCACACTTAATAAAAGGGTGTCCGTGTAACGTAACAGATAATAGAATTAATAATAGTACAGTCAGCTTCATCAATATTAGACTTATTAAATATAAATAAAATATTTTTTCGTAGAATACAAATGAATAGGTAAGTGACTAGGTACTTAGAAAACATCTAAAATTCTATATCTATTTTGAAAAATTGTTTCTTTTTTTAGGGAAACTTAAAATACGAACTAAGATATATCTTAATTAAAAATAAATATATCATATAATCCGGAATCCGAAAAGAATTTTCCGATTATTTTTACCTTGTTTTGATACTGTTCCTAATGGTCGCATGACAGAATAATTTAATGAACGGCTGAGTTTGTGTTTTCCTTAAATTATTATGGCTTACTCTGGCTTTATAATAACAGCCGCACGGCTCGATCGAAGGTACGCTACGCTTGCCGCGTTCGGTTTGTGGATGGGTGACCATCCAGTACATAACTACATATCTAGACCCCCTCCGTGCCTCGGAAAGCACGCTAAGCCGTTGGTCCCGGCTGTCATTCGTAGATCTTTGACAGTCGTTAAGGGTAAGCAGAAACCCAAGTCTGACAACTAGTCTTACCAAGGGGTACTGTGGGTTGTGAAGGTCAGATAGGCAGTCGCTCCTTGTTGAATACTGGTATTCAGCTGCATCCAGTTAGACATGAAGCCGACCCCGCCATAGTTGAGAATATTGCTTTTTTGCTTATTTTATCGCTTTTATGTTCCAAAAGTTAATCTAATATTAGTTATAGTCATAGGTACAGTCAACATCAAAAGTAAATGATGATTTATTACTAACTGTAATTTATTAATAACACTTTGATTTTAATTGCTACAAACTATCTATACATAATTATAATAAAATAGTAACGAAGAATTTTGTCCGTTTGTCTGTTTGTCTGGATGTATGTTTCGGATTGGCGCAAAAACTTCTAAACGGGTTTGGATGGAATTTGCCACACAGATAGTTTATATCCTGGATTAACACATACGGTACTTTTAATCTCGGTAGTACGTTCCCGTGGCATATTTTCCGACATTCACGCAGGCGCAGCCGCGGGCAAAAGCTAGTTTAAACCAAAACATTACAATTAAAATAATATTAAACTCATGTAATATTCGTGTCGCAATTCAGAAATGTTATTAAAGTTATGAATGGTAACACAGTTTATTATACTATTGTTGTACTCTACTCTCTCTCTATTATTATCTCGCCGGTGCTAATAAATCTGTTATTATTGCTGACATACACTCGTGCTTACGGTCCGTAAGAAATGCCTGCCGACCTATTTCTATCAGTTCAAATAAACTAGTCTCAAATCTATCAATTTTGGTGTTGGAAAGAAATATTGCTTACTATTTGTTGCCCGCGGTTTCACTCGCATTGTGGAGAAACTATTTAATATACCCGGATAAAATGTATCCTATGTGTTAAAACAAGACATGGGCTATCTGTGTGCCAAGTTTAATTAAAATCCGTTCAGCCGTTTATGCGTGATTCAGTAAACAACATTTAAATACCTTCGCAAACTTTTACATGGAATTAAAACTTCTAGGAAAGCCTAGAAAAGTGGTTTACAACCATCATTACGTACTTTCGGGGGCACGGAGTGGCCTCGCTGACTAATGGATGGTCACCCATCCACGAACTGACCTCGGCAAGCGTTGCTTCACCCGTGCGGCTGTTATTATTTAGCCACTAGCCTTTTAGCCTATATTATAAACGTAGATAATTACTATTCCTCAACCATTCTTTTTCTTCATCGCATTTTGATCAAGTCGTTGTATGTAGAAACTAGGCAGAACGGTAGATGTTTACGAGTAGACATAAAATAGTACCCTTTCCCTTATATTATTTTTATGACTGGTAAAGGGATGATAAACTACGCAGACCCGTTTTTTTCCGTTCAGGTGAACATGAAAGTCTTATTTTTGTGAACATCAAGATCATCTGGAAAATATTTTGCATTGGTTTTTCACATTTGAACCAACATGGACGGCTCTGACTTTACTTGACAATAGTAAGGTACTACTATTTTCTTATTGTCCCTCGGGAATTATCGCATTTCCGAATACAAACGAATGCTAATTTCCATGTCCATCAATTATTAGATTTATCGTGCATAATAATTTGAATTCCGAACTAAGTACTTTATTGTTGTTTTGTTTTGACATGACAACAATAAAGGATTTTGTTCTGAATTCAAATTATTATGTAACACGATAAATCTAATAATTGATGGACATGGAAATTAGCATTCGTTTGTATTCGGAAATGCGATGATTCCCGAGAGACGTAGTTGTAGTATACTTGTGGATGGCTATAAGAGTAGGGGAAGACCAAAGTAACGTTGGATGGACTGTGTGAAAGAGGATATGGTTAGAAAGGGAATGGATTACCGAGATGACGACTAATAACGAAGTGTGGAAGAAAAAGACGTCGCGTTGACCACAAATAAATTGAGATAAGGGAGGAGAGTGACGATGAGTCAGGTATGTACTTTTAAAACTCAAGGCTATACCAATTAGACCATTTAGAGGAACTTTTGAAGTGTTAACAAGTTACTAGCTTGTTCCATGTGAAGATTTCTTTAGAAAAGACGAGAAACTCCTAAGCAACTTCATTAATTAAAAAAAAAAAAAAATGTTATATTTGGAACTTTGAGGTCTCAAGTTCAGTTCAGACTTTAAAGTAAAATGATGTCAGAACTATGTAGGGCAACGATTCCTACTTACATAGAAAGATAAGCAATGTTATCTGCTTATCATTCTAACACTACAGTGACTTAGAAATAGATAAAAGAGAATTTTAGAAATTGCTATGTCGTTTTAAAAACATGGAAAAGCAAGAGCACAATTTTTTTTTTTTGTTAACGTACTTGCAGTCACGAGCACTAATATGTCAAACACTTGGCAACTTTCAATAGCGATTTTTTTGTGAAATAACAAATGCAACGTTGAAATACGACATATTACATAAACGTATTGGTTCGAAAATACTATGTTCGTAACAACATAAAATTTCATTCACAAATTAAGGAGAAAATCGCTTTTGAATTTAGCCAAGTGTATACATATTTATGCCCGTGGGCCGTGACTGTACTACACCGTTGATTCGGTACAGTCAGCCAAAAAAGTTGTTAATAATATCAGATTTTTTCATATTTATAAAGACATAAATAAAAATCAGCAAATGGAGAAAGACAAAAGTTCAAACTCAAAACTAAAATTGTAGTAAACGAGAATAATAAAGGAAGGCGCTATGTTTGACTAACCACATCTTAAACAATATTTTTCAAGACTCAAAATGAATACTAATAAACTAACCGCAACTTCTTTTTGGAAGACGCTAAGGAATCTACAGCATAGCGTGCAAAGACGACTTGGAACCGGTTTCAAAATAATATTAAAATGAAATCAATAAACTCATTAAAACCAATTTTTATTTAACACAATTCACGTGATATCCTTATGTTACAGGATAACCTGTTATAAACCGACTGTGGTGTAAAAGTACAGTTTAACTTAGGGCATCAGTAGATTTAGCAAGTACCTTATAATTAGTGTCGAATGTGTCAATGTGTTAGGTTCCTTGTGAAATCATATGGGCTGACCAAGATTATGTCTGGACTTTAAAAGAGACTGTGACCTCTGAATTTGTTTCGGTCTTTCTTCTCAGAGTAGTCAGATAGGAAATACTGAACTCATTTAGTTTTAAAGCATTGTAATTTTTTACGTGTAAAAGTGTTTTTTTTTCTAACCAATTTGTAGAAATACTTATCCTACTTATCCTACTAATATTACTCGTATGAATGTGAAAGTTTGTGAGGATGGATGGATGTTTGTTACTCTTTCGCGCAAAAACGGCAGAACGGATTTGGACGAAATTTGGCCTACAGACAGTTTATGACCTGGATTAACACATAGGACTCTTTTTATCCCGGTAGTACGTTCCCGTGGGATAATTCCCGACCTAAATGCGGGCGAACCCGCGGGCAAAAGCTAGTCATTTATAATTTTCATTAAATCTGATTAAAATAAAATATTAAAAGGAAGCAACTCTGCTTGATATCACGAATAATTTTAGGGGAACACAAATAAGTAGGTGTGTTGTTTTGCTTTTGAGTACGGAAATGTAAATCGGAGTTTTATTTATAACAAATATACATTAAAAAAATGCGCATCCTTGACAACAAATTAAACTGTCTGTTATCGTTATCATGTAACTCCAAAAACGACTATATTGGCATAAGCATAATCAGCCTATAATGTTCCCACTGCTGGGACACAGGCCTCCTCTGTGAGAGGGAGAGGGCCGTAATCCACCACGCGGGCCCAGTGCGGGTTGGTGGACGTCACGTCTTCTTTTTGGTTCTAGGACACGCCGGTTTCCTCATTTTGTTTTCCTTCACCGTTTTGAGAGCAGTGGTGATGAAATAATTTACACAAAGTAAAGTGCCTGCCTGGGTTCGAACACCTACAACTCGCAAATCGCGGCCGGATCCACTGGGCCACCACACTGCTCCCCACTAGCGCTAGCACTGGCATAATTACAATAATAATAATATAGGTAGATACATAAACAGTTTGAAAATGGAATCCAGTCGTATTATCAATGGCGCGTGGCGTGAGTCATTCGCAACGCTGCCTCGCTGAGATGTGAACCGACCGCCATTATGGATAGCAGCTATTTACACTGTATGTTGAGGGCGCACGAGACGGGTCCACTAGCGCTACCCCTTTAAAATAATATTATCTCGTGACTGAGAAGGAATTTTGAATAAGGGCTCAATAAGCACCCTCGGTAAGTGTGTCTAGAATTTTCTAATACCTTTTATAAATTTTCATATTGAGACCCAAAGCAACAAAATACGATCTAGAGGAATGTGGCCGCTTTTCTTTAGATCGTATTTTGTTGCTTCGTGTCTCAAAATGAAAATTTTGGCGCTAGTGTACCCGCTCTTTGCCAGCTCTACGCCAAAAACTGCAGGCTTGACGGATTATAAGTTACGGCTGCGGGAAACCAACGCTAACTTATTTATTCCACTTAATTACAAACTTCAAACGAAGTTGATTAAAGCGGTTATACATAAGCGAAACATATCTGCATTCATAAATAATTCACCCTTGATCGTTACGCAAAGAAAACCTACACACCACAGGCATAAAAGACGTAGCGAAAGAAAAAAATTTTTAAGCTATTGCATAGCTTTTATCGCGGGCTTTGAGCGCGGCGACCGAATCAAGAAATTCCGTAACGAAAATAAAACCGAACACCCCCCACTCCGCCTACCATGTAGCTCGGCCGAGCGTTCGCTTAACGTGCATGTATATGGTACGACTGTACTTGAATTAATATCAAAGAAAAAAAAATACTGCATAAATAAAAAAATTATTATAATTGCGTAAGTTGATAAAAAATGCTATGCAATAGCTTTACCGCGGCAGTCCCCCAATACCACACGTGTTTTTTTTTTTGCGTCCTTACTTTATTAAAAGAACACGTAAAGTCACGCCTTTTGCCCATGGGGGTAGGTAGAAAATACAGAACGCCACCTGCTACGATCCTTAGATAGGTACTCCTTTAGCTTCGTTTACTTTCGTACATCCGCCGAGTAATTGCGTACAGTTCGCGCAAAACTTTATGAGCTCTCAGAAGTTGCAGCGAGTAGCTGCGCAGTATGCATAATATAGGTGTCCGAGGGAACTCTCTCACTCTCACTCTACCATGCGCGGTTTCGTTCTCGGGCCTACGTTCAGAGGGCTCATAAAGTTTTGCGCGAATTGTAACTCACTAACAGTAGGAATGGCTTTCATTTTGACAGTTCAACAACATTCATTCCGTTATTTACGTTGTTGATAAGACATAAATGAAGCAATGGATTAACAATATCCTTTAAAATGATTCCGATTTTTATTGATAGTGTGTTACGTAATACAAAGGTGTTGGACGCACGCCGCTAAAAAGAAAATTGGTAATAATTATGTTTTTTTTTTTCCTCCACCTATTTAATTTTGTCGGTACTCTTAGCCTTTGGCACTATCCTCGCGCACGTTTGGGAGTGGCGCGAGGAGGCGAAACGCCGGGGCGTAACTCCGCTGCCGCGAGTAATCGCGGCACAGCGGACAGAGCTCCG
Source organism: Dryobotodes eremita (assembly GCA_917490735.1). NCBI lineage: Eukaryota > Metazoa > Arthropoda > Insecta > Lepidoptera > Noctuidae > Dryobotodes > Dryobotodes eremita. The sequence goes on from OU823267.1 coordinate 14,335,700, forward strand.
GCGGGATCTCATGGCGGTATGGAGAGTGCGACTGTCGCAACCCAGCGCAGGGCACGCCACAATTGCGGCGGTAAGACCCCTCTTTGAGGAGTGGCTTGAGAGGCGCCACGGGCGGCGTCCTCACCTTCCGCCTGACGCAGGTCCTCACCGGACATGGCTGTTTCGGGAGGTTCATGTTTCGGATAAGGCGGGAGGAAACGCCCGGGTGTTACCATTGTGTGGATCGACCGGAGGACACGGTGGAGCATACGGTGGAGGTCTGCCCGGCTTGGGCGGAGCACCGCCGTGTCCTCGTGGCGGCGATCGGCGGCGGCGACCTCTCGCGTCCGGCCCTGGTTCAGGCCATGGTACGGAGCGAGAGGGAATGGGAAGCCGTCACCTCCTTCTGCGAAGCAGTAATGCTCGCGAAGGAGGAGGCGGAGCGCGAAAGGGAGAGGCAATCTCTGCGCCCTCGCGCCCCTAGCCGCCGCAGGAGGAGGAGACACCCTGGGCGTCGGGAGTCGATTGCCGACTCCCGGCCACCGTAGGCGCGGGCTTGCGGACTGCGAGCAATGGGCAGCTCGCCGTCCGGTAAGGACCAGGCCCGGGTCGACGGCGCGTCGTGTTCCACGCGCGCCTCAAAGAGATGTCAGCAAATTGACGGGGTCCGATAGGACCGATGCCTGCCGGGGCTGCGGATTGTTCGAAAGAGTTACCGTGGCCCTGGCGCACAGGCAACTGAAGGAACACGGGTGGGTTTTAGTCAGTAAGAGTCTGACACGCCCTTCCGCTCCGCCCAGAGCGGGAGACGTCATTTGATGAATACCCACGCAAAAAAAAAAAAAAAAGCCTTTGGCACTACAAACATACATCCTAAGGCCCTAGTTCCCACGTAGTGCGACAGATGGCGCTAGTGTCTTTCAGTTTCAGTTTGGTTCAGTATTACAGTACGGTAAAGGGCACCTCTGTAGATTGCGTATGTTGAATAAATTATGATTGACAATTCACAGACTGTTCAATCAAATTGTTGTTTACATTAGCAAAGTAAGTCATTTTTCCATAATAAGAGCTGTTTTTTTTAAATTTGTTATAACTTATTTACCGCCTTTAAATTGTATTTTTTTTGTAAAATTAATTTAATTATTTTCTTATTTATAATTTGACTTTATTTATCGAGAAAACAAAAACCACAACTGACAGAATGCTGATATTTATATTATGACGTTTAAAATCAGTAAGTCCTTAATATATAATTTATTTAATAATTTTATATCTTGAGTAAAACAATATTAGTATCGAAGTATTTATTGTGTTACTTATATTTTTAATCACAATTTTTTGAAGCTGACTGTACTTTATTACATATTATTTTAGGTATACAATTTATTTTGCAGCACTTAAGATCAAATGTGAGGATTTATTTTCAATTAGTAATTAGTCTTCAAAAACAGCAGAGATGGCCCAGGACCAGTGGTAGCCCAGTGGTGCCCCGACTTACACAGGCACTAAGTGTGTTTAATTTCATCACCACTGCTCTCAAAACGGTGAAGGAAAACATCGTGAGGAAACCGGCATCTCCTAGAACCATAAAATCGAAGACATGTGACATCTACCAACCCGCACTTTGCCTGCGTGGTGAATTACGGCCCACTCCCTCTCACAGAGAGGAGGCCTGTGTCCCAGCAGTGGGAACGTTATAGGCTGATTATGTTTCGAAAAACAAATATATTTTTATTTTTAACCACAGCATGCAGATATTGCAAGTCTATAAATAATTACGCGTGTACGATATGTTTGTACATAAACGTCTCCGCAAAACCGCTGTAACTACAGGAAAAACTGTATGGGGCAAAGTTTGTCAAAGAACACGGGTAAATGGAACTATTCCAACGACATGCATCTTTCTTTCCGCCAAGTCACAAGAGGAAAATCAGTTTGTGACGTCATGCAATCAAAGGAGAACGCATTCTGATTTTGTGATTATTATATTACTCTAGCTTTTTTTTTTTGGTTTGTTTTGGTTTCCGCACTTATGACAGCACCTTCAGATGGACCATTGTGCGTGGGCCATCCCATCGTCGGTGGTTATTCCAACTTTTCCATCTCAGTTCAACACAGCTGCTTTAAAGCGCTTTACGCGGAGTCAAACAAAAGCTAGTTTGTCAGTAATATCTGCATCTGGAGATTTTCAGCGGAAATAACAAATTATTTTCCGAGCTGGGACTTCAATGTGTAATGGAAGTAAAGCGCTTGTCTGGGTTCGAAACTACGACCTAAAACACAATGGATTAGCCTTTCTTCAAAATCCATCGCATTGTGTAATTAGAAAGAAGGAAAAGAAAGAAAAAATAGAAAAGAAGAAAACACCAAGAAAGAAGAAAAAATCAAGAAAGAAAAAAGAAGGAAAGGAAAGCAAAGAAGAAAAAGAGAGATAGAAAGTGTGTTGCGCAATTAGGATGCCGGGTAGTTAGGTCCACTACCATAATTATTGCTGGCTGGCTAAGACTTCTACCACGGCTTCAACTACTCTTATTTACTTTTATTTCGTGCCAATACGGAAGAAAAAGAAGAGGTTTGTAAGTTCTTCTCCCGCCATAGTAAAAATATACAGGGTGGTGATTTAGTTGTTTTTTTATTTTAAAATGTGTATTCCATTGCTAGACGAGAACAACTGCCAACAAACTGTTATACAGTTTGGCAGACTTCATATAAGTTATTGTTAATACAGATTTTGAATAACAAAAAAAAAGGCACCTGTATCCGTCAAGGGGGTGATTCTATCCGTTATTTTAAACAACTTTCGCTACGAAAATCTTATACGATTCGTGGCAAAAAAAAAAAAAACAAAGTACTATACAACAGTAGACAGACTATTTAGGCATGTATGAAAAGTTTTTTTTTTACAATTCGGGTATGAGTTTCATAGCGAAAGTTATTTTGAATGACGTATAGAATCAACCCCTTGACGGGTACAAGTGACTAAATCGACACCCTGTATTCAGTTTTATTAGAACTGACCAAATTAATCTGAAGACAGCTGACAGCTGAGACATTTTTTTTTTGCAGCACATTAACTTTAAGTCAGCTTTGTGAAGAGAGAATAAGTAATCAATTATTATTATTATTATTATAATCATTCCTTGGCAGCCCTTTCCACAGTTTCCACCATGCTTGCCATCTTTATTTTAGCAACGCTTTTAGAGGTTTCCGCAGTATGATGTCATATATGCATGCATACGCGTGCTTCTCCTTACCCCGTTGTTATCATGACCTTCTGTTAGGTACTTACTGGAGGTAATGTGTTGGTACTCGTGCAACCATTTCCAATAGTTTTATTGCCATACAGTATAACTAAGTAAATATTTTATTGTAATAAAAACCGGCCAAGTGCGTGTCGGACCACGCACAATGAAGGGTTCCGTAGTTGGGATGAATTTATCCTAAGAACAAACTTAGCATTGTAGTTGTAAAACATGTTATCCCATATGTTCCAATTGCAAATGTATGTTGGTTTACTATTACTCGTACTCGGGGATATTGCAGTTTTAATTAAATTAAAAAATAAATGCACGGCTCGGTGGACAAATTTTTAGGTATTTCTTTAGTTGATTGAATTTCCTTTATTATCATTACATAAAATAGATAGTTTACGCTCAAAATATTGGGAATTATGCAACGAAAAAAAAAAGTTTTGAACTATGTTTCGGCGATTTTTTATTACGATACTATTTTATTTTTATGAAATATTTTTGAATAGGTAAGGCTAAGCGCGCACTACAATTTTACTCGTTGCGATTTGCGAAATAAAACGCAAACGAATATAATTTTTTAAGCGAATTCCCAAGCGATTTTTTACCGCACTGCGCAAATTCTAGTATACATAATATATTTACTGAATGATTATATTTAATTATTTACTGAATAATAATCATCAATTCTTTCTTAGCCAGATAGTATGAAACACCAAGATTAGTTTCGGGTTCTTTTAATGGCATGCGGACACAAAACCGACCGTCAGGTAAGCGGCTCGTGTTTTCTATAAAGTCTGTTTCGCAAAATTGTTCCTCTAATGAATTTGTTTTTGTCTCTGCAGGTAGTTCTTCAATCTCCCAAAATTTCTTAAGGGAATTATCAATACTCGAAAAAAGATTAAAATAACAATGATCCTTCTCCTCTGACCCCAGGCCACTTCCTAATTGGGAGACCACTTATGTCTATTCCAACGAAGCCCATCACCGCTACCAGACCTAATAGACACGACCTCCTAGAGAAGATAAGGCAGCACTTCTGGGAGAGATGGCGCCTGGAGTACATCTCTGAGCTGCAGCAGCGCACCAAATGGCGCACTGGACAATAAGAACTCACCAGCGGGGACGTGGTTGTACTGAAGGAAGACAATTTACCGCCATTACAATGGCGGCTAGGGCGCGTGTGTCGCCTCTATCCAGGGGCCGATGGCGTCAGTAGGGTAGCTGAGGTCACTACTTCAAGGGGCATTATACGAAGGGCTATCAATAAACTATGTCTTTTGCCAACTTCAGAACCCAAAGATGACAACGAAGAACAGAGGGCCGCTTCCAGGCTCCCTACCTCGTCTACGTCTTGAAAGCTAAGGCTTTCAACGCGCCGGAGGATGTTCACGCATCATACGCGTGTACCAGCAGCAGCGGGGGGTGCGCGGGTGGAGGGGTCAGATAGCTGATCGAACCACCGACCGCGCCTCCACGACTACTCGCGGACAGATACGGTCATCAGCGGACGCACCGCGTGATCCCTTTAAATTATATTTGTAACCGAAATTCGGTATTACATCAACTTATTTCCAAGCGAGTCACATTTCATTTATATCTTTAACAATCGTCAAACTTTGTAAATTTGTTCCACCTAAGAATTTTCATATGAAATATTCTGATAAAATATTAGGTGGAAGAAATTTCCAAAGTTTGACGATTGATATGAAATTGATGAAAATTATTCGGTAAATATATCATTCCTACAGTCACGAATCGCATTTTGATCAACATACGACGTAAAACAGAGCTGCGATTTGTAAAAAAAAAAATAAAGAAAATTTGAATTTGGCGGGCTATTATAGCTGAGGATTCACCTTAAAATGTACGGGCAAGTCAGTACGTAAGTAAGACCAACTTGATATTTCATAGCGTAGAGAACGTATTTGCAAATCACATGAATCGGCTCCGAGGTCGTAAAATATTGAAGGAAGTAACAAAATTATTAAGAACACGTTTTGTCAATAATGTACTTTTTATTTTTAAATAAATATTTTTTGTAGGAGGTCATTTTTTGTATACAGGGTGAGTTTTTTTAACAACCCTGATATCCCTTTAAACAAAAAACCCTGTAGATACACACGGCTACATATCAAGCTATACATTTCCAATTTTAACTGATCTCGCATTGTATAAGGCTTTTCATACAATGAGATGTCAACTTATACTGGAAATGTATCGCTTGATAAGTAGTCGTGCGTACCTATAGCTAATTAATACTACACCGATTTTAATTTAAAAATAATAGTAATATGCTAAATGTTGATAATGCTAAAGAACAATATTTAGGAATCAATACAGTTATGATCATATTTCTTTTTAAAGTTCAGTAGCGAATTCAAAAAAACTGTTTAAGAAGGCGCACACCGGTCCACTATTGCCACTCCTTCAAAAAAATATTATCTCGTGACTGAGAAGGAATTTTGAATAACGGCTCAATAAGCACTAGAATTTTCTGATACCTTTTATAAACTTTCATATTGAGACACGAAGCAACAAAATTCGATTTATTTAAAGAAAAGCGGCTACATTCCTCTAGATCGTATTTTGTTGCTTCGTGTCTCAATATGAAACTTTATAAAAGGTATCAGAAAATTCTAGACATCCTTACCGAGGGTGCTTATTGAGCCGTTATTCAAAATCTTTCTCAGCCACGAGATAATATTTTTTTAAAGGAGTGGCGCTAGTGGACCCGTTTGCGCCCTCTTAATTCGGGCTGTAAGTAACTACATGAAAGAGACGAGACTAAAGTACAGCCACAGTCATGGAATAAAAAATAATAATCGGCAAAAAATCATTCCTTCATTTAAAATATGTAAGTACTACATAAATAAACTTTACTTGTGGACCCGCTAGTAGAACTGTTAATCTGAATTAATGGCCTATTCATTCATTGTTCTGCGTCAGTGTTGATACAAAAATATGTTCAACACTGCGGTAAACGGAATGCTGATGATTATTGAATAAATACATTTTATTTGAAAATCTTATATATACACATTTTTAACCAGTAGGCAAACTGTAACCATGAATTCAGCATATGATTCTTTCTATACCCCCTAGCGTGGACATTTTTCGGCATTTATATATTTTTTAATTTATAAACGGCACGGTTGGCGCAATGGTTAAACGATTGACTGCTGCGCTGAGTGTCGCGGATTCGATTCCCGCACGGAACAAATATTTGTATGACCTACAAGTAGTTGTTCCGGGTCTGGCTGTTTGTGTATGTGAGTTTAAATGTTTGTAAACGCACCCACAATACAGGAGAAATTCCTAGTGTGGGGCAACGTTTAACTAAAAAAAAATTAAAAAGAAATTAGTTGTTCCATACATTTTGACCGCGTAGGTATTGCCGTTTTCTATGAAACAACTGTTTTTTTTTTTTTGATAACCGATGATAAATTTCTACGCTAGAGGGTCTAGAATCATGTGCTGAATTCATGGTTACAATTTGCGCGCTGGTTAAAAATGTATCCTGTATACATATATAAAAATCTATTTCCGTTCGTAAGTCTAGCTAAAACTAAAAAACGGCTTAACCGCTTTGAATTAAAAAAAAAGCTATTGTTCGCTTTAATACACGGGTGATTTGAAGAAAAAAATAAGTCGTTGCAACGCATGCGGCATTAGTTAGTCTTCTTATATATAAAAAACAATTGTCGTTCGTTAGTCCCGCAAAAACTCGAAAATGGCTCGACCGATTGCGATGAAACTTTGGTAACTTGTTGTGTGCGCTCCGGAGAAGGTTTTAAAAGGCATTGCAACGCATGCCGAGCGTTAGCTAGTATTTGATAAAAGGTATGCATTGTGCAAGTCTCGGTCATCATCAGAGATCGGATATTCGGATTCATATTCACCTAAACTTGAGATGTTGGGTAATATGGAATGCGGTTTTGTATCGAAAAAATCCCGCTAACGTCAGATTTCAGCGACCAAACCGGACCAAATCATAGCGATCGAAAGGTAGTGATTAATGTTGTTGTCGCCGAGGTAATATTTACGCCCAATCAGGATAATTATGGTACCTACTTAATTTAATAAAAATAATTATTTAAATATGTTTTTTTATTTTATTTTGACTAACACACACCTCCCCCCTCTTACACCTTACATACGCATCGGGGTTAAACATTAATTTTAAATAAATATGCACCTGATTTTTTTACAAAAAGAAATATTTTTAGAAGCCGCTTTCATATTTTCAGAGCTAAAAATTAACTTTAGGTAAATATGCATCCGAATATCCGATCTCTGGTCATCATCATTCTTTTGCACTTATCCCAATTTTTTTGGCGTAACATGTCTTTTTCTGCCATACTTCTCTATTATTCGACATCTCGGTAGTCGACCCCTTATAGAAGGGGAAAGAAAGAAAAAAAAAGAAGAAAAAGAGGAGAAAAAAAATTGAAAATAGAAAGCTATTGGAAGACGATAGCATCTTTCACAAGGTCCATCCATCGTTTATTTGGTCTTAAGTTTCGGAGAGAACTCAAAAAAAAAAAAAAAAATTGTGTTTCACGACTTCTGTGTCCTTTATAAATTAACATTTTGCAGTTGCTGTTTTTGTACTTAAAATATGTATCAGTGTGGGTTTTCCAAGATATTTCTGTCTCGTTAGTCGTTTTAATCATATTCATTATTGAGAGGGAAAATATTGACATTTAATAATGCCAACTGATTACTATGTCTTTATTATTATATTTAATACATTTTTTTTTTTAATATTACATCCGCAGGTCGCCAGCATTTAAACGATTATTATTATTCAGCGTGGAAAAATAATTGTGCGTTAAAATAAAAAAATAAAAAATTGAAGATCAGAGAGCATAAAAATGTTCAAAAATAGACAGCAATTTAGTATAGTTAACTGATAAACCAAGTTGATTAAGGTCGTGGGGAGCCGTTGAATGCAAGCAGTAAACGAACCTCGTATTGAGTCTGGCTGAATGTATTGCCCAGCATACAAACACGATAAGTTGTTATTAAAATCGGGTATCCGTTTTTTCTTTTTTTGTTATGAAACCAACTACACACAATAGGTATATTTTTTTTTTAAGTTTTTTTTATCAGTGATTTTCTCGATTTTTAACACTTTATTTTTAATTCACGACTTTTATTTAAATTATCTTCTTTTTATCTTTTCCAAGAAAAAAAAAAACTCAAAGCATTTATTACAATTAAGTACTTAAACCAATTACATGCACTTTTGAATTGGCCAGCCCCTGCAATCTCGACATTAGACAGCGACAAAAACCGGTCGATAAGTCGTATCGTTGTCAAATTCCTTTAATAGATTTTCAACTTTATTTCCAAGGAATAAGGTTGAAAATCTATTAAAGAAATTTGACATCGATACGACTTAGAGACAGATTTTTGTCGCTATCTAATGTCGAGACTGCAGGGCCAGGAGTCAGTCAGTCCAAAATAAAAGCTAAATTAGTTGCCCATTCTAAAGCGTAGTAGAATAGAATAGAATAGAATACTCTTTATAGTGCGTAGTACTAGGTTCCTATGGAGAAGAACGAGCAAGAAATTCCATGGACACTCTTTTAAATTACATTTTGTGTTAGCTATTAGGTATTAGGTTATTACCGTGTGAAAATGACTATGTAGCGTTCGCCAAACAGACATTAACACTGACGGACTATCTAGCCGGCCGGCAGTAGGTATTCATCGAAGGTTATATCACTGCGATCACTAAATTAGGTCGCAAGCCGCAATTGCAAGACAAGTGCAAGTAGCCGCGACGCGACAATGTTTCGGTAACGTTTTTTAGGTTTCATTTTGAACAGAAATAAACCGATTAAAAAAAAAAATACGGTACATACTCTTTTGTGATTTTTTTGTCTTATTATGTCTTTTAAAATTAAAATTTGTCTATTTGTTTGTAAATTATTTATTTACTTGAGTTTTTTAATTAGTTTATGCGACGTAAGCAAGATTCAAATATCTAATAAACGCAAACAGGGTCACATACCTATAATATGTAGTTATAATTATAATTAATGTCAATTTTTGTGCCTATTTTACTGTTACTGTTAGCCTGCATCATCCCAAAGCTGGGCAAAGGCCTCTCCACGTGACCTTCAGCCTATTTAATTAACCATTTTATTTTTGTTTTCTTTCGTAGTTTTATTAAACGTTTTTTTTTTTCAACCTTATAATCAGGTTAGTAATAGTTACTGCTTATTTACGTGAGTATTTTTTTGTTTTCCTTCCTCCTTTAAAATAAAACATAATTCCTATTTTTTTTTTCTATATGTCAGACCGACAAAAATATTGTATCACCGGCAGAGTGCGGACGTAAGTATAAATCGAAGGTTCTTGTTTATATATTTTAATACTAGCTTTTACCCGCGGCTTCGCCCGCGTGGAGGTCGGAAATTATCCCACGGGAACGTACAACCGAGATAAAAAGTATCCCATGTGTTAATCCAGGTTATAAACTATGTGTGTGCCAAATTCCATTCAAATCCGTTCTGTAGTTTTTGCGTGAAAGAGTAACAAACATCCCTCCATTCATCCATCCTCACAAAATTCCACATTTATAATATTAGTAGGATAGTAGGAAGTAGGATTCTTATTTCCTAAGTATAACATTTTAAATAATTTTTTATAATATAATTTTTTTCTGTCTACGGACTACGTTAGACCGACAAAAACATTTTATCAGCAGCAAAGTGCGCACGTAAGTATAAATCGAATATTGTACCATTGCCACAAATTGGGTCGCAATGATTCGCTATAAATTCTCGACAGTGTAGAATGTAACGCGGATGGTGTCTCGGCGAAATGGAACGTTAATGTCTTTCAATAAATTATTAATTAGGAGAAGAGGTAAATGCTACGGAAACTGATGATTAACAATAATAATATTGATGTTTAGTAATATTATTGAATTTAACATGACCATAAAAATATAAAAAACATATATCTATGAACATTACATTATCATTTTAAATTAGAACTGGAACACTATTAAACTTTTATTTTTCTTAAAAAAAAAAAAAAATCTTCAATTTTAATATTTCGAATTGTTCATGATTTTACTATGCTGACTGTAAAAACTTGATTACTTAATCATATTTTCATAAAAAAATATTTTCACTACTATGCTTATCAAACTAGTTCTATCATCTATCAAGTTTTTTTATTAGAAAAAAAAATGTTACATAGTTTTTTAGTTAATAATTGGTGGGCTCAACCATGTCGCTAAGAGCTTACGATGAGTAAGCGTCGTATGTACCAAGAAACTTAAGTTACAACCTGACTCATACTATGTGTTCATGGTTAGTCAAAAAAGCAAATCCGCGTTATGGTGCGAAGTTTTTTTTTTCGTTGAATGATGGAAAAGTTAACAAAAAACGGAACTAGTACATGAATCTTGTAGAAAAAATGCGCTACACCGGTTTTTCTTTCAAAAAAAAAAATCTGTCTCTATTAAGTAACACGATATTTCACAAAAAAAAAAAATTGTAGGTAATCAACGTTTTACTTGTTAAAATTATTATTTAAGCATAAATAAAAATAAAAAATAAGTAGGTAGGTACTAAAGTTTTGTTTCTAAACTTAAATAAAACATCTCATTATCTGTCTCATACCACAAAAAACTGCACTCATCTATACAAATATTAAATTACAAAGAGGTAAAATTGGTTTGTTTGTTGTAGGACGGTTTTTTTTTTTTTGCCTTTTATAGCCCAATTCTAGAGGAAGGCTATAGGGTATTTAATATCACGCTATGACCCTTAGGAGCCGAGAAAAAGAAAAAAAGGCAGAAGAACGATTAGCGAAGTGACAGCGCGGGCAGGTGATGCGATGCGACGGATTGGGTCGGGGAACCAAGAATTTTCACGGGCGTATTTTATTGTTAATCAATTACATTAATAAAAGTAGAAAATCAAGTTCAATGTACAGGGCCTTAACAGCTAAAAGTAAACAACGCGCTGACAACGTGCGACTGCGTGCGAGTCGATTACGTCACCAGCACCTGCTTCCAACTACTAATCAGGAACGTACTCACTTTTCTTTGTAATGGGTAGCATTCAAAATAACATATTAAATAAAAATAGGAAATCAATTTGACGTTATTAACTTATTATACCTACTTACTTAACAAAAAAAAAAAGATTCTAAACAGGTATTAATTTAAAAAGTTTAGTTAAACTATAGAAAAAAAAAATATACAGGGTTATTAATGTTATTATACAAGTCAACCTGTATAAGTCCTAGTAATTATTTTAATTCCTTTTACAATAAGTTATGTTGGGCGTTTATAGACGCGTCATACAATAAAATTACTGACTGACTAACTAAATTAAAATCATGAGCTATAAAATAATTTTGGTTCAAGGAAAATAATCATAATAATTACATAATTAACATTCTCCTTTTTGTCTGGGATATTAATCATGGACGATATTTCCTTGTTCATGTTTTCTTCCAAAACGGAATTTCCAAAGCAGTCATCCGTTTTTGTGAAATGACAATAACATCTACTTTTCTCCCCGTCATTAAAGTACCAAAAAAAAAAAAATTGACAACGCCTGTATTTTTATATTCGACGTAGGTCTACGTACCTTAATTAGAAACGTTTACTAATAAAAATTATGAGCTTTACCATCAGGAATTTCTCAGTAGTAGCCCGGAGTCTAGATTTGTGCCTGATGATGATGATGGCAATAGGCTCGCCCTATATTACATGGGACTCAAAAATAACTGGCGAAATGTGGTTGTACTATAGTTGCACCTCTACCTAACCCTTCGCGGAAACAGGCGTGATGTTATGTTACTAATAAAAATGTTAAGTTAATCGAAATAAAGACAATGGACCGGTTTGAAAATACAAAAATAAAGTTATTAAACATATTACCACGTCGCCATTTTGTTTCAATGTCATACCAACGCGTAATCTCGTTATGGCATTCGGTACCTATTGTGATTCGATTTGTGAAGATTTTTACAACTGTGAAAACAAATTTTTATTAAAAAAAAAATCTGGAATAATAGTTAAACGTTATTTAAATTTGGAATAATACATTTCATAACAATTTGATTTGAGAACTCCTTTTAAAACGACGACTGAGTTCTCAACGATAAGCGAAGCTACTCTACAACGGTCATGCATATTTACATATTGTTCGCGTTACATCGCCGGCTGGCATTACTTGCATATCTAAGGAACGTCTTGTTTGCCCGGCAATGGAGTTTATCAGCACTAGTCCGTAGGTTACTGGCTGGTTATGAATAAACGGGTGTGCGGGCCGGCCCGCGGCCCCTTGCGTAGATTGAGTCACGTCACGAGCGAACACCGCACCGTTTTTACCACTGCATTATTTCACGATAATTCTGTCCGTACCATGTTCATTGTTACCGATATACATTGCTTTGTCGTTACAGGTTTTTGTTTAGCCGCCGGCTCTAAAGATGTAATGTACTGTGAACATAATAGTGGTAACGTTTAAATGGAGTTTAATATTAGCGGGCTGAGTTGACACGTCTTCATGGACTCGACTGTCGAGTTAGTTTTTTTTTTTGTAGCTTAAAGAAAAATAGGTTTTATTATGACGAAAGAGATAGTATATTGACAGGTGGAGTTATTTAAAAAAGCGGAAAAGACAATGGGAATTTAAAATTAGAACAATGAATGCGTAAATGCATGGCGCAAACAAAGATTTAAATAAATCTTGCTAGTCAATAAACATGTTATTTTTATCTGCTAACCGTGTCGTGTTTTGTTTTAATAAATTAATTGTGGCGTTCAATATAGAAACGTAGTATCAGCGAATTGATACGAACAATTGAAACACTGCTTTAATATTACAATTGTGTAATGTGAATCGTTTTATTAGTTATTGAGGTTATGTGCAAATTGTGTTACAAAGAATTACAGCGGCGACTGAGGTTGAGCTGCACTGTAAATATTTAGAACGCATGTAATCGCTAGAACACGGCAGATATTAGGGAAAAGTATGTTTGTTAAAATATTGCGATATAGCATGCAGTTTTTTTAAAGAAACATTAAATTAAAACAAGAAAAATAGAATTTTCTAGCATTCCGTAGTCTGGATTTGTGCCCGGTTGCAATTGCAAGAGACATGAGGTACTTGCCTAAAGCGTTAAGAAAAAAAGTAGGTAAAGAATTGCACAATACATTTTCTATTTGCAAATACTTTAAATTCAGTACAATTTTTAAAATAATATAGGGATTTTCTGAACTAATAAAATGTCTGCACACGCAGATAATTTATCAAGATGCAGTATTATTTTTAAATGAAAAGATAAAAGAGCAATAAAAGCAAACGTAGGCTGTTTTGAAAATGCGTCTGGCGAGAAAGGGGAGAAAAATTACGCAACAGGTGAGCGAAAAGTTTGAAGACCAAATACTTAGTTGTTTTATGTTTTTAAAAGTAGACGTGCCACGTTCTATTTCTTAGAAAGAAATATATAGCCATGAGTAGGTACATGACAGATGTCAAACTTTTTTTTTTAGTAAAAAAATTTTAGCACATTCTGCTTACTTTTCTTTTATAAAAAAAAAAAAGTTTATAACTAAAACCCGACTACGACATAAAAACCAACTAAAAATAACTACTAAGTACTAAATAATTAAAATAACATCGGTTTTCGTATAACTCTCCTTTGGGTTTGCCGTAGTCAGGTAATAATTAATTTATTAAGTATATTTTTTCTTCGCAAAAAACTAAATAATAAATATAATAATAGGGTTTGCCAATAGAATAACAAACACGTGACATAAGTGCTCTGTAATGGGAAGATGATGGCCTGCTCACGCAACACGACTGCGTGAAGCAAAATGTGCGCAAACGATGTGAAATTATTTACTTTTAGTTCGAAAAATAAAATAAACCGGTTTTCAGCAGAAAGTTTAGAAATGATGTAACTCCTTACACGCAGATACTATGAAATGTTGTTTTATTTGTTGCATATTCGGAAAGAAGAAATAAATATAGTAATTATAAAATTAAGAAGTGTTATTTTTTTCACTACCTATTTAAATATTTTTATTAATGACTAAAATTGACTAAAACTATGACTGTTTAGTAATAAATAGATAGGGAATATGATGAGAAACAGAAAAAATCACAAGTAGTCACATAGATTCAGTCTTAGAAATTATATTCTAATTTATTAATTCTATTTCTATAATCAGAATTGTAACGGAATCGTATTTTTAACAATTTTTATTCAAAATGTAAATTTTTAATTTTGCTTACGTAATATTTCCACTCTGCTGTACATAGCGGTACCACCACATAGCTTTGGTGCATTGCGTTTGTCGACAGTTTAAATAGTTTGTGTTTACTGTTTTTAAGTAAATAGGTACTGAATAATATTGTCGTTTATTCCAAAAAAATATTTGCTTTTTTTGTAACTCTTTTGATGTTACGTGGATAAAATTCAATTCAATTGTCTTATACCAATATGCATTTTGTGTAAAGAATACGCAAAACAAAACAATAAAAATGGGGATCGTTTATCGATGCGGCCGAAAAGAACGTAGGTACGTAGGATACGTATACAGAATGTTTTTAAAATGTGTGGTAATTTTTAAGGACCCAGAATATTTTTAAGGATTCCTGGAAATAAGTAACTCAATGCAAATGTCATAATCAAAATACAATTCAGTTATTTTTGTATGGCAACGTTGACTGTCATACTGAACTTCGAAGTTTAAAATACCGATGTACTGTATTCATTTGTTTTTCTTATTCCCTTAAGAGTGTACTTAGTGTAATACTAAGTATTTGTACCTAAAACACAATTGATAAAACCGTGACATCCAATCGTGGCGTCTAGCGATGGCCAAACAAAAATAGACGATTTTTGTTCTAACACGTAACCTTGGACGCGGTCGATTTAAATTTTAAATGCTTTTCGCTAATTACAAGTATGTAAGTAACGCTCTAAATTAATTTAGTATATAAAAGTAAAAACAGTGAGATTCATTGTTAAATAATTATTAAGCAAAACAAATTATATCTCTTTTTTTTTCTATTTAGAATTGGTATTTTCTATTTAGAAAAATCGTTTTAAAATACTTCAGAAAAGTATTCAAAAATAAATCACAAAACACAATGTCAAAATATCATAATATTTTAAATTAAAATGATGAAATACAACGTTTGCACATTTGCAAAGTATCATCGCTCAAAACTGCACGTGATTTATATTACCCGTTCATACTGGCGATGACGCCATTTTACTGAAATATTTTCATCAAGCCACAATGTGCGGACTTCGATGCTCCATATTCAAAAATATTTTGTTATTTAAATTGTCTATTCTCTGAGCTTTTAATAGGAATACTTCTAGTTCCGGTGGCGGGAGTGCACTATACACCCCCTTTTGGTTGCACCCCCACCTGGTAAGCGGAAAATTCAGCTTCGGTACTGTTTTAGGTGCTCAAGTAATTTAATATTCATTTCTGTATTTTAATTATGATTTTAGAACAAGTTTAAACTTGGGCTGACAATATTCTTAGTTAAGTAGTAGTGTTCTGTAGTTTTATACTCATGTATAAGTTTAGTATAATTAATTCAATGGCATTATGTAAAAACTAAAGTATGTCCAAATGATAAAATATTGTAAAATTATTTTATCACTCCTAAGTATGATGTGGAGGCATTATCTGAAATGACGCATCGAATACTTCCTAGGCATACGTTTGAGTAAGCAGTATCGGAAATAGTGAAGACTGAAAACATTCAACACTTTATCGTCATGTTTTTGGCAAAATCCAGTCCACCTATGAGCTGAAAAAAAGTAGCGTAAAAAAAAAGATCCGCAACGGAATGACGTTCCTATATTTTTTTAATAAAAATATAAAATGTCAAGAGACACCACGTGCCATTTTTATTGGAACGTTATTTCGAACTAGGTACATTTCGAAAGCATCAGAACGTTCGAACAAAGAGCACGCAACTTGAACGCGACAATTACAACGCGACCGGTTTCCGTAATAGTGAGCGCGGCCCGCGCGCCGACCGCGGGCCCACATCCGCGAATCGGACGGTTTATAAAAACGTCACTCAACATACCGGCCGCAAACTTCTCAGGCGGCCCGAGCGCAGCCCAGCCGGGCACGACGCAGTCACAAACTTCCTCCCAGCATCGCGCCTTCTCTGCCCGGTCCCCGTAGTTAGGATCGTTGGTATCGAACAAGCAGGGCCTCTTCTTCACCTCAGTTATGATCAAGCTACTCTTGATTCCGTCCGGGTCTTTGGTCCTGACCATGTCTAAAACTATGGAGCGAGTTGGTGCGCGGCGCGACGTTACGTTAGTTTGGATCGCGTGCGGATCTTCTGTGCGGCACTTGTGTACGTGAGCGGTATGCGCCTCTCAATGCCCGCGTGAAACTGGCGGGTTTGTGCGGACGGCAGCGCGGCGCATCGGCCAACATGGCGGCCAGACGGCGGGGAAACAAAATAGGTGTGAGCGGAGCGCTATGAGGCCGTTTGCGATATCGCCTTCCTCGCGCTAATAAATAAATAAGATGCATGCTATGTATCCTTACCGTTTTATACTACATTGAGCGAAAACGTGGAATTTATACGCAGTTAATTCTTTGAATTTTTGAGTGCAGAAATACAGCGATATAAATTAAACAATATCTTAGTAGCTAGCTGCTAGGTATCAAAGTTGGTAAATATGTAGATATGATACAAAATGCCGGGTTTACAATTGAGTTAGAAGTCAGCTCGCCTCGTTACGTAAGTTTAGCCGCGGTGCGTATCTTTAGTAGGTGGGTATCGCGCGTTTAGTTTTTTTATTATTATCTATATTATTCATTTGAGGTGTTCTGACGTATGCTAACTTAGTTTTTTGTGATATTTTCGTGTTATTTATGTACTTAACTAGTTTATTAGTCCCATTTGAGTCAATCAGATGATTTCTTGTTAGTGAAGTCTTATAAAACCTCATTCGGACAGGATACAGGCTGCGTAAATTAGTCACGGATACATTTTTTTAAGAAATGGGGAGAAACCCATTTATGCAGACGTCCATAAATAGGTGATTAAAAACCAAACAACAAAAAATCTAAGGAAAGAAAACGAAAGGTCTCCAAGTGCGTCATTAAACGGTTTACAAAAATCCTCCATTATTTCCAATACACTGACAAAAATCAATCTGCCTAGCCTTTTCTCAATAACGTTAAGGTCAGCTTCCAGTCTAACCGGATGCAGCTGAATACCAGTATTTTACATGGAGCGACTGCCTATCAGAATCTGACCTCAACAACCCAGTTACTGGGTGGGTAATAGTTACGTTGACAAAAATTGTAGTAGTAAAAGAAACAAGTATAATTAGCCTATTAGCGAGTACGTAAGTAATTAATGTAACAGTGCAATAAACAAGAGCAAAATGCATCAAAATGGACGGACAACGATCTGAATTAATAGTTTTCATGAAATAATAATTGTTATGGGTATGATGTTAAAATTAATGACTTTATTATTGAAAGTAATTTGCACGCAGGCAGAATACAATAAGTTTTAGGCTTTAAGATCTTCCCTTGTTAAACAATGTTTTCTGGCAAATAAATGTTTTGAATTTGAATTTGAATAAATCTTAACTGCGTCAAATTATATTAAACGAATTTTTTACTGTAGTACAACTAAAGTAAAAAATTCGTTTAATATAATTTGTTTGTTAATTTAAAGTGTCTGTTACTTATTTAATTTTACTTTGGACAAATCTGAGTAGGTAAATCTAAAAGAAGATGTTCTAAAATATTGGAATTGGTACCTAATTACTTAGGTACTTTAGAAAAAATATATTGTGTAAACCGGTTTTTTAAATGTAAAAATGAAAATAAGGAAAAAAGGAAAACAACACGTGTGGCACTCGGGGACTGCCGCGGTAAAGCTATTGCATAGCATTTTTTATCAACTTACGCAATTATAATTATTTATTTATTTTTTATTTATGCAGTATTTTTTTTTCTTTGATATTAATTCAAGTACTTACAGTCGTACCATATACATACACGTTAAGCGAACGCTCGGCCGAGCTACATGGTAGGCGGAGTGGGGGTGTTAGGTTTAATTTTCGTTACGGAATTTCTTGATTCGGTTGCCGCGCTCAAAGCCCGCGATAAAAGCTATGCAATAGCTTAATAAATAATCAGGATTTCTTACCGTGTTATTTAAAAACATCCAAAAAATAGGTAAAAAAGTCGATCTTAATAAATAACCTTAAAAAAATACCACGCTGTATAAAAAACTACGTAATGAAATAACGAAGTAAATTTTGTGTCGGGTATTTATGCGCACTGCGCATTCAGTGACAATATTTCCCAATAAGAGGCCTTTTCCGTTACTAACAGGTGATAATATGACCCAAATAAATGATAAAACACGAACGTTCAATTTTGTTATGGTTTTCTAATGCAAGAACTCCACTTGGTTTAAATAGTTTAAATAGGTAGTGTCCGACCGAAACACGACCTTCAGCCGAAACTGAAACCGTAACCGAATCTTCGGCTCCTCTTCTAGTTTCGGCCGAAACCGAACCTTATGAAGTTATGTAAAAGTGAGTTAAATTGACATTATTTTCTGAGGTTTGTAACAAATTATACAGGATGGCAGGGACATGAACGCGCAAACAGTAACCAAGAATTCAGAGCATGATTCTAGATCCCCTAGCGTCAAATTTATTCCACGACTAGCTGCGCCCCGCGGTTTCACCCGCAGAAATCTCGATCCCGTGGGAATGTCGGGATAAAAAGTACCCTATGTCCTAATCCAGGTCATAGTCTACCCATGTGCCAAATTTTATCCAAATCCGTTCAGCCGTTTTAGCGTGATTGAGTAACAAACATCCAAACATCCACACTTTCACATTTATAATATTAGTAGGATAGTAGGATTAGTAGGATTATCGAAAAAAAAACAGCAGTTATTTTTTAAGCTATTGCATAGCTTTTATCGCGGGCTTTGAGCGCGGCGACCGAGTCAAGAAATTCCGTAACGAAAATAAAACCTAACACCCCCCACTCCGCCTACCATGTAGCTCGGCCGAGCGTTCGCTTAACGTGTATGTATATGGTACGACTGTACTTGAATTAATATCAAAGAAAAAAAAATACCGAATAAATAAAAAATAAATAAATAATTATAATTGCACAAGTTGATAAAAAATGCTATGCAATAGCTTTACCGCGGCAGTCCCCGAGTGCTACACGTGTTTTTTTATTGTTAATTTTGTTAGTTTTAATGCTCCTTTTTTAGTTTTACTCTTTGTATTTCCTGTGCGTGTCCCAAATAAAATATTTTTCTTTCGTTCTTTTTTCTAAACGGCCAAAATACCTACACGGTCAAAATGTATGGAACAGCAACTTTTTTTTTATAACCTACGAAGAATTTCAACGCAATGGCGTTCAGAATCATGTACTGAATTACATGCATACATACATTAGCAGGTTGCGCGTCGATGTCCTTGCCACTCTGTATATTTAAGGGTTGATTTTGCAATATCAGCACCCTAACTACGTAACACTATCTATCGCAATCTGAATCATTTTGAAGCCTATTGCTAATCCATTGCTTCATATGTTCGAAAAAATTGTCTGCTCAACAACGTAAATAAAGCAATGAATGTTGCTGAACTGTCAAAATGAAACCCATTCCTACTGTTAGTGTGTTACGTAATTACCCCGCTGGTTTATTTTACTCAAACATAAAATTAACTTTTAGCACATTTTGTGTGTAAAATTATAAAACGGTGGACGATACTTCAGGCCATATTTAGTTCCTGCCGGGGCTGCGGATTGTTCGAAAGAGTTACCGTGGCCCTGGCGTACAGGCAACTGAAGGAACACGGGTGGGTTTTAGTCAGTAAGAGTCTGACACGCCCTTCCGCTCCGCCCAGAGTGGGAGAGGTCATTTGATGATTTCCCACCCAAAAAAATAAAAAATAAGGCCATATTTAGTTAAAGACTTGCTACTATTGGCATCTGCGATTAGCAATTAAGTTGTTTTTCAGAAGCTCTATACAGCGAATGAGGTCTCAACACCGCATAATTTTGCAGAGTCGCCAAAAAGCGATGCAGCGTCAAAGTAATCGCTAAGATGCATCTTCTGTGATCCCTAATCGCTGATATTAAAAGCAGCATGTTTGATTTGAACCTAAATGACTTCCATTTATAAGTAAACACTTTTTCTGTTTGGGTTTTGTACAGAACGGGTGAAAACTGGACCCCATTACTAAGTCTACGCCGTATGTATATCTGTATTTTATTTCTGTCTATATATTCTATCAAAACCGACAGCTCACGAACGCCAGTTACGGTCGAGCCAAAGATTCGGCCACTGTTTGGCCGAAACGGATACCAAACCTTTGGTCGGACACTAATTTAAATTAAGAATGTAAAATCGAAGCTGCTCTTACGAACGACTTTATTTTTATTTTGTTAACCCTGTATTATAAAATGCTAAATAATATGGATAGGTTTTAGAGAATGTCTAATAAGCATTTTATCACGTTTATCTAATTTTTAAAACCCTGTTTCATATCTTTATTACGTATTAAAAATAAAGTCGTTTTTCGTGTTTGTCTGCGTGCCCGCGTTGTTCTTCTACACTTCGCAACGGATTTTGATACGGTTTTTACCATAATTTAGAACATTATTCCGGAATTATGAGTATAATACATTAATATTAAGCTAACTTACATTATATAAATAAATTTCGATGTTTTGTAAACTCGTAAAAACCGGGGGGCGCAGGGGCGAGTCGCTAGTTAATGATATAATAAGGGTAAGTGTTTTTGGACAAAGCTCCGGAAATCGATACAAAATCGCCGGATCTCCAAAAATACCACCCGGTACGTACCTATCACCATAATCATTATTGGCAACCTGTTCCACCCTCTGGCAGAGTACCTATAGGCCTCCTCCATTTTGTGCCATGCTGCCCTGCACCCTAATTACGTAACACACTATCTATCACAATCTGAATCATTTTGAAGCCTATTGCTAATCCATTACTTCATATTTTCGAAAAAATTGTCTGCTCAACAACGTAAATAACGCAATGAATGTTGTTGAACTGTCAAAATGAAACCCATTCCTACTGTTAGTGTGTTACGCAATTACCCCGCAAGTCTGTGCGAGTCACAACCAGAACCCCAATTGCGTAACACACTATGAATTTATAATCTGAATAATTTTGAAGCCTATTGCTAATCAATTGCTTTATATGTTCGAAAAATGTGTCTGCTCAACAACGTAAATAACGCAATGAATGTTGTTGAACTGTCAAAATTAAAGCCATTCCTACTGTAAGTGTGTTACGCAATGACCCCGCAGGTCCTTCCCGCGATCTTCTTTAGGTACTACTACCTATAGGACCGGGTAATAAATCACCGGTTCTCAACTCTTTTTTCATCATTAATAAAATCAACTAGGAGCTAAATTTAACTAACGTGTCAGCACTTTGTTATACACCCGTAATACCTGGCGCCCACCTGGTATCCTCTAAGGCAGGGGTCGGCAACCTGCGGCTCGCGAGCCACATGCGGCTTTTTGGATGTAAAGCTGCGGCTCTTTAGTTCCATATGCAAATATTATTTATTTTTATACCATATTGTTGTGGAAAAAACACTACTAGTTTATATAAGAATAAATAGATTAGTTTTTTTTTGTCAAAATGCTTTATTTATGCAAGTACTATTTATTGTTGGCAAGATTTTTTTTTGTGGCTATTTAAGAACTGAAATTTTGTAAATTGTAATTTTTGACTCTTCCAACTCAAAAAGTTGCCGACCCCTGCCCTAAGGAAAGGAACATACCGAGCAGAGATGTGGTACTACTATTCGCCAATAGTCCGCCGATCAAATCTCAAAAGTCGATTAATCTTATAGCAATGATAACTTTTCACTAACATACACGGACTAGAAAAAAAAAAGTAGGACTCCGCGCCACGCATATCGAAAGTGAAGCACCGTACCGATCTATGTGTGTGTGCAAATAAGTGTCTTACTGGTGATATATTATTACTTGACACTTTTTCTTGGATGTAGAATTATTTTTACGCCATTTCACAACACAAGAAAGCATTGATTTTAATTTTATTACTTGACGTAAACAGTACCTACAATGACGCCGTAGTGCCGCGTAATGGCACCTTATGATGTAAATGTGTGCGTGAAGCATGTTTGTACAAACGGTCCGTTATTAGTGATCGATGCGGTCCGGCCATACTTATAGCGCTTCACTTTCGATACGCGTGGCGCGGAGTCCTTCTTTTTTTCTAGTTCGTGCTAACATATTTAACATCGAAACTGCCGCATGGCCTTTTCTGTAAACATTTCACCGCGAGAACTTAGTTGTAGTAAGCTGTCATTCCACATTATTTTTCATGGTAATATTTTTACAGCATAGATCGTCAGTTAAAGAAAGACAAGAAAGAAAGAAAATACGTTTATTTGCGGTAAACATGACGCAGAGAAAAACACACAAGCCCCAAAAAAACTGGAGAAAAATTGAGGGAAAATATGCAGTTCTCATAATGGTAGTGGGGAAATTAATACGAATCTAAATAGAAACACTGCAGGCTTAGCATGACGCTTTCTATTTCTTCGAAGAATAGACACAGCTATTTCTATACAAAGTGACATTTCGTTTTTCCATTTTTGACATCGCACCGTAAAAATCCTTCTACAATCTGTCATTTTGTCTTTCGTTTCTACCGATCGTTGTCTAGGTCCTTTTTGATGTAGACTATTTCAGAGGAAAGTTTTTTTATCCCGAACAGTCAAAATCACACTGACAACTTACAGAACAGTTGTCTAAGGTAGTAAAGACAATTTGATTTTGTAATCGCCATGCTAAAGACAGTAGAAAACTTTTTACTCGACGGCCACAGAGTATAAAAAAGGAATGGAAAAATGAAATTTTTCACTTTTTGTATGGAAAATGTGAAAAATTATTACCTAGGTACATGTTGAGTTTTAGGGAGGAGTTGAGTTTTTATAAAAGGGGTCGAAATTTTCATTATTTCTGCGATAGGACACACCATTTTCGAGATATAAGCAAAATAAAAGAAAAACGTGAATAAACTACTGAATTTGGTGAAAAGTGCAATTGACTCTTTCTACTTTGCTGCCGTCATACTGTCTACACGGAACGTCATTTTTGTCTACTCTTCCGTCGACAAAAACGGCGCTCGTGCTAAGCCTGCTGTAGCGCTTTAATCGACCTATCTGTCAAAATCGCGACAAAACCGATACACGTTTGATTTTTAGACAACATTTTGAAAACGTAAGTGGTTTATGATGTTGTCTTCATTGTATTTTATTCATTGCTATATTACTTCCTTAAAACATCAAGTTTTGTAGGAAAACTAAGACATAAAAAAAATTGATTATTTTTTGTACACGCAACGCATAACAGTAGGAATAGCTTTCATTTTGACAGTATAATGACATTCATTGCGTTATTTACGTTTTTGAGCAGACAAATTTTTCGAACATATGAACCAATGGGTTAGCAATAGGCTTCAAAATGATTCAGATTGTGATAGATAGTGTGTTACGTAATTAATTACGGGTGCAGGTGTAATTGGAATAACTAAAATCCTGTTAACGGGGATGCGCCAAGGTGGCCCGCGAAATTCGAATTTTCTTGTTTTTTGCAATTTGCAGGTCAGTATCAGGTTGTATGTTGATCTAAATACTCGTATGATTCGCGGCCGTATCAAATATTTATTTATAGAATTACATTCATAAAAATCATCTC
Organism: Dryobotodes eremita; assembly: GCA_917490735.1. Lineage (NCBI taxonomy): Eukaryota > Metazoa > Arthropoda > Insecta > Lepidoptera > Noctuidae > Dryobotodes > Dryobotodes eremita. The sequence continues at coordinate 14,359,733 of OU823267.1, forward strand.
TCTAAGTTCATATTACTCTATTTAAGGACTACTTCATGAAATCATGACATTTGAAGCCAATTCTAACTTAAGGAGTTGTATTGCTGATTCTAATGATTACAATTCTGTAAAGCTATATTTGATACGGCCGCGAATCATATTTAGATCAACATACAACCTGGTAACGACCTGCAAATTGAAAAAAAAAAACAAGAAAAATCTAATTTTGCGGGCTACCTTAGCGCATCTCCTTTATGGGGTCATTAGATAACTCCTAGTAAGATATTTTGTGGTGCACGATGACCACGACATTAGTCGTGGGTGGCAACAGCAAGAATGAACATCGAAAGTCTTTATAAAAAGAAAACAGTTATGCTTCTCCAAAAAATCCGTGATCTACTCTTTTTGCTGGAACTCTCTAACTTATTAATGAAATAATTAAAAGATAAGATTATTTTCCATATCAACATTTTGGACAAATAAATTTAATTAGTTAATTAGCATGTGTGGTGTGCATATGAATGATAGGCTAAGAATGATGTGATAAGGCAACGGTGCGGTTTAAAAGAAGATGTAGTGACAAAAATTGAAGAGTATGCTTAGATGGTTTGGTCATGTTGAGAGGATGAATGAAGGGCGACTAACAAAAGGTATTTACAAGACAGATGTGAGTGGAAATGCCGGGAGGGGACGCCCTAGGAAGACATATAGTGACCTTATTGGTGATGTTCTTCAGAAAAGTCAGGTGCGTAGTACTCGCAACCTGCGTGCGTGTTTGACCAGATGTATGAACGTAAACAAGGCAAAAGGAGTATGTAAGGATCGTAGCAGGTGGCGTTCTGTAGTTTCTGCCTACCCCCATGGGAAGATGGCGTGAGTGTATGTATGTATGTATGTAATTAATTAATTCGATCACGGTCATGGGCTGATAACGAGAGATTGATATATTTTATTGATAAGTGTTATGTAATTTTTATTATCATCACTAGCGTTTGCCCGCAACTTCGTCCGCGTGATATTTCTTGTTGCCTCTACCCAACCCGTCACATCGCATCGCCTGCCTGAGCTATAACTTCTTGTTCGCTTAGCGTTGTTTCTGACTTTTTTTCTTTTTGCTCGGCTCCTTAGAATCGTAGCGTGATGTTAAATAGCCTATAGCCTTCCTCAAGCATTGGGCTATGAAATGCAAAAAGAGTTTGCAAATCCGACTGGTACTTCCAGAGATTAGCGCGTTCAAACAAACTCATCTGCTTAATTAGTAGTTTTAGTATCGATAAATATAAATATGTTATTGAATATGCCCGTATATTTGTAAATCTTTAGGTTTTAGTAGTAAATCTTAGGATTTACCAACATGAGTTGGTAAATGCAATGCCGGATTAACCATGTCGCGGCCCCTAGGCAATGCAATTCTCAGGGCCCCTTTACCCTTTCCTAACTTCGTAAAATACGTTTTTTCTACCAGAATGCAATTATATTCATAATTATGCAATTTTTTTACTGCATTACGAAGGTATGCCATCACTACTCCCATACCTATCAACACTGTAATTTGAAACATTGTAAAAGCCCCTTATTTTTAAAAGAGTAACCGTGGAGTTTTTTCCGGGTTCTTCTCCATAAGAAACAGCCAATTGGAACCGTGCACCTAGCTTCTGACGTTTCATAAGTGCCCATGTTGGTTTATGTGAAATAAAATATTATGATTTTGATTTTTGACCCCATTACCCTAAACAATAAAACAAATGAAAGGAAAGTATGCGTATTTTTTTATTATTAAATACAATATAATAATATAATAATTCACATATTAATAAAATTGTTCAATATATTATATTCAATATATAATTTCGGGTGGCTGGGGTTTTTAAAACGAAAATAGTGATGTAATAGTAGTTGTAAAGTACAATTATTTTAAATATTAACTTTTCTAACTTTTTTAGATACAAAATCTTTTAAAGCATCTTGAAGGGCGATCTTTTCCAATATATCATTTTCAATCGCCATTATCGCTAGTCAATTTAAACGGTTCTGAGACATTAATGAACGAAGACAGTTTTTTATTAGTTTTAATTTCGAAAAGTTACGTTCACCCGTAAATGTAAGGATTTTATAAGAAAGAGAAAAAAAATATACTTTTACCATTAGAGTTTGGTCTAGGCTAGGTTTTACCAATGAGGGATCATAAATGTTGGACGTTTTTACACAAAAAAAATTACATTAATTATCTTAACTTAGTCATTTATTTCTATTACCTATCAGTCAAAACCTTACAGATTTTTAATTATCATTATAATACATTTTTAATTATCATTGTTTTTATTTATCATTTTACAATATATTACCCATTTAGAAATCTTTACATAGTTTAAATTATTATCATTTGGTTCATACATTTTTTAGTAACTAGTAAAACATAATTTTCAAACACCTTCAAAATACTTTTTGAATACCTAGTAAAAATCAAATAACAAAAATAAAATAATCTTCTCACAAACTTGAGTTGGCCAAGCTAATTGAATCAATATTTTGCTTATTATTTGGTATGTAATAGATAAACAAATTGAAAATAGACAATTAATTAATTGCCATTCAGCAAAAAAATTAATCACTTACGTAATTAGAACACGGAGAACTAGCGGCAAAGGGTATATAGTGGCCATTTTTTTTTTTTTTGCGTGGGAAATCATCAAATGACCTCTCCCGCTCTGGGCGGAGCGGAAGGGCGTGTCAAGACTCTTACTGACTAAAACCCACCCGTGTTCCTTCAGTTGCCTGTGCGCCAGGGCCACGGTAACTCTTTCGAACAATCCGCGAGTATATAGTGGCCTGCGAGTACAATACAACAACACGTTCCGGTTGTTGATGGGGCTGCCGCGTGTTTGTAGCGCGTCCCGCATGTTTGCCGACGCGGACGTTGATAGTTCTTCGGCCATGATGCGCAAGAGATGCGCATCTTTGCTACGCTGCCGCCAGCCCCAACACCATTTATAGAACGTTGGCTGATAAGTGGGACTCTCCGATCTTGGGGCGGTGGATACGACTGCACGCAGTCAAGTAGACATTCCCCAGGCCCTGAAGTCTCGACATTAGATAACGACAAAAATCTGTCGCTCAGTCGTATCGATGTCAAATTCCTTTAATAGATTTTCAACTTTATTTCCAAAGCCTAAGGTTGAAAATCTATTAAAGAAATTTGACATCGATACGACTTAGCGACAGATTTTTGTCGCTATTCATGTCGAGACTGCAGGGCCAGGATCGGCGTTCCTCACGCAGGTTAGAATAATTGTTACTTACACTAGTTTCATAAGTTAATATTGTTACAAAAAGTATGGAAGTGATTCTGAATTAAATGTTAATTATTATTATTATTGTGGCATTTAGAATTACAAAGTAAGTCTGATGACTTGCAAGCGACTTTTGTTCGTCAAGTATTTTTGAGGCAGTTATATTTTTTTAATTTTTGGCCTCCGTTCGAAGACCTCTATACATGTCTATTTTTCAACATTTACCGTGTCTCTGAGGTAAAACCTAAGATTTACCGAGTGAATGGTGTTAAGGCGGAACCGTCACGGTAGCCCGCGAAATTCAAATTTTCTTACGTTTTTTGCAATTTGCAGGTCACTGTCAGGTTGTATTTTGATTAAAATATTATTCGCGACCGTAACAAATATGGCTTTACAGAATTATAATCATAATATTCAACAATTCATCTCTCTAAGTTCATATTACTGTATTGAATGACTATTTCATGAAATCATGACATTTGACGCCAATTCTAACTAAGGAGTTGTATTGCCGATTCTAATGTTTATAATTCTGTAAAGCCACATTTGTTACGGTCGCGAATCATATTTTAACCAAAATACAACCTGACAGTGACCTGCAAATTGCAAAAAACTTAAGAAATATTGAATTTCGCGGGCTACCCTTGCGCTTCCCTCTTAAAAGTTCGAAATAAAAGATGAACCGTTCGGACTTTTACCAGTAAGAGTTGGTCAATCTTAGGTTTTACTGGAAAATTTTAGGATTTACCAATTTCGGGTTTTTACAGTAACCTATTTACATCATAAAGTCTGGGAAAATGCTTGTTTAGCAAATTGACTACCAACAGTACCAACTTAAATTGTCCGTATATTCAAATCACAACTGTCACTTTTTGATTATGAAATGGCTATAACGCGGCAAATTGACATAGGGTGTCAATTAGCTTATTAATAATTTATTTTCCTGATTATATTAACATCACACCTGTATTTTGGAGAAGGTTATTTGCCGTTAGTTTCCTTGAAAGGGTTGTGTTAGGCCACAGATTAGGATAAATAGTTCACTCCATAGAAAAAGATGGATACCTAACGCTATAATTACCTACAAAAATATTACAGGCGGTCGTGCGCGCTAAATTCTACCTTACGCAGACGCCCGAGAGTATCTACTACGTCGTCGTCTGCCGTGATGTCGGGCGATCACGTACGTCATTGAACGCAACGCTAGGGCTGTCTATGCTAAGAAATTATTACACAAAGGAATGGGTGACTAAAAACAGTTTTCTTTTTTACATTGAAAACAATATTTTTATTTATGGAAAATCACAAATGCCTCACTTTAATATAATGGTCAAAGAACTTTTTACCCTCCTGTAAATTTCGATTATTAAATCTAATCATCGTAAAAATTCTAAATCTAACAAAAAACTTTAACAAGTACTCCTTAGTAAAGCATGTACATAAAAATGTACAAATTTCGCTTCCTTTAGCATGTTATAAAGGGTGCTTCCTGGTTGGCTAGTTAATGTTTATACAAAATTATTTAAAAATAATATTTCGAATTCTTTTATATAATTTATAAACGATTCTGGTGGAACTTTTTGTCCTCCATAAAAGATAGAGCTTTTATTATATGCTTTAAAATGACAAAACATATTTGTTTCGTCCAAATCCGGTTTTATTTTTCAAGTTTGTTGTAAGTTCAGTACAGCTGTTTTTTAGTGCATTTAAACAATACATATCCTGCTACGTAGGTTATCGCGTTTTCTGTTGGGAGGTCAAAACGATAGTCTAATTCGCCTTCAAGAGCCAATTCTGATAGTTCGGCGTTCGGAAGATCCCGAGGATATATTGGCTGGCTTAACACTCCACTTCCTTTTTGAAGTAAGTCACAGATATCATCCTGGCAGTTGCTATGAAGTGATTTTTTCAGCATGATACTCAGAAAAAGTTTTGAAAATGCTCTTACAAATTGAATAGGTGTAGGATTTCGGCAATTTCCACCCTGCTGCCTAATGGACCCGAAGAAATTTTCGAGCGGGTCCTGGTTTAGTCGTCTGGTAAACAAAATTATATCCGATATCTTTTAAATCTTTGCACAACAGTATGGCTTGAATACTAATTTGAATGTTTAAGAAAAAAAAAATACTTCCAAAGCGTCTATTTGGTATTTTCTAAAAGCGAATGCCGCTTGGTATTTACTATTATTGGATATAAGTTTGCTTGAATTTAATACATCGAACAATTTTTTTTTTTCTAGAAATTAAACTGGCTTCTGCTTCTTTTGGTATGTCTTCTGTGTACATCAGTGTTTGTGAGTGCTGCCACGACAGATAAACTAAAAACTTGGGTAGCATATTTAACCCGCATCTTCTGAAAAATGTTTGGGTTAATATGAGCTTCGGTTATTTTTGGGATTAGTCTTAATTAAATCTTTATTTTTTTATTAGAATATAATCGTCTCATAAACTCCCACGATTTATTTTTATCATCATAACAAAAATCATTTGTGAGAAGATTGTTTCTCAGGCACTTTATTAGGTGCGGTATATCAAAAATGTAATAATTTTTTCTTCCATTTAATTTAAAATAAGGATTCTCAATCGTTACTTTTTTAATTTCTTTTGCGAATTTGTCAAAATTAGACCCTTGGTCTGAGACAATGCCCATAACTTCAATTCCGATATTCGTCAGTTTTGAAATAACCTCATCGAACCACATTTCTACATTTTCACAATGTTTTGCACTAGCTAACAATGACTAAGCTACTGGTTGTTTCCAGTTAACCATAATCCCTCTCAGCATTATCACATACGCATTAGAAGCTGAAGCGACATCATTTGTCACTTCACCGTTAATATTGTGAAGACCAACTATATTATACCTTCTTGTATCGTAGTATAAATGTCGCTTCAGGACCATTTCATCTATACAAACCATACAAATTTTGCTTCATCCGGAAAAGACTTTAATTTTGATGACAATAATCTAAAGTTCGATCTTCAAGTTTCGGTGGGATAGTAAGTTTAAATCTTCCAAGAGTAGTTTCACTTGGAAGCTTTAAGAATGACTTCAAACTTCTATTATGTGTGTGGACTTGAAAAATGCAGGTTCAAAGCTACCAATTTCAATTCGGGGTCATAACGATTTCCTCTTCCGTTTCTTGTTTAGATCACTTTGCCACTTAATAAGTTTATGAAATCTATTAGTAATTTCATCGTCATCCGAATAGAATCAGTCAAGGGAAAACGTGTGTTTAGCTTGTACTTCTTTTTCAATTTTCAGTATTTCGCCTTCTAATCGCCTTCGTTTATGTTCGGATTCCTGTAAATTGTTACGAAGATTTCTTTTTCTTGGGGTATCCTGAGAAAAACTAACAGATGTTTGTGTTTGCTTATCCACATCTATCTCTTCGGTTTGTACTGACTTTGTTTCATAAGTGGCATTTTTATTTTTTTGTTTGGAAATAATATTAACATGTGAACAATTTGTTTGCGTTGAAGTATCTATTGTGCTTGATTCCATTTCATACGTACTTGTAGTAGTACTTGATGAGGACGGAACATATATGGTTGGCATTGCATCTGGATGTAACCGAGGTGTCTGAAGTATCATATCTTTCTCAAAATGAACAGAGCAAATAATATGACTCCCTGGCTTCAAGTTATTTCGTTTCATCAAGTCAGGTCTGCCTATGATAGTTAACCATTTGTTGCGTCTGAAAAGATAAAAGATAAATCGCAAATTATAAGTACCTAACAACTTGATTTGTGTAACGATAATAAGGTAGTTTCCTGGGTCGTCAGTAAATTGCTAAATTTTCACACGTCAAAGTATGTGCTAAATGATTATGGACCACTGAATGTAGTTTCCACATTGTTCAAATAACTCATTATTATTGAGCATCACAAATTATTAGTCATTTACATAACTAGTCAGAAGACGAAAAAAAAGCCTGATCGATAGTACCTACGTTCCGAATTGCGAATTCCGATGTTCATTCTTTGACGGGGAATTACTTTATCTTATAACTTTTCATTTATTTCCATTCATTCGCCATTAAAATTTGATTCAAAACCATGTTTTTTTTCTTTATTTATGTTTAAACTAGTTTTAAACTGTGATTTTAATCACTTAATAAGAAAAAGTGCTAATTTCAAACTGTTATAAAAATTCTTTAAAATACGTGTTTAAAAACAACTTGTTTGTTTTTTGCCAACCCTGACCACAATTCGACCGCTCTGCCAACATAATCTCCGAACAAGAACGAAGTTTGCCGAACCGTGCGGCTAGCGGCTCGACGCGCCGCCTCCTCCCCGCGCTCTTGATGCGACCCTCGTACACCCTCGGCAGTCCGGGCAAAACGACTCGCTCGCACTCGCGCCGCGCTTTCAACTCGAAATAATCAATGTTTAACTCGTAATTGTTATTGTTTGTATTATGTAATAAACTTTAATTAATGTCATTAGAACTGTGTTTATTTGGAAGAGTTCCCTCAACCACCAATCACAACACAGACTGCAGTGGTGACCCCGATAGGTTCACACGTGCTTCTAGTGCTACCTACCTAATTTAGTTCAAAATACACGGGAGTCATAGGCTATTCTAGTGAAAAATTACTGACAAACAAAATGAGTGATACCGAGCCGCACCCTAATTACGTAACACACTATCTACCACAATCTGAATCATTTTGAAGCCTATTGCTAATCCATTGCTTCATAAGTTCGAAAAATTGTCAGCTCAACGACGTAAATAACACAATGAATGTTGTTGAACTGTCAAAATAAAACCCATTCCTACTGTTAGTGTGTTAACCCCGCAGGTGGAATTAGATGGTGCAAAAAAGACTCGAGTCTCAATGTATTATACATATAAAAAGAATTAACAAAGAAAACACAAATACATTATATTTACCTTTCCTCCTCTTTAGGTAATTTAAAAAAAGATAAACTTTTGTTGGTCATTTTATTTTTACAGCCGTATACACTGCAATATGCACGAGATTTAGACATTATTAGAGGCGCGGGTGCGGTACGTACTCTCGAACAGGCGCGTGGCAACCGACTGGATTTTGTTCGCCCGGCTGAACGCGAGCCGTAGGTACGTTAGCGCGTGACCTCGAACGAGTGAACTATGCTATCTGTCGTTGTAAGGCTATGGACTCGGAAGTCAGCGGGCGCGGGGCGGCGGGGAGCGGCGCGTTTCAATGCATAGATCACGGACTAGAAAAAAAGGAGTCCGCGCCACGCATATCGAAAGTGAAGCACCGTACCGATCTATGTCTGCGTGTAAATAAGTGTCTTACTTGTGATACGTTATTCCTTGACACTTTTTCTGGGATGTAGAATTATTTTTACACCATTTTACAACACAAGAAGGCATTATTTTATTTTTGTTGACGTAAACGGTAGGTAACTACAATGACGCGGCAGTAGCGGCCGGTCGGCACCTTATGATGTAAATGTGTGCGTGAGGCATGTTTGTACAAACGGTCCGGCATACTTATAGAGCTTCACTTTCGATACGCGTGGCGCGGAGTCCTTCTTTTTTTTTCTAGTCCGTGGGATAGATTTATAGACACGAAGAAATTTAATAGACACGAAGTCAGCGTCGGCGGCGGCGCACGGTGGATCGAAAATCGGCTGTAGAAGACATAGGATCTCGATTTCTTAAATGTAATTTTTTTTGCTGGAAATGACTTCTGCTGATCATTACTGTTCTATAAAATGTCATATGAAGTAAATGTGTGCACAAATGGAAGAGTTATAATTTTTATAAGAAAAAAATGTATGGAGCTAGTATGAAAAATCGAAATATCTCCTAAACGGCATGTTTAACCGTAATATCCTTGGAGGTGGTCATAGTGCTAATTATTTATAATTTTTTGGTTGCGGATTTGACGAAAAATTTCATGCCGTTTTTTTTAAAAATCGTCAAAATATTTTCATTTGTTTTTTCATATGAAACGATTCCTTTTTTTAGTGTTTATGTTGAAGAACACGGACTTTTAACTACACGTAACATAAAATAGCATCACTCCTATATTTCCGAAGGAGTTGGCAGAGGTTTATAGTACACCCACACGTAGACAACTATGCTTGAGCTAGATATTTATCAACACATCATGAGTTTTAAAACTTTTCATACAACCAAATTACCAATTGTTTACTCTTCTAATAAGTCCGAAAAGAAGTGATTAAGTAACTGCACTGATTAGGTCTTCTAATGAGTCTTTATAGGTGATTTAATGATTTTCAATATCTCACGACAATACCAACTATGGATTACATTCAACTTTTCGAAACTGAGTTCGAGTTTTTGGATATATCCAATCTGGATGCTGACTAAGAATTGGAGTCTTGACAACGAGAGTGATAAGGAAAATTTGTAAAAAAATTATATATGTACTTATTTGTAAATTTGTATTTGAGTCTGTTTGGGTTTTTTTTTTGTAATATTTAATGATATTTTGTCTTTTTTTTATTTATTTTACTTTATTTTACAAATGCTTACTATTAATTCCTTAAATTAAATTATTTTGTATATAATATAACTTTATATGTTACTTAAATAAGAGTTTGATAATCTTTTTTTATTTAAATTAATAAAAATGTGTCAAAAAACAGCAATTTTTTTATTTAATTTTTCTTGTTTTGTGTGTTATATTTGGGTTAATAACATATCGAACTTTTTAACTTGGACACTAAAAGGGATCGTTTTACATGTAAAAATAAATAAAAATATTTTGACGATTTTTTAAAAAAAACGGCATTAAATTTTTCGTCAAATCGGCAACCAAAAAATCATAAATAATTAGCACTATGACCACCTCCAAGGATATTACGGTTAAACATGCCGTTTAGGAGATAATTCGATTTTTCATACTAGCTTCATACAAATTTTTCGAAAAAAAAATATATTTCCTTCGTTTTTGGGCAGAATTAACTCGGGTGTCATTTTTGTACATAGTAATGATCAGCAGAAGTCATTTCCAGCAAGAAAAATAACATTTAAGAAATCGAGATCCTATGTCTTCTACAGCCGATTTTCGATCCACCGTGCGGCGGCGGCGTGGGGAGCGACGCGTTTCAATGCATAGATTTTTATGGAACGGGCCTCGAAGGTAACGGCGCGGGGAGCGGCATTTTTGCGTACGCGGGTCTGCGTTGCCGCGCCGCCGCCCCGCAATCGTTGCTTTCGAGACCGAGGCCTAAGACTTTTGCCGACTGAAAGAACGAACAATTAACTACAAACAACATGTTTTTGTAAATTACCCTAGTCCGGCGGAGGATCAGGATACGCACATCCATTCTTTTCGACGAGTATTGTCTGTGCAGATTTAGGGCGAATTTCACCAATGAAACTGAAGGTGATCAGCACATCTAAACCGCGTTCAAGAGCTGTGAGTGTCATCATTGTAATGGAACATTGACACAGACGGCTCTTGAACGCGGTTTAGATGATCGCGTTCAGTTGTACTACTCGACGACGCGCGACGTCTCGAAATCGTTGCTGGGTATGGCTAATATGTATGCTATTTAGTTTATTTATTTAGTTTTATTTATTCGGTATTGTTTATTTAGTTTTTATTTATTTAGTGAAATAGACGATGATTGTTTATAACGAAAACGACCGTAAAATTTCGTGAACAGACCTTTGGGGGTATAGAAATATTATGAAAAAACTACCACATGTATTTATTCAAAATAAAGTTATTTGAAACCTAGAATAAATTATCTATCCCAATATTACGGTAACAATTTTGCCATTTTCATAATCCGGGAGTTTATTCATTTACGCCCAAAGATGCGTTGAAATATGGAAGTTTCAACACTATTTAGTTTGACATAAAGAGATTAATCGTAACGGACATAAGCATTCGGCTTATGTCCGTTAAGTTGGAGTGGGACATGGAAGTGGGGAGGTCAGATAGCAGTCGCTCGCTAAAGGCAAGCTGAACTTACCTCTTTGTTTTAAACTTAATCCGAGACAATTGTTAAACCACGTTTTAGAATAATGGTGACATTCTGGCCGGCCTGTGAAGTTGCGATTAGGCCAACGAATCAGTCTACATAGGACTAGGTAGAGTTATTCTTTTTCTCAACTATGTTGGAATCGGCTTCCAGTCTAACCAGATCCAGCTGACTCCCTGCAGTATTTTACATGGAGCGACTGCCTATCTGACTTCCGCAACCCAGTAACTGAGTAACGCGATATCCCTTGATAAGACTGGTTGTCAGACTTTCTGGCTTAATGAATAACAGCCGGGGCCAATGGCTTAACGTGCTTTCTGAGGTACGCAGGGGTCTGGGTATGAAATGGATGGTCACCCATCCACGGACCGACCTCGGGAAGTATAGCTTAGCCTTCAATCGACCCGTGCTGCTGTTATTATTTAGCCCCGAAAGGCCAGGATCTCCGGCTAAGCTAAATTAAATAATTATGGTAGGAATACGTAGACAGCAAAGACTCTTATACACTGGCGCGACGCGACGCCCGACACAAAGGCACCGCGTGTTGCGTGACGAGCGGCGCCTTTGTGTAGCGTTGTCGCGTCGCGCCTGTCTGTGGGAGCCTTAACTCGTGAGCGACCTTCGGGATCTGGAATTAAACCTGCGACACGTAACGGCAGCCAACGCTCACATCTCCATCTGCCTTTTTTTTTGTTCCGGTGTGAAAAATGCTCATGGATGTCCTCCGCCCTGGGATGGGCGGAAGGGTCTGTCTGGTTGGTTTAGTTATGGAGTACACAGAAAGAACCAAAAGTTGAGTTTAAAGTTATATTAAAATGTAGAAGGTTAACTAGTTAAAGTGGTAGCGATTCTTTCTCTTAACCGGTGGTTAGTTCCACAGTTATTTTCTGACTCGATGTGCATTACTTAAAACGTTATAATTACAGCATAATATTTGTGACGCACGACATCCAAGTAGGTTGCTGCGTTCGCAAAGTAAATGTACGGTTGATGAGCCCGTACACTCTTACAGACTAAAAACCACCCCGGTGTTCCTTTCCCACACTTGCACCGGGAATCATAGGTTCTTGTGCGCCTTCCACGATCCCCACTAGTGCCGGCCCGCATCTGCGGGCTTCTTCAAGTCCGCGGGGGGAGTGAGGTGTTAGGCCCGTATAACAGAACGTCACTCAATACTCAAGCTTTACTTAAAACTAGATTCAAGCCATGTGATTGGTTGAAACTAGTTTTAAGTAATGCTTGAGTATTGAGTGGCCTTCTGTAATACGGGACTAAGACGTCCAATAGGCCTCGGTCTCGAAGCCAGCGATTGCGGCGCGGCGACCGGTGACCCGCGTATGTAAAAACGCCGTTCCCGCGCCGCTGCTTTCGAGGCCAGTTCCATATAAATCTATGCATTGAAACGCGCCGCTCCCCGCGCCGCCGTCGCCGCTGACTTCGTGTCCGTACCCTTAGGGGCGCGCGTGGAACACTATTCGCCGCTGCCACGCGCCTGCGCCGCCTCGGGTCCTGTTTTATGGGGGGCGGCGGACGTATCATCATCTGTCTAACCATTCCTAACTGATGCCGTCAAATTAGTTAAAAGTTACCGAACACGTTGTATGATTTGACAACAAATTACCCACCTATCTATATATAGAGAAGGCTGAATAAAACATACCATCAAAATATTTTTTTGCGAACGTTCTATACAAATATCGGATGTAAAAAGACACTTAGCGAAGCCAAGAGTCATTTGTACTTCCCGTCATTGTTATAATTTTTTTGAACTGGACCATAACTGGGAGCGTTCTGGTTACGGAGATATTGAAGGTCAAAATTCCAACTTTTACTGATTTTTTTTTACGCTACAAGTTTTTAATGTCATATATAAAACAACTTTAAATATCCCCACGACCCTCTGTGCCGTTGCATGCACCCATAAGCACAATGTTTTGCGTGCGTTACGTTGCGCACTTCCGTGAACAGCGATTTTTCACACCAAAAATAAAATTCGTTTCCCAGCAATTATTTTTGTGCTATGTTACTTAGTTTGATGTACAGAATGCGTAGTCTACGGCTATGTGATGGGTCTTTTTAACAGACTAGAAAAAAAGGAGGTGGTGATCAATTCGACTGTTTTTTTTTTTAGCTCATCACTTTTTTGTAGGTGAACTGATTTTGGTTATTCTTTTTTTATTTGAAAGCTGGTGCTTCTCATGTGGTCCCATATATATTTTATCAAGATCTTACCAGTACTTTTTGAATTATCCTTAACCGATAGAATCCCGGTGGCCCTCTGTAGGGCCGGTATGTCGTGGAACAAGACAGTTCGTCAGCCCAAACAAAAAAAAAGCCCATACAGTGAAATGCTCAAAAGACGATATTAGCCCTCATTTAGAAGCAATAATGATGATTATTTAACCGCACGACCGCGCGACCCTCTAGAGGGCCAGCGGGGCTTGACGGTGGCGCCACCCCGGCCCTACAGAGGGCCACCGGGATTCTATCGGTTAATAATGCGTAATTTTCCACTAAGCTTATATAGATGATGTGTTAATAACTTCCTGTCACTGTTATTTACATATTAAGTAGTTGTATACGAATGTGCGTGGGGTAGATACCACAACTAAAAAGTGAAAATTAAAACTTTATGCAAAAAAGAACAACCGACTGGCAAAAAACGAAAAGACAAAAACCAAAGACACCGACTTCCGAAATTAACGTTATTTTTCACTTTTGTGTTTTTTTTTTTGGATGATAAATGTTTTTATTTCTGTAAGTAGGTTTGAACAAATACTTTTACACGTCAATCATATTTTAAAAACTAGACGAGGTCAGCGTTTCCTATCTGACTACTCTGAGAAGAAAGGCCGAAACAAACTCAGAGGTCACAGTCTCTTTTAAAGTCCAGACATAATCTTGGTCAGATCATGTGAAGACCATTTAGATTTGTATCTTAAATGGTCTTTTGAGGAAAAACCACACAGATTGAGTGGACCTGTCCAGTCAGTGCACGCATTTGTCAGTAATCGTGCAGCTCAACTCAGAACTTAAGGAGCTCAAAGATTCGACGAACAATACCAAAGAAAAGACATTTGGGTAGGCCACAAAAAATACTCAAACTGCCAGACCATGATTAAAATTAACTAAGGAAAAAAAATAAAAAAAACAACAATGGCCCACACAGTCTTCACATTCACAATATTAAAATAATAATCATATATTCAATGTAGCCTGCATGCTACTCACATTCACAGACAGTTTTCTCTTTAAAAGACATCAAGATGTCGGTGGTTTTTAAACCATTTACTTAAATTTTTTTTTTTAAACTCATCGCATTTAATACGATCGAGTCGGTCAATCAGAAAGAGAAGCTATAGTGACCCATTCCAAAGCGTAGTAGATTCCTATGGAAAGAACGGGCAAGAAACACCATGCATACTTTTTTAAATCTAAATATTAATTACTTATACAATATTTAACAATACAGGCAGGCAGGGACATCGACGCACAACTTGTTCCCATGGATTCAGTACATACATGATGCTGAACCCCCTGCGATGAAATATATCGGCGGTTATGCAATAAGGTAAGGTAAGGTAGCTTCCCTTACTGTATTACTCAGATTGGACAAGGAATCAAGACAAGGGTCATTAGAATTCTTGTACTAAACTTTAATACCTTTTTAATGATATATCATTTATTCCTATTGGAGCGGGTACCAGCTTCCATAAATTTCGTGGCTTCATTCTTTGGTACACAAGTAAACCATGAACTAGGTTATGATATACAATTCTTTTTACACCAGTAGTACGTTCCCGAAGGATTATTTCCGACCTCCACGCCGCGAGCAAAAGCTAGTAGCTGTAGCGGCATCTACAACGTCACATGCCAGCTACGCGTTACACTGACGTCACGCAAAATCCTGCATCGCGCAAGCAGAGTTTACCGCGCTACTAGCATACATATATACAACGTCCCGACATCAATCATCGGGCCGTTGCCCACCAGACACGACACCCGTCTGGTCGGAGGGTCCCCCCTTTTCTATGGAGGAATGAGTGAACTTTACACCCTGTTCTTCATACGTCTATATAGCTAATAATGATTTCCATCGTGGTATCTGGGTACAGGCACGACAGGCCAAGACGAGCCGAAAACAAAAAGCAGGGGCACTACCTCCCTTTCTCGCTCTGGATAATGCACACAAACCTTAAATCTTGGTCAAAATGTACGGCTTGGCGGTTTCGGGGTCGTCGCACAGACACTCCTATGGACTTATGGTAAGAAATTAAGTCAATGGTCTTTAATGTTGTGTGATGGAATAGTTCAATGGAACGGCCAACCCATACATTTTCAGCTCGCCGTCCGGTAAGGACCAGGTCCGGGTCGACGGCGCGTCGTGTTCCACGCGCGCCTCAAAGAGATGTCAGCATCATTGACGGGGTCCGATAGGGCCGATGCCTGCCGGGGTCGCGGATTGTTCGAAAGAGTTACCGTGGCCGTGGCGCAAAGGCAACTGAAGGAACACGGGTGGGTTTTAGTCAGTAAGAGTCTGACACGCCCTTCCGCTCCGCCCAGAGCGGGAGAGGTAATTTGATGATTTACCAACCAAAAAAAAAATTAAAAAAAAGGGCACTACCTTCCTTTTCTCGGCCTGGATAATGCTAGAGAGCTCAAATTCTCAAGGTAAAATGTAGTTAGCAGACTTATAAAACACACTTAGTTTCATTTGTGTAGCTTTTTTAATTTAGATTTTATTAATACCTAAAATACGTTGATGTCGTTACTGACTGACTGACTTACTCACTCATTCATCAAAACCTCTAGGGCACTTCCAGAAGTCCTAGAAAGCTGAAATTTGGTATGCAGCTTTTACACACAAACAACAAAAAAAATCAAGAAATCTGTAACTTTCACCCTCCAACCCCTTTAAAGGGCAAGTCTGTATTTCTTACAGATAATAGGTCTGTATAATATCACCACTAAATAAGAAGAAATAGAACACCTTACAAAAAGAAATGAAATCCCACCAAAAACATTTAATGTAAAGTAGGTTGCCAAGATTTACATACTTAACGCTTGCACTGTTAAAAAGTTATCAGATCTAATGTAGCTCAAGCCCCTAACTCTTTTACATCTTGGCTAAAATGTATGGCTTGGCCGTTCCATTGCAAGGCATTCCATTGCAACTTTTGCATGACACAAAAATAAAGACCATTGACTTGCCATAAGTTCATACGAGTGTCTGTGCGACGGCCGCGAAACGGCCAAGCCGTACATTTTGACCAAGATGTAAGGTTTATAGAGTTAGGGGCTTGGCTTAAATCTAATATCTTTTTAACAATGAAAGCATTATGGAAGTCTTGGCAACCTACTTTACATGTAATGTTTTGGTGGGATGATTTTTATTATTCTCGTATAGCCCGTGTTGACAAGAGACAATAAAAAGTTATTATAAAGTCCTCCTCAAAGTTCATAAGTCCTATGACTTACCTTTTAAGTTTCTTGTGGTGTAGATTTATGTTTTCTGTGGGTCGTCATGTGTAGACTCCACTGTTTCCGAGATGAAAACCTACGACAACCGAAATCTAGAATTATTATTGTCAAAGTGTCTGAAGTCTCGCGAGTATCAGTGATCTCGGGATTGTCTCTGATCATTATTTAAGGGTTCCCTACCCTCTATACACGGTGACTTGTAATTATTTGGCGTATTCCTTCCAGTAGGCCTAGACAAAAACTTTTCTGATAGCGTTTACGTCAGACGCTAACGTCAAAATGTATGGCAATGACATTACCTGCGGAAAAGATACGTAATGTCACGTGGTAAGCAAATGTCAACTCCATACAATTTGACTTTTCCGTTGGCGTTAACGCTTACAGAAAAGGGATTTTGTCTAGGCCTCCAGGGCCGGCAGTCTCGACATTAGACAGCGACAAAAATCGGTCACTAAGTCGTATCGTTGTCAAATTCCTTTAATAGATTTTCAACTTTATTTCGACAACATAAGGTTGAAATCTATTAAAGAAATTTGACATCGATTAGACTTAACGACCGACTTTGTCGCTAGCTATGTCGAGCCTGCAGGGCCAGGACGTGATAGTGTGACCTATTTGTAACAATTAAGCACCCCATAAAGCCTAGGCAAAAATTCATGGGATTCAAGAAATCCCAATTTGTATGTATTTTTAAAAAGATCCCAGAATTCGTCACTAAATATCACTTTTCTCTAAACTCTCAAATTGAATGGCTTTCATTGCTATTTCATTGTGTACCTAATACTTCAACGAACTTTTTGATGTAAAACCAGTTTTTCTAAAAGATCAGACAGTTAAAAGTTAAAGGAAGAAGTTTATAAACCATTTTCAAAAATCATCTACGTAAATGAACTTTGACGCCAGATAACGCAAAATTTCATGATCATGAGATCATGCGAGTTTTTAACTGTATTATCTATGATTACGTAACTGTGGCCACGTGAGTGTCTATGATCACGAGAGTGTCTATGATCACGTGAGTGTTTGAGGCTAAGGGAGTGTTTGAGGTTATATGAGTGTCTGTCTAGACTAGTTAACACTGAAAATATAGGAGTACTTACACATACTTTTTGCCACACTCCAATAGTCCTTCTCTGTGCACAAACTTCACGTGTGTCGCCATGCTTGAGGCTCTGGCTTTCTTCTTGCAGACAAGGCACTCGTGAGGGCGTTGGTTGTGTGAACCAAGATAGGAAATGGATAACACGTGAGTGTTTAATTGTGATCACATGAGTGTTTGATATCACGTGAGTGTTTGTAGTCATGTGAGTGTCTGTGGTCGCGTGAGTGTTTGTGGTCACGTGTCTGTGGTCGCGTGAGTGTTTAAGATCACATGAGTGTCTGACATCACGTGAGTATCTGACTACACGTAAGTGTCTGACATCATGTGAGTGTCTGATATCAGGTGTCGAAACCTCTGAGGCCAAGTAGTTACGTGTCTGCGGTCACTGT
Source organism: Dryobotodes eremita (assembly GCA_917490735.1). Classification (NCBI taxonomy): domain Eukaryota; kingdom Metazoa; phylum Arthropoda; class Insecta; order Lepidoptera; family Noctuidae; genus Dryobotodes; species Dryobotodes eremita. The sequence continues at coordinate 14,377,929 of OU823267.1, forward strand.
TACTACACTAGTTAACACTGAAAAAAAAGGAGTAGACTTACCTTTTATCACACTCATCACACTCCAACAGTCCCTCTCTGTGCACAAACTTGACGTGTGTCGCCATGCTTGAGGCTCTGGCGAATTTCTTCTTGCAGACAAGGCACTCGTGAGGGCGTTGGTTGGAGTGAGAACGAAGATAGGAAATAGATTTCACGTGAGTGTTTAATTCTGATCACATGAGTGTTTGATATCACGTGAGTGTTTGTGGTCATGTGAGTGTCTGTGGTCGCGTGAGTGTTTGTGGTCACGTGAGTGTCTGTGGTCGCGTGAGTGTTTAAGATCACATGAGTGTCTAACATCACGTGAGTGTCTGACAACACGTAAGTGTCTGACATCATGTGAGTGTCTGATATCACGTGTCGAAACCTCTGTGGCCAAGTAGGTACGTGTCTGCTGTCACTGTTACTACACTAGGTAACACTGAAAATAAAGGAGTAGACATACCTTTTATCACACTCATCACACTCCAACAGTCCCTCTCTGTGCACAAACTTGACGTGTGTCGCCATGCTTGAGGCTCTGGCGAATTTCTTCTTGCAGACAAGGCACTCGTGAGGGCGTTGGTTGGAGTGAGAACGAAGGTGGGTGGATAGGCTGGAGACAAACGGATACATACAGTCAATGATATTATAAGTAAAAAAAGAGGTTGATGGTTAGATGCGATCCGCAAGTGGCACGTCACAACTGGGCTAGTTAGCAATCCTAAACTAAATATCTCGTCGACGTGAATGGAAGCAACATATGTATGCTTGTCTCTGTCTCGCTCCCGATAATTACGACATGCCGTCCTTCTTCCACGTGTCATCTAATATAGTGTGACAACTGAGCTTATTTTTATTACCTATTTTTTCGTGGATAATTTTTCAATTGCAATTTAATAATGTTATTCAAACAATCAATGTCGAAAAAAAAATAAGTATAAAGTTGAAGTCTACAGATGAATGTGTTACTAATTCCATTTAGTGTTTGTACAAGAATTTAACCTGCACCCTAATTACGTAACACACTATCTATCACAAACTGAATCATTTTGAAGCCTATTGCTAATCCATTGCGTCATATGTTCGAAAAATTTGTCTGCCCAACAACGTAAATAACGCAATGAATGTCGTTGAACTGTCAAAATGAAACCCATTCCTACTGTTACTGTGTTACGTAATTACCCCGCTGAACAGGGTTTATTTACACTTTCATCAATGCTTTTGGAACAGACTATAGCTTTGCTATCAGTACCTTGGCTTATCAAGATTTTTAGTAACATCAAAAACTACTACCAACCTGGTTCTCTTACTCAACTTGGCTTTACAAACAGGACACTCCACAGTCTTCTCACTGTGCGTATCAGCGTGTCGTCTCAATGTGTGAGGTTCAGGGAAGCCGCGGCCACACTGGTCACAGATGTACCTCTTGCGGTCTGCACAGTGCACTCTACGTATGTGGGCTGTGAGGCGTTTTTTTGTTGGGAATGTACGGAGGCAGTTGAGCTGAAACAAACATTTAATTCGTATAGCATAATCAGCCTATAATGTTCCCATTGCTGGGACACAGGCCTCTGTGAGAGGGAGCGGGCCGTAATCCACTACGGGGGCCCAGTGCGGGTTATAGATGTCACATGTCTTCGAATTTTTGGTTCCAGGACATGCAGGTTTCCTCACGATTTTTTCCTTCACCGTTTTGAGAGCAGTCGTGATGAAATAATTAACACAAAGTAAGGCGCCTGTCTGGGTTCGAACCTACGACATACAACTCGTAAGTCGCGGTCGTCACCACTAGGCCACCGCCGCTCGCAATTTAATTCGTATGATGGTTTTTAAAACTTAAAAATAAAACGGAATCTTTTTAAGATCACTTTTTTCTACCTATCACAGAGGTTTTTATTAAGATATATGCAAAGAAGGAATTTGAATTTTGGCATCATGTTTAAGGTCTCGGTGACGCGCTCACAGATCGACAGGCAAAAACACAAAACAAAAAATATTTTGTGTTCTTATAATATATTTTTTTTATTCCTTTTTGTAAAGAAAATATTGATGAAAATACAAAAAAAAATCTTCAAATTAGGCTGATAGAATAGATCACCTTTTGAATATCACAAGTTACAAAAGACAACTCTAAAAATTGTTTGTCTAGGGGTTGCAAGTTTATCTACTGAGCAAGGAGTCCAGCGGGGTAATTACGTAAAACACTTACAGTAGGAATGGGTTTCATTTTGACAGTTCAACAACATTCTATGCGTTATTGACGTTGTTGAGCAGATAAATTTTACGAACGTATGAAGCAATGGATTAGCAATAGGCTTGAAAATGATTCAGATTGTGATATATAGTGCGTTACGTAATTAGGGTGCTGGGTTTGATGCCCAGGTTGGACAAATTGTAAAAGGTATTTCTCAATAACAGCCTGGAGTCTGGACTCGTGCTTAGTTTATGGCAATGACACCCATATTACAGGGTAACATAACTGAAATGTGGTTGTAGTATACTCCTGCGGGGTAATTGCGTAACACACTATCAGTAGGAATGGCTTTCATTTTGACAGTTCGACAACATTCATTGCGTTATTTATAATGTTGAGCAGAATTTTTTTTCGAACATATGAGACAATGGATTAGCAATAGCCTTCAAAATGATTCAGATTGGAATTGATAGCGTAGTACGCAATAAGGGTGCTGTTTACACCTTCAGGACAAATAGGTGTGTTATTATATTATCCGTACTTCCACATAATATCCTAATCCAAACTAATATTATAAATGTGAATGTAAGTTTGTTTGTTTAAGCTTCCACGCAAAAACGACTCAACAGATTTGGATGAAATTTGGCACACAGATAGACCATGACCTGGGTAAGGACATAGGCTAATTTTCATCCTAGATCGCAGACAAAGTCGCGGGCAACAGCTATTGAGAAATATTTTTTTAACCACATATTTTGCCTTGTATTTTATTATAAATTGTGTCTGTTACCTTTTCAAACATTAACAACTGAATGGATTTCAATGAAATTTGGCACACGGATAGACCATGACCAGGGGGTAATTACGTAACACACTAACAGTAGGAATGGATTTCATTTTGACAATTCAACAACATTCATTGCGTTATTTACGTTGTTGAGCAGACAAATTTTTCGAACATATGAAGCAATAGATTAGCAATAGGCTTCAAAATGATTCAGATTGTGATAGATAGTGTGTTACGTAATTAGGGTGCTGGGTTGGGACATAGGATACTTTTTATCCCGGCAGTATGTTCTAGGATAATTTCATGGGCGAACCCAGTTGCAAAAACTAGTGATTTATAATTACCTGAGGGCATTTCGTTGGAAAACTTTCTCCAATATTGAACTGATATTTTTTATACATCTTGCCGGTCTCCTTACGTATTGTTACACTGTCTAGGATTGTTATTTCATCTTTGTCTTCACCGTCTATATTTAAAAGAAAAAAAAAATCAGGATATTAATTTACCAGACTACCTTACCGTGTTGGAAGCAGTGGTGGCCTAGTGGTATCAGCCCCAACTTAGAAGTTGTAGTTCATGGGTTCGAACCCAGGCAGGCGCTTTACTTTGTGTAAATAATTTCATCACCACTGCTATCAAAACGGTGAAGGAAAACATCGTGAGGAAACCGGCATGTCCTAGAACTGAAAATTTTAAGACATGTGACATCTACCAACCCGCACTGGGCCCGCGTGGTAGATTACAGCCCACTCCCTCTCGAAGAGAGAAGGCCTGTGTCCCAGCAGTGGGAACATTATAGGCTGATTATGCTGCTTACTGTTTGTTACACCTGTGGTGAGAAGGTCCCAGCAGTGGGAACAATACGTATATTGTTCTCACAAACCATACACAACACTAACACATATTTACATATTTGTACGCCACTAAGGCCAAACATGACTGATCTTAAACTGTAATGTAATTTAATAACTTGCATGCTCTGTATGTGTACTCTAGTTTCCACAAAAAAAAAAAAAAGATTACTGCAACAGTAGCATTAGTAGTCAATAAGCATTAAACTCTGTAGGGTTGTGTATAGTCTGTTCCAAAAGTGTTTGATGAAATTGTAAACAAACCCTTTTCAGGTTAAATTCTTATGGACTCACTCACTTAAGGAAATTAGTAACACATTCATCTGTTTAAAAGTTTATATCTCATTACTTTTCCGAACAATTATTGTTGGTATAACAAAATTAAATTGTAATTGAAAAATCAACAACAAAAATGGGGTTATAAACAGGCAGTCAGTTTGTAAGTGGTACTAGGAATTGGCATCCACATTGTCTTCAGATCCATTTGCTTACATTTTTATCAGGTACTTCTAGAACAGACTAGGTACTATCTTGCCTCCCAGTTTTTATGAAAGACTGTTAGGGTATGTGGCATTTTAGAATAAAATCTGTTTAAAATAGTATCTATAGTACCTACTTATATTTCTTTCTTAGCTTACTTCACAGAGTATATAATCACTACGTTCTTGCTTACGTAGAGGAATTAAATAGTTTTTAAGAGACAGGATAAAAATTACCTTTTGATGACATATCTTCATTTTTTGTGTTTTGCAAAGGTTCGGCGAACACGATACTGTTCATTCTATAGAAACTTGGTTTAGTAGCTATTGTAGCTAAAGCGCCTTCACTACCTTCAGCTCCAAATTCTTCTAAAGGCTAAAAAAAATATTTTTTTTAGTGGAACAGGAATAGTTTAGTAAAAAAGGAATCTTAATTCCATTCCATTTATTTATGCCATTATTTTTAACAAATATAAGGTAAGACTTCTATAGTAACGCATATTTGCTAGATTCTAGTAAGAAGAAAGTAGAAAATAAATTTATATGAATGAAGAAAACTAAAACTGACTTACATCGTGTTCCGAACTAAAATGAGCACTGTTGCCTTGTTGTTCATTGCTGTTATCACATAGAATACTAAAAGGTTGTTCCATTTTCAGTAAAATTTCGCTTGGTTTCATTTAACTGCACGGATTTCTTCTAAAAAATAATTTCATACATCGATCACCTCGAAAGTATTTTGAGATTTTATTGACATGGTAGAATTTTGACATCAACTTTCGATATTACCATAAGACAAAATAAAAAAGTACATTTTTGTCATGAAAGGTAATAATACAAGCAAATGAAAAGCATACGATTAAAAACATGGGTTTTTTTAAATAAAACGTTTTTCTTTAAGTAGTTTGCAGTTTTGATTCCGATTTATATTATGACATTTTGCGGTTTCTTAAAATTACTGCATCTTGCTGTAGGTTTTATGGCTAGGTAACATTATTTTGATGGCTACGTTTAATTATACCACTACGGCTTTCCTTTTATTATTATTGTACCATTCATTGCAAATCAATGTAAATAAAGCGTTACTATTCATTATTTTATTTATATCAATTATTGAAACCTTTATAAAAATAAGTTTACTTTAAAACGACTTCTTTGACTGAACCTTTTCAGTTTTTTTTTTCACCACAATGGCTAATAACAAAACGTATTTATTCTCTGGTTTGGCGAAGCGTGTTTCATTTCGTGTGAATTTATTTTGTTATGAGCTTTATTGACGCAGCTCATGTGCTAAAATACTTAAAAGACGCGTTAATATCACGTATAGCGTGGTTATTGTTAATTTAAGTGTTTTATTTGTATAATTTGCCAACATGGTTGTTGTATCATCAACTTTTTCGGTACCGGCCGAGGGAATTTTAATGCAGTTACCTTCGGTGCAGCTAATAGTTAATAACGACGTGGATTTGGGGACTGCTACTTTGTATATCACCGAGCAGTAAGTTAAAAAAAAAAATTGTGCCTTAATGGCTGAAAATTCAATGTTTTTGTTTTGTCACAGTTTGCGCAAGGCACGTTTTCGTGAAGGTTTACGCATATTTCCCTCGTCAAAATAACAAAGGGAACAATAGAAAACGTAGTTTTTCTTTTAACAATAAAATCTGGGTGAAAGAGGTCCTATAAAATATGACAAAACAGTTTTTTTTTTAATATTTTGTAGGTGAAAAATATTCTTTTAGTACCTGCATTGTTTACTATTTTTGCTTTATTGCTTTTTCTAACAGGACCTGACTGTTGAATTGGACTTATACTAAATAAAAATATTAGCAAATTAATGCTACTCTATTACTGACACACCTATAAATCATTTATGCAATAAATTTATTAGGTACTCACTTTTATTAGACCCCATCAGCTTACCAACCTTTTAGTAGGCTTTTTATAAAGCCTAGTCTGCACTATTGCACATTTTGCACACAAATAAAAAGGAAATAAAAATTATCTTTCAGTAATGTAGTATGGGGTGGAGGTATAGGCAGACAAGGAGGCCCGTCCCCCACAGTGACGCTGCTGTACCAGAACATCTCCCTGCACGCTGTCCAGAGGGACCCGGGCCCTGGACTCATCCTGGTCATCAATCATGAACTTGGGTAAGACTGATATGAGAAAAAATATTTTAGGACTGATATTGCAGAAACCGACATGTCCTAGAACCATGAAATTCAGAAGATATGTGACATTCACCAACCTGCACTGGGAGAGAGGAGGTATGTGTCCCAGAAGTGGGAATGTTGTAGGCTGATTATGTGCTGCTGATTAATGCTGGCCACTTAAATTGCAAATAAAAACAAAAAAGGAATGCTACTGGCGTTTAGCAGTATTGTTACTGTTTCAACTCTACTATCTTATGGTATTCAAGTCCATAGTTAATTTAGGTGGCCTGCCAAGCCCTATGATGCCGGCAGTCACCTAGCTTGAATTGGGCTGGCTACAAAAAGATTCTGATTATAATAATATCACTACAAAGCAGACTTTCACATTCAGATATAACGAGTATTGATTACCATTGCATGTTTGCAATTGGAATAACAAATGAGTTTATTGCTCTTTGCCATGACAATTAACAGCTAGCATTTAATTAGCCAATTGTCTAGATTTAATAATTTTTGGAGTAGTCTTCAGACATCAATTTTAACCGACTTCAAAAGAACGAGGAGGTTCAGCATTCAATGAGTTTTTTTTGTCAATCTATGTACACCGATTTCTCAGTGATTTCTATGGCATTTTGGCAATATACAAAAACACATTAAACCAAAGCGGGTGACTTCCAAACTAAATAAAATTTTCAGTTACTAGTCGTTTTTTTAGGGTTCCGTACCCAAAAGCCTCGTTTCCACTAAGACGGACTGTCTGTTTTCTCGGTGTGTCTAAAGAGACGGATATGCCAGTGGCAGTACAATTTATATGAAAGTGTTCACATTTAGACGAATCCGATAAAAAGAACGGACGTTTTGTCACTGCGAAAAGCTATCTAAACGCTCGGAGCGGATAGGTATAGTGTGAATGAATCCGCCGATGAGATGGCACCGACGTGCCCTCCTCCAAACCCGCGGACAGGGTTCGAAATTACCAAGATTATCCGATAATTATCGGATAATTATAACCAGTGTAGGAAATTTATTTGTTATATTGTTTCATAAAAAAAAAAAATTGTCTTATTGCAAATAAAGTATGACCATATTAGGTCTTTCTCGCGAGACATTTTTCGAATTCAAGTCAATAAACAATATTTATCAAACCAATGACACTCGAGTTCACTCAACTTGCATAATCCGAAGGGAATTTTTCTTTTAAGGGGAACCCCCACGGCGGGGCACGTTGACACTTCGTGCGTTCGGATAGACGCAAGTGCGGAAATACACGTTCGAATACATTTACTACTAATACATTCACTTTCACGAGCGCAAGTTTTTGTTACTACCAATCGATAATTATCCTTTCCAACCCTGCCCGCGGATCACCCCACAGACATCATTTCGGCGTCTGCGCTCGTGCAAAATAATGTCGATTCATGTACGTTAACATCGCTGGTTGAAAATAGAGCTGTCTTGTGGGACAAACCATCGGAGCACTATAAGGACAAAAAGTCAAGATTATGGCGTGAAATATGTACAATATTAAAACCTGATTTTGACGAACTTGAAGAAAAAGAAAGAAAACAGTTAGGTGAGTTTCTTTTTTTTTTTATTTACCGTACTATACTTTAAAAGCACATTCTCACTGACATTAATATTATTTAAGAATACTAATTTTTCTCTATTATTTATTTACATAATTATTTATAAAAAAAAAGTATTACTCTCTCTGATATTAGTTCCATTGACCTTCACTACTGCAGCGCTATAATATTAGTTCCTTGAAGCCACACTACAAACAATTTACGATTCATATTCATATAGCTGCTTCAAGCCAAGGCATTGAACCAATATCAGAAACGAAGTAATCGGTAATTGCTGTTCGAATCACATTCGCATTAGGGCCACCTCGACTTTATTGATTGAAATGTGTTCTCTTCACTTGTTTCCATAAAAATTGAGTTTTGGTTATGTTCCAAACTAATACCGTCTATAAATCTAACAAAGTTGCGTAAAATTGTACAAGCTTTTATGACGTCAGTCGCCGTTTCTGGATCTATCGACCGATGCAGAATTCTCCATTTGTTGGCTAGAATATCAAAGGCGTACTCGACATAATATCTTCTAGCACGGCTCAAGCGATAGTTTCTTTTTCTTCTTATAAATGATAAATGATTTTATTTCTGTAAGTAGGTTTGTACAAACACCTTTACACCTCAATCATATTTTTTAAACTAGATGAGGTCGGCGTATCCTATCTGACTACTCTGAAAAGAAAGGCCGAAACTAACTCAGAGGTCACAGTCTCTTTTAAAGTCCAGACATAATCATAATCAGATCATGTGAAGACCATGTAGATTAGTGTCTGAAATGGTTTTTTGACGAAAGAACCACACATTGAGTGGACCTGTCCAGTCAGTGCACGCATTTGTCATTAATCGCATGTAATTGTTTGTAGGCCGCATATATCACTCAAACTGCCGGATCATGATTAAAACTAAATGTGAAAAAATAAGGAATGACCCACACAGTTCTCACATTCACAATAATTAAAATAATTTAATCATCTAAATGTGTACCTACCTCCATAAGGTCTTAAGAGATTTGATGTTAAACCAAAGCCTTCGTCGTCAATCGGTAATTCTTCATGTGTGTTTTCATGTATAGGCCTAGTCTCTGGTATATTTAGTGAAACAACATTAAACTTTTGCCATAATGTACTAATTCTTTAATATTACGGAATCACATTCCTTCCGATATGAACCCATACTTAAATAAATGAATCGGTATTCTAAATCGACCACAGTAAATAATACAAAATAGAAATGCTCTTTCAAATTAAAGAACATCGAACCACCCTTGGATCGTTTTATAATTGTGATGTATTTTACGTCTACAGCTCCAAGACAATGAGGAAAGTTAACTTTTGTTTCAAATCCATTGGCAATGGCTTCCCATTCTCTCTCCGTATTAGGCAACTTCGAGTGTTTAATCTTTTCCAAATAATGCAGCTCATTTCTTTTATTATTTTACTAATAGTCGAAACTCTCACCCTATAATAGTATTGTAGTTACCTAAACGAACACCCAGATGCAAAATATCTGTAAAAAAATAGGCTGAATTTATTATTATTATTATTGATTCGTTTGCAGGAAACTTGTCTCAGATAAATTCAACAACATACGAGACATAGCAAATATGGATGAAAAAAAGAAAGATGAAAATGATGTGGATCCGCTGCTAAATGGTCTCGAAATGATGTGCTCGAAGAGCAATTGATATTTTTTTTAAATATACATATATGAGCCCAGACCCATTGAAGAGTCAATTTAGAAGTCAATCACCGAATCTGAAGAAAATGTTGAATCTTGTTCGACGGATAAAAATGAGTTTCGTGCACCTTCGACTCGTAGGAGCACAAAAGACAGAGATGGATGATAGATTGCAAAATTTCTGAACTCCAGGATGAAACCGGAAAAAGAAAACCCTAATTCATTATTTTGCAAAGGAGTACTACCTACCGTGGTCTCGTTCACGATGGATGAAACTGTAGAGTTTCAAGCAGGCGTCTTGGCTCTTGTACAAAAAATTAAAGACCGAAATATCGTGGATACTATACAAAACCACCAGTCAATCAGCAGAGCCGACAGCTTTCATACCATCACCAAACTCGCAACCATCTTATCATTCCCAACGGATTACACCTTCACAGCATCCAGTGTACAATCAGCAAATTCATGGGATTCAGATTTTAATTTTGATTGTGAAGGAATTTAGTCATGTATTGAGAGACTTAACGGGCGGCATAAGCAAAGCTCATGTAACTATTTTCAATAAAAAGTTCATTTAAACAATTTAATCTAAGTATTTCATTTAACTCCTTTTTACTACATAACATAACTTCAACGTCAACTTATTTTTACCATGATCAAATAATAAAATAAATATAAATAAAGAGTTTTACCTTATACATATAGACAGTCTTTGTTGTGGACAAATATACTCTCCGAATGTTGTGTTTTCTACGCTAATATCCATTGAAATTCGTCCAAAAAGATTATGTAAAAAAGAGAAAACACACAGTCAGTACTAGTTAAAAAACTTTGTATCATCATTTCTTAGTTCACCCATTAATGTTTAAAATGTGTCTGCTGAAAATCTTTCTCTTAGAAGATGATACACCCAAAGTTTTCTTTTACGTCTTCTTAAATACCACCACAGCACTGGGATAATTTTGTCGTCCATCGTTTACGAAGTCTGATCTCAAACTGTAAGTGTAGGTGTGAATACGCATGCCCGGGCGCCGTCTTCCGTTTAAACAGATGGTTCTTCTTAGTGGGAACGAGCCCAAAGGGTGCCAACAAGACCCTATTATTAAGCCTCCGCTGTCCGTCGGTTTGTCTGTCTGTCAGCGGGCTGTATCTCATGAACCGTAATAGGTAGACAGTTGAAATTTTCACTGTGTCTATTTCTATTGCTTCTATATCTGTCATGTTCATGAACGGGCGCCGTTAGTAGGGTCCGGTAATTTCTTAGCTGCCACGGCTTATTTTAATTTAATATTTGAATTGTTTGTGTATTTTTATTACGGACGCTTTTAACGTTCTGCATCGTTCTCACATGCAAAATTGCAACATGAATGATGTAACTATTTTGTAACCTTAATTTGATTTAAAAGAGTGTCCATGGAGTTTCTTGCCAGTTCTTCCCATAGGTGTACCTACTACGCTTTGGAATGGGCAACTAGCTTCATCTTTCTGACTGACCGACCCCTTGACAATTCAAAAATGCCTGTAATTGGTTTATCAGAAATAAATGCTTTGAGTTTGAGTTTATAACAACAAATAATAAAATGAAAATAAAGTAAAAAATTAAAGAGGTCTCGATACAAGAAACGTGTTTTTTTCGGCGTTTTTGTCTTGTCGTACGGACATTTCGTGTGCGAGTCCGACTCGCACTTGTTTTTGAAGTCTGTTGTTTCAATTAGTGTTTTGTTTTTTTTAACTCCCAGTTTACCCGAGATGGTGCAGCAAGGAGCTGGTGACGCGATAGCAGACGACGATGATGATGAATATGATGCCGATGAGGAACCCATGACTAAACTGCGGTAAGATAATCTACTGCACTTTTTATACACAATGTTCGCACTACACTTGTTGTATTTGTGCACATATTCGCGTTATTTATTTCTGCTTGAGTTTAAGTTAAAATACGTATTTCTGGAGTTGTCTATTCGCCCACAAATAAATTAACTTCGTGCGAATCGACGAGGCAGTTTTTATCTTGCCCTGTAAAATACGTTTATTGCAATCATGGGGTTTTCATTGTACGTCGACTAATGTTGCGCAATTTTATTGTGCGTTGTGCATGTATGATCGATGAGAAATCCTAATGAGTAGTACTAGTATATTTTAAACTCACTTAGTCCTTTCACATTTATTGTACCTCTAACAGCAGCAACCTACTAGCAGAATTGTAATGAAAATAAAGATCATTGTGATTTTGACAGACTTGACAGTGGCAGCAACCCTATTATAAGGATGCTAAAGATTACTGTGATTTTGACAGACTTGTCAGTGGCAGCAACCCTATTATAAAGATGCTAAAGATCACTGTGATTTTGACAGACTTGTCAGTGGCAGCAACCCTATTATAAGGATGCTAAAGATCACTGTGATTTTGACAGACTTGTCAGTGGCAGCAACCTTATTATAAGGATGCTAAAGATTACTGTGATTTTGACAGACTTGTCAGTGGCAGCAACCCTATTATAAGGATGCTAAAGATTACTGTGATTTTGACAGACTTGTCAGTGGCAGCAACCTTATTATAAAGATGCTAAAGATCATTGTGATTTTGACAGACTTGTCAGTGGCAGCACCCCTATTATAAGGATGCTAAAGATCACTGAGATTTTGACAGACTTGTCAGTGGCAGCAACCTTATTACAAGGATGCTAAAGATCATTGTGATTTTGATAGACTTGTCAGTGGCAGCAACCCTATTATAAGGATGCTAAAGATCACTGTGATTTTGACAGACTTGTCAGTAGCAGCAACCTTATTATAAGGATGCTAAAGATCACTGTGTTTTTGAAAGTGATGCAAAATCAGAGGTTAAATAACTGTGCAAAGACTGCAGGTAACCATCCTAACTTCCCCTAACAAAGACTATATCTTCACCACCCAGATTCGTCCCACCAAATGAAAACGAGTTGGAAGGAATGTTCCTGGCTATGAACCAGGGTCAGTCGCTGAACCCTGACCCCGCAGACGAGATAGATGAGGACGAGGAGCCCTTTATGGACGGAGAAGAGTTAGATGAAGGTAACCATCATTTAAACACACACTCTTTACACTCCACACTCACACACATGAAGAACGACAATACGAGGGCGGCACTGAAAATTTCGGGAATCAAGGAAGTGACACAACATTACTATTTAAAAATGTATTTATTGCTTTTCGAAGTATTCTCCGCGAAATTTGACACATTTTTCCATACGATGGAACCAATCATTGAAGCAACCATTCCATTCGGAAGTTGGGGTCTCCAAAATAGCCGTTTTGTAGGCGTCCACAGCTTCTTCAGGTGATGAAAATCTCTGTCCACGCAATTTATTCTTTATTTTAGGGAAAGTATAGAAATCATTAGGGCTTAGGTCGGGGCTGTACGGCGGATGGTCTAACAATTCTATGTTTTCTTGCTCTAAAAACTCTTTTGTTCTGTGCGCGGTGTGAGAACTCGCATTGTCGTGATTAAGGATGATGCGGCGGTTGCAGTTCTCTTTACGGAGTTCAGAAACGACCTGTGGCAAACAAATGCTAGCATACCATTCTGCATCTACCGTTCTTTGTCCCTCAAGAGGAATAGTCGTAACATGGCCGGTTTTGGAGACAAACGTGGCCACCATTTTTTTTGCAACACTCCGTGAACGAACAATTTTTGTTGGCTTTAACTCATTTTCGAACACCCAAACTCGTGACTGGTTTTTTGTTTCGGGTTCGTACGCGTATATCCAGGATTCGTCACCTGATACGATGTTGTATACAGCATTTGAGGATCCTGCGTGGAATCTTTCGAGAGTTCTGACCCACCAAGTAACGCGAGCCGCTTTTTGCTCTTCACAGAGCGAATTCGGTATCCATCGGAAAAACAACTTTTTTACACCTAATTGTTCATGCAAGATTATTTGTATTTGACTCATGCCAATGTCTAAAGTTGCCTGCATTTCGCGGTATGTCACATGTCGAACTTCCTCAATCAGCTTACGCACAGCATCAACGTTTTCTTGGGTGACTGCAGTTTTTGGACGACCTTGACGGGGATCATCACTGAGCTTGACACGTCCACGTTGAAATTCAGCAAACCAGCGACAAATTGTGGTTTTGGATGGGGCTTCATCACCAAATGCAGAAATCATCCGGTCAACACACTCGTTTTTGTGTTAAACCACTTCGAAAGTCATAATAAATCGTCGCTCTTGAATTTTCTCGAGTCAATTCCATTTTCTCAACGACTAAACAAGTTTGACAAAACCTTGTGACAAGACCGAGAATCTTTTTTTAAATAAATAAATGGTATTCGATTTTTAAAACCAAGGAGTTTTCAATTAAATAGATTTTAATATGACAGGAACAGTAGAAATATTCCATTCCCGATACTTTTAGTGCAGCCCTCGTATAATAAATCAATTGCTATCATAATTTTTACTTCTCTTTTTTATCATGTATTTAAAACCTAACTATTTTAATCATACATTTATTTTAATAATTAATGTAACTACAATTTTGCTATTTTAATGATTATTTTTGTTTGTCGTACAGTAAATATAAACGATGATAAATGATTTTATTCCTGTAAGTAGGTTGATTGGATTGACTTTTACACGTCAATTATATTTTAAAAACTAGATGAGGTCGGCGTATCCTATCTAACTACTCTGAGAAGAAAGGTCGACACAAACTCAGAAGTCACAATCTCTTTTGAAGTCCAGACATAATCTTCGTTGGATCATGTGAAGACCATGTAGAAATCTGAAATGGTCTTTTAAGGAAAAACCACACAGATTGAGTGGACCTGTCCAGTCAGTGCGCGCATTTTTCAGTAATCGTGCAGCTCAACTCAGAACTTAAGGAGCTCAACGATTGTGTGTATTGACATACAACGATGTATATTACATAAAATCCAGAACCTACTGATTGGGAGAAGACACTGGCTCCTGTAACAGGTGTTTTTACCTAGCGCAGGAGTCAGGGCTTCAATTTGTTTGTACACATTTTTTATGCCAATAAAATAATCTATTTATTTATCTAAGAGGATCAAGACGAATTTCATTACACTCTGTTTTATTATCGGACTGTCACATGTCTTTGGAATCCTCAGTTGTTTGAAATAAACAGTATTTAAATATAACAAAAGGAGGCCTTGGGGACGTTTTGTAAATAGATTAAGTTCCTGATCAAAATCTACTGTCATGTTGCATGTCGCTGATTCTTCTTTGCCTTCGTCGCGTCTCTACGGAACTGTGGAGAATCGTAGGACGTATCTCCAAGAATCAGCCAATCAAATCATGACCTTTGAGGATGGACTAGACAGAATAGGCTTTCATGATAAGGATATCTAACCTTCTTCGACATCATCATCTGCCTAGTCTATTTGCAACTATCGGCCGGCTCGGTCCCGGCCCGGTCGGCTTCCAGTCTAACCGGATGTAGCCAAATAAGTCTTAATATTTTTTACCTCCAGGAATTTAATTATACTAATTGATGTCTATCTTTCCCAGGAGAGGACGAGTTTGAAGACGCAGAGGAAAGCAACAATACTCCCGAGGAAGCGGCCGCTCGCCTGCGGCAGATGAGGCTGGATAACGTGAACGGACAGCACGACCGCTTAAATGGTGAGTTTGGAACTGTAGTTTGTGGGTCTGGGTATTATTTCTGGATTTAAACCTAACTAGTCGATCGATAGCATCCACCGTTGAGATCAATCCAGTTTGGTGCATCACAGCCAGATAACGTTCGTCGATCGACCACTGATATTTTGAGCAGGAGGCCTACTCTGTAAGTCCGTCAATGAAGATACGGGCCTGCCTGAAAGTAGTTATGTAACATACTTCAGAAAGAACCCTACTCCCGAATAATTAACCTTTAAGGACGGGCAAAAACATCGGGTGCAAGGACAACTGTCAAATGGTGTTGTCATTCATTCTTAGTTCGGGCCTCGAAGTAATATTATGTCCGTAGGTGAAACGGAGTAGCAAACGCCCTTAACTTCGGCCGAAACTACGGATTCCGTGCTTAGAGGGCAGACCCCCTGATATCAACTGGTCGACGTCGCACCTTTCAACTACTTTCCTAACAATCTAGTTGCATCTTTACTTGAGCCACGTGTGCTTGTAGAAGTTAATTAATCGGTCATAACGAGGTTCTTAGCAGCGAAATTCACGCCAAATAGCATAGCGTTTTCTGATGACACTGAATACCAACACACACACGCCGCTGTACACTTTATTACAGTATTTTTATCTCACGAAGCGACGCGCGCTTTACTTGTGGTAATCAAGTGTACAAACACGTTGTGAATGAGTGTGTGAAGACGAGTAGCGTTAGCACAAAACACACACCTACACACATTTCCGACATCGCCGTTGTCTGGGACGGTACCGAGAGCTCCTGCGCTTACGCACACATTTACAGCGTGTTGGTTGGTACACTCGGTAAACACAAATAAAACGGGCGTCGCTTGTGAGACAAAAATATTATATGAGTGTCGAAAAGAGAGAAGTTGTACAAACATCGGCAAGGGATCCAACGGCTCTTCGGATGTCTTCGAATGTTGCTCAGAGCAGAACATCCTTTCTTAGATGTCTGATACCAATTTTCCCCGTTTTACCCCTCATTTAAAATTTGTTTTCAAAATTCCATGTTTCTATATTCAGTGTTTTTGGCTCCGTGCTTTAAATGAAAAATGTTATTATTTATTTCAGATGAAGCCGAGGACGCCGAGATCGCAGAGTGATCACCTGTAAACATACCATCTATGTAAATTAAAACTATTATAGCTTCTTCAATGTGTACTCATAAATACGGCACACATACTCGAACATTCTGCTTTGTGAATCTACGCACATGAGGCGACATCTAGAAATCTGCTGTATTTAAATTCATTATCTCAGACAATTAATATTCCATCGCCACTTACTCAACTAATTTACCTTAGTGTTATGCATTCAAAGTTGATTTTAGAGTGAACTTTTTGTAACGAAGAGGTCCTAAAAAAAATTTTGTGCAATGGAATTTGAACTTTGTGTAGTGTGATATTGAGTTTGGTGTTCCAAAACTTGATAATTATGCCAAATATTTAATAGTATTCTGCCAAACGAAGCACCGTACTACTATTTTTTCGGTACTTGACGATTGTTAAAATTATGGTGATTCTTCTTCAAAAGCCATTAATTAAGAATTGAAGTTATGAAATTAATAGACTATTGAATACTCTTTAATTCAATTTAACAGAATGGATTGAAAAATAAAAATGGTCAAAATAGAATTGAAATTGCATGCATTGTATTGATAATATTAAAACTGCATTTAAAATAAAATCGCTCGAATTTCGCGTCCCGAGTCGCAGTATGGCTACTCGGGACGTCAGTATTTTTCTTATTTAATAGATATTAGTATGAAGGCTGAATGTTTCAGTATGTGTGTGTATAGATGTTTGATTTTAACACAAAATAGCTGTTTGTGTGTCATCGATGTATGCCCAACCATTCCTAAGTGTATGCCTCTCAAACGGATAGAGTATTATTTGAAATGTTTATTAATTTATTTACGTTTTAATAGATATTTGAGTTAGACCATCAGTTTTCAAAGTGGGTGTTAACGCCCCCTCGTGGGCGTTTAAGACTTTCAGGGGGTAGAAGGACCAGATAAAATTAGGGGGCGTTGCGATGGGATCTTACGACTATATAATATTACACGTTTCAATATAATCGAGGCAATAGCTGTTTCAGATTCGCGACTATGTTAAGTAAAAAAAATTGGGGTGTCTAGAAAAAAAATATATACTCAGTGGGCGCTGGGCAAAATAAGGTTGAGAACCTATGGTTTAGACCCACAGTCAGATAATAGAATTCAGATATACTCAATACTCCATCCAAAACATGCAAAAATGTTTTTCAACAAAATTGACGATAAGTGGTGGAGGATCTTTGACATTCCCCTATGTTTGATGAACAGTCGTAGTACAATAGGCCGCACGTCTGTGGTAACAAAACTAGTAAAAGCAGACCTCTTATTCTATTGAAATTGCGTGCTACTAGGCCACCGGTCGTAATATTTTCAAGTGTGGTGACTCTTCCACAAATGCCATTAATGAAGACTTACCGTCTTATTGCAATACACGATCTAACTTTACCCCGAGCCTAAACCTTCGAGACAGTTAATGTATTTCGAACTTTATGCCGACGTATGTAAAGTTCTTAATACAAAATTGACAACTTAAGACCGGACTAAGTTGTCAGTTTTGTAAAAGGAACTGTATTTTGATTTCTTTTAGATTCTTTTTTCAAAAACAGGCTCGATGGTTTAAACCATGTCTAAAGAAAAACTTGTTTTGTAATGAAACCATTAAAGTTGAAATTAAATGAGCCAATGATATTGTGAACGTTAGAATTTGACATTTCATAAATGTCGCTGTTACAAAAACGATGCATAACTGGGCATAGGAATAACTTACATATGACAGAGTTTGCCTAGGTAATAAATGACTTAAATTCATTACCCTTCTTTGCTGCGCATTATTTAGGTTAAAAAAATCTTAATATTTCTATCAGTTTTTGAGGCAATCATTATTTTTATCGGGCAAAATGAGTATCGAAACAGCTTTCGAACATTTGAAGCGGTATTCTCAGCCAAACGCCGGACAATTACGTCCCCTTCAATTAAAATCTCAATTACGAGTTATTATTATTTTAGAGGCGTCTGAACTCCAAATAATATGTTGTTTTTAAAGACATTTTTGTAACAATAGATGTTAAAGTTATGCTAGACATGCAATTTTGTGCATTACGTATTTTGTAAACTTATGGACCGCCGCCGGCCATCGGACATTGTGCGTTTTTATAATTTCTAACGTGACGATATTATCATTGACATCCAGCCCCTGCAGTCTCGACATTAGACAGCGACAAAAATCGGTCGTTAAGTAGTATCGTTGTCAAATTCCTTTAACCTTTGGTATGCCGGAACGGGGATCCGCGCAATCTCGTTATACTGCCGGAACGCGGATCCACGCTTGAAAATGCTTTAAAAAATGTCAATAATAAAACTTGTGGCATCTTAGTTTTTATCATTACGGTATAATATATTATTATGTAATCGGGTTCACAATATATCAAAGTATAAAATAAAATAAAAAAAAGTCAAATTAAAGTCACTGCCTTTACATTATTTGTGGTTTTCCAAAGTACGATCAAGTTTTTCCAAATCACGGGAAATAATGTAATGTAGTAAATAAACAACTGATGATGTTCTACTAAATTATATACTTAGAAAAACTCTATTTCACTACCTTTTAAAATCAAAAACTAGGTAATTGTTACTGTTTGTAATCTTGGATATATTCGATGCTAAAAAACTTGAGTTGTGCGGCTGCGCGCCGTGGATATTTCTCGGCACACAGCGATAACATCATTTCGCCAGTCGTGGCATACCAAAGGTTAATAGATTTTCAACATTATGCTTTGGAAATAAGGTTGAGAATCTATTAACGGAATTTGACATCGATACGACTTAGCGACAGATTTTTGTCGCTATCCAATGTCGAGACTGCAGGGCCAGGGCAGGGAAGTAAAATGTATGCAAATTACGTGCACGTTATAAAGTTATCGTGGACGGAAATTTAAAAGCGTCTTCATAATATATTTTCAAATATTTTAGTTCTGTGTTAGGGAGCTCGCCCACGTATTGTTTTTAGCTCCGATAATCATGCATGGGGAAATGTAGTCAAAGAACCCATCATCTCCGAACGAGACTGCGGACTTCGTGGAGATTTTTCTTGCCGGGGCGTTTGGGATGCTCAGAGGGAAGCGTTATTTGATATCCGTGTCGTAGACACTTACGCTCCTTCTTATATTTCACGCCCTGTCGCCTCTGTACTAACGCTTGCAGAAGAAAAAGTACGGAATTACTCGAACGCTTGTGAAATGCGACATTCACCCCCTTGTTGTATCCGTTGATAGAGTCGCCGCTCCACAAATGTCTACCTTCTTAAAACATCTTGGAGCTGCAATCGCTGACCGCTGGAATAGGTCATTTAGCGTAGTGATGGGTTGGTTAAGATCAAAAATCATCATCTCAATAATCCGTGCCACTAGCATGTGCATTCGCGGCACAAGGCATAAATTTAAACCAATAGACAAGTTATTCGGCTTCGACGATGTAGCTGCTCTACCTAGACAAGACTGAAGTGGTTGCGGCTGACGAACTGAGAAGACGTCGATTGCAAAAAATCGCTATGGACTGTTTTATTAGTTATTAAATCATTAATTTGACAGTACTGTAGTTATGGATTAGTATTTATGCGATTACTTGCACTCATAAATTAACTTTGTATAAATAAGTTACCAGCGGTAAAAAAAGAGCGACTTTGTAGCTTATGGGCGTTTCAGTATTGAATGTTTTATATTCGGCGACAAAATAATCGCTCGGCGATTGTCGCTCGTGGGCAAGCTCCTTTATCGTGATACCGTGGACGTCCACGATAATTTTGTCCCGTTTTAGAAATTATAAAAACGCCCATTCGATGGGATAAGATGATCGAATAAAGAATCAGTAATTACTTGGCCAGGCCACACGTCCTGTTATCCTCTGTTATGTGCGTTTATTCATATTGAAATAGTTATCTTAGAGCCTGTTTCAGTTGCCTGATATAATAGAGACTATCTATTAGATAAATTTACCGGAATTTATACTGAGGTGAAAAAGGCCTTGTCATAATGTTAGAATACTTTAGGATGTTCTAGTATACCAATAAAATTTTGAAATTGACACATTGTATTTTTTTAAGTTCCTAAATGGTGGTGGCCAGTTTCGTATAGTTTTTAGAATCTGAATATTGAAATTTTAATGTCAGAATTTAATAGAATCTAAAAATCTAGCAATTTTTCTTCGAATAGGCAATATACTAATGCACAAACTTGCATTCGTAGTTCGAATTCGTCAGATATGGATTTATGTGATATTTTTGTATCAAGTTGCTTTTGCACCTAGCGCTAAAGCATAGAAGCTGTAACCTACTTTCGACCGTCAATTGCAGCCAAAATTGGTACAATATTAATTTTCACATTTTTATATTATATGTTTGTAAAGATGTTTCCAACATTTTTCTGGCGATATGAATTAGTCGTTCATATTTATGAGGATTTTTTTGATGGTTTTAAGTCGATTAGTATTCAAAAACGTTGATTTTAATGCTTATTCACGGCAACAATGAATAAGTAGTTGTAAAATTATAGAAATCTTTTTGTATGTAACGTTCTCTCGTTGTATTTGTGTATTGAAACTAATATGGAGATTACTCATTGTTGTGCGCACTGCGATTGATTTGCAAAGGAGTTAAAAGACTAAAATTAACCTATACCTATGTATTTTATATCGGTTAGGGAATGTTACAATAAACTTACGGCATTGTCTTAAAAATTAACGTCAGTTTTTAATATGTAAACTCTTAGATACTAACATATTTTTGTAGATCATTAACATGTATTTTTATGGATAAAGTAAATTATTATCTGCAAGAAGGGCGTTAAATCGCTTTTCTATATTATAATAATAGATTAATAGACCTAATATTGGATAGGCAGTTGGAATAAACTCGAATATTTATAAGAATGGATGATGGGGTACAGTACCACGGCTATTGGGCACAGTTTTCGAAATAGTTCACCTGTGACAAAAATCGTTTGATGGTCTATCATAGTACCTGTGTGATATTGACAAAATTATGGTGTTTCTTCCACAAGTCTGTAGTTGAATATGTCTACAAGGGTAGTTAGAAACGCACGGAATTGTTCTTCATTACTATTTAGATAGGTTTTATAGAACCATTACAGCAGTGATAGAATCTAACTATTTGCCACTGCGCAAGTCACAGTCAAAGCAGAAACTAGTATATAATATTTATGTATAATATTGCCTGAGATTCACAGATGTAATGTTAAAAGACGCAGCAAATGAATTAGGTATGGATAGAAGCATGTGGCGTTCTGTAGTTTCAGTCTACCCCCATGGGAAAAGGCGTTAGCCTATGACTGTATGTAATGTCAAAAGGGTTTGAAATCAATCGTCGTGCGCGCATTTTTTGATTGTTATAATAATAATTTATAACAAAACAGTCTACTGTCGATATGATAAAATGTACGCTCAAAAGCATGTAGCATAGTATTTGTATTCCAAATGTGTAGTTACTGCAACTTGAATAAATAAACCATATCTTAAAATATGTCATGTATTTTTCTTTTACGAAAACGTAGAATTCTCACGATTTTTTTAAAATTTAGTTTATTTTGTACTTCACGTTTTCATTTGACGGTTATACCCATAGATATAAGAATATATATATGCTCTGTAGTTCAAAATGTATCGGACCTCGGGTGTCTCCAGTTTGCCCCTACCACGCACCAACTACTACACATGCAGTTCAGTAAAAGCAATAGATACAAAGTCACGCACACAATCGCAATTCATAAATCAGAACGTACTACACAATCAATTTTAAACCTTATCTCGTCAAGAACAGCGTGCATTTACCATGCACCGTACAACTTACACAAAAACGTTTGTCGTTATCGTTGTGCTGCCAAAAGCAGTTTATTTTACATATACGCTAGTGATTGACTAAATCGGAAAATTACCGAATCTTCCATTTTTTATTGTACAAAAAAAAATTGTGGTCCTGAAAATAAAACAAATAATAAACGAGAAAATATTATATTATAAGTAAACAAAATGTAGCTAAAAAAATATGAAGTAAAACAAAAAAATTAAACAATATAAAAAGAAAAACCGGATACTTTGGTTTAGGCTGTCATAGCGTATTGAAACAGGGAGTCTTGTGGAACCGTTTTAACGCCTCCAAACGGGTTAAAATGGTTGACCAATTGAAAAATAAACTATAATAACAATATATTCGTTAGGCAATCGACATTGTTGGTCGATAGCCTACGTTAGTGGATCTGCACAAGCACATGACTAACTTGCCGCAACATGCAGCGGCCGTACCACGCGATGCATCCACACGAATGAAGTATCGTATTGTGATTTTTACATTGCTTGTCCAGTCACTTAGCGACATACTTAGGGAGGTTAAGGAGCAATGTATTTACTCCAAAAATAGCAGTCGTTTGATGTTTGAAAACAAAATGATCGTAGTAAAAGCAAGAAATATTTTATGATTTATTGTTTTTCATGATTTTAAAGACAAATATATTAAAATACTTGTACTTAAAAATTGTAAGTGATTCCATGATTGATAAAGTATTTGTTTTGGCTTCGGTTTTTACAAGAAACCACTGAACAACTCGGCATTCTTATATTTTGTTACAATCAAGGTCGAAAGCACACTAGTTCGCGGAGACGGCCATTTGCCTGTGAGCAGTTTGAACATTACGCGTGGACACAGACACGCCCCCTTGCCACTTCTGTTTTTTTTATATTTCTATGGTTATACCCGACCGTGGCGGTCAAAAGGTTAAATACCACAAATAAATAAAACACAAATCTTACACTACTATTTTATTAGGAAAACACAATACATTATAGTAATTCATCTTTATTTTAACAATTAAGAAATATAGCGTCGTGAAAGAACCAGTACATTTTGTACTTTTATAATCATGCACGAAAAACGTTACTATAAAATAATGAAAAAAAAAAAAACTTTCAACGTAACGTTTACTTAATGATTTCAATATTTTTGCTACAATACTTAGGTATCTATTTTCCGAAATATTGTTTGTTTTTGTACCAGTGTAAGGACACGCATACAACAATCGACAATTCGCTTAAAATTATTTATTATTATTTATATTTCTTTATTCTCTAGCAACTTCAGCACTATTATGCGACATAAATCGCTAAAAGATACTATTTTACACGTCGCGTTCGAGAATACACGCGTTATGATGATACAACACTGTATTTTGTTCGCACTCAAGCATTATAATTTCTTGGCATCTTTTTCTAGTTCTGCCAACTTATACAATTATAAAAAACTTAAAAGCTATAATTTCTAACTCCATAGCAATTCGATTTGTGATAAATTAAATTACGCTTCGAATTTAGTTTTTAATACGATTATTAGATTTTAAGATGTCGCTACATTTTGGTGTTACACACTCCTTGTAAATTCTATAGCGACTATCCCACTATTTAATTTAAACTTAAGCTTGTGCTTACTTTGCTTAGAATTATCAATCATTTGAGGAATTATTTAAGCCTCAGTCTATTACAAAACGAAACAATTCCAATTGCATTAATTTTAAATAGCTCCCAAGACTCCCAGTCCCTTCTAAAAATGCTCGAGACGAACAAAACGCCAGTATATCAAAAATTTTATAACAAAATATCGACGCTTGACAGTCTCGGAACGCAACTATTTTGATATTCGAAGTTGAAAACGTTTATACTAATTCTATGTGTGCCTTGCTAACAATTCGAAACGTCACGATAAAATTGAAAATTGCCTGTGACCAGCACGCGTAGCATGTCCACCATAGAAACGGGTTTTGTCGATGGAAGAATAGACAAAATGACAGATTTCTAAAGGAATTATTCTTCACAGATTGTTGACAGACTTAAAAATATTTTTAGAAATCTGTCATTTTGTCTATTCTTCCGTCGACAAAACCCATTTCTATGGTGGTCATGATACGCGGCGTGCTGAGTAGAATAGAAAGGTGGGAGAACACGCAATATTTTATCTTTAAAATTCGCTGTTATGATGCGCCGGAGTACTCGTCTCTCATTGGCTGAACGCATGCGCACGTTATACAGCGTCGCTCTGAATGTCTGCTATTTTTGAACCCGTTCTTCCCTTTCATTCCCACTTCGGGCCTGTGCCTTAATTATTACCTACTTGAAATCGATATAATTCTTTCTAAAGTGAACATTGAAAACTGTAATCTTAACTATTATAAAAATGCAGTGAAACTCTTCGGGCTATCGCGCCGTTTCAAATCGCGAAGACTTAAATACTTTAATTGTACAACAAACGGATCTGTAACTATTAAATTACTAACACATTGACAACTATTGGAGAAGTGTGAAATTGTTGCTAAATGTAATGTATTTAACGATAGTTTTTAAATTATAAATAAATGTAGTAAAACTAGTATTCCTACTAGAACCAAGTGCTACCATTATATGGAATTTAAAACCTTTAAAAGGTCGAATCAGAGTAACATTATAATTAAATATTTATACTCATAAGATAACATTATTTATATTATAATTATATGGGGGATATGCGGTAGTCTTTATAAATAATGGTTGCAAAAGCAAAGGGAAACCTTAGGAGAGTGAAGAAAAGAAAATTTACTTCAAGTTTTAGCTTTATTAAAGGTCAAACATAATATTAAATTATTAATAACACAACCTTCTCGCCAAAAACAGCCATGGATAGGCAGTCGTGTACTTATTGTACATCTAAAGACGTATTTGAACTGACCGTTAAAAACATTACATTCGCGCCGCTTACCTATTAGATCAACTTCGAATATACTTTTGTAAAAATACACTGTATTGTACAACAATACAATTC
The DNA here is from genome assembly GCA_917490735.1 of Dryobotodes eremita. Lineage (NCBI taxonomy): Eukaryota > Metazoa > Arthropoda > Insecta > Lepidoptera > Noctuidae > Dryobotodes > Dryobotodes eremita. The sequence goes on from OU823267.1 coordinate 14,403,220, forward strand.
AGTACATTAAAACTCGGTACCGTCTGTACTCAAGTATCCAAAAGTACCACTTTGGTACTTTAGTCAATTTATACGTAGGGGTTTAGCGACAGACGAAAGGCGAATGATGAGTTTTATCAAAATAATTTTTGAAATTAGACTTTTAAAACTGCGGGTAGGTATGAATTGAAGTTGTGAGTGAAGTTCTGTTCCCAAAGATGTTTGAGCCACACGTAATAGGACGAGCCTATTGGCTTGCCAGTAACCGGACACAAATCCAGAAACCGAACCCAAAGACCATTTCTCAGTGGGTTAAACCACCGACTTTGCAACTCATTACCAATTCAAAAGTAAGTAATGGTTAATTTCAAATAAATGCTTTGAAAAAACGGCAGATTTTCACAATTATTTTCTCTGTGAATTGTTATTTATTAAGGAAGATGAAGGCATCTTTACTACGTAGATTGTGAGTGTAACAAAACCCTAGTGAGTGTAAATATGACATATTAAGCGTTAGAAAGATACGTCACACAGATATGGATAACCTTAATGTGCCTTAATAGCCCTTTACTATGAAACATACCTCACCACAGTTCTAAACACAAGACACTGACTTACAATTCCTTTTAAAAGCGTTTTGCTAATAGCCTATCCGTGATGAAATCCTCAATAGAGGAAAAGGCACGAATTTAATGAAGGCGCTAATTTCCCCTCACAGAGAGGAGGCCTGTGTCCCAGCAGTGGGAACGTTATAGGCTGATTGATGTGCTACTATCAAATCTAATATATATTTTAGACTAAAAAATGCGACAACCAGGCGGTTTATTTAGGATAAGTTTTTTTATAAACTTGTTTATATTATATCGTGTTAAATAAATTCATGCTAGCTAAAGTGATGTCTAGAAGAACAGCAAAGGGCTCAAATTTATTAAGAAACTCACCGAGAAACGAGTATTTAATTTCAACGTCTCTTCTACGGAACCTTAGCGTAAAGATATGTATAACTCAACCGCCAAAACGCAAACCCGAACGTTTAAACCAACTATGTACTGTCCAATCACAAACACATTTACCATCACGCTGTAGTTGTCAGGGGGTTGGCTGTCTGTATAACATCAACGGTCTTAGTTTCAATAGTTTCAGGAGTCCCGTTAACTTCTGTGCGTTCTTCACTCATTTCTACATCAGCCTTGTCCGTTTCCTGAGACTTGTTATCACTGTCTGTTGTTTCTTGGCTGGAGGTGTCTGTTGTCTCTGGTTTGGAGTCCTCTGGCTGTATGTTTTCAGGTTCGGTCTGATCAGTGTCTGTGTGTTCGTCTGCTGATTTTGTCTCTGTCTCGTCTTTCTGTTCTTTTGTGTTGTCTGTGGGAGGAAGCAAGTTGTTTTATTATTATTTATTTTGTTGTCATAATTTGTGGTGACAGCAAATGCATGCAGACATCACCTGAGGTTCGTCGTGATCCTCACCAGTGAGGGATACGACTGAGGAGAGTAAACAATGTGAGGTTTGTAAATTAGAATGTTATAAAATACATTTATAAAGTAAAGGGGAAGCCTATGCTCAATATAAGATTCATAAAAACATATATGTATAACAGGGTAAGTACTAGAACTGACTTATTTCGACTACCCCGTCGGGAAATTAATGTTAATTTGGGCTGTCACTCAATACAAAAAGTGAGGCCTGTATATAAATGAAATGCCTGGTTTTTTATTACTATTAATTAACCCCTCCAACTAATCTAAACATTCTGTGTCTACTGTTATTATTGCAATGCTTAAAACTCACCAGTTTCATCAACTTCCATAGGAGTCTCTTTCTTTTCATCGCCATTCACCTTCTGAAAGGTAAATTACATTGTTACAATAATGTTTTACTATAAATTTTATGTTAACTTCCAAAAACATCCTGTAATAATATTTTTCAAATGGTTATTATAAGGGCTTCTGGTCTGCATTTTGGTTTATAAGTAAATATTTTTCGATAATGGTTTGACTAAAGTACATACTCGTATTTATGATATTAAAACAAGTTGGCCCAATATTAACCATTGTAAAATACCAAATAATTTCCAACTGTTGATTAATCAATCCAAAAACCAATTTTATTAGATTGAACAATCAGTAATTGTTTAACATAATAACTGCAGGCATATAATTATCTACAAACATAATTACATCTGACTACACTGACTTTTACAAAACTAAAAATAAAACTAACTAAACATAAATAGGACAACACAATGGACAAAAAAAACTAAATAAAAAATAGATAAAAAATAAAATAAAGTGAATATTTTGCCATCACCTCTCTTGTTTTGAAGTTATCTACTTCCTGCCTTCACCTTTATAATTTCTCTACATATTTAGATTGTGTTGCACTTGTTAAAATAACTTTCTAGTAGTCATTCAAGACTGGGCAACATTATATAAAATTACATTAATAAAAAAAATTGCTTCTGCTTGCGACTTCGACCACATGAAATTTCTTGTAGTAACATAAATATATACTACGACACTCGGCAGTACTGTAGCATCCCTTTATTGAAATAATTAGTTAAGATTACCCCCTACAGACAAACTCACAAATATTACCTCTTTATAATATTAGTACTATTAACTGTATTATAATTTAATTTTGTTCTATGTTGCAGTCTTATACCTATCGATATAAGCATTAAAATGGGGGAGACCTATGTCCAGCAGTGGACGTGTCTTTTTTTATTACAGTTTATGCAATATAGGCAAAACTTGGAGTAAATTTTCAGGTTTAATTAACAGGCTGCAATTACCAATCGGTCTACCAAGTTGCAGATTACAAGAATAACTATAGCCTTGCTGAGGGACTTTTTTGTTGCTGTTCCTTTAAGTGACTGTTTCAGAGCATTTTAGTTAATGGTGGTAATTTATAAAATACAAATGATTAAAAGTAAAGCTATATCAACATTGACCACAATAACATTTAAATTAAGAGTTTGTTTTGGTGTTTTCAGTGCTAAATAAATAATACTTAATTATACCGTTTAGTATTGAAAGAGAATTCAGGTAAATATTAAAACTTTATTTTTCCAAGTGCAACACAAAAATGCGATGTATGATACCATACAATGTAACAAAGCAACTATGAAGAACCTAATTCCGTCGTGCCTTTTTCCTGGGTTTCTTTGCAGCGTTCGAAGACGATACCGACGGCGTGCGTTTTTTCTTTTTAGCCTATGGTAGATGGATGATACATTTTTATGCAAGGTTAATAAAAATAAATATATGTTGACCTGCACTTTTTATGCTTTTGGTCATATTCTCTAGGATACTTCCTCGTAAGAGCCCTTTCAAGTAACTTTATTGCGAAATTGTTTTTGTTACTCGATAGTATGTCTCAAAAACAGTTCACACAATCGAATTTGGATCGATTAAATTTGATATAGTTCTACCATAGATCGACAGAAGTCAAATAGTCTATAGTCCAAGAAAATCAATAACCCCATTCGATGTTGATCGCGTATAATAACAATATGTATATAAACACAATTTTGTCGATGGAGACATGATAACGACAACACTATCACAGACAAATAATAACTTCAAATAGAAGCATAACTTTATACTCTCGACTGTCCAGTATGTTTGATGAACATAATTAATATTACTATCTCACCTGTGGTTTAGCATCCTCGCCAACATCACTTGGCTGCGCGCTAGAGGTCGAAGAGATCTCCCCTTCCTGTTCACTCTTTTGCTTCTTAGCGGGCACGACCTCTTCCTCTTCTGACTCGTTGGACTGCGAGTCTCCTTTTTGCTCTGATGTCTCGCTTTCTGGAGGCGGGGATGACTCTTTTTGGGATGATGGGTCCTCCTGTGTAAAAGGAAAATACAATATTATAGATATTCATTAAAGTGTCGCGATGGATAAATCCGTCTTTGTCGTACCAAAGGACCGTTTTCTGGTGTGAAAGAGCCGGGGCCTGAATTAAAAATTAATGACAAAACGATTTGACAGTTGTTCTTACTCCCGATGTGTTTTTGCCCGTTCGAAAAAGTTAATTATTCGGGAGTAGAGTTGACTTCTAAGTATCGAATTACTTTCTAATGGGTCCGTATTTTCGTTGTCAGACCTAATGAGCAGGCCCCCTAAATATCCTAAATTTTTCAGTAATTTTGTGTGATTCCTGTGATATATTTGTGTGTTGCAAAGGAAAAGATTGGAATGAACAGCAGCAACCTTCTAAGTGCTAATAAAAAGTGTGTGCTATATACTGCGACATGACGCAAGCTTTTGACTACGTTGACCATAGCATCTTGCTACAGAAATTAGAAGCTTACGGCATAAGGGGAAACATACTAAATCTTATTAAGTCATACCTTACTAACAGAAAACAATACAGAGATATTGAGAGAATTAATGTTAAGACAAAGAAAGAGGAAATGTATGTATCAAGCGAACGCACACCTATATACGGTGTTCCTCAAGGCAGCGTACTCGGATCTTTATTATTCATAATATACATCAATGACCTGCCTAGGGCTATTGACCACCCCATGAGTCTCTTTGCCGACGATAGCACTATGACTATAGCATGTAAAAATAAATACATATATGAAAGTGACATAAATGAATCGTTGACATCAATAATATCATGGTTAAACAGAAACAACCTAAAAATAAATTTAGACAAGACAACTATTACGCATACGTCAAAGACTGCATTAATGGGAAAAAGCGTTTTCTGTAGGGCTCCTAAAATTTATAATAAAATACCACAGTCATATAAAGCATTGCCGGTAAATTTGTTTAAAAAAGAGATGCGAGATTTATTAACAGACAAGTGTTATTATAATATAAATGACTTTGAATGACATTATCTGACATTTTTTAATTTTTTATTATTCCTTAATTTTTGTGACATTTTATGATTAATTTATTTTACTGACTTATCAATGTGTATTATTTATGATTATTATTGAAGTGCCTGTAGTAATTTAGTTTTTATTTTGTAATTTAGTAATGTATATTTTTTTTGTGAATTTTATAAATTTGTAGGCCTTACGGGTGAAACATGTATGTACCTAATATTAGTATTGACACATCCTGCATGCTTAATGAGCACGTATACGCATGTTTTGACAAATAAAATTATCTTTATCTTTAAAAACTACACACACAAATCCATTTAACAAACGTAATCGGTCACTTGGAGACTTGTCCCACTGTGTGATGTGTTACACTGTGCAACATCCATCATATTCGAGAGACTGCGACTGAGTCTGTCGAATATGCTACTCAAAAAGTCTGTGGCTCAAAACTTTATGTGACAGACTTTTCGCACGTTGGTGTGTCATTTCTATGGTCTTGAAGGGCAAACATGGGGATATGAATTAACAAAAAAAAAAGATTCACATACCCGTACTGGGCCTGTTAAGTGGATTACGGCCTACTCCCACCCACAGAGAGGAGGCCCGTGTCCCAGCAGTGGGCACGTTATAAGCGAATATTGTGTAAAAGGTTTAGCAATAATACTCACAACAAGCAGCACGGTGTGCTGGCCGCCGGCCGACACGAGCGTGGGCGTGCGGCCCTGCAGCGCGGGGCACAGCGCGGCCGTGGGCGCGGCCGCGTCGCTGCTGGCGCCCGTGCCCAGCTGGCCCTCCGAGCCCATGCCCCACGACACCACTTCACCTGCACGGACGATGCGATGTAGGTTACAAGAAAAAGACAGATATCACAGATCATTCATCATCACCAGTGATAGGAATAGGTAGTGCCTATTTGCCTAAACTTCGAAGAACAAAGACGAGACTTCCTTAGGACTACATTTTTTCCGGGACATCTGTCCCGAAATTCGGGACAACACTTTTAAATATATTAAAAAAATATGTTATTTGGAATAAGTAATTCGTCTATATTTACCTAAAGTTTGCGACTAGACATAACATTTATAATTTATAACTCCATAATAATAACTTATCCTCTATGGGCTCTAAAGGAAAAATAAAACACATAGAATATTGTTGTAACAAATATATGTATATTTATATTATTATACTATGTGTTTTATTTTTCCTTTAGAGCCCATAGAGGATAAGTTATTATTATGGAGTTATAAATTATAAATGTTATGTCTAGTCGCAAACTTTAGGTAAATATAGACGAATTACTTATTCCAAATAACATATTTTTTTTAATGTATTTAAAATTGTTGTCCCGAATTTCGGGACAGATGTCCCGGAAAAAACTTAGTCCTAAGGAAGTCTCGTCTCTGTTCTTCGAAGTTTAGGCAAATAGGCACTACCTATTCCTATCACTGATCATCACACACCAACACCATCATCACAGATGCAGAGCACAGGTGTGGTCCGAAATAGACCCACGGCTCTTTCTAGGGTTCCAATTAAGCCCCACTTACACGATGTAAGTTTCTTGCCTGAGTCATACAATAAAATTGAAGCAACAAATGCTAGACGATGGAACTTGAATCGTTGCTTTAACCTATAATAGTTGAAGCCACAAATATCACACCATGTAAATCAAACTTTAGTTGGATCAAATCAAATTATTTTATTTCAAATAAAACTACATGGGCACTTATGAAACGTCAGAAGCTAGGTGCACGGTTCCAATTGGTTGTTTCCTATGGAGAAGAGCCAGCAAGAAACTCCATGGTTACTCTTTTAAAAACAAGGGGCTTTTACAATGTTTTCAAATTACAGTGTTAATAGGTATGGGAGGACAGTGTACAGGACTAACAAAATAATGATTAGCCACATAACATTCCGTCAAATGACTGATCCTACCGCAAAGTTATCTATCATTTCAATGCTGCTCTTCAAAATAGTAAAAATGCAATTTTGTATTCTGGAAAATCGAGCTAACTTATAAGACCTATCCCCTGTTTTTCATAGTTTAAAATTTAGCCCATGTCAAAAACATAATGAACTATTACAAAGTTTCAGTACAAATTATACAGGTATTTTAACACTTTTTTGTACAACTACAGTCATCTGGATAAGTGGGATCCCAAGGGGCCTACGATTATTTATCACTTAGAGAGGCTTACCATTTACCCAGTTTTCCAAATAGTTAGGTTTTATTATCAGTTGTCTCAATTACAGAGGCCCCTGCTAAGACAGGTAGAAATATACTGGTTTTTTTTTCTTTTCGTTTATGTAGCAGTTCATGTTCAAAAAATATTCATTATTATTAGTTGTCTTACATATATACAGGATACTAGCTTTTCCCGCGGCTTCGCCGGAGTAAAGTTTGGAAATTTTTACACAAGAACGTGCTACCGCGATTTATAGTATCCTATGTCTTAACCCAGGTCATGGCCTATCCGAATGCCTTTCAATTAAATCTGGTCTGCCGTTACGGCATGAAAAGGAAACAGCACCAAAGATCCTAACAACCTTCCTGACCCCCGAAAACCTGAACTTCAAGATACGGAGTATGATTTGTCCAATCCCTTAAATCTCTTGAAAAGAATTTTTGACAATGGAATTAATTTGACATACCACTTGGTTTATATAAATTCTACTTGGCGGTAAAGTTTGGCTGTGATTTTGTGTATAAAAACTGTTGTACTGTGAATGGAAAGAAATTTCGATCCAGCCTGTCTCATCTTGCTGTCCTCCCTCCAGAGACGCCCGAGATCCGTACCCCACAGGGGGTGCCCCTAGCGTGCAGTCGCTTAGTATTATAAGAAATTCGCCCGTGGCTGGAGGCTTTGAGTTTGCTTACGGCAGTGACAAGATAGTCCGGTTGAGTAGTCACGACCTCTCAAGGTCAACAACGACATGCCATACAACAAAAAAAAGGGGAAGCAGTAGCGAAGGGTCAATTTTTGTAAGAGGTAAGACGGAGGACATATCTTTATGAGATTATATAATTTGTATATAGAATACTGACTGTGCCGTTTTTTAAAGGGAAGCCAGTAGGAATCGAGTTGTATGGAACCTTCACCACTGGTGAAAAGTAATTCTTTGTTTGCTGCTCGTGGAACAAACACCTTGATTTGAAGTAAGGTACTTTCTAAGTACTCTCTTAAAAAATCCTGCCATTTCCTATTACTTTCTGTAAATAAGTTCAAATAAGTAACTTACCCGAATCAGTAACAGCGAAAGAATTGCTGGTGCCTGCTGCTATGCTGATGACCTTCTTATTCTGTAGCTTGGGAACAGGCTCTAAGACCTCAGCGTCGCCGGCGCGGTCACCCAAGCCCAACCTGGCGAAATAAAGAAGATAAGATGGTTAGAAACATCCTGAGAGTCTCATAATGAGTTGGTTTATGTTTAAAGTTCGGAATATTGTCGACGGATAACGGTGAACGCATGGCCGGTTCCATACCGGAGCCCACGGAAGCCAGCGACACACGCGATCGTTAGCATTCAAAGACATAATTATTGTTGTAATACTTATACATTCAGCAAAAAATCAGTGACCATATATCCTCATTGAATACAGTCTTCAGATTCTCCTCAATCCACTAAATTTTTGGCTTTCATTCGCTCGCCTGTCTGACACTTGGACTGTTGGGCTATCTTAATTAAATTAACTTTACACTGTAACTTTTACTGACAAATGCGTGCACTGACTGGACAGGTCCACTCATTCTGTGTGGTTTTTCCTCAAGAGACCAGTTCAGACACAAATCTACATGGTCTTCGCATGATCTGACCAAGATTATGTCTGGACTTTAAAAGAGACTGTGACCTTTGAGTTTGTGTCGGCCTTTCTTCTCAGAGTAGTCAGATAGGAAACGCCGACCTCATCTAGTTTTAAAATATGACTGACGTGTAAAAGAGTTTGTACAAACCTACTTACAGAAATAAAATCATTTATCATTTATCACTGTCTCAAGTTTAACTTTTGTAATAGTTTAAAATGGTGTTCGGTTTGAGATAAAGTTGGGTTATTACTAGATTGCGGCCGTACGCAAAATATGCGCATTGACGTGTAGCTGCGGATACCAACCCGTATTACCTAACTACTTACCAGATAGCGGTGAAGCCCAAAAGGAAAGTATTGTTTTTGTTATAATATATTTTATATCTTACCTGCCATACTCGCAGCGTCCGATAGCGTACACTTGTCCGTTGTTGTCCAGCGCTAGAGAGTGATGTTGTCCGCACGCCACGCTCTTCCACGTCGTGTTCTGACTCGTGAAGGCATCGCATTCAGTTGGCATGAACAATGCTGTCTTGCGTTTTTCGCCTGTTATGCCTGTCAAGAAAAAAAAAATGTTTAGTTAGTATGCAAACCGAGCATTTAATAACGCATTCGTTCCGTGTCTGATTAATAGAGTAGCACAATTTAAAGCTCTGAAAGTAAACCACCCTTTGTTTCTCCATAATCAAGTTCATGGCTCTTGGAACCGAAAATCTACTTCACTTAATTAAGCTATCACTTAAATATAAAAAAAAATTAATCATACTGTAAGAGTTAAGACAAGGCTAAACTAAGTAAGCTTATAATTTCATCAATCACATAATAGCTGATAAATATTGTCATATCATTGTCAAGTCTCTTTTTATTACGGCCTAAAACAGCAGTGAGGGTCTAGGACTTACACCTCCTCTCTGTGAGAGCCTGTGGGCCGTAATTCCGAAGACATGTGGCCGTAAGTCACATCTCTTCGAGTTTATTGCTGTAGGACATGCCGGTTTCCTTACAATGATAATTGATTTTTGTTTAATCTTGATGGGACTGCTGTTGACCTTGATCTCGCCTGATTGAAAGCGATGGAAGAGGTCTACAATGTAACAACCAAGCACAGAAGATGCCTGTTCGCTGTTGCTTTAAAGGCTGACAGGTTTGAACAAAGACGCTGGCTGGTATACTGACCGAGCTGTCCATAGTTGTTGAGTCCCCATGCGAACATCTTGTCGTTGTTGTCTAGCACGAACGTGGCGTGGTAGCCGGCCCAGATGCGGGCTCCGCCTGCTTTCAGGGTCACCTTCGATGGTACTAGCAGAGCGCCTGGAGATCAAAACGTTAATAAGTAAAGTTTCCAGAAATACACCAATTTATGACATAAATAAGAGCAAAAAATAAATTAAAAAGGTTTGTCGTTCAACGACAGCATAATGGATTAGTACCTTACCTTAGCAGACGTAGCATGTCAGCATGTATTATAAGCATTATGAAGCAGAAATAATACTTGAAGTATCTTAGCAGACATGGTATTTTAATTATGATATTGTCATTCGGTGACAATGAGATTGTAAGTAAAAAGAGGTATGTAGATAGTTATACACGCTCCGCAAGTGGCACGTCAAAACTTGGCTAATTAGCCAAGTTACATATCGTCTCGACTCTTTTTCGCTCCCGATAATTACGACATGGCGTCCTACTTCCACGTGTCATCTAATTTTGAAGTTCGAAAGTTGGGTAGGTAACGTATCCTAACCTATGGGATTGAGGTGCTCCAATTTTTGCATACTGAATGTTTTTTGTTATTGTTTTTTTTTGCTATTTTTATTTTATTTTACATAAACTTTGACATTTGATAATTATTATTTATACAATGACATGAAAATTTACTTTGTGAAGTATAATATTATTATTTAATAATTGTGAATGTGTGGACTCTATGAGGGTAATTTTGTTTCATTTTCTCAGTTTGAATGCACTCAAACTGCCAGATTAGGCATTTGAGTGCTTTATCCGGCCTATCCCAAATGGCCTTTCTTTGGTATTGTTCGTCGAGTGGTTGAGCTCCTTAAGTTCCTAGTTGAGCTACACTACTACTGACAAATGCGTGCACTGACTGGACAGGTCCACTCAAATCTGTATGGTTCTTTCCTCAAAAGACCATTTCAGATACCAATCTACCATGGTCCTCAAATGATCTGACCAAGATTATTTCCGGATTTTTATATACCTACACATTAACATTGATGAATTTTTATAAATACATTGTCATGAATATTTTCTTTGTAAAATAGTATATTATTTTAATTATTGTGAATATGAAGACTATGTGGGTCATTCCTCTTTTTCTTCTTAATTAGTTTTAATCACGATCTGGCAGTATGAGTAATTTATGCGGCCTACCCAAGTGTCCTTTCTATGGTATTTTTCGTCGAATCGTTGAGCTCCTTAAGTTTTGAGTTGAGCTGCACGATTACTGACAAATGCGTGCACTGACTGGACAGGTCCACTCAATCTGTGTGGTTTTTCCTCAAAATACCATAGACACTTTACATGGTCTCCACATGATCTGACCAAGATTATGTCTGGACTTTAAAAGAGACTGTGACCTCTGAGTTTGTTTCGGCCTTTCTTCTCAGAGTAGTCAGATAGGAAACGCCGACCTCATCTAGTTAAAAAAATAGTATTGACGTGTAATTATTTTTTTGTACAAACCTACTTACAGAAATAAAATCATTTATCTTCTTCTTTTTACTTATAATATCTTTGTTCGGCCATGGTAAAAACAGCATGTCTGCTACGGCTCTAAAGTCTAAATTGGATTGATTTACCAATATTTTACAAAAATATAGAGACGTTTGTAGTAAAAAAATTTCAGTCACTCTATTTATACACTGTAAAATCTCTGAAGCTACCACATCAAACAAAAAAAAACAGCCTATTTCTTTAAACAAATGATTACACAGGGTACTTACTGAATCCTTGTCTAGCGTCCCTGGTAGCGGATCGCTGCGGCAACCTGCCAAGCTGGCCCTGTTCACCGCAGCCCATTGTGTACACGCCTCCTGACGCCTGCAATTAAATGTTTTATTAGATTTAGATAGAGTTAATCCGTAGAAAAAGAAACACTTCACAAAGAAGGGAAGTTCCCGCACTTATTCATAATCGCGCTAAAGAACTCCTTAGTTTTCAGGCGTGTGATATGAATCATCCTTGTATCGAGTACAGTCCTAACTAACGTATCATACGCTCTAAACGCGTTCGAAATTTAATCAGATAAGCTGTGATGACTAGATTTTTGTTTGACGAAAGGATCAGTTTTTACTAATTAAGGGTCACGCAGATTTGGTCGGGCCGCGCCGAAACGCAACGGATTGCAAAAATACTCCTAGATCTCTTTCTATGAACCAACGCTCACTACAAGCGGGCCGCACAGCACTTTTTGTATAAAAATGCGCTGCGACTGTAATGTGCGCTTGGCTTTACACAATATGGGCATTATGGGAGGATAATCAGAAACTATATAAACTGGCAGAGGTTAATATTTCGTGACAAAGTGAACATAATACAACTGGTAAGGTTTAGGCGCAGAATGTCCAATTCACAAAATGTCCAGCGGTCGCAAAGTGTCCAGTTCGCAGAATGTCCAATTCGCAGAATGTCCAATATTCATCGTAACGTTGATGTCGAAAGGATCCTTTTAGAACTTAGGATGCAAGATGCTCCGTCAATATTGTTTATGAACTCAAACGGTTCGTTTATTGTACAGATTATAAAATGAAAACATCGTAATAACCACACAAATCAAGACTTTTAAAAGCGCAATACACAATGTTTTTGAATTCAGTTTATCCCAACTCTTGATTCAATTTTTTGAGCACTTTGAACCCAACTCTTGATTCTATTAGTGATTGATGGGGTGCCAATGTTATGATGAATATTGGACATTCTGCGAACTGGACATTTTGCGAATTGGACATTCTGCGAACTGGACACTGCGACCGCTGAACATTTTGTGTATTGGACATTCTGCGCCTAAACGCTGATAATCTTTTGTATTAGTTGTTTGTTGATCCTATTTAATCAAATAAATAGAGATGAATGGAAGACATACTTTGGTCTGATAAAAGTCAGGATGATAATGAATACATACCGACAATATAACAAGATGGTCGCTGCCTGACGCGATTGCCACAGCTGTCTCTCCGATGTCCACCTTCACGGGCTCGCGACACGACTTGCCTTCACGACCGCGGACCACCAGGCCCATGCTGCCGTGAGAGTCCTGTGAAGAGACAGTTGTTTTAGAATTGGTTGGTTGTAAGCAGTAACACACAGAATGTCTAAAGAAAAATGTTTTTGAAGAATATTCAATTAATAATAATAATTCTTTATTGGCATAAAAAAATGTGTACTAACAAACTGAAGCCTCGACTTTTGCACCAGGTTAAAATACAGGAGCTTAGCCAATGAGAAACTCCTTCGTGAGGCGCTTCTTACCTCGGTACTAGTTTGAAAATGTTGAATGGTCCGTTCAGAGTCGTAAGTACTAGTGTCCGACTAAAACAGGATTTTCAGCCGAAACCGAATCTTCGGTCTTGGTCCCAGTTTCGGCCGAAACCGAAACTTATTTGAATTTTTATAGCATGTTAAATCTATTGTATTTTAACGCATATATAGACAGTTAAAACGTGTAAAAAATAAAATGCTACAATTAAAGTATGTAACAAAAATAGTTCTTTATTTGTAAAATTAACAATTTAAATTTAAAAAAAAAAACACTCAACATATTTGTCAAACTTTTTCAAAAATCAACATTAGTTACTTATATTTACAATAGTCTTAATGATTAGATAAATTGTGTTGTTATTTTCTAATGAGATCTAGTATATAACTTAGAATTTAAAGAATTATCTTACGATTATAATTAATTATCAGTGATAATTAATATTTATCAGTCTCAATAAAGATGAGTATAATTTGTACGACAATCAAGTACTTTTACGATCATGATCGCGCCGGCTAGCGAACTCAACTGGCAATCACGTTCACTCACTCGAAGTTAGCCGAATGATGCGCGACAATTCACGAACTCCTGGTTTCGGCGGGGCCGATGGTTCGGCCAATTATTGGCCGAAACCAAACCTTCGGTCAGTCGTTAGTAAGTACGTACCCTGAAGGCCCCCCACGCGTACACGTCCCCGTTGTCCAGCAGCGCGGCGGAGTGCGAGTCCCCGGCCGCCAGGCGCACGGCGCGCGCGCACAGCGCCAGGCGCGACGTAAGTACGTACCCTGAAGGCCCCCCACGCGTACACGTCCCCGTTGTCCAGCAGCGCGGCGGAGTGCGAGTCCCCGGCCGCCAGGCGCACGGCGCGCGCGCACAGCGCCAGGCGCGACGTAAGTACGTACCCTGAAGGCCCCCCACGCGTACACGTCCCCGTTGTCCAGCAGCGCGGCGGAGTGCGAGTCCCCGGCCGCCAGGCGCACGGCGCGCGCGCACAGCGCCAGGCGCGACGTAAGTACGTACCCTGAAGGCCCCCCACGCGTACACGTCCCCGTTGTCCAGCAGCGCGGCGGAGTGCGAGTCCCCGGCCGCCAGGCGCACGGCGCGCGCGCACAGCGCCAGGCGCGACGTAAGTACGTACCCTGAAGGCCCCCCACGCGTACACGTCCCCGTTGTCCAGCAGCGCGGCGGAGTGCGAGTCCCCGGCCGCCAGGCGCACGGCGCGCGCGCACAGCGCCAGGCGCGACGTAAGTACGTACCCTGAAGGCCCCCCACGCGTACACGTCCCCGTTGTCCAGCAGCGCGGCGGAGTGCGAGTCCCCGGCCGCCAGGCGCACGGCGCGCGCGCACAGCGCCAGGCGCGACGTAAGTACGTACCCTGAAGGCCCCCCACGCGTACACGTCCCCGTTGTCCAGCAGCGCGGCGGAGTGCGAGTCCCCGGCCGCCAGGCGCACGGCGCGCGCGCACAGCGCCAGGCGCGACGTAAGTACGTACCCTGAAGGCCCCCCACGCGTACACGTCCCCGTTGTCCAGCAGCGCGGCGGAGTGCGAGTCCCCGGCCGCCAGGCGCACGGCGCGCGCGCACAGCGCCAGGCGCGACGTAAGTACGTACCCTGAAGGCCCCCCACGCGTACACGTCCCCGTTGTCCAGCAGCGCGGCGGAGTGCGAGTCCCCGGCCGCCAGGCGCACGGCGCGCGCGCACAGCGCCAGGCGCGACGTAAGTACGTACCCTGAAGGCCCCCCACGCGTACACGTCCCCGTTGTCCAGCAGCGCGGCGGAGTGCGAGTCCCCGGCCGCCAGGCGCACGGCGCGCGCGCACAGCGCCAGGCGCGACGTAAGTACGTACCCTGAAGGCCCCCCACGCGTACACGTCCCCGTTGTCCAGCAGCGCGGCGGAGTGCGAGTCCCCGGCCGCCAGGCGCACGGCGCGCGCGCACAGCGCCAGGCGCGACGTAAGTACGTACCCTGAAGGCCCCCCACGCGTACACGTCCCCGTTGTCCAGCAGCGCGGCGGAGTGCGAGTCCCCGGCCGCCAGGCGCACGGCGCGCGCGCACAGCGCCAGGCGCGACGTAAGTACGTACCCTGAAGGCCCCCCACGCGTACACGTCCCCGTTGTCCAGCAGCGCGGCGGAGTGCGAGTCCCCGGCCGCCAGGCGCACGGCGCGCGCGCACAGCGCCAGGCGCGACGTAAGTACGTACCCTGAAGGCCCCCCACGCGTACACGTCCCCGTTGTCCAGCAGCGCGGCGGAGTGCGAGTCCCCGGCCGCCAGGCGCACGGCGCGCGCGCACAGCGCCAGGCGCGACGTAAGTACGTACCCTGAAGGCCCCCCACGCGTACACGTCCCCGTTGTCCAGCAGCGCGGCGGAGTGCGAGTCCCCGGCCGCCAGGCGCACGGCGCGCGCGCACAGCGCCAGGCGCGACGTAAGTACGTACCCTGAAGGCCCCCCACGCGTACACGTCCCCGTTGTCCAGCAGCGCGGCGGAGTGCGAGTCCCCGGCCGCCAGGCGCACGGCGCGCGCGCACAGCGCCAGGCGCGACGTAAGTACGTACCCTGAAGGCCCCCCACGCGTACACGTCCCCGTTGTCCAGCAGCGCGGCGGAGTGCGAGTCCCCGGCCGCCAGGCGCACGGCGCGCGCGCACAGCGCCAGGCGCGACGTAAGTACGTACCCTGAAGGCCCCCCACGCGTACACGTCCCCGTTGTCCAGCAGCGCGGCGGAGTGCGAGTCCCCGGCCGCCAGGCGCACGGCGCGCGCGCACAGCGCCAGGCGCGACGTAAGTACGTACCCTGAAGGCCCCCCACGCGTACACGTCCCCGTTGTCCAGCAGCGCGGCGGAGTGCGAGTCCCCGGCCGCCAGGCGCACGGCGCGCGCGCACAGCGCCAGGCGCGACGTAAGTACGTACCCTGAAGGCCCCCCACGCGTACACGTCCCCGTTGTCCAGCAGCGCGGCGGAGTGCGAGTCCCCGGCCGCCAGGCGCACGGCGCGCGCGCACAGCGCCAGGCGCGACGTAAGTACGTACCCTGAAGGCCCCCCACGCGTACACGTCCCCGTTGTCCAGCAGCGCGGCGGAGTGCGAGTCCCCGGCCGCCAGGCGCACGGCGCGCGCGCACAGCGCCAGGCGCGACGTAAGTACGTACCCTGAAGGCCCCCCACGCGTACACGTCCCCGTTGTCCAGCAGCGCGGCGGAGTGCGAGTCCCCGGCCGCCAGGCGCACGGCGCGCGCGCACAGCGCCAGGCGCGACGTAAGTACGTACCCTGAAGGCCCCCCACGCGTACACGTCCCCGTTGTCCAGCAGCGCGGCGGAGTGCGAGTCCCCGGCCGCCAGGCGCACGGCGCGCGCGCACAGCGCCAGGCGCGACGTAAGTACGTACCCTGAAGGCCCCCCACGCGTACACGTCCCCGTTGTCCAGCAGCGCGGCGGAGTGCGAGTCCCCGGCCGCCAGGCGCACGGCGCGCGCGCACAGCGCCAGGCGCGACGTAAGTACGTACCCTGAAGGCCCCCCACGCGTACACGTCCCCGTTGTCCAGCAGCGCGGCGGAGTGCGAGTCCCCGGCCGCCAGGCGCACGGCGCGCGCGCACAGCGCCAGGCGCGACGTAAGTACGTACCCTGAAGGCCCCCCACGCGTACACGTCCCCGTTGTCCAGCAGCGCGGCGGAGTGCGAGTCCCCGGCCGCCAGGCGCACGGCGCGCGCGCACAGCGCCAGGCGCGACGTAAGTACGTACCCTGAAGGCCCCCCACGCGTACACGTCCCCGTTGTCCAGCAGCGCGGCGGAGTGCGAGTCCCCGGCCGCCAGGCGCACGGCGCGCGCGCACAGCGCCAGGCGCGACGTAAGTACGTACCCTGAAGGCCCCCCACGCGTACACGTCCCCGTTGTCCAGCAGCGCGGCGGAGTGCGAGTCCCCGGCCGCCAGGCGCACGGCGCGCGCGCACAGCGCCAGGCGCGACGTAAGTACGTACCCTGAAGGCCCCCCACGCGTACACGTCCCCGTTGTCCAGCAGCGCGGCGGAGTGCGAGTCCCCGGCCGCCAGGCGCACGGCGCGCGCGCACAGCGCCAGGCGCGACGTAAGTACGTACCCTGAAGGCCCCCCACGCGTACACGTCCCCGTTGTCCAGCAGCGCGGCGGAGTGCGAGTCCCCGGCCGCCAGGCGCACGGCGCGCGCGCACAGCGCCAGGCGCGACGTAAGTACGTACCCTGAAGGCCCCCCACGCGTACACGTCCCCGTTGTCCAGCAGCGCGGCGGAGTGCGAGTCCCCGGCCGCCAGGCGCACGGCGCGCGCGCACAGCGCCAGGCGCGACGTAAGTACGTACCCTGAAGGCCCCCCACGCGTACACGTCCCCGTTGTCCAGCAGCGCGGCGGAGTGCGAGTCCCCGGCCGCCAGGCGCACGGCGCGCGCGCACAGCGCCAGGCGCGACGTAAGTACGTACCCTGAAGGCCCCCCACGCGTACACGTCCCCGTTGTCCAGCAGCGCGGCGGAGTGCGAGTCCCCGGCCGCCAGGCGCACGGCGCGCGCGCACAGCGCCAGGCGCGACGTAAGTACGTACCCTGAAGGCCCCCCACGCGTACACGTCCCCGTTGTCCAGCAGCGCGGCGGAGTGCGAGTCCCCGGCCGCCAGGCGCACGGCGCGCGCGCACAGCGCCAGGCGCGACGTAAGTACGTACCCTGAAGGCCCCCCACGCGTACACGTCCCCGTTGTCCAGCAGCGCGGCGGAGTGCGAGTCCCCGGCCGCCAGGCGCACGGCGCGCGCGCACAGCGCCAGGCGCGACGTAAGTACGTACCCTGAAGGCCCCCCACGCGTACACGTCCCCGTTGTCCAGCAGCGCGGCGGAGTGCGAGTCCCCGGCCGCCAGGCGCACGGCGCGCGCGCACAGCGCCAGGCGCGACGTAAGTACGTACCCTGAAGGCCCCCCACGCGTACACGTCCCCGTTGTCCAGCAGCGCGGCGGAGTGCGAGTCCCCGGCCGCCAGGCGCACGGCGCGCGCGCACAGCGCCAGGCGCGACGTAGTACGTACCCTGAAGGCCCCCCACGCGTACACGTCCCCGTTGTCCAGCAGCGCGGCGGAGTGCGAGTCCCCGGCCGCCAGGCGCACGGCGCGCGCGCACAGCGCCAGGCGCGACGTAAGTACGTACCCTGAAGGCCCCCCACGCGTACACGTCCCCGTTGTCCAGCAGCGCGGCGGAGTGCGAGTCCCCGGCCGCCAGGCGCACGGCGCGCGCGCACAGCGCCAGGCGCGACGTAAGTACGTACCCTGAAGGCCCCCCACGCGTACACGTCCCCGTTGTCCAGCAGCGCGGCGGAGTGCGAGTCCCCGGCCGCCAGGCGCACGGCGCGCGCGCACAGCGCCAGGCGCGACGTAAGTACGTACCCTGAAGGCCCCCCACGCGTACACGTCCCCGTTGTCCAGCAGCGCGGCGGAGTGCGAGTCCCCGGCCGCCAGGCGCACGGCGCGCGCGCACAGCGCCAGGCGCGACGTAAGTACGTACCCTGAAGGCCCCCCACGCGTACACGTCCCCGTTGTCCAGCAGCGCGGCGGAGTGCGAGTCCCCGGCCGCCAGGCGCACGGCGCGCGCGCACAGCGCCAGGCGCGACGTAAGTACGTACCCTGAAGGCCCCCCACGCGTACACGTCCCCGTTGTCCAGCAGCGCGGCGGAGTGCGAGTCCCCGGCCGCCAGGCGCACGGCGCGCGCGCACAGCGCCAGGCGCGACGTAAGTACGTACCCTGAAGGCCCCCCACGCGTACACGTCCCCGTTGTCCAGCAGCGCGGCGGAGTGCGAGTCCCCGGCCGCCAGGCGCACGGCGCGCGCGCACAGCGCCAGGCGCGACGTAAGTACGTACCCTGAAGGCCCCCCACGCGTACACGTCCCCGTTGTCCAGCAGCGCGGCGGAGTGCGAGTCCCCGGCCGCCAGGCGCACGGCGCGCGCGCACAGCGCCAGGCGCGACGTAAGTACGTACCCTGAAGGCCCCCCACGCGTACACGTCCCCGTTGTCCAGCAGCGCGGCGGAGTGCGAGTCCCCGGCCGCCAGGCGCACGGCGCGCGCGCACAGCGCCAGGCGCGACGTAAGTACGTACCCTGAAGGCCCCCCACGCGTACACGTCCCCGTTGTCCAGCAGCGCGGCGGAGTGCGAGTCCCCGGCCGCCAGGCGCACGGCGCGCGCGCACAGCGCCAGGCGCGACGTAAGTACGTACCCTGAAGGCCCCCCACGCGTACACGTCCCCGTTGTCCAGCAGCGCGGCGGAGTGCGAGTCCCCGGCCGCCAGGCGCACGGCGCGCGCGCACAGCGCCAGGCGCGACGTAAGTACGTACCCTGAAGGCCCCCCACGCGTACACGTCCCCGTTGTCCAGCAGCGCGGCGGAGTGCGAGTCCCCGGCCGCCAGGCGCACGGCGCGCGCGCACAGCGCCAGGCGCGACGTAAGTACGTACCCTGAAGGCCCCCCACGCGTACACGTCCCCGTTGTCCAGCAGCGCGGCGGAGTGCGAGTCCCCGGCCGCCAGGCGCACGGCGCGCGCGCACAGCGCCAGGCGCGACGTAAGTACGTACCCTGAAGGCCCCCCACGCGTACACGTCCCCGTTGTCCAGCAGCGCGGCGGAGTGCGAGTCCCCGGCCGCCAGGCGCACGGCGCGCGCGCACAGCGCCAGGCGCGACGTAAGTACGTACCCTGAAGGCCCCCCACGCGTACACGTCCCCGTTGTCCAGCAGCGCGGCGGAGTGCGAGTCCCCGGCCGCCAGGCGCACGGCGCGCGCGCACAGCGCCAGGCGCGACGTAAGTACGTACCCTGAAGGCCCCCCACGCGTACACGTCCCCGTTGTCCAGCAGCGCGGCGGAGTGCGAGTCCCCGGCCGCCAGGCGCACGGCGCGCGCGCACAGCGCCAGGCGCGACGTAAGTACGTACCCTGAAGGCCCCCCACGCGTACACGTCCCCGTTGTCCAGCAGCGCGGCGGAGTGCGAGTCCCCGGCCGCCAGGCGCACGGCGCGCGCGCACAGCGCCAGGCGCGACGTAAGTACGTACCCTGAAGGCCCCCCACGCGTACACGTCCCCGTTGTCCAGCAGCGCGGCGGAGTGCGAGTCCCCGGCCGCCAGGCGCACGGCGCGCGCGCACAGCGCCAGGCGCGACGTAAGTACGTACCCTGAAGGCCCCCCACGCGTACACGTCCCCGTTGTCCAGCAGCGCGGCGGAGTGCGAGTCCCCGGCCGCCAGGCGCACGGCGCGCGCGCACAGCGCCAGGCGCGACGTAAGTACGTACCCTGAAGGCCCCCCACGCGTACACGTCCCCGTTGTCCAGCAGCGCGGCGGAGTGCGAGTCCCCGGCCGCCAGGCGCACGGCGCGCGCGCACAGCGCCAGGCGCGACGTAAGTACGTACCCTGAAGGCCCCCCACGCGTACACGTCCCCGTTGTCCAGCAGCGCGGCGGAGTGCGAGTCCCCGGCCGCCAGGCGCACGGCGCGCGCGCACAGCGCCAGGCGCGACGTAAGTACGTACCCTGAAGGCCCCCCACGCGTACACGTCCCCGTTGTCCAGCAGCGCGGCGGAGTGCGAGTCCCCGGCCGCCAGGCGCACGGCGCGCGCGCACAGCGCCAGGCGCGACGTAAGTACGTACCCTGAAGGCCCCCCACGCGTACACGTCCCCGTTGTCCAGCAGCGCGGCGGAGTGCGAGTCCCCGGCCGCCAGGCGCACGGCGCGCGCGCACAGCGCCACGCGCGCCGCGCGGCCCTCGTCCGCCTCGCCGGCCGCCGCGCGGCCCAGCGCGCCCTCGTCGTTGCAGCCGAACGTCCACACCTGCGGGGGGACATAAATGTGATCACACCAATTTGATAGACTTCAAAATCATTCAATACAAATGTATGTTTGCAAGTAATAATATAATAATAACATTAAATCGTTTATTTATAAAAGGGCCACATTTACAATACATTACATACATTTACCTTAACAATTAAAATAGAGCACAGTTGCTAATTTTCCTGAACTAGAAAATGCATAAATACATAATGTAATAAATTAACAATGAGTGTAAAGTTATAACTAAAATAAAACTTAGGTAAATAAAAGTAAAATAGCATGTTAGCGGTTCTATTTGCAGAGAACAAGTAGGTCTTCTGTCTGTGCATAATCGATGGTTAGTAAATACTTAAGTATAATGTTTTTACACCTATAGTAATTTAATTTATAGATACTTAGTTTTTCATTTAATCTATCGTAAAGAATGTAAAAAATCTTTCTACAAAGACATATTTTGAGGTTGCATTAAATATGCATACGAGGGCTGCACTAAAAGTATCGGGAATGGAATATTTCCACTGTTCCTGTCATATTAAAATCTTTTTAATTGAAAACTCCTTGGTTTTTAAAATCGAATACCATTTATTTATTAAAAAAAAGATTCTCGGTCTTGTCTTTGTCTCGGTGTTGTTCAAACTTGTTTAGTCGTTGAGAAAATGGAATTGACTCGAGAAAATTCAAGAGCGATGATTTATTATGACTTTCGAAGTGGTTTAACACAAAAACAGTGTGTTGACCGGATGATTTCTGCATTTGGTGATGAAGCCCCATCCAAAACCACAATTTATCGCTGGTTTGCTGAATTTCAACGTGGACGTGTCAAGCTCAGTGATGATCCCCGTCAAGGTCGTCCAAAAACTGCAGTCACCCAAGAAAACGTTGATGCTGTGCGTAAGCTGATTGAGGAAGATCGACATGTGACATACCGCGAAATTCAGGCAACTTTAGACATTGGCATGAGTCAAATACATTTGTATTTGACTCATGCCATTGAATCTTGCATGAACAATTAGGTGTAAAAAAGTTGTTTTCCCGATGGATACCGCATTCGCTCTGTGAAGAGCAAAAAGCGGCTCGCGTTACTTGGTGCGTCAGAACTCTCGAAAGATTCCACGCAGGATCTTCAAATGCTGTATACAACATCGTATCAGGTGACGAATCCTGGATATACGCGTACGAACCCGAAACAAAAAACCAGTCACGAGTTTGGGTGTTCGAAAATGAGTTAAAGCCAACAAAAATTGTTCGTACACGGAGTGTTGCAAAAAAAATGGTGGCCACGTTTGTCTCCAAAACCGGCCATGTTACGACTATTCCTCTTGAGGGACAAAGAACGGTTAATGCAGAATGGTATGCTAGCATTTGTTTGCCACAGGTCGTTTCTGAACTCCGTAAAGAGAACTGCAACCGCCGCATCATCCTCCATCACAATGCGAGTTCTCACACCGCGCACAGAACAAAAGAGTTTTTAGAGCAAAAAAACATAGAATTGTTAGACCATCCGCCGTACAGCCCCGACCTAAGCCCTAATGATTTCTATACTTTCCCTAAAATAAAGAATCAATTGCGTGGACAGAGATTTTTGTCACCTGAAGAAGCTGTGGACGCCTACAAAACGGCTATTTTGGAGACCCCAACTTCCGAATGGAATGGTTGCTTCAATGATTGGTTCCATCGTATGGAAAAATGTGTCAAATTTCGCGGAGAATACTTCGAAAAGCAATAAATACATTTTTAAATAGTAATGTTGTGTCACTTCCTTGATTCCCGAAATTTTCAGTGCCGCCCTCGTACTATATCATTCCGTCTCTTGTTAGTATTGTCAGCATTGTAGGTAAGCATGGTGTGCTGTTTTAATACCAAGTGCATTATGAAAAGCTGGGGAACTGTCAGTACGTTGCAGGATTTATAGAGCAGATCTGTGGGAAAGAAGAAGAGATGGAAGTTTGCAACCTTTAAAATAGCTCTCTAAGCTCTTTCAAGAGGAAGCAAATTAGTTTTTGGTGCGCCACCCCAAGATGTGATACAGTATTGAATTATAGATTGACATAGGGCCAAATAAACTTGGTGATTAAATTTGAATCTGCTAATGTTCGCAATTTCTTAAAAACATATATTAGTTTGAGCACTCTTTTAACTAGGCTTTCAATATGTTGTCTAAAAGAAAGTGTGTCGTCCATTATTACCCCCAGGTCTTTTATTTTGCACGTTTTGAGGATAAAAGGACAAATACACATGTTGCCTGTTCGGTTTCCACATTGATGGGCATATAGATGAGGGTTAGTAATGTTAAGTTGAGGCTTGTGCATGGAGAAGTTAACATATTTTGTCTTGTCGGCATCTAATGTTAGTAAATTGCTTTGAAGCCAATTAGTCACAGTATTAAAACCTAGGTGAGCGATTTCAAACAGTTCGCTACTGGATTTAGCGGTAAATATTAACGCCGTGTCGTCGGCATATGATATAATTTTGACGTCTTTAATATTTAAATTACACAAATCATTCATATAAATCAGGAATAGGGTGGGGCCTAGAATACTTCCCTGAGGAACACCTAAACCAGTATTTTTCTGTTCATCACTTGTAATATTATCTATTCTAACACACTGGTACCGGCCGTTTAAATAGTCAGTAAAAAGTTTAAGCAGCGTTCCCCTTATTCCTATGGTCGCTAATTTGTTCAGAAGAACAGAAACAGACACCGTGTCGAAGGCCTTGGCTAAATCGAGAAAAACTCCCAAGGTCTGGTTTCCTTTGCAGAATTCTTCTGAAATATAATCAGTCAGGCTATGCACCGCCATCGGCTGTCGATAGTTTGTCTCTAAAACCAAATTGCGCAGGGGATAAGATGTTGTTTTTTTTCTAGGTAATTCACTAATCTACTGTTTATGATTTTCTCTAGTATTTTTGAAATTGAGGGGAGTAAGGATATTGGCCTGTAATTATTAACTGCGTCTTTACGTCCAGATTTAAACATAGGGATTACTACTGCCTTTTTCAGACAACTAGGGAAAATTCCTTCGGAAAGACAGATTCGAAATATATGCGTTAAGGGAGGTACCAAAATATGCTTAAAGAGTTTAAGGATCTTATTGCTTATATTATCCCATCCAACTGCACAGTCATCCCTTAGCCCAGAAATGATTTGGGTTATTTCACCTTCATCAGTGTCCAACATAGCAATTAAATTAACAATATTAGGTACATTACCCAAAACTGCGTAGGGGACCAAACTAGCACAAACCGTAAACAAACCGCCATGATGCATCATGTAATAACTATTTATTAGTAACAAATAATTAGTGAAAATGTGTAAAATTATAATAGTTTTATTATTATTCATGTTTTTAAAAAACCCGTACTGCTATATTATGGCATCCTACAAACATTTAAAAGCGGATGATCTTAAAAAGATTACGTTTACGGTTTCTGCTAGTGCTGCACTCTGACGACAAAAAATTCAATAATACCTATTAATGTAAAATCCCTTATACTTTATTATGAGTATAAATGCTGATATAAACATTTTTTTCATGTAGACCAGATCACAAATATTCCTTTTGTCTTAATGTACCGTACAGCCTTTATCTAGGCTTCTTAATACACATTTCTGTTTGAATACGGATATACTCTTTTTTTTTTTTGATAATCGGTTTATTTTTGTATCTTTACATTTCACAAAAGCTGTACTATTCCATCTATTTCACTATACCACAATAATAGTACAGGAGCAATGGTGGCGTGGGTTCAAACCCAAGCAGACACTTGGTGTAAATTATTTTATCACAGTAACGGTGGACTTTCTGGCCCATTCTTCTCCATACGAAACTACCTTTTGGAAGGGGCAACTAGAATCAATTCTATTTTCATGTAAATTATGACGTTCAAAAGTGCCTATAATGTGCCTATTTGAAATAAATGATTTGACTTTGACTTCACCACTACTCTTAAAACGGTAAAGGAAAACATCGTGACGAAACCAGTCCTAAAATCAAAAACTCGATGACATGTGACATCCGCCAAACCGCACTGGGCCCACGCCCTCTCACAGAGAGGAGACCTGTGTCCCAGCAGTGGAAACAATTTAGGGTAATTATGTTATAATACAAACCTATACAAAATTATGACTTAAGGGGGAAGCGCAAGGGTAGCCCGCCAAATTCAAATTTTCTTACGTTTTTTGCAATTTGAAGGTCAATGTCAGGTTGTATTTTGATTAAAATATGATTCGCGGCCGTAACAAATATGGCTTTACAGAATTATAATCATTAGAATCAGCAATACATCTCTCTAAGTTCATATTACTGTATTGAATGACTATTTCATGAAATCATGACACTTGACACCAATTCTAACTTAAGGAGTTGTATTGCTGATTCTAATGATTATAATTCTGTAAAGCGATATTTGTTACGGCCGCGAATCATATTTTAATCAAAATACAACCTGACAGACCTGCAAATTGCAAAAAACGTAAGAAAATTTGAATTTCGCGGGCTACCCTGAAGGTTCCGCCTTAAAATAACATCCATTTATCAAAAAGAATTAGAGTATGAGTTACCTTCCCACTGCTGTCAAGAGCTATTGTGTGCATGCCTCCTGCGTACACATCCACTATTTTGTCACCCAATGCTGTCACATACTTGAATCTGAAACAAAAACAAATTGAGTTAAATGTATGTGTAAAAGAATAAAAAGGCACCATTATTAACTGACTTCAAAAAAGGAGGAGGGTATGCGTTCGGCGATGTTTATTCGCGTTTATGCTGGTTTGTATTTGGCGGACTCTTTTGGAGGCTAAAACTGGTTAGTAAATAAGCGTTCAACATAAGAACATTTGTTGTTAACTTACTTGGTAGTCTCCACGACATCCTCGCCGAGTCCAAGCTGTCCCACGTCACCCTGCCCGCATGCTAGCACACGCCCCCTCTTCTTGGGAGCCGTCGGGATCTCCCATTGGATTGCTGCACAAGCATTACATAATATTAAAACAAATTATTTGATTATGTTGATTACGTCACTTCTTTCTAGCTAAAGCACTAGGACATCG
Organism: Dryobotodes eremita; assembly: GCA_917490735.1. Taxonomy (NCBI): domain Eukaryota; kingdom Metazoa; phylum Arthropoda; class Insecta; order Lepidoptera; family Noctuidae; genus Dryobotodes; species Dryobotodes eremita. The sequence goes on from OU823267.1 coordinate 14,429,210, forward strand.
TGAAGGGCGGGCGTTTTGGGGGACTGTCTTATGTAGTTTTGACGTACAAAATGTGCTGATTCTGAGCCTAATTCGAATAAATGACTTTTAAATTTGACCCTTCACTGAATGTATAATATTCGTGACTTGTGAAACGTAATAACTGTAGTTTTCGCGGTTAGGGCTGGGTACTTACTGACCGAGCGAGCGCGAAGCGTCTCCGTTTCAGCTCGGGTAAAAATGCTTTCGTATGTTCGGATGTCCGGCGGATGGCTGTTCTCCTCCACGGGTCGGATTTCTCAACCGATTCTCGTCAAATTTTATGAGCAGGTTCGATGATTAAATGTTTTTATTTTTTGTCGATTCAGTTATACGAAATTTTTCAAAATGGCGGAGATTGAAAACGTAAAAAAGAACATATTTCAGCCACTTCGCGCTCTTTTTGTTTTAAGGTGTGCGGTGAACATTTATTCAGTTTTATGCTATACAAAGAGGGACTCGCGAGGTCTACAGCTCACAGAGCCACTAGTTTCTAAAAGATACATAAACTCACGCCTTCTGCCCTTGGGGGTAGGGAGAAACTACAGAATGCCACCTGCTACGTTCCTTACATTTCACTCATTTTGCCTCGTTTACGTTCATACATCTGGTCATACACGCACGCCGTTTGCGAGTACTACGCACCTGACCTTTCTGAAGAACATGACCAATAAGCTCACTATATGTCTCCCCAAGGCCGTTCCGTCTCGGCGTTTCCACTCACATCTGCCTTGTAAATGTCTTTTGTCTTTTGTTTTATCCTCCCATCATGACCAAACCATCTAAGCATACTCCTTTCAATTTTAGTCACTACATCTTCTTTTAAACCGCACCATTGTCTTATCACATCAAAACAAGAAAAGATTTTGCTAAAAGATTTTTTGAGAATATGTGCCAACAGTTAGTGCTGACAGTTGATACTATTAACTAATTAAACACAACAAACATAATATAACATCTGTAATCCTCGAAGGATTAAGCAAAGATGTACTATGGTACACCCATGTTTCACCAGTTATGTTTAAATCCCATCTAATAGGGGGCAAGCCTATTGTCATCAACCATTTCCAAATCGAGACTACATGCTACAGAACCAATAAAAATTGTTTCAAATACAATTTAATGTGCCTTCTACCAAAATTCACGTATGCATGTTTATTATGTGCAGTTCAACAACATGTTTGTGGCTACATTTAAGATTTCGCATTCTGTTTAAAATGACTTTGAAAAAGTTTAGTTATGAGAACCTTTAGCCCCATTACATTTTTTAGTGTCATTAGTCCACACATAGTGTTCAAGGCTGTATAGTAAAACTCATTTTCTTAATGTTCGTCAACAGTGACAGAATTTTTGACCTGTAGAATATGTTACAGAAGTTTAGAAAGGGTAGTATTTAAACGCAAATCAAAAAATATCCTTTTTCTATGCAATAAGATTCCGAATTCCCATCAAAATTACTGATTGCACAGCAAAATATTCAACTCAAAATATCACTAAACACACTACAATTTATTTTCGCAGCGTACAGCGATTTTTCCGAAAGCAAAAGCTTTTTCATCAATTTATTTTCTATTCCCAACGAGTACCACATTTTTTTAAATAAAAAATCTATTACTAACGAATACCAAAGCGTGACTTTTTGTACACTCAGCTACACAAAGTTTTATTTAAATTGCGTTTTACCGAAATCTAGGGTAATCTAAATATAGGGTTAGGGTTAATAAGCTGGTCGACGGAGCCCCGCTTCGCGGGGCTCCTATTTCTGTCTAAAGGGTTTAAAGGAACCTAACCAACCGAACCTCGGGATGCCACTGACGTCGACCATCTAGGGTTAGTATTTTCGGGAACATTTAGGTATTGGATGGGAATAGAGCATTTTTACGACAAACGGCTGATCGGAGACAAATACATAATACTCACACGCTATGAATGTGAGTATTATGTATGTACGGTCTGGTTGATTTGCTGTGCAGTCAGTATTTAATTTGCTGTGCAGTCAGTATTTAAATGATGGAAATAAATTGATAGGTGATTATTTATTTGATGTGCAATTAATAATATCCCGTTTAGAAATTGAAAAATCATTATAATGCTGGCTCGCAGGTTAAACGGTGCCCGAAGGAGGTAAAGTGCACAATGTTCCGGGCATACTGGCAATCATTTTATTCGTGCACCCTGTGGGTCAGCTGCACTCAGCGGGCACTCAATGCCCTTCGTGTTCAATATAATAACGCCTTCAGGATGCTGTTGGGGCTATCGAGATGCTGTAGTGCGTCTGGCATGTTTATGGAGGCTAAGATTGATGGCTTTCATGCCATCATGAGAAAGAGAGCTGCCTCCATATTGCACCGTATCCGAGCAAGCTCCAACAGCATTCTAAAAGTAATAGCGGGCCGTCTAGACAGTCCTTTTCTAGGGCACTGGATTGCACTCCATGTGTCCAACTAAATATGATTTTGATTAATGTTTATAATTTTATTTTTTGTGTTTTACTAACATAGCTCTTAAGCATTTACTCACACAATTATGGATGCCTTGTCTGAAATAAACTGGTTACATATACATAATCTCTTTTTATTTACTTTCCTATTGCAGGTATGCTGCAAGAGATTTCTTTAGAAATAAGCATCACCTTTGTACGTATTTTTTTTTAATCTTTTCTTCTTGTCTGTTTATACATAATTGTATACATAAATGGTTGAAGAAATAAATAAACTAATTTTATTACCGATGCATTTAGCATTGAGTAAGTTCAAAATGTCTGTTAACTTTTGTAATTTGCACATCATTTTAGTCACTTCTGTAGGTGGCAGACATTTTTAGGATCCATTTCTGGTAAGTCTAGGTTTATAAATTAGTTTTTTATGACTGTTCAGTGTAATTTTGAACAGAATTTATTATGATACTGTCTCTATTTTATAGGATGCAACAATTTTGTAGCACATAGTTGATGTCATAATTTGTTACTTGGAAACTTATGTATGACTAGCTTCAGCCCGCGACTTCGACCGCGTGAAATTTGTTGTTTACCCGACCCACCGCGTCGCGTTGCATCGCCCGCCCGCGCTATTAGTTCGTTTTCGTTTAACGTTCTTTCAGACTTTTTTCTTTTTGATCGGCTCCTAAGGGTCGCAGCGTGATGTTAAATAGCCTATAACCTTCCTCAAGGATTGGGCTATCAATACAAACATATTTTTTTCAAATCCGACATAAAGTTCCAGAGCTTAGCGCGTTCAAACAAACAAATGTTTTGGCTTTTTTATACTAGTGAGACACCTCGCGAATGTCTTTGCATAGCATAAAACTGAATAAATGTTCACCGTGCACCTTAAAACAAAAAGCGCACGCAAAGAGCGTGAAATGGCAGAAATGTTTTTTTTTTTTTTACGTTTTCAATCCCTACATCTCCGCCATTTTGAAAAACGCGAAAAACTGAATCGACTAAAAAAATCCATATAATTTCGAACCTGCTCACAAAATTTCACGAGAATCGGTTGAGAAATGCGACCTGTAGAGGAGAACAGACATTCGCCCGACATTCGGACATAAGAAAGCATTTTTGCCCAAGCTGAAACGGAGACGCTTCGCGCTTGCTCGGTCAATTACTATAGATTTTATCATCTGCTTTATCGTTTAACAAAGTGTGGAACGATATTTGATTTCGCTAAGAACAAGACTGTGTGGTATTTGTTCTTATTTTTCAAGTGTAGAAATAATTTTACCTACAAAGGATTTTTACTAACATTATTCTTACAAAAACGTCATATAATTTGAATTATGAGTATTATGACGTTTTTATAAGAATAATATTAGAAATCTTTTATTAAATTCTCTAGGGAAGTTTACAGCTACTGATACTTTAAATATTGTACTGAAACTCATGCAAAATAAATAAATTCAGACACAAAGTCAGAAAAACACCAATTTTAACAGCCAAGTCTTCAGAAAATGTATATTTAGAAATCAAATCATTTATTCAAACTAGGCTGTGAGAAGCAGCACTTTTTGAATGTCTAAATTACATAAAACAGTCCCCCAAAATGCCCGCCCTTCACCACTTCCTAGTGCTTTAAGCTGGGAAGAAGTGGCACAACAATCTCCCCAGCAAACACTAGTGCAAATTGATTTGAAGCAGCCAAGTCTAGGCAATATCACATATGTTGAGGTCATTCTTATCAAATATGATGACATAAATAATATAAAAAGATGTAGGTATGACACAATCCATTTGTTTACTTTAGTAATTTTTAGTTGGTCAGCGTGTTAGGTAAGTTTCTGGTATTAAAGGTTTTGCATCATTTGTGTAAATATGGCTATGAAAATAATCAGGAAAACCTATTTTACGTTCCGTTTGTTGCAAGAGTGGCTAACTGCCCCTAAACTTCCTAAGAGCCAGCACATACTATCCCTTTATTTATATTACGTTGCTTAAAGTTAAGTAATGATTAGCAACCGTTTAACCATACATTTTCGATGTTTAAATGTCACTTAACTTCAAGCAACGTTTATAAATAAACCCATTAGACTACAACATTGAAATATTTAGATCAGATAAGTATTAAGATACTGAGCTAGCCCTAACCTATAAGTTTATCAGTAACAAAGTAAAGTCATTGTCTTTTTGAGAAAATGTTTGTTCAATAGGGGCTATCGTTTTTGTGCTCACCAGTTGGCGCCACTGTCGAGTAAGGTCCTGTTGTAGTACTTTTATTTGATGTTTTAGATATGTTTAAGTACCCTTATATTCATAGTATGTTTCTTTTATTACATTTTGATAACTTCATATGAATATTTATATTATAATGTTCTTAAAATTGGCAAGCATGAGGCAGACAAATCTTGTTCTTCCTTCAAGTGCTACCAAATTAGATCCTAACATTTTACTTAAAATCTTAAGCCATAATTAATCAAGAATTGCACAACCATTACAGCTATTATGAAACATTCGTTAAAATCCCACAAACAGTGATCATTCAGTACATATTTTGACATCTAGAGACCTTACTCTACACTAGCGCCTCTAGCGGCGATCTCAAGCGCGATAGCCCTCATTAGCTGAACCTGTCGAAAAAGCTTAGCTCTGCAGCATACGCCGTTAGAAAAAATCGTGGTTTAACAGATTTAGAGACTGCCCGTTTAGTATACTTTAGTTATTTTCATAGTGTGATGTCGTACGGTATTCTGTTGTGGGGAAATGCCGCCGATATTCAGACAATTTTTGTTTTACAAAAAAGGGCAATTCGTTCAATTTATAAATTAAGTCCCAGACACTCCCTCAGAGATAAATTTAAAGAGATTAATATTGTTACTGTGCCTTCTCAGTATATTTATGGTAGGTATGAAAATCTTTTGTATGCACATAAAAATATTAATCTGTTTAAAAAATACAGTGATATCCACAATATAAATACCAGGAACAAACACAAATTTCTTGTTCCTACCACCAGGCTCAAAAAAATTGGTGGCTCCTTTAGATGCCAATGTATACATTTTTATAATAAACTTCCTAGCCACATTCAAGATCTAAGCTTTAATAAATTCAAATCTTTTATAAAGCGGAAATTATGCCAGAAAGCCTACTATAATGTGAAAGACTATATTGAAGACAAAAAGGCTTGGGATTGAGCTGCTCCAATAAATTTACACAGTGAATGTTGATTTTAGTTTGCTAACTCTTTTTAGACATGAATATCTAATATATAAAATTCTCGTGTCACAGTTTTCGTTGCCATACTCCTCCGAAACGGCTTAACCGATTTTGATGAAATTTTTTGTGCTTATCCGGTATCTATGAGAATCGGCCAACATCTATTTTTTTTTTTTTTTTTGGTAGGTAGGGTAGGGAGTTAGGGAGGTAGGGAGTTAGGGAGGTAGGTAGGTAGGTAGGGTAGGTAGGTAGGTAGGTAGGTAGAGTAGGTAGGTAGGGTAGGTAGGTAGGGTAGGTAGGTAGGGTAGGTAGGTAGGTAGGGTAGGTGGGTAGGTAGGTAGGGTAGGTAGGTAGGGTAGGTTGGTAGGTAGGGTAGGTAGGTAGGGTAGGTAGGTAGGGTAGGTAGGTAGGGTAGGTGGGTAGGTAGGTAGGGTAGGTAGGTAGGGTAGGTAGGTAGGTAGGGTAGGTAGGTAGGTAGGGTAGGTAGGTAGGGTAGGTAGGTAGGGTAGGTAGGTAGGGTACGCCGTAGATAAGTACCGCAACCCGTGCGAAGCCGGGGCGGGTCGCTAGTTTACTATAAAAAGTATTATGTTATTTTCATTATTGTGAATATGAGGACTATGTGGGTCATTTTTTTTTTCAGTTTTATTCTTGGTCTGGCAGTTTAAGTAGTTTATGCGGCCTACCCAAATGTCCTTTCTTTGGTATTGTTCGTCGAATCGTTGAGCTCCTTAAGTCCTGACTTCCTGAGTCGAGCTGCACGATTACTGACAAATGCGTGCACTGACTGGACAGGTCCACTCAAACTGTGTGGTTCTTTCCTCAAAAGACCATTTCAGATACCAATCTGCATGGTCTTCGCATGACCTGACCAAGATTATGTCTGGACTTTAAAAGAGACTGTGACCTCTGAGTTTGTTTCGGCCTTTCTTCTCAGAGTAGTCAGATAGGAAACGCCGACCTCATCTAGTTTAAAAAACATGATTGACGTGTAAAAGTGTTTGTACGAACCTACTTACAGAAATAAAATCATTTATCATTTATCATAGACTTAGGCTAGTTTTTATTACTAGAATACAAGGGCAATGGCTTATTATTACTAAAGAACTGTCATATTTTTGAAGTTCTAAAGCCTCTTATTCATTCAGATACAGAAAATACCAAGTACATGTGTTGTGTGTGATTATGAATTACACTACTCGACTCTTTACAACAGGACTCCAATACTAGAGAACTAATTTCTCTACGAGCTCTTGAATGTTACATAGGAGCTCGAGTCTCTTTGTGCACTCAAGTACTTTTGTGCAGCGAGTCGCACTCAAGTCCTCTGCACGTATGGGTCTAGCAATTAAATTGTTACATTTACAGGACGGGACGAAGGGCTCAGATAAAAAGTAACAGCAAAATATTAATAACAGCAATAAGATGTAAATATAGTTTATAGCAGGCGCACAATACTCAAATATCTAAAATATTAACAACTTAGGGGGCAGTATCTCAAAATATAAAGCTTGTTTACCTTCACATCTTTTTTTTTAAATTAGTAGTGAGTTTTTAGCTGATTTGTAATGATTTTGTCTTATCAGATTTTTTGTAGGCATAGTTAAGTACACCATAATCACTAATTTAAACTTATCACCTATTCGAGTCTTTTCGAATAATGAGCTTCAAATCTCATCTTCATGCTCAGAGTTTTTCTTGAAGACTCGAGTTTGTTTTAAGACTAGAGTCCTTTGTAAGACACAAGTCACTGTTAAATGACTCGCGCTCGGCTTGACTTTAGACTCTGAGCCTTTTTAGCACACTGAGTTTTGCATAATTGAGTTGAGTGTTCAAAATTATGACTCGAGGACTGGAGTCCTTTGCAACACTAGGTCAGATAGGCAGTCGGTTCATGTGTAATACAGCTGCATCCGGTTAGACTAGAAGCCAACCCAACAAAGTTGCTGTACATTGCCTCAGCAACTTATTATTTTTTTTTGCAGGAAGCAACAACATGGAATGTTGCTTGGAACCATGTTCCATATTAATTGGGAAACTAAGTCGTGGACTAACAAAGCAAATCACAAAATAGCAAAACTTTGCTCAATTGTTTATGAGGTTTAAAACTTGGAGATATTTTAGTATTTTCAATTCAGTTTTAAAATAGCATCTAAACACTGTTGACATACAGAAGCCATGTCTCAACATTTTTATTTGAGCAACATGTAAATCCAAGCCAAACAGAATATTATGTAGTAGAAACAAGAACTGTTATGTATAAATGGAATACTTTTAAAGATAATTACATTACAAGGTAATCTCTACTCTTCTATGTACGAAAAGGTCAGGGTTGTGCAGTGTTGCCACACAAATAAATAAAATTTACCTTTTTAAGTATTTAATGTCCTTGATTTTAAATACCAATGTTTTTTTACTTTGAATTTTCAGGGAATGACAGTATTTGTTTTTCTAAGTAAATAGCACAAAATATAATGTGAAAATAGTATGAAGTTCCTAACATTTCAGCTTTCCGTTTATGTATTGTATGTAATCAATTTTAAACTATCATCTCTTATCAAGCCTTTATAGGTACTAAGTATTTGTAATAATATTTAACAAAATTACATAATAATGACAAATGTAAACTAAATTAACCCAGTAATTACATACATTAAAGCATTTTTATATGAAGAAGTTACAGACAAAGATAATCTTAAAAAACTATGCCATTCTGCATGCTTATCTCTATGGTATAGCTAATGGCACAAGAATGACTTGGTTCTATCGTCATTAGTTAATTTTATACCTAACTACAATGATAAATACATTCTTATTCACGTTTGTGACTGTAATTTTAACAAAAATTGGTCACGGTTATTTACGGAATACACTAATTTTATGTGAAAAACACATTTTGTAAATACGATGGAGCGTCGACCAGACCAACTAACCTAAAAAAAACCATTCCTACGCAACGCTTACATAACCCACGCGATATTTACGCGTAAACACGGTCCTAAATGACCAAACATAAGTACTTAAATCTCATTTCAAGTACAGTTTAACTTGTAAACACAAAAAAGAAGTTCCAAGACGAGAGTTCGCGCCTTTCGTTTCCCGCCATCGCATTTGACAGGTCATTGACATAGGCAAAAATGTAAAGAAAACAATTGCAAAATGCCTTTCCAGGAACTCACCTCCACGTTTTTTCTTGTTTTTGGCCGCCGTTGACGCCGCAGCGGCGGACGATTTAGATGCAGCACGTTTAACGCCTCGCGCCGCCGGCATTATGCCTGCAATATTGCAACCAACGCGTCAATAAACACAGCACACAGCGCGGCAAAACACCCCGACTTGATGGCTTCGCTCCGATGACGTTTTAACTACTTTTGTAATCGCATTAACGCCTTATTTCCACATCGGCTGCATCTGCATCAATTACAAGGCTGCGGCCTCATAGATTTATGCAAAGCGCAGATAGGTTATATTATGCATTTGTATAGGCACTGCACAGGGAACCAAACAACGCGTCCGTACCATACGGCGACGCGTGAGACGACACCAGAATTATTTACTTACAGTTTTATTATCAATTTATAAGCGGTGCCGCGAATTAATTTACAAATATCACTTTAGATTAAGAGATGACGTATTAATTTTAACACTGTACGAATCTCGTACATCTCCCTCCGCTCGCTTCGCTTGGCCCGAGTGACGTAATCACGTGAATCGGATTCAGTCATACACTCGGAATGTCATATTTCGAATACTAAAATACGTTTAGCAGTAAATGATAAAATCATTATTTAAACTATAAAAATATAGTAACTGCCTAAAATTTGCCAAAATATGAAATATCCCAATAATCCACAAGATTTTGAGTTAAAATACAGTACATTTAACTTACTACTAAAATCGATTTATGTCACAGAAAATCGATTAAAAATGTTTACTCGCATTCACCTCCCTATTCACCATAGACAAATAATCTAGAAGGTTTTTTAGAAATATGTTGCAATGCCATAATCATTACTCACCCATTATTGAACCGAAATGAAATTTGAAGTAGCTGAAACTGTCTTTTGAAAAACGAATTTAATTCATATTACTTGGAAAAAAGCTCAAAAAATTTAAACCTCCGCTATATTTTTTTCCTCTATCAATCCAGAGTTATCGATCTTTTCCACTTTTCTATTTTAATCTTCTACAAATAAAACGTATATTTGATCAACTTGTTTTCGTTTATTCGAGCCGTCGTCGCGCGTCTAGTCTGGGTCTTAACTTCGAGTTTTCGAGTCTGGTGTCTTAACACAAAAAGTCAGTCACCGTCATGATTTATTTAGGCTGGGCAGTCTGTATTTGAATTTCGTACTTACTCTATTATTTACCATAATTTCATTAATAATTAATTAAAACAATTCCTCATTATTTAAATGGTTTGCAAGTTGATCACAGTAATTGTTAGATATAATTAGATGTCAGTTTAATACCAATTCTGAACGTGAGAACATAATCAGACTATATTTAAAATTTCTCTGTGAGGGAGTGGGTCGCAATCTACCACGCGGCGGGCCCTGTGTGGGTTGGTGGATGTCACATATCTTTGAATCTTTGGTTCTAGGACATTCTAGTTTCCTCACAATATTTACCTGCAGTGTTTTAATACAGCACTTTCTTCCTTAATTCAAAAACTTCTAAAATACGTTATTTTTCCAAATTAAAGCGTGAATATACATTTATTTTTATTTTTAGAAGAAATGATAGTACATGACACTATGTTGTGTCGGACTTCAGTTATCGGAAGTCAGGATATAGGTAATTAGGTATTATACGGTTATTCAGTTAGGTGACCATGACGGAACTTATTTTCCTATTGAGACACCTAGGTTTTTCTGGAAAATGTAAACATAGCTTTTAGGGTTATTACAAAGAATTTTTGTTTATGTATGCTACGAATATATTTTTGGAAGGGTTTCAGTAATTTTCAGAATAATAATAAGAATTTATTATTCGGTGATGATATCTTTCAAAACAATAATTTGCTTAGTTTCTTTAGGACACGAACTATGGCAACATTGTAAATTGCAAGCAAAAAGCAACTTCTATAAGTTTATGGTACTAATGACGTGCTGCGCTGCGATCGCTTATCTTGCTATTTATGTAGGTATATCATTCTGTATAATTTTAAAGATATCTAAATATCTTCAATATTTAACGGCATTATAATTTTTGCAGTGACTTTCTGGAAACCCCTGTCGCCCACATAATGGCTGAGAGGCAAATTACTCGACGCCGTGTAACGCCGCTGCCTGCGAATGTCCGGCTGGAGCTTTTACGCCGGAAGCGGGAGGCTCAGCTTGAGCGGATGCTCCTGCCGGACGCGCCACCGCGCAAACGGCAAACACAGTATTTTGTTCAAGTTATTTTTTTCTGCTGCTTCAATTTTCTACAAATTTTATTTCACCCTGCTATTCTCTGAGGTGCAAACGTTTTTCCGCCAAGTTTATTTGGATTTTAATTGTGTGGACTCTCGTGTGTAGTGATTTTTTTTTATTTAACAGAAAACCATCTCCAGAACGGCCGCCTTGCATTATGGCCGTTCCATCATCGTCACATCGTAAGATGGTTTATTGACGGTTTCGCCTTAAGTAATTTATAATTTTTAATGTAGGCTACATCTTGTTTGTTACAGAACACCTCTCTGCAGGTTTGGGACCGGCAGACGACGAAGCTGTAGCTTCCACGTCCGGGCTGTCCCGTTCTCCTGGTAAGATGGTTATTTGACTGTGTCATCTTTAGTAATTTACCATGTTTAATGTTGGCTACATCTTGTCTTGTTTGTTACAGAATACGTCAAGGATGTTGAGTTCGTATTTAGTAAGTTATTGTTTTGTCGGCTGAAATAAGACTTTGTGAGAACGAGTTTGTAGTAAATATTTGTTTTTTACAGTAGATGTAGCCGAAGCCGCAGCCGCACCCACGCCCTATGGAGATGACGAGGAACTAAGTATGTCTGAGCTTTTTTTTTTTGGAAATCTTTATTTAAGTTTTTTTTTTCTCTGGGGTATTTGTACACATATGCGACGATGTCAATCCCATCGTGCTTGTACAAAGAACAACTAATTCTCTTAACTAAATAAACTAACACAAATTTGTTGTACCTACAACAAGGCTCAAGAAAATAGGCGGCTCATTCAGATGTCAATGTATACGCTTTTATAATAAACTTCCAAGCCACGTTCAAGATCTAAGCCTTAATAAATTCAAACCATTCATTAAACGTAAGTTGTGCCAGAAAGCCTTTTATACCGTTAAAGATTATATTGAGGACAAAAAGGCTTGGGATTGAGTTGCTCCAATTTTTTTTTGCATACTGAATGTTTTTTTTTTGTTATTTTTATTTTTGCTATTTTTTTTTTAATTTGTATTTTACATAAACTTTGACATTTGATAATTATTAAATATAGAATGATATGACAATTTACTTTCTGAAGTATAACATTATTATCAAATTATTGTGAATGTGAGGACTATGTGCGTCAGTTTTTTTTTTTCGCTTTCTCAGGTAGTTTCAATGATGATCTGGCAGTTTGAGTGCTTTATGCGGCCTACCCAAATGTCCTTTCTTTGGTAATGTTCGTCTAATGGTTGAGCTCCTTAAGTTCTGAGTTGAGCTTCACGATTACTGACAAATGCTTGCACTGACTGGACAGGTCCACTCAAATCTGTATTGTTCTTTCCTTAAAAGACCATTTCAGACACCAATCTTACATGGTCCTCAAATGATCTGACCAAGATTATTTCAGGATTTTTTATACCTGTGGACATTGATGAATTTTTATAAATATATTGACATGAATATTTACTTTGTAAAATAGTATATTATTTTAATTATTGTGAATGTAAAGACTATGTAGATCATTGTTTTATTTTTTTCTTTCTTTCTTGATTAGTTTTAATCAAAGTCTGGCAGTTTGAGTAATTAATGCGGCCTACCCAAATGTCCTTTCTTGGTATTGTTCGTCGAATCGTTGAGCTCCTTAAGTTTTGAGTTGAGATGCACGGTTACTGACAAATGCGTGCACTGACTGGACATGTCCACTCATTCCGTGTGGTATTTTTTCCTCAAAATACCATTTCAGACTCAAATCTACATGGTCTTCACATGATCTGACCAAGATTATGTCTGGACTTTAAAAGAGACTGTGACCTCTGAGTTTGTTTCGGCCTTTCTTCTCAGAGTAGTCAGATAGGAAACGCCGACCTCATCTAGTTTTAAAATATGATTGACGTGTAAAAGTGTTTGTACAAACCTACTTACAGAAATAAAATCATTTATTATTTATAATCTTAGTCACAAAAAACAAAAGTTTATAATATTTTTGCTGCTTCAGAAGTAGGCTTAGCTAAAATACCATGGCACATTCCAACATCCATTACCGACAATTTCAATGAGTTGAGAAGTGCGTTTCTTTTGTTAGTATATCGGACACATTCCACCAACACATGTTGCGCATCCTCTATTTTACCACACACCACACAGTTAGGAGAATTCGATTTTCGCATGAGAAAAGCAAAGTTCTTTAGTGGAATATGTCCTGACCTCAAACGATGCGCAGCAGCAATTTGACAGTGACTCGGTTTCAACCCGGAGAACCAAGGTATATGAGGAGGCTCACTCTATACTTTTATACCAGATTCCTTTCGCTTTAAATCTCTCGTTAAAATGTTCCTTACAAAATAAATTGTTTATTTCTCTAAATTTACTTAAAATTTCCGAATAACTTTGTAATACATCCCGTGTTTGTATACCTGAAAAAACAGCTTCTTTGGCTAATCTGTCAGTCTCCTCATTACCCAAAAGTCCTAAATGGCAAAAAAAAACTGAATTTGTTTCAAAATTGTGTATGCTATAGCTAAACCCATTGAACCTGACACTGTACCTAATTCCCCGTTCAGTTCTAGCAGGCTCTCGACCTCATTAAGCTTGCCAATGGGTCTATTGAGGCCCATTAAGAAACCTTCGCAGCGAAGCTCGTCATCCGAGTCCGATGATTGGTCAATAGCTTTTTAGTTGTTTTAATTTACAGCGCCGGTAAAAGTCATATTCTGATTTTCTTTCTCCAGAAATTGGTATGGAAGTGGTCGTGGGAGCTGCTTCTTCGCCAAATGTTGGTGTGTCTGGAATTGGTAAGTATAAATAACTGTTATACAGTATTCTGTCGTTCAAACAGTAATATCAGTAAAACTTCAGTGTCATATTGTTTGTTTCAGGTTTAAAACACGAACAACTGCAACTTGATGACAACAGCGACGTTGATGATGACTATTCGGACAATAACGCTTTCCTCCTGCCGACTGACGAGGTTCGAGATGCATCGACTGAGCCAGCCTGTACGAGTGACTTGACGTTGTTCCAATCGGAAGTGTTGCGGAGGGAGGATGCTGCGAATGACCGAGCACTTCGCAACGTCATGCCCGAGGACAGCTTCACTTTCAATTGGAGCAAAGACAGACGGACTTTTCTCGGAAAACGAGAAATTTTCAACCACCCGGCTGGACCGACATTTGCCGTGACTGATCAGACTCGAGCGATCGACATTTTTGACAGAATGTTCGACGTTGACTTTATTGACAGACTATGTACGGAGACCAACCGTTACGCAGACCACAAGATTGCTTTGCTCAGAGATCAAAACAAACTTACTCGGATGTCTCGTTTCAATCATTGGTCTCCTACAGACAGGGACGAAATGATAAGCTTTTTAGCAGTGAATATCCTGCAAGGCCTTTACCCTTTACCCGAGGAAGCGGCGTACTTCGGGTACAATGGTTTCGGCACCATGCCTTATTTCTCAAAGGTAATGTCTTATAACAGGTATTTACTGCTGAAAACCTTTCTCCATTTCGTCGACAATCGGACTGTAACGGATATGACGCTACTTTGTAAAATCAGACCGGCACTTGACTATTTTAATGACAAGTTTTCCAGTTTATACATGCCCTCTCAAGAGATAGCTATTGACGAATCTCTTCTCAAATGGCACGGGCGGTTGTCATTTGCTCAGAAGATTAAGTCGAAGGCCGCACAAGTCGGTCGTCGTCGGTGCGTCGGTCGCAGCTCCGCGAGGTCCTGGTGGCGGAATGGCGGGACAGGCTCTCACGCCCTACCGCCGGCCTCGTCACCATCGAGGCGGTCCAGCCGGTGCTCGACCACTGGCTCGGGAGGAGGCACGGCTCCCTGTTGTTTCGGGTGACGCAGGTGCTCTCGGGGCACGGTTGCTTCGGGAAGTACCTGTGTCGCATAAACAGGGAGCCGGACGCCCGGTGTCACCACTGCGTCGACTGCCGGGAGGACACGGCGCGGCATACGCTGGCAGAGTGTGCCGCTTGGGAGGAGCCGCGCCGTGCCCTCATCTCAGGAGTAGGCAGTGACCTCTCGCTGCCGGCCGTTGTGAATGCGATGGTCGGCGGCGAGGAGTCCTGGGACGCGGTGGTATCCTTCTGCGAAACAGTGATCTCGCAGAAGGAGGCTGCGGAAAGGGAGCGAGAGATCTCATCCTCTCACCCGGCCCGCAGCAGGCGCACCGGGCGTCGGCGGAGGGCGGACAACGCCCTCTTCCAGCCCCCCTAAATGGGTCCAGGGGCGACGGACTCGGGGACGTCCATCGCCCCCCATACATCAGGACCCGAGGTGGCGGCGCGTAGTGTCCCACGCGCGCCCCTCTTAGACGTCGCGGGGGGAGTCAAACACCTCACTCCCCCCCCTCGACCGGACGGGGCCCGCAGAGGCGGGCCGGCACCGGCCGGGGGTTGCGGAAGATTTGTACGTTCCCGCGAACCCCGGCGTAGGTGTGAGACGGAACACCGGGGTGGTTTTTAGTCAGTAAGAGTCTGACAGACCCCTCCGCCCCCCCAGGGCGGAGGACATCCATGAGGATTTTCCACCCCGGAAAAAAAAAAAAAAAAGGTTGGGCAAAGCTAATTGTAGATGGCGTGATCATAGCTAAGTCCCTACTGCCTACAAATTTGACATTTCGTTCATTCGTTCCATTTCATGTTAATTCATGAGTTTGGTTTTATTTCATTATTTCGGTATTTTCGGTGGTTTCAATATTTTAAATCAAGTACAAATACTTGATTTAAAATATTGAAACCACCCAAAACCACATATCAAAATATGGAAAGTGTCAAAATTTGAAACCGTTAAATATTTCCTCGTAATCACTTTCTTCAAAATGATTCCGACAGAACCTCAAACTCTGTTTAATTTAAAAATAAATCTCTACGAATAGCTTTCAGGAACACTTTTTTGTGAAGTCTCCATTAGGATCTCAGTCGGTGCTGAATGTTGAGCCTAGCTTGGAACTGGAATTAAAGTGCAAGTCGAAAGAGATTAGGCAAATAATAAAATGCATGTCGCGTGGCAAATCTCCTGGACATGACGGGCTCAGCATTGAGCACCTCAAATATGCTGGTCCTCATCTACCCAGAGCTCTGGCCATGTTGTATAGTTTTTGCGTGTCACATGGTTATGTCATATTATAAAATATGTTTTTTATTGAATAACTCAATAGATATTTTAATGATTATTTTCTTTTATGTAGTAAAATTTTATTCATCGCTCAAATACATAGCAAACTATAGTTTTGTATAATTTAGAAGCACTTTTTCAATTTTGTAAATGTGAGTACCATGGATTCGTTTATTATATAATTATGTTGACTTGACAGCATGGCAGTTGAGACTATGTCATGCTCACTGTTGGTGGCGCGTGTGTTGGATCATTCGGATCCCTACAAAATGGTTGAGCTGGATGGTGCTGATCCACGCGTCATGTTCGTGAACGGGCGCCGTCAGTTGAGACTGGTCATCTCTTACCTGCCACGGCTTATTTTTATTACTAATCTTATATTTTGAATTGTTTCTTTATATATTTTTTTTTTTCATTGTTCTCGCATATATGTAGAAGCAACAAGAATAATTTACCCAGGATTTTGTAATATCCTGATTTAAAAAGAGTGTCCTTGGAGTTTCTTGCCCGTTCTTCTCCATAGAGATCTACGTTTTGGAATGGGCAACTAGCTTCAGCTTTCTGTCTAACTGACCGACTCTTTGACAATTCAAAAGTGCCTGTAAATGGTTTAATTGAAATAAATGCTTTGAGTTTATGTGCCTGGGGAAATGATACGCACTGTGGTAGTGCCCATAGCGAAAAATAAGTCTGGCGATCTTGCTGATAGAAATAACTATAGGCCTATCTCATTAGCAAATGTTATATGTAAGGTATTTGACAGCATGCTTAATAGACAATTAAATAAGTATATAACACCTCATGATAATCAGTTCGGGTTCAGGCCTGGATTGTCAACGGAAAGCGCTGTGTTGTGTTTTAAGCATGCTGTCACATTCTACACCGACCGCAGCACTCCTATTTACGACTGCTTCCTGTACCTGTCTAAAGCATCCAATTTCTGTACCGTTTGGTACCAGAAACATTGTTTAAATCGTTTCTACTTAGTCATTTATTTTTGTAGTACAGTACGAAGGGATATAATGTATCATTACGCCAGTTTAGCCTCGAAGGGTAACCATAGGTGTAAATAGTATATCTGGGTGAGGCTCACAGAAAATGTACCATCACACACGGGAACTTGAAACGCATGATAACATACTGGAAATAGGTAACACCTGTAAATATTGTGACTATTTATTATAATGGAATTTCAAATAAAATACTATATAGAACAATTTATTTAATAATTTCAAAAACTTCACTAACATTATTTGTTATTTCTTAATTACTAATTATTGAAATAATGAGATCAAAATTTGTACTTGAAAAGGGTTAGAAATAAAAAATTATACAATCAAATAAAATACAAGGTGGCAGAGGCATCAGTCTATGATTCGGAGCCCGTGCATCGAAATTTTTCGACGGTTATAAAAAGAAATGCTGTTCCATAGATTTTGACCGCGTAGGTATTGCACTTGTCTATGAAACAGCAGATTTTTTTTTTATTACCGACCCAAAATTTTGTTGCAGTTGGGTTCAGAATCATGTATTGAATCCATGGTGGTTATGTGTCGATGTCCCTACCACCGTGTGTAAGAGTTCTTGAATATTTTTTTTTTTTGGTATTTTTTATTACATCTTTTTTTTTGTTTGTTTTATACTTATACATACATTCTACTCAAAATAAACCTCGTCGCTAATAGCAGCTAAAAAGTATTCTTTTGGCCGTTCAATGTTTTGTGTTATCTTAATCTGTTTTACAATTAAATCTTCAGTGATTGTGTCTTGATCTTTAATTTTTTTAACAATAAACTTTAGTATTAGTTTTATTACGGTTTTCAAAAACCGTATGGTGAAATAACTTTTCCCTTCTTCAACGCGAATATCTTCAATAAAACCGTTATAGTATTTCCATGAGTCTCTTTGGTAGTATTTTACTAGTACTGTCTTTGAAACAGCCTCCATATATCTGATTGGGTTTCCGATGTCACTTCCGAGTCGTTAATCAAACTGTCAAAGCCATTTAAATCATTTTGCTGAGCCGTAGCTAACACCGATTCTCCCTTTGTTTTTATTACTCCCTCATTTTCATTAGATATAAGACTTGTTTGTCACTTTCTTAAAAGTATAATTTTTTTTCATCTTCATCCTTTGACTGTTCAGTTCTTTTTCTTTCCATCTTATCAGGTATTGTTTTTTTTTTAAATCTGATATATTATTCTGCTCTTTCATTTCAAAATTTGTGGTATGAAAATAATCTTTGTTATCTGTAATGTGATACTCTCCATCGGAAGAATCATGTAAGGAATACAAGTCTTCGTCTGTGCTGCTCTCATATTATTCTTTCCTAATTTTCTTAGTTGTTGTAAGGTTTATGTCAATAAGTTTTCTTTTCTTCGGATTGTTCTTTTTAGTATTAATTTTGTCAACAGATGGCGAAACATTTTCTTTTGCACTTGTAGCAACAATTTTAGTTTTTGGGTCAACTTCTTTAAAATAAAATGGGCCATATTGTGTCAAATCAAAATAAGGCCTATTTTCGTCAGTATTCTTTATCTCTGATAATATTGTATTTTCGTTGCGCAATTGCTTTTTCGTTCTTCACTGCTGTTTGTTGTAGTAAGTCAGCAGATTTCACATTAATACAGTCGCAAAAACCTGGTTTACTCTTTTGGCAGAAACAACTTAAATAGCGGTAGAAAGAAGAGTATGCTGAGTCAACCTTGTTAATAATTTGATGTATTTTCATGGTGTTTGGTACTGGTACAAGATCTACTGATTCATTCAGTATGGCATCTTCGGGAACATAAAAAAGTTTTAATTTGGTTTCAGACGTCTGGAGAAGTTCGTAAGCTGTTTTAGGATCAGGAACCTCCGAACCATAAGCGACAAATGAATCTAATTTACGTTTTATAGCTCCCCCAACGCCATCAGCGGCTCCTTTGCCGTGGCAGGCTTCGAAAAAGTTCCATGTTCCAAGTTTTGAGAAATAGTAAAAGTTTTTCTTTTGACGGTACTGAATCCCATTTATCTTAGGTAATTTCTGTTTGATCAATTCTAGTACGGGTAAGAGATGAGCCGAAATGGCGTCTGGTCCGTGTTCTTTGCTTGGAGATATAGAAGCAAAGGATTGATTACCTTTTGCGGTATACAAAATACCAGTATGAAGACTACAGTTCGTTCGCGTTAAGAATGCAGTGAGTTATCAGTGCAACTGCAAGGTATCTTTTGAATGTAGCAAATGACAACTTCCCTCCTTCTTGTCTGCATTTTTATATAGTTTATGTAGAGCTCCGAACAAATACCTTCACTGTTTTTTTTTTGTGATTTTATTTCATTTTTGCCTGCCGTCATTCGGCTTACATCGTCCCTCTCATAAGAGTCTCTCAGCTGGGTCTGTATTAAATAACTTTTATTTTTCTGTAGCGTATGACGAATTTTTCCTTTTAAGCCTAAATAAGTAGCTATTTTGGTTTCCATACAGTATCTATCTATGGTATGATTTTTGTTGAATACATTTTTAAGTACGCGTTTTTTTTTGAGTGTTGTTACTTTTGTAACTCTCCTTCGTACTTTCCACAATGACGTGATGTTCAAGCAGTGTCTTTTTCACTTTTTCGTTTTCTTCTGGACGTATATTAGTTTTCGAAGCAGGGGTCATTCGCTCAAAATCTTCGTCTTTTGTACTTGAGTTTAGATTTTCTTCAAAACTGCAAATTAATTTGTTTTTCTTTTTGATAATTTCTAGTTGCTCATTATTTTTGCATACACATCTCTTTAATTTTTGCCTCACATTTTTTAAAGATTATTTAAATTTTATTAATAGCTCTTTTAATTTTGTGCTTTCTGTCTTCAGTTTATAAATCCGTCTTCTATATTAATTCCTCTTCTGTTTTAAAATGTGTGCATTTTCTGCTGATGGCACTTCTTCAGATTTTGGTTCTTCTTTGTTTTTCTTCTTTCTCCCTCTACACTGCTTTCTAATATTTTCCTGTACAGATGAAGAATATTCTGCTAATTTCTTTCTATTTCGTTTTGTTCTCTCAGCATTTTTTCTTTTCTGTGTTAAGAACTTTTCAGGATTTTTTTCTTTCAGTCTTTCCCGATAGAGCTTCTGCCTTTCAGCAGGAGTTAATGGCATCTGCAAAAAAAAAATTGATGGAAAAACATGCTATGCAAAGCGTAGTATGGGTCGACCTTTAGCGGACCACCGACCAATTATTAAAGTTGCGGTTACGCATTTCATGCAGCTGGCTCAGGACCGCATGTTTTGGGAAAACACTTGGGTACTTTTTCCAGCAGTGAATATCTCAGGCTGTTGATGATGAAAATATTGCAATGTGCACTAAGCGTTACACTTTTCACGTGTGTTACATAACACAAAATCGTAACACACGTGAACAAACGTGCGTGAATAACGGAACCTAAAAGTCGTGTACCTAGCGTATTAAAATGCAATGGAAAGTAGTGAAAAACTAGATTATTCAATAATTTACATGTCCCTCTTAATTGTCCTTACCCTTAACAAATAAATGTTATTACTTACCATTCAAAATTGCCTCCGGAAAGTCGCTAAAATCCAATTACGAAAAATAACACACACACACGAATACTGGATTTTCCTTAAAAACCTAGATGTCTGACATGACACTGACATTTCGTCGCTTAAGTTCTAACACCGCGGAAGTAAAATTTTGAACGAAATACGTTTCGTAAGTCATTCGATATTGAATCGCAAGACGCCTCGTTAGAAGAAACAAACACGAGGGTTTGTCTTTTTGAATAACGCCTCACCGTTGGTTCAAACTCTCGTGTTTGTTTCTTTCAACAATGCGTCTTGCGATTCCCTATCGAATGGCATACGAAACGTATTTCATTCAAAATTTTACTTCCGCGGTGTTAGAACTTAAGCGACGATTTCATATTGAAAGTAGTAATGTTGCCTTCACAAAAAAATCATCACACGTGTTGCTACTGCCTATTAGAACATAACTGCTACGTAACAAATATATAACAACATAACACACACGTGAAATATTTTAGGAACATTTGTTTTTATATCATAGTTTTATAATTTTTTGCTTAATTTATTATATCTACAATTGGGATAGTAGTTTTATTCCTTGATTTGACATATTACTAGGATGTCACGATAAACAGAACATACTCGATGAAATAAAAAAATAATTAATTCTATTAGGGGTGGACACATTATATTTTTCAATGAAACAAGAAGTAAGCAATTTTTTGTACCGACATATTTTTGGTTAAATTCAAATAAATTAACAATTTAAATGGCCTGATATTAACAAGTGAATAATATACAACACACGAAACAAATAGATTTATTTATTCAGAACTTTCCAAATATTTTAATTCTTGACTTAAAATTCGGCTCACAAAAAATATGGATACAGTAAATTTTTCGTGAGCCTCACCCATCTGCATTTTACGTGGTATGTTATAAGTTTATAAGTCATGTTATTACGGAGGGCAGGGCGAGCCTGGCACAAGTTCAGCCTCCAGGCGTCCATGCAGAGTATGTTCATGAAAATGGAAAACCAATATGTGTCACTCAAGACCCGGGAATCAACTTCTGCAGTCGCGCATGCGTTCACTACACTACTGGTACTTGTTGTACAATCTATAAGTACAAATAAATTAAATTGAAGTGTCTGTTTGTAATGTAAAAATAACAGCTTTTTACTAAATGCATGTAAAATAACAATAAAAAAAAAAATGGTCTGTCTGTCTATTTGTTCGCCGAATCTCCGAAACGGCTGGGTTGATTTTGACGGGACTTTCACTGGCAGATAGCTGATGTTATAAGGAGTAACATAAGCTAATTTTTGTCCCGATAGCAATTTCTCGGGGGATAATTTCCAACACCCACGTAGGTGAAGCCGCAGGCAGTAGCTATAGTAAAAAATAAAATTAAACAATTAGATTTCTTAAAAGTGAATTAAAATTGTTTGGTTTTGTTGTTCTACTGATTATTTTTTGGCAGTTTTTTTACTTCGTTTCGTGAATGAAAGGAATCACGATACAGTATACAAACGATATAGATATTGTGTTCATCTTTTTTTTTGCTGGTACGAAATCATCAAATGACTTCTCCCGCTCTGGGCGGAGCGGAAGGGCGTGTCAGACTCTTACTGACTTAAACCCACCCACGTTCCTTCAGTTGCCTGTGCGCCAGGGCCACGGTAACTCTTTCGAACAATCCGCGATCATCTCGGCAGGCATCGGCCCTGTCAGACCCCGTCAATGGCGATGGCGCTGACATCTCTGAGGCGCGCGTGGAACACGACGCATCTTCGACCCGGGCCTGGACCATATCGGACGGCGAGCTGCCCATTGCTCGCCGTCCGCAAGCTCGCGCATACGGTGGCCGGAAGTCGGCTAACAATTCCCGACGCCCGGGTTGTCTCCTCCTGCGGCGACTAGGGGCGTGAGGGCGCCACGATTGCCTCACCTTCACGCGCTCCACCTCTTCCTGCAGAATGATTTGTGAACTACTTATTGATTAAGAGATGACGTATTAATTTAAACACTGTACGAATCTCGTACATCTCCCTCCACTCGCTTCGCTTGGCCCGAGTGACGTAATCACGTGAATCTGATTCAGTCATACACTCGGAATGTCATATTTCGAATACTAAAATACGTTTAGCAGTAAATGATAAAACCATTATTTAAACTATAAAAATATAGTAATTGGCAAAAATTTGCCAAAATATGAAATATCCCATTGATCTTCAAGATTTGAGTTCAAATACAGTACAATTAACTTACTCCTGTAATCGATTTATGACAAAGATAATCGATTCAAAATGTTTACTCGCATTCACTTTCCTATGCACCATAGACAAATAATCTAGAAGGTTTTTTAGAAATATGTTGCAATGCCATAATCATTACTCACCCATTATTGAACCGAAATGAAATGGGAAGTAGCTGAAACTGTCTTTTGAAAAACGA
Source organism: Dryobotodes eremita (assembly GCA_917490735.1). NCBI lineage: Eukaryota > Metazoa > Arthropoda > Insecta > Lepidoptera > Noctuidae > Dryobotodes > Dryobotodes eremita. Next base: position 14,452,354 of record OU823267.1, read on the forward strand.
ATTTAATTCATATTACTTGTAAAAAAGCTCAAAAAATTTAAATTCCCGTTATATTTTTTTCCTTTATCAATTCAGAGTTATTGATCTTTTCCACTTTAGTATTTTAATCTTCTACAAACGTATATTTGATCAACTTGTTTTCGTTTATGCGAGCCGTCGCGCGTCTAGTCTGGGTCTTAACTTCGAGTTTTCGAGTCTGGTGTCTTAACACAAAAAGTCAGTCACCGTCATGATTTATTTAGGCTGGGCAGTCTGTATTTGAATTTCGTTCTTACTCCATTATTTTCCATAATTTCAATAATAATGAATTAAAACAATTCCTCATTATTTCAATGGTTTGCAATTTGATCACAGTAATTGTTAGATATAATTAGATGTCAGTTTAATACCAATTCTGAACATGAGAACATAATCAGACTATATTTAAAATTTCTCTGTGAGGGAGTGGGTCGCAATCTACCACGCGGCGGGCCCAGTGCGGGTTGGTGGATGTCACATATCTTTGAATCTTTGGTTGTAGGACATTCTAGTTTCCTCACAATATTTACCTGCAGTGTTTTAATACAGCACTTTCTTCCTTGTTTCAAAAACTTCTAAAATACGTTATTTTTCCAAATTAAAACGTGAGTATACATTTATTTTTATTTTTAAAAGAAATGATAGTACATGACACTATGTTGTGACGGACTTCAGTTATCGGAAGTCAGGATATAATTAGGTATTATACGGTTATTCAGTTAGGTGACCATGATGGAACTTATTTTTCCTATTGGGACACCTTGGTTTTTTTGGAAAATGTAAACATAGCGTTTAGGGTTAATACAAATAATTTTTGTTTATGTATGCTACGAATATAATTTTGGAAGGGTTTCAGTAATTTACAGAATAATAATAAGAATTTATTATTCGGTGATGATATCTTTTAAAACAATAATTTGCTTAGTTTCTTTAGGACACGAACTATGGCAACATTGTAAATTGCAAGCAAAAAGCAACTTCTATGTTTATTTTCAGTATAGTATAAAGTACTCTGTGATGTTTATGGTCCTAACGATGCGCCGCCCGCCGGACACTTATCTTGCTACTTATGTGGGTATATCATTCTGTATAATTTTAAAGATATCTAAATATCTTCAATATTTAACGGCATTATGATTTTTGCAGAGACTTTCTGGAAACCCCTGTCGCCCACATAATGGCTGAGAGACAAATTACTCGACGCCGTGTAGCGCCGCTGCCTGCGAATGTCCGGCAGGAGCTTTTACGCCGGAAGCGGGAGGCTCAGCGTGAGCGGATGCTCCTGCCGGACGCACCACCGCGCAAACGGCAAACACGGTATTTTGTTCAAGTTATTTTTTCTGCTGCTTCCATTTTCTTCAAATTTTATTTCACCCTGCTGTTCTCGTGAAGTCCAAACGTTTTTCCGCCATGTTTATTTGGATTGTTTTTGTTTGTTTGTATTTTAATTGTGTGTACTCTCGTGTGTAGTGATTAATGTTTTTTTTTTATTTCACAGAAAAACATCTCCAGAACGGCAGCCTTGCATTATGGCCGTTCCATCATCGTCTCATCGTAAGATGGTTTTTTTGACTGTCGTCTTTAGTATTTTTTTTTTTTTTTTTACATGTAGGCTACATCTTGTCTTGTTTGTTACAGAACACCTCTCTGCAGGTTCGGGTCCGGCAGACGACGAAGCTGTAGCTTCCACGTCTGGGCTGTCCCTTTCTCCTGGTATGGTGGTTATTGGACTGTGTCATGTCTAGTAATTTACCATGTGTAATTTTGGCTACATCTTGTCTCGTTTGTTACAGAATACGTCAAGAATGTTGAGTTCGTATTTAGTAAGTTATTGTTTTGTCGGCTAAAATAACACTTGTAAGAAAGAGTTTGTAGTATATTTTAATCTTTATGTTCTAATTTGTACTGCTTTGAATAATGGATAAATTTTTAATTATTTGATGTTTACCTATTTATATTTGTACGCCGTTGAGGCAAAACATGACTGTGATAAATTTAAAATGTAACATCTTGCATGACATGTTATTGTGTGTATACTCATGTTTTGGACAAATAAATAAATTATTATTATTATTATTAGTAAATATTTGTTTTTTACAGTAGATGTAGCCGAGGCCGAAGCTGAAGCCGCAGCCGCAGCCGCACCCGTACCCTATGGAGATGACGAGGAACTAAGTATGTCCGAAGCTTATTATATTTTTTTTTAATCTTTATTTGTTTATGGGATTTTTGTACACGTATGCGACTATGTCAATCCCATCGTGTTTTTACAAAGAACAACTAACTCCCTAAACTAAATAAACAAATCTTAGTCACAAAAACTTAATTTATGATCTAGTAAAAAGTTTATAATATTTTTGCTGCTTTAGAAGTAGGCTTAGCTAAAATACCATGGCACATTCCAACATCCATTACCCACAATTTCACCGAGTTGAGAAGTGCGTTTCTTTTGTTAGTATATCGGACACATGATGTGCATCCTATAATTTACCACACACCTCACAGTTAGGAGAATTCGATTATCGCATGAGAAAAGCGAAACTTGTTTAGTGGAATATGTATGTAATATGCCTGACTTCAAACGATGCGCAGCAACAATTTGACAGCGACTCTGTTTCAATCCGGAGAACCAAGGTATATGAGGAGGCTCACTCTGTATACTTTTATACCAGATTCCTTTCGCTTTAAATCTCTCGTTAAAATGTTCCTTACAAAATAAATTGTTTATTTCTCAAAATTTACTTAAAATTTCCGAATAACTTTGTAATACATCCCGTGTTTGTATACCTGAAAAAACAGCTTCTTTGGCTAATCTGTCAGTCTCCTCATTACCCAAAAGTCCTAAATGGCAAAAAAAAACTGAATTTGTTTCAAAATTGTGAATGTGCTATAGCTAAACCCATTGAACCTGACACTGTACCTAATTCCCCATTCAGTTCTCCTAGCAGGCTCTCGACCTCATTAAGCCTGCCAATGGGTCTATTGACGTCCATTAAGAAACCTTCGCAGCGAAGCTCGTCATCAGAGTCCGATGATTGGTCAATAGTTTTTTTTGTTGTTTTTAATTTACCAAGCCGGTAAAAGTCATATTCTGATTTTCTTTCTCCAGAAGTTGGTATGGAAGTGGTCGTGGGAGCTGCTTCTTCGCCAAATGTTGGTGTGTCTGGAATTGGTAAGTATAAATAACTGTTATACAGTATTCTGTCGTTCAAACAGTAATATCAGTAAAACTTCAGTGTCATATTGTTTGTTTCAGGTTTAAAACACGAACAACTGCAACTTGATGACAACAGCGTCGTTGATGATGACTATTCGGACAATAACGCTTTCCTCCTGCCGACTGACGAGGTTCGAGATGCATCGACTGAGCCAGCCTGTATGAGTGACTTGACGTTGTTCCAATCGGAAGTGTTGCGGAGGGAGGATGCTGCGAATGACCGAGCACTTCGCAACGTCATGCCCGAGGACAGCTTCACTTTCAATTGGAGCAAAGACAGACGGACTTTTCTCGGAAAACGAGAAATTTTCAACCACCCGGCTGGACCGACATTTGCAGTGACTGATCAGACTCGACCGATCGACATTTCTGACAGAATGTTCGACGTTGACTTTATTGACAGACTATGTACGGAGACCAACCGTTACGCAGACCAGAAGATTGCTTTGCTTAGAGAGCAAAACAAACTTACTCGGATGTCTCGTTTCAATCGTTGGTCTCCTACAGACAGGGACGAAATGATAAGCTTTTTAGCAGTGAATATCCTGCAAGGCCTTTACCCTTTACCCGGGGAAGAGGCGTACTTCGGGTACAATGGTTTCGGCACCATGCCGTATTTCTCAAAGATAATGTCTTATAACAGGTATTTACTGCTGAAAACCTTTCTCCATTTCGTCGACAATCAGACTGTAACGGATATGACGCTACTTTGTAAAATCAGACCAGTACTTGACTATTTTAATGACAAGTTTTCCAGTTTATACATGCCCTCTCAAGAGATAGCTATTGACGAATCTCTTCTCAAATGGCACGGGCGGTTGTCATTTGCTCAGAAGATTAAGTCGAAGGCCGCACAAGTCGGAGTGAAAACTTACGAGTTGTGCGAGTCATCAAGTGGCTATCTTTGGAAGTTTTTTGTATATACTGGAAAATCTCAACCGACAACAGCTATGGACAATACCGACAGACGATTAGACGATGACGAGGCAGGTGACATACCTGAGAATGACGAACCGACTGACAGACCTGCGACTGGCGGTAGAGGTGACCGCCCCACCAACGCTACTGCCAAGATCGTTTATGACTTGATCGAGCCGCTACTTCACCGTGGACACACTTTAATAATGGACAATTTTTACAATAGTCCATTATTATTGCGTAGTCTGAAAAAGAACAAGACTGACTGTTACGGGACCTTACGACTGAACCGGGAATTCGTTCCTCAGTCAGTCAAGACTTTGACAAAGACTGAACTTCGACAAGGAGAAATAGTGGCTACGTACTGTTCCGATTTGTCGGTGTTGGTATGGCGAGATGCTAACCTAGTTAGTATGATCTCAACATACCATGACCTTCAAATCGGGGCACAGGACAAGTACAATAGGGTGACTTACAAACCCAAAGTAGTACTCGACTACAATAAGAGCATGGGAGGAGTTGACAGAAAATACCAGTTCTTGTCAGCTCACCCTGTAGAACCTCTGAGGAACAGTGTTTGGTACAAGAAAGTCTTCCGCCGGTTGTACAGTACGGCAGTTTTTAACTGCTTTGTGATGTTTTCCAGTGTCCACCGGAAAATATCACATCGTCAGTTCCGTACTGTATTGGCGGAAGGCTTACTTAAGCGACATCGACAGATTGACTTGACATTGGAAAGCCGAAGATTAAACTTTAGGTCAAGCACGACTGGACCAGCGACAGTGGTACGACGTCACATTAGGCACAATACTCAGGACAGACCGATGTTAGAACACAACCACTTTCCAATTCGTACCGGCTCTAAATGGACCGTTTGTGCCGTTTGCCCAAAACGGACCCGGACGATTTGGAAATGCGAGGAGTGTAATGTAAATTTATGCGTTGACGGATGTTTTAAGGCCTACCATAAGCCTTAGGCATTCACGGACCGACCGATTGACAGACCAATCAAGGACAAGGACGTGGAGTCGTGGACGATGACAGACCTGACTATACCGTTCCAGAGAGTCACCAATTTACATCGTCTGCAGAGCGGAAACAAAACACCCGTATGACAAATTCGCCGCCGCTGGGCTGTACTGTTCTCCTGGTAAGATGGTTTTTTGACTGTCGTCTTCAGGATTTTACCATGTTCAATGTTGGCTTCATCTTATCTTGTTTGTTACAGAACAACACCTATCTGCAGGACCGGGACCGGCAACCGACGAAGCTACAGCTTCGCCGTCCGGGCTGTTCCGTTCGCATCGTAAGATGGTTTTGTAATTTACCATTTTGATTGATTTGGTTCAGTTGATTCTCGGCAACTCTCATTCAGCTGCTACCAGGCACCGTGCGAAGATCGTCGCTCCATCTAGCTTGAGGGCATCCTACCTTACGCTTTTACGGTATGATAGACCAGTCGAGGACGAGGCCATTGACAGACTCGACGATAACGAGACAAACGACAAACCTGACTTCGTCTTCGTCTTGGTCTTTGAACATTGTTGTAAAATAACTCTTCTATTGAATACCTACATTGTTGTAAAATAACTCTTCTGTTGAATACCTACATTGTTGTAAAATAACTCTTCTGTTGAATACCTACATTGTTGTAAAATAATTCTTCTGTTGAACACCTACATTGTTGTAAAATAACTCTTCTGTTGAATACCTACGTTGTTGTAAAAAAAAGTATTCTATTGAATACCTACATTGTTGTAAAATAACTCTTCTGTTGAATACCTACATTGTTGTAAAATTACTTCTTTGAATACCTACATTGTTGTAAAAAAAACTCTTCTGTTGAATACCTACATTGTTGTAAAATGACTCTTCTTTGAATACCTACATTGTTGTAAAATAACTCTTCTGTTGAATACCTACATTGTTGTAAAAAAAAGTATTCTATTGAATACCCACATTGTTATAAAATAACTTATTTTCAATACCTACATTTTTGTAAAATAACCAGAATAATTAAAAATGAATGTCATGGATATTTAAACTTGTTTTCATTTTTTCAACATTACACGAACAAAACCCAATTACATCTAAGCCCACCTGGGTTTAAACCCGGAAAATCCGGGTTTTAAGCCCAGGTGTGTTAACATCACACTAACAAAACCGAAAACACCCGTGTTTAAACCCACCTGCGTATAAACCCGGGTATAAACGCAAGTGGGTTTAACCCGATCGATGTGATGGTTAACCCACCTGGGGTTAACATCACATCAATAAAACCCAATTGCACCCAAAACACCCGGGTTTTCCAATCTGTAAATATATTATCAGTACTTGACCATTATTTTGAATACCTTCCATTTTTGAAAAATATATATAATTATCACTTATAATCAAATGATTGTCTTTCATTTCAAATATAATCATTTAGAAAAAATTAAATCATATTCGTGAAACCCATACGGGAGAACCCTTATGTCGGCCATCTTGCCGTAATTTGCATACCGTAGTCGGTATCAAATTGATGAGCGAATGGGGTGTTTGTTTTGGTTTATTGTGCTACTCTGAATAAAGCAAGTAAGGACATATGGGTATCAAAAAAAAGCTTAGATAGTCTAGTATAATAATAAATAGGTTTTATTGACACATACTACAAAATATTGTACAAAAGTTCAGTAAGAACAAATATTTTACGGAAATTCAACCATATTCTCAAGTATTTTTTCTTGCAGTATTTTGGACTATGAAGTCGTACCTTAGTTTTAACACATAATGATTCTGTATAGTTTCAGCTATACACACGAATGTTTATTAGGGTATGGCTGCAGTAGTTTTTTAGTTATTACGCTTTAAGTTGGAAATGACCGGGGCGCGTGCGCGGTCGCAGTTCAAAACGCGCAGTTGGACGGCTCGCGGGTCAAACGGCGCATGAGTTAGACGTTTGAGCATATTAAAACATCTCTACGAAAAGCTTTAAGGAACACTTTTTTGTGTAGGCTCCATTTGGATCTTCTCAGTCGGTGCTGAATGTTGAGCCTGGCATGTAACTAGAATATTATTAAAGTGCAAGTCGAAAGAGATTAGGCAAATAATAAAATGCATGTCGCGTGGCAAATCTCTTGGACATGACGGGCTCAGCATTGAGCACCTCAAATATGCTGGTCCTCATCTACCCAGAGTTCTGGCCATGTTGTATAGTTTTTGCGTGTCACATGGTTATATGCTTGCGGAGATGATACGCACTGTGGTAGTGCCCATAGCGAAAAATAAGTCTGGCGATCTTGCTGATAGAAATAACTTTAGACCTACCTTATTAGCAAATGTTATATCTAAGGTATTTGACGGCATGCTTAATAGACAATTAAATAAGTATATAACACCTCATGATAACCAGTTCGGGTTCAGGCCTGGACTGTCAACGGAAAGCGCTCTGTTGTTTTTTAAGCATGCTGTCACATTCTACATCGACCGCAGCACTGCTATTTACGCTCGCTTCCTGGACCTGTCCAAAGCTTTTGAGCCGGTTTCTTATGATATCCTATGAGATAAACTTGAAAAAGCGCATGTTCCACCTGTAATAATCAACATCATTAAATTTTGGTATAGAAACCAGGTTAACAAGGTGCGATGGGCAGGGGCTTTGTCCGATCCGTATGGGTTGGAGTGCGGCGTGAGACAGGGGGGTTTGGGCTCACCAACGCTCTTTAAGCTATATGTCGACGGGTTGATTGGCAGGCTCAGCAGCAGCAACAAGACCGGTTGTCATATAGATGGAGTCTGCGTTAGTAATATCAGCTACGCAGATGCCATGGTGCTGCTGAGTGCGTCAGTCTGTGGCCTCCGAAAGCTTACGTCCGCATCACATGCCGACTCACATGGCTTAATTTACAATTATAATAAAAGTCAAGTCATGGTCTTTGGGGCTAGAGGTAGGTATCCTGTTTATGTACCACCAGTTTACCTTAATGGTATGCTATTAGAAAGGGCTTACAAGTTTAAATATATTGGCCATATAGCCCCGATCTCAGGGGCGATGATGACATTGAATGGGCGCGGAGGGCCTTGTCGGTTAGAGCGAACATGCTGGCTCGCAGGTTTGCTCGTTGTTCAATAAGCGTTAAAATTACTCTTTTCAGAGCGTACTGCACTACCTTTTACACGAGCAGCCTGTGGGCTAGATAATCGTACAGAGTGCCCTCCGCGTGCAATACAACAACGCGTTCAGGGTGCTGTTGAGGTTGCGCTGCTACTGCAGCGCGTCAGGGATGTTCGGGGACGCACATGTGGATTGTATCTTTGCCATAATGCGTAAGCGCTGCGCGTCTCTGGTGCGTGGAGTGTGGGGCGGCAGCAACAGTATCCTGTCTCTAATTTCGAGCAGGCTGGACTGTCCGTATGTGAGTCGCTGCTGCGCCATTTTCCATGGAATGGTGCAGTCGCGGTGAAGCGTTGGACAATACTGCCGCTGTGTATGTTGTAATTTGTTATTTGTTTTTAGGATGTAGATGAAATTATCTTAATATTTTATTTTACTAACATAGGATAAGTTTTTACTAACAAATGAGTCATGGTTACTTGAAATAAATTGAATTATTATTTAAACCACAATCTTATAATTTTAGGATCTTTCGGGAAAAGGTGGACTCCAATTTCTGAGTACTTAGGGACAAAACAACACGTCAATTTCGCAAAACTGAAATAAAACCACCTCACGCTTTATATTATTAGCTTGTGTAGGGAACTAGCTACGATGGCGCCATTTTGACAGTAATTGCCTTCCCCATAGCGCGCGGCTCGGACGTTTCACCGGCTAGAATATATAATAACATACTTATAAAGAGAATGCATTTGCGTAAATAATACACACTATGTAGGTACTGTAAGAAATTGAAAATCGTACTTACCTACGTTTTAAAAGATAATGGAAATTGCTAAGCAATACGATAAGATAAAGTTGCTAGCAATACACTCGAAAACGACACAAGTGGGTTTCTAAAGTTATCAGTAGAAACTTCAGGGGGGTAACAGAGCGAGTGGATTGTTGTATAACATGTTGTATATTTATTTGGAGCTAAAGAACTCCCTCGATGTTTCTTTGTTGTTCTGTTCGTCCTAAATGTTTTCATAAAGTTATTTTGGTTTTTAAAGTACTCATACTCGTTTGAAGCTACGTACGCACGGAAGGAGCTACAACTTTTTTACTCTCCGCTAAAATAGATGGCGCGACAATCGTAAAATAAATGGTCGTGATATTGTGTGACTCATCATTTCATCAATCATCACTCTCAACAAATCTATCGTTATGAGTGTTATGTGGTTTAGAGTAATGCTTATTTGTATTTTTTCGTGTTATCTATCTAAATGCTTATTTGAAAGTATCTATTTGCGCAACTGCCATCCAAATCTGTAGCCAGAGCCGAATCCCCAGTCTGTCGTATTCTAAAGATGCTAAATACCCTTCTGACTGCCAACCCTGAATGTGTTTGCGAAAGAATGGAGTAAAATTATGCGTAGTTATCGTTAGGTGTTCTGTGAAAGAAAGTATGCAATGGAGTCCACTGTTCCATGTTAGTTTTAAATTAAATTGTATACAACATAATTATTGTCAACGTAATAATTGTTTCTGCTGCGTCGCCGACCATAGAACAAATCACAGCCGGCAGCGACAGGTCGCGTGCAAATCTTGGTGTTCATTCGATTAATCGAGTGTGGTCAAACCACGCCGGGGTCGGTGCATTTCATTCATTCATTCATCAACATCATACATAAATAATAATATTTTTTATTGATTAAAACATTTACAAAAAGTGTACATTTTAGTCAATAGATATTTTACATACAGTTACTTAGAGTGTCTTAAAATAAACTAAAACTGTATTACAGGTGCAAGTAATGATGATTCGGAATTACAATATAAGGTAGGGACCCGCCCGATCTAGGTTAATTCAAACCTGTGTTTCAGGCCATCCCTTTACATTTCAATTAAATTGGGTCATAATAATCTATTAACAACCATGAGAAAGAGCATATTGGTACATTAATACCTAAAACTAAGACTATGTTAATATACAAAAGTAAATACGAGGGAATATATATGTATACTAGCGACCCGCCCCGGCTTCGGCCAGGTAACAAAGCATAATATAGAAACGTTTGTATTTTTAACATTGCGCCATCTATTGAATACTTACTCAATCCAGTCAACAGATCGCCATCTGTTAGAATCGTTTGGAGCTAACAGATAATTGTGACTGTCAAATAATAGACAAATAATATTGGGACTATAAATTGAGATGTAAGCTATCCTATCTTTCAAGTTGGATCAAATTGCACACGGTGTGCAAATCAAATTTAAAATCGGTTCAGTAGTTTAGGAGTCCATCGCGGACAAACAACGTGACACGTAATTTTTATATATACAGGGTGTCCCGTAAATAATGGATCAAACGTAACAGGAAGCTAGCTCACTTGATTGCCAACAACTAATTTGAATAGTTTAAAAAAAACCGCAATAATATATTTTTTTTATTGAAGACATAATTTTTCTCGAATTTCACCATTTTTTTTACCAGAATTCCGTTTTTTTAATGCTATCGCTGCAAATGATAACATTTTTAGGTATGATTTTTGTTAAACATTTCTGAATAGCTTAATAATGTAATAGGATACCATTTTTATAAATAAAGTTTAATTTGCCTTAGAAAAAAAAAAACTTAAATTGAAAATATTTTTTTCACCGTGAAAAGACCAAAATTGAAAATAATAAAAAACTTTTCAAATTAGTTGTTGGAAATCAGGTGAGCTGACTACCCGTTACGTTTGATCCATTATTTACGGGACACCCTGTATAAAGATTATCATCATGCCAAAATTTCTAAATGTTTTTGTGTCTGTGTAATTGAGTACCACTAAATATTCTGATAACATTTTACAACATTTTATATAAATTACATTATAGAAGCTTAGTAACTTGTTGAGCCTATTATACAGAAAAGGTCCTAAAAACACATCAAATCGATTAGCAAACGCTTCCCTAGTTTGAGAGTTTATGCAAACCAGTCCTTCTATACCATAGATATATCGGCCTGGCAAACTTCCGCGGAAAACAGCGGGATAATTACGTAACACACTAACAGTAAGAATAGGTTTCATTTTGACAGTTCAACAACATTCATTGCGTTATTTACGTTGTCGAGCAGACAAATTTTTCCAACATATGAAGCAATGGATTAGCAATAGGCTTGAAAATGATTCAGATCGTGTTTGATAGTGTGTTATGCAATCAGAGGGGTAATTACGTAACACACTAACAGTAAGAATGGGTTTCATTTTGACAGTTCAACAACATTCATTGCGTTATTTACGTTGTCGAGTAGACAAATTTTTCGAACATATGAAGCAATGGATTAGCAATAGGCTTCAAAATGATTCAGATCGTGATTGATAGTGTGTTACGCAATCAGGGTGCTGGTGTGATATGTGTGTGTATTATCAAATTATTCTATCTATGTTGTCTACGTCGATTCCCGTTATATCAGAAAAAAAAAACTGCTTGTTTTAGTAGGTAGTACCTATTCGTTATTTCTGTTGATTGCAACAGTAAAGTTGAAAAGTAATATAAATGCAAATGTACTAAAATGGCCTTGCTTTACATAATTCTCGTGCAATTTCTGTACCGTTTGGTACCAGGAACATTGTTTGAATCGTTTCTACTTAGTCATTTATTTTTGTAGTACAGTACGAAGGGATATAATGTATGATTACGCCAGTTTAGATTCGAAGGGTAACCATAGGTGTAAATAGTAATTCTGCATTTTACGTGGTATGTTATAAGTCATGTTATTACGGAGGGCAGGGCGAGCCTGGCACAAGTTCAGCCTCCAGGCTTCCATGCAGAGTATGTTCATGAAAATGGAAAACCATATGTGTCAGTCAAGATCCGGGAATCAACTTCTGCAGTCGCGCATGCGTTCACTACACTACTGGTACTTGTTGTACAGTCTATAAGTACAAATAAATTAAATTGAAGTGTCTGTTTGTAATGTAAAAATAACAGCTTTTTACTAAATGCATGTGAAATAACAATTAAAAAAAAAATTGTCTGTCTGTTTGTTCGCCGAATCTCCGAAACGGCTGGACCGATTTTGACGGGACTTTCACTGGCAGATAGCTGATGTTATAAGGAGTGACATAGGCTATTTTTGTCCCGGTAGCAAGTTCTCGGGGGATGATTTCCAAAACCCACGTGGGTGAAGCCGCAGGCAGTAGCCATAGTAAAAAATAAACAATTAGATTTGTTAAAATTTAATTAAAATTGTTCAGTTTTGTTGTTCTATTGTTTTTTTTTTGGTAGTAATTTTTTCTTGGTATCTATTTATGTATAGCAATATGTGAATGAATGACGATACAGTATAAAAATAATAAAGATATTGTGATCACCTTTTTTTTTTGGGTAGGAAATCATCAAATGACTTCTCCCGCTCTGGGCGGAGCGGAAGGGAGTGTCAGACTCTTACTGACTAAAACTCACCCGTGTTCCTTCAGTTGCCTGTGCGCCAGGGCCACGGTAACTCTTTCGAACAATCCGCGACCCCGGCAGGATCGGCCCTATCGGACCCTGTCAATGGTGCTGACATCTCTTTGAGGCGGGCATGGAACACGACGTGCCGTGGACCCTGGCCTGGTCCTTACTGGATGGTGAGCTGCCCATTGCTCGCCGTCCGCAAGCCCGCGCCTACGGTGGCCGGAAGCCGGCTATCGACTCCCGATGCCCGAGTTGTCTCCTGCGGCGACTAGGGGCGTGAGGGTGCAACGATTGCCTCACCCTCACGCGCTCCGCCTGCTCCTGTTGAATGATTTGTGAACTATTATTGGACCTACAAAGGTTGGCTACCTGATTATCGAGCTAGCGAATTCCTACGGCCGGAGGTGTAAGTACAGTTCATCCACATTTTAGTAGAAATGCAATTTTGAAACTTTTTAAGTCCCATGCAAAAGAGGTAAGGGGCAATAACTCGGACACAAATCCAGAATCTAAACAGTCACTGAAAAAAATATTTGTCGGAAAAATCTAATGAGTAACACTGGCTGGTCCGGGGATCGAACCACCACGTCATCGTCCGCACGTTCAGAAGTCGCGCTTGCGAGCACTACACCAATAAGGCAGACTTGTGTTGTGAATAGGGTTGCCAACTTTTTTTTATATCAAATATAGTATTTTCGAAGCCATTGCATGTAAAAATATAGTAGAATAGTTTTTGCCCGCGGCTTCGCCCGCGTGGATGTCGGAAATTATCCCACGGGAACGTATTGCCGGGATAAAAACTATCCTACGTGTTAATCCAGGTTATAAACTAACTATGTTCCAAATTCCATCCAAATCCGTTCAGTTGTTTTTGCGTGAAAGAGTAACAAGCATCCATCCATCCATCCATCCTCACAAACTTTCACTTATTGTCCCGGTAGTACGTTCCCGTGGGATAATTTCCGACAACCACGCGGGCGAAGCCGCGGGCAAAAGCCAGTATTATATAAGTAGTAGGGTTGGCAACCCTAGGTGTGAATGTGCGTTTAATTTAAACGATCCAACTAATGAAGAAAGCCTTTAATATTGTTTTCTGGGTGTGATAAATTCATATTACCTCATCTCTATCTGTAGGCTCCTCACATTTAAGAAGCCTACGCCATCCCGCCATTTGCAGAAACGAGCATTCTTACTTTTGCACCGCCTTGTAGTTACATCTATTGAATTCATTGTTCTTAATCATTTGATTTAGCATCAAACGTAGTATATTCACGACACTAGCCCCTCGAGGTCTGAGGGTGTCTGACGTACGCTGGTGTCACGTTACACGTTGCACGGTGGGCCTGTCCGTTGGTGGTAGAAGGTCGTAACTGACAGCTTTGGTAACAAAGAATTATGGTTGAAATAATAATATTGTGTGTAAGCATTAATAAAATTATGCCTGTCTTCTCCGAAAGGTGAGTAAAGTAGAGATAAGAAAGTCTATTAATTACTATTTACCTATACTTAGTATAGACAGAATATGTTGATTTTTTGACATCTAGTCCATTGTCATTTAGACTCCCGCAGACAAGCGCGACGCGTCTCTTGTAGAACAATTTCCATGAAGTTTTCATAGAAATTGTTCGACTAGAGTTGCGTCGCGCCTGTTTGCGGGAGCCTTAACTGGGATATAAGAAGTATAGGTATGTAGCTAGCAATTTAATGTGAATTCAAATTAAGCGGTAGCTTGTATGTAGTTCGGTGGGTAAGGACTTGGTCTGGTGAAAGATATAGTGAGTTCGATGCCGACTTTGTATCATTTACGTGAATAGATTTCTAGTATGTATACCTTCACAAGTAAGTGCATATTGAGTTGGTACCTCACACTTCAGTTTAAGTTGAAAACCAGCGTCAGGCACTAGTTGTCTGACTTTTTTGCTGAACTGGAGCTATTTGGCGCAGCCGCGAGGCACACTTTCCTGCTAATTTCTCACAACGCACTTAGCACTTTTTATTTTTTCTGTTTTACTTGTATATATGTTGTGTGCTTTGTAGTCTGTGCTAAATAAATGTATTTTCTTTCTTTCTTTCTTTCAGTGTAACTGTGCTCCGGTTTTAAGGTTTTAAAGGTGATGGTTTGATTACAGGCACATGCTGAGGTATTTCACCTTTGTATCCATAGGGGTGAAATTATTAACACACTCGAATAACAGCCGCACGGGGGGCTCGTGGCTAAGTAATAACAGCCAGACGGTTCGATCGATCAGGTGAAGTTATGCTTGCTGCGGTTGGTCTGTGGATGGGTGGGTAGCGGCATCTACAACGCCACATGCGAGCTACGCGTTATACTGACGTCACGCAAAATCCTGCATCGCGCAAGCAGAGTTTACCGCGCAACTAGCATATATACAACGTCCCAACATCAATCGTCGGGCAGTTGCCCACCAGACACGACACCCGTCTGGTCGGAGGATCCTCCCTTTTCAATATAGTATGAGTGAGCTTTACACCCTTTTCCTCATACTTCTATAGGTGATCATCTTTACATACCAAGACCCCTCCGTGCCTTGGCGTATGTCACGGCTGTCATTCGTGGATCTTTGACAGTTGTTACGGGTCGTCAGAAGCCTCGAAAGTCTGACAACCGGTCTTAACAATGGGTATCGTATTACCCAGTAACTCCATGGATTGTGGCGGTCAAATAGGCAGTCGCTCCATGTAAAATACTGGTATTCAGCTGCATCCGGTTAGACTGGAAGCTGACCCCCAAATAGTTAGGAAAAGTCTAGGCAGATGATGAATGTAATGTGTCTGGTAATGTAAAGTCCATAGGCCGCGGTGAGTAATTAACCGCGGGGTAATTACGTAACACACTAACAGTAGGAATGACTTTCATTTTGACAGTTCAACAACATTCATTGCGTTATTTACGTTGTTGTGCAGACAATTTTTTCGAACTTAAGAAGCAATGGATTAGTAATAGGCTTCAAAATGATTCAGATTGTGATAGATAGTGTGTTACGTAATTAGGGTGCTGGAATATAATTATCTTAATGTCTGTTCCAAAAGTTTCAGATGAAAGTGTAACCAAACCTTGTAGAGTGGGGTAATTACGTAACACACTAACAGTAGGAATTGCTTTCATTTTGACAGTTCAACAACATTCATTGCGTTATTTACGTTGTTGTGCAGACAATTTTTTCGAACTTAAGAAGCAATGGATTAGTAATAGGCTTCAAAATGATTCAGATTGTGATAGATAGTGTGTTACGTAATTAGGGTGCTGGTACATTTTTAACGCAATCACTCACTAAAGGGAAGTATTAATTTACATTCATCAGTATTTAGAAGGTTTCAACTTTAAATCTCACCACTTTTTCAATCAATAATGTTTGAGAACATAATTAAATTGTTTGATAAAACATCTACGAAAATTGAGGTCATAAAATTAACGTCAATAGTCAAATGGAAAGTGATTTTAAATTAGAATTTCGGAAGTAATAACAAATAATAAAATCATAGCACTCAATTTGTAAATGGCACTACAAATTGGCATTTATAGGTCAAAACTTTTTGTGATCCATTTGTTTACATCTTTATCAGATACTTTTGGATAAGACATTTAGGAATTCTTAACATACCTACCTACTTGGGATTTACTTTGTCTTTATTTACAGTGGAACGATTACAGACTGGTAATAACTACATTTTAGTAAGAGCTCTGCCTACCCCGTCTCTCGCGTGGAACCTCGGGTGACGTACGCTGGTGTCAAGTTACAGTGAGGTGGGCCTGTCCGTCGCGAACCATGGAACACGAAAGTACTGCCGTCCTCGCGGCCATTTTAGATTTTTTTTGACATGATATTTTAGCTTCGTCCATACTGATTCCTAGTCCCAACTCGCCCGGTCCGTATATAGGGATAGCTACAAGGCGCAGGCGAGTTGGGATCAGGGATCAGTATCAACGAAGCCTTATTTATTGACGTGAAAACGCCTTTTCGCTCTGTGTACTAGTGTTAAGTTCAATATTTCTAACCGACAAAAACATGTATGATTTGGACCATTTACAAGACTTTTAATGCTAGAGTGGTGGTTCGGCATTCAAAAGATAGGTCGTATTAGTTAGATCAGAATTCGATATGCGAGTAACCGTTCTTAGAGTTTCTTGCCGGCTCTTCTCCATAGGAAACGACCAATTGGAACCGTGCACCTAGCTTCTGACGTTTCATAAGTGCCCATGTAGGTTTATGTGAAATAAAATATTTTGATTTCGATCTGTCTATGATGACATATCGCGAGTGCAGGCCCAAGCGCGCGACTGTCTATTTTTTGATCTTGGTGCCTTGCTGTCTTTTATCTCGTGAATGCACCAAATTGAACCGTGATAGAAGAACAGACCTAGCACTGACCTAAGACAATATAGGTATTTAGCTGTAGCTGTATTTTATGCAAAAAAACCGGCCAACTGCGAGTCGGACTTGCGCACGAAGGGTTCCATACCATAATCTATAAAAACGGCAAAAAAATCATGTCTGTTCTATTTGAGCCCCCTTAAATATTTATTTTATTCTGTTTATTAGTATTTGTTGTTATAGCGGCAACAGAAAGACATCATCTGTGGAAATTTCAACTGTCTAATTATCACGGTTCATGAGATACAGCCTGGTGACAGACGGACAGACAGACGGACGGACAGCGGAGTCTTAGTAATAGGGTCCCGTTTTACCTTTTGGGTACGGAACCCTAAAAAGATTATTGATCCTAGTAAGTTCTTGAAACTTGTACGCGAGGTAGACTTGTTCTACGTGAAATTCGTTCAGTATTTAAGGAAAGCGAAAATTCATCAAGATTATAATATGACAAAAAGATAAACAGCAAGTATGGAAGTAGTATATAGAGGTAGTCGTAGTGATGGTCGTGGGGAGTATGAGTGTGGAGGATGTCAGGATCGTAGCAGGTGGCGTTCTGCAGTTTCTGCCTACCCCCATAGGAAGAAGGAGTGAGTTTATGTATGTGTATGTGTGTAGGATAAACAGCAGTATTCTCTTTCATTATAACACAAATTGATAACTAAAAATCATATTATTATTTCTTTAAACTCACTATCTGACACTTTCCTCTGACCATACCAAACCACGGGACGTTTCAGTAAGCCGTAAATTGAACGGGACGGCATAACGCCACACCGTGTGAGAATCCCGGGAATTCGGGCCGCGACGCGACGCGGGACAATCAAAATGATGTGTTTTATTGACATCATTATTATATATTTTTGTGTTTACACTTTGTTTTATAGGTAGGTACGGTTCAAGTTGTTGTTTTTACAAGTTTTTATTTAATAATACTTGATAAATAATTTGGGATAACTTCGTCTTGGACTATCAAGTTGAAACTTAGTTTTTATATTTAGCTTAAGGGGGAAACGTAAGTTTTATAATGCCTAAAAATATATGATCCACTGCACTAAACAAAATCAGAAAAATATATGTTATTCTTCAGGATATTTGCTAATTAGATAGTGTGTTGAAAACATAATACAACTAATTTGATACGATAGAAAAAAAATCACGAAGATACCCTTAAAAATTTCTTTTATCGATTAAAAAGCATACTACTATGCATTAAATCATTCTGATTTTTTGTCAGATTATTCTACAACCAACATACTAACGTATTAGTGTTTTAATTTTTTAATCCAATCAATAATTTTTTAATCCAATCAATAGATTTTTTGTAAATAGATAATTGCTCCGTATTTTGCAATAAATTACCAGCATTGTGTCATCGCGCTTCTCTTTCTTTTCTATGCAGTCCGACAGTGACCGCGCTTTAGCTGTGGTAAGCCTCTTAATGTCTTGTAGGGTTTTTTTTTGCGAGTAGTTTCAGCATTTAAATATAGGTAAATTTATTTATAAACAATTTCAGCATTTGGTCGCAAATATGACATTTATACAGCTTTAAAATTACTGTAGGTAAACCCTTGTTAATGTTGTTGGGATCGACTCGAAAATCTACGTATGTACATCTATACTATAACAGATATCGTTAATTCATTAAAAAGAGGTAAAATTTGTTTGTAAGTTTCTATGTATGGGGTAATTAATGTCTGGAACTACCGGGCAGATTTAAAAAAATCTTTTTGGATTTGACAGCCGAATTCTTGAGAAAGGCTATAGGATTTACCGGAGAATTTAAGGAAGTGTGATAATATAAACATTTAAGGCAGAATTTAAGAAACACGTATGTACCCTGTAACATCGCCAACACACCAGAGACAAATATGGTTTTATTATTTAGATGTAAGCACTTTGTATATCATTTTAAGTGAACTGTTAGTCAAAGTCAATGTCAAAGTATTTATTAGTGTGATTTTTGGTGATACAGTAGGTCTTATAGTTAGATTACGGCAACTCAAAAAACTACCCATTAGGGCATACACTAGTTAACAATATAATAATTTAAAATCGATATTAGAAACAAATAATCAAAAGTTTCTATATTTAGAATACAATCATTTTTTATAACAAACATTTAGAATACATTTAATTATTGTAATAAATATTCAGAACACAATTAATAAGTCAAGTTTTTGAATTTTCAAGCACAAATACATAATTATAATTTAGTTCATTGCATTTTGTCAAGAAGGAATTCGTCAATGGTATAGTAGGATTTTTCAATTAAAAAAAACACGTGTGGCACTCGGGGACTGCCGCGGTAAAGCTATTGCATAGCATTTTTTATCAACTTATGCAATCTGCTTACGTATTCGTTCGATTTCGGAGCAGCTCGTCTCGATCCGTGCGAGCTTCGTACAGTCGTACCATATACATACACGTTAAGCGAACGCTCGGCCGAGCTACATGGTAGGCGGAGTGGGGGGTGTTAGGTTTTATTTTCGTTACGGAATTTCTTGATTCGGTCGCCGCGCTCAAAGCCCGCGATAAAAGCTATGCAATAGCTTAAAAATTATTTAGGTTGTTGTTTAAGTTCTTATGAGAAATAAATTGTTTTTAAACTTAAACCTGTTTAACATCACGCTATGAGCCTTAGGAGCCGAGTAGATGGAAGAAGTCAGAAAGAAAGCTAAGCGAAAACGAAGTAATAGACGGGTGATGCTATGCGACGGGGTGGGTCGGGGGAACAAGAAATTTCACGCTGACGAAGTTGCGGGCAGATGGTAGTTCTTAAAGAAAGTGTGATGTTTTTGTAATAATATTAAGTCGTGACGTCAGTACAGAAATCATTTTTTGAATTTGGTCACCGACTAATCTGGACACGGGAAAAGAACATTGTTAATTCATTGATCAATTTATTTCAAATTAGTTTTTAATTTGAACCATCAAATTGTGTGATTTATTTACATAAAGTACTAATAAATGTTGAGATTATAAGGACTTCAGTCAAACTCAAACTCAAAATCAAAGCATTTATTTCAATTAAACCATTTACAGGCACTTTTGAATTGTCAATGAGTCGGTCAGTTAGTCAGAAAGTTGAAGCTAGATGCCCATTCCAAAACGTAGATCTCTATGGAGAAGAACGGGCAAGAAACTCCAAGGACACTTTTTAAATCAAGATATTACAAAATCTTGGGTACATTATTCTTGTTGCTTCTATATGGGAGAACAATGAAAAAAAAAATATTAAGAAACAATTCAAAATATAAGATTAATAATAAAAATAAGCCGTGGCAGTTAAGAGATGACCAGTCTCAACTGACGGCGCCCGTTCACGAACATGACGATCAATCAGCCTATGGCAGTCCACTGCTGGACATAGTCCTCTCCCATGCTGCTCCACAACACCCTGTCCTCCACCTTCCGCATCCAGTCCGTCCCAGCCACCTTTTTGAGGTCACCGGTCCATCTAGCCGGGGGCGTCCCACACTACGCTTGCTGATACGCCTAGCTATAAGCTCTGCTAGATTATAAGGACGAGGCGTTCTTTAATTTCTGCCTACCCCCATGAACGCAGTTAGCAGGTTAACGATTTTTTAAGTTAGGCTTTCTCTAATATAAACTTTACTAATAAACCATTATTGTGAATGTAAAGACCATGTAGATCATTGTTTTATTTTTTTCTTTCTTGATTAGTTTTAATCATAGTCTGGCAGTTTGAGTAATTTATGCGGCCTACCCAAATGTCCTTTCTTTGGTATTGTTCGTCGAATCGTAGAGCTCCTTAAGTTTTGAGTTGAGCTGCACGATTACTGACAAATGCGTGCACTGACTGGACAGGTCCACTCATTCTGTGTGGTATTTTTTCCTCAAAAGACCATTTCAGACTTAAATCTACATGGTCTTCACATGATCTGACCAAGATTATGTCTGGACTTTAAAAGAGACTGTGACCTCTGAGTTTGTTTCGGCCTTTCTTCTCAGAGTAGTCAGATAGGAAACGCCGACCTCATCTAGTTTTAAAATATGATTGACGTGTAAAAGTGTTTGTACAAACCTACTTACAGAAATAAAATCATTTATCATTTATCATTTATCATTGGTCAATTGGTCGTAAACGCTACCGCTGACCATGATGTCCTGGGTTCCATTCCCGGGTCAGGCAAAGTGTTATTGGGTTTTTCCACCTGGAATTTCTCAGTAGCAGCCCGGAGTCTGGATTTGTGCCCGGTTGATGGCAATAGGCTCGCCCCCTATTACATGGGACTTAAACATAACTGGCGAAATGTGGGTGTACTATAGGTACACCTCTGTCTAACCCTTCGCGGATTATAAGCGTGATGTTATGTTATGATTTTATGTAAATTCCAATTAAATAACCTACATTCCCAGTTATTGGAATCTTAGCTGTTACAGTTTTCTTGAGATTGCTAATTAATCGTTTTGCACTCATTCTTTATCGTACCTTATCAATAAGCATAGAAACTAAATCGAAATGATAGTACATTTTTCCGAAGTTTTAACCAGATGTTCCAAATTAATTAAATATAATAAGTATCATTCAACGAAAGGTATAAAGGCGTAATAATTTTAACTGTGCAAGAGTGAGACAGCCTGTGCGAAAGAGATAGCACATCGAAGGCTTCGCAGGTGGGCGTGGCTTAAACTGACGCACCCACTGCTGTGTTCATTGTTTCAAAACGGAGGAAAAGTATTGGAAATGTTAATTCTATGCCCGGATTAAAGGAAAATGGAAGGCTGAAATAATTTATTGAATGAACGATTGAGATGGGAAAACGTGTTTCATAGTTTAGGAGGTTAGTTCACAGTGAAGCTGTTTTTCGAGGTTTTACAATACTTACTTACGTTTTCTGAAATCTCTTTATTATTATTTTAACTTTTAACTTTTTTATTTCTTTCTTCAATGATGCTACCACATCTAGGTACCTATGTGGCTAGTGTTACCATTTCAAAATTTTAAAAAACCTGACAAAGAGCCGGACATTTGCAAAAAAAATCGGACATTTTACTTTTTTCTATCTTTTTTTTTTCAATACCGACTTATTGATCTGTTGATATTTTCTAAAATAATCCCGTCATGTTGAAAAATCCGGACAAATCCCAAGGACGGACAAAATCCGGACGGGGGACAAAAAGCCGGATAAATCCGTACGGATGGTAAACCGTGCCGTGTGGCGCCATCATTGCATAATTGTTCCGTGACCGTACGTTTCGTCTCAACCTACCTACATGACAATTACTTCTTCAGCCTGACCTGGGGGTCCAGGTTTTAGGACACACACAATCCATGAATTTCTTCTATGATCTCCCTCGCTCCTCAACACTCTCTTTTTCACAAACATTTAATCGCTCTTCATCACTTGCCCATATCGAGACAAACCATTTTCTTTCAAGTTCAGACTTAAACACACAAATCCAGACTCCGAGTTCCAAGAATATTTTAATGGGAAATCCCAATCCAATTTTACTCAACCTAGGGATCACCCGAGCACCAACAGGCAGTTAATTTCCAGGATTGAAGCCAAAACTGTCAAGCTTACCTTAATATTTACAACAACAACAATTTTACCTCTTAACTATGAGTTGTAGACCTCGCGAGTCTGTCTTTACATAGTTTAAAACTGAATAAATCTTAAAACAAAATCCTTAAAACAAAAAGCGCGCGCAAAGAGTGCGAAATGTTGAAATATGTTTTTTTTTACGTATTCAACCCCCATATCACCGCCATTTTGAATAATTTCGAAAAACTGAATCGAAAAAAAAAATCGATACAATGATCGAACCTGCTCACAAAATTTCATGAGAAACGGTCGAGAAATGCGACCTGTAGAGGAGATCAGCCATCCGCCGGACATCCGGACATACGAAAGCATTTTTGCTCAAGCTGAAACGGAGACGCTTCGGTCGCGCTTCGCGCTCGCTCGGTCAATTATGTTACGTCTCTTGACATTTCTCGGGACCCTGGGGTCCCGGACATTTGGAAGGGTTACGAGGGGCCGAAGCCAACTCGCAGAGGCTCGTTAGACGCTTTACTGAAATGAGGCACCAACCGACGATTATCCCTATACGCACTGTGCAAGTGCACCCAAAGACAGCCCCCGGTTAGTGTTGGACTATTGCAGGATATGAAAACAAAGATATTGGACTATGGGTTTGGGTGGCTAAAGTGAAGTGGTTATCTAGGACTATGGAAAGACTAGTCCTTGACTGATCAATGTTTTATATGTACAATACACGGATAAAATGGCAGGGGGTGATTTGCACACTTAATAATGGGCCCCCGGAAACGGTCGCTAACACATAGTGACGTAGCGACAAGAGGGAACATATCCTGAGGTGCTTGAGGCGTGAAGAGGTATCCCACGGCTATCAGGACAATCCCGGAAGTACGGTCTAGATCCCTACCAGCATCTTACAGGAATACTTCCTTCCTCCGAGCATGTTTGTTTGCTCTTGCGAATCTCCACTCAAGCCGGCCAACAAAAGCAAGAATGAGGTGGGAGCTCAGTTCTTTGTCAGTGTTCACTCCAGCCGTTCAATAAAGGCAAGCCAATGAGGAACGAGACTTTTATCGGGAGATATGGTTCGTGGGGTTGCTCCTGCCCAACAGCTCGCCACATGCTCCCTGCGGGTGATACGTATCTCTCTTGGTCTGTCTCCTCACCTTAGACCAGCGGGGTAATTACATAACACACTATCAGTAGGAATGGGTTTAATTTTGACAGTTCAACAACATTCATTGCGTTATTTACGTTGTTGAGCAGACAAATTTTTCGGTCATATGAAGTAATGGATTAGCAATAGGCTTCAAAATGATTCAGATTGTGATAGATAATGTGTTATGTAATTAGGGTGCTGTTTCGTCAAAGTGAACTGTACCGGCACAGACATAGAATTCGGAGCGCGCAAGTCCCACCACGACGTCAACGTGAAAGATACGGCGAAGGGGTAATCATTATATTAAATTGTAAAATTGTTTCTTTGTTTCTGAGAGGTTATCTCTGGAACTACTGATCCGATTTCAAAAATTCTTTCTCTGGTAGAAAGTTACGCTATTGCTACTTTACATATTTTATGGTATATAAAGTTGACTTCAACGCAGGCGAAGTCAGAGGCAGTAGCTATGGTGTTATAGTAAAATAATTTAATTAAAACTATAAATTTAAAATTTACTAAAACACTTGACTCAAACAAAAGCTGAACAGATTTTCTTCTTTCTTTTTCTTTCTTTTTTTTAGCTAAGGACACTCGATCAATTCACCTTTGAAACAAAACAAAATCGGTTCAGTCGTTTGGGAGCTACGCACTGCCGCAGACAGACACACAGATAAACACGTTAAACTTACAACACCCCTCTTTTTCCGTCCGGGGCAAAAAAAAATCACTAGAGATGTCATTGGTAACGGAAACATAGATTTTTATGATCTGTCAAAATCCACACGGAAATGCCAAATAAAAAAGACAGTAAAGATAAAAACGAATTCTCACGTATTGACCTTGTTTCCAATGTACCATCCATTGTTATAACGTTGTAATAAAGTGCACAATGTAGAGTACAATATCACAATTACTGGATATGTTTCAAGCACCCTTAGTGCAGTCAATGGGGTGGGAAGTAGGGTTGGTTCCGTATCAAATTGGGGTATCATACCTACCTGTAGCGGTGGGCTTTAGATTACAACATTGCAGGCTGTGATTAAAAGTAAAGTTTAATGACAATGTAAGTAAGGACTAGTGATATATAAGAGAAACTAGCTCTTACCGGCGACATGGTCTGCGTGTATTTTGTATTTCATCATTTTAATTAAAAAATAAACAGGAACAACAACAAAATAAACAATTAACAAATATCCAGGATGAAACGTAGCATAATTTCCATCTCCAGCTCCAAGGCCTGTCAAATTTCATACCGATCAGTGCAGTGGTTTAGGCGTGAAAGGTGACGGACAGGCAGAGTTACTAGTTAGGTAGTTATTTTTTTACATTTAATTTACGATATTAGTATCTACCTATTGTCAAATTAAGAGGCAAATATTTAAAAGGCAAAAATTTAATAGGAAATTCTATCTTGAAATAAATTGAGTTATAAAAGCATATTGATAAATCCCCGAGACCCATAATTTGTTGGAGATAAAAAGGAGTATGTGCAATTATCAAATAATAGATTGTTATACAAGGGGCTAAAATTATTGATTATATACGAGGTAGTTTTACTCCCGAGCTTTAGCGAGGAAGTAAATAGAAAACGAGTTATAATGGGATTTTAGCGCCGTATGTTACACTCTACTTTTCACTACGATTGCAAGAAAATAAAATAATCTAATACAACACTTGTTTTTAATTTTTTTCTGTAGCCGCAACGCAATGCACGCGTTCTACCGAAGAGATCGCCGCTTTTAGTTCCATTTTCAAAAATAAAATGTTCTTCTTTTTTATGAAACAGTAATAAGTCGAGTCTATTCTACTTATGAATAAAGACTTTTTCGTTTTTGTTGGCTCGTTGGTAAATAAAAAAGAATGGTTTTCCCCTAGAGGAAATAATGCTATTTTATCCCCGCTCTGGTACGCTACAATGACGGACTTTTTGAGCAAGAGGAGTGAAAATCCGATTAAAGAAGAAGAATCATCATATTTTGATTTAAAAGAGTGTCCGTAGTTTCTTGCCCGTTCTTCTCCACAGGTACCTACTACACTTTGGAATGGGCAACAAGCTTCATCTTTCTGACCGACCGACTCCTTCACCATTCAAAAGTGCATGTAATTGGTTTATTTGAAATAAAGGCTTTGAAAGCTTTGAAAAAAATTGTGGTCTAACTAAGAAGAAAATTGCATTGCGCAAAGTAGTTGCAGCAGCCTTTTCTCTTTGAGGCCAGAATCAGAATGTTTTTAGGACACCAAGGAAAACCGATCCTAAAAAGTCTATCCTAGAATCATGACAACTCATTAAAGCTTGACTAACTTAAACATAAACCCCTTTATTTAAATATAAACGTTGCCTAAAGTTGATTAGCGACAGTTCAACCATACATTTTTGACGTTTAAACGCGCTTATAAATAAACCCCAAAAAGTGCAGTAACCCAATTAAAACAACTTACCAGTTACCCTCTTAATTATTAACGCCACATTTTCAATGGTTTTACAAGTTCGCCACGGGACCCCAAACCGTGGCAAACATTATGGGCTTTTAGGTCGTTACGCAGCATATTGTTAGCACCCCATGACGTAATGGGGTGCTGCTGTACCCCCTAGCCCTGTTTGTTATACTTTTAATAAGGGCGCGAGTGCCAGGCATTTTATTTTTGTAGATTTTTGTAGAGGGAGCTAACTTGACTAAACCTACCTGTGATTTATGATTTTTTGGGACAAAATTGTTATTTGGAATTAGCACTACAGTGTTCAATGTATTCATTGATTGATTTATTACATTTAAATTGACATGTTCATGGTTTTATATAGAAATCAAAATCATCTACGTACCTACACGAACTTGGACGCCATTTATCTCAAAATTTTACTATGATATTAAGCGTACTAGAACATTACAGAGAAAATATCTTCATTTAATCAGCTATCGAACGAGGTACACATGTTAAAAAAATATAGAGGTGCCCAAGAAACGGTCGATAATGCTAGCAAAAGCCGAATTTTCAAATTGTTGTATTTTAATACTGTGTGATAATCAAATTAATTAAATTAAACTGGCTTATATCATCTCAATACTTACCCTGTGGTCTGAAAAAAATATTTGGTGGCTAAAGTCCAAAGGTAAGGTGACGCCGACGTTACTGCTGGGGACTGAGATCTCATGAGTTAGTTAGTGATGTGAAAAAAAAATCGATTATGGAAAAAAGATATTCAAAATCGTTTTTTTATTTCAGTAAACATCGTTCTTGATAATCGATTTACATATTACAAAATATAAACAAATAAAAAATAGTTTAGTAATTAATTGCCCACAGACTTTTAATTTATTAATTTTATTAATTATATACTGTTGATTATTAAACACATTAATAAAGATACAGATTAATAAAGCTGAGCTGTGATACTGTGATTGTAGATATTTCAGGCGTTTAATTTAATCTCTTAAAATATAAGGCCTAGTAATAATAAAAGGCAAAACAATTGATTAATTAATCATTGATTTTTTGTGGGTAATGTCACATCCCTACATGAGTTCGAATCAAATCCCGTCTGCCATTGTCTATCTATATGAATAACATATTATACCTACAATAATTTCTGGTCGCCCTATACTCAGTAGGGGGCAACAACAACAACAACAAGGCTGCCAATCATGATGAATGTGCCCCAAAGTAAACAAAGCGTTGACATGGATTGACAGCCTTAAGAAAGTAGAAATAGCTGAGGAATGAGGATAAGGTTTGCTTGGGAAGGCTAAGGGTGACTTGGGAAATTGAGGAAGGTAAGAAAATCGTTTTCAAGTTGATTAACCTCTGAGGAGAAATACCGAGTGTGGCCATGTCCAGCTAGTCCATCATAGTAGGCAGGTCCTGCAGGGTAATTGCGTAACACACTAACAGTAGGAATGGTTTTCATTTTGACAGTTCAACAACATTCATTGCGTTATTTACGTTGTTGAGCAGACAATTTTTTCGAACATATGAAGCAATGGCTTTAAAATGATTCAGATTGTGATTGATAGTGTGTTACGTAATTAGGGTACTGTTTTCCTAAGGGTCCTAAAAAATAATGTTGTTTAACGACGACATTCTGATTCTGGCTTCAAAGAGAAAATTCTGTTGCAACTACTTTGCTCAAAGCTACCTTTTTTTTTTAAACTTTGCTCCCACACTAGGATTTTCTCCGGTATTGTGGGTGCGTTTACAAACATTCAAACTCACATACACAAACAGCCAGACCCGGAAGAACTACTTGTAGGTCATACAAATATTTGTTCCGTGTCTTCTTAGTTAGACCACCATTTTTTTCAAGGCATCCAATGCTTTTCTCTCAAATAAACCAATTACAGGCACATTCAGATTGCGATATTTCGTGTGTTACGCAATTAAGGAGCAGCTGATTAATTTATAATTATGAGCTAAAAGGATCTGTCATTTTTATCCCACACAGAAAGGAAAAGTTTCACTGAACAATTAGGCTCGAATATCCAAATAATCAGCAAAGAAAAAACACGCAAACACAAAAAAGAACGAGTTGGGGGAAAATATGCGTCACATCCACGCAAAACGGCAATCGCTCAGTATAATTAAACGACCCTATGCGAGACAGAGCCCCAGTGCTGGTTTTCAGCGATAGCCAGCATTGACGTGATGACGTCAACCAGTGCAGTATACGAAAAATAAAAATAAACAAAAAAAATTGAAATAAAATAAATATACTATACCTAGTGCAAAATGTATATAAACATAATATTTATAGACTGGTAATATTCCGGGCAACGACTCATGCGCCGCCGAGCTTTAATAATCTGTGGGCGCGGCTGTCATAAAACTATAGGGAAAAAAATGGCGGGAATAACACGAAGGAAACTAAAACAAAAATAAAAACAAATTGAAAATAATGGAAATCGTTGTCAAGAAATGTGAAAAATAAGTACCTAGCTAAGTATTCTTTGTTCTTTGTATCAAGTTTGTACCTGGAAAAGTGGAAACCTAAATTATCAAGCCCAAACCAAAGATTGATTTTAGCAAGTGAATTAAGTGAATTGTGTAGTGAAAGTGTTGTGCTAAATAATACCTCCCGCCGCTTGATAGAATTATTAAAAATAAAGACTTGTTATCGAGCAATATATGTATAAATATTATATATTAAAAACACTTTCGAAGAAATTTAGAAATTTTGTGAAGGAATTTAAATAAAGACTTGGCTAAAAGGTCTTAGCAACCAGGCCATAAAAATACTTATAAAAAAAAAAAAAACTATAGGTTTGTACCATGGTCTAAAAAAACAAGGTCTGGCATTCCGGGAGTGACACATGCGTACGCACATTCAGTTGCCACTTTATTGCAACAAAACACGAATTACGGAAACATTTTCAGTCACGATTCTGTTAAAAAATATATATAAGGAATTTAAATTGTCGTTTCGTTTTTTCTAATCAAACGAAACAATTCAATTTTAACATATACCAACGTAATTGTTTTATCGGATTCGCACAGGTAATAAAGGCGTTTGAGGAGTTATTATTACACACTACTGGTAACACAGCGGTGATGACGTAGGCTTGTGTCACCCACGTGACCACTGTGTCTCGGAATGCTATACCTGGCGAAGTATATTATTATACCATGGTTTGTACCATCTTCGACGTCCCTTAGGCGTCTTTCGAGCGCATCTGACAGAGGTTCCGTTATCTTGTCATCTATAATACTTGTTGAATGTGATGCTCTATTACGGTGAGTAGTTATTGCTTACTTAGTAACTACTCACATATTAAGAGGCTGACAACAGGTGCGGTCACTGTCGGACTGCATAGAAAAGAAAGAGAAGCGCGATGACACAACGCTGGTAATTTATTACAAAATATGAAGCAATTATCTATTTACAAAAAATCGATTGATTGGACTAAAAAAATAAAACACAAAATTACGTTAATATGTTGCTTGTAGAATACTCTGACAAAAAATCAGAATGATTGCATGTATATTAGTATGGTTCATAAACGTTAAAATAAATTTTTAGAGGTATCTTCGTGATTTGTTTCTATCGTATCAAATTAGTTGTACTTATTATATTTTCAATACACTATCTGACTAGCATATATCCTGAAGAATATCATATATTTTTCTGATTTGTTTACTGCAGTGGATTCTATACTTTTAGCCATTATAAAACTTGTGTTTAGGTCTTGTAGTCCCCTAGCGCACACCGGGCCACTAGCGCCACTCCTTTAAAAAAATATTATCTCGTGAATGAGAAGGAATTATGAATAACGGCTTGTAAGGACCTTAGGTAAGTGTGTCTAGAATTTTCTGAAACCTTTTATAAACTTTCGTATTGAGACACGAATCAACAAAATTCGATCTAAAGAAAAGCGGCCACATTCCTCTTAATCGATAAATTTCGATAAATTTCTAGTGGAAAAACCCAATAACACTTTGCCCGACCTTGGAATCGAACCCAGGACCTCATGCTCAGCGGTAGTGATGGCGACCACTAGACCGATGAGGCAATCACACAACTTGTTACTTGATAAACATAAGTTATACTTAAATGCTGCGTTATTTGCAAATGGTACGGTCACCAAAAGTGATAAGTAACCAGGTCGTTGGATATAGTTGAAGTTTAGTATGAAACCGATGGATGTTTTTGAATCAAATTAATTTAATTAATAGAAAACAAACAGTTAATTTATCAAATTAAATTTCAAACGAAAACATTCATCGGTTTCTTACTAATCTTCAACTATATCCGACGACCCTGCAGGGTAATTACGTAACACACTAACAGTAGGAATGGGTTTCATTTTGACAGTTCACCAACATTCATTGCGATATTTACGTTGTTGAGCAGACAATTTTTTCGAACATATGAAGCAATGGATTAGCAATAGGCTTCAAAATGATTCAGATTGTGATAGATAGTGTGTTACGTAATTAGGGTGCTGGTTATTTATCTCTTTTGGTGACTACATCATTATATTGATAAATGTTCTTGAATTTTAGTTTTACTGTGCAACACCCTAATTACGTAACACACTATCTATCACAATCTGAATCACTTTGAAGCCTATTGCTAATCCATTGCTTCATATGTTCGAAAAACTTGTCTGCTCAACAACGTAAATAACGCAATAAATGTTGTTGAACTGTCAAAATGAACGCCATTCCTACTGTTAGTGTGTTACGCAAATATCCCGCTGGTTTGGTGGGATCGAGCCATAGATATAAGAAAGAATTTCTAAGGATCGAGCTATTAACCAATCAATACAATCGTTGCGCCATTTGGATTACCTTCAAATCCAGATGTCCTTTTTTACAAGCCTTTCAAAGAAATCCGACAAAGATTCCGTTTATCTGGTAATCTTAGCCTATTGTTGTCTATGCATTGCTCTATTGTTGTTTGTCTATTCGTCCATTTAAGTCATTGACTACAGAAGAGCGGCTTGCAAAGAGCAGTGAAGATCACAGGATGGAAACTGATTTTCAAGACATGTTGCGCGGATTCTCCTCTAGAATTTATCATCATGATCTTTTACATAGACTAGAGCTGGAATTTCAACCAACAAGTAGTTAGCTATTATTATATTGCCATTTCGGCCATAACCTCGTAAATCAAATTTTTTAGCTCGTCTATAAAAAAAAAAATAAGAGACAAAACAACCGACTTCCAAAAAAAAGAAACACTTCGAAGTGAAAAATTACTTTAATTTCGGAAGTCGGTGTCTTTCGTTCTGTGTTTTCGTATTTGCCATCGACTTCCGAATTTGAAGTTATTTTTCATTTTGTAGTGTTTTTTTTGGAAGCCGGTTTATTTTTTTTGTAAAGGATTTGCTTATTTTTAATTTTATTCGTTGTGGTACCTACCTACCGCACACCAAATTCGTATACCCCTACTTTCTATGTAAACAACAGTGACAGGAAGTTTTAAAACATCATCACCATAAACCAAGTGGATGAAATACGTATTATTGAAGCTTAATGAAAAACTAACCAAGAAAAGTTAATAAAATTTATATGAGACAACCGCGTAAGCTTCCTCAATCAAATTAAAAAATAATTTTTAAAATCGTTCCACATTTAATGAAACTAACAGACGAACAAGAACCTCCTCCTTTTTAGAAATCGGTTAAAAACTATTCAAAAGCTACCAATTTGACTGTGTCCTTAATTCAATCAAATCTAGATTTAAATCCCATTTAAATATATCGATCAACATAGAGTACTTAACGTAGTCCATTACTTACTTGTATTTGGCTTAACTCTTCTTTATCCGCTTTATCATCATGATCATTGTTGTTAACAGTGTCTACAATCCCACTCTCGACTGTCTGTTCAGTAAAAAGTTCACCGTGAAAAGTTACGTGGAGCAGCTCTCTTTAAGGGGACTACAGGACCTAAATGTAAGTTTTATAATGCCTAAAAGTATATGATCCACTGCACTAAACAAAATCAGAAAAATATATGTTATTCTTCAGGATATTTGCTAATTAGATAGTGTGTTGAAAACATAATACAACTAATTTGATACGATAGAAAAAAATCACGAAGATACCTCTAAAAAATTCTTATAACTGTTAAAAACCATACTACTATGCATTAAATCATTCACATTTTTTGTCAGATTATTCTACAAGCAACATACTAATATAATAGTGTTTTCATTTTTTAATCCAATCGATAGATTTTTTGTAAATAGATAATTGCTCCGTATTTTGCAATAAATTACCAGCGTTGTGTCATCGCGCTTCTCTTTCTTTTCTATGCAGTCGACAGTGACCGCGCTTTAGCTGTTGTAAGCCTCTTAAGAGCTGTCAATCGTGTCAATCCCTAGCATCAAGGGAAATGACAGCTCACTTCAAACTCATTTCACCGTATTCACGGTGAGATCGGCTGGTTCCAAGCCTCCTCTTTTTACCGTCTACGATACTCCCTCAGGCAGTCATAACTCACAACCATATTATGTCATTCGCCACATGTTTGATGTCAACTCATCTTGTAGCAAGATGTTAATCCCTTAGTATATCTAAATAAACATCCTATTTTTTATTTTAACCCCCATTATCGGGTGCTTCCAGCTTTCACAATTGTGTAGTTTTATCTCATGAATGATCTTTTACTATTGTTGTATTGAGCTGTACTTGACTGTTGAAGGGTCGTTTAAAGGTGTTTGAATAGGTGGGTTCCGGTGGATATTTCAAGATTTATCGTGGGGCAAAAATGTCGCTATGAGATTTCACTGTGGACTAAGTATTCAGAAATCAATACATTTAGTTTATTAGTCAGATTCACTTATAGAGAAATAAAGAAAATGTATGTACTATCTCAGTTTTCGGTTAAGCCTTCGTGTATCTTCGGGAGAAAATGACATGTTATAATTATTATTTATCTATGGCTGTCTTCACTTCGGCGACTTTAGCGTTAAACTACAACCTTGTGCTCATCTTACTCCATTGGATGGCGTCCGCCTGTGATTGGACCTTGTAGAATATCTATTTAATAGATATGTAAACACTGTCTCTGTCACAAGTGTCAGGTAGCTGTCACAAATAACAACTGTCAGTCACGAGAAATGGCGGGAAAGTGAAGGTGAAGCGTATGTGCTGGTGAGCATGTGAATAAACGTGATAAGAGCCCTGTTACAGAAATAACCGGACACTATAGACCTAAATAGTAGTATTTTAAGCCTTATATTTGCTCTATTTTAGAAATAGCATTCAACAATCATCTGTCCCAAGTGACCTGCAAAGGCTGCAAATAAAAATAATAAAAACCCATAATAAACTACCAAATCTCACCCGAGATCCCCAAAACGTCATCTGTTTCCCGCCAAAAAAACATGGCTACCGCTAAACTTCGAACTACAATGGCAGGCGAACACAAAAGGCAACAAAAGAACAAACAACCGTATAATGATCGCATTCAATGCATAATACAAATAACAAGCGCTATTTAACTGTTTTTGTCAACTTTATGGCGGTAACTATAAAGTCTATTTTAGTGGTAGTTTATGCTTTTGAAACTTTTTTTAGAGATCTGTGCGTTGAGGGTTTAATTCCTGGGTTGTCTATCAATTTGTCATTATTGTGTTATGTATGAATAAATTTTTATTGTCTAGTCCAGTGCATTAAACGCATTGGTCAGTCTCTTCTTTTGGTATGATGTAACTGTAGCCTGTCTGTACCACAATAATATTATCTGCTTGAATTCCTATACCTAATACTTTAAAATATCAAATCTCTAAATGCCTATTAGTCGAAGCCAAGCTTAACAAATAAAACATAAGCTAAAATTGAAAATGTACAAGTTACAAAAAGGTATGTATAAAAATTGGTTGCCAATGTTCAATAAAAATACAGTCTCATTTGCAAACTTACTATGTATTATAGTGTCGCTGTTACAGGTGTTATCAAATCATAATCAACTAAACAAAGAAAGCCTCTATTTTATGTATAGTAAGGTACGGCACCATAGTACAAAGAAAGAATAAAGCTCAATTGTTTTCCAAAGGCGCATTTAAATAAAGAATAGAATCGAAATGAGCAAACGATCGCCTCCTTTGATATTTGGAGTAAAAGTTCTTATACATATATGTGGCGTTAAGAATTGACGTGACGATTCCGATACGACTTTTGATGAAGTCATCAAGGCATCACGTTTAGAAAAATTGCTCATTATGCCTTGTGATGGTGTTATATTTTATTAATATGACTCACAAATAAAAAAAATCTTTAAATATGTTATGAATAAGTAACATAAGTATTACTATATGAAACAAAAATGTTCTAAAATAAAAAGGGTGCCCCAGGGAGCTATAATGTGGCCTATATTTGTAACCATATGGCATTATGCACACTCTTGCGACTAAATCATTTAATAAGCATAAGCTAAAGTAATTTATAATTGCTAATTGTGCTATTATTAAAGTGGCAGAGGATATTCTAATTTTAAGAATGGCTGAAGTAGCTTGGCACATCTGTGTAAAAATACAAACGCTGTAGATAGTTAGTTTTGTTTGAATGTCTTGTTTTCCCTAAACAACAACAATAAGTACTTACTGCTTACTGTTTTCAGTTCTCGTTTTATGATAAACTATAATAACAATAATGAAAGAGTATTTTTGATGTGAATGAAAGAGTTAGAAAATCGAAAACAATTTTTGTTGCAGTTCATCTCTTTTAATTACATACAGGGTGTTTGGCAGAACGGCGACCATACGAAAATGGTGGATAGGTGGGGTCATCTGCTACTTACTCAGCCCTAATTTATTGGCTCCTCAAACTTGTTTTTTTTTTTTTAATGCAAGTTGAAATTAAGATTTAAGTATTTTTTACATCTTTCTGTAAGTTTGAGGACTCTTAACTTTTTTTCTAGCTAACATCTGAATAAAGCAATAATTTTATAAGAATCTGCCAACATTAAAGATTAAAAAAAAAAACAAAAATATTGCCTTTTTCACCCATTTTTTATAAAAATTACAAATTAAGTTAAGAAAGTGGTGAAACTAGAAGAAAGCAAAAATATTTTTTGTTTTTAAATATCCAGGGGGCCAGGGCTAAATGAAAAATACAGTCCAAACTTTACAAATAAAAATAAGGTCTCTAAGGGTTCTTTATTTTCTTCTTTTATTTCAAAGATTCGTACTATAAGACTAAACAGTACGGAAATCTAGTTGCAGACCTGACTGATGATGTTCACAACCCTGATTTTCAGAAGGAGCTTATCAAAGAAACTCTACGGCGGAACACACACTACAACACGCCACGCGACGGGGCGCAGGTAACGCGCCCCCGCGCGTGATTTTTTGCATACAATTTCAGTAAGAACGCGCTTCCGCCCGGAGAATTTAGCTCCGTTTTCCGCGCACCGTTACGTGGCGCTTTGTAGTGTGTGATTCGCCTTACTCAAAAACATCTTCCCGTTGCCGTCGCGTCGGATGTAAACGACCCTATTCAAATTCCCTTACAAACAGTGCACTGTTAATATTTGTTCACGTGGTCATTGGTGGCTCATGATTTAATGAGAGACGTCTCAATCAAGAGCAATTGAATGAAATAGGATGACTATGCGTTGTGTTGTCTGGCTGTTAGTGCTGTGACAGACATGATGAAGCATAAAGATGTGTTTAGAGAATAAGAAGCAAGAGAGAGTTTATAGCAGAAGAATAAAATGTGTTTAGAAGGACAAGAGTTTGTCAAGTGAAAGGTTTGAATTATGTCTATGTAGACTAGTTAGGTTGTAATAAAAAAAAAACACATTGTAATCATAAATTTTATGCTGAGTGCATGCATTTTTGTGAATATTAATATAACATAATGACGATATAATATTGTAACATTCCACCTGATGCAGGGAGTTGACACTATTTACAAGCTCACTCCACTTCAGTTTTCACGGTGAGATTTATATATTAGGAAATAGCACTAGGGTACTGGTACAGAAATAAAAACGTTCTAAATGCTGGAATGATGTTCTTCAGTTATAAAGTTGTCTCAGATATCATTAGGCAAAAAATCTACTCCAGCTACAATTGTAAATACCTAGTAATTCAATTATATCTTAGAACAAAAACATTTCGCCCAAACCTAAATGAAAACATTTAACGAAAGTCCATCGACTCCTGACCCGTATCGCCCACTCCGTCTGTCACATTCAAAATTAGCAACCGAACAACTAATTGACCGAGAAAGACTTTCTTCACACCCGGTTACATCACGCAAACCGGATGATTTAATCATGTCAGCTGAAACGAACCTAATTCACGCATTGTGGGACGCAACGAAAATATCCACATCGTCTCACAAACCACTAACCGGTGATAGCCAGGAATCCGCCTACATAACAAACCCAATTGTTTCACGAAACTGAAAAATGGCGAACCTACACACCAACCAATAGGAGGCGTTACCCTTTAACAGTTCAAAACAACCCCATTGGACGATTCCATCTCTTTAATTCATCACAGCCAATCGGAGGACCCGACGGAAGTTCAAGTCAAACCAGTTCCATTTTAGCGTTCGAGCGGCGCGCACGCGTTTCAAATTTGGTATTGACGGCATTTAAAAAATTTCGGATTTCGAACTCAATTCGTGTTGTATGCCAGTGTGTTTAGTTGCCGGTGTTTTGCTGTGTTCGATATATAAATTCGTAACGGTTTTGTTAGTTGTGAATAGTAAATCGTAAATAGGTTGTGTTTCGTCATTGGTGGGGGTATTATTTTTAGCATTTAGCTTGTTAAAGCTGTTGGTGTGATGTGAGACGGATCTTAATTTAGCGGTGCACATGAGTGTGAGTATGCCACGGCCTGTCTTCCTTATTTTTAAAGCTCGCCTGCCGTCGGCAACCGTGTTTGTTTAGCGCCACATTTTTAGTTTTTAAATAGGGAGTGAGTCTTTCTTTTTTCTTTATTTGTACGCTAGACCACGATTTCTGTTAAATTTACCACGAAATAGGTTTAAATGTGACTCTATTTGAAAATTCTAAAGAAAAGAAAACAAATCTGGTATAAAAACTTCATTAGAATTAAATTAAGCTAATAAAACTCCTGCGCATGATGTGCGCGGAGTGCCAGAGAGCAGTTTAACGTTGTAAACAGATTTATGAGTCAGATAAATTGTAAAATCACACTACATAATCAAAATCGTTTTAAAAAACACGCAATTGGCATCATAAGAGATGAACGTAGGATTATATCTAGAAGTTGATGAAGTAAATATACTGAAAGCATCACATTTGATCATAGATTCATTCAAACATGCTAATGACTAAGACAATGTCTTCCCAAAGAAACCGATATCCTCATATGGCGAGTTTTTTGCAGCAGACTTGACCTGTCTATATGTCAATACAGCTTTGTTTTAAGTCCATTAACACTTAATGGATTCCGAGGAAGGTTTGACTAAAAGAAGGATGGCTATGCAAATTTTTGCCGAAAGACGACCACTGCTGGTCATAGGCCTGCCCAAGAATAGCCACAACGATTGGTCCTGAGTTAACATTCCTCAAATACAGGCATTTTGTAAATAAGGTCCGTATTTAAAAACATATATAAATATACCTAAGAATAGGATATCAATAATAGCTTACAGAATATAAACGTAAGAATTTCAAACAGTTCCGAACACAAACAGTTTTTTTTTAATGAAGTTTTCTGGAGATATTGGCAAATGAGAATGGTATATTAAGATCTAAGCCAAATAGCCCAAAAGCTCGAAGGTTGCAATACCAAAGAAAATATTGTCATTCCAAATATAAAAGCAACAAAAACAAAAGAGAAGATAAACATTTCAAATTAAGAACACACGTAACTTCCGCTTGACTGATGTTAAAAACCTCTTCGGTGTTAAACTTCATAGAGAATCTTTGTTCTTCTGTTCTCGTAATATTTTCATTTCAGTTAATTTTATCGCTTCTGAATAAAATTGACCATGACAGATTGACGTTAACGTTTTTCGGCTTATTAATTTTCATGGATTTGTTTGAGGAATTGGGATGCTACATACATCTTATGAGGGGTCAAAGCAGAACGCATCATAAACATTATTCCCATGGTAATCATCTTACTTGGTTCTCCAATTTTCTCGAAACTTGAAAAAAGCCACAAAATCGGAATCCAGATCAGAACATAGGAGCTTGGAGCTAAGAATTTTATCAGTCGTTTATTGACTAAACATATTTCGTCATTATTGGTATTTAAGTTTTTGGTAGACATCCTGCCATCAGTCGTTCAGTTGCAAGAAACATTACGTGCTATGTCAAGTGCACATATCAACTTAGGCGTAAATATTGCAGCGCTGTATTCAAACGAACTTACTACTGACCTTGCAGAAACAGAGTTTATCACTCTGCAGGAATAAGATAAGACGGGATACACACAAACATTCACACAGCCTCCACGTGTGATGATGAGAGTGAAGTATCTACAGCCGGCGCACCCAGGACAGCATGCCTCATTTTGCTGACTAGAATCTTTTGCCGTGGCATAAATGTTTTAGTATTATTCGTGCTGACACGAAAATTAAGAAATTATACAACATGTAGAGTTAAGAAAACGAATGATTTCAAGAAACTAGAATAATAATATGTACATAGGTCTAACTTAAAAGTACACGCGTTCTACGGGAGATTCGGGACTCGGGAGCCACTGTTCTTCTGAAACGAGGAGGGCCCATATTGGTTTTAATAAGTACAAGCCCGACACTGTTCTTCCACCTACCCCAGGTCAAGGGTATCCAAGAAAATCTCTACAGTCAACAGTAAAGCGGTTGAATCATAACAAAATGCTCTATATTTAGATGAAAACCAATAAACAGAATCGTTTGCGCATCTGTCTTAATAACCCCACAAGAAAGGCTACGGTTGCCATTTATAACTAGTAAATTCATAATTAAATAAGTAGAAACTGCGTTGACTGTAAACTAGACATCAATAATATAGGAAATAAAGCTAGATTAATTACATATTTGAACACTTAGATGGTGCATTGTTTAGTGTATCTATGTAATAGATATGTAAACACTAATGTCATCTGTCAGTCACGAGGAATGGCGGGAAACAGACAAAAGTGTGGTCGTCTGCACGATAGAGCTTGGTGTGGTAGTGAGCCAGTGAAGTGATAATATTCAACTTAAATACGGAATCAACAGGATTCTACACTTTGCAAACGTAAACAGCGGGGTAATTTCGTAACACACTAACAGTAGGAATGGGTTTCATTTTGACAGTTCAACAAAATTCATTGCGTTATTTACGTTGGTGAGCAGACAAATTTTTCGAACATATGTAGCAATGGATTAGCAATAGGCTTCAAAATGATTCAGATTGTGATAGATAGTGGGTTACGTAATTACGGTGCAGGTAGCACAAGTGTCGTAGTTCCGATGCTGTCGAAGTTAAGGCTTGCCCCAGTTCCGTCTTTTGATTTAGTGTTGCCCGAACTTCCGGCTTAATCTGCACTCTACGTATTCTAAAACGAATAACGTTTACAGCAGCAAAGGGCATTTTTCATAAACCACATGGCCGCAATTATATTTCCAATGAATCATCATTGATTGACATATTCAGCAGTGGACACTTACAAAATGATTATTTTAACGATGAATCATTCTTATTATCTACTGCATGGTTGTTCTAGTACAGAGTTGTCGCAAGCGTGACTGCTAAGAGTGCTAAGCGTGGAATCTTTGGTTTTCTTTCTGGTTCGGGTATTTTCAGTAGGCACCTGCCAGATGGCCTAGATGAGGGTCAATCACTATCAAAGCGTTTCGTATGTTTAAAACGACTTTCAACGACATTGACATAAACTACTCGGTAGTTTAGGTCAGTCCCATACATTTTTGACTTTCTATCATTTTTCGCTGATAGAATTACCCAGGCCCTCAGGAGTATGGTCGAGCCGATTAATGAGAATTTGCTCGTTCCTTGGCAAAATAAGTCTGCACAAAACTCCTCTGCTCATCCCTTCGAGGAATACAGACACAATGTTATGTTATGCCATCATAATTAGCACCCTGTCACAGTAATTAAGATCATCGGCCTCTGCCATAGCTTTACAAACGATTGTCAGTACTAAGGGACTTGCCAAATGCTCCCAATTCAATGACTCATTTGAATTTGGCAGACATGAGACCACAGTGTGAGGTTATAATACAGGTTTGTTAGTATATTTTTCTTTTGTGTCGTCACGTAGCTACGTGACCACAGGCACCTAGCTGTTAATAAGGCATATAAAAATATAGAGTTTTAAGCATTTGTCCCACCGCGGTGATGGGAACAGTCAGCGATCAACTATTAATCATGTATCAATTTTTCCTTACAGGCGGGACCTAAAATCTTTTGTACGTTTCTTGAGAGAGAAAATCGTTGATAGCTCTAAATTCCCTTCCTCTTCGGTGGTGGCACAGGTGACTTGGTAAGAGACTGTCATAGGACTGACATATGACTTTATACAAAGAACAACCTTTGTGCTATGTGCCATATCCGGGCACTAAATACTTAATATTGTAAAGTCAGTATGGATGAGTCGAATGTCGGAATGACTTGGAAAATTATTTCGCAAGACATTGAATGGATCTTAACATCAGCGGGGTAATTACGTAACACACTAACAGTAGGAATGGGTTTCATTTTGACAGTTCAACAACATTCATTGCGTTATTTACGTTGTTGAGAAGACACATTTTTCGAACATATGAAGCAATGGATTAGCAATAGACTTCAAAATGATTCAGATTGCGATAGATAGTGTGTTACGTAATTAGGGTGCTGCTGCTATGCTATTGCAATTTTAATGCACAGGCGCCATCTAAATGAATGCCACAGGAGGCGTTTGTCCTAGGAACCTATTGTTAGTGAAAACGGGTATTGGTCCTAAACAGTCGTACATTAATTGTAACCTACTTTGACTGTCAGCCTAACTGGCCTCTTGTGTTGACATATGCTTATTGATTTTGTTATGGTACAGTAATGTAACAGTCAGCCTGAATCATTCTCCTGCTGGAAAAAGACCTTTCCCCTCGACTTTCATTGGGGAAGTTACTTCGGGGTAGAGCTACTGTGCTGTGGCCTATTGCTTTTGTACAGCTCGTTCCGTCATCTTCTACTTGATCCACCGCGGCGCCATTGCTGTGAATGTGTGCAATGAAAGCCTTAATGAGTAACCATACTGACGTATTTTTAGCACGCCCTGGACACTCAGCCT
Source organism: Dryobotodes eremita (assembly GCA_917490735.1). Classification (NCBI taxonomy): domain Eukaryota; kingdom Metazoa; phylum Arthropoda; class Insecta; order Lepidoptera; family Noctuidae; genus Dryobotodes; species Dryobotodes eremita. The sequence goes on from OU823267.1 coordinate 14,493,777, forward strand.
CGCTACCAACCTCAGCTGTAAAAATCTGCTACTACTCTGGCGAATATTTCCATCTTGGCAATATTTTCCCAAACAGCGCATGGCCGACTTATGTGTGAATGCCTATTGTCATCTTTTCTCTTGAAATAATCCCTCAGACGTTCCTTTAACTCGTTGAGAAGAGATAGGGTGGCCCTTTCGAAATCGAGACCACACGGCGAGACCGATAAATGGCTCTTATGAAATTATAGAAGTGTCCCTCATGAAATAAAATGTATTTTGTAACTTAATCGTTGTAAAGGTCATGGAAAAAAGGTTTGGTGTCTCGGTCATAATTTCTGAAGAGGAATAAAAAAGTCGTGTATTGAAGAGCTAACTGAATAAAGGAGTATTAAAGTATAATTTGTATACTGAAAGACTGATCAAATCTGTGATCTGTCAAATATCATGTTGGATTTGTGATTGATTAACTGAAATAATGATAGACAATGATGAAAGTATCATGGGCCTTTAAATGTAGACGCATCAGTGATCCAGTGTGTTGTTATGGGCAGATCAGACGACGCTTGCTACCATTTCCCGATGTGAACCTTGCCATCTTTTAAGATAGGTACCTTCAGGTTGTCAAAGGGTTGTCTTTGGAACGCTGACAACCTTTTTTTAAAACTTTAAACTCGTAAAAACTATGACGTGTCACTTTTGAACTAGAAAAGAAAAAAAAACTATCCCTCGATACATTTAAACCTTATTCTTTTTTCAAACTCACGATTTCAAACTTCGAAGGACAAAAAAAGATGGAGATCTCCGTAAAACCATCAAACCGAGTTTTATCGGGCAATTAATTAAATTTTTCAATAATATTATCTCAAAAACATATGTTACGAATGTTCCTAAGTTTATTATAAGCTCTCGGTCGTAAGTCGTGGTGTAATATGGTCTTACATGGCCATTAATTAACCTCCTGCAGGTCTCGGAACATAAAAGTACCATTTTATGGGCCCTTGATAAAATCTGGGTTCAATTGAGTTAGGCCTATTTGAGCGCAGTGTTGGATCCTTTGGTTAATTGATAGTTTTGTCAAATGGGCGAAGGCAGTTGGAGATTTTAAGGCTTTTTAATTTGAATTTAAGAGGCGTAGTTAGTACGTTAGTGTACGTTTATTTCGAAGTTTGTCCATACTATTTATTTTGTACTTACGTAGGTAAGATTTTATTGTGGAACTGTGTGTCCTCGTTTGTTACGGGTTTTCTGTAAAATTATTCTAATTTTGACGATTTTTGGCACAACTCACAAGTTATATTTTGATTCCTACCTGGAAAAGTATATGCAATATGAAATTGCACCCCAATTGCGTAATACACTTATTTCTTTTTTTTAATTAATTTCTTTAACAATCCAAAGTATTTTGAAGGAAATTCCTAATGCATTGCTTCATATCTTTGAAAAATTCGTATGCTCGACCACGAAAAAAACGCAATGAATGTTGTTGAATTGTCAAAATGAAAGGTATCATTATTGTTAGTGTGTTACGCAATTACCACGCTGGACTATGAAAAGTAAGACATACGGACGAAGTCGTAGGCTCAGCTAGCTTTGCAAACACTTGGATTCATTATTAATTGACTAAGAATAAATTAGATTTTACTATGCGTTGGTCTGTGTGCCAGCATCTACAAACGCCACATACAAACTACGCAACATACTGACGTCACGCAAAATCCTGCATCGCGCAAGCAGGGTCTACCGCGCAATGTCCCGACATCAATCGTAAGGCAGTTGCCTATCACACACGACACCCGTCTGGTCGGAGGATCCTCCCTTTTCTATGGAGGATGAGTGAACTTTACACCCTGTTCCTCATACCTCTATAGGCCTATTAGGTATTACCTACCTGTGTCTAGTTTTAAGCCAGCAGCGTTTTATTTGAAAAAAAAAACATGTCTGTTATGGAATGTTCAAGAATTTAATAAAAATCAATTCTGTTATGGAATAATGTTCAAGAACTTTATAAAAAAACAAGTCTGTTATGGAATGTTCACGAATTTTATTTAAAAAAACAAGTCTGTTATGGAAGGACCAAGAATTTTATTTAAATAAAAACATGCTTGTTAAGAAATGTTCAAGAATTTTATAAAAAACTAAGAGAATTTGTAATTTCTTTTAAAACGTATCTTAAGATTAATTGGCTGATTCTAAAAGTTAATGACAAAGAATTATTTTAACTTCTTATTAAGAACCAGAAGTAAAATCAAAGGCAGATTATACATACCTTAGATACATACCTACATTGTTTGTTTCAGTAATATATATTTTAAGAATGTTAAAATAATTAATTCTTAAGATAGCTATATCAATCTGTAACATTTTTCTCAGCCTTCAGTCTGATAACTAACTAAAACGAATAGATCGACATTCCCACTTAAACATTATCTAAAATAACCAATTAATTAATTCAGAAATTTTATCAGAACGAAATCGGTCAAAACAGAATTTTATCTTCGAAAAAATCTGTCGACAAAACCACAACCGAATAATTGGTATATCGAAAAATCAAATCGCTAAATAGTGCTGTGATTTGTTCGACCATCGTGGAGTGGTAAAATATCGATAAATCTTGCGTTTTACAGCTGGTGTTGTACGATAAGGATCGCGGACACCACGTGGGGTAATAGTGATGCGGTCCGCGATGTCGATTGTCGTTATTAATGTAAAATATTGTGTAGTGGCGCCTACAAACCGGGGGTAAGGGAATGTTAATTGGAGAATTTCATTTTTATCGTTTGTTTATGACGGAACGTCTCTAGCACTGTGTATCTCTTCTCGGAAATATTTCTGCTTGCAAAATTAAGGAAGTATAAACTCATTATGTTAAATATTCGCGTTTTATCTATTTTTTTTTTTAGTAGCTTAACTTTAGATTATCAGTAGAGATTGTTATCTTATCTCTGCATTTTATAAGTTAATTTTCATTTAAAATATAATGAACCTTGTTCGTGTCATGTTGATAACGATCTCTATGTTTTTGATCATAGATAAAGGAGCTTACAGAATTAAATAGAAACTAATAACCATGACAGGTTTCAAATATTTAAATAACATAGAAAAAACAGTATTATTTTTCTCTCTGCGAATCTTTTGCATACTATTAAGAAATATAGGAATATAAGTATCTTAAAGTATTCGAGTTGACGAATATAATTATTTGGAACGCATCCAAATACGTTACAATGTAAATACAAAACGCAACCTAAATTTCTTCAATGATTCTATATTTAAATTATTTTGAAGCCTTTCAGATTGTCTCGAACGTTTTGTGACGTCCGATGTTTTTCACAAAGTGACCCTATTACGGAGAATGAGCCTTTTCAATGGTTTTTAGATCTCACATTTAGAAAACTTCTAAAGCTGCCCGATTATTATTCTCATGAATTATCACCGTCACAGCTGTTTTGCGGAGAAAACGCTTGTAGTACAAAATTATTTATGTGCATTAATCGTTGAAAATAGGGCTATAAACCAGTTCTAAATTCAAAATAATGAATGTCGTATGGTCGACCACAGTGTCAACGAACTCCAATAAAAAACCAAAGGTAGAACAACTAAAAATGTCTCATCGTCTCTATGACACAACTCATTCGCTAAAACACGAACTGGTACCAAACTAAAAAAAAAAATAACAAGAACCATCGACAATAAATGTACATCACTGTTAACCCGTCAACTCCATATATCAAGGAGGCCTCCCTTGCGATCGTGTCGATGATAAAAATTACTTAAAACACCAAACATTTAACATCGTGCCCCCTGACGACCCTCCTGCGTCTCTCTCACGCTTTACTACACTAATAAAAGAGAAAGAGACAGAAATATAAGTAAGCTTTGTCTTTAAAGAGTATTTTAGATTTAGTAACACAAAATTTTGGATTGTTTTAAAGAATTTTGTACTAAATCTTACGTTGTCGCGTCAGTGAATCTTAGTAATGCTTCAAAGTACGTGACGGTATGGGTTTGGTGATAAAAATATGGAAAATTGATGGTGGAGCCTTCTTTCAAAAGATTTTGTGGGTGATTGCGATGAGAAATTGATTTAATGTGGTTGACACTGGAGGTTTTTATGAGATAAATGAATTCATTGTAAATTATTTATATAGTGGATTCCTGTTAGAAATAAACGTTTTATATTCAGAATTTGTTTTCGTTTAACAAAGATATTTTTTAGAGACAGTCCCGATTCTTACCAAGAGGTATCGTGTTGCCCAGTTACATGTAATTTATTGGTATTCAGTTGAATCTGGACGCCGACCCCAACATAGTTAGGACAAGGCTAAGCAGATGATGATGAGTCCTGAGTCCTGACTCCATTCGATAACTACCTTAAACCAACTTGACGCAATACTCTGTGGATCTTTTGTCAATATTTAGAGACAAATCTATGGTTGAAGCTCAAAATTAAACATTCGATACTAAATCATCTTCGGTCCAATCAACATAGCCCACGGATCATCGGCCTATAATAATTATTGACAGTCAAATGCTGGACATAGGATAGGCCTTCGCTAAATTGCACCCAACTGATTCTCTGCTATCCACGCTAGTTCAAGTTAAAATGTGCTACAATAACAGTTTATATGAAGAGTTAAAAATCAATTTGTAATTAAAATAAACTAAACATCTTTGTCAATAGGAACTTATCACCGAAACGGTGGGAGTTCCACAAGGTTCAATTCTTCTGCCCTTCCCTAATTCTCATCAATATTAATGAACTACCGTATCTTATGAATGATTATTTTGTGATAGTGTTATTTGCCGTTAATAAATCACGTTTATTTAATCCTAGCTGGAAGCAACTGGAGACTGACTATGTAAATAATTATGTACAGCTCTATCTAAAGTAGTGCTCGGTTAAGAATAATATTGATTATTTACTTTAGTTACTCGCGAATACTTGTGTTTTTAAAGGCTACGAGCTTTTGTTAATTTACCAACAATAGGTTTGGTTGGGCTGGTTCGAGCTGACGCGGAAAAAGAGTACCTCGAAGGACGTGGACCTATGCCCAACAGTGGGACAGGAATGGCTAGTTAAAGTAATGGAATAATTAGATTATTAACACGTCATGTAGAAGCAAATGACGACAGAACATCACAGCGACTACCTATATCGACAGAATGTAGAGTAATGAAATTAAAAAAGTCTTTGGGTATAATTAATTTCTTTTTGGCTTCCATATCTGCTGGCAGACAATAACCCGTGTAGTTGCAAAAAGATAAGCCAGTCAGCAACGTTCTGACGTTAATCTTTTTCTAAGCTACTGAGCTGACCTACTGCCTAGTGCCTTGGGTGCGCCGGAAGTATAGGCTCTTTTAACGCATTCCAGGCAATAAGCAATTTATGTGTAAGTTTCTTTGTTATTATATTCATGTATAGGTCTATATCAGTAATATGTATTTAGGAACGGAATTTCGTCAGCTGCTGTATGGCAGTGGAAAGTTCAAGGTGCAAAGTATTTTAGGAACCAACGAAATTTTTTATAGGATCTTTTAAAGAAGAACCTGTAAGAGCTTTGCGCTTCTGCAGAAATTCCTTAGTTCATGTGTTTTTGAGGTTTTTCGGCAAAAAAATGACGATGTCAAACTCTTTATTATAGCGGTCTTAATTTTTGATTCTTGTTATCAACGTCACTTTTTTATTTTGTTTGTACATCCACAAGCAATACTTATACCTAGTTTATGAACCCTTCATTTAACAGAATCATATCAAGAAATGCATTTTATTTTATAGTTTTTTTTTACTGAAATGCAATGTTAATTAAAATTACTTTCTGTTGTTACAGGTGAACGCAGCGCCCGTCTGCAGTAATTAAAGTAAAATGAAAAAGAAGAGAAAACCAATAACGAAGTGAAATACATCAACCAAATAATAATTTTATAAAGCATTTACCTTAACCAAAACAACGCATGGTGTAAACGGACTTTATCCAGACAGAGACTGGGAGTGATTAAAAAATAAAATTAAAAAAAGTTGACTCTAAATACAACTCACTCGAATTCATAAGCAAACTTCAGACCATTTTCGAAATCGGAACACAAATAAGTAATCGACGTTTAAAAGGTGATCGCTTTTGTTTAAACATTTTTGGGACTGCCGCCTTTTTATGTTTATTTACCGTTTAAAGTATTTTCAAAAAACAGTGGGAGTGCAAACACTCGATTTTTGAACGGACTGTTATTCTGGTCGAAAAAAACCACAGATTGTAAAAAAAATTGTGAAAGCGCGGGAAAGTGAATGACACTTCGTAAGTTTTTGTGAACTGTGGTGGTTGACCGCCATTTTTGGTGGTTTTTCGCATAAATTGGTGTGAAATTGTGTCAAAGTGGCTGGAGACGAGCATTTGGACATGTTGGGGGGCCCCGAATGGGGTCAGCGGGAGTCGAGCCCCCCTAGAGATGCTCCCCTGCCGAGTTTCGGCTTCACACAGGAGCAAGTCGCGTGTGTCTGCGAGGTGAGCTTTATTTAATAACGTAAACAGTAAATAAAATTTATAATTGGTAATTTTTATGGTAAACAGTAACTAAGATTTATAATTGGTGGTAATAACATTTTATTAAGGGTAATAAGTAAAACTGTTTCTCTAATTTATAAGAATTTATGGTCAGTGGGTCGTCTTGGAGTGAGACTAAACACTTATTTTCTTTTTGGACACCATTAATGCCAGGGCACATAATACATAATAATACAAGTGCCAGGGGGACAAAATCTGAGGCACAATTTCGCCGACTGTCACAAAGTCGTAGGGTAAGATTCATATTCCGCACTTTGACTGTACTTTGGTAAGTAAGCGTTTCATACGAATGTGAACTTTACATAAAATAGTACAATGATTCATATGAAACGCTTAGACTAATTAGCATATAATGTGCCCACTGCTGGGACACAGGCCTCCGCTTGTTGAGAGGGAGTGGGCCGTAAATCACCACGCGGCGCGGGCCCAGTGCGGGTTGGTAGGTAAATGTCACATGTCTTCGAATTTTTGGTTCTAGGACATGCCGGTTTCCTCACGATGTTTTCCTTCACCGTTTTGTGGGCAGTGATGATGTAACACAAAGTAAAGCGCTTGTTTGGGTTCGAGCCCACGACCTTACAACACGTAAGTCGCTGCCGTTACCACTAGGCCACCACTGCTCTAAAGCGCTTCCTCACATATTATTCGCTTATGCGAATATGAACATTGTTTGCAATGTCAAAGTGCGGTCAGTTAATCTTGCCCGCAGACTCGCGATTTTTCTGCCCAAATATGACACTTTCAGGAACATAATTTAACTTGCTACGATTAAGTTCCGCCTCGTTGTCCATAGCAATATACTGGCATAATTATTATTAACCTCAGCCAAAGATTCCATAAGTCCTTAGGGCTCCTACAAACAGGCACGACACGCGACGCGAATCGCAGGCGACACAAAGGCACCGCCTGTTGCGCGACAGATGGTGCCTTTGTGTCGCGTCGCGTGTCGCGCCTGTTTATAGGAGCCTTTACTTCAAAAATATCACTGAATCTTACAGAAAACTTCAGTAGCATTTATTTGGAAAATGTTCCACTAAACGCGGGCACTGGAATTTCATTTGTTTTGTTAACGTAACTACGTGTTTTTATGATGGACGCATATAACCTCGCGTATTTTCGTTATTTTAACGTTTGTGTACGCATTGCCCGATTTTGGCCACGTTTCAACACCTATTGAAGGAATAATTAAAGGCCGAGACTATATGGAATTTTCGTGCAGAAATCCGGTTTCTGAATTCTATAGGACGCGGAAATTAATTGGACCTCCCTTATCCATCGGTCTTATTTCAAAACTAAAAGTCATTTATTCAAAATAGGCGAAGAATCTGCACTTATTGAACGTCAAAATTACATGAGATAGTGTTCCAAATTAGGCTGAGAACCAGCACTTTTTCAACGTCAAAATTACATGAGATAGTCCTCCAAATTAGGCCGAGAATCAGCACTTTTTGAACGTCAAAATTACATGAGACAGTGTCCTAAAACACCCGTCCTTCACCACTTCCTAGTGCTTTAGCTGGGAAGAAGAAGTGGCGCAACATACTCCCCAGCAGCACAGCTGTCTGTTCAGTTAGAATAACTTGATTCTATACAATAGAATAGAATATTGGTCGAAGCGGGGATTCCTTCCATTAGGTTCGACTTCGAACTGTATGGTCTGAGTAGGTTCCGAAGACTTACAGGGAGACCTTAGATTGTGTAACGCAAGAATGCTAGATTGACGCAAAATAGAGTTTAGAATTATACAAAATATTGTAAACCATTTAATTTTCATTTGGTGTAGTAATTTTATTCTAAGTACACACGGCTACATATCAAAGTATATATTTCCAGTATAAGCTGACCTCTCATTGTACGGAAATCCTGTACAGTGCGAGATCAGCTTATATTGGAAATGTATAGCTCGATATGTAGTCGTCTGTACATCGTCTTCACCTAAAATTATATCATTAATGTATGCAAAATGTTGTAAAGAGTAACTATGTAGTTTCTTGCCTATTCTTTCCTTACCACCTTTAGGAAAGGGCTTCCTAAATTCAATTCTAATTCTTTGTAAACTTTGATATTCAAAAAGGCCTTTTATGTGATATGCCCAATTGATAAAAAGAAATTGACTTCAAAGACGTAATTGGTACGTATACTAAGGCTTTAGTGTGTCGATTACCAACATCCATAGTAATGTTCATTCATCCATCCTCTCCTAACTTATATATATATTATACGAGTATATCCTAACTAATATTATAAATGCGAAAGTAAGTTTTTTTTTGTTACCGTTTCACGCCTAAACCTAAACCACTGAACCGATCCTCCTGAAATTTTGCATATACGTTGTCAGGTGTACAGAAACGGACATAGGGTACCTTTCATCCCGAAAGAAAGTACTGTTTCCGAGGAAAACGATAATAACGTTCTTATGATAATAGGTGGCGCAACGTGTCTTTCGAATCATGCTTGAATTATATTACTATAGAAACTTCAGTAGTGTGTTTAGGGTTTATTTTTATTTTTAATTTAAATACCTAATACATTTTGTGAGTCTTAGAGTGTCGATAGACCGGTTTTTCATCCTCCTAACTATAATTCCCCGAACAACCCGAATTTATTGTCAAATTCTAAATTAACGCGAGCGAAGCCGCTGGCAAAAGCTAGTACTAATATAAATTGGAAAGTAAGTTTGTCTGTATGTTACCTTTTCACGCCTAAACCACTTAACGGATTTCGATAAAATTTGGCAAGGAGATAGATAGCATCCCGGGGAAGTACATAGGCTCTTTTTGTCCCGGTAGCACGTTCCCGTGGGATAATTTCCGTCATCCAAGCGGGCGAAGCCGCTGGCAGATGCTAGTTTTAAAAATATGAGTTTTAGGTAAGTTAAAACTAAAGAAACAAATTTCTGTTGAGTTTTTCGTTCAGATACTACTTACCAGGAATGCCAGAAGAACCTACGGTAGAAGTGTGCCACTTCAAATGAGCAATGCTTCTATAAAAAGAAACTGCTTACTTCCCAAACTCACGTATCAATAAATCTTGCTTCAGTAAACAAATAACTTACAACAATTGACTGCCTACAATGTTTTGAGTTCGTACTAAGTGGCTGGGTAAGCATACTGAGAAACGTAAATTAAGTAGGTCTACTAACAGTAACGTAAGCAATTTAGAAAGAGTAAAAGACCGTACTGTGTTAGGTTTTAAATTTAGATGTGTTTAGGGCTGGTTTTAAGCAGGAAAAGTGGCGCTACTTTACAAAAAGGCTCGTACAATCAGGCCCGACATCCGACGCAAATCGCACGCGACGCAAAGGCACCGCTCGTCGCGCAACAGGCGGTGCCTTTGTGACGCGTCGCGTGTCGCGCCTGTTTATAGGAGCCTAAATACATGGTGGCAGGGATATTGACGGGCACACTGAAACCATGAATCCAGCACATGATTCTAGACCGCCGTTTTTTTTTTTTTTGGTTGGTAATTCATCAAATGACCTCTCCCACTCTAGGCGAAGCGGAAGGGCGTGTCAGACTCTTACTAACTAAAACCCACCCGTGTTCTATAAAATAAATTTAATAAAATTCAAATAACTTAAATTTAATTTAAATATTTAATCCTTTCGTACTAAAATATTTTAATTTTTAAAAGATAGTAACAGTCAGTTCAGTTGCCTGTGCGCCAGGGCCACGGTAACTCTTTCGAACAATCCGCGACCCCGGCAGACATCGGCCCTATCGGACCCCGTCAATTATGATTCTAGACCCCCTAGCGTAGAAATTTTCGTCGTTTATCAACAAAAAGTCAGCTGTTTCATAGAAAAGTGCAATACCTAAAAACTTTGACTTTGTCAAAATGTATGGAACAGCAAATTTTTGTTTAAATAGCCGACGAAAAATTTCAACGCGGAGGTTTCAGAATCATGTATTGAGTCCCATGGTAACAGGTTGCGCGTCAATGTACCTGCCACCCTATATATTAATCAATCTGCCTAGCAAGTCCTGACTTCCTGAGTCGAGCTGCACGATTACTGACAAATGCGTGCACTGACTGGACAGGTCCACTCAAACTGTGTGGTTCTTTCCTCAAAAGACCATTTCAGATACCAATCTGCATGGTCTTCGCATGACCTGACCAAGATTATGTCTGGACTTTAAAAGAGACTGTGACCTCTGAGTTTGTTTCAGCCTTTCTTCTCAGAGTAGTCAGATAGGAAACGCCGACCTCATCTAGTTTAAAAAACATAATTGACGTGTAAAAGTGTTTGGACAAACCTACTTACAGAAATAAAATCATTTATCATTTATCATTTAGCCTTTTTCCAACTATGTCGGGGTCCGCTTCCAGTCTAAAAGAATGCAGCTGAATACCAGTATTTTATATCGAGCGACTGCCTATCTGACCTCCACAATTCAGTAACTTGGTAACACCATACGCCATGGTAAGACTGGTTGTCAGACTTTTGGGTTTCTGACTACCCGTAACGACTGTCAAAGATTTACGAATGACAGCCGGGACAACGGCTTAACGTGCTTTCCGACGCACGGAGGGGTCTCGGTATGCGATGGATGGTCACTCATCCACGAACCGACCGCTGCAAGCGTAGATTATCCTTCGATTGACTCGTGCGGCTGTTATAATTTAGCCACTAGCGATTTGAGAAAAATATAAATAGGGCAAAATAATAAATCGTGTAGTCACGAGCTCTAATCCATACTAAAATTATAAAATTCGAAAGTAACTCTGTGTATATGTTACTATTTCACGCCTAAATCACTGAACAGATTTCGATAAAATTTGGCAAGGAGATAGATGGCATCTTAAGGAAGGACATAGGCTAGACTACTTTTTGTCTCGGTAGCACGTTCCCGTGGAATAATTTCCAACATCAACGCGGGCGGAGCCGTGGGCAGAAGCTAGTTATGTATAAGTACAATTAGCAATTTAGAAAAGTCAAAATCAATATCAAAATATTTTATTTCACATAAACCAACATGGGTACTTATGAAACGTCAGAAGCTAGGTGCACGGTTCCAATTGGTTGTTTCCTATGGAGAAGAGCCGGCAAGAAACTCCACAGTTACTCTTTTAAAAATAAGGGGCTTTTACAATGTTTTAAATTAAAGTGTTGATAATGGGAAGACAGTGTAGGCCTGTCAACAAGTAACAGGCACTCATGAAAATATTAAAATAATGTATAAAAAGGTCTACTAATCTACAGTCTACAAGTTAGGCCTACAACGTTGTCACATTCACCAAATATAGAAGAATCTATATAAAAATAAAACCCTATTTAAACCAAATGACATGATTGCCATTACAACTGTAACAAATCTGAATTAAAATCCTGTTTATAAAAGCCAAAAGTTTACAAAAGTATGTTTCTCTTAATGTATTGATTGTTATTATATGTTATTACGAACATAGTATTTTGAAATAGGTCTTGTCTTCAAGTTGCAATATTAATTCCACCCGAAAATCACTTTTGAATTTTACTATATGGGGGTTAAAATTCTGATGATTCGCGATGAATTCTTGAAATTTCAAGAAAGACTCGTCTTAAGTCGTACTTTAGATCTCTTTACGAAATTCTACGTCTAATTGCTCAACAGTGAACCTCTCAATCAATGACTGGCCCAACAATGTCACGTCGCGACGTTCACGGATTGTGTGGTCCATAATCAGCCTATAATGTTCCCACTGCTGGGACACAGGCCTCCTCTTTTTGAGAGGGAGTGGGCCGTAATCTATCACGCGGGCCCAGTGTGGGTTGGTGGTCATGACCAAAATATACTGAGATAGTGCCTGTATTTTTTAAACGCAAGCCTGTACCGTTGTCAGTAATCAACCGATCTTTCCTGTAAAAATCTCACCGTGAAAGCTAAAGTGAAGCGAGCTGGTATTCCACCTGATTCTAGGGCTCGCTAGGGATTGACACTATTGATAGCTCACTTGAAGCTTACTTCACACCTAAGTTTTCACCGTGAGATTTTAACAGAGAGGATGATTGAGAGGATAAATGAAGGGCGACCGACAAAAGGTATTTACAAGGCAGATGTGAGTGGAAACGCCGGGAGGGGACGCCCTAGGAAGACATATAGTGACCTTATTGGTGATGTTCTTCAGAAAGGTCAGGTGCGTAGTACTCGCAACCGGCGTGCGTGTATGACCAGATGTATGAATGTAAACGAGGCAGTAGGAGTATGTAAGGATCGTAGCAGGTGGCGTTCTGTAGTTTCTGCCTACCCCCACGGGAAGAAGGCGTGAGTTAATGTATGTATGTATTTTAACAGAATAGATCGCCAACTTCTTCCATCACTGAAGTCAGTTGAGGAGCATGTGTTCAAAAGGTCGTATTTCTATAATTAACAAACTTTACAAAAACAGAAAAAAAACTAAGTAGAATGAATCGATTTTTATTTAAGTTGTGAAGTATGGAAAAAATATGACCTTTTGAATAAATAATAAAAGATGCTTTTTGTAGAAGAAATATTCCTGTTCTGTTTAAAACAATCTAAGAGAACATTTTAATGCAGAAATACATCCGCGGGGTAATTACGTAACACACCAACAGTAGGAATGGGTTTCATTTTGACAGTTCAACAACATTCATTGCGTTATTTACGTTGTTTAGCAGACAAATTTTTCGAACATATAAAGCAATGGATTAGCAATAGGCTTCAGAATGATTCAGATTGTGATAGATAGTGTGTTACGTAATTAGGAGGCCGTTTTAATTGGAATCCTAATTTTATGGATTTTATTGTATGGGAAATAGACTCCTTTTGAAAAAGTTTTTATGCTCATTCGATGGGTTTTTATGCCACGGGATCAAAAAAAAAAGTTGTAAAGAGAAATACGCCTTTTTGAACAGATGCTCCTCAGTTACAGTTCATGCCTAGCTCAAACCAGCTGAATCTAGACTAAACCACATGCGCTCAAACCTAAATCGTTGGGGCTCGTGGCGAAATGATAACAGCCGCACGAGTCAATCGCTGGCCGTGGTCGGTTCGTGGTTGTGTCACCAATACCATCCATTACATATAGAGACCCCTCCGTGCCTCCGAAAGCCCGCTAAGCCGATGGTCCCGGCTGTCATTCGTAAATCCTTGACAGCCGTTACGGGTGGTCAGAAGCCAAAAATTCTGACAACCAGTACCAAGGGGTTTCATGTTACACAGTAACTGGGTTATGGAGGTGAGATAGGCAGTCGCTCCATGTAAAATACTGGTATTCAGCTCCATCTGGTTAGACTGGAAGCCGACCCCCACATAGTTGAGAAAAGGCTAGGCAGATTGATTGACTTATAACCCTAAATCGTGTAATATTTAACGATTGTTTCTGTCCGAAGTGTGCACTGGCGAAGTGTATAGGTACTCAACGAACTACGGTTAATCTAAATCCGTCCACGTTACTTGCAGTCACGTCAGTCGTTAGTTGTTTGCCTAAGTCGGGATTTGAGGAGCTTATAGTAAGTGCAACTGCAAAGCGAGTGGACTGAGAGGAAGTAAACACATTGCTGATTTACCTGCACGTTAGCTTTATCAGTCTTGAAATGAATTCTTGTATCTAATTTAACTGTCTATATAATGATGAGCATTACCATTTAAACGTACCTTTAGTAAACTGGTTATCCTTAGGTTTCAACTACTTTGGGATCTAATGAACGGCACTAGCCCTGCTATTAACGTGACCTTCTACTTGTCCCAACTCATCGAAAACCATCGACTTGCAAGTCAGTAGAAGAGGAAAACTTATTTTGGGGACTTAATGTTGGCTACCCATGTTTTTGAAGCAGCCGAATAAGCTGTAGACATTTGACCTGCACAAACTTAGGTATGGCATTTCCCCAAGACTTCCTCCGGTTGTCTGCGATAACTATTTCGCCGAGCTTTTGTCGCTGAGTTTGTATTTGATGTCATATAGTTTACCCCACAGGTACCATAGCTTAATAACTATTGATACCTTACCGATGTATCTACATAAGTAGTCTCATTTGCGCGGTTTCTGAATTGAGAATATGAAGTTGAGCAATGAAGCTATCAGTAGCAATGGCTTCATTTTGATAATTCAACAACATTCATTGCGTTATTTACGTTGTTGTGCAGACAGATTTTTCGAAAATATGAAACAATGGATTAGCAATATCCTTCAAAATTATTCAGATTGTATATTAATTATTATTGATTGAAAGTGTGTTACGCAATTAGGGTGCAGGTCAAACTCTACTTCAGCATTACTTAGGGTAAAAGCCCAAATTCAAAAAAGTAGGATTTTTCTAATTTCACGGGCTACTTTGAAGGAATCTCAAGTAATGCTAAAGTAGAGTTTGGTTAGATCTCAACTTCAAATTCTCAATTCAGAAAACGGGTGTATAACTCGGTTTCTGAATTGAGTATTTAATCAACGAGTTAAGGAATAGAACTCCTTGTTGGAGATCGGGAATAAAAATAGATTTATTTATTTATTAAAACTTTATGCACAAGTAAAAAAAAAACATAAAAATAGACAGTCATGGGGATTGCCGACAGAAGTGAAAACCCCAAAATGTACACAGGCCGCTGTGCGTCACCAGTCTGGCGCAACACGTCACATGACGGTGACGTTCACAGGTTGGTGACGCGTACCCATTAGTTTTACCCCTACCAAAATCGCTCAACGCGGCTAAAGAAGATTTCACTTCAAAAATACCATACAAAGGCGGACTTAATGCCTGAGGTATTTTGTACCAGTCAACCTTAGTGTGATGCAGAGAGGAAACATGACAGGTGCAACTTAAGGGATAGATAGCACGAAAATAACTATAAAATACAAGAATAAATGCATAGATATATACATACATACTTATAAACAGAATAAACTTTGTAAGGAGAAGTAACGATCGGTAGAGGAGAAAACGAATCCACCACATGAGCGCTGGGATGTTTCTGACAAGTTTTTACGTTATGTTCACTTTAAAAAACCAACGGAATGGTTGCCGTCCTGATGTTCAAAGGGAGCGCATGCCATAGAAAGACAGCCTGGACAAAGAAAGAATAGTGAATGAAACCAGAGCGATGAGAAGGACATCGTAGAAGACGATTGTTGGTGGAAAGAAGATTTTTACCATGGGCAGAGGATAAGTATAGAATATACGAAGTCAGGTAAGAAGGGGAAGTGGCTTTGTCGAGGATAGAGAACAACAAAGACAGAGCTGTCACCGCTTTGCGCTGACGAATGGGTAACCATTTTAGAAGCAATCGGTGTGCGGATACATGGTCATGCTAACGAAGATTGAAAAACGAATCGAATACAATTCAAAATTCATTTGAATAGTATACTAGATACTAGAGATAGTATAATAGTAGATACTAAAGATAGTATAATAGTAGATACTCAATCTTATTTTATACCAACTCCTGAGTGTAAACTTGGAGGTTAGATAAAACAAACAGGGTAGGTGGTTACCTTGACGACAGGGCTTCCACCCGGATATCCGGTTACAGAGGGGCGTGGCGAAGGGCCGGAGATGGGGGTCGTAGGACCAATGGAGGGCCACTGAGTAATTTAATTTGGGAGATGTGGTAGGTATATCTGTATTGAGGATCGGTTTGTTTCATAATTTTTTGATTAATGAAGTTGTAGACTATTTTGTGAGATGGTCATAATTATGAATTAGCTAGACATCAAACTTAGACCTCACTAAGATTAACAAGTAATTTAAAATTTGGCATTTATAATAAGCCACACTTCTACGGAGTAGATAGATACTGCCTCCTTAATGGCCTGATGGTCGCAAGCTTGACTATAGTTGGAGTTCTGAGTTCGAGTACCAAATTTGGTAAAGTGTTGTTGAGTTATTCTATTAGCTAGCGTCTGGCTGGATAATAATTATAAAAGTGTTTGGTTAGCGGCATCAGGCACATCTCATGCTGATCTCCTATTACCTACGTGGGCCTTGCCTTTATTTATTTAAATAATAGTTGTGCTCGCGGCTTCGCCTGCTTGGATCTTGGAAATTATCCCACGGGAACGTGATACTGATACAAAAAGTAAAGCCTATGTCCTTCCCCAGGACGTCATCTATCTCTTTGCCAAATTTTATCGAAATCCGTTTAGTGGTTTAGGCGTGAAAAGGTAACATACAGACAGAGTTACTTTCGAATTTATAATATTATATAGGTACATATGGTGTATAGTATGGATTGGTACACTAGAGTTTGGCCAGCGAGTCGTGGGAAAAGGTGACAAATTTAAAAAATCTTCAGGTGGCAATATGAAATTTAGTCTGAAAAAAGAACCATTTGATACTTTTGTATTTTCATGGTCATTCGTTTGTTGATATGAGTAGGAATGTAGGATTATGATAACGTTTCAGGCTATATATTTCATGTTGCCACCTGAAGATTTTTTAAATTTGCCGCCATTTCATTGTGCCCTGACTCTCTGGCCAAACTAATTATCTAAAACAAAGATAAAATAAGAGTGCTCTAGTACAGCAATTACAGCACCTTAATTGCGTAACACACTATCAATCACAATTTGAATCATTTTGAAGCCTACCTATTACTAATCCATTGCTTCATATGTTCGAAAAAATTGTCTGCTCAACAACATAAATAACGCAATGAATGTTGATGAACTGTCAAAATGAAAGCCATTCCTACTAGAGTGTGTTACGCAATTACCTCACAGCAGGCGTAACACGAGCATCGTTTTGTCGACGGAAGGATAGACAATCCGTGAAGACAGTACGACGGCAGCAAAGTAGAACTGCACTTTTTACGAAATTCAGTAGTTTATTCACGTTTTTCTTTTATTTTGCTTATATCTCGAAAATGGTGTGTCCTATCGCAAAAATAATGAAAAAATAACACAATTACATAGAAAACCGAAATAATCCCTCACCATCCCCCACACATTTAATTCCATCATTTTAACAGCCATCACCTTTCATTTTCCATTTCATCAATAAACCGGTCGTCATGGTATTAAGCACAAATTGAATAGGATCAACCCCCTAATGGTCTGGTATCGGTTACAGTAATTTGCGATGCGCCCGGTGTAGATAATGAGATTCAGAGGGTTGAGTTTTGTTATCTATGGTGTGGTTGTTTCGGGTTTTCCGGGTGTTACTGGTGTGTTTTGTTTTATTAGATTAATTGTACAGTCGGCCTCAAAAAGATTTGTATATCCACAAGAATTCATCTGAATGTCTTCAATTTGTGTTCCATAATATTGTATCATTCATGAGACATCATGGGCATGATGGGTTCATGAGGGCAATCGCGCTTGAGTTCGCCGCTAGAGACGCTAGTGTAGAGTAAGGTCTCTAGATGTCAAAATATGTACTGAACGTTCACTGTTTGCGGGATTTTTTATCACGGATTTTAACGAATAATTCATAATAGCTGTAATGATTGTGCCATTCTTGATTAATTATGACTTGAGATTTTAAGTAAAATGTTCTAATTTGGTAGCACTTGAAGGGAGAATAAGATTTGTCTGCTTCATGCTTGCCAATTTTAGGAACATTATAATCTAAATATTCATTTGAAGTTTTAAAATGTAATAAAATAAACATACGATGAATAGAAGGGTACTTAAACATATCCAAAACATCAAATAAAAGTACTGCAACAGGACCTTACTCGACAGTGGCGCCAACTGGTGAGCACAAAAACGATAGCCCCTATTAAGTACCTAATGTGCGATATGTTTTGTGACTACACGTTGATACAACAATTATGGATCAAAGATTGTAGATAATTAAACGAATTCTTGCAGATGTATTCGTATAGTTAAGTACATCTTGTTTTAATCTTTAACTTTTCGTCTTCTGTTTTTACTTCGGTAGTGCAAAGCTAAGCTGGTAAGCTCGATTTAAAGGCTCCTACAAATGGGCGCGACACAAAGGCACCGCTCGTCGCGCGATGAGCGGTGCCTTTGTGTTGCGCTGTCGCGTCGTGCCTGTCTGCGGGGGCCTTAAGGCTCCTTCAAACAGGCGCGACACAAAGGCACCGCTCATTGCGCGATAGGCGTGTGGCGGTGCCTTTGTGTCGCGTCGCGTGTCGCGTCTGTTTGAAGGAGCCACAATAAAATTGAAGCATCATATGGCTTGCATCGTCTAAACACTGTATATTGTCAACTAATGGTAAGCCACAGACACTTAAATTGCATCGTGTAAATCAGGCTATAGTAGGTATGAGTAGGTACAATATTGCTTTGAGTGATAAAACTTGGATATGATCGCCTCTTGCACTACTGTTTTCAATTATGTACAGCGTGACGAGACATCGGGCATTGACGCACAACCTGTTATCATGGGTTCAGTACATAATTCTGAAATTCATCTTCGGTTATTTTTTTTTAATAAGCTCTGCCATACATTTTGACCGTATAGGTCTTGCACTTTTCTATGAAACAGCTGTTTTTTTTTGATAGCCGAGGTTAAATGTCTACGCTAGGGGGTCTAGAATAGTTACCGTGGCCCTGGCGTACAGGCAACTGAAGGAACACGGGTGGGTTTTAGTCAGTAAGAGTCTAACACGCTCTTCCGCTCCGCCCAGAGCGGGAGAGATCTTTCGATGATTTCCCATGCAAAAAAAAAAAATGGAGTCTAGAATCATGTGCTGAATTCATGGTTTCAATTTGCGCGACGATCTCCCTGCCACCCTGTTGTATACTTTTCGTGTTCGCTTTTACAGGTAGGAAATACAGCTATAGGAAAATCTAGCCATTTTTCTGTCATTTAAGACCGCTTTTTCCAACGGCAGGTATCTTTATTAAAGGTTTTTTTTTTTACAGTCCTTCCATACAAAAACTGTCAGATGTAATTTAGATCCCACGTATAAATAAAACATGAGTACTTATCCGACGTTGGAAATGAAATGCAAATAATGAAAATATGGGTGTAGGCCGTATACCAATCTACCTTTTATACATTTATAAATTAAATTCTATTATTTTAGTTCATTTCAAGCCTATTGTTTTCGGTATAAAAGGCTTATAACTAGTTTTGTGTTAGTTTTGGTTACATGAATTGCGTAGGTAGGTCTGCAATAAATCTAGTAATCCCCGGCAATTTGGTAAGGGCGTTTATCATACCGAATATGGCCGCTTAGGAATAATTCGACTGACAGCTGATTTTACTAACGTGTCATAATTATATCTTTGTCCGGGGAGTAATATTGAATTTTTGACAGTTTTTCCATACAAAAACAATGAAATGTCATATTCCACGGATAAAAGATATTTTACGTTGGTAACATCAGCCCATATCTAGTAATGATAAATGATTTTATTTCTGTAATTAGCTAGGTTTGTACAAACACTTTTATTCGTGAATCATATATAAACTAGATTGTTTATATATGATTGACGTGTAAAAGGGTTTTGCTGACCTCATCTGAGGTCGGCGTTTCCTATCCGACTACTTTAGAGTAGTCGTCGTTGAAGAAAGGCCGAAACAAACTCGGAGGTCACAGTCTCTTTTGAAGTCCAGACAAAATCTTGCTCAGATCAGGAGATGTCTGAAATGGTATTTTGAGGAAAGAAGCACACAGATGGAGTGGACCTGTCCACTCCAGTCAGTGCACGTATTTGTCAGTAATCGTGCAGATCAACTCAAAACTTAAGGAGCTCAACGATTCGACGAATAATACGAAAGAAATTACATTTCTGTAGGCCGTTTAAATTACTCAAACTGACAGACCAACATTATGATTAAAAGTAACAGAGGAACAAAAAAAACTATGACCAATGTCATAGTCTTCACATTCACAATAATTACAATGATATAATTCAAATATTAACAAATATTTAAAAAATATTTAAAAATACGGAAATAATATTGATCAGATCATTTGTAGATAGGTGTCTGAAATGGTCTTTTGAGGAAAGAACTATATACAGATTTGAGAGGACCTGTCCAGCCAGTGCACGCATTTGTCATTAGTCGTGTAGCTCAGAACTTAAGGAGTTCAACGATTCGATGAACAATACCAAAGCAAGGAAATTTGGGTAGGCCGCTTAAAGTATCATTAAAAAACTAAGAAAGATTTAAAAAAAATATCCACATAGTCCTCATATTCACAATCATTAAAATAATAATAATAATATTATACTCCACAAAGTGTATATTCATGTCAGTGTGTATACAGTGTGGCTGGTCACCGGTGTGACGGTGTCCGAACCGTTAAGGCAAAGCAATATGATCAATTTTATCGACAAATCCACGATAATTTTGCCCCTACTATTTTGAAATGGCGGCCATTTTTATTTTTTGTTTACTGATTGTGGATGGGTTCATTTATTTGGCAATATCTACCGATGTAGACGTTCTACAGTCATAAAAAAGGTTTCGTTCGACAGCTACAAAAATAGACAATAAGTTGAGACTAAAAGGTTTGTCATAAACTCCCATTAAAACCTTAAGTTATACTTGAAACGTAAAAAGTGTGAAACATTTGGTTGTTTTTTTACTTTTTAAATGTTAAAATAGGGGTTAAAATTGTAGGGGCAAAATGTCTTATCATCGTGGATTTGTCGATAAAATTGATCATATTGCTTCGCCTAAACGGGTCGGACACCGGTGACCAGACGCACTGTATAATGATCATCAAATGTCAAAGTATACCTACTTACATAAAATAAAAAATAAGCAAAAAAAAAACAACATTCAGTAGGTATGTAAAAATTGGAGCAGCTCAATCCCAAGCCTTTTTGTCCTCAATTAAACTTTAAGGGTATAAAAGGCTTTCTGGTACAATTTACGTTTAATGAATGATTTGAATATTAAGCCTTAGATCTTGAACGTGGCTTGGAAGTTTAGTATAAAAGCGTAAGTATACATTGACATCTGAACGAGCCACGTATTTTCTTGCGCCTTGTTGTAGGTGTGTTTGTTTCTAGTATTTATATTATGGATATCACTGTAAAACAATTTTATAGTTTTATAGACACATAAAATATTGTCAAAAATATACTTAGAAGGCACAGTCATTACATTTATCTTCTTAAATTTCTCTCTGAGAGAGTGTCTCGGACTTAAATTATAAATTATTGATCGAACGGCTCTTTTCTGCATAACAAAGATAGTCTGAATGTCGGCGGCATTTCCCCACAAGTGAAAAACATTGTTAATTATACTGCTTCCTGTGTGTTTACTAGAAAAAAAAAAACAAAGCTTTCTGCGACATGTACCTACATCACTCGAAATAAGAATAATTAAGTAGGTAGGTACTTACAGATTCTTTATTACGCCAATTTAAAAAAGAAAAGAATTTGCAACGTAAAAAAATATGCTTTCGTTTTCAACCCGTCAACAGCCCGAGGGTGGTCACAAACAGTCATATCAAGCTATTTGCGCAGGCGCACATGTGCAAGGACATCCGGTGCCTAAACCAATACTTTGTAGGTAGGTACTCTAAATAAATATGGCGCCTGCACGGGAATTCACGAGATCTTTGCCAATTTTTTTCGACTATTGTTAATGCTTGTAGAAATTGTTTGTGTCTAAAATACGATGATTAATGAATGAACTGAAATTATCTGTACACTCATTTATGACATAATTTAGAATGATTCACTGACAATCCGCCTGGAACATGCTTAAAATGAAGCTTCAAGGTATTAAGACGGAAACCCACCGCTGCACATGCTGGGCACGGACATGCGGCGCATTTTAGCTGCGAGCGTTAATTTTTTAGACAACGTGCTTCAATGTTTCTACTGCAGCACACATTATACACGAATATTAACACACGACTACGTAGTACAACTGTAGCGCAGCGCAGTGTTGAATCATATGCCTTGCGCAACCGACGCGTTATGTCGCTTCCGTGTATCGCGTGCACAGCGTGCATGGCATTGCCAGCGCTGAACTACGTGAGCGCCATATTTGAGTAAGCCACGCGTGTAGCGATGACGTCAATTCATGCGTAGCGTGTCCGTGGGTTGTAGTGAACACAATCACATACATTTTGTTACAAAGCGAAGTTTAACGTACGTGCGTGCGCCTGGGTGGGTTTCCGCCTTTATAACCGGCTTCCAACAAAATAGGTAACTTCATACTAACCAAGCACTACAAATACTAGGAAGCCCTAAATGACTACAGCAGGTACCTAATCATATGTCAGCACCATTGACGGGGTCCGATAGGGCCGATGCCTGCCGTGGTCGCGGATTGTTCGAAAGAGTTACCGTGGCCCTGGCGCACAGGCAACTGAAGGAACACGGGTGGGTTTTAGTCAGTAAGAGTCTGACACGCCCTTCCGCTCTGCCCAGAGCGGGGAGGTCATTTGATGATTTCCCACCCAAAAAAAAAAAGGTTCCTAATCATAGTCAGGCACTTTTTAAGTATTCAATCAAACATTATCATTTATCATGTATAATGTAGTCACATAGAACTAATTAGAACTAACTAGAACTAATTACACTTAATAAATCGAGAGTAGGTATAGGTAAACGTATGCACTTCCAAACTTTCGCATTAAGGCTTCATCAAACAGGCGTGACACAAAGGCACCGCCTGTCGCGCGACGAGCGCTGCCTTTGTGTTGTGTGTCGCGCCTTTTTGAAGGAGCCTTTACAGCCCTGAGAAAACTGGAGGGTTATATTAAACTCGTACAAAACAAAATCGACAATGCTCCTTCCACCGCGGTTAAGCCATTTCAATTCTCCAATTTTTCACACAATTTTTCTTACCCCAGGTCCTCCAACAAGCGGGTAACATCGAGCGCCTCGGCCGCTTCCTCTGGTCCCTCCCAGCTTGCGAGAGGCTCCATGCACATGAGTCGGTCCTCAAAGCGAAGGCGATGGTGGCCTTCCACAGAGGGAACTTCAAGGAGCTGTACCGCCTGCTGGAGTCGCACACCTTCAGCCCTCATAACCATCCCAAGCTGCAAAATTTGTGGCTTAAAGGTGAGGAGAACGTAGACTGCTTTTAGAAAATTGCTGTTATTTCAGAGTTCCCTTAAAAGTGTCTTGATGGGACTGGTGATTTCGTGATAACACTTGAAAAAGGAAGAATATGGCTCTCAATCTACTGTTGTATGTTTATATGTCATGTAATGATAACTTATCATAAAGGAGTCCGTGTCTACACAGTAAGGCAGTGGTCAGGGGCGGGGCTGTTCCATACCGCCCCTACATTAACGTGTATTAAATCTATCGTGTGTACTAGGTGTATTAGAACTATTAGAAGCAATAGATCCAACGGGGGTATTAATCGTGGTGTTCAAGTCATTATATTGTGTATTTGATAAGGTACTGTTGCTGTACGTGTACCATTTATAACAGTCATCTCTAATAGAACCCTGTAAAATTCGTTGCAGCTTGGGATAATAATTCTAGTTCTACAATTTGCAGAAAAGAAACAGTTAGTCACTTCAATGTTTTGGGGGTCTACTCTCTAAGCATGAAATCCGTAGTTTCAGCCGAAGTTACGGACGTTTCTAACTCCGTACCACCTGCGGACATAGGATTAGTTCGTGGCCCAAACTAAGAATGAATGACAGAACGAATTAACGGTTGTCCTTTTTTCCGATGTGTTATTTACCCGTCCGAAAATTTTAATTAATCGGGAGTAAGGTTTATTTCGAAACCACGTACTACTTTCGGATGGGCCCGTATCTTTGTTGACGGGCTTATAGAGTAGGCCCCGAGGTACAGCTGCCGTATCTTCGGGGTAACAACTAACTTTCATTGTTTTCTAGCTTTGGCAAAGTAAAATGTGGGCGATATGGGGAATGTTTGAATTATACGCACATGGTACAACTTTGTGTCTAAAGTTATCACCACGAAGGTTTCAGGTGTTTACAGACATGCGGCATTTTTTTAATCAAATACGCTGTATTTTTTTTTTTGCCTTTTGATCATGGTAAGTATTTCGATTGGTAAAAACAATCTAATTTCAAACTAAACCTCGCCAAGGAGGTAATACTTCTCTCTCTTTGATGTATCAATCTGTGCTGTATATTGTTTCTATTTAGGATGTATGCATTCGAATTAAAATTAATAGCATTTTCTCGATGTCTAGCACACTATATGGAAGCAGAGAGGCTACGAGGAAGGCCGCTGGGCGCCGTCGGCAAGTACCGAGTGCGACGCAAGTTTCCACTACCTAGAACTATATGGGACGGGGAGGAGACCTCTTATTGTTTTAAAGTAAGTATCTTTAAACATAATAGAACATCGTACAGGGATAGACAGATAAATATCGAGCGTGAGTGCGATGCCAGTTCTTGTTGCCTAGGACCATATGGGACGGGGAGGAGACCTCTTATTGTTTTAAAGTAAGTTGTACACAATAGAACACATTATCCTATTCTAACAGGCTATCTTTCTATTTCTCCTATCTTTTGTGATACGTAAATTTTCTGCCAATGCCCTGTAAAAACAGCATCAACTGAAGTGTTAGTGACAGACGATTAAGGTCATGAGATTGGCACAACCCACGGCAGGATGGAACAATAGAAAGCAGAAAGTTGGTGGAAATACTACCAATAATGACGGAGATTAGACCCAAACCAGCTCTCGAAAGAGGGTAGGGTATAACTATTTGGATAGGGAAAATTGAAATTATAATATGACGATGAATTTTGAGAAATTGCTCATTGAATTGTCTCGTGATACCTCAAGATACTTCTCTTTCATTCTTTACTAGACTTTGTTTGCGTAAACCTTTAAGAGACTGACAACAGCTAAAGTGCGGTCACTGTCGGACTGCATAGAAAAAAAAGAAAAGCGCGATGACACAACACTGGTAATTTATTGCAAAATATGAAGCAATTATCGATTTACAAAAAATCTATGGATTGGACTAAAAAATTAAAACACTATTACGTTAATATGTTGTTGTAATCTGACAAGAAAACAGAATGATTGCATGTATATTAAGTATGGTTTTTATCGTTAAAATAAAAATTTTGAGGTATCTTCGTGATTTTTTCTATCGTATCAAATTACACATACATACATAAACTCACGCCGACTTCCCATGGGGGTAGGCAGAAACTACAGAACGCCACTTGCTACGATCCTTACATAGTCCTTTTGCCTCGTTTACGTTCATACATCTGGTCATACACGCACGCCGGTTGCGAGTACCTGACCTTTCTGAAATAAACTCTCTCTCTCTCTGACTTTCTTTTCTTATTTCTTTCTTTCTTTCTTTATTTCCTATCAAATTAGTTGTATTATATTTTCAACACACTATCTAATTAGCATATATCCTGAAGAATCTCATATATTTTTCTGATTTTGTTTACTGCAGTGGATCATATACTTTTAGGCATTATAAAACTTGTGTTTAGGTCCTGTAGTCCCCTTGACTGACAGGGTTACCCTCCTTCTGATGATATTTCTGTCTTTCACAACCTCGTAAGCCACATCAGCATAATGACATAATGACCTACGTGGAATGTTATAACTTAAAGTACCTTCTTTTGTCTAGGAAAAGTCACGATCAGTTCTTCGAGACTGGTACCTACACAACCCATATCCTTCACCCCGAGAGAAGAGGGAGCTAGCAGAGACCACCGGTCTTACTACAGTACAAGTAAGTTCATCTTATATTAAGTGTTAATGGTTATTGGTGCATAGAGGATGATAAAAAAAGCGGTAAATAGTTTGTGTGAAAGATTAATGACTAGAAAGGGGGTGATTAGTAATTACTGCTGAGACGATGGCTGATTCAACAATAAAGGGGCTGGACTAGACGATGATGGCTAATTCAACAATAAAGGGGCTGGATTAGACGACGGTGGCTAATGCAAGAATAAAGGGGCTGGACTAGACGACGATGGCTAATTCAAGAATAGAAGGGCTGGACTAGACGACGATGGCTAATTCAATAATAAAGGGGCTGGACTAGACGACGGTGGCTAATTCAAGAATAGAAGGGCTGGACTAGACGACGATGGCTAATTCAATAATAAAGGGGCTGGACTAGACGACGATGGCTAATTCAATAATAAAGGGGCTGGACTAGACGACCATGGCTAATTCAAGAATAGAAGGGCTGGACTAGACGACGATGGCTAATTCAACAATAAAGGGGCTGGACTAGACGACGATGGCTAATTCAATAATAAAGGGGCTGGACTAGACGACCATGGCTAATTCAAGAATAGAAGGGCTGGACTAGACGACGATGGCTAATTCAACAATAAAGGGGCTGGACTAGACGACGATGGCTAATTCAACAATAAAGGGGCTGGACTAGACGACGATGGCTAATTTAACAATAAAGGGCTGGACTAGACGACGATGGCTAATTCAACAATATAGGAGCTGGGGCTAGACTGGAACCATGAAATTTTGCACAAGAGTTCCATAAATAGCTAAAGGCACTAAAGGCTCCTTAAAACAGGCGCGACACGCGACGCGAATCGCTCGCGACACAAAGGTACCGGTCGTCGCGCGATAGACGGTGCCTTTGTATCGTGTTGCGTGTCGCGCCTGTTTGTAGGAGCCTTAACACTGTCCTCTCATACCTATTAGCTCTGTAATATAAAAACATTGTGAAAGCTAAATATTTAAAGAGAGTAACCGTGGAGTTTCTTTTTGGTTCTTCTCCATAGGAAACGACCAATTGGAACCGTGAACCTAACTTCTGACGTTTCATAAGTGCCCATGTAGGTTTATATGAAATAAAACATTTTGTAAAGATGGAAGGAAAAAACGTATTTCGCTGATCCTAAATATATAGTATATTGGGATAAGAACAAGATGATTTTGATCATTAAGTTTTTTGAATATGTAATATGTCTTTAATGTTCACTTTGTCGATCAGTGGCAGAAAAATACAGCGATGACATTTAGCTAAAACCTGCTCGCAGCCGGCTCATGAGCTCAAGCTCTACATGACAACTCTGCTCACCTCAAAATATTATAATAATGAACAAAAAACCTCACAAGAGCAAGTTACTCATGGCAGTGCATGCACCGTTCGCAGACGGTCAGTTGTGGTCGCCGGGAACTCGACACCGCTTCCTCAAACTGAACGGATAGAGTTACTGAAGATATATACATTATGTATTTATTTACATTAATATTTAAAAAAATATAAGTGTGTCCCACTGAAGATGAAAAGCTAAGGGAAACGAGCATTGATCACGAGCAAAGAAAAAATCCCGCGAAATTCAAAATGTCTTTGCAACAAACGTAAGAAGTTTTGAATGTTGCGTAATGTTAAAGTAGAGTTTGACAAGTTTTTAACTTCAACTTCGGGTGTTAGTTCTGATTTCCTAATGTTTTCCTTCACTATAGTTACAGATAAATTCCAAAAAGTCCTCCGCAAAAAAACATTTCTTAATGATGTAGTACATGATGTGATTTTTAGCTCGTTATCTGGTGCAAGCATCAAGCAGGTTTACAAATCTTTATGACACCGCGAAACACGACTCCTGTTGACTTATTTTGTAAAAATCTCACCGTGAAAACTTAGGTGAAGGGAGTTGTCTTTGAACCTGAAGCTAGAGATTGACACTATAGAGGTGTCAGGAACAGGGTGTAAAGTTCACTCATACCTCCATAGAAAAGGGAGGATCCTCCGACCAGACGGGTGTCGTGTGTGGTGGACAACTGCCCAACTTTGATGTCGGGACTTTGTATATATGCTAGTTGCGCGGCAAACTCTGCTTGCGCGATGTAGGATTTTTGCGTGACGTCAGTGTGACGCGTAGCTCGCATGTGGCGTTGTAGATGCCGCTACAACACTATTGACATCTCACATCAAATAACTTTTCACGGTGAGTTTTTTACAAAATAGATCAGCTGTTTTTTGTATCAACTACAAGTCAAACTAATAAGTAGTCAAAGATTTTCAGAATTCCATGTATTCATTGCTAGCTGCTGCTTACCCACCTCTTCACCTTTTAAGACACCAAAGTTAAAGGAAGAGTTGATAATTATCATGTAGGTATTTATTAAATACTTAGTTTTTTATGCTTGCAGGTTTCAAATTGGTTCAAAAACAGGCGACAGCGAGACAGGCAAGCCGAACACAAAGATAGGTGAGTCATTCATAACATCATCGTGTTTGCTATATTTTTATGACTTCCAATGTTTCTATGAGGTAGGCACAAAAATTTTGCGTGGTCTTTTATAAATCTGTCCGTAGACAGGTTGTATTAATAAGAATGTGTTGTTTTTACTCCAGTCTATACCTTATTATGTAGGCTAGATCAATATCATTAAGTAATTTAGGTGATCTTAGGCTAAAGGTAGGTACTTAGATACTTTTTGAACATTTGTGTTATCAAAATACAGCGGGGTAATTGTGTAACATGACATAAAATGACAATTGATCGCAATATTGAGTTTCATTTTGACAGTTCACCCACGTTCATTGCGTTATTTACGTTGTTGAACAGACGAATTTTTCAAACCGATGAAGCAATGGATTAGTAATAAGCTTCAAAACTCTCGGATTGTGACTGAAAATGTTTTACGCAATTAGGGTACTGGTTGATATTTTTCACAATTAAATTAAGTAATTCGATTCTTTGTTGTGAGTGACTTAAAATTAAAAATAAACATGAAAGGAGCCCAGTCAGATATTTTTTTTTTTAAATAATTAGGTCTAAAGAAAAAGGTAGTCAGATAGCTCGGTGCATTGGCGTCTCAAAATAAGCTGAGCTACAAACAATATTACTTAATTGTTATTACAATAACCGCTGAATATAGAATGTCTGGTCGAACGTCGACTCATCATAATCATATTAAGTTACAACATTCACTCGAAATGAGGTTTGGGTGTTTGTAGGTTAGTAAGTAATAAAGACATGTGCAAGTGTAGTACACCCACATTTCGTCAGTTATGTTTAAGTCCCATGTAATAGGGGGCGAGCCTATTGCTATCAACCGGGCACAAATCCCGGCTCCGGTGGGTGGGTGTACTATAGGCATCTCTGCCTAACCTTTCGGGAATTAAAGGCGTCATGTTATGTTATGTAAGTACCTATAGGTGCATGCATGGTGCGTAAGAGCAGGATCTTGAAAAGAGCTGCCATCAAAATAGTTGGAATCGAGTCTCTTTTTTTTTTGTTGATAACCAGAAAGGAATGCTCTCAATTCAGAAATGAATATCATAACGCGTGATCAACATTGACTATTTGCCAATTAATTACGTTATTGTCTGCCTCGCAGGTCTAGGTCGCTAGCGCTACTGTTGAGCATGAGGTCCTGGGTTCGATTCCCGGGTCGGGCAAAGTGTTATTATTTGGTTTTCCATCTGAAATTTTACAGTAGCAGCCCGGAGTCTGGATTTGTGCCCGGTTGATGGCAATAGGCTCGCCCCCTAATTACATGGGACTTAAACATAACTGGCGAAATGTGGGTGTACTATAGCTGCACCTCTGCCTAACCCTTCTGGGCATACAGGCGTGATGTTATGTGTGTTATGTTACCTTATTGTGATGTTTAAATGATCGAGAAAAAATTTGGAATCTTAAGACCTCCGGGTCTGGGGTGATATGCCAAAATCCTCACATAGGTATATTGTGCTCTAATGCTGCTGTTAGATAAGGACCTTCAAAGATGATGAAGAAAATTTGTCCTAATAATAATTTGATGAGCACCAAGTATTCATAATTTTCGAAATCCAACTATCTTATACACGATTTTCGCTTTTGAATTTGGTCAGAATTTCCCACATTGTAGCTGCGAAAGTATCTATTAGGTGTCGTTATTATTAATTATTATATTTTTAAGCTTTTCGCATTTCTCGGGACCATAGGGGCCGAAGCCAACTCGCTGAGGCCTGTTAGACTCTATAAGTAAAGGAAATGAAGCACACACCGGCGATTTCCCCTTTATGCACTGTGCAAGTGCACCCAAGGACAACCCCCGGTTGATGTTGGGCTATTGCAGGATATGGAAACAAAGATATTGGACTATGGGTTTGCGTGGCTAAAGTGGACTAGTTATCGAGAATTATGGAAGGACTGTGTGTGACCCCTGCCTGATCAATGTTTTATATATACACGGATACAATGGCAGGTGACTTGCACACTCAATAATGGGCTCCTGAAAACAGTCGCTAGCGCATAGTGACTTAGCGACAAAGGAACAACACTTTTTGAGGTGTTTGAGGAGTGGAGAGGTATTCCATGACTGTCAGGACAATCCCAGACCCCGGAAGATGGCCAAGATCCCTACCAGCACTTACTGAAATACTTAATTCCTCCGAGCACGTTTGCTCTTGCGAATCACTCAAGCCGGCCAATAAAGACAAGAAAGAGGGAGAAGCTTTGTTCCTCGTCAATGTATACTCTAGCCGGTCAATAAAGTCAAGCCAGAGATGAGGAACAAGACTACTCCCGGGAGATACGGTTCGTGGGGTCGCTACTACCCAACAGCTCGCCATATGCTACTCTGCTGGTTCCTGTAACTCTCTTGGTCTGGCTCTTCACCCTCGAGCTGTTCCGGCAAAATAAACTCTACCGGCACCGGAGGGTGCAAGCCATCACGACGTCAACTTAGAGACACGGGGACGACGCGGTGGTGGGGTTATTAATTATTATTGTTTAAAGCCTGTGATGTCCTACTACAAGGCAAAGGCCTCCCTGGTGTAGTTAGCATGAACAATATCACTCTCCTTGTTTTTCATCTGGTAAAAGCAAAGGTACTTGCGAATCCTCCTAACTCATAGGTTTGGGTACTACCATAACACACCGGTGCAACTTTTATATGGCTGTCAAATGTATTCCTTATTCGGTTTAGCTTCCAACTTAACCAGATGTTGCAATATTATTAACACTTAATAACAACCCACTACGCTCATCATATCTACCGAACTATCTACAACATAACAAAATAGTATATAACTCAAATTGTCCAGTTATCCGCGTTTAAAATCAGCTCTTATCTAAATCTGAGCGCATCTGTTTCGGATCAGTGGCGCAGAAGTCCCCGGTTTGACCGCCCGAAATATTGGTGAAGCGTGAACGGAGTTTTGGATGTGGAAAGAATAGATCTACTTACTTAATAAAAATCTTAAATTCCTTCATTGAAGGACAGGCAACGCACTGCCTGGTCTAGTAGCATGAAATTTTTCAAAAAAAGTTCCTTATGTAACGAAAGTGAGCAAGGATTATGGAAGAATTTTTGAAAATTCATCCCCTTAGCAGGTTAAAAAGCCCCTATTTTGAAGGTTTCTATGGAAGTTCGTCTTATTGGCCGATGGGAATTCCTATCGGGCACACGGCTTGTTATTAATAGCATAATCAGCCTTTAATGTTCCCACTGCTGGGACACAGGCCTCCTCTCGGTGAGAGGGAGTGGGTTGTAATCCACCACGCGGGCCCAGTGCGGGTTGGTAGACGTCACATGTCTTCGAATTTTTGGTTCTAGAACATGTCGGTTTCCTCACGATGTTTTCCTTCACCGTTTTTGAGAGCAGTGGTGATGAAATAATTTACATGAAAAAGAATGCCTGTCTGGGTTCGAACCTACGACCTACAACTTGTAAATCGCGGTCGTTACCACTGAGCTACCACTGCTCTTGTTATTAATAACTTTGTTTCATTATTATTTGGAAGAAATAGATCTCTAATGTCATAATGTGACTTGTTTTGGGTAGGAATTAATTTGACTAAAAGTGTGATTTGGCGTGTGCCAAACCACAAGTTTCAACACCTATTTATTTTTGACTCAAAAATGCTTATTTGTGATTGAATGGTGTGTTTGTGATTTAATTTTAATATGTCAGTGGTATCAATTACAACATTTTACATGAAAATGTTTTTTTTTTGGGTGTTAACTTACCTGTCATATCATTAATTAATTCATTCTTGGGTTTTAAATTACATCTCTGCCAAATATGAGAATTGGGTCATCGGTTTTAGTGACGAGATCATGGGACTGACATTCGTCTCAGGGTCATTTTCAAATTTATTGTACAGTTACAAAAATGAAACAAAAACGAATACCGTTACAAAAATGAATAACGTAACAAAGAAATAACAAAAACGAAATATTAGGGCTGTTTCACATAAGATCATTAAAACAACGAAATCACTTCTTAATCAATTATTAATAATATAATGAGTCTGTTGAATTAGTCACATAAAATCAGTCTCAAAATAGTGTATTTCTTATGGTCCTTAACATTTATTTAATTACTTATTAAAATATCTAGCCCAGTCAAAATAAACATTTTGTCGAGGAACATAGAGTTGAAAATTAGTAATAACCTTATATAAGTTATTACAAAAATAATGGTGAAGCGAATTATTTTGTAGCAAAACTTTTATTTTGAAAAGGCTAGTAAAACAAATAAAATAAAACATACTTAGTATCTATATTACACAAGTCACTAGGTAGGGAAAGATAATCAACAGTGGCCTACTACAATAAGTTTTAAACTTTAGAAACTATCGTGTAACATAAAAAATTTGTGAAATGTTCTTTTACTTCTCATACAATTATGTTTTTTTAGAGATTAATAATAATAATGTTAATTATTACATTTTAATAAAAATAAATGATATTAATTATTATTGGCGTAATCAGAATACCTTGACAGACTTTTACAGAACATAGTAGTTACTCGTGAAAATGAGCAACAGACTTTTACTATGCGAAAACTGTGAAATTTTTCGCAGCCCCGATCTTGGGTTTTCATTTTGACCAAATTCACATTTTCTCGCTCTCTCTCTCTTTCTTTCGAATTAGAGAAAGACAGTCGTAAGTATGAACGCTTTTTCGCGTGACGATTTCTGCCAGTATACTCCTACCGCAAGCCGCGTTAAAGTACTTCGTTCCAATTACTTTTTACGTCGCTTAACGGTCAAGAGGATATTTAAAAAATAATACAATGTAAGTATATTTAAAAATATAAAAAATAGTTCCGTATGAATCGGCTTTATCTCATTTTTGTTACATCATTTTTGATAAGCAACAAAAAAACGTAACAAATCGTTACGAAAATGAAATCCACCATGAGATTGAATTACAACCTCTAATGTTTTAAGGTTAGAAATAATCTTATTGGATTTATCCAGCTTCTGTTTCGAAGTTGGTCATAGTTAATCTTAACATTTACGCAAAAATAATAAGAGAGAGACTTACCGTGGTATTTACTTGTGTACAACCAAAATGAATGGTTTTTTGTTGAAAATGCAGTGCACAGGAACAAACACACTTTTCTTGTCGGTGGAACCCTTTGTCAGAATGGCGGACTGACGTTCTATTGTCATCTGACTGGACGGTTTTAAATTGAGAATGTTGATAGTTGATAACGTCAAATATCTACCGATATCGGTGTAACAAAAACGAATAACAAAATTGAATGAAATGGAAGACAGATATTGAAAGGATGTTATTATTATTATGCAATAGGTTATTTATTTATATTTTATATTCTTAACATCACAATTAAAGTCATAAAAATATTGCGTAATGAAAACAAGTAAATATGTGAGGAGTTTCTTTTTTATGAAACTTTTTGTAACGCGCTCGTGCTTAGAGACACGGGGTTAATGTATGGAAATATTATGACACCAAACTAGTTAACACCTTTTTTTTATATAATTACCTATTATTTTGATCTGAAATGTCGAAACCCATCTGGAGAAAATGTTGTTCAAGGAAAATAATACTAATTTGATTGCTTCAATGTGTTATTTCTGGTCAATATTCACGTGGACGTTTTCACACAACAAAATGTACAAAAATTTTGAAAATGACCCCTCATTGTTTTTTATTTCGTCTGATTAATTAATCTATTTCTATATTTTAATAATTTACAAGTAGTTAGGCTGCTTTGCTGTACTTAGTTGTTCAAAATAATTAATTTATACAATTTTTATTAATTAACGAGTCAACGGGCACCTAAAAATTGTATGCCACTGATGTCATTCCTGAAAACCCCAGCCAAAACATCGTTAAAACTTTTCCAAAGTATATTTTTCCAAATTATTCTTCGACAAAGCCGCCAACGTACACAAATACACATACATAGGTACAATAACACACAAAGAGGGGAGTACACGTTTGCCTATCCATTTGGCTGGCTTCGAAACGAAACCCGATATCCTACACAATACATCCCTGGAAATTATGCCCTTTATAAGCAAAAACGAACCTTACTGCTTCAGAAATAAGCTTGGAAGTCCGAAAAACGAGCATAAATAGTACATCCAACGGTTACTTTATAATAATTTCCAATTTAGAATATTATGGTTCGAATGTTTGAATTTTTGCGTTCGAAATATTAATTGAAGAGTCTGTTTATGATCCAAATGGCCGCCGTTTTATGATGGCGCAATGTCATTTTGGCGGTAGAAATTAATGATAGTTTTAAGTTGATCGGGACTTTCGGAATAATAATTTTATGGGAGAGTCTCATTTAAATCAACGGGAAATTGTTTTGAATGAGCTGTAGTTTTAATTGTTGATTGTAGATTGATATTAAAATACCGTACGCACAGATTTTACTCCTTTCGTGGAAATTAACCTGCTCTAGTCTCTCTGTTGCTAAGATATAATTTTCTTTCTTCTGTTTTGGCTAGGGTTCTTGTTCATTTTCAAGCCAAAATCGTACGTAGCTTCGGTCCCAATGTCTTCAGCTGTCACCGATCTCAGTACTGATTTCCTGATGTCTCACGCTCAATAGCAACAAATATCTGTTGGTAAGCAAGTTTGATTCCGGACATTAAATTTTTTCTTTGCGAGTTTAAATATACGTTAGTCTGTAAAAACCTCAAAAAAGGTATTATACTTAGTACTTAATTACTTCCTAATGAATAAAACTCAACCATCATCTGACTTTGTCCAGCTGTGGGATGCAATATCTATATTGGATACCATCCGATGACGTATCGCATGTAAGAGCGAGACAATGGCATGAGTGCGAAAGGTACAGACGTATGTAACCTGACACCTTCACATCTGCGGTCTAAAAGCGTACAGGGACGTACTTGGAAACTGTATTGTTGTAATAATTAAGAAAAAAACTTCCTGAATTGGAAGTTAAAGGAATTTTGGATCAGCTGCCTGTTACAAAATGTATTTAACTACAGTCTGCACTGAGGTTAGACGAAATACGAGTATTTGTATCATAAATCAGAAAAAAAAACGTCTTTTGGAAATCTCCTTTTAACACAGACTCCTCGTTTGTAAATAGTTGCGTCCGAGGATAATTTACTATTGACGTCCAAAAAGCAAGCCCTCAGCAACCATATGAGATTCATCATTCAAGTTAAGACAAAGCATATTGACCCATTTCACTGATTGGAAAACTCAGTCTCCGGGTAAACACAGAAGCATGAGGGACCAACGTGTCATCGACTCCCTTTTAGGAGAAGTCTCGAAGTCTGCAGGCAATCCATACAGTTCACTGCTACGGTACTGAGGATTTTGGTTCAAAATTAACACTATCAACGCAGGAGTCTCATACAATCTATATCTATACCTACTAATAAATAATAAAGCTGAAGAGTTTGTTTGAACCCGCTAATCTTTGGAACTACCAGTTGGATTAGAAAAATTATTATTGCATTTGATAGCTTAATTCTTGAGGAAGGTTATATGCTATTTAGCATTACGCTACGACTCTTAGGAACCGAGCAAAAAGTGCAAATAGCGCGGGCGGGCGATAGGTTGCGACGCGGTGGGTCGGGGGCCGAAATTTCACGTGGACGAAGTCGCGGACTGAAGCTAGTTTCAAATGAAGTTTAATCTCCATTAGGGCCACAATGTCTGTTCAATGTCACTCCCGTATTC
The DNA here is from genome assembly GCA_917490735.1 of Dryobotodes eremita. Classification (NCBI taxonomy): domain Eukaryota; kingdom Metazoa; phylum Arthropoda; class Insecta; order Lepidoptera; family Noctuidae; genus Dryobotodes; species Dryobotodes eremita. The sequence goes on from OU823267.1 coordinate 14,530,010, forward strand.
AGCTGTGGACGTTTACAAGTAGAAAAATGATGATAACAGTCAAAGTGCCTACTTTGACTTTTGACGTTCTCAACGGTTTGCAACTTCATGATTAAATAGTTAGGTTATGGATAATCAAAATGAGGTAGTATCAGCAATTATCGTTTTACATAACTTGCACATTGTCAATTAAAAGAGTTCTTTTTATTTCAGTATGTCTGGTCCTTGCAGTAGTCAAACGCTTTTTTTCAAACGTAAACTAGCGCAAAAACAACAGAAGTGTATTACCAAACAAAAAGGAGCATTTTTCAAACAAAAAGGTCTAATGACTTAAATCCTGTTCGTATTTGATCAACTGGAAGGCTTTCGGCTCAATGGACATCGGACCTGGATCTTTGCCGAGTAAAAAAAAAGCAATCTTTATTATCTGTGGTGGCTTTGTCTTGGCGCGATTTTTTTTTGTCAAGTTGTTTGATTTGTTTTAAATATTTTTTTGAGAATTGCTTTAGAATTGAAATAATTATCATGCAACCTCGAAAATAATTAAATACTGAATCTTTTAATAGATTTCGCAAAAATCTGCTTTACGGAACTGAAGTATTTATATTCGCAAATTATATAAATCGATGGACTAAAAAATTGCGCACAATGTTTTGAATTAAGGAATATGATTTTTTATAGCTTTTTCTTAGTTGCCAAATATACTAGCTTACATTTTACAACTCATCATAGCTAATGAGGTTGTAGGGTAGGAACACCAATTATACGCTCAGAAATAAAAATAAAATACACTTCTATTTTATTTCAAGAATAAAGAGTATTTCTAATTAAAACAAAAAAAAAAACTTACACTATATTTCACAATAATACTTACTATTACTTCGAAGCGGTAGGAAAACATGGCCGATAAATTTTAACAACAGAAATCCAATACTCAAGATAACGCAATTTATTTTTATTAACACTATTAGTACTTAAACGACCTTTGGTAGACAAACGGCATACTGTTCAGCTGCCAAGCAATCGGTTCCGGGTTCTATTCCCGTTTGTACTACGTACCATCTGGGCTTTCATTTGTAACCAGATTTTAGTATGTCAGCCTTGTTATTGCATACTATGTTATTCAAGACGATATCGGGACGTGAAACACTACATTTGGTTGCTAAGTATTTAGATTTACATGGTCAAATTATTTTGTTCTTGGCAACTTCAGTCCTGTAGTGAGGGAGCCAGCGGAGTTGGCCACGGTTTACATAGAGAAGGGAGATCTTTGCCTTATGCTGGATCACCGTAGAGTAAAATTTAACTACATGTCATTTTACTATTTATAACACGTCTGGATAAAGTCACAATGGCTTAGTAGTTTTTCGGTCAGTGTAGGTTTTTAGAGTCTTTATTGAAAATTTGAACTTGCGGTTGAACGAGATGATAAATACACTGAATCCCTTTTGTCTTTTACTCCAAACTCAGCATAATACTTTTTTAAACGACTTCAATAAAGGAGAAGGTTCTATATTTATTTATTGAAACTTTATACACAATTGAAAAGATACTGTACAAAGTCGGACTGAGGCATATATATCTGTATATATATTTCTAAATGTATATTTATCGATATTTTTATCAATTGTGAATAGATTTAAAAAAATCATTTTTCCTTTGAAAGGGTCCTGAGGTCCCATATAAATTTGGCCAAGTTATGATGAGTGGTTTTTGAGTTAGCTTCAATAATACGTATTTATTGTTGATGATGTTGTTCAAGTTCCTTTCACTGTTGTTTACATAGTAAGTAGTGGCATACGAATTTGTGTGGGATAGGTAACTACCACAACTAACAAGTGAATAATAAAAAACGCATTAATTTGCTGATGAAGCAAAATTCCTTCTATCTTTTTTTCACTGTGCTAAGTGCGATTTTGGGTGATCACAATCACAACTTTCTGACTAATTAATTTAAATCAAAAGCTTCACCTATTCCCCGTTTACCAAACTACTCAAAACACACAACAAAGTTCTAAAAGCATACAAAAACAACAACAGCTCATCGTTTGTCTAGCAACACACAAAAAAACGAGCCCCCACGGGCCCACGTATCACGTTACTTAGTTTGGAGGGCTGGCTGTCATCGGCGATATGTCTCGATGTGCTTCCCCCTCATTGGGTCTGAACGAGTGGTAGGACTACCTATTTTATTAATAAGTTTTCGAGCGTGGTAATTTTTAGTGTAGGTGGGTTTTGGGTAATGATGCTGGGTGGGCGTTATTCTGTTTTGTATTTGGTCTACGTACTTCAAGAATCAAGTGTCTTAAAAGCGAAACAAAGAATAAAAACGGGAATGAAATTAATCGGTTATTTGAAATTTAGATTTATCAGTAATTAGCTTTTGCCCGCAGCTCAGCTCGCGTTGATTTAGAATTTGACAATCAATTCGGGTTATTCGGGGAATGGAATTATAGTTAGGAGGATGAAAAACCGGTCTACCGACACTCTAGACTTACAAAATGTATTAGGTAGTTAAATAAAAAATCTTAACACACTATCAAAGTTTCTATAATAATACAATTCAATTATGATTGGAAAGACACGTGGCGCCATCTATTAACATAAGCAAGTTATTGTTGTTTTCATCGGGAACAGTACTTATTTTTGGGATGAAAGGGACCCTATGTCCGTTTCTGTACACCTGACAACGTATATGCAAAATTTCAGGATGATCGGTTCAGTGGTTTAGGCGTGAAAAGGTAACAAACAAACAAACAAACTTATTTTCGCATTTTTAATATTAGTTGGGATAGGATTAGGATTAAGAGATTGACAGTAATTTATTGCAATGACTATTTTTCGAGGACAATCGTAATGATTTCAACATAAAATTCAAAGACATGTCGCGTTTACCAACCCGCACTAGCCCACGTGCTTGGTAGATTATGGCCCACTGTCTCTCACTGAGAGCAAGCTTATATCCCAGCAGTGGGAACATTACAGGGCGATTATACTAATGCTAACCAATATCTATTCTCTTTATTTCCAGCGGCGGCACCGGCGACAAGCAGCTGGACTCGTCCACAGACGACGACAGCGACGCGGCGGCGCACGGGCCCGCGCCGCACGCGCTGGCCGCGCACGCGCCGCAGCCGCTGTACCCGCTGTACGAACACCCGCTCGCGCATCTGCAGTACCACCACACGTGACCCGCCACCAACTACCAGCTGTGGGGGACTGGCAGGCAGGGGACCTAGCTTCTTACAATCTGTTCTGTGATAGGTACAGCCTTCGCAGCCTCTCTACCCTCTGTACGCACATCCTCTAACGCAGGGATTCCCAAACTATTGTAGGCAAGAGACCCCTTTTCCAAAATGAACTGATACCTCAGATCCCCATACGCAAATTACCTAAAAAAAAAACCTATCTCCAGTTTTTTCCTATTGATACAAACTACGAGTACTTACTAATTTATAAAAATTGCAGTTGGTCAAGTGAGTAAACTTGACATTATTTTCTCATCAACATTTAACAAGACAAATAGACATAAAATTCAGTAAAAATCAAGTGTAATTAACAGTTATTAAGACAAATAAATAAAAAAATACTTAAGTAGGTAATATTTTTATGAAAAAAAAAAAAACTTTAAAATCACAAAGTAAAGATAAAAAAATACACACACACAGTAACACAACTTATACAATATCTTGAAAGCTTTAAATAAGAACTTGTGTTAATTAATAGGGGTCGATTTTTAGACCTCGTTGACCCCCAAAATCAGTTTTCGTTTATCTCGACCCCTGGTAAACTTTGGGAATCCTTGCTCTTACACATCTACAGTACCATTACACGTGACCCTGCAGTGACTATCAGTAGTAAGTCACTGAAGTAGGCCTGAGACCTATTATCTGTTCCAAAAGTAACTGATGAAAATGTAAACAAATTTATTTTATTTATTTTATTTTATTTTACAATTTTAGGAACACTTACAGCTATACATTTTCACACAAATAAAAGTAACAAAAATAAGGCCAATTAAAAGTTATGGACTAGAAAAGGTACCTGTGAATGTCAATTTGTAGTATTACTTACAAACTGAGTGGTTTGAGACTGCTCGTCTGTGAGTGCGTTTAAAAAAAAAGTTACTTAGGTATAACAACGATTAGGTGCTTAAGTATTGCCAGCACAGAACAGAAAGTGTTCAATGAACTTGCCAGATAAACTAAACTCCGCTTGCTATTAAAGTCTTTTGATTGTTACTAAATATTGCACTGTGATTGAATGAAGCTTGGTCTCTGCTTTATTTCTACTAAAGTGTCAAAGCTGTAAATATCCTTGAAATTGTAGTGAAATCTGCTTAAAAGTAAAACTCATAAAACTACACATCCGAACGTCTGAATCGAGCCACCCTATTTGGATAAAGCCTCCTACAAACAGGCGTGACACGCGACGCGACACGGACGCGATACCTTTGTGTCGCGTGCGATTCGCGGCCCGTGTCGCGTCTGTTTAATAAGGAGCCTTTTAGGTCTTGGAACTGTTTAGATATTCATGAATTCAAATTTAGAACACTGATGAGACCAAAATGGTGGTCAGTATTCGGCTTCAAAACTGCATAAAAAATCTTTTTTGACTCATAATTATTATTTTGATGTTTTAGACTTTTTATGTAAATATGCAGATTGGCTCGATTTAGAAGTCCAGCGGGTTAGTTACGTAACACACTAACAGTAGAAATGGGTTTCATTTTGACAGTTCAACAACATTCATTGCGTTATTTATGTTGTTGAGCAGACAAATTTTTCGAATATATGAAGCAATGGATTAGCAATGGGCTTCGAAATGATTCAGATTGTGATAGATAGTGTGTTACGTAATTAGGGTTCTGGAGGGTTGATGAGCTGTTTAAGATGGACTTTTTCAAATCTATAGGCAGAAGCTTGCTTATAAAAGTTTGTGTTCCTTGAAACTAGCAAACAGATTTTTAAGCTCACACAGATTTTATTACAAAAATATTTTTATGGATAAAATGTAGGTATGTACATTATATCCATATAAGTTTGGAGAAAACCTACCTAATAATATTTCAACTGAATGCAGATTGCTTCAGTATTTATAAATAAGTTGTTTTCAATTTAAGTTGTATAGGACCACAGAACCATATAATTATTTGTATTTAACTTGTATATTTTAGTTTAAAAAATATTAAATTATCATAAAAAAAGTATTTTATTCATCTTTCACTGATACATCATAAAAGTAGGGTGGAACCACCAATTGATGTACTTTTATGAGTTATAGTATGCACTAATTTTATTTGAAAATTAAAATAATTATTTTATTATGCATTGTGAACAGTAGGAGTGAATCATATAACTTTCTTATCCTTAACAAAGCTACCTATAGTAATCGCATAAAAAATGATTCAATTACCTATTTTTAGCGTCCTGATTTTGACCCTAACATTTAACACTGCTCACCTCGCTACCCGTCCGCGATAATCATAGATCATCAATGATAACAAAAAAGTGATTCATAAAATAAAAACAGGTCTCAATATCATAAAGAACCACACAATGATTGCTTGTTCCATCCTAATTACCATATTGTTCTACATCGTTAATTATAATAAACATTCAATTAACAAAATGTGGGCGACCCACGATAATAGCACAAATACATAATTATGTAAAACAGATGATTATGCCAACCGTTCTCGACCAAATAAGGATTGGAACGCCATAACTACTTAATTTTACATAAACATATGATTGCCAGAGATATTATCGCTTTCTTTAATACATGTATTGATTTTATCGTAACAGATCGTTGTAATATTTGAATTTTTGACGATTTTAAATCATGTTTTTGACCTTTTGATCTTATCGCGCTTGATAATTTAGTCGCGAGCTACTGGCGTGTTTTAAGGATTAATTTAGCAATTAAAAAAGGTTAATATAAACAGATTATTAAGATAATGATCAAATTGTGTTTGTTGGGAATGTAAAACTATATATTTTTATTTTTTGTAATTAAAAGCTGCACGCGTGTCTTTTTTAACAATAAAGCTATTATAATACATTATCATAAAACAGAAATTCTGTATATATATAGAGTGGCAGGAAAATTGTCGCGCACACCGTAACCATGAATTCAGCACATGATTCTAGACACCCTAGTTTATAAACTTTTCGTCGATTATCAAAAAATTCATCAGCTGTTTTATAGAAAAGTGCAATACCTACGCGGTCAAATTGTATGGAACAGTAATTTTTTTGAAAGTATTTGACTAAAAATTTCAACGCCGGTGAGTTCCGCATCATTGACTGAATCCATGGTAACAAATTGCGCGTCGATGTCCCTAACAGCCTGTATATAGATACTTCAAAAATATTTCTTATTATTAGTTTATCCAAGATCACAGGATATAGATAAAACTTAGGATATTTGATATGCAAAGCCTGTGACTGCATAATACTGATCATGGTCTAAAAAAACAAGGTCTGGCATTCCGAGAGTGACACATGCTTACGTCACTATCCAGTTGCACTTTATCGCAACAAAACACGAATTATGGAAACATTTTCAGTCACCATTCTGTTAAAAAATATATATAAACCATTTAAATTGTCGCTTCGTTTTTCTAATCAAACGAAACAATTCAATTTAAACATATACCAACGTAATTGATAGATAAAACCTCATTGTTTTATCGGATTCGCACAGGTAATAAAAGCGGTTGGGGAGTTATTATTACACACTACTGGTAACACAGCGGTGATGACGTAGTCTTGTGTCTCCCACGTGACCACTGTTTCTCGGAATGCTATACCTGGCGAAGTATATTATTATACCAAGATACTGATCAGCAGTTTCTAGTTAATCTGAATCCCAACATATTTAAGAATAAGTTTCGTAATTGGGACTGATATTGCCAACAAGGTGGACTAATGATACGATAATTACTAAGCATTATAAATAAACGAAATTAAGCCTAAACATCGTTATGGTTATCACTGTAATGACCACGTGCTTACAACAATACAATTAATTATACTTAAAATAATTAAGTATAATAAGCATTTATCGAAAGTTTTGCCAGTTATTCATATATTTTTTAATAAATAATGATACTAATCTCTACCTTTGTGTTAATTAATATACCAATTACTTTATGGAGCATTCAATTGTTATTACAAAAATATCTTACACAAATGGCAGTTTCTTTGGCATTTATACCATATAAAGTTATTTATTTATTTTCTAAGTGTCTAATTTTAAGTTTTATGGAATAACTATTTAACAATATTATTGTCATGTCAATGTAAATTATAATATTTTAACTATCGGCCAACAATTGGGCGCTCCACCCTAGTTTTTTTTTTTAATAAAGTTGTATACATATCACAGTTCAATAATCTTTTATAAAATATTATTTTTAGTTGTAATTTTCTTTTGTAAAAATAATGCTAAGTCAGTAAGTTATGTCCAAAAAATATTAAAATTAGTTTTAAAAAAGTATTTGTGATTTTAACTCATGGCTTCCTATGGCGATTAAATTTTAAGATATATTTAATATGTTTAATTTATGTAATAATTATTTTGTACAATTATTATCAATAAGATACCAATATTAAAAAATACGATATAGTTTAAGTTCAAAAGTAGTTACAGATTTTTTTAGAATACCAATGGAATGTAATTTTAACGTTGAATAAGTACATATTTACTTTTAACAAACCTTTTAGTGTACAAAGTTCCTTGGCAAGTAAGCTGTATTCGGAAAATTTGGATACCACACAATTTTTTTTTTAAACATAATGACTAAATTAAATTGAATAAAAATATTGAAACTCTTTGAAGTCTACACTAAACCACAATAATTTCAGTTATCGTTATCATACATTTTATTATTTATTTAATAAGTAATGAACAATAATTTATTTAGTAAATAACACACAATATGTCGTGCTGTACAATATTATTTTAATTATTAAAGTAAGATGAGCATAAGTTTTTCTTTATTTAGTTTTTTTTTAAAACATACCTGTGTTGTTGAATGTTGTTTTATTTTCGTCAAAAAGCGCCTTGACCAATCCAATTAGCAATGTTGTGGGTTCAAGTCGTAGCCTCTGTCAGCAGGGGAATCTTAGGCACCTGTTTCATCGCCGAGGAGGAAGCGACTACCTATCAAAGATTTTCTTGCTTAATTGATTCATTGCCACCATCATTTTCATGAATACTTTAGCCAGGCCCTGAACATTGGACGATGATGCGCCTGCGCGTCATGGGTCTACACCAAGGATGAGGCACCTAGAGTTTTATGAGTATTTCGCCGTTATCTTGCGTCGATCTGCTAAGAGAATAAGTTTTTTATGTGCTTCGATTCGTATTCGTTGATGTTCAAAGGAAATATGGCATCACAAGGTAGGATTTATTCGTTTTAGTAAAATCTTACGGTGGTCGTCGACATTTTTGTAAATTTACTTGTTTTAGGTAATTTTTTTGTATTAATAAACATAGGTTAGGAATTATTTGTAGATAATCAGCAAGGAGACGAAATTTTTCCTGAATGTAGTCAATCGATTTTGCATATTTCAAAGAAGCGTAAATTCATGAGACCTTGTAATAGTCAATATGCAAATTATAATTTAGACACAAGCATTGAAAAAATTAAGGATTCTAACGAAGACGAATGTGAGAAAAAGAAAACAAAGTTTAAAGTAAGAATATCTAAGTATGAACCTAACTCGTCCATTAAATTGAGTCAGACCCTGATTGTTGTGCAGCAAAAAATATTTTAAAATAATTGATCTCAAAAGATTTAAAAACGGAACTAAATACGCAAGACGAATTGCCTCCAATATATGCTCAGTTTGAACATGACTTGGGTATAATGCTAGCATTTAGATTAAGAAATGTACCAGCAAGCAAACGTTTAGAGAGTTATGAAAAATGTATTAATGTGGCGAGACAATATGAAGACGAAAATAAAAGACACATAGAGATAGATCACGAACTCATTCTGCTTTCTATATAACAATTTATTGCAGAGCTGATGTAATGCCTTTGTAAAGTTTGGGTTACACAAGTTTTGCCTGTTCTATAAGTAGAACCTAAGGGTTGCTGTATATACTCAGTTGGTACCTGTACTTACCTAGCTACACCTCGTTTTTCCTCAGACGAGTGCTACTCTACCCCAAGAAGCTTTACATAATCAACTAGTAAGCGGCCGTTTCTGGTTCTGGTGACGCCTTTGTAGGTAACCAATTAAAATTTTCATTACCAACTTAGGAATTACTAGTATTTGCCCTTGGCAGAGGCGCGGGCCCAGGGGGGGCCAAAACCCCCAAAATTACCCCCCCCCCCAAAATCATTCAAGCTGTCGAGAGCTTGAATGATTTTCTTGTCTTACTAACTTATAACTGTACTTGAGCCACGGTGACCCCGATACAAAACACACAAAACAAACACACACATAACATACAAAACATTAAGAACACAGGCAGTCATGGGCACTGCCGACAGAAGTGATAACTTAAAACTATGAGACAAAAATGGTTTCTTTTAATTTTCAAATTAATTGTTGTATCAAAGTTTTAATTTCATAATTTGTAAATTGAAATTATTAACATGAGTCTGTTTTTTACATTTATCGGCACTCCGAGCAACAACCAGCGCCACACGTCATACTCTTAGCTACGTACTGTTAACATTACCCTTTCGATGACGCAAACCCATAAGATTTTCCCCTACCAAAAATCGCTCAACGCACCTAAAGAAGTTTTTTACTTCAAAAAGTTTGTTATAAAATCTATTCAAGGATGCGAGAGCGATGATCAAAAGAAAATCTAACCTATCCGAGTGTGCAAAATTTTCAAGCTCGCTTCGCTCGCTCTTGCATTCTATATTCTCATACTTGGTTGGGCTTTCCTGTATAAGTCGTCAATGCAACTCCTATTTCTGTTTGAAATATTAAACTAAAAACTAACCTAACCGAGGCGGGTTATTACAATTTTCGAGCTCGCTGCGCTCGCTCTTCTCACCTTACATAATCTGCTACTATTCTAATACCTATTATTTAACAAAAAATGCTGCGATCAATTTGGCAGCATTATTGGGCCCCCCCGGCCCCCCGCCATGTAAAAGCTGCGTCCCTGAATAGCATAAGTAATGTGGAGCTGGAGATGTACATGAACGTTAACATAAACTCACGCCTTTAATCCCCAAAGGTTAGGCAGAGGTGTACCTACATATAGTTCTTACACCCACATTTCGTCAGTTATGTTTAAGTCCCAAGTCATACGGGGCGAGCCAATTCCCACAACCGGGCACAAATCCACAGACCAGGATGCTTCTGACAAATTCCCGGTGGAAAAACCTAATAACACGTTACCCGACCTGAGAATCGAACCCAGGACCTCATGCTCAGCAGTAACGCTTGCGACCACTAGACTAACGAAGAGATGTATCTCCCTAAAAATTATTTCACGAGAACGTAGGAGGGATAAAAAGTATGCTATGTCCTAACTCCTACCCCAGTCCATTCAGCCGTTGAGGCGTGAAAAGAAAGACGGAACATAGGTATATTTATTTAGTTTATAGAGGTATGAGGAACAGGGTGTAAAGCTAACTCATACTCTATTGAAAAGGGAGGATCCTCCGACCAGACGGGTGTCGTGTCTGGTGGGCAACTGCCCGACGTTTGATGGCCGGACGTTGTATAAGTATATGCTAGTTGCGCGGTGAACTCTGCTTGCGCGATGCAGGATTTTGCGTGATGTCAGCGTGACGTGTAGCTCGCATGTGGCGATGTAGATACCGCTACAAGTTCACACCATATGCAACAAAATAAAAATAATATAAAAAAGTGTATTCCGTCGTAAAAAAATATTATTCTAGCAGACAGAGTTACCTACTTTAGCATTTTCTATATTAGTATGGATATCGATGAAAAATACTAATTCATTCTCTATATATACCTATGGGAATAAAAAGGAGAGATATTTGGCTAGCAGTTGAAATAATATTTTATCATGAAAATATCTAAGTACTCACAGTCCGGCCGCCGCGTCAAGAGCATGCCGCACCTTCGGTAAGACAAGGGCATAACTGCACTTTCAGTGATTTTGCAGGAGAGTCATTTTAAGATCTTGTCGCGTCAAGATAGTAAAAAAAAATGCACCAATGTGACAAAGGCACTGTTGCCTTCTGGCAACATTTATCTGGTTGATATTGATACGGATCTTTGTTCCTCCAGATAAAAGGGACTTTATAAAGCATTTTGGCATACTTACGAGGGCCCTTCCCGGTCCGTTTATCTTCAACGCGAGCATGATTGAAAAGCTTGTTGTTTCATCCAACGCAATGTTTGATAAAGAAGTAAGAGTGAGAACGCGATAACATCGAACGAAAATTGACGCGCAGAGATTTCACAAAACTTGTTCCAGGAAATACGTGTTTTTGAAAAACCCTTACAAGTTTTTGGAAAACATGTTCGTCATTTAGAATCTCCATTACATGTGCGAGGTTTCTATGACGATGTTTTCTTTACTTTTATAATTTATGAGTACATTATGAACGGCCAAAGTTCAGGTAAACATTGTGCAAAAAAGCAGATTTTTGGAGGCATTACTGAATTTGTTTCTCCAAATTTTGATTTTTTGCTTGCATAGAAACCTAGATAAAGTGCACAAGATACTTATTAGTTCAAAAATTTCAGTGAAAGATGTGTTACAACGCCATAATCCCGTACGAGCGTTTGTATAAAAAGTATGACGGGTTGGCCGCTCTTAAGGATTAAGCTCTCGACACTCGTCCTGAACGGTCGTGCTTTACGCTCCCCCGTTCATGACTCAGTGGCGCTAGCCTAATTCTTCCCGTTACGTTTTACGTAACGCCCTCGCAGCCGCCCCGGCTGCAACCGATCATCGATCGATTAATTAATTAATTTTAATTAATCAATCGCTTCTGATCAAATATAAAAATTGCCTTTTTCAAGGCAGGTTCTACTGTTTCTTTAACGTGCGCGTTTGTGTGAGTAGCTTCACTAGGCCCCTTCCGGGCAAAACCACAGTTTCGTGGTCCTCGGTGGATACCTTACGGTGCCAACGAAACCGAGTGGGGTGTTGACCCAATCACACCCGCCGAACCCCTTCAGGGCTAGGCAGTCAGTTGGACGGGTCCCAGAGTTAACCGGCCTTGGGGGATCTCCTAGTCGGCTCTGGTGACAGTTTTCCTTTCACAGCTACTCACCTAGTGTCTCTAGGGTGTGTCTACACCCTTCGCGCTAGACTGTCAGGGCCCCGTTCGCACAATAAGACTGGCGACGGGTATACAAGCTTAGGGCTCACCCATAGGCACTCAACCTCCCTGTCTATACCCGACAGGGAGGGTGTGACACATCCCCGGGCAATTCCACCCGGGGAGCTAGGCATAGGGAAGATAGGCGGGAACCTTCTGTTCCACCATCCCCCAAATCCAACCCTCCCGCACCCCCAACCATGGGGGATGCTGTCCTTTTGACGTTTGTTAGGGAGGTCCTCTTAAAGGACCCCGAATTCTTAGCCAAATATGGCGCCCGTTTCGCTGCTATGCAGCCTTCCACCCCCTGTCCCTCCGACACTCCAGCCATCGCTAGCTTTAGCGATGCTCTAGAACCCCCCTCCCCTCCGTGCTCTATGCCCGTCATAGACTCGGAGGACTCGTCAGGTCCCATGGACACAGACGTTGCCTCTATCAAACGCCCAATCACTCCGTATCCTTATGATACGGAGCCTCAATTCTCCTCCGCCTCCTCGTCCGAGGATGACGGCTTCCAAACCGTCACCTCCGCCGCCAAGAGGAAGAAGAACGTAGTCTCTTCTTCCCAGGCAGGGAAAACCCCTAAGATAGGCTCCCCCGCCGCCCCCGCGACACCGACCCCCCGTTGTCCCCGCCCCGACCGCGCGCCCCGCTCCCTCCGCCGCCGCGTCAACCCCCCCCACCCTGTCCAAGGCTTCCGATGGCCAATCCAAACAGGCCCCCTCCCCGCCCCCTGTGTTCATTCAGGACAAGGGGAAGTGGACCGTCGTGTCCAAATGGTGCGTCGATCTCCGGATCGGCTTCACCAGTGCCCGTGCCACAGAGCAGGGCATCAAGGTCCAAGTCCCTAACTCTTCCGATTATAGGGCTCTCACGAAACTCCTCAGAGATAGGGGAGTTTCGTTTCATACCTACTCCCTTCCGGAGGACCGACAGACCCGCGTGGTCATAAATCGCATCCCAAAAGAGATCGCGACCTCTGACATAAAAGACGACCTTCTGTCGCAAAACGTCCCCGTCGCAGAAGTGCACCGCATGCACCGCGCCCGAAGCGGAGAGGCATACAATATGATCCTTGTTGTATGCCCCGCCGTCGAGGGACATCACCCGATCTTTACGATCAAGTCTATTTGTAGCCTTACTGGATTCGATATCCAGAAGCCGCGTAAAACTGGCATCGTCGGGCAATGCCACCGGTGCCAACTCTATGGCCATTCCCAGCGGAATTGCCATGCGACACCCAGGTGCGTCAAGTGCCTGGGCGAGCACGGCACTTCCGACTGCTCCCGCCCCAAAGACAGAACTTTGTGCACGGAGCCACCCAGCTGCGTGCTCTGCGGGAACTCCGGGCACCCAGCCAACTACCGTGGCTGTCCTAAAGCCCCAAAATCGACCGCCCCTAAGCTGACGAAGCGTACCGACGCCCGTCAGCAAAGGGAAGCCCCCCCCTCTCAACTTCCCGAGCGACTGAGTCCCCAAAGACCCAGTCCTTGGCATCTCCTGCACCACCAACAGGCCTTCCCGGCCTTGGGGCGCTATCAACAACCTCCCCCTCCTCCCATCCCTCCGCTGATGGATCCCCGCATCCGTGCTCACGCACACGCACCCGCGCCCGCGCCCGCGCCCGCGCCCGTGCCCGCGCCCCCTCGCGCTAACCCACCCCCGGCTCCTAAAGCCGCTCCCCCCGCGCCGGTCGCACCCCGCCCGCCCGCACCCACTCCTCCAGTGGTCGGGCCTAACCCTCTCGACGCGTTCAATGTGATCTCGAGCACATTCCTCGTCTTCCTCACCCCTCGCGCCCGAAAGATGGCTAGCGAAATCGTCACAGCAAGAAATTCCTGTGACCTCTTCGCTATCCAGCAAATTTACAATGCGTATCCGGAGATAACGCAAACCCTAATGACCTTCTCCAACCAACCTAAAACCAATTAATGGATAAAGGAATCATTGCGCGTATTAAACCCCGATCCCTCAGACTGGGGTATTTCAATGCCAATGGCATCATAGGTCAGCGTGACGAAATCGCGACCTTCCTCCGCGATCACAATATAGACGTCCTCCTCGTACAGGAGACGTTCCTTAAACCCCATCACCGTAGGCCGTCCATCGCAAACTATCGCGTAGTCCGCAACGACAGGATTCGGTGTCACCGGGGCGGTACCCTGATCTACTACAGGGCTTCGCTCTATTGCATCCCAATAGACCCCCCTCCCCTCTCACGATTAGAAGTGTCTATATGTCGACTAGGCATGACGGGTCACCAGCCGATCACTCTGGTGTCGGCTTACCTCCCCCCCACCAATACCTCAGAGAACTTTCAATTACTGACTGACGACCTGACCCTCCTGCTCGGCTTGAGTGACTCCGTTATCATAGCGGGCGATCTCAATGCCAAGCACACCGCCTGGAATAGTGCCATTATCTCTACCCGAGGGAGACACTTGTTCGACCTCAGTCCTCTTCTTAACTTCGACGTCATCGCCCCGATGACCCCCACCCACTTCCCCGCTAACGTTGACCACGCCCCTGACGTGCTCGATGTAGCACTCCTAAAGAATATCAACCTACGGTTGGCCTCTATAGAAGTGCTACAAGAGCTAGACTCTGACCACCGACCAGTCGTAATGAGACTAGCCCCTCGCATAGGTCTCCCCGACCCCGACCAACCCCCCCTCACGAGAGTGGTAACGGACTGGAGGTTAGTAAGCGAACGCCTGAAAGCCAACACGTCCCCCCACTTAGACTCTATCCCCGACCTCTTCGACTCAGTCGCAGACACGACGGCCGCGATCGGCTCGTTCACAGAACACGTACAATCCGTCCTGAACGATTGTTCAAGGGAAGTTCCAGCGATAGATGACTATCGCTGGAAATTGCCGGACGATGTACGTGAGCTGTTGACCGAGAAGAACGCGGCCGTCCGTGCGTACAGCAACTTTCCCTGCTCCGCGAACCGAACTCACATGCGCTACTTGCAGCGAACTGTAAGGAACCGCGTGGCGGAAGTACGTAACGCGGGCTGGGACAAGATGCTGAGCGAACTAGAGCCCACCCACCTGGCATTTTGGGAGCTTCAGAGGAAACTCAAATCCCGAGAAGTAGCCCCCATGCCCCCCCTGACCCGCCCTGACGGCACCGTCGCCTTCGACGATGCCGACAAGGCCGAATGCCTCGCCGATAGTCTAGAGGCCCAATGCTCGCCCAGCACTCAACCAGTAGACCAGGCCCACCTCTCTGAGGTGGAAGCCGAAGTCGAAAGGAGAGCTTCCCTCCCCCCCGTAGAAGACCCCGAGTTTCCTCTGCCTCCCGTCACTCCCGACGAAGTGCACGATCTCATAAAGGGTCTCAAGCCCCGCAAAGCCCCCGGTTCGGACGGTATCACCAATAGGGTGATACAGCTCCTCCCCGCTCATCTGATCATGCTCATGACCACCATCTTCAATGGTGCCATGAGCAATAACATCTTCCCCCAATCGTGGAAACAGGCCACTGTCATTGGTATTCCCAAGCCAGGCAAGCCCAAATCCGCTCCCTCCAGCTACCGCCCCATCAGTCTGCTCAACGTCCTCGGCAAAATCTATGAGAGGCTTATTTATAAGCGTCTCAGAGACTACGCCGAGACGAAGGGCCTCATTCCCAACGAGCAGTTCGGTTTTCGAACCCAACACTCGTGCGTGCAACAGGTCCACCGGATCATCGAACACATAAGCGTCGGTTTCCAACGCGGTTCTTTGACCGGTGCCGTGTTTTTCGATATAGCGAAAGCGTTTGACAAAGTCTGGCACGACGGCTTATTATATAAGCTGTACAAACTTAAAGTGCCAGATCGTCTCGTGCTCATCTTACGAGACTTTTTGTCGAATCGCACGTTTCGCTATCGCATCGAAGGAGCGCTATCCTCCCCCCGCCCAATCCGCGCCGGAGTCCCTCAGGGCTCCGTGCTCGCCCCCCTCATTTTCACGCTATTCACCAGCGATATCCCCAAAAGTAGAAAGGCTCAGTTGGCTCTGTTCGCAGACGATACGGCCATTTACTACACCGGCTTCGGCCGCGACTCGATCTCTCGTATTCTCCAAACCTCAGTCAACCAGCTCGGTGACTGGTTTAGGAAGTGGAGAATCGAAGTCAATCCCGATAAGAGTCAGGCGGTGTTCTTTTCGAAACCGCGACTCAGACCCCTCCTCCCCCGTCCGCTGACCATGTACGGCAAGCCTATCCCTTGGGAGAAGCGAGCCAAATACTTGGGCGTCGTCCTAGACCAGCACCTCTCCTTCTCGGAGCACATAAAGCAGGCGCGCTCGCGCGCCGCTTTCGCTCTCGGTAGGCTCCACTCCGTCCTGAATGCACGCAGCAAATTGTCACTTAGGTGCAAATTGCGCATTTACACAGCGTGCATTCGCCCCATCATGACCTATGCGAGCGTAGTATTCGCACAAGCGAAGCCCCATCACATCCATAGGATGCAGACCCTCCAAAACCGGTTCCTCCGCAGGGCGACCGGTGCCCCTTGGTTCGTTCGGAACGAAAGTCTCCATCTCGATCTTAAAATCCCGACCATCAGTCAGTTCATGAAACGCCTATCCAAGCGTTTCTTCGACTCCGCCGCCACTCACCGCAACCCTCTGGTTGTCGCGGCCGCCAGTTATGTCCCCTCCCGAATCAGTCATACCCGCCGTCCCCGGCATGTCCTAGTCGACCCCGATGACCCCATAACCCTCCTCCAGGAGAGCAGTAGGGCCACAAGTACAGTGCACAAACACAGACCGCCATCGTTCCGACCTCGCCGACGAGGTCCCACGCGACGACCCCCCCGCATCCGTTCCCCCCGTCCCCAGTCCGATGAGGCCTCAGCCCGCGCCGTAGCTGAGCCTGTAGCTTTAAATTCCCCGATTAATAAACATGATACTAACCATTCGATCCAGCCCGTCCCCAATATCGCGCTGCCCTCTCCCGATGACGCCCTAAGCCGAGGTCCGTACCCCACAGGGGGTGCCCTTAGCGTGCGGTCATCTATCATTTAAGTTTTAGTTTTAAATTTTTCCGCTCCTGGCTGGAGGCCTTTTAGAGTAAAATCCGAAAGGCAACCACAGGACAGACCGGTTAAGCAGCCACGACCCCCAGTGGTCAAAAGTAGTCAAAACTGCGAGTTGCCCTTCAAAAAAAAAAAAAAAAAAGCCGCTCTTAAGTCAGTTTTCGATTTTTTGCCAGTCTGTTATGCCCTTGTCCTACCGAAAGTGCGATGTGTTCTTGGCACCCGTCAGTTTCATAAAAACGATAAGTGTTTTGCGAATTTGATCTTTATTAGTTAGAATTGCCGCACTGATAGGTGTCGTGAACGCATTCTCTGGATGGACGGCCGGACTGTAGTTTAACATATATCTTGCATAGCGACAGCTAAAACCTTAAAAGCTAAGGGGTAATTACGTAACACACTAACAGTAAGAACGGGTTTCATTTTGACAGTTCAACAACATTCATTGCGTTATTTACGTTGTTGAGCAGACAAATTTTTCGAACATAAGAAGCAACAGATTAGCAATAGGCTTGAAAATGATTCAGATTGTGATAGATAGTGTGTTACGCTAGTTTCCATCATGCATAATCAGCAAAAGGACATATTAATTAATTATAAGTATTTACAATAAAGAAATGACTATTCAACATAAAAATAATTATTAAGCATTCTACCTTTTCGTGACCCTGCTATCTAGGTACACCTATGTTGTTACGTACCTACATTGCTGTTACAATTTTTCCATATTGTAGGTGCCTTATTGAAAATTTGTGTAGATTTAAACCCTTATTAGGGGGCATCCATTAATTACGTGAGACGATTTTGGCAATTTTTCGAACTCCCGTCCCCCTTAGTGAGATCTCAAGCGATTTGGTTCGAACTCCCCCCCCCCCCCCCTCTAATCTCACGTGAGATTTTTTTGTGTAAATACATTAATCGGTACAATTATTAAAAAAAAAAAAACATAATTTGTTTTATTTCAGACTAATATTTACCTAAGACTACTAAGAACGTAGTCTGGAATCACAGTGAGAAAATCGAACAATAAAGTACTTAAATAGGACTACTAAAATTCGTAAATGAATATTCACCCTTCAGTCCACAGGGACTCATGTGAAAACAGCACGTCCCTGTGATGTTCAGTAAAAATTATCTACTCCTCAAGGTCACTCTGAATTTGCCACTCTAAACCGTTGTGGCTTGAACACAGAAGCTCAGTAGCCTCAGTAGTCCTCTCCCCCACATGAGATTGGGTGAGATTCGGCTCGAACCCCTCCGCCCCCCTAAAAGGTTCACATGGACGCCCCCTTACAGTACACGATATTTGGGGCCCGATATTTAGGTGATGTGTTTTTCTAATAGGGACTCTTCCTCCCTTTCTCTTATTATACTCGTACCATCCCGATTTGGAGAAAGGCTCCTGAATGTCGCGTAGTTTAACAACTTAACAAGGCTTTTAGTTGACTGCACGTTAGGGGTAGGTATGCTTGCGTTAAGAGGCTAACAACAGCTAAAGCGCGGTCACTGTCGGACGGCATAGAAAAGAAAGAGAAGCGCGATGACACAACGCTGGTAATTTATTGCAAAATACGAAGAAATTATCTATTTACAAAAAATCTATTGATTGGATTCAAAAATTAAAATAGTATGTTGCTTGTAGAATAATCTGACAAAAATCAGAATGATTTAATGCATAGTAGTACGGCTTTTAATCGTTATAAGAAATTTTTAGAGGTATCTTCGTGATTTTTTTCTATCGTATCAAATTAGTTGTATTATGTTTTCAACACACTATCTAATTAGCAAATATCCTGAAGAATAACATATATTTTTCTGATTTTGTTTAGTGCCGTAGATCATATACTTTTAGGCATTATAAAACTTACATTTAGGTCCTGTAGTCCCCTTAATATTTTAAAGTGACGTCCGGACAGGTCAGCGAAGTCAGAGTAATTTTTTTTTTCGTTTTTTTTCAAGCTTCTGTTGTAGAAATTGGGAAAGCTGGCAGAAAATAAACTACTGTAGATGTAGAGAATGTTGAGTGTACAGGAGTGGTGAGACTCTCCAGTCTCAGAGAAATTAAGATGGTTATTTGTAATAAAAAAAACACAAAATCAACATTAATATTTAATATATACTTATTTATTAAAATAAAAAAAACATAGAATATTATGCATATTGCACAAATTATGCACTTATTATTATAAAAATTACTACTGACTACTCGGTCCTGTAATGTAATCTATTTTTGCGGGCAAATATTAAAAATCCGTACGTAATTACGAGTCCGGATGAAAGTCCGGACATGGTTGCCAAATCAGGACAATCCGTAAATTCAGCAAGTACTCGAAAAGTCAGAAAAATCAACATTAATATTTAATATGTACTTATTTATTACAATAAAAAACATATAATATTATGCATGTTGCACAAATTATGTACTTATTATTAGAAAAATTGCTACTGACTACTCGGTCCTGTAATGTAATCTATTTTTGCGGGCAAATATTAAAAATCCGGACGTAATTACGAGGTTGCCAAATCAGGACAATCCGGACATATGGCATGCCTAGTGGTAGGTAGCAAGCACTACCCTTGAGCGGGCCTTTTTTTTTTTTAGCGCAAGTTGCTGTGAGTCAATAGAAGAAGTCAGCTTATGAGTACTGCGGGGTAATAGTGTAACACACTAACAGTAGGAATGACTTTCATTTTGACAGTTCAACAAAATTCATTGCGTTATTTACGTTGTTGTGCATACACATTTTTCGAACATATGAAGCAATGGATTAGTAATATCCTTCAAAATGATTCGATTCTGATTGATAGTGTGTTACGCAATTAGGGTGCTGGTTTTGTTACCACTGACGTGTGACCTACTCTACCTATACCTACATACGTTATGCATGACATTTTTTCCCCGTATATCCCCCACGCCCAACTTATTTAGGTACGAGTACCTACCATATTTTGAGGTCATCCTGGTATAACACAATAGGGGCTATCGTTTTTGTGCTCACTAGTTGGCGCCACTAGCGAGTAAGGTCTTGTTGCAGTACTTTTATTTGATGTTTTGGATATGTTTAAGTAGGTAAATTCATATTATGTGTATTTTATTACATTTTAAAACTTCAAATGAATATTTAGATTATGTTTCTAAAATTGGCAAGCATGAAGCAGACAAATGTTATCTTTCCTTCAAGTGTTACCAAATTAGATCCTAACTTTTTACTTAAAATCTTAAGCCATAATTAGTCCAGAATGGCACAACCATTACACGTATTATGAATCATTCGTTAAAATCCGTGATAAAAATCCTGCAAACAGTGAACGTTCAGTACATATTTTGACATCTAGAGACCTTACACTACACTAGCGCCTCTAGCGGCGAACTCAAGCGCGGTAGCCCTCGTTACACAACAGTTTGATTAACATAATGCAGCCTACGTACCTTAACTTCTATACAATGGTCCATTTTAATTACTATTGTTGATAAGCACGTAGGTGGCTAGGTCATGTTGATAATAGGTAGGTACTTACCACCAACTCTGGATCAATTTTCAAACAAACTTTTGTTGAGTCTTTACTATGCTGACCATTAAATAGGTAATTACATAAATCCAGGACAAGTATAGCGCCACATAATCATTAATCAGACTATAATGTTCCCACTGCTGGGACACAACACAGGCCTCCTCTCTTCGAGAGGGAGTGGGCTGTAATTTACCACGCGGGCCCAGTGCGGGTTGGTAGATGTCACATGTCTTCGAATTCTAGGACATGCCGGTTTCCTCACGATGTTTTCCTCGTTTTGAGAGCATTGGTGACGAAATTAATTGCACAAAGTAAAGCGCCTGCCTGGGTTTGAACGGGTACGTATTAAAATCCCGAAATTTCATAATAACTATGACTGAAATACCGACGTCCAAAACAACGAAATTCAAAATACCGAAAGTATTAAATGCCGATAGCCGTTATATCGAAACATAAAATACCGATGTCCATATGCCCGAAAGGATGAAACCCCGAATGGACGAAATCCCGAATGGACGATATACCGATGGATGAAATCCCAAAGAGCGGCGACGTAGTTCCCGCGATTACTCATAGATGGTACTACAACACAGTTATGACGTTTACGTAATCTGTGGTTTTGTATTTATTTACTGGAGATTGTGTATATGTCGATTGGATGATTTGCTAATTCGAATTTTCGCGAAAATCCTGGGGATATTGCGAAAACACGGATAATTAGCCAATGGTAAAAACATTTCTGCGAGCAACTTGGAAGTAGCGCTCGCCGGCCGCTGCCGCGGCACCGCTCGCTACGCTCGCTCGGCTCGCGCGCGGTTGGTCAGAGTTTTAACCTAACCTAACCTATTTCACCCAATTCAAAATTATGAATCATACAATCTGCCACAGAAATGTTTTTACCATTGGCTAATTATCCACTCGCAGGCAAATTGTATGATTCGTCATTTTGAATTGAGTGAAATAGGTTAGGTTAGGTTAAAACTGTGACCAACCGCGCGCGAGCCGAGCGAGCGTAGCGAGCGGTGCCGCGGCAGCGGCCGGCGAGCGCTACTTCCAAGTTGCTCGCAGAAATGTTTTCACCATTGTCTAATTATCCGTTAAATTTAATAAACTGTAGGCGAGTCGTCCATTAGGTATTTCATACCTACATAGTTGAAATATCAAATATCTTAAAAAATCATTAGATAATTTAATTTGTAATAAAGTGTTCTTTTTTTTCCTAATTATACGTATGATTATCATTTAAACTTTTGTTTTAATTATATGTTATTGGTCATCTTTTTTGTTGGTGCTTGCTCCTTTTTTGTCATAGTCTTACAGATTTTAAGCTTTGGGATGTAATTTCGGGATTTTGAACTTCGGGATACAGAACTTCGGGATTTTAAGCTTCGGTATATGGATCCTCGGGATTTTAAGCTTTCGGGCAAATGAACTTTCGGGATTTAAAACTTTCGACCAAACAATCATTCAGCGTTTAATTTTTCGGGATTTCATCCATAGGTATTTTAAAATACAGTCTTTTAAATTTCGGTATTGTAATACGTACCCCCCTACACATATACTTCCTACATTGTTAATTTTCTGGAGGATGTGCCCTTATCCCAAAAGTATTGGACAGCATAATACCTTGTTTTCAATAGATACATTCATCATTTAGGTAAGATACTCCTTATACGTGGAACTGTCTATGAACCATGGAAATTAGTAAGTACTACAAAGTAACTAGATTTTTTTCGTGGCTTCGGCCCCCCGTGGGGACGTACTCAATTGCTAATGATCCGTTATCAAGAATGGGTTCAGCGTAATAGTGTTTGGCCTATTTTAGTTGGTATACAGCGAGAGTGAACAAAAAATAATTCGTACATTTGCATTCTTGGAAAATCTGCAAGCTCTGGCAAATCCGTAGTCATTAAAGTAAACAGCACGTGTGCATTTGTAGTTCTGGCATTTCACGAGATCTGCCAACGATTTGTACAATACATTTTTGAAACGTGGATTATGTCCTATCATCCAAATCTGTTCAGCCGTTAAGGCGTTAAAAGGTAATAGACAAACAGACAGAGTTACTGTCACATTTATAACATTAGAATGGAAGAACGAAAATTCTGTGGTATGAACTGCCGTAACTGACATAATGAGATCTGACATCTGTCACTCACATCAACCAAAAACGACGTCTTCGTCATCTCCTTCAGGCAAAGACTGGTATCTTAAATCTCTTTGCCTGCAGGTATTTCAGCTTTGTTTATGAATAGCATAGACCTCATAATAGTGTACAGTGGCAGGCGGTTTGATGCTGGGTCCAGCTAGGTCGATATTTTCGACCGCTACAGATGAATCATAGACGGACTCTAACCGAGATTACGGACCGCCACTGACGAATCATAGACGCTAAAACGGGATTCTGGCCCGCCACTCGAAAATCATAGGTGGTAAAGCGACATTACCGACCACCTCTGACGAATCATAGGATAGGATGACCCTAAGTTCTTCTTCTGCCTGTTAAGAAAAGAATTGAAATCCTAAAAGGTGCAGGTGTTTGAGCAAGTCGGGCCGGATAGAAGTTGTGTTTATGAATAAAGATACTTAATGCCTCGCTTCCACCTTGATGAATGGCTAAATAATATGTCTACCATGGCATAAGTTTTCGTCTATACGATATAGGAGAAGAAGAAGAACCTATCAGCTAACCAAACCAAGGAGTGTTGCAGATGTCTTCTTAAACTTAGGTAAGCTGAGAATAGTCATGGTCAAGAGGAGGCCCATCCATACTACCCAAAAAACTTAAAGTAAATTTATGCGGCCTACCATCGAATCGAATCAGCAGGCCATCTATCCTTTCTTTGGTATTGTTATTCGAATCGTTGAGCTTTTTAAGTTCTGTGTTGAGCTGCACGGTTACTGACAAATGCGTGCACTGGCTGGACAGGTCAACTCGATCTGTGTGGTTCTTTCCTCAAAAGACAATTTCAGACACCAATCTGCATGGTCTTCACATGGTTTGACCAAGATTACGTCTGGAATTTAAAAGAGACTGTGACTTCTGAGTTCGTTTCGGCCTTTCTTCTCCGAGTTGTCAGATAGGAAACGCCGACCTCATCTAGTTTAGAAAAATATTATTATTTAAATATGATTGACGTGTAAAAGTGTTTCTACAAACCTATTTACAGAAATAAAATCATTTATAATTTATCCAAGTAAAATGGCTGTGTAACATCCGGACAGACTGACTGACGAACTGACGGACATGACGAAATTATAAGTTTGTTTGTCCACCGCAGCCGTCACTGGGACGTCATCGGGACGTCACCGAGAACTTGATGACGGCGCCGAATTAGCGATATATACATTAATATGGCCGCGTGTCCACTGCATGTCCGTCACCCGAGCGCCGAAGTTTCTGGTAGTTCGGCGCTACCGCTAGAACTCGGCCCGAGATAGTGACAGGCCAATGTGCCGGCAATACAAAACACGTTGATCTTGACCACACACTACCGCTACTGTCGCGCCACCGCCGCACACGGCTGCGACGCCGTTTGCCCGGCTTTTTGTTTTGTCTCTCATAAGTTCATAACATGACATACTGTACTACTGAGTTCGGTCACGACTCACGGTGGACAAACAGTTGCCGTCACCGGGACATCACGTTCGCTTCGAGTAATCTCGTTTCTCGTCGACTTCCCGGTGACGGCCGCGGTGAACAAACGCCCTAAAGGTTCCTTTTTGCCATTTTGCTACAGAACCCTAAACGCATAAAAATCAAGCAAACCAGGGAGAAAATAACTGTATATTATTAGCTACGACACGACATACTCTTGACGAAATTAATGTAGGTCAGTAGAGTCAGCACTATAATAATAGTAAGTTATTGTATTGAAGCATAATAATTATAAAGCCAACAAATTTTGACTTTTGCAAAATAATCGCAAGTGGTGCTAAAATTGTTAATAAAGTCTACTTCACACTATGAATCAGAATTAAAAAATATTAAAACTAAATACGGACTGTGCTATACTTCTTTTATGAAATAAGTTGTGTGCCTTAAGGGATATAATAATAAAATAAGAATCCTTTTATTTCAGGAAATTATTCCCATATTAAGCACAACAAAATACAAACTACATAGAAATATAAAAAAATATAAAAACGTTGCATTCAAAATAAAACAAATTATATTTAAAAAAATAAAAAATAATATATAATAATTAAACATTCGTTTTAGATATCCCACAGAACAAAAAGCTTACTTCCATACAAACTTTAATTCCCTATTTAACGCCTTTAGGGGATGAATGTTCAAAAACCCTTCCTTAATACTCTCGGTATACAGGGTGACTGGGGGATCTACGTGCAATCTATTATCATGGATTCAGTACGAGAATCGAAACCCCTGCGTTGAAAGTAGACGGTTATTAAAAAAAATTGCTGTTCCATACATTTTGACCGCGTGGGAATTGCACTTATCTATGAAACAGGAGGTCTTTTTTTATAATTGACGAAAAATTTCTAGGTAAGGGCGTTTAGAATCATGTGCTGAATTCATGGTTATAATTTTTGCCTCGATGTCCCTGCCACCCTGTTTATGGAACTCTTGCGTAAAATTTCATGTTTCTAGACCCAGCGGTTTAAGCTGTGCATTGTCTGACAGTGAATTAATGAATTAGGTAAAATATACCAACGTGAAAAGACCAATGTCGACTGACACACGGATACAAGTGTGATCTTACGGTTTTAAAAGTCCGTCTTAATTCCCACGTTTGGCATCCCTAATCATAATACAAACCGGGTATTCCCCGGCTTGGGGCAGCGCTCCGCTGCCGATTAATTATTACGATTATCGCTTCTACCCGCCTCCGTTGTTTAGCTTTCGATAAGTAGATACTTCCGAAGGACGTGTTCAGATTGAAAGTCATCAAAGAAATAATTAAAAAAAGAGTACCCGTGTTTTTTGAAAATTCGTCTGACTGGCAGTAAAATAACTCAAGGTTATGTTTATGTTTATTTGGTATACAGGCAAAAATATTCTTCTTTCCACTACGTTACCATTATTTAATAAAAAAGAATTATCCGGAAGAGAACTAGAGTTACCGACATAGCTTGCAGAGTAATCAAGCTGATGTAGCGGTGGGCTGGAGCAGACGAGTCCCTCAGTTGTCATCAAAGTTCGGGGTACAACTGAAGCCAGTTAGTCACTGGCAATGAAAAAGATAGCCCCGCTGTAGTTGGAGACCGCGTATCGGCAAGCTTAGTGGGTCTTCCCCCGGCTAGATGGACTGACGATCTTTAAGAGGTGGCTGGGACAGACTGGATGCGGAAGGCGGAGGACAGGGTGTTGTGACGGAGCCAGGGAGAGGACTATGTCCAGCAGCGAACGCATCAGTTGATAATATAATATTTATTTTTAAATAGCCTGTATACTAAAAAGCTGGTTCAACTGCACATCTTACATATTAAAAGTAGCTTTTCGTGTCTGGCTGTGTGATAGCTTATTTCTTCTAAACTACACTTTAAATTTTGATGCGGTTTTCATCATTATTTCGAGAATTTATTCCGGATGGTTTATGTGTATTTTACATTAATATTTAACTTAGATATAACACAGAAAACTTGATGTTTTGATATTTCACCATTGCATTTGTGCGAATACCTACTAGCGACCCACCGCGGCTGGTCGCTAGTATAGAGGCATGAGGAACAGGGTATAAAGTTCACTCATACTCTATGGAAAAGGGAGGATCCTCCGTCCAGACGGGTGTCGTGACTGGTGGGCAACTGCCCGACGTTTGATGTCGGGACGTTGTATATATGCTAGTTGCGCGATAAACTCTGCTTGCGCGATGCAGGATTTTGCGTGACGTCAATGTGACGTGTAGCTCGCATGTGGCGATGTAGATACCGCTACACTAGTATTATTATAAACAAAATAAAAGCGATTATAATTACGTGTGTGTAATGGGGGCAAACATGCTGATCAATACTTCACATGACTTCGACTTGATCCATAACTGTTTGCCCAGCAGTGGGACAGTTACAGCGGGGTAATTGCGTAACACACTATCAGTAGCAATGGCTTTCATTTTGACAGTTCAACAACATTCATTGCGTTATTTACGTTGTTGAGCAGGCAAACTTTTCGAACATATGAAGCAATAGGCTTCAAAATGATTCAGATTGTGATTGATAGTGTGTTACGCAATTAGGTTGCTGGTTGATAATATTTGAGTAAGCATTAAAAGAGACAGGTCAAAGAAAAGAAGGATTGTGTGAAAAATGATGTCTAGAATGGTCGTGAACAGTGACGCACGAGCAATAGCTTATAATTACGCAAGCTTCAAAAGCGATTTTCTCCTAAAGAATTGATCGAAATATTATGAAGTTACATTACGTTACGTTCCGTTTTAAAAGGTTTATGCGTATCTTTATATTTACAAATATTTATTCCTCAATTTTCATTATTACACCTACCACTGTTTGTCTCTGCATCACCCAAAGATTGAATGGTAGAAAATGCCCGTGGCATTAAGTCGGCCTTTGTACATTTGTGTGCTTAAAGTATTCAATAAATAAATAAATTAACATTGACTTTTCAAAACCATACTGTTTTGAAATACCTAGGTATTTTTTTCAAAGTCAATGTTTATTTTTTTTTCCGAAAATCGTTTTTGTATTTTGCGTACATAAGTGGTATTAATAAGTTTTTTTTTTTGTTGTAGATGTTCGTTACTGAACATCGTATGAATACAGCCTTACTTGTGTAGCAAAACGTATAAAAGCGCATACCATAGCTATTTTTCTTCAGTGCTTGCTTTTTTATGGGCAGCTGTGAACTAAGTAATTAAACACAGAGTAAGTTGTTTAGAAAATTCATATTTTGAAATTCATAATTCGATTTAATTTTTAGAATCTCGAAAAATAATCTCTCGTTTTTTTTTTATTAAATTAAACTAGTTAACTTAATCTGCACGATTTTTTTAAAAGGTAATTACTGTTTATAATTTTACCACAGGTCCCAAGATAATCGTGACGAATCATCCCCACAGAAATTCTAACAAAAACTTGTAAAGGTGACAAATAAAACATAATAATAAAACATAATTTTTACTTACAGAAAATATAGGGACGACAAGATGAAGACCGTCGCACTACTTCTAGTACTTCCGGTCCTGGCACTGGCCAGAATCGAAATCGACATCACAGCATCTGATGACAAGTCCCAACAAAAACTCGACATATCTGGAAATAACGAAAACATCATCAGCGACCAGGAAAGACAGACCTTCCAACTGACAGACGAGAACTTAAAGGCAGCAGTCAACGCACACTTTGGTGCCAAACCTGATGACGTTTTCCTAAGGAGTCCTACCCCTTGGGGCGATCTGTACACCACGAATGAATGGAAGCAGGTCTCCAGAATCCTTAAGCCCATTAAAGCCAAGATTCTATCAGTGAACTTCCGTCCGTATTTGGTTTACAGTGAAGTTTTTAATAACACAAGCACGAAACCAGCCAGCGTTAAGGCTAAAATATGGCAAAATGTTGAGGATACAGTTTCATCGACTTGGGAGCGAAGCGGCGAGATCTCTATGACTCAGGATATCAAATACGGCTTCGATATAAAAGCTATGGCTGTGTCCGGGAACGCCGCTTTCTCATTCAACTCCAAATGGGGTGAAAACTTCATGAAGTTCCAGAAAGTGACTGTTGGTTCCGAAACCGGGTTGGAAATTCTTCTGCAACCGCACCAGGCCGTGATCGCTGAACTCTATGCGACTAAAGGTACGATGAAGGTACAGGTGGATTACGTTGCCAGTTTATCCGGGTCTGCGGCTGTGAATTACGAAAAAATGTACAAGGATCATCACTTCTGGTCTATTGACATCAATAAGGTGTTAGATGCTGGAGCTTTGAATAAGACTGTTCTTTCTTCAGATGTCATTGATTTTGGTTTTTACGTTAATTCAAACGTGGATTTGCGTGATATTGATACTGATGAGGTCGTGTCCTCATTGCCTCTTAGTGTGTTCTGATCTAGACTCTGGTTTCCCAATAAATGTGCAGTGTTTTCTCCAAAATTTTGTATTTTTGAGTATTAAAGATATTTTTTTCTCATTTATTTAGTTTTTTTTCTATAACTATAAACACAATACTCACATTCCAATGATCTATGGCCGGTTAAAGGAGAGATTATCATTTACCACCACACATGGCAGAGGGCTTGGTGATCACCGAATATTATTATTAGTAGATAAAACATCAGAAATTTCTCAGTAGTAGACGAAGTCTGGATTTGTGCCCGGTTGATGGCAATAGGCTCGGCCCCTTCTACATGGGCTTAAACATAACTGGCGAAATGTGATTGTACTATAGGTACACCTCTGCCTTACCCTTCGGGGGATACAGGCGTGATGTTATGTTATGGTATGTGCTATTTAATAAAGCAGAACATGTATTAGTATAAGAGATAGCCGTACTTTTGGTAACTATCGCCAGGAAGGCTGATTCAATATTTGGTGGGTGTAGGGCCCTCGTCTGGTGATAATGGTGACAGTCTGCTCGCATGCGGCTGGCCAAATGACTATGTACCGCCGCTCAAATACAAGTTATGGTTACAAAAAATAAACCAGCGAAGTGCGGGTCGGACTCGCGCACGAAGGGTTCCGTACCATTATCTATAAAAACGACAAAAAAAAAATCATGTCTGTTGTATGGGAGCCCTTTTAAATATTTATTTTATTCTGATTTTTAGTATTTGTTGTTATAGCGACAACAGAAATACATCTGTGAAAAATTAACAGTCTAACTATGATGGTTCATGAGATAAGCCTGGAGACAGACGGACAGACAGAAGGACGGACAGTAGAGTCTTAGTGATAGGGTCCCGTTTTACCCTTTGGGTACGCAACCCTAAAAATGAACAACCTCGTTATTGTTCATTTTGGTTGATCATCGGCATCAAGGCTGGTACTAGTAGGTATGGCATTATGATACTCAAACTCAAAGCATTTATTTCAAATAAACCAATTACAGGCACTTTTGAATTGTCAAGGGGTCGGTCAGTCAGAAAGATGAAGCCAGTTGCCCATTCCAAAGCGTAGTAGGTACCTATGGAGAAGAACGGGCAAGAAACTCCACGGACACTCTTTTAAATCAAAATATGGTTACAAAATATTGGTTACATCATTCATGTTGAAATTATGCATGTGAGAACGATGCAGAACATTTAAAGCGTCCGTAATAAAGAGACAAAAACAATTCCAATATTAAATTAAAATAAGCCGTGGCAGCCAAGAGATGACCAGTCCCCACTGACGGCGCCCGTTCACGAACATGACGTATGGCTCAGATAGAAGTAGTACCTGTGTGAACAGTATAAACACTGACGATAACTGAACCTGGGACACCTTTGTCACCGCTACCATCCACATCAAAACACTATTCATCTAGCCCGCTGCCTCAAGCACCACCTTCACCAACTTTCACGATCCAAAATGATCCTCAGCAACTTTATTCAACAACAGTACGCAAATAAACTCGACCTTCACTTCAATAAATTTACCGAATAAAAACGTAACTTTGTTTTTCCTTGTCTAATTTATCAAACATTATCTTTAACTTTTAATTATTATAAATAGATCCAATATTTGTAAATATCCATAACTGTAATTCTAATTTTAATAAATACTTCGATTCTAGTACCTACTATTGCTTTTTATTGTTTCGTAGATGGTGTGAAAAGTAGAGTATCTTCCTCAGGGATAAACGTGCCTTCGTCTCTGGCGAGCTTGAATCCCTCAAAACTCAAAACTCCCTCGCTCCGCACTAGGATCCTTCGTTACGCTCAGAATCCAATACTATTATCTCATTTGGAAACCTTTGCGGTCTAATCAAATACGATTTTAATGAGCGAGATGCTCGTTGTCAACAAGGAGCATCTGCCTCATTAAAATCATATCAATATAACATTGGTTTCGAAGACTTAAGTTTTAGCGAGTTCGTCGGAAATGTTATTTGGACATCTAAAGCTGATCAGGTAAGTACCCTGGAAATACCCTTTTTTTTCTTATTTTTAAAGCGTTGGAGACAAAAAAGAAAAGATTCTTTAGATCAGCTTTGAAGATGGTGCTGGTGGCACCCATCTCGCTTATAGGACTATAATGATGGAACTACGGGGTTAATGCGGGGATAGTACATTAAAATATTGTTTTCTTTTTTGTGTGCGAAATCATCAAATGACGTCTCCCGCTCTGGGCGGAGCGGGAGGGCGTGTCAGACTTTTACTGACTAAACCCACCCGTTGTCCGTCCGTTGCCTGTGTGCCAAGGCCTCGGTACAGGAATACGATGAGAAAAATCGGCCTATAATTTAAACGCCTGCTGAAATTAATTAGCGAGACACCAAGTTCTGCTTCATAAAGTTTTTAGAATATTAGTGTCTTAAGCTGTACGTTAGGTTCCTCTGTGGAGACTATGTTCAGTAGTAAGTACATCTTCGAACTCAGTAATTACCGCCACAAATATTTTTACAGATCAAAATTATGTCCAATTACCTCCTTATCTTCATACCCTCGATCTACGGTGGCATGGACATCAAGATCCAAACAGGGCGCACCGAGACCGACGCATCAGTAGAATTTAGTTGTCAGAACGTAGAAATCATCAGTGACGAGGAACGGGAGACTTTCAAAATTGGAGACCAAGAGCTCAAAACAGCCTGTGACATCTTAAAAGGTCGCAGACCAAATGATATGTATGTCAAAAGCCTAACACCTTGGAACGATCTCTACCACGGATAAAAATGAGATCAAGTCATAAGAACGCTGAAGCCAGTTAAATCGAGGGTCTTAGGGTTGCATACGAAACCTGTAATTGTATCTACGAGAGTGTTCGAGAACTTTAGTCAAGTGAAGGCGAAATATAATGCTGCTATCTCACATCAGATTGAAGAGACTGCATCCAATAGCTGGTCTACTGGCGGACAGTTGACGGTCAGTCGAGAGATAACTTACAGTGTCAACTATTTAGCAGGAAGCATTGGAGGAACCATCAGTCTGTCTTACACTGCAAGCTGGGGTGTTGACACGAGCAAGGCTAAATCACCCTAGGAAGTACTACGAGTGTTGAAGTAACTTTGGTACCTGGACAAGCAGTAGTTGCTACTCTGACAGCCACACACGATACTTTAGAAATGGAAGTAGACTATGAAGCTAAACTCTCTGGCCATGTCATTGCCAACTACGAAGAAAAACTCAATGGTCATCATTTCTGGCGTTATCCTGTCAATATGCTGTTGAATGCTGCTGGTTTTAATTCTACGGAGAAGATTTCTGTCGGGTTCTATATGAGTGCAAGAGTTGAGATTAGAGGTGTGCCGTACTAGATTATTTTCGTCATAGGTTCACCTAGTTCGAGTATAGAAAAATACTTAGTCCAAATACCTGTTCCAAGCACCTTTGAAGTATTTACTCAAATTTAGATAGGCTCGCGTACGGTGGGACGTATCGTATGGTTCTTTCTTCCGTTCCTATATCGTTAATTCTTCCCACCGCGTATCAATTGCGAGGCATAAAGTCTCTCTCATGCATCCAATTATTTTGTGTTTAATTAAACGATAACTTCTGACGAATAAATTAAAATTTTTGTACTATAAACTACTAAGATTTTGTGAACTAAACATTTAGCAAGTCTAAGATCAACTGCCAAGAAGCATTATTAGTCGGCTTTAATAGTACATTTTGATGCAAGTGTGGAAAGTCATTGACTCAATGGGGTATTGCAGTCCGAGCCAAAGGCGTTTTTCAACACATTTCCGCAAGCTATGTTGAAAAACATCGTTAGATTCGCGTGAGAGTTTTGTCATTGTAGTTTCGGCTCCATAACACCCTCGCCTTAGGCTCCCCCTCGAGTGCAATGACAAACTTTGCACACAAGATTTGCATCAAAATGTAGGTACTAGTCTTATAAACTGGACGAGGTCGGTGTTGGGTATGCTAAAGAGGTTTCTCTGTTTGAGTTCGGACATTTTACTTAAGGGCCAATTTAACAAAGAAATAAAGACGTTACACTATCGAGACCTGCACATATTGACATAGCAATGTTACGGCGCTCTACTATTCGTTTTAAAGCTGATTTAATCAGGAGCAGGGATTGAAAAGGTTCCAAAAATACCGGTAAAGAACCGGTGTTTAGGGGTTGCGTTACTAGGCCCAGTTTCACCGCCAA
Organism: Dryobotodes eremita; assembly: GCA_917490735.1. Lineage (NCBI taxonomy): Eukaryota > Metazoa > Arthropoda > Insecta > Lepidoptera > Noctuidae > Dryobotodes > Dryobotodes eremita. The sequence goes on from OU823267.1 coordinate 14,563,037, forward strand.
TCACTAAACACATTCTATTTCTGTCAAATGTTTGAAGATGACAGATATGGAATGATGTTTAAAACTCGTTTAACGCTAAACGTGTTTAGTGATTGGCGGTGAAACTGGCCCTAAAACCCGAACCGGCACAGGAACCTAAATTGGAACCTTTAAGAACCTTTATTTTACCGGTTCTTCTTCAAAAGAGGCCGAACGAGTTCTTACGATGCCGCTCAGCGCAGGACGAAGCTTTGTACGATAGCGGTGAGCTACAGGCGGCCGCCCGGCGGGTGAAGAGGTTGGAGTTTTTGTGAGAGGAGAGAGGGGCACTTTTACTTTGGTAGATCATGTGGTAGTTCTCTCTTAGAGAACCGTTACATCGGATGGTACGGAACCGGTATAATGGAACCCTTATTTGGAACCAGAACCAAACCGGAACTTGAACCAGAACCGTATCGAAAATGACAACCGGAACCCATATTCATACCGGTTTCCAATCCCTGATCAGCCGGTCCATTCTGTAAAAATGTCACCGTGAGATCTAAAGTGAAGTGAATCGTCATTCATTTGATGCTAGGGATTGACACTAATGACAGCTCACTTTAAGCTCACTTCACCCAGGTTATCACGGTGAGGTTTTTACTAAATAGATTGGCAGGAGACAACCCGTGTTCCCGTGGGATGTCCCATCGGTTACTTTTCTTCTTCAGGATTTTTAGGGGATGAGTTATAAAAAACTATAATATAATTAACATTTATTTATAAAAAGAAGCGTAAACGACAATTTCCTTGATTCTAACTTAAAAAATGATGAACTTCAATAGAAACTTTCATCACCTATTTATCCCCTTTAGGGAATGTCCCAAAACCCTTCGTTGGTGCTCACTTTTATTATTTAAGGAGTTTTTTTGCAAAATTTCATGCTTCTAGACCCAGCGCTGTCTGTCAATGAATGAATGTGTTCCAGATTTTATTAAGTAGAATGCAGTTGATTGACTATAAATCAAAATCAAAATATTTTATTTCACATAAAACTACATGGGCACTTATGAAACATCAGAAGCTAGGTGCACGGTTCCAATTGGTTGTTTCCTATGGAGAAGAGCCGGCAAGAAACTCCACGGTTACTCTTTTAAAAATAAGGGGCTTTTACAATGTTTCAAATTACAGTGTTGATAGGTATGGGAGGACAGTGTAGGCCTGTCAACAATTAACAGATACTCAATAAAATTGAAAAGGTCTACAAATCTACAGTCTACAAGTTAGGCCTACAAAGTTCTCACATTCACAATTTAAAGAAGAATCTATATAAAAATAAAAGCCTATTTAAAGCAAATAACATGATTGCCATTATTACAACTGTGACAAATCTGAATTAAAATCCTGTTTACAAAAATCTTACGTTAGGTAAGAATAATCAAATGGTACTGGATTGCGTCAGATATTGATGAACAATGTTACGTGGCACAGGAGGGACTAGCTGTAAAAGGTCCACTCAATTAGATTAGAAATCTAAAGGAGTGGACCTTTTACAGCTAATCTAATTAGACGTCAAGGGCAGATCCAGCTTTCGAGGGGGGGGGGGGGGGGGGGGCAAATAGTCAAGGTCCAGTCACGGCAGGCTCCAATCAGTGGCGGACTAAGCTTGTGAGGCCACAAAATGAGGCCCCCGGTCTTTTCAGTTTATGTAGGTATTTCTATATTAATATTTTGCAAACAATAAAAAAACAAGTGTAACTATCATACTCTTCCTACGCCATGAGCCTCGCAACCATTGCTTTTCGGGGAGGTACATTTTCATCTGAATAGACTATTTACGGAAAGCAAGAATGAAGGATGCAAGTCATCGGAATTCTGGGTTAGGTTTCTATTGAACATTCTTACGGAAATAGGAATTGCTTTATCGACTTATGCAGAAAAGTTTGAGAGTCAGAAGAATATAGAATGCAAGAGTGAGCGAAGCGAGCTCGAAATTTTTTGCACACCGCCTTGTTTATGTAAAGTTTTATTTTGAAAAGTCATACATAAATAGGAGTTACTTTATTGGTTTATGTAGCTGAGGGATCTAACTTTTTTGTATAGCTACTGGCCTCGTCCCGGTTCGCCATTTTGATTATTTTTCAAAATGGCGTAGCACGGTAACACCTACATATATGGATAGGGGGCATGTAGACAAACAACAAATGTCATGTGATATAGTGGCCTCAACTGTCACATTACCTACCTGGATATTTAAAGTAAAAAATGGCCATGATGAGCGCAAATATTTTCGTTTCATTCATATCAAAAATGGGCAATTTAAGCTACTACAAAGCGCTTTTTCTGTTAAAATTTTATGTGATGTGAAAAGTAATTTAAAATCAATGTTAAGGGTATTCGATTTTTACTTTCTACTCTTTAAGTAGAAAGCTTAACTGATTCGAAGTGCTTTTTCTCGTATTTTTTTTTGTCGTACAGTTGTTTTAGAAGGTCATATTTATTACAAGTTTGAATACCATAACTACACATAGGGTGTAAAGAAGACTTTTTCGTTCTTCAAGCCACAGGTCCAATATATTATGAACAAAATATTTTCTTGATAAAACAAGTGCATACTATTCTATTATTTATTAACATTTAGTAGCAATATTAGTTCACTATATACGTTGCTCTTTACTCATATCATGATGAGCTGAATATTTCCTCTAAAAAGGCAGCAGAAGGATGTAATGCACTCTCTCGGGCCCATGCCATGTACCAAACTGTGCACATGACATGGGTTCAGCATCCGAGTGTTCGCATTCCTACTAAGCAATCGCAATAATAATAATAATAACCCCACCGCCGTATCTCTACGTTGACGTCGTGGTGGGGCTTGCGCGCTCCTGAACACTAGGTCTGTACCGGTAGAGTTTACTTTGCTGAAACAGGTCTAGGGTGAGGAGCCAGACCAAGAGAGATTCAGGAACCCGCAGGGCAGCATGTGGCGAGCTGTTGGGCAGTAGCGACCCCACGGACCCTGTCTCCCGGGAGTAGTCTTGTTCTTCACCTCTGGCTTGCCTTTATTGGCCGGCTGGAGTGAAGAATGGCGAGGAACAGAGCTCCCACCTCTTTCTTGCCTTTACTGGCTGGCTTGAGTGGAGTTTCGCAAGAGCAAACGTGCTCGGAGGAAGGAAGTATTTCAGTTAGTGCTGGTAGGGACCTTGACCATCTTCCGGGCTCTGGAATTGTTCTGATAGCCGTGGAATACCTCTCCACTCCTCAAGCACCTCAGGAAGTGTTGCCCCCTCGTCGCTACGTCACTATGTGCTAGCGACGGTTTCCGGGGGCCCATTATTGAGTGTGCAAGTCACCCCCTGCCATTTTATCCGTGTATTTTATATATAAAACATTGGTCAGGCAGGGGCCATAGCCGTTCCATAGTTCTTGGTAACCAGTCCATCTTAGACACAGAAACCCATAGTTCAATAATTATTTTTGTTTCCATATCCTGCAATAGTCCAACACCAACCGGGGATTGTCCTTGGGTGCACTTGCACAGTGCATACAGGGATAATCGTCGGTTGGTGTCTCATTCCATTTAAAATTGTTTAAGGGGCCTCTGCGAGTTGGCTTCGGCCCGTCGTACGCCTTCCAAAGGACCGGGATCTCATGAGCCCGAGCTATGTTAAAATATAAAAATAATAATGAAAAGACAATTTAGAAATAATAATAACATTTCAATGTGATTAGATTACATAACTGAAGTAATAATCATAATTGTAAAGGCTCGTGCACACTGGCGCGACGCGACAGCGCGACACAAAGGCACCGCATGTCGCGCGACGAGCGGTGCCTTTGTGTTGCGCTGTCGCGTCGCGTCTGTTTGCGGGAGCCTTAATACATCGTTCAATATCTGACGAAGCGGTGTTTAGCGTTAATTAATGTTTTTAATATAATGAGATAAAAATATTTGGACTCATTAAAGCTATCTTTAACTCTTTATCTCGGTAATGTGACACTTTAAGATATCATGGTATATAACTTTTTGTTCCTCTATATGTCCTCTATCTATATGTATATATAGGTATTATCGTACGACGCCATTTTGAAAAAAAAAACAAAATGGTGGACCAAGGCGAGGCCAATAACTTGAAAGCCCTTTGAGATTGTAGGATGCACGAACATTTAAGGACCCTACATTAATATGTTGCATACGTACGGGGCTTCCAACTCTAAACTGCATCTTACTGAATATATGTTTTTAACGTTTTTGGGATTTCATTAAAAATTTCTTCTTAAGATTTGGGGGGCCGGGCCGGGGTGGTTTGTTCTTGACACTATTCTGGGGTATTTAATTTCCACGTCTAGTTGCTCAGCTTCTTTTGCCTCTTCAGAACGCTGTCGGAAAACTGTTGACCTGTTCCGTTTTTGTTGTAGGACACTCATTGTAACTTTTATAGTGTCCGTAGCCTTTTTATAATCAATTGAGCTCGACTGACAATTACGAGCGGAATGGTCGTCCGGCGGCTGGATTGGTTAATTGTTAGACATACCTGACGGCCTAGACAAAGTAATATTCGAATAGCGATGACGCTAGTAGAAAAGCCAAAAAATATATGGGGTTGACATAAGCTATCGAAATATCACGTGATCATAGGTCAACGAATAGAAATTAGCTAGATAATGGTGCCGATTCTCTTGTCACACAGTTCTCTAAACTAGACTAAAAATCACTAAAATTTAGTTTAATTCTGTCAAACGACGATTTCCCATTTTGAAATACTAAAGTGACACAACTTAACTATATTCTAATTTAACAGCACTAAGATGGCACTGACTTAGTAATTTAGTGAAAATGGCAATTTTTCTATTCTGAATTTGACGTTTTGCACCTAAAATTATGGTTGTCTAACTAAATCTGACTATTTTTAATCGCGATTAAAAAGGTATGGAGTAAAATTAGTTGTCATTAACTAAAATTTACCACAACACATCGACTTCAGGTGCAAAAACAGTACTGTATCTTATTTTTCTTTTAACTTGCTTATATCTCGAAAATGGTGTCCTATCGCAAAAATAATGAAAATTTCGATCCTCTTTATAAGGCCCTTAAACTCCTAAAACTTTACTACTCTAATAATTATTTTTCATATTTTTCATACAAAAAGTGAAAAATTCCATATAATGAAGGCGTCGAGGCTGCCCCCGATGAGTACCTCCGGCTCTAAAAAAAATCACGGGTTAGGGCAAACAAGTACTACGTGGAGTCGTGATTGTCAAATTAAATTTTAGTTGCGTCATATTTTTTTTTAAATTCAAAAATATTTTTTTTGCAGAATAGCTTTAAGATTTTCATAGCCAAAAGTAAGGAATATTAGTGATAGTTTAGTTAGTTTAGTTCGGTGTACAAGAGAATCGGCACTAATGTTAAGATCATTCGATTCTATGAAACGAATCGACAGCGTCGAACGATTACTTCCATAGAGATGCGTAGCCAAGTGGCACTTTTTGACAAGCGTTATCGATAGTTTTCGAGTTGTATGATGGAAACATTAGCGAAATCGATAGCGATTGTAGAAATAGAATCGCTCCGAAGCGGATGCCATGTGTCTAGGCCCTCAGAGATGCACGGAGGCGGCGCAGGGCGCACGCATCGCAGCGGTATGGTGTCATATGTCACCGGCACATCGGACGATATGAAGCACGGCCGCGAACGAATGTGCAAAAACCAAACTTGGAATCGTGCGAACAATATTTATTCACAATGGTGCACCAAAATCAAAATATTTTATTTCACATAAATCTACATGGGCACTTATGAAACGTCAGAAGCTAGGTGCACGGTTCCAATTGGTCGTTTCCTATGGAGAAGAGCAGACAAGTAACTCCACGGTCTATCTTCACATAATTATAATATTGTAGATATGCGTGACGTGCGTTAAACATACGTGGCCACATCGAACAATGTATTTATTTATCAATTAGATTAGGAAAAATATCTGTGGTCGACCTAGAGGGGGGGTCATGACCCCCATGACCATCCATCCCATCCTTAGTATTTGGTTTGTTTAAAAAAATCACGTTTTCAATTTCGTTGTTAGGATTTACTTGACAGTTCTAAAATACCTACTCCTATATGCTTTAGTATTGCCAGTATTTTCATTTATTGTTGCATTGTCGTCTACATATGTATAAATAAAGTTAAGGTCAGCAAAATGCTGATGAGCCAATTGACCTGACTGAACACCCATCCACTTAATTAATTTAAAAGTCTTAAATTCACGGACATCAAACGCACAGCCTACACAGCTGGGTATAGATGCTTGAAATTTTGCGCAAGAGTTCTTATTACAACGTAGGTGAGCACTAAGGCAATTCATCCTCTAAAGGGGCTAAATAGGGGATGAAAGTTGGTATGGAAGTTTGTCATCTTTGCGGATGGGTAATCCAATCGAGAGCACGGCTTGTAATTAAAAAATGTATGACGAATTTGCTTGTATCTATCAGTAACTTATACCTGAAGGTTCCACGGGCAACAGCAGACCGCAGACGGCAACGGCAGCTCATCATCTTAACGTTGAACCCCTCAACAACTTTTGAGGATTTAATCTCGCTAGGAGTAATAGTGTTCTGTGATTTATTAGGAATAGAATTTTGTGATTTAGGCGTAATAGTGAAAGTACTATGATTTAGGAGTAATAGTGTTCTGTGATTTAGGAGTAATAGTGTAAGTACTATGGTTTAGGAGTAGGTAATAGTGTTCTGTGATTTAAGAGTAATAGTGTTTTGTGATTTAAATTCCTATTTTCGTTGTGTTCCTAACCAAATCCGAGAGAGAAACATGCAAAATATTTATTAGATATGACATTTAAATGTGATTTAAAAAACGAACAAAATCGATTCTAGCCAGCATGTAGGTGCACTATTAGGCAGTGTCCTAACCTAACCGAAACCTACCGTCGCGCGAGTACGCAATCTTCGTGCTCTTATAAATTAATACTAGCGATACGCCCCTATACGGTTTTTACGACTTGACAAAACATCGAAATTTTGTTTACTTATTTTGTGTAATACGCATAAATCTACCGGAATAAATTCTCTAAGTAATGATCCAACCCGCATCAAAATCCGTTTCGGAGTTAAGAAGAACAACGAGATCACACAGACAGACGAAAATCGACTTTAATTTATAATAATATGTATTAAAACACTAGATAAGTCGCGTTTGTTCAGTAGACAGTACGTCAGTGGTAACAAAACAAAACCAGTGAAACTCCGTACTACGCTAGGCCAGCGTTCGGTCAAAGCGTTACCTGTGACTTGCGGCCAACTGTAGGTACGTCATATAAAACAGGGTCATGCTTATTTGCGCATCAGTCGCTTTTTATAAGGACACAGGGTATGAATATGACGTACTCGCGCGATCAAACAAGTTGCGTTTGTACGTCATAATATTATTCATACAAAACGCGCGTCGATCGCGTATCGCGCGGCAGCGGCGGCGGCAGTCACTCTCGGTTAGGACTTGGGGTCACACGGTAGGTCATCTCAATAACATTTAATCTTCATTTAATGCTAATTTTAATACTGGTCCATGCCTAACGACCTTCACAGCAGTGTTGTTCTTTATTGCATAATAATAAATAAATAACTCGTTACAACAGCTAAAGCGCGGTCACTGTCGGACTGCATAGAAAAGAAAGAGAAGCGCGATGACACAACGCTGGTAATTTATTGCAAAATACGAAGCAATTATCTATTTACAAAAAATCTATTGATTGGATTAAAAAATTAAAACACTATTACGTTAGTATGTTGCTTGTAGAATAATCTGACAAAAAATCAGAATGTTTTAATGCATAGTCGTATGGTTTTTAATAGTTAAAAGAAATTTTTAGAGGTATCTTCGTGATTTTTTTCTATCGTATCAAATTAGTTGTATTATGTTTTCAACACACTATCTAATTAGCAAATATCCTGAAGAATAACATATATTTTTCTGATTTTGTTTACTGCAGTGGATCATATACTTTTAGGCATTATAAACCATACGTTTAGGTCCTGTACCCTAATTACGTAACACACAATCTATCACATTCTGAATCATTTTGAAGCCTATTGCTAATCCATTGCTTCATGTGTTCGAAAAATTTTACGGCTCAACAACGTAAATAACGCAATGAATGTTGTTGAACTGTCTAAATGAAACCCATTCCTACTGTCAGTGTGTTACGTAATGAACCCGCAGGACCCTACGCTCACCAGTCGCGCTTGTAACCACGAGGCCAATGGGGCAGTAACACATAGACAAACACACTTAAAGAATTACAACATAGGGTCTGTTACGTATTACGTAATGTATTGGTCCATTTGTTGACTATTGTACCTACTCACAAAGAAAACTATTCAATACGATATTGAACGCTTTACAATCATTTGCATAGGTATGTATCTACGTATTTATCACAGCGTCATCGGTGATCGGCTACAGGAAAATCTCATTTAGGTAATTCCCATACGACTCAGAAGACGTTGGACTTGCTTGTGAGCCTCTGTTTACCTCGATCCTTTCGATTCGAAAGTCGTGTGTTTCGTGGTAAATAACTGTTCTGATCGTGATCTTTCAATAAATCCAAGTGACATCATCACAGACTACAAGAGCCAGAAGTTCAAAGTGATATTAATTGAGAGCGACGACGGGCGCTCGCTTCGGTTGTAGGTACCAATCTAGCTTCGTTTGCTACACTCGTGTCACTAAATACGGCGCAAAATATAGCAAAATCTTTTTAAAATGAGTGTTGATTTCCTCGGTTTTGTCGTTGCTCTGGTTCTGGTGAGTTGTTTAAGAATATTTAAATCATTCCACAGTCGAAACGGTATTTTCTGTATTGATTTGCAACTGCATTAATAACTTAATATAACGTTTATTAATTATCATGTTTATTATCATCGATACAGCGAGGTAATTGCGTAACCCACTAACAGTAGGAATGGCTTACATTTTGACAATTCAACAACATTCATTGCGTTATTTACGTTGTTGAGCAGACAAATTTTTCAAACTTATGAAGCAATGGATTAGCAATAGGCTTCAAAATGATTCAGACTGTGATTGATAGTGTGTTTCGCAATTAGGGTGCTGGTCGATTCAACGTTATTTTAAGAAGAATTTATTTTTTAATTATTTAACATAACATTACGCTTGTTATCGCAGAAGGCTTAAGCAGACATGTACCTACCTATAAGTACACCCTCATTTCGTCAGTTATGTTGTGTTTTTGTATTGTTAGTTATGTTATCAGTTGAGTTTTTGTTTGATACGCTACGTATAAGTCCCATGTAATAGGGGACGTGCCTATCGCCATCGACCGGGCACAAATCCAGACGTCAGGCTGTACCCATGGTCTAAAAAAACAAGGTCTGGCATTCCGGGAGTGACACATGCTTACGTCTCTATCCAGTTGCCACTTTATTGCAACAAAACACGAATTATGGAAACATTTTCAGTCACCATTCTGTTAAAAAAAATATTTATGGCATTTAAATTGCTGTTTCGTTTTTCTAATCAAATGAAACAATTCAATTTAAATATGTACCAACGTAATTGTTACTTAAAACCACATTGTTATATCGGATTCGCACAGGTAATAAAGGCGGTTGGGGAGTTATTATTACACACTACTGGTAACACAGCGGTGATGACGTAGGCTTGTGTCGCCCACGTGACCACTGTGTCTCGGAATGCTATACCTGGCGAAGTATATTGTTATACCATGGCTGTACCCACTGAGAAATTACTTACTCAGTTACACAGTTCTTACAATATTTTAATTTAGCATACTAATCGAAGAAATCGAGGGTAATAATAGCATTTCTAAGGTATAGTACAGTCGCAGGCACATAAATTTACCACAAACTGTCAGATTTTCTCATTCGATTTTGAACTTAACCATCAACATTTTATGGTTTAAAATCCTTTGGAGAAATTTGACAGTTTCGTGTAGCTTGACCTGCTGGCGACTATAGGTACATACCTACATAAACATACATAAACTCACGCCTTCTTCCCATGGGGGTAGGCAGAAATTACAGAAAGCCACCTGCTACGATCATTACATACTCATTTTACCTCGTTTACGTTCATACATTTGGTCATACACGCACGCCGGTTGCGAGCACTACGCACCTGACCTTTCTAAAGAACATCACCAAAACGGTATAATAAGAAATTACTTCTAAGTAAAATAATATTTTTCTTCTTTGCAGGCAGCACTCGTTGTAATATGGATAGCTTACTGCATGTTTATTCGGGAGCGACACAAATCGGAGTACTTTCACCAGAATATCTCAGATATGCAACGCAGGAGCGATATCCTTGACCAGACTGTAGACGAAGTACCCAGTAAGAAAGAGGTAGATATATTGGTTTATTCCTTTAGAGTGCTACAGGCTACAGCCCGTTCACAATTATCTTACCTCTGATGTAGCATCAATCATGGTCTAAAAAAAAACATGGTCTGGCATTCCGAAAGTGACACATGCTTACGTCACTATCCAGTTGCCACTTTATTGCAACAAAACACGAATTATGGCAACATTTTTAGTCACCATTCCGTTAAAAAATTTATATAAAGCAATTAAATTGTCATTTCGTTTTTGTAATCAAACGAAACAATTCAATTTAAACATATACCAACGCAATTGTTAGTTAAAACGTCATTGTTTTCTCGGATTCACACAGGTAATAAAGGCGGTTGGGGAGTTATTATTACACACTACTGGTCACAGCGGTGATGACGTAGGCTTGTGTCACCCACGTGACCACTGTGTCTCGGAATGCTATACCTGGCGAAGTATATTATTATACCATGGCATCAATGTCAATATCACAGTGATCTTTATTCTCCTTGTAATAAGGTTGCTGTTAGGTTGCTGCCACTGACAAGTCTGTCAAAATCACAGTGATCTCTATTATCGTTACAATAAGGTTGCTGTTGGGTTGGTGCTGTCGGAGGTGAAATATTTGTGCAAGGGCTGTACTAGGATCTTTTGGCGCCTGCATGACACTGACGGGGAGGCGTTTTTTGTAAATATTAGGTCTTTACCTATGAAATTGCCGTTCTGCAGTACTGGCCATTTCAAATCAAAATAATTTTTGTTTGGCTATGAATTCTAATTTCAAATTAATTTTATTTTAAAAACATGGATTTTTTTTTCTAAAAGTAGTCATTTCTTTATTGATTAGTGTTACATTTTCATCGCATTTCAATCTTTTTCGTCATCATGGATACGTTAAAAATTCGAGTAATTATGGAATATGAGTACCGTCGTGGCAGCAACGCGGCACAAGCGGCACGCAACATCAACGACGTTTACGGAGCTAACTCTACAAACCAACGCACCACCTGTTATTGGTTTGCTCGCTTCCGTTCTGGAAATTTCGACCTGAAAAATGAACCTCGCGGTCGTCCGAAGACTTTGGTCGACAATGACGAATTAAAGGCGATTGTGGAAGCTGATGATACACAATCTACGGCTGAATTAGCAGCAGCTTTCGACGTTAGCGTCAAAACAATATTGGTCCATTTGCGTCAAATTGGCAAGGTAAAAAAGCTTGACAAATGGGTGCCCCACGAACTCAATGATCGCCAGCGCGAAGTACGCGTCGAGACGTGCCTTGCACTGCTCAACAGACACACAAATGAAGGAATTTTGAACCGCATTGTTACCTGCGATGAAAAATGGATTCTGTTTGATAACCGTAAGCGCTCAGCAAGTTGGTTGGATCCTGGTTCAGCACCTAAACAATGCCCTAAACGAAAACTTACCCCTAGAAAAGTGATGGTCACTGTTTGGTGGTCTAGCGCCGGTGTGATTCATCACAGCTTCTTACCAAACGGGGTGAGCATTACTGCAGATGTGTACTGTGAAGAACTGAACACAATGATGGAGAAGCTGGCGCATCTCCAACCAGCATTGGTCAATCGCTCGTCTCCGCTGCTCCTGCACGACAACGCGCGACCTCATACTGCACAGCAGACGGTCTCCAAGTTGCAAGAACTGGGGTTGGAAGCTCTCCGTCATCCGCCCTACTCACCAGACCTTGCGCCTACAGACTACTACTTTTTCCAGAATTTGGATAACTTCTTGGCGGGAAAAAAATTTAATACCCGAGAGGCAGTACAAAATGCCTTTGAAGAATTTGTTGCCTCCCGTCCAGCTGATTTCTTTAAGAAGGGCATCAATAAACTGCCACTGCGATGGCAAAGATGCATTGATTGCATGGGTGATTACTTCGATTAATACAAATAAAAAATTCATGAAAAAAATTCGTTTAAATTTTTTCATACAAAACGGCAATTTCATAGGTAAAGACCTATTATTTGTGAAGTTGTCATTGTTATTGCGTATTGACAAAACAAGATGGCGGCGATAGTTCCAATTTTGGCCACGCGCCAAACAAGCTTGTAGCGTTGTAAATTTAATTGTTTCTGTCTTTCTTCAGATGGCCGTGGGTGTGTTCGTGCTACCGTCACGGCATAAGCAGAAGGATGAGGAGTATAACATGCGACCAGACTACCCAGAGAGTCCCGCGCACGTGTCACATCACAGCACTGACAAACTCATTCACATGCTCTACGATACAGCAGATGTACACTACAATGATGGTATCTATGAGGTTGATTCACACCACCCTGGATGCGGCAGTGATGTGTAACAGAATAACAGCACATTGCACAACAAAGTGTCATTTCCTGAAGTACCTGTCCCACCGTCGGCGATTAACGAGAAAGGAGTAGAGCTAGACTAAAAACGACTTGGCGAGCAACGAGCAGCTAGTGAGCGACGGCGCCGAGCGATTAGCATGAGTCTCTCAGCGAGTGTTCTGCCAACCAAGCGAGCGTCACTGAGCGAGTACTCTCTTTGATAGCTCTTGTTGCTGCGACGAACTACTCGCCGACAGTGTGAACAATCAGCGATCAACTATTAATTATATTTATGTATCTCTTTTACTTACACGGGACTTACAATATTTTGTACGTTTCTTGAGCGAGAAAATCGTTGATAGCTAATCGCTTCCTCGTCGTCGGTGAGACAGGTGCCCGAAGCTGTGCGTTTTTAAATCTGGCAACGTCGCTAGCAGTCACATAGTTCGCTGTTTTGTTTAATTATTCAATATTACTAAATTTAGGAGTTTATTCATAAACGTTGCTTAAAGTTAAATGACGTTTAAACGTCAAAAATGTATGGTTAAACAGTCGCTAATCATTACTTAACTTTAAGCAACGTTTATGAATAAACCCCTAAATTATGAAATAACGCTCTGTATTGCACTATGTATTTTGATTATGAATTGCAGAAATGACATTGGAATAGATTTTAATAATTTTAGATGTAAAAAAAGCTATTTCATAATACAATTTAGTAATATTGATTAATTAAACCAAACAGACAGCCTCGTTGGTCTAGAGGTCGCCAGCCGGCTGGACATGAAGACCTGGGTTCTGGACATTTGTCCTGGGTTCGATTCCCGGGTCAGGTAAAGTGTTATAGAGTTTTTCTGTCAGGATTATCTCAGTAGCAGCCCGGAGTCTGTATTTGTGCCCGGTTGATGGCAATAGGCTCGCCCCCTGTTACATGGGACTTAAACATAACTGGCGAAATGTGGGTGTACTATTAGGTACACCTCTGCCTAACCCTTCGTGGAAATCAGGCTTGATTTTATGTTATGTAAACAAAACAGTGACATTTGACAGCTATTTGCAACATTGCCAACTTTCAGAATGCACACCCTCTTAAATGCTCTGCACGAACGATACGCAGTCTGTATGCATTTTGCACGACACCAATATTTTTGTAAGACTTTTTTTAAATAAACATGTTATAATAAAACGTTTGATTTTTATTGTTTTTGTTTATTTTTATAACTCGCAAGACGTAATAATTCAAGTAAAAAAAAGAAAATAAGGAAAAACGTTAAAAAATTAAGTCTCTCTTCGAGTCTGTCTGTGTGACCGCTTAGACCTTCAAAACTACACGATAAATTTTGATGCAGTTTTCCCCAATATTAAGAGAATTTGTTCCGAAAGGTTTACGTGTATGAGACATTAGTATTAAACTCAAATAAAATAAAGAAATCTCGATATTTTTTCAAGTCGTAATAACTGAGTGAAGCAGGGGCGGGTCGTTAGTTTCTAAGCAAGGTCAAACTGAATTAGCTAGCAAAATTCCGGAAATGTGATGGATATCGATGTCTTAACACCATTTAAAATAATAATGTTATATTTTCCCAAAATCCAATGTACCTATGCGAAATGTATTGTATACAAAGGTATTCTGTGTCAATAAACTTATTATTTTTAAATTATTAATTTATAAAACAAAAAAAACTGTAATAACTTGAAGTACGAGTTGAGATATTCAGTTTTTATTTTGTTCTACTGTGTTTAGAAATCGATACCGATCACATCTGTAAAGGATAACCAAAAAAAACTCATTTTTAAAACTAATATTTCAAGTAATTACACTACCTAGATAAAACCCAAAAAAATAGTTTTTTTTTGTTTTTGTCATTTTTAACTGTCAATACCTTTTACGTTTGCGAAGTTTCGCTAGCTAATTTAATATGGCCCTGTATATGCAACTTTATTTCAAATTAACCATGAAAAGCAAAGTTAAATAACTTTGCTTGTCATGGTTAATGCTGCAGTTGTAACCGAAAATATCCCATATCTCAAAAACTATTGACACACACAAACAAAAAGGCATCAATTTTGCTCATTCGTTTTTTTATAATTTTTAGGGTTCCGTACGTCCTAATGAAAAAACCGTACCTTTATCTCGTAGGATCTCTCGTGTGTCTCTTTGTCTGTCCGTCTGTCACAGCCAATTTGCTCCGAAACTACTGAACTGATTAAGTTGAAATTTGGTACCCATATGAATTTCTGTGACCCAAATACGGATGTGTAACGTAAATAAATTAATTTGAAATATAGAGCTCACTTTTGAGGGCAAACTAGAAAATTATAAACAAAAGTTTTGCAAATTGTACCGTATAGCAAATCAAATGAAAGGGCTTGTTGTGAGGGGCGCAAATATACTTTTTGTATAATTTTAGAATAGCCAAGCCCCTAACTCTACAAGGACTAACTCTATAAACCTTACATCTTGGTCAAAATGTACGGGTTGGCCGTTTCGCGGTCGTCGCACAGAGAGTGTCTGTGCGACGACCGCGAAACGGCCAAGCCGTACATTTTGACCAAGATGAAAGGTTTGTAGAGTTAGGACTTGTAGAGTAGATCTGATAACTTTTCAACAGTGAAAGTGTTGTTAAAGTCTTGGCAACCTACTTTACATGAAATGTTTTTGGCGGGTATCTAACATATTCATCGTACGGAAACCTCTCCACGCTAGTTCAACTCGCACTTGTCCGGTTTTTCCTCACAAGTGTGTTGAAAAACGTCGATTGAAACGCGTGAGCATTTTTCATAGCACATTTGCACCAAAATGTACTTTTATTAACAAATCGCATACAAGTTGGGCCGGCCATATTAGCCGTAGAGCCGATGACCGTTGGGGTAGACGTGTTCTTGAGTGGAGACCGCGAATCGGCAAACTTAAGGTAGGACGCCCTCAGGTTAGGTGGACCGACGATCTTCGCAGGGTGGCTGGTAGCAGCTGGAGAGTTGCCGACATTCGAAGTGAATGTCTTGCGATTGGAGAGGCCTATGTCTAGCAGTGGACTGCTGTAGGCTGATGATGTGTGATGTGCCCACAAGTTTCATTAGCGAGCGTTTTGTAGTTTACGAATATTCGGGTTTTCTGTTTTGCACGTAAAGAACTACACAAAGCTGCCTTCACTAATTATCATCGCCGGAGCCGTCTTGACGTTGCTGCTAGTCCGTTTATCATTAACCTCAACCCTGGCACTCGTGTAGAAACCAATCGAAATCTTCTCCGTAGATGTCACAATATTCTGAACACCACCTGTCTTCATGACCCATCTGATAGGATAACACCACCAGTTATGATCATTAAACTTTCTGTGATAGTTTGCAAATACATCGCCGATAAGGTAAGCTTCGTAATCTACCTCAATTTCTAAGGTCCCGTGTGTGGCAGATAGAGTAGCTACTACTGCTTGTCCAGGAGGCAATTCAACTTCGACACTTGTAGAAGTTCCTAGGGTGACTGCCTTGGCTTTACTCGTGTCATTTCCCCAGTTTGCTGCAAAAGACATGCTGGTTGTCCCTCCAATACTTCCTGCTGCGTAGTTGACACTGTATGTGATCTCTTGACCGACCGTCAGTTCCT
The DNA here is from genome assembly GCA_917490735.1 of Dryobotodes eremita. Taxonomy (NCBI): domain Eukaryota; kingdom Metazoa; phylum Arthropoda; class Insecta; order Lepidoptera; family Noctuidae; genus Dryobotodes; species Dryobotodes eremita. The sequence goes on from OU823267.1 coordinate 14,579,291, forward strand.
TGCTAATAGACCAGCTATTGCTGACTGTCTCTTCAATCTGATGAGAGATACCAGCGTTATACTTCGCCTTTACTTGACTGTAGTTATCGAACTCTCGCGTGGATACAATGACAGGTTTCGTATGAACCCCCATGACTCTTGATCTTACAGGTTTTAGAATTCTCTGTACTTGTTGCCAGTGGAATTTGTGGTACACATCTTCCCAGGGTGTGGGGCTTTTGACGAACACATCAGTGGGTTCTCGTCCTGAGAAAGAGTCACAGGCTTTTTTTAATTGGCGGTCTTCAATGTTGAATGTCTCCCGTTCCTTGTCACTAATGATTTCTATGTTCTGACCACTAAATTGTACTGAGGCGTCGGTCTCGGTTCGACCTGCCCTAATCTGGATTGCTATGTGGCCGTAGGTAGCAGATATGAAGAGAAGAAGAAGGTATTTGGATATCATTGTGACCTGTAAAAATGTTTGGGCGATTAGTAGTGATTGAATATAACTTGTAGATTTGAATATTTATAATTACAGCTGGTGGACTGCTAAACATAAGGCTCCATATGTCCCGAGCGCACAACTTCTCAGACTCGATACCCCGAGTAATTCATCAACTCGTCCTACATGCCTACGGCCCATTTAGGACGACTTGCAGAAAATCAAAATAAATAATATTTTCATTCAGCCACTCGTCCCACGTTTCTTTTTGTGTGGAACTTTAAACTTTATCAACGTTTGGTACAGTTAGTAAGACAAGATATAACGATTTCTTTTTAAGGATTTTTACTTTATACTTTCGTTTGTTGATAGATTATTTAATTTTGACCTCTGAGTTTGTTTCGGCCTTTCTTCTCAGAGTAGTCAGATAGGAAACGCCGACCTCATCTAGTTTTTAAAATATGGTTGACGTGTAAAAGTGTTTGTTCAAACCTACTTACAGAAATAAAATCATTTATCATTTATCATTAATATTAAAAAGTCAGTACCTACTAAATAATATTTTTCGGGAATAACTGTTTGTTGTTTCATTTTGGGAGAGGGGTATGTCCAGCGTTGGACTGTGTTAGGCTGAGTTGAGCACAATTTCAGTCCTGCGATATTTTACATCATAAATAAGCGAAAGGCGAAAATATTAATTGAGCAGTAGATTTCTTGGATTTTAAATTAAATAGAAAACAATAATGAACTTACCTAGCAGGCTATAGATGTCCTAATAACATTTCCATGCACAAACTAAAATATATACCTTTGAAACTTCATGTTATCAGTTATTACAAGAAAGAGCATTAGATATAACAATTAAAATCGCATTTATTGAACCGCTAATGTTTAATAGTCAGACAGAAATAGAACTAATCATTTTTATTATTATTCATATTTCTTTTATAGTTTGTTAGTTAATAAGTTAGATGTAAGTTGTTACTTATGTATATATCATTTTAATTCTGAATATTTTATTTTTAACATCATTTATATAATTTATTCATTTATTTATTGGATCTCATCCAGAGGCACACAATTATATGCAAGTATACAAGAATCGCCCTTGACAATTAAATTAGTTTATTTATTTTCTCTCACAATGGTTTTGCAGCACTCACCGCGCACCGCCGCGGAGGGCGGTAGCGGTAAAGAGGATTTCGTAGCGTGCCCCGCGCGGTAAGGCGGTTTACGCGCCTGTCCGCGCGGATGGATTTAACGCAGTTTTGACCAGTTTGACCACAGACCCTGGCAAGAATGGACGCTAAAGTGGTGACAGCAATCTGGCTTTTATGGTGCTGAAAGAAAAAAATAAGAAGATATCGGGTTCATCCATTTTTACGAAGCAGAACTCTAAATGGGACATTCATGTTATTCTATAAAAGTTTGAGAAAACACGAAGATATTTTTTTTAAGGAGTCTATCACTATAATGTGTGCTTTTCATATCCCAGATAGCAGAGCAACTTTCAATCTCTGAAATAAACTTTTCGACATCGAATTCCAGTTTTAAATTGTAACACGTCATTCTCCCACGATGATCCTCCCGGTTATACGACACCCCGTGTATGAGGCGCCGCCTCTCCACGCGGACAGCAGCGCGGATGGGTGGTGGCGGTTAAAGCACCGTTCGACCGCTCGGTCGGGCGGTGTACGTTTGTTAGGCATCAACAGATTTATTAGGGCCGACACACACCGGAATGGCAGCGGCCGGCAGCGGCCGGCAGCGGCCGACGGTGGCGCCGCTGGCAACCTCGCGCGGCCTCCAGACCCCACGCGCCTACTCTTCTCTTAACTAGTTTAGCTTCTACATTCGGCGAGGGTGAAGAACGCGCGGTCGCCAGCGGTGCCGCGAGCGGCCTCGCGTCGCCGCTGGCAGCCGCGGCCAGAACCACCGACAAGACGTGCGTGGCGCGCGGCCGCGCGACCTTTTCAAGCTTTTCAAGTGACACTGGTCTTTTAAGTATGTAGATAAAGTTTAAAATTATTTCACACTGAAAGTATCGCCGCGTCGCTGTCGGCCGCTGCCATTCCGGTGTGACTCGGCCCTTAGAGGCCAATGCGACATGACATCGGCTTCACCGCCTACCGCGGCGGTGCGCAGTGCCGTGTGTTAATCGCCTTAAGTACTTAACAATTTTGAACTTTATAAATTCACATTGTGAGAACTGGTGCCTGAAGTAGGTTTTAGAACAAATAACCTGTATTACAGGTCAGCAGGCCCCACTTAGTGGCATCATAAATAAGCAGGCAGGTAACATGTATTTATCTACTAAACAATTTAAAAGAAAAATAAATACTCAAATGAGACTAAAGAAATGAAATAACAAAAGCGGTCACAGGGTGTGTGGTGAATGTATAGGTGAATGTGTAGGTGAATGGTGGTTAACGTGAAGGCGAATGGTGGTTAACGCGAAGGCGAATGGTGGTGCGTGTGTATGCGAATAGTGGAGAATGTGTAGGTAATTATTTGAGTGCAAGTATTATGTAATCGTGTGGAGCAATTTTTCTGTGTCCTCATAAGAAAGAGTTTACAGAAAGTCAGTTACTTTTTTCTTACAACGGGGGTTGTGTAGGGAATATATATTTAGACCCTTGTTGATGACATTACATAGATAATCCCCTAGGTAATAGAAAAACTTGTGGGATTGACGTAAACGGAAAAACTTTGTATTGCATACAGTACCCTTTCTTCGTATATCTTTCAATAGGTCCGAATCATAAAGTAGCTGCGAGTGCTTTTTAAGGATTGTATGCAGAACGAAAGTTTGTCTTATAGACAGTAGATCCCTCTTTTTGTATAAGTCGACTGTAGGATATCGTCTCCGTCAGGATGAACGGTCAGTAGGCGTATTTATGCCCAAGAATTGCTTCCCTATTGCTTTCTATTCTCAAACAATTGCTTCTATCGTATTCTAGAAGAAGAAATAAACATTTTAAGGGTGACCGTTCATTCTGATGTCAGGTCACCGAGTCGTAATGTCCCTGATAAATAGAATTATTGAAATTCACGGTGGCCATTAATTACTTCCCTTTTGCTTCGCTCAATGTTTTACAACGAAATTACTGTAACTATCACAGCAATCAAGATATCGCCAAAGTGTTGTTTATCAATATTTTTAGTGCCTGACAAAAAAGATAATGCAAAACTCTTGAGGGAAGCAACAGCGGGTTGACTGTCTCGTTGGTCTAGTGGTCGCAAGCGTTACTGCTGAGCATGAGGTACTGGGTTCGATTCCCGGATCAGGCAAAGTGTTATTGGGTTTTTCCATCAAGAATTTCTCAGTAGCAGCCCGGAGTCTGGATTTGTGCCTGGTTGATGGCAATAGGCTCGCCCCCTATTACATGGGACTTAAACATAACTGGCGAAATGTGATTGTACTATAGGTACACCTCTGCCTAACCCTTCGGGGAATACAGGCGTGATGTTATGTTATATGTGTGAAAATAATACAAAGGAATACGCCTTCTTCCCATGGAGGTAGGCAGAAACTACAGAGGGCCACTTGCTACGATCCTTACATACTCCTTTAACCTCGTTTACGTTCATACATCTGGTCATACACGCACGCCGGTTGCGAGTACTGCGCACCTGACCTTTCTGAAGAGCATCACCACCATCATCAATGTAATCCAAACTAGTAAGGGTACATAATTATACAAATAGAGAGAGAAAGAGAGAGATCTATTGATCGTGTTCGTGGAATAAGTAATCTTTCCTTTATACAGACGGTCGATTAAGAAATCTGCAATCGTTAAAAGTATGGTTTTTCAGTCAAACTGATCATCTATTGATATCCCCCTTTCATCATCATCATCATTTCTGTCGCCACATTGACTGGCCCTGAGGACCTAGACAAGTGGCAATCGCTTTCAAAGCGTTTCGTATTTTCTAATAGTCCTCCAGGCTGAATTTCGGCCTTGGCGGCTAATCTGTCGGAGACTGCCTTCGACGCGGTAGATATTATAGTGCACAATTGTATGCGCAGACACGGGTGCACTCTCTCTTCCCTCACTCTCATAGTCTGATGAGACGGCAATCCGACACGACCGGAGAGAGATGAAGCGCAGGACCAACGGCTTAACGTGCTTTCCGAAGCACGGGGTATCACACCGCCAACTTCCAAACTCCGGGCTGCTCGACTAAACCCGTTTCTATGGTGGTCATGCTACGCGTACAGGCCTTCTGAACACCCGACGTGTTTCTCGCACTAAGCGGATTCCCGCCTGCCCTTTTATCCTAATTTTTATAGAGACCGTGCAGCAACCCTTTTTCCTCCATGAAAGTCTAATAGCCATATCTCAGTATTTTTCTTTAAATAAGGCGTGCGATAAAGAGTGTTAATTTTATCCATCTGTTTAAGGGCTGATTTTTCAATAGGCTATTGAAAAATCAGCCCTTAGTTGGTGTTGGCACCTACGGGATCCATTTTTACCTTGCTTGAGTTTGAGAACTTTATCCTCTGGGTCCAAATGCACACACACCATTACAATCACACACAACATAGATACATACTTGGTTGTGATTAGCATTAGTCTTAATTATTTTTCTTTCGTCACTTAGTTTTTATTGTATGTGTATGAAATTTAAATTCACTGTAACGTACACCTATTAAACTTATAAATGTAAGCGGAGCGAAGGAGCCTTTTTTTTTGTGTGAGAAATCATCAAATGACCTCTCCCGCTCTGGGCGGAGCGGAAGGGCGTGTCAGACTCTTACTGACTAAAACCCATCCGTGTTCCTTCAGTTGCCTGTGCGCCAGGGCTACGGTAACTCTTTCGAACAATCCGCGATCCCGGCAGAGCGAAGGAGCCTGGATCTCACGACACAGGGAATCCTAGTGTGAGTTCCAGGAATCAACGCATGCTATTGTAATTTCTTATACAATCAAATATTCTTATTCTTCTTACTCTTATTAAATGCGGGAGTCACCTAGGACATAAACATTTTGCATAGGTATAGACGTGTTAACAATAAAACTACCATTATAAATTACATAATTATGTAATTAATGAGCAGACCTTCATCACCTATCTAGCCATTTCGCAACATACTATCTCTGGGTCGGCTTCCAGTCTAACCGGATGCGGCTGAATACCAGTATTTTACATGGGGCGACTGCTTATCTGACCTCCAGAACTTAGCAGTTACTGGGTAACACGATCCCTACCCCTTGTTAAGACTGGTTGTCAGACTTTCGGGCTTCTAACGACCCGTAACGACTGTCAAAGATCCAGGAATGACAGCCGGGACCAACGGCTTAACATGCTTACCGAGGCACGGACGGGTCTCGGTATGTAAAGATGGTCACCCATCCACGGACCGACGTCGGCAAGCTTAACCTGATCGATCGACCCGTGGGGCTGTTACTACTTAACCACGAGCCCCTCTTATTCCTGGTAATCTTTACAAAACAATCGTAAGGTCACAATCCAGTTGCATCACATAATTTTTTCCTGAAAATGTAGAAATTGTATGACAATTACATCAGACTGTTTTCATAGAATATGATGTAATGTTTCAGGCTTTTTACAGTTGTTATTGTTGTTGGCTTGTTTGTTGTTGTTGGTGTTGTTGTTGTTGTTGTGTTGTTTGTCAGTTGTTGTTGTTGTGTACCTACCCACAATATCTTTATATATATAAAAATTACGTGTCACGTTGTTTGTCCGCGATGGACTCCTAAACTACTGAACCGATTTTAAATTTGATTTGCACACCGTGTGCAATTTGATCCAACTTGAAAGATAGGATAGCTTACATCTCAATTTATAGTCGCAATATTATTTTATTGCAAATTATTTGTCTATTATTTGACAGTCACAATTATCTGTTAGGCCCAAACGATTCTAACAGATGGCGATATCTGTTGACTGGATTGAGTAAGTATTCAATAGAGTGCGCTATGTTAAAAATACAAACGTTTCATATAAGCTACAATTTAATAGCATAACCACCACGTGTTGCTGAGGCTAAGGTATAACCTAAATTTATTTTGTAATAAATGAAATACAGTAAAATAATATTATAAAGAGAAAAGATATGATTGTTTGTTTGTATTGAATAGGCTCCGAAACTACTGAACCGATTTCAAAAATTCTTTCACTGTTGGGAAGCTACACTATCTCCGGGTGACATAGGCTATATTATATTATGCTTTGCTACCCGGGCGAAGCCGGGGCGGGTCGCTAGTTATCTACTGAAAACTGTGACTAAAGTGTGGTTTACCATTGCACATGATTTTCCTCGTTAATTATACACTAGCGACTCGCCCCGGCTTCGCACGAGTGCAATGTAGATACTAATGTGGTGTCAGTGTGGAGTTACAGCATGGCAGTTGAGACTGACACGGCGCGGCATACGCTGGCAGAGTGTGCCGCTTGGGAGGAGCCGCGCCGTGCCCTCATCTCAGGATTAAGCAGTGACCTCTCGCTGCCGGCCGTTGTGAATGCGATGGTCGGCGGCGAGGAGTCCTGGGACGCGGTGGTATCCTTCTGCGAAACGGTTATCTCGCAGAAGGAGGCTGCGGAAAGGGAGCGAGAGATCTCATCCTCTCACCCGGCCCGCAGCAGGCGCACCGGGCGACGGACTCGGGGACGTCTGTCACCCCCCATACATCAGGACCCGAGGTGGCGGCGCGTTGTGTTCTACGCGCGCCCCTCTTAGACGTCGCGGGGGGAGTCAAACACCTCACTCCCCCGCTCGACCGGACGGGGCCCGCTGAGGCGGGCCGGCACCGGCCGGGGGTTGCGGAAGATTTGTACGTTCCCGCGGCCCCCGGCCTAGGTGTGAGACAGATCACCGGGGTGGTTTTTAGTCAGTAAGAGTCTGACAGACCCCTCCGCCTCCGCAGGGCGGAGGACATCCATGAGGATTATCCACCACGGAACAAAAAAAAAATAGCCGTTGAGACTATGTCATGCTCACTTAAATGTCTCACTGTTGGTGGCGCGTGTGTTGGATCATTCGGTTCCCTACAAAATGGTTGAGCTGGATGGTGCTGACCCACGCGTCATGTTCGTGAACGGGCGCCGTCAGTTGAGACTGGTCATCTCTTAACTGCCACGGCTTATTTATATTATTAATCTTATATTTTGAATTGTTTCTTTATATTTTTTTTTCATTGTTCTCGCATATAGAAGGAACAAGAATAATGTACCCAAGATATTGTAATATCTTGATTTAAAAAGAGTGTCCTTGGAGTTTCTGCCCGTTCTTCTCCATAGAGATCTACGTTTTGGAATGGGCAACTAGCTTCAACTTTCTGACTAACTGACCGACTCTTTGACAATTCAAAAGTGCCTGTAAATGGTTTAATTGAAATAAATGCTTTGATTTTGAGTTATTAATAATATTATGTTGGCACATTCTAGGACACTGAGATGAAGTTGACATTCTGAAAATGACACAAAAAAAAATCAAATAAACTAATACTACGACTATAGCCAGACTGTCGTAAAAAACAAGTCAATGTACCTGACATACGACACTAGAAAAAAAATTGTGATTGCAATAGGACACTGGATCACACATGGCTTCTTAGTAATGTACGCAAATTTACACGGCTATAAGCGTTTTGTCTGTTTTGACTTGGTAAGATTAACCGCCTGTGGGCGTAGCGTCATATCAAACACGAAAAATCGCCTGGGGGCGTAGCGTCATATCAAACACGAAAAATCGCCTGGGGGCGTAGCGTCATATCAAACACGAAAAATCGCCTGGGGGCGTAGCGTCATATCAAACACGAAAAATCGCCTGGGGGCATAGCGTCATACCAAACACGAAAAAAATACGCTTCTGGTCGTGACGTCAGTGAAAGTGCAGCCTGCCGGCCGCTGCCACCCGGGACGGACGTACAGCCTAACGGCCGCTCTGCCCCCGCATTTTAAATCTCTGATATCTTCTAAGATATTCATTTTAATGATATGCTGTAAAGAACAATTTTGATCTACATTAAATGCACAACGTACCTAATGTATTTAATTGGATAAGGAATAATACTGTATTGTTTAAAATAGCTTCGTAAATAACCCATTATTTTTTTGTAATATGAAAACGATAAAAATAGTTACTGTGGGTTATCCTTAAGAGATAGACATATGCCATCGCGGACATTTTTTTAGATCTTTTTAAGATATACAATTCCGTAGTACTTTATTTTGATCTATCTCGTAAGGTTTAGCCAGGCAGCGTTTGCAATGTAAGCGCACAAAAATATGTTTTTTACGACATCTCATTACAAATCTTTGAAATTCTCGGCTTTTCTGTTCTATAATAAGCATGTATTATACATATAAACCTTCCTCTTGAATCACTCTGTCTATTGATGAAAACCGCATAAAATCCGTTGCGCAGTTTAAAAGATCTAAGCGTACAGACAAAAAAGTGTCTTTGTCTACTACTACTACTTGTCTAAGTAGTACTATGTAAAGATATAATTAGTGTAAATGAATTATAGATATAAATTTTATGAGTAGCTATGTCTATATTTGTTGATGATGACAGCAAAAGGAACCTTCACCATCTTATTGCAGACTAAGGCACCTGTCACGAGGTAGCGACTAGCTATCAAAGATTTTCGCTCAAGAAACGTATAAAATATTGTAGGTCCTGTGTAAGTAAAAGAGGTACATAAATTAATAGTTGATCGCTGACTGTTCATATCGCCGGCGAGTACTCGTTTGTCGCAGCAACAAGAGCTAAGAGAGTACTCGCTCCGCGACGCTCGCTTGGTGGGCAGTACACTCGCTGAGAGACTTACGCTTGGTACAGTCGCTAGCAGGTCAAGCTACACGAAACTGTAAAATTTTTCCAAACGATTTTAAACCTTAAAATGTTGAAGGTTAAGTTCAAAATCGAATGAGAACATCTGACAGCTTGTGGTAACTTGTTGTGCTGGTGACGATATATATATATATTTATATATATGTACTATATACTATACGAATATCTACTAGCGAGTAATCGCTCGTTACCGTGGCACACTCGCTGCTCGTTGCTCGCCAACTCGTTTGTTGCTAGCTCTACTCGCATCTCGTTGATCGCCGGGTGAGACAGGTGCCTTAGACATTAGCGGGAAGAGAGCCACTAGAAACAAGTTGTTTGTTTGACAGATTTCTCGCCGGCAATGTGAACAGTCAGCGATCAATTACATGCATCTCTTTTACTTACACGGGACCTTTAGGACTTTGTACGTTTCTTGCGTGAGAAAATATGTAGGTACTCGATAGCTAGCGCTTCCTCTTCACCGGGGCAAGGTGCCTAAGTTCCAAGTTTAGTTCAAGCTTATGCAAGAGCAGTGGTGGCTCAATCCCATTGAATGACTATTTTATAAAAAAATCATTCAATGGTTCATCATTCAAACAATCATTCAATCATTTATGAACTTAGAGGGTTGTATAAAGATTTTAATGATTATAAATACATACTTGCTGCGGTCGCAAATCATATTTTGTCCAACCTGACACTCACCTGCAAATTGCAAAAAACGTAAGAAAATTTCGCGGGCTACCCTAGCGTTTCCCCTATAAAACAAAAACAAAAGTTGTGGTGTTGTGGTGTGTTGTTGTTGTAACCTCTTCTTGATTATTTTCCAATGACGCATCCAACTTTTGCACTTAGGTAGCCTACAGCGTAAACCAACAATGTTAGTCATTATGACACATTAGTGCTGTTTACGTCATTTAGTTTCTTGAATCACTGCTTAGCCTACCTAGATATTGTGAACAAGCCCTGAAACCAGCGGAATTTCGAATCGACAAAAATACAAACTTTCATTCCCTATTTAACTTCTTTATGGGATGAATTTTCATAAATCCTTTCTTAGTACTCGCTTCCGAAATATATGGAACTCTTGCGCAACATTTCACGCTTCTAGACCCAGCGGGTTAGGCTGTGCGTTCTCTGTCAGTGAATGATGAAGATATAGAATTAGGTAAATAAATTAAATAAATAAAAGTTTTGTAAATAAATAAACATTTAATTTTGTGCTGTAGAATAATTGTATGAGAAACATCATACAATTATTCTACAGCACAAAATTGAGGCAGCCCCGGTAAGTTATAAGGATACTTGTGATGGGGTTAAATATTTCATAACATTGATTATATGAAATAAAAATAAAAAACAAATCAAAAGTCATTTATTCAAATTAGGCTGAGCATCAGAACTTTTCGAACGTCAAAATTACATAAGACAGTCCCCCAAAACGCCCGCCCTTCACCACTTCCTAGTGCTGCAGCTGGGAAGAAGTGGCACAACAAACTCACCCGCAGCAGAGCTGTCTGTTCAGTTAGAAAAAAAAACTTGATTTTATACAATAGTAGGTATGCAAACTAATTAACATTACGAGACACAGAACATTAAATTATTTGCCATATGTCAGCTAGCCACGCCTATATGCCAACAAATACAATAAAAAGTAAACAAAACTTAATACTACATAAAAGCTATGCTAAGATATGTTGGCAATTTGTATTAATGAAAAAATGCTTTTCGTTAACTATAGGAAAACCTATGTCAAGCGGTTGTCTGATTTGAGGATGATATAATATCATGAAAAGGATCTTTAAGTCTGTTAGTACCCACCTACACGATATTTTCCCGACATCAAAAAGGAGGAGGTTCTCAATTCCCTAGAATGTCTTTGAGGAGTTTCGTTATACTAGTGTAGACAAGCCTCCAGAAGCTATAGTTATATTCTGTTCCTATCGTGTCAAAGTAATTTTATAGTAAATATTAGACCGCACCCTTTTTTGCCGCTTGTGGCCACCACGGGGACTTACATTTATAACATTGACTAAGACATATTGAATAATAAATTACCTACAATACTTACACATAATATTTGTTTACCCAGCACAAAACGTACGTCACATACGGTAACGTACGTCATGGATTACGCCTGCATTAGTAGGCAGGGATGTACCTACATACATTATAACATAGTACCTACTCACACCTACATTTCACCTGTAATACAGGATGGGCCTGCCATCAACATCACCATCATCATTTCAGTCATATGACGTCCACTACATCGCCATCAACCGGGCACAAATCCAGACTCCAGGTGGCTACTGAGAAATTCCTGATGGAAAAACCCAATAACACTTTGCCCGACCTGGGAATCGAACCCAAGACCTTATGCTCAGCAGTATCGATTTCAACAAAAAAACCCTACTCCCTTACCTTACCTACCTTATTGTTCACCACATTTACATAAAACTAAAACAATGGTCGTTTATTCAACTCTTTTTCATTATTTTCGAATGACGCAGCTATTTTATACACTTATGTAAGTTAAGCACAAAACAAAAACGTTAGTCTTGCTGTATTTCACAATATTGCTACCAGGCTTTCGATTATGTTGACCATGATTTATTCTCCTTCGTAAACTGGAAGCCTATGGAATTCGAGGCAACATAATAAACCCCATAGAGTCGTATCTAAAAAAGCGGAAACAATATACAGAAATTTCTAAAGTAAACATTCACACTAAAAAAGAAAATAGTTACATATGGAGTTCCACAAGGAAGTGTATTAGGTCCTTTGTTGTTTATAATCATGACCTACCAAAAGTAACGAAATATCAAGTATCGCTCTTTGCCGATGACAGCACGGTCACAATACTATGTAAAAATAAAGACAGCTATGAGAAAGAAATGTATTATTGAAATCATTAGTTATCTGGTTAAATAACAATAATTGAATGGTATCTAAATCTTGAAAACAGAAGAAACAGAACAGAACAGAACAGAGTTATGTTCTTCAGTCAAAGTTTAGCGACACCAAACATAATTATTAATCACACAGGGCTAGTAATAAAAAACCGTAGACACAGCTAAATATTTAGGTGTAACCATTGACAAACGTCTGAACTGGAAAGCACATACAGAAGAATTAAATAAAAAAGTATGTTCTTCTGCCTGCGCACTCTACAAACTACAACCCATCATAAGTACCACTGCGCTTACCACGGAATTGTCGGCTCAATATTAGGTAAGGTTCGGCGTTGTATTTTGGGGAAATTCCACGAATAAGGAAATCATTTCTAAGTCACGTTTACGGTGCATTAGGCCTATGCTCAGCTTAAAAAAAACGGATAGTTGCAAACCGAATTTTATAAAATATAATATTTTAAATCTGCCTTCCTTGTTTATTTTGCAAGTGGCTAATGTCGTGCAAACCAATCCCAAACTATTTAAAAAACTATCAGTACCCTAATTACGTAACACACTATCTATCACAATCTGAATCATTTTAAAGCCTATTGCTAATCCATTGCTTCATATGTTCGAAAAAATTGTCTGCTCAACAACGTAAATAACGCAAGGAATGTTGTTGAACTGTCAAAATGAAACCCATTGCTAGTGTTAGCGTGTTACGTAATTACCCCGCTGGTGTTTCAATCCGCAATCGACGGGCTATCAATAAATTATGTGTATCAAGACCACGGCACTGCAGATGCGTAAAATTATTATCTTTTTAGCACCAGTTATTTACAATAAAATCCCTAAACCCATTAGACAAATGCCCACAACTTTATTTAAACTACTTACATATAAAAATACCTGATAGCCAAATGTTATTATAGCCGAACTGAATTTTTTAATGATCGTACTTAGTTCCTACCGTTACGGTTATGACATTTCTTCGATCCCAAAACTATGACACCTTTTAGTATTAAAGTTTTTGAGCTATTGCATAGCTTTTATCGCGGGCTTTGAGCGCGGCGACCGAATCAAGAAATTCCGTAACGAAAATAAAACCTAACACCCCCCACTTCGCCTACCATGTAGCTCGGCCGAGCGTTCGCTTAACGTGTATGTATATGGTACGATTGCACTTGAATTAATATCAAAGAAAAAAAAATACTGCATAAATACTGCATAAATAAATAATTATAATTGCATAAGTTGATAAAAAATGCTATGCAATAGCTTTACCGCGGCGGCAGTCCCCGAGTGCCACACGTGTTTTTTTTTTGTAGATTATCTTTTCAAACGACTGCGCGACAGCAGGTAATTTTTTTTTGTTGTTATGTATAAGTTCAAATGGTTAAAACTTGTAACTTTTTTTTTAACGTTCTCGAATGTTTATTTTAAGACCATGAAAATATATTATTATGAACTTATGCTTTACAAAAAAAAAAAAAACTTATTTTGGGTTATTGCTGTTCTTATCATTTAGTTTTTGAATCAATGCCTAGGCTATCTAAATATTTTTATTGAAACTGAATTTGGTAATTTCATAATTAAGGATGTTGTTGACAACTTTTATAAATGAAAAATGCTTCTCGTGAAGACGTGAACTATGGGAAAGCTTATGTCTAGCAGTTGACTGTTTTGAGGATGATAACCATAAAAATTAAAAAGGATTCGGTTTTACTATTTGGCTGCAGAACTATAAAGGATCATAAGACTAGTATGTAATTAGATTGTTACACAATGTTTTACCGACTTCAAACAGAAGTTGATTTCGTTTTACTAGTGCAGACGGAGATATGTAATTATTCGTTTAATATATAATTATGTTGACTTGACAGCATGGCAGTTGAGACTATGTCATGCTCACTTAAATGTCTCACTGTTGGTGGCGCGTGTGTTGGATCATTCGGTTCCCTACAAAATGGTTGAGCTGGATGGTGCTGATCCACGCGTCATGTTCGTGAACGGGCGCCGTCAGTTGAGACTGGTCATCTCTTAACTGCCACGGCTTATTTTTATTATTAATCTTATATTTTGAATTATTTCTTTATATTTTTTTTTCATTGTTCTCGCATATAGAAGCAACAAGGATAATGTACCCAGAATTTTGTAATATCTTTATTTAAAAAGAGTGTCCTTGGAGTTTCTTGCCCGTTCTTCTCCATAGAGATCTACGTTTTGGAATGGGCAACTAGCTTCAACTTTCTGACTAACTGACCGACTCTTTGACAATTCAAAAGTGCCTGTAAATGGTTTAATTGAAATAAATGCTTTGAGTTTGAATCTGTTCTTATCGTGTCGATGTTATCTGACATAGGCCGCATCCTTTTTTACCGCCTGTGACCACCACGGGGACTTACATTTATAATATATTATCAAATTATTGTGAATGTGAGGACTACGTCCGTCAGTTTTTTGTTTTTTCCGCTTTCTCAAGTAGTTTCAATGATGATCTGGCAGTTTGAGTGCTTTATGCGGCCTACCCAAATGTCCTTTCTTTGGTATTGTTCGTCTAATGGTTGAGCTCCTTAAGTTCTGAGTTGAGCTTCACGATTACTGACAAATGCTTGCACTGACTGGACAGGTCCACTCAAATCTGTATGGTTCTTTCCTTAAAAGACCATTTCAGACACCAATCTTACATGGTCCTCAAATGATCTGACCAAGATTATTTCAGGATTTTTTATACCTGTTGATATTGATGAATTTTTATAAATATATTGACATGAATATTTACTTTGTAAAATAGTATATTATTTTAATTATTGTGAATGTAAAGACTATGTAGATCATTGTTTTATTTTTTTTTCTTTCTTGATTAGTTTTAATCATAGTCTGGCAGTTTGAGTAATTTATGCGGCCTACCCAAATGTCCTTTCTTTGGTATTGTTCGTCGAATCGTTGAGCTCCTTAAGTTTTGAGTTGAGCTGCACGATTACTGACAAATGCGTGCACTGACTGGACAGGTCCACTCATTCTGTGTGGTATTTTTTCCTCAAAAGACCATTTCAGACTCAAATCTACATGGTCTTCACATGATCTGACCAAGATTATGTCTGGACTTTAAAAGAGACTGTGACCTCTGAGTTTGTTGCGGCCTTTCTTCTCAGAGTAGTCAGATAGGAAACGCCGACCTCATCTAGTTTTAAAATATGATTGACGTGTAAAAGTGTTTGTAAAAACCTACTTACAGAAATAAAATCATTTATCATTTAATATTGCATAAAACATATTTAATTGTACTAATAATAAATTACACATAATATTTGTTTACATAGCACGCGAGTCATATGTAAAGGATCACGCCTACATTAGTAGGCAGGGATGTACTTACAACCTAAATACATTTATTATTTCAACGTCTTAGAAACACTGTTACGTTTATGACAAGATATCCTGATAGATTGGACGTAGTTAAATGAAAAGGATCCAACCCACAAATGACCTAAAATTAATAATGATACCAAAACACACACACATTGGTATCACAATTCATTTTCGGCCATTTGTGGGTTGGATCCTTTTCATTTAACTACGTCCGATTAATTATTCCTCCAATGAAAAGCCATTTATATAACAGAAGTAGCTTTCCAATGGTTATAAGTACATTTAATAAACTACCAAAATCGTATAGGGAACCAATCAATCGATTTACAGCGGCGTTATTCAAATGGCTTATAGAAAAATCATTCTACTCTGTCAATGAGTATTTAGACTTCAAAGATTCACACTGAAATTGATATCTGACTATTATAATTTGACAAATAATTGACATTTTAAATTTAATAACTATGATTTATGTACCGATGTTATTAGCTTCATTTATTTACTGAATGTAACAATAATTTTGCATGCTAATTCTAGTGACTTGTTTTAGAAACTTAAAAAAAAACCCGACCATCTGTATGTACAACAATTCTTGCAAATAAATTTCATTGCAATACCTATTACATACAGTCAGCAAAAGAGCTAAGTATGCAGGGTCGCCGGATATAGTTGAAGTTTAGTAAGAAACCGATGAATGTATTCGAATAAAATAAAATTAATAGAAAACAAACTGGTCATTTATCAAATTAAATTTCATTCGAAAACATTCATCGGTTTCTTACATAACTTCATCTACCATATCCGTCGACCCTGGATACTTATCTCTTTTGCTGACGATGCCTACACCCACAATTCACCAGTTAGAATACTCAAATCCCACGTAATAGAAGCTGCGCTTGAAGCCATCAACATCATCATATGAGCCAAAAGAGGTTCAAAGCTGGACATGAATCATTCCAATCGGACGAACACCTTTTTTTCTCTTTTCCAGGCCGAATTATCACCTAGTACCGTCAAACGGGGTGAATAGGGATGCAGGGGTGAATCGGAACGAAACTTTATAAGGGATTTTAACATTGAAATAATATGGTTTGTTGCCAACAAGGGCAGTTAATCGTTAATTTTAATACAGTAAACACATTGGAGTCCTTTTTGGCACGGCGCTTTACACTTTTTATTTGTTTGTATTATTTTTCTTTTTTACTTGTAGTTATATGTTGTGTTGTGTGCTCTGTAGTACGTGCTAAATAAACGTATTTTCTTTCTTTCCTTATAATTTTTCTATAATATTTTACCTATATCATGTTGTAAAACATTTTAAAAGAGTAACGGTGAAGTTTTTTGCCCATTCTTCTCCGCACGAAACTACCTTTTGGAAAGGGTAACCAGAATCAATTCTATTTTCTTGTAAATTTGGAAGTTCAAAAGTGCCTTTTATGTGCCTATTTGAAATAAATCATTTGACTTTGACTTCTTCTTTTTCCATACTTCTGTACTAGTCGTCATCTCGGTAGTCACCCCTTTCTCGCCATATCATCCTTCACACAGTCCATCTACCTTTTATTTGATCTTCCCCTGCCCTTATAGCTATCCATATTCATGCTAAAAACTTTCCTCACGGTGTTTTCCTCATTGCTCCGCATCACGTGCCCACACCATGACAATCCATTCCCACACAAAGATATTAAGTAGAGAAAAATATGTGTGTACCCATGGTATAATAATATACTTCGCATGGTATAATAATACATGGTATAATAATATACTACTTTAGACCACGTGTGTACCTATCTATTATTCAATTAGACTTCGCGAGTGTCACATACAGTCCGTACCATACGTACATTGTACGTTCAATATACATTTCGGGGCACCCTGGGCAGTCGGTCATTCATCATATCATCATATTAGTAATCTCTTCTCAATAGGAAACGAGCAATTGGAACCGTGCACCTGTCCCATGTAGGTTTACGTGAAATAAAATATTTTTAATTTAATCCATGAGTAGAAATTTTCACATTAAAATTACATCATATAAAAAAATAGTTACTACGTACCTAAACATATTGCATAAGACAATTATCCACATTGTATAATCCATTCTACTGTAAGCATGACATAATAATTATTTGGATGAAAATAATTTACTCTCTGAATCATTTTTCATGGAATTGTTAGCAAAATGTTGGATTTAATTGCATCATTTTTGTTGACTGTATCAGTTTGGGATGAAGTTGTCTGCATTAGTAGTGTCACTATGAAAAGGACAAGATTCAGGATAATCTTAAAATTCCGTTCAACTGTTTTACACCAAAAAATGATGGCATGTCAGAGCACTATCTGTGTAACGCATTTAGCTTGTCGTATCTTTATTAGAAACTTAAGATACGTATCGTCTGGATGATAAATGATAATCTTCATTTTAGGTTATTACAACATGAATTGATAGATCCCCATATTACAAACAAAATTGACAAAGGCCCTCTGCCTGTTATTTCATTGACACCCAAACCTTTCACACAATAGTTTGGTGGGACGTCTTTGAACGAATTTTTTTCACAAAGAGCTGACTTATCATGATCATCTTCATAATAAGGAGCTCACAATATGTAGTAGTAAACTGTATTGTGCATGCTGTGGTCGCCTATAAGAGAAGGAATACACCTATTTACGTGTCATGTATTGTTTAAACCTTTTGTTGAAGGTCCTAAATAAATAAATAAATGCTACTGACATCTGAAAGAAGAAGTGGTTAGGTATGTAAGAATCATAGTATGTGTCGTTCTGTACTTTCTGCCTAACCCAATGAGAAAAAGGCGTGAGTTTACGTAGGTATGTTGCATCATTGCATGTGAGTATGTATCTCCTGAATTTAATTACGTGGACACCCTAGTTATTCAAGTTGCTAACTTCACTTCAATTCAATCAATAAAAAGGGAGTGGCTTTTGGTCAATCATTCAGTTCTATAATGAGACCCGAAGAAGCAACAGTGAAAATAGTCGTTCAGTTCTGAGTTTTAAAAAGTGCTTGTTGATTAATTTCCTTTAAAAGTTGTTGAGTGAAAAGTGTTGGTATAGTACTTTATAATAATACAAGTAAGTGATTCTTATTTTTTAATAATTTACTTGATTTAACATAGTTAATTATGTTTTAAACGTAGCTATGTTTTAGGGAAAAACTAATTGTAACAAGGAAAATTCAATGTTAACTTCAATAAATAGCTCTACCGTGAGTAGCAATTTTTCTCTAAAGTCAAGATTTAGTTAATCATAATAAAAGTTTTATAGACTCGCCCCCTATTACATGGGACTTAAACATAACTGGAGAAATGTGGGTGTGGATGTACACCTCTGCCGAGCCTTTCGGAGAATACAGGCGTACTTTATTTTTATGTTGTTATTAAGTTTTTAAAATGTAGCTTAGCAACATTAGTATTTATTTGGCTACATTTTATGCAAGGAACACTAATAAAGAACGATTGATCGATGATTTCATATCTCGGCTGCCCACAATGATTCCTATTTTTATTAATAGTAGGTATTATGATAAGATTAGGTACTGTTTTATTGGTTTTGTTATGATTGCGTCACATAAGGATAAACCGATGAGTTCATTTCTTTGACTGTTTAAGTCAATTTATTTTATTTGTTTTTTATTTATTTGACTGTTTAAGTCAATTTATTTTATTTATTTTTCATTTATTTGACTATGTAAGTCAATTTATTTTATGTCTTTTTCATTTATTTTACTGTTTAAGTCGATTTATTTTGTTTCTTTTTCAGTTATTGACATTTTTTCTGCTCTTGACAATATTTTTTTTTTAATGAGTTCTATTATGCAATATCTATGCGGTTAGCTAGCGACCTCAACAATTGATCATGATATTATTCTTGCTTGAGCAGCCGGCAGCAAGTTGGTCATGTTCCCTTATGCTCGGTTCCTATACACAAAAACAAATCGTTTTGCTTACCTGTGGTAGCATTTTTATTTCCAAACTTTGCATATAAATAAATTCGTAAGCTAATTTTTACCTGTGATAGCTACTTCCATATGGGAGGGTCTACTTTGCAAAGCTATGAGGTCTTTGCTTCATTATTGGCAAAGATACAAGAGTTTTAATTTTAACCAATAACGGTCCGTATGTACCTAAATTATAGGAATCGGCCATTGCTTGCGGTAGCGTCGGGGTTCGGGTTACCTCCTTCCATAAAACTTACTTCCACAACTAAAATCTTTTAAAAATACAATTCTGCTTATCCTATGTTAGTTACTAGGTAACATCACGCCTATTCCCCCGAAGAGTCGGGCAGGGACTGCATCGTTGGTCTAGTGGCAGAAACTGCTCCAGTTGAACAGGAGGTCTTGGGTTTGATTCCCACGTTGGACAAAAGGTTATTGGGTTCTTCCAAAGGGAAATTCTCAGCAGCAGTCCGGAGTCTGGATTTGTGCCTGGTTGATGGTTATAGGCTCGCCTCCTATTAAGCGAAATTTTTATACTCAAATTTCGCTTAAGCATAATTTTTCAAGTCAGTTGCGGGCAGCGCAAATGATTACATCTTCCTTTCTCTCCTGTCGCCTGTTGTATTTTGGATATCTTTCACACCAACCAGTCCCTAATTAGAATTTGTTATTTTCTATCTATCTATTTAGCACGCAATGTCTCATTGCTGGGCAGCCTCCCTTTGCCTTTGTCTCACACGTCTGTCCTTTACCATTGCTGATCATTGTTGTCTATATTGTCTTCTCCAATTAATGATTTTAACTAAAATGACTTTCCTATTGTTACAGTTCAACTTAACTAAAGAAGAACAATAAAATGGCCATTCCAACATCATTCAACTTTGTTAACATACGAAACTACAACTTTGTAAAGATGAACGGTTCAGGCATATCCTGTGACTGTTCTATTGAAGCTGGAGGGTGTTCCTGTAAAGACTTTAACAGATTTGCAATGATAAATCCAGATTCTAATAACGACATGGACAATATTGAAAACGGAATGTTACATGAGAAATATCTTGATGAGACCAGAGATCTAGGAACACTTGATGAAAGGATTTTTAATGTGTTCAAGGATAATATTATGCTGGCGACTTCTTACATGCAAGAGACGACCCTACTTAATTCCGAAGACCTGATTATAATGGCTGTTAAAATCAGTCAACTGAAACCCCTGAAAATGAAGGAGCCACACGATTATGAAGACCAAACTATTACGGATAAGCTTAGACCTCCCAAAGAGAAAATGTTGATCTCTTTGCATGATCGATTGAATTGGAAGATGACCACATACGATTTCAATTTACTTCCGGGCTAAGAATTTTATATTCCAGCTGGAATTTTGCCCAGTTGTATTGTGATGATTTAAAATGACTTGAAAGTCAAAAACTCTTGAAGAACCCAAGAGAAGAAAAGAAGAAGAAAGAATAGGGTTAACCCCAGCATAGGCTGAAGAAGATAACCGGGTTATATTCGTTGTAAACGACGGAGCGGCAGGTGCTGTGCCGAAATTATGGGATGCCATGAATAATATGGTGTTGAAGATTGCGACAAAATAGTGGTGCTACATTAACATTTATATGCTTCTGAAAACTGTGTAAAGTGTGCATGTGTTAACATCACAGTCTGTGAAGACAGAGAACAGATAGTTCTTCATTTTGAAGGATTTGAAGAGCTCCGAAATATTTGTAAGTTAATTAATTTTAAGTTTAGATCGGCAAAATCAAAAGCGATTTAGTTTTAAATACTCATTTACGTGGAGAAATTTATTTGCATTTTAAACGCAATAAATTTGAGCAATTTTAAAAGTTGTACCATAACAGTGATTGAATGGTACACATTTTAAAATTGCTTATAATTATTATATTTAACGATCTACTTAAGTCTACATGCAATTTATTTGCCTGTTAAATGCACTGAGGTGTAGCAATAATAAAAGTTGTAGCGTTTAAACATTGTTTTGATGGTGCATTTTTAATATTGCTTTTAATTATTGCATTCACCGGACAACCAAATTGTTTTGTGTCTGTAAACTGAATGGTTAAAGTTTAAGCAATAATAAAAGTTGCACCATTTAATGCAGACTTTGTCACTTGGCGAATTTGTATATTGAGTTATTCCGCTAATAGAAATTTCAATTCTATTCGAATAGTGTATATAATTTGTATTGGCGAAATAACGCGAACATTTCAGCAAATACGAAAGTGACTGCAGTGTTTCAAATGTGTAAGTTTTGAAGTTGCTTTAATTTATGCCCGGTATTAATGATACTGTAGATAGGAAGGTATAAGGTAAGGAAGGATAGGAAGGATAGGAAGGAAGGAAGGAATTATGGAATATCGCACACATAGTAAGTGCTTTATTGCTATCGCCGAAATATAACGTAATCCTAAACTTTTGAGTTTTTGAGATTGGCATGCAGAACGAAAACTGGAACGCAAAGAAATAGAGAAAAGTGCTCAAAAGAGTTATGAATTTGAGTCATAAAGGTGATAGTAATTAAAATCATTTGCATCCTCACAGCGGGTATAAGTTCTCATGAATATGAACAACTTTTACTACGGGTCCAACTATGAAATATCGAAACAAATATCAGCTGTTTCATACAAAAATACAATCACAGTCAAAATATTTATAAATACTTACATAGGATTTTCTTCGCTATTTTTATGGGTCTTTTAGTATGACTTCTTCATATTCCTGACTACATAATTACACCCTCCGAAAGATACCAATGATTTTAATTAATACAACCTGTAATGGAAAAATATCACTGCAAATTTTTGGTTTTGAAAAAGCACCAGGTTAATGGTTTAGCCAGAAATCGAACCCGATCTATTCCACAAAAATACCACCCTGTATTGCCGATAAGGACAAAATCGTGCAAAAGAAAGTGATATTGTGTTGAAAATCAAAGTAAATGATATATTTTTTAAATTTTCATGCATTTTATTAGCTGACTAGAAATCATCGTTATTTCTAATTTTCAACACTGAAAGTTTCTATAACAATGATTTTATGACAAAGGTTATGTATGAAAATATTACGAAAAATTGGCATTAACATTAATTAGCCACATAATAATAAAATTACTTTGTAGATTTTGATCCATATCAGCAACGTTGTCAATCAGTGTCATGATACAGGCTGGTATTTTATGCCACAAAACATTGGGTTGATTTCCGGAGAGAAAAAGGTGACTTTTTTTCAGAAAAAAATTGTGTGCTGTTTTAGTTGTCATTAAATGATGTCTCTTTTGGTTAGTTTTATCTATTTCTCATAGTAAAGCTTCTCCTCCTGCCTTCCCATTTCAAAAAGTCGTCTTGTTTACTGTAGAACTAAATAGTTTTTTAATTTCGCAGAGTAGATATTTACTTAGGTCCATATTATATACCTCTACTTCACAGAAAAAAAAAACAAAGTCCAGTTATTATTATGAAGGATTTCAAGAGCTCCCAGTGTTTGTAAGTTTAAGATATTAAGATCAGCAAAGTCAAATGCTATTTAGTTTAAAAGTCTAATTTACACGGAGTAACTTGATTGCTTGTTAAATGCAACTAATTGAAGCAATAGTAAAAGTTGTACCATTTTAATGCAGATGTTCTACTGGGCTTATTTATACAAATATTCGTGTTTATTTGTTAATACTAAATATACTTTATTCGAATAGTGTGTATTTTGTATGGCCACATAATGTTAATATTTGTGCATATACGCCAAGTGAAGTGCAAAAGCAAAGTGCGATGAGCACCTTTTAATATTGCTTTAAAGTATTGCATCCATCGAGTAACTATATTGCTTCATGTAAGTGGTCCTGTCGATAGAAAGGAATTAGATTCGAATTTAGAAAGAAATATTGCACACTTGGTAACTGTTTACGTTATAACATAATTCTAATTTTTTGAGTTTTTGAGATTGGCCTTCAGAGCGAAAACAGAAATTCAAAGAAATAGAGAAAAGTGACCATATGAGTTATTATTTCATGATTTAAGGTTCTAGTAATTACAATCATTTGCATCCTTTCAGAGGGTGAAAGTTCTCAAGAATATGAACAACTTTTGCTATGGGACAAACTCCGAAATATTGAAAAAATATCTGCTGTTTCATACAAAAATACGATCTCAATCAAAATATTTATGTTTGAAACAGATTGGATATTTTTTCGAAACTTTCTTTCGGTCTTTTAGTATAACTTCTTCATATTCCTGAGTAAATAATTACACCCTCCGAAAGATACCAATGATTTTAATTAATACAACCTGTACTGGAAAAATAGCACTTCTTATTTTTTCTTTTGAAAAAGCACCAGGTTAATGGTTTAGCCAGAAATTGAGCCCAATCTTTTCTACAAAAAAAAAATCCCATCCTGTATTCCTGATAAGGAGTAAACCATGCAAAAGAAAGTAATATTGTGTGGAAAATCGAAGTAAATGACATATTTTTTAAATTTTCATACGTTTTATTAGCTGACTAGAAATCATCGGTATTCCTAATTTTCAACACTGAAAGTTTGTCTAACAATGTTTTTATGACAAAGGATATGTATGAAAATGTTACAAAAAATTGGCGTTAACATTAATTAGTCACATAATAATAAAATTACTTTGTAGATTCTGATCCATATCAGCAACGTTGTAATCAGTCTCGTGATACAGAATGGTATTATTTTTGCGCAAAACATCGGGTTGATTTCCGGAGAGAAACAAGGTGCTTTTTTCAGAAAAATTAAATAAAAATGCTGTTTTAGTTTTCTCTAACATAATTTCACTTTTGGTTAGTTTTATCTATTTCTCATAGTAAAGGTTTTTCGTCCTGCATTCCCATTTCAAAAAGTCGCCTTGTTTACTGTAGAACTAAATAGTTTTTTATTTCGTTGAGTAGATGTTTAGTTCAGTAGATATTATAAACCTCTACGCCCCAGAAAAACTATCCATGACCAGTTATTATTTTGAAGGATTTCATGAGCTCCTAGTATTTATAAGTTTATTAACATTAAGAGATTAAGAACAGCAAAATCAAATGCTATTTAGTTTAAAAGTCTAATTTACATGGAGTAATTTGATTGCTTGTTAAATGCAACTAATTGAAGCAATAGTACAAGTTGTACCATTTTAATGCAGACAGGTACTCTACTGGGCTTATTTATACAAATATTCGCGTTTATTTGTTAATACAAAATGTACTTTATTCGAATAGTGTGTATTTTGTATGGCCAAATAACGTTAATATTTGTGCAAATACGCCAAGTGAAGTGCAAAAGTAATGTGCGATGAGCAGTTTTTAATATTGCTTTAAAGTATTGCATCCAACGAGTAACTATATTGCTTCGTGTAAATGGTCCTGTCGATAGGAAGGAATTAGATTAGAATTATGAAATATTGCACACTTGGTAACAGTTTGCGATGTAAAGTAATACTAATCTTTAGAGTTTTTGAGATGGGCTTTCAGAGCGAAAACAGGAATTCAAAGAAATAGAGAAAAGTGGCCAAATGAGTTATTATTTCATGATTTAAGGTTCTAGTAATTACAATCATTTGCATCCTTTCAGAGGGTGAAAGTTCTCAAGAATATGAACAACTTTTGCTATGGGACAAACTCTATAATACCGAAAAAAATATCTTGCTGTGTCATACAAAAATACGGTCTCAATCAAAATATTTATGTTTGACACAGATGGGAATTTTTTTCGCAATTTTCTTTTGGTCTGTTTGTATAACTTCTTCATATTCCTGAGTAAATAATTACACCCTCCGAAAGATACCAATGATTTTAATTAATACAACCTGTACTGGAAAAATAGCACTTCTTATTTTTTCTTTTGAAAAAGCACCTGGTTAATGGTTTAGCCAGAAATTGAGCCCAATTTTTTCTACAAAAAAAATTCCACCTGTATTGCTGATATGGACAAAATCATGCAAAAGAAAGTAATATTGTGTGGAAAATCAAAGTAAATGATATATTTTTTTTAATTTTCATACATTTTATAAGCTGACTAGAAATCATCGTTATTTCTAATTTTCAACACTGAAAGATTCTCGCACAATGATTTTATGACAAAGGATATGTCTGAAAAATTACGAAAAATTGGCACTAACATTAATTAGCCACATAATAATAAAATTACTTTGTAGATTTTGATCCATATCAAATATCCATATCAAAACAAGGTGCTTTTTTCAGAAAAAATAATTAAAAATGCTGTTTTAGTTTTCTCTAAAATAATTTCACTTTTGATTAGTTTTATCTATTTCTCATAGTAAAGGTTTTTCGTCCTGCATTCCCATTTCAAAAAGTCGCCGTGTTTACTGTAGAACTAAATAGTTTTTTATTTCGCTGAGTAGATGTTTAGTTCAGTAGATATTATAAACCTCTACGCCCCAGAAAAACTATCCATGACCAGTTATTATTTTGAAGGATTTCATGAGCTCCTAGTATTTGTAAGTTTATTAACATTAAGAGAATATGAACAGCAAAATCAAATGCTATTTAGTTTAAAAGTCTAATTTACATGGAGTAACTTGATTGCTTGTTAAATGCAACTAATTGAAGCAATAGTAAAAGTTGTACCATTTTAATGCAGATAGGTACTCTACTGGGCTTATTTATACAAATATTCGCGTTTATTTGTTAATACAAAATGTACTTTATTCGAACAGTATGTATTTTGTACGGCCAAATAATATTTGTGGAAATACGCCAAGTGAAGTGCACAAGCAATGTGCAATGAGCACCTTTTAATATTGCTTAAAATTATTGCATCCAACGAGGAACTATATTGCTTCATGTAAATGGTCCTGTCGATAGGAAAGAATTATATAAGAATTATTGTACACTTGGTAACTGTTTGCGATATATCGTAATTTTAATCTTTTGAGTTTTTGGGATTGGCCTTCAGAGCGAAAACAGGAATTCAAAGAAATAGAGAAAAGTGGCCATATGAGTTATTATTTCTTGATTTTAGGTGTTGGTAATTACAATCATTTGCATCCTTTCAGAGGATGAAAGTTCTCATGAATATGAACAACTTTTGCTATGGGACAAACTCCCAAAAATTGAAATAAATATCCGCTGTTTAATACAAAAGTACGATCTCAATCAAAATATTTATGTTTGAAACAGATGGGATTTTTTTTCGCAATTTTCTTATGGTCTGTTTGTATAACTTCTTCATATTCCTGAGTAAATAATTACACCCTCCGAAAGATACCAATGATTTTAATTAATACAACCTGTACTGGAAAAATAGCACTTCTTAT